>OY776113.1:124823381-126157131 GCA_963675035.1 Allygus modestus
ACCCTGCTACGTTAATCGTGCAATTCTTTCGTCTTTAATAAACCCTTTTCATGACTGTAGAATCCTCCTCTTTCAAAGCCAAGTATCCGTAGGATTCGGTGTCCGTGTTCACCATGCTGTGTGCTGTGTGTTTATAAGCCATTTGCTTTTTACGAACATTTTGCTCCATATGGAAACAACTTCATATGTTGTCTCGCATGGATTCATCACGTTTATAGTTGATTTTATTTAAACTACATAATTTCAACAAGAAACGAGGGTTGTTAAAGTGACTCTTAGTTTATTGTTCTACGTTAACGTAAACTTAGAACCTAGGTGATGTTAATTTCAAGTAAAATTTTATTCGGTACACACTTTTTTTTGTACTGAGCCGGAGAGAAAATGTATTCCTCCCACTTGACTTATCTTGCTTAAGGATATAGCCTGAATAATTTATTAACTGTTCAGTACATAAGCATCAGTTTGATGATGTTCGACGTTTATTTGTACTGCAACCCCTCCGTCGCACTGTGGCGACTGCAGTTTTAATGTGGCGACTCTTCAATATTTACACAAGACTTCGTCAATATTTTTACTGCTATTTTCACTCAACAAAGCCCTGTATGGAACTTCACAAAATCAGGACTTTTACCGAATTGTTGATAGAGAATATTGCATATTTGGCCATTTTGCTTCACAGATAAAGTATTATCCGGCGGTCCTGTGTGGGAGTGAGGAAGTCCTAAATTCTTACAGACTTATGGAGTTCCTGTTAATGAAGTGAGACAAATGTTTATTTTACACGTTATAACCAAAATCAAAGCACAGGATAACCACATACGATAACATACTTTCTAGGTATTCTATTTGTTATAGCAATTTACATCATAAAATCCTTCGTCAAAAATTTAACCGAGTTATAGAGTATCGCAGAAATGCATCGATAAGTACAATATCGATAGTGCACCATTAGTTCGGCTTCAGTTCACTATGTCGCATAGTTCTGTGCAGTACGGGGATTGATGTGGCTAGTGTAAGGGCCAGTTGATAGCTCAGTGGCTGTAATATAGACCAGGTATTGCTGCATGAAAACACGAGGTTCTGACCGTGAGCATGTTACATCGCTTGGTGCTTTTAGCGAATTTCCCCTACAGGGAAGAAGCAATTACCGTAGGTACCACGGTAAGACCTAAGCCCGCGACCATGATAACTTTTTGTTTTGAGATCCCCAGATACTAAAAACACTATTCGTTCAAATTTATATATATATATGTGTGTGTGTGTGTGTGTGTGTGTGTGTGTGTGTGTGTGTGTGAGTGTGTGCGTGTGTGCGTATGTTCGTGTGTGTGGGGTGGGGGCTTTAATATGAGGGGGTTAGCAATTGAAATAGTAGAGTTTGGGAATGTTTCAGGAGATTTGAGGGTTCAAGGCACATGCATGCTATATCTCATATACCCAAACAAATAAACTGCAACCCTCTCCCCTCCTAGACCTCCCCTACCGCCCCACTTCCCCAACCCCTAGATCCCTAGAACCCTGTGGCTTCGCCCCTAGATCGATGGTTTTAAATCATCAAATCTGTTCACGTGATTAAAAATGCAAAATAACCAACAAAACCTCGATTAATTGTTGAAATTTGAAAATCTAGCGCTATCTAAGGGTGGAGGAGATGAGATACGACTAAAAGTCATGGAATCAAAGTTTTAGATCGTTTAAAATCCTTGGCAAGTGGAGGTATTACGTTTATCGATAGGACCATCCGTTCAGCCGCTAGAGCTAAAATAAAAAGGCGTTATTTTGGACATATTCAAAATTTCCTCCATTTTTGATTTTTTTATGTGGTTCAGATTAAAAATGTATACCTTTTTGAAATTTTCCTGGGGGTTTCAATGGACAAGCTATATGTAGGCCTAATTCCACGTTTCTAGCTTATCTAGAATTACCTGAGTAAGTCGATAATGCAGTTTGTCATTTATAGAACAATTAGGGTTTTTAATTTTTTGGGGTGTTTAATTATTAAAACATGTTAGTTTATCGACTATTTCTAGAAGGGTAATATGTAAATAAATATATTGAGTGCCAAATATCAAGCCTTTAAATACTAAATTAAAATGATATTAAATTAAAAATCACGAAAATAACCGTCCAAATAGCATGAAATTTGAAAAATCTAGCGCTACCTAAGGGTGAAGGGGTTGAGATACAACAAAAATTTATAGGAACAAAGTTATAGATCTTGCAAAATCAGTCGCTTGTGGTAGTGTCCGTTTTCCGATAGATTAATCCGTTTGGCCGCTAGAGCTCAAATACTGCAATTTTAAAATAAGCCTTTTTGGGGGGGTTTTAAATATTTTTTGTAGGGGGGTTGAAATAAAAAAATTTAGTTTTGGAAATTTTTCTGAGGGCAACAAGCTATAAGCTACCTGCATGCAAAATTTCAGGTTTCTAGCTTGTCTAGAAGTCTAGGAAATAAAAAACCACCACAAATTCTCAAAATTTGAAAAATCTTGCGCTACCTCAGGGCGAAGAAGTCGAGATACGACAAAAAGTCATAGGACCAAGGTTGTAGATCTTCTAAAATCCGTGGGTCTTGGTGGTCTCCGTTTCTCGATAGGACCAACCGTTCGGCCGCTACAGCCCAAAAGAAAATGCACTATTTTGTAGATGTTCAAAATTTCCTCCATTTTGAATTTTTTGAGGAGGTTAAAATAAAAAATTGTTACATTTTGGGATTTTCCTGGAGGTTACAAGGTACAAGCTACATACATGCCAAATTTCAGGTTTCTAGCTCTTCTAGAAGTGGTCTAGAATGCGTACACCTCAGTCAGTCAGTCAGTGAGTTACACATGCGGCTGTATATATGTTAGATTAATGTGGTAGTGTTAAGGAAAGCGTTATATTCTACTATACAGTTGAATCTAAAATTGTGATCAGAAAAAAGAATAGTAAATATTAACTTTCCACGAGACAGTTTTTCCTAGATCTTCTAAATAACTTCTAATAACTTCTAGCTGCAGTCATGAGGAAGGCAACTGTAAGTTTTCCTTCGTTGCATGAATAGTTTTGCTTACGATTTTATATTAAAATACACCTCAAATATGGACAAAAATACAGTTTTTTAATTTTTTCATAACAGCAACTTTAATTTTTGCATAACCACAGGCCTAAAGCATGTTTTATTTTATTAAAATAGTCCAAATAGGCCTAGTATATGTATAATATTATATAAGGAAGAAACATTTTTTACAATAAACAATTTTAACATCAATATACAGCAATAGACTTTGACTGTCCTTATGATTTGTTTGTTTGTCAAAAGACTACGTCACAACCATAAATATACAGGGTTTCCGTCTTCTGGAAGGAACCAGTCTTCACCCAGCTGTACAAGTGAAGAACTCAACTAAGTTTATCATGGCGCAATAGATTTTTATCATTTGGCCACAACTTACTTTGGTTCACAGTAATACATATAAAGTTTTTCGTGTAAAGTCACCCACTATTTAAAGTCAACCCTCAAGATAATTACTACTTTTTCATCCACTACCGGCACCTTTATCCATTTTTCAACGTGTTGCCACATTTGAAATAAGCTAGTTATACCAGCCCTGGTTCATCGTAGTCCTCCCCTCAACGCTTAAAAGAACAGTTTTCCGGACATATCTTCCCATTATTGGACAGTTAAAATAAAAGATAACTCATATTTTGTCTTCCACATTTCCTAATTTTGAAACTATTTTTCTTGAGTGAGAGATTTATATTACAGTTAATTTATATTACAAATTCACATCGAATTTAAATCACTAACCATGGTCCTCCTTTTATTTAGTTAATTAATTTATAAACTCACAGACTGATTCTCTTGCACTTTCGTCGGTCAAATCACGGCTTTACTCTGTTTTACTTCAAAATGTCAACAAATTAACAACATCAGAACGACCATGCATCAAATAATCTGTAACAAATGAACCATTCATCATTTTGATTCAATGCTGTTAACGGGGAAATGTTAATTTTTCCCATAAAAGGGAAAATATGATGTGATGGCAGTGTCTGCAACCTTTGAGGACACTTCTTAGAATAGGATGAATCTGTTGAACCCCGTTAAAAACATTTGTAAGTATTGTATGTTTCTTAGTAGAATGTTAAAAAATAAAGAATAATTTGTAAATATGTATGCCAGTTTTTGTTACAGAATATATACCGGGTGTAAATAATTCCGGACCCAATTTATAATTTGTTTATTTATTAAAATAAACATATGTGCTTTCGGTATTTTGACGTCATTTAAAATGGTATATGCCTCCGAAAATGGGGATTTTTTATGCAAAATGTTTATACGTTAATACAACTCGATATTTTGTGTACAACGAAACTGACGCATGACGCTCTGACTGAGGATTCAAGTTGAGACACGAGTCTGTTAATCCTTCTCAAATGATCTTTAATTTTAAATAGCTTTAACAGATTAGAAGAAAAATAAGAATAAGTATCGATTTATTTAATCCAGCCACAAAAACATTACACATTAAAACTAAAAAATACCAGCCATCATATCCAGTAGTGATGGTATGCGCTGTTGGATGAATAAACAAAACATTATCTTAGTAAACAGCCAGTATGCTTTACTGTCATGTAACTTGAGCGGTTCCTGTAGGCACTTTGATCGGCAAATAAATGTTCTTACAGACAGTCTAATATTTTTCCACAATTTTACATTTTTTTGTAATTAATTGAAAATTGTAGGTCCTGATGGTGAAAACTAGAGATCGCATTCTTTTACCCAACAAAACACCAGTCTGATTCATTAATTTTAGTTTTCTCTTAAAATTGTAAAACAGTTAGATGGGGGTCCAGAATTTTATCCCCGGTATATTGTATTGAGAGAGAAACCGAAGTTTACACCTTTTATAATAGCTTGATATTGAAGTGTAAATTGAATTAAATTAAATTGAATTAAATTAAAAGTAGTTTGAACTTACAATTACTTCATATCGCTTACTTTTCACACTCAAAGTTAAAATAGTTAAACGCACCAATCCTCTTAACTCATTTTACAAACCAAAATTCAGTAAAACCTTGACATAACGAATCTGAAGGGACTGAATACAAAATTTGTTAAATCAAGGCACAAAACAAATAATGAGGTTCAATGAGATTATTTAAATTGAGGTTAGGTTAGCTAAGTTTTCGCTATATAGATGTTCCCAAACTTATTATTAACCGCTTATCAACAAACTAAATTGAATTTAACCTTGTTAAAACGCTGTGATTTACTGTACATAGTATGGAATATCTACGTTTTGTTTCAACGTAAAGCACACCATTTTCGTTTGTCCGCCATTGGTACTGCACAACTCACAACTCGTTATTTCGTGTACGCACTCCCCACGGCAACTGACGCATGACGCTCTGACTGACGATTCAAGTTCAGACACGAGTCTGTGTGTTTACGTTCGTCACACCGGTGCTGAGACGTAGAAATTTCGTTATACAAAGGTAAAATTCGCTATGTAGAGGGTATGTATTAGACAATTTGTTGTACAGAGGTAAATTTTTTTCTGGGGTAATTATAAATTTGTTACTTGGAGGTTTTAAACTCGATTTATTCGTAATGCTGATTTATAATTTTCGATGTGTGTTATGTCTAGTTCAAGGACATTTAAACAAATTCGATTAATCAAGGAATTCATTATATTGAGATTCCCAAAAATCCCTCGGGAGATTCGAATAACCCTTACAATTAAAAGAAAATCTAAATCAGCATTGTGTTGACTCTTCCCAGCGAAGGGGGATCCAGACCCTACCGCCAACAAGGGGATTACTGTCAAATTTGGTCAGCCTCCAGATCTTTCAGTGGGTCTTAACCCTAAGCCGCCCAGCCAAATCCAGCCGAAACCAACCACGCAGTCCGCCCTTCTTTGTTTAGTTCACACGTTTTTTTTATGAATTTCCTTTGGAAAGTGAACTATTAGCATGACCCGCTCTGTGAAACTTAAGCCCGGGACCACCATAGAAGTTCTAACGTGAGCCCCTGAACACGTTTTGGGGGTTGTTCAAAATTATATATATATATATATATATATATATATATATATATGTGTGTGTGTGTGTGTGTGTGTGTGTGTGTGTGTGTGTGTGTGTGTGTGTGTGTGTGTGTGTGTGTGTGTGTGTTTGCTCACTAGCGGCCGCATTTTTTGTCCGATTTACTTCAAATTTGGTAGGGACGTTCCTTGCTGTAATCAGTTGGACAAGTTCGTTGGGCAAAGCAATCGGAACACTCTAAACCCCTTTTTTGGGATTAATCTTTAAAATTTCGAGTTTTTGGGCCCAAAAAGGGTCAGAAAAGCCTCATATGTAAAATAAATGCAATAAAAAGATGGGAATTAGTGAGGCGAAAGTTTTAAGCCCCCTCTCGTCATTCTAACATACATATTTACCGAGTTATGAAATAAAATGTGTTTTCACTAAATACAGTACGTTGTCTTATAGGGGTTTTACACTAGAAAAGCCTGTTATTCCTTTGTTAGAGTACTTTTATCATCCCCAGCAACCTCACGCCTACTTTCAAGCCTGAATAGACCTTCTCCTAACATTATAATGCGCAAAATTCTATTCCCAGCTTTGCAGGTAAATGAAACCAGGAGCATCAGAACAGCCAAAAAATCACTGTTTTGAGATTTTAATAAAAAATTGAATAAATGTATGTATGTACTGATTTTGAGTTTTAAAAGTTATTATGTAGAAATTCACTTTCCTCACGTCAGCGTCCTCGTTTTCCAGACATACGTGTTGCGAATTGAAAATAAGGTCAGATCAAAAACAACCCTCTCCTGTGCGGGTTGTGTTTTAATACTCTCTAAACTTTTAACAATAAAATTTATTTCAAAGTCAAATATTTAATGTGTACTATCTTACCTTTACGTCTTCTGGTAAAGAAAATATTGTATTTAAAACTTTGCAATCAGTTCAAGCTTTGAACCGTTTAAATTGAATATTTAATAATCGAAAAATAGTTTTTGACGGAAATTTTACTTTTTCTATCCACTCAGATTCGTATAACGGTTTAGAACTCATTCGTTATAGACTACTTATTATTTTCAACAACAAAAGAGTTATGATAGCATTTTAAAACGCTTTATTAATAGCTCTTCCTTTACATAGATTTAGCGACAGGCAAATTACCGCTATTTTATGAGTTTTCTCAGCACTTATACGGAAACTGAGTGACTTTACGAAAGAATATCTCGTTGGTGTTACTGTGGAGGGTCTTTTGTGGCTTTTTAAAATAGGGAAATGAGTGTTTAATCAAATTTTAGTGCACATAATTACATAAGCACTAGCTACATAACTGGCATCCTCCATTGTAAAAAGGCATATCTCGATTGCAGTTTTTAGGATATAAAATTAAAAAATCGACTACTCCCAGTCTGTAAGATCACCCAATCCAATAAGGTGATCAAAGCCGGATGGTTACTTACTTCCCTAAATAGATTGACTGTTCACAATACAATACTTCATATGTCGAGCCAACATTCATGGGCATTATTTTGGGGTCACTGCATTTGAAGAGACTAGTAAAGAAATACATTTTCTAAAAATAAATGTTTCTTGGATCTTCAACGATCAATAAATTACACCGATCTCTATAGTTAACAATGCAGAAGTAATTGATAATTTGGTACGCGTAATAATAAAATAGTTATTACAATTACTTGTTATTAAAGAGTTTAGTATTCATTTTTACTCACAATAAGTAAAAAGATAGTGGGCCTAAACACAAGTGAACTAAGGTGAGATCATTTCAGCAATTTGTTATTTGAGATTTCAAAACAAAATTTTTATTGTCAAATCAAAATGTAGTAAATCTTAAATATTAAAAACAACTTTACCTAAATACTTGAAATAAAAACTGAATTGCCTTATACAGTGACAAAAGTTGAAGGGCTATGAAAATAAACGTGGACTTCCTTGCAAACAGATTTTAGACAGGTGATAGGAGAAAAGTAATAAGGGTAAAGGTAATTATTCTGGGATCCCATTACAGGAACGTAAGGGCATTTTTTCATATCAGGTATTGATTTTAATAGCGGAACAGCAAATTTTACAAATGTAAGCTGTTAATTGTTTAAACTTTCCAGCTTTACATTAAATTTTAGGAAAGTCAACCTATTTTTAATTGATTTTAATGGCTTTGCAAGCAGCCGAAGTATGTATGTGTCAAATGAATGTAAAAATTAAATTTTAAACATTTTAATTAGGTTTGGTAAACCTATGAGTTATAATTTTTTTATTTTTGGGTTTTTGATCGACTTCTAACACTTAAGATATATAAATTGGATAAAACCCTACAAAATACAAAGGAACAATTATCAAACACCCAATAACAACTGAAGAACAATAGGTAGGATACTTCGGAAAGAACCTTGCTACATTATACCTTTGCTGCCTTAAAATAGTGAATTTATAAATTGTTCATAATCCCCTTCATGTTTAAGATAATCCCTTCGTCATGAAACTACCACAGAGAATAACTGTGCAGTTTTGTATTCTGGACGATATTCCTGACGTTAAAAACAATACAATTTGTATATTTACATTGTCATGAAAAACATAAAAATATTGAATTAGCTCAAATAAAACACGCTACATAGAGAAGACACTTAATGTAACATATAATACAATATCGGTACCGGACTGACATTAAACAACGATATTAATTTACGTCTTTTAAGACAGCAAGGAAGTATTGTTGCTCTAGATCATTTTAATTTAAGATCCTAATCAAAATGCAACAAATATAAATATATCGATTCATTACTTTTCTAGAGTATACGAAAATTACACTGTTTTTTTTATCCCGAATAAATATCAAATATGATATTGATTACTTTAATAAATTCATAACCCAGGTTTGATACTAGGTTCCTGTGATCAAATTGTTATTCTGAACTATTTGAGATACGATTTCCTAAATTAGAGCTAAAGAAGAGAATACTGGCAACCACAATCCAAATCCAATTTTTTTTTTTCTTTGTGTGAATTAATGTTTTCAAAGTTGCTTCTAGCACTAAGTATAGAAGGAAATGGACGATAAAATGGAATGCGTTAGATTGGAGTGGTAACAGTGTAATATACATGTTGGTAATGTTATGATGTTACTGGCTGCAATGGTCGTCGCACAGCTAAACTATAACGTATATTATGTATTCAGATTTAAGCCATTTGCCATAGAGAGTACATTCACAATCATGCGTTTTCCTACTTTTGGAGGGTAAATGCACACTCATGCGCTTTCCCTGAATCTGGAGGGTGAATTCCCCCTCATGCGTTTTTCCGAGTAAGGAGGGTGAATTCCCCCTCATGCGTTTTTCCGAGTAAGGAGGGTGAATTCCCCTCATGCGTTTTTCCGAGTAAGGAGGGTGAATTCCCCCTCATGCGTTTTTCCGAGTAAGGAGGGTGAATTCCCCATCATGCTTTTTCCTGAGTACAGAGGGTGAATCCCCTAATGCGTTTTTCCTGAGGATGGAAGATGAATGTCTTTTCATATGCGTTTTCCTGAGTACGGAGGTGAATTCCCCATAATGAGTTTTTCCTGATTATGGAGGATCATTTCCCCTCATACCTGAGTATGAGTTATGAGTATGAGTATGAGTATGAGTTATGCCTGAGTATGGAGAGTGAATTCATCCTCATGCGTTTTTCCTGAATATGGAAGATGAATTTCCCTCGTGCGTTTTTTTTCTGAGTATGGAGAATGAATTCCCCTAGATAATAGAAAAATAGTAAATGCAATAACATATTGATAAGCCTAGTGTATTGGCTGGAGGATAGACGGTGCTTTATCAGTTTAGCAGAGAGCGCCCTCTAAGTTCAACAGAACCAATAAATGTTGAATTACACAACACACATATTGCGATTTGACTGTTTTAGTGCGAGGAATAATTAAAACTGTACGGAAGTTTAAAAATAAAAAAATGCAACTTCAAAACTGCACCGAAACAATATAGTTGTTTTTGGTATACATTTGTATTTAGTTATAATTTACACAACAAACAAAATGATCATAGATTAATATGGAGTTGTAGAATCGATTTTTTGCTAAATCGTAAACAGAAAAATGCACATCATATGAATACTTCTACGGAAATGCATCATTCAACATTTAACATATGTTTGTTTCAATTAGATACATTATTCTATAATATTATACTAAATAATATGTAATTTTGGAGTTAAACCAAACAATTCAACCCTCTAATTTACCAACCATTGTATAATTTTTCATTTTGTTCGTGTTTTAAATTAATCTTTCACAGTTTTACGTTTAATACATACATATTTTAGATCTGGACATTAATAAAGGCAAACGTTATGTTTCATAAAAAAACAATATATTTCTGCAGTACCTTTGAAATCATATACTTTCACTATTTGTCGTTAGGAAATTATAAATAAATACAACAAACCACTTTAAACTCTCTAAATTACCAATAATTGTAGAATTTTTTTTATTGTCCTTCGTGTTTTGTAAATTAATCTTTTACAGTATTAAGTTGATTAAAAACATATATTTTAGAACTGGACATTATTAGAGGCAAACCTTTGTGTTTGATGGCAACATCTTTCTGTAGTACCTTTGAAATCATACTTTCACTATTTTTTCTATAAAATTGTGATTAAAACAAAATTAGCTACTTTAAACCATCTAATTTACCAATACATAATTTTGGATTGTCCTTCGTTTTTTATTAGTCTTTCACAGGTTTATTGAAAACCTTTAAGTTTTCTTATTTACGGGCTGCTGCAGATATAGCGTTCATCGTTATAGTATGTTTAATAAGTGGCACTTTAAAGCACAGGAGTTTCACTATAAACATTTTTCGTGGCTGCGATTCCAACTGACAAAACAAAGGATCGACGAGGTTCCAGCTTTTGTCTCAACTAGGGGCTTTGTTGCGCAGGCCTGGAAACTTATCGAGCACGAGACCCACAGCAACTGATATAGTCAAAATCTAACTTTCGAGTGAGACCGCCCCCGTGAATGTGATAGAGCTGATAGTCTCGTGCATTCTATAATCTAGCTTTATTTTAAATGATTTATCTTATAATAAGTACAGTTATTTATTTTAGATTTAAAGCTATACATTGTTTGTTATTTATTAATAAGTTTAAAAATATTGATGAAATGGAAAGTAACTTATTTCTTTTCGTATCTATGAAACAGGTGCTCTTTAAAACACTCATAAGAGAAAATTATTAATATCACATAGAGCCTATTATCATGCATGTAAAAATTCCACCCATTAAGCTATATAAAAGAATCAAACTAAAAATAAAATTATTTGCTTCAAATGTGATTAGAAGGAACAAATCTTTTGGTCGATATATGTTAATTCAGCTTTTTTTAAACAACATTTATGTTTTCTTTGCCTGCCCTCTGATGGTAAAATCTATAAAGCAGCAAAACTGCATATGATACGTAATGACAAACGTTAATCTTTTTATTATTCTTGCTACAATTTGTTTTAACTGCCTACCTTTTAATATCAACACTTCTAATATATACTTAGTAGGATTAACTTAGTAGGCGCCTACATGGGATTCTTATGATGGAACGGAAAAATCTCAATTACTATTTTATTTTTATTTTAATCTCTTGATAAGAGTACATAAACACTTTTTAAGGGAATGCGGTTCAAACCCCTCAACTTATGTGGTCACCCTGGGAATCAAAACCGTTATCACTTTAACCGAAGCCCAAGACGCTAACCAATGGGATATCGAAATGGTTAATCTTCTCTATTGTTATTATTTATTTTTTGATTATTTCATTCAGTAACCTGGATTATGTGTATTCATATTGTTATACAGGTTGTGGGTTTCATTTTTTGTTTGTTTTATTGTTCTGAGATTTCGTTTTTGTTTTATGCCCGGTTTGCTACCTCACACTACTATTTAATAACGATGTGATCTTTAATCACGTTTAATCCACCACTAAAAGTATTATTATATGTATTTTTTATAAACTATAATATTGCATATTCGTTAAAAAAATACAGATTTATTGTAAAAAATGTCATCAAAAATATAAAATGTAGGTTAAAATAAGTAAAATAATTAAAATTAATCAAATTTAATTTCCTTTTAGATAATTCCACTTAAATTAAAAGTCATTTAAACCTTAATTTATTTGCAGGTTTGCTGTGAAGGTTGTGATTCAAATTTCAAGGATGCAAACGAAAAGAAACATTTTTTAGCAGCACTGAAGGGATTGTATTATTTATTCACAAATAACACTCAATTTTTAGCCAAACAGATTCAAACCATTGTATATCAATTATTTTATGAATTACTAAACTATATTACCTATAAACTCTAATTTTCTGAATACCAACCGGGAATACAAAATGTTATCACCATCGCAAACTACTGTAATGGTTTTTAAAATTGTCAAAGAAACTTACAGCCAGATTTGTCGAAAAGATTTTAGCAATTAAATAATGTTGCTATTTGCCTCCATTTAAGCATTATTTTAACTCTTATACTTTGTTTATTAGTATAAAAAGACTGTCAATTAAAAAATAAATTAGTTTTGTTCGAAAAATATGAATAATAAATTGAACAAACGAATTAGTAGCAGTATTTCCAGTTTTAATTAAAAAGTAAGGAACGTATTTGTTTATTTGTATTTATTTATTACTTTGCATTATATACAACAAACAGAATAATTCATATAAATTAAGTTAAATGTACAGTAGCATTATTATACCAATATTACACTAAATGTATGCCAGTATTGTAAATGTTTAAGAAAGAGGCTTGATCGTCTTTCAAATAAGAAGTCTAACAATAATATGACAATATGACAAGTTTTAGCCTCTGAAGCGAGGAAGTTATGATTGTATGATCTGGATCAATTATTAACGGCAAAATCAATCACATTATACGTGTCAACTACCTAACCCTAAATAACAATTGAAAGCAGGCGAAATGCATGCAAATTAAAGTTCACAAATGTGATCTACATCCGAGACGAGCGTTTATACACAAACAAAAGGTATATTTGTATATAAATATATACAAGAGGTATATCGTTTTCATTCAGTTGTAATGCCGCATCCTACTAGATTGCTGCCCAAAAATTATTAAAGAGGATTGCCGAAATTTTGGTTCTGCTATCTGCAAAACTACAGTTGTATGAAGAAGAAGTTTGATTGAATTAAATTCGTTCAGCACCACTATTTTTATCTGATTTTTATTTTCATTGTTGGGATTTTCTTTAACTAAGACCATTAAATTGAGCTATCGGACAACCACCATTCTTATTTTACATTGTGTAGCCCCCCTGCGACCACCCACCACCTTGAGGTTCAAAAATGTAAATGTGACCCCAATATAGCCCCTCATAACAGAGAACGATGATGACAAAATATTTTAAATTTGTAGAATTGCAAACACAGTTAGGGGTGATCATACTTAATTTCCACTCTGAATACAAATTACAATGATACGTTGTATAGCACCATTTCCACTAACTATCACTGTCCCAGATATCCTACATAGTGCGAAGCTATCAGGTCGGTATAAGTATAAAGTGTGTCTGGAGGGCGGAGGGTTGAGGGGAGGGTCGGGTCCTTAAGTAAATCAAACACTACAAACAGGAGCAGGAGGAGAGAGCATGTCACCCGCAACCGAGTTTTTCACAAGCATCTCAGGAGCAATTCCATTAGCCCCATCTAGATAGCTGTATCCCCCATGCCCCGGGACTCGGTGACAATCACATAACCTCAGGAGGACGTTTCACTCACAGACCCTTTAATATTGCTCTTTCAAGTGTTTTTTTTTTAGATGCGAAGAATAATTCATACGGCTTTCATAGCCGTTGCTTTGTGTTGTCGAGCTTTATTTAAAAAATGTTAAGTGTATATTAAAAATGTAGTTTTTAAAACTAAATTTATTTGTTTATGTTTTATAAACGTTTTACAGCCTTAGAATTGTATTGAACATTTAAAAATAAGCCAAATATTTGTATCAACACCTTACCATTATTTTTAAAATAAAACTAAAACAGTTCTTCATGGTATATTTAATGTTTTTTACCAGGGGTTTTAAAGATATTTAATAATTCCCGCAACAACAAACTTTTGGAAAACCATAAAAAGTTAGGTTACTCCTAATATTTTTTCCTGAGGGAGAGTCAGATATTGTATGTTAAAAATTATACTAAGCAAAACAAGCGTTTTAATTTTAAAAAGATGTTAAGACTAAAAATGTTGTATTATTTCACGAAGTTTCAGAATATGTTTTTTTTATATATATATTGTTTGGAGTATGAAAACTATATAGTCCATCACTAGGACTAAAAGTGGCTTTTCGATCCTCGCTCATTTTCAGTTAAACTTAAGCTCGTATCGAATAGCTCACTTTTGTCCTCGTGATGAAGTATGCTATTTTTCCTTAGGACAAAAAAATCATTAAACCAGTACTTCCCAATGAATAAGAAGAACAACTTTAGCATCTCAATGTATCTGTTAAAAACACCTATTTTTGATGCAGTGTGACAAAACATAATTTGTATTACAGTTAAATGTGTTTTAACTGTTCAAACATAACCCCGTGCGGCTCCGGGTTAGAATAGACCGCAGTATCCCCTGCTTGTCATTGGAGGCGACTAAAAGGGGGGAACGCAATGGTCTCTTTCTGCATCTCCTCTTCAAATCTCCATTTTCCGTCTAAATGTAATATTCCAGTTTTTTCCACATCACCCATGTCTACCTTCCGGAGTGGCTCTGTGTCTTTTGGCCCTCAATCCGCTGGACGTCCAGGTCGAGCAGAGGGTACAGCTTAAAAACTGGGTTTTTTCTTGCACTTCCAGGCTGCCGGATAGTACAGGGGCCCGGGTCAGCTTAGCCAGCAATGAATAGACCTGGCAGCCCTATCAGCCGGCGAAAATCTCCTTGGCCGTAGTAGAGCCGGTTGGCAACCGGATAGGGCCATGCTGCGGTCTTGGGGGGGGCCACTACCGAGGCCACTGCTCGCTGGGACTGTCCTCGTTTTGGGGGCAGTTGGACGCAGGCTTTAGCTGCGCAGGTGGTGGACTCGTTTGATTTTCTCATCGGGGCACTGTAGGGGGTTACACGCCCGGTCTTGGGGGCTAAACCAGACAGCATGCTGGTTCTAATTCAGAACAGAGAAATGGTCATTCTAGCGACATGGTCTTTCGAAACAAATGTCAAAAAAGTGCGAGAACCTAAACGGGGTTCCCTGACCCCATCAGCGGAGATGCAGAAGCAAGGTTTTCCTTCTATGCCGCCTCTAAGCACTCCCGACTCTCCGTTTCGAAGAAGCAGCTTGTTTGCTAGGTCCCCTCCAACTGAACCTCAAGCGGATGCCACTGCCTCAAGTCCGATAGAGATGAAGCGCAAAGTCAGGAGACACCAAAGGCTCAATCCCAGCCTGTGCCAGAGGTGTCCCCTGACGAGAAGAACATATCAATCGCAAGGGAGACGGTCGAAATGGAGCTGAAGAAGATGAGGGAGGTCATTTTTGACATGAAGGTTGCGACGGAGAGACAAAGGAACATGTCAAATACGGTTAAGACCGGTCTCTCGTACCTCGAATCTTCGCTGGACATCATCGACTCTATAAGAAAGCTTTGGAGGGTGTCACTCCAGAGATTCCAGAGAGACTGCGAAACAAAGCAGACGCAGGCTCCGTTGCCGTCCATGAAACCAGGACTTCCTAAACCGACGGATAAGCGTCCAGCGACAAGTCCTCCAGACACAGAAAAACTGGAGAAGGATGCCGAAGAGCCTGCCCTCTCAGTCCCGCGGCCTAACCCGGGTGAATGGGTGAAGGTGGTTAGAAAAATAAAAAGCATAAGAATCCACCTTATCAGGCCTAAAGCCAGAAATCGGTGGAGCAATTTTATCCCAGGAACCTAGTATCAAGAAGCCCCAGAAGAAGAGAGGCCCTAAACAGCGTCCCGACGCGACGCCCTTCTTATCAGGCCGTCGACGGGGAACTCCTACGATAAGAAGGATAATCTCTGTGTGTGTGTGTGTGTGTGTGTGTGTGTGTGTGTGTGTGTGTGTGAGAGAGTGAGAGAGAGAGAGAGAGAGAGAGAGAGAGAGAGAGAGAGAGAGAGAGAGAGAGAGAGAGAGAGAGAGAGAGAGAGAGAGAGAGAGAGAGAGAGAGATCCGTGAGAAGGTGAAACCCGAGGAAAAGGGAGCTGTTATAAAAGCTCCCAAAAAACTATAGCCGGATATATCTTGGTTGAGCTCGGACAGTACACAGGGAGCAAGTCCGAATTCAGCGGGGACCTTCAGACCATTCTTGGGACAAACGCCACTGTCCGCGTTCTTGAGCCAAAGTCGACGCTGGAGGTGAGGGATCTGGACGAGCTCACGACCGAGCAGGAGGTTGCTGCCACCGTTAAGTCGGTTCTCGGGGCATCTTTTGAGGTGAGAACATTCGTATCCATAGCAAACTCCCGGGGTCAGAAGATTGCAATTCTGACGTTAGGAGTTAAAGACGCAGACGCGGCGAAACTTCTGGCTGAGGGGTATTTGAAGGTTGTAGGGATGCAGGGTGCACGAGAAACTCGTGGTCTCCAGATGTTTTAAATGTTTAGGTTTCGGTCACGTAGCTAATCGCTGCAGCGGCCCTGACAGAAGCAAGATGTGCTTCAAGTGCGGTGGCCAGAATCATAGGGCCAGTACGTGCAATGCCGCGGAATCGTGTGTACAGTACTGTGTACGGAAGCCGGCCGGCTTGAAGCATGAACACATCAGGCACGCTGCTGGGTCGAGCCGTTGCCTGGCTTTTAAGCAAGCCACTCAGAAGATCCGCTCATCCACCCGAAAATGATTTGTGTTCTCCAAATAAATATGCAGAGGAGCAAGACAGCTGACGACCTGCTGTACCATTTTGCCACTGAAAAACGTGCTGACGTATTGTTGCTAAGTGAGCAGTACCGAGACCGACAGTCTCCGCAGTGGTTTTCATACCCTTCTTGCACTGCGGCTGTCTGGGTCCTTGACCTCGGGAAGGTACCAATTTTGGATTCTGGCTCTGGTAATGGTTTTGTGTGGGTGAGGAGCAGATGTTTTACCTTCTTTTCCTGCTACCTCACTCAAATCAACCCATCGCTGACTACCGCCAGATGGTCGACTCCCTTGAGGATGAGATCATCAACACTATTGGCGGGGTTATTGTTTGCGGTTATTTCAATGCCAGAGCGGTGAAATGGGGTTTACCCCACCCAAGTCTCTGAGGACGGTATGTTCTAGAGATGGTGGCCAGGTTGGGCCTCCACATCCTCAACACTGGTAACGTCACCACTTTCCATCGTCCAGTGTATGATGATCCCTGATATCTCCCTTGCTTCTGAAGGGATCGCCCAACGAACATCTGATTGGCACGTCTCTGAGGACTACTCCACCAGGGACCACCAGGCCATCCTTTTCAAGGTACTTACCGAGGGAATGCGTACAAATGCCAACCATGCCCCTCTGCTTCGTCGCTGGAACATCAGTCGTCTTAATCGCAACACATTTACAGAGGTTATCACAGACAAAACGGTAGTGAATCCTACAAGTGCCGAACATCTGGCCACGTCCACGATTATTATTATTATTATTTCCATGGCGCGTGAGCAGTCGATGCACGGAGTGTCATCCCACCACGGGAAGAAGCCAGTCTACTGGTGGAATCCCGAAATCGCGGACCTCCGGAGGAGATGCCTTGGTCTCCGTCGAGCAGCGTCGAGCTAATGGAAATGCCATATCGGCAGAGCACAGGGGTACCAGGCGAGAACTCCGCGGTGCCATCAGCCGAAGTAAGGTCAGGTGTAGGAAAAAATTGTGTCAGGACGTCGACAGCAACCCCTGGGGGTCGGGTTACAAGATTGTAACCCAGAAGCTAGGGGCCCGATCACCACCTGCGGTCATGGATCCACCTGCCATGTCTGCTGTCGTCGACACATTGTTTCCAAAGCACTCAGTGCGACAAGTTAGGGAATTCGGTGATGTGGGCGCGTTCCCAGACTTTCGGGAAGAGAAACTTTCTGTCACCGTCCGATCCCTACGGAACAGAAGAGCACCCGGTCCTGATGGTATTCCCGCGGAAGTATTCAAGCTCGCCGCTGAGATAAATCCAAGGCTTCTCTTAGACATTTTCAACGCTTGTTTGGTGGAAGCCGTTTTCTTTTCATCGTGTAAAGTGGCCCACCTTGTTCTGATCCCAAAGGCGAAGAGCAATCCAGGGACTCCTTCTTTTCGCCCCCTGTGTATGCTCAACACCACCGGTAAAGTGCTCGAGAAACTCCTTCGTATCAGACTGAACGAGGCGATCGTCTGTGCAGGTGATCAGTCTCCGCAACAGCACGGTTTCAGATCTGGTCATTCGACCATTGGCACAATCCAGTAGGTGGTCGAGGTGGTCGAGGCTGTGTGGAGGGCGGAGGATCGCAACCACTGGTCGCGCCGCGTAGTCCTCCTAGTCACGCTTGACGTGAAGAATGCCTTCAACTCCGCCAGGTGGAGCGATATGCTGTGGGCGCTCGAGCATACGTTCTGCGTTACAGTCTACCTCCTGCGGATGATCGAGGCATATCTGACAGACCGTGTTCTGCTTTTCGACACCACCGAAGGCCAGTGGCGTATTTCCGTCACCTCCGGGGCTGCATAGGGGTCGATTCTCGGACCCGATCTTTGGAATGTGTCCTATGACAGCTTGCTGAGAGTCGACATGCCCGATGAGACCCGTCTCGTTGGCTACGCCGATGCGTTGCTGCCTCGATTGTAGCAAGGAACTTGAGATGGCCAAACTCATGCTCGTGCGTTTGATTCGCAATGTCAACGAATGGATACGGGATCACTGCTTATCACTGGCTCTCAGCAAGACCGAGATCGTGGTCCTGACTAAGAGGAGAACTCCTCTGATTTTTCCTGTGCAAATAGGCGATGTTCAACTAGAGACTAAGCCTGCTGCCAAGTACCTTGCCAAGTAACTTACTGTCATGGTCGACAGTATGATGACTTTTGGGGAGCAGAATCAGCAGACAGCCGACAAAGCCGCTAAGGGAGTGGCTGTACTTAGTAGGCTTATGCCCAATGTCGGTGGACCGCGCGACTGCAAACGCCGCCTGCTGATGTCTGCTGTCCAGTCAGTCCTTTTGTATGGAGCTGAGGTCTGGGCCCATGCCCTGGAGAAGCAAGTTTATCGAGACCGGCTATCCCGCGTCCAGCGTCGAGGTGCTTTGTGGGTCGCATCTGCTTACCGCACAAGTAGTATACTATTCCTGATAAATAATTGCTCTCTGGCTATGGCTCTGGGTATAGGGTTCCTGATAGATAATTGGCCTCGGTGAATCTCGCGGTTGGGTCCGCTGGGCCCTGGACTGCGAGCCGTGACTGCTTCGGCAGCGTGGGCGTGTCGGCGCGTTGCTGTTGATTATACGGTGCGCGCTGCGGTAAGTGGTGGTTCCTCGGCTCGCGTAGTTAGATACGAGTCGTTACAGACTCTATTACGTGACTTCGGCGTTGATGATGGGTTTTCGCGCCAACTGGTGAGACGTGCAGTGGCGTTTACGTCCCGTCTAGACCTCAACGATTTGGGTGGCGTTATGCTAATATATAATTACACACAACATCACGATGCAACACAACAACTGTCCCATCTCAATTTCGAAAATTGGCTGAGGAAGTTTGCGTGGAAATGTTTCCTCCTTTCAAGCGAAAGTATTAACAAATTAAAAATCAAGCAAGTGAGAGGAGCTTTTGCTTTACGGTTAGTACAAAAACCCCTCCTTGAGATAGGAAATGTACACTTCCAATGGATACCTTCACCCTCAACATCATCTTTAACGCCCGCAACTCCGCTGAAGTCTGCGAGCTACGAGATGCAATTGCGCAGATCTGTCCGCTCGAGAACATTAACCCGGAAGAGTTTTGGAGACCTAGATCACCAGGTGTGACACAATTACTTATAATAATATCCTTGCATTGTCAATGACTACATCGAACAACAATCGCAAGAACACCTTAGTACAGACGAACAAAAATATTCATCGCTCCTACATTCATAATACTGTCACCACAGGTTGTGGCCAATGCAAAATAGAATGTTAGGTTAGCATTTATTAAACTTAAAACTTACTGACTAATGTGTAACCTGTACGTCTTATCTTATAATACTCTGTAATATATAAAGTAAAATACCTCTAAAAGTGGACAAGTATAATCTAAAGGTTTAAAATAAAAAAATTGGTTTATCTATTGACAAATGTTTATTTTAAAACTATTGTTTGTATATAAGGACGTTGGGAGCATTCCCCTCCATCCCCATGCAACGAACTTTAAATCCATCGCTTTTAATTTCGCGTAAGTCATCATCCGACAGCTCGTTGTCGAACCGGTCTGGCAAGTATGTGATTGCCCTCGTGCCATCCGGTGTTGCGATCTCCAACACAACCGACGGTCCGTAGCGAGTCGTGACCCTTCTCGCGTCGTGTATGAGGTAGCCCTCCCGCCTTGTTAGATCCTTCGCTGAAATTCTGGGCAGCGCGTTCGCCTGTTCCAAGCTTGTAAGCTTTGATGATAGACTCATGTCTGCGAAGAAAAAAAAACTTATTGGTCACCTTATAAAAGAAAATTAAATTATTGAGCACTATTCTCTCTCTAGAACAGTTCTACATTCACGTTTTTGCACAAATACAAAGAATAGCGTCACAAGTACAAAGAATAAACCTACAATAAAATACATTACAAGTTCTATTGTTATCTCAGTTTGTACAACAATATGGCAAATTCCAATGAAATAAAATGTTTCTATCGAATAAAGTGGTCTATCTAATATGTAAAATTTCAGAAGATTCTTACATTTCTTAACATTATTTTCATGTTTAACATTTACCGGAAGATGGGTGAAAAACTTTATACCAATTACAGTTGGTTGCTTTTCAAAAATTCAGTTTGTATGATGGCACTTTCGAATTTATTCCTTCCCTTTGTACTATAGTTACGACCTCCCACAATTACCTTCAATGAGTAGTAACCTTGTTCTACGTGCAATATCACTTTACAAATATATAAACTAATGACAGTCATAAATCCCAGACCTCTGAAATTTTTTTTACTGAATCACACCAATTAAGATTTAACGAATGGCACTCTATCGTATTAGCAAAACCCCAAATTCCTTTTGTAGTTGCTCCATAAATTTAAATTCAGAAAGATATGTTAGCATAAATGCAAAGTACAATTTTTAAATGGTTTTCAATCTTTTCTTTTAAGGATCTCCAGCTGTTATAACCATAGCGGAGGAGGAGGAGGACGAATAGCCCAGACAACCCCTCTACATAAGAATAACCACACCGACACCTTTACCCCGACAACAACGAGCACGTCGACAACACCGCCACTGTCCGAGGGCGACTGCGTCAATCTATCCTTCGACGCTCTCGCCTACCTTCTTTGACCACTCGACTACCCTTCACAGAATCCACTACTACTACCTACGACACAAGAATCCCTGTTAACATTCACCCACCCCTAAGACTCAGACAAATCCCACCTCCACCACCTGCAATACCAACACAGCATATTACGAGACATGTTAACTTCGACTGTTACTCAGACCACATCAACTACCACTACCGTCACTTTCAACTACCATACGCCTCCTCAACATCCAACTATCACCCCCTCCCACCTCCCCAGGAACCATAGAATTTAGGTGTAAAAAAATTGTTTAAAACCATGTCTTTAATTACGAGTATCCTATAGCAACCCAAATATTTTGAAGTTACTAGTATTACTTTAATCAGGAATTACACCAATAAACCCTCATAAAAGTGCAGCTAAAACAAAATAGTAGTAGTATGGGTAGTATAGCTCCAACGCAGTTAAATTCATATTTACAAAATACAGACAATTTTGATCACTATAAAACTGCAAATAACACAAAAATAGTAGTACGGGTTGTACAGCTCCAACTCAAGTCTTTGTAAAAGCTAAAAATATTAGTAGTATTAATCTGTGGAGCTCCATTGCAGTTAAAATCATACAAAATACTTTTCAGTGCAAAACCTGTAAATAAAAATCACAACTCACAAACTACCGCTAAAACAGTGGTTCTTCCAAAATACTAACCAAAGCTTTGGGGTGTAGTAGCAGTAGAAGCAACAGCAGCAGCAGCAGCAGGAGCAGTGGTGGTCTTGACTGCAGCGTGCAAGAACGAGTGACTGTCAAGAGATTCGCGAGCATTTATACCCGGTAAACGTATCGTCCCCTCTCTGTTCAACACATTGCCCCAAACGGGGCACTTGCCTCCTTTCGCCACTTGGCCACTGACGTTTGAAAGGCCTTTCTCCCTTTCACTTCCCCTCTCCAACTCACTGAGCTTATGAAGTTTCCCCACTCACCGAGTCTCCTTTATAAGCAGACGCCATCGCCCAAGTCGGCACAAATCACCAGCTCGCTCACAGTAGGAGCGCACCCCCTCAGAACACACAATGTTCCTCTGTGCAGTCTGCCGCGAGGCATACTTTGTCACTACCGACGCTCGTGATAGACACCAGTCAATCTGCTTGGCTCTCACCAACTTCTACACACCTCCTGTGCACATCAGCAACAGCAGACCTCCTGACGGACTTACACCACACCGCAACACAACCAATTCAGGAGGCAGCGTCAACAAACCCTCAACGTCCACCATCCAGCCACCCAATCGAGTAGAGACCAGCCGCAAGAGAAAAGCAACAGCAGCAACGTCTCCATTGACGACAAAACTCAACAGACTCCACCACAACACGCCACGTGCTGCCAAGGCGACAGCAGCTCCAGCGGTGGCTCCCCCATCAGCTCCGGAGGCAGCAACAGAAGACAGCAGCAGCAATGCCAACGGCAGCGACGGTCTACCCACGATGGGTTACGAGCTGAAAAAAGCCCTAATTAACGCTCGTGACTATGTCATTAAAAACAAAGATGGCGGTTTCATCGACTTGATTCCGTTTGTCGAAGCCGCCCTGCAAACAGTCAAGGAGATACTAACCAGCGAACTGGAAGTTTCCAATTCATTAAAATTCAACATGGTCCTTGAGGCCAAGTACGAACATCCCGAAGGAGGCCTGCTTGACACTCGAAACTTCAAGACACGCTCGAGAATGCTGTTTGCCGAGACGGACGACCTGGACGAGCAACTGCGCAGCGATGGAGCCAAACTGTTGAAGGAGGAAGAAGATGCAGATGGAGAGCGAAGCGGTTGGGTCTTCCTCAACATCAAATGCTTAACGTTACGTGTAAGTAAATTTACCTACAAAGAACCTAGAGGTTCTAGCTATATTGCACTTCCATCTAAATTATCCAAACGCAGGGCCTGTGTAAATGTTAACAATAAAGACAATCGTTGTTTCATGTACGCGATGCTTTGCAAACATATCCCACGCGTTGATAACAATTCTGTACTCACTGAAGAATCTTTTCACGACAATGTGTTAAACACTTACAATTTCACAGGGCTTAGTTACCCGGTAACAGTCAATCAAATCAAAAAATTTGAACAAAATAATCCCAACGTTTCGGTAAACATTTTAGAATACACTAGTGAAACCAAAGTGGCTCCCCTGCGGGTTGTTGACGAGCTCGCCGATCATACAGACCTACTGCTGCTGCATGGTGAACACGGTTCCAGTCACTACGTCTATATTCATGATTTTACCAAACTAATTCAAACCCAAATCACTAAATCCACCAATAAAATTGTAGTGTGCAAACGCTGTTCGCACAGCAACGAGGCTAGAAAATGTAAACCAGACCCGGATACGTGGTTAAAATAACACTTGAAACTTTGTGGAAAACATCTGTCTACAGTAATTAAGCTTCCTCCCACTAACAATAACACTCTGCAATTTCAACAGTACGAAACGCAAATAAAAGTACCATTTAGTGTTTGTGCAGATTTTGAATCTACCCTTAAACCAGTAGTTGACAGCGACGATGAAGATTACGACAACGGCAAGACATATCAGAAACATCAGGCAAACTCCTTTTGCACGCTAGTAACGTCCACGTACGATGCAAACATACTCGATCAGTATGAAATTTCCACAGAACCGTATCTGTACCGTGGCAACCATGCCGGGGATAAATTTTTGCTCCACCTAAAAGATTTAGCAGAAAAAGTAAGCAAGGTATTGTCGCGTAACGAGCCTATAACCATGAGCGATGAAGACCGTAGCCGACACGAAAAAGCAGTTGTTTGTGACCTTTGCAACAGACTGTTTAGCGATCTAAATCCCGACACTGTAAAATGCGCTGATCACGATCACGTGACGTCAAAATATAGATATTCATTGTGCTCTCGCTGCAACCTCAGAGCGAAAACTCCAAACTTCATTCCGGTCTGGTTGCACAACATGAGCAACTACAACCAAGCGTTTATTATAACAAATTCTGGCGTGCTAAAAGGATGTGAGACTAAAGTGATACCTTCAAACAAAGAGAAAATTATTGCGATAATGGTTAAGGTAGAAAACATTTGGCTCCGATTTCTAGACTCCTACAGGATGATGGCTGCCAGCCTCGATGAACTGGTGAAAAATCTACCTCCCAATGAATTGGTCGAAAGCTCAAAATTAGTGCCTGCAGAACACAAAGCGTTAATCAGTAGAAAAGGAATATATTGCTACGATTACGTAAGTGACGAAGAAAAATTCCTAGAAACATGTCTTCCTCCACAATCAGCGTTTGCCAATCGACTTAACGGAACAGAAATCAGTGACGAGGACTACGCTCATGCAATCAACGTATGGGAATGTTTAAAGTTCAAAAACCTCGGTCAGTATCACGATTTTTACCTTCGCCTCGACGTGTGCCTGTTGACCGACGTACTAAACTCGTTTCGATCAATCTGTTACACCAACTACAAGTTAGACGTAAACCACTTTTGGACAGCCCCCTCCCTCAGCTGGCAGGTCATGTTACGTTACACTGGAATTACATTGGAACTCATCACCGACTACGATATGTTTCTCTTAATCGAATCTTCAATTAGAGGCGGGATAGTGCAAAGCTGTTTACGTTACGCCAAAAGTAACAATACGTTGCTCGAATGTCCCACAGACTACAACCCCGAAGAACCGACAAGCTACTTGCTTTACTTGGACGCAGTAAACCTCTATGGATACGCCCTCTCACAATGCCTGCCTACGGGAAACTTTAAATGGGAAGACAAGCCCGAAACAGTAGACTGGACCAACCTTCCGCCAGACTCACCATTTGGATATATCATCGAGTGCGACGTGGACGTGCCACAAAGTGTGCACGATAAACTAAACGACCTGCCACCCTTGCCTGAAAAAGCAATACCACCCAACGGAATTGTGGAAAAACTGTTGACCACACTATCGAAAAAGGAACGATATGTGGCTCACCATAGAGTGCTTCAACAAGCGCAGAAACTCGGCCTACGCATAACAAAGGTGCACAGAATGGTAAAATTTAGTCAATCCGCATGGATGCAAAAATACATAGATTTTAATTCAAAATTGAGGAGTCAAGCTACAACTGATTTCTCAAGAAGTTTCTTTAAACTACTTAACAACGCGGTCTTTGGTAAGTCCCTCCAGAACAATAGACGACACATGGACGTCCGTGTCGCCACCACAAAAGAAGCGTTTGAAAAATATGCAAGACAGTCTCGCTTTATAGACAGAGTCATAATTAAAGAAGGTGAAGCAGACGATGGTGTTGTTTTAGTGTATCTTAGAAAAAGCTCAGTTTTGCTAGATAGACCCATCTGCATTGGCAGTGTTACCCTCGACCAGTCAAAAGAGCACGTGTACCACTTTTACTACAACGTGCTAAAACCGTGTTTTAAACCTTCTGGCAGCAACATCTACCTGGTTTATTTGGACACTGACGGGCTAGTTCTCCTAATCGAAACGGAGGAAAACCTTTATGATATTCTAAAATCAATAAGTAAAGAACACCTTGATCTGTCAAATTACCCAGATGGACATGTCCTCAGGGACGACACAAACAAACAGGTCGCTGGGAAGTTCAAAGATTAAACAAAAGGAAGAGCACTGTACGAACACACCGGCTTGCGAAGCAAAATGTATAGTCAACGCTTCAATTCCACTCCGGTCGACGACAGCACAAGAGGAAACGAGACCAAAAAGGCAAAAGGGATAAAAACGTCATTTGTAGACATGAAAATGCGTTTCGAGCACTACCGAGGCGCATTGTTCAACCACACAGAGTACAAAGCGAAATTCAACCTTATTAGGTGCAAAAAGTTTAAACTAACATCTGTCAACGTTGAAAAACGATCCCTGTCGTTTGACGACGACAAAAGATTTATACTGCAAGACGACATACACACCTTGGCGCACGGTCACTACAAAATCGACGGGCTTCGGAGGCAAAGCGGCTCGCAAAACCCAGGGGGGAGCCAAGGCTAACTCCGTTTTTTCCCAAACACAATGACTCTTTACGAAAAATCATTGGTTGCATTTAGCAAGTCTATAGATATTGTAGTAAATTTGGAAACAATCGATAGCATATGTATTTTATCCCAACTGCCAGTTAGTGTTCAACGAGATGTACGTAAAACTTTAAAAACAATTTGGTTTTACAAAACCGAACCTCCAAACGATCCTTATCGTTTTGAATACAGAGACGTAAACTTTGAATGTATAGATAGAGAAGAATTCTTAATGTTAATTAACCACCCTTTAGATTTAGCCCCTGAATTTGTACATTATGAAATGCAAACCTGTCATGTTAGTTATAATTACTTCGAATTTTACATAGGATGCCAAAAGCCATTCTTGATATGTAATCAGTGCTTTGAGGTAACTTGCGGTGCAAACCGATATGATTACGAATTTGACTATCAACAACTATGGTCACAACTAAATTGGAAGTTCTTTAATGTATCTAAACATTATGTAATTGATGTAGTTTGTTTAGCAAATAAGGTGATTAAATAAGAACACAATTGGTGTGATAGGTGTGTGTTCACACCGTTGTTTCAATTATTTAACTACAGCACATGTAAGCGAATGACACATGATCACGATAATGAAAACAGCAGCGATAGTGACGAATCAATGATCACCACTGACATAAAGTTTGAACTTTACGACCCTTTTCATTTTTAACAATTTTAAAATATCTGTTTCGAAGGGGTGCGTGCTCCTTGTGGACGAGCTGGTGAACTGTCAAATCTTTGTTGTACAACAAATTATGTAGTAGGCTTTGGTGTAACTTTTAAACCATATTAACCTGAAATGTATATAAAATTACAATAGTTGTGCTAAATTATGTAAAACTCTGTACCAATGTGAATCATTCTTTTGTGTTTTGTGTATTCTTACGTGTCTTTTGTGTTGGGTTTTGTAAAACTTTGAAATTAAAATATATATATATTTGCAATTTTACACTGTGGTAACCAAGAATGGACTTGCAATTTTGTAAAATGTATTAAATCAATAAACTTATTCTCCACAGTATGCTTTTTAAAATTAGTGATAGTGACAAATCAATAATCACCACTAACATATAGTTTGATATTCATAACCTTTTTTTATTTTTAACAATTTTAAAATGTGTGTTTCGAAGAGGTGCGTGCTTCTTGTGGACGAGCTGGTGAATTGTCAAATTTTATTGTACAACGCTTTTTTTTCTTTTGCAAAATTATGTAGTTTGTACTAAAAACGTGTCTCATTTTTTCCTACTCGTAATGGTTTTGACTAAAACCAATTATGCAGTAGGCTTTGTTGTAACTTTTAAACCATATTAATTTGAAATGTATATAAAATTACAATAGTTGTGCTAAATTACGTAAAACTCTGTACCAATGTCAATCATTCTTTTGTGTTTTGTGTATTCTTACGTGTCCTTTGTGTTGGGTTTTGTAAAACTTTGAAATTAAAATATATTTGCAATTTTACACTGTGGTTACTCGCAATTTTGTAAAATGTATTAGATCAATAAACTTATTCTCCACAGTATACTGTTTACAATTTCTACTACCTTCACCAAAACAGAAACACACCTTATTTTTTTTTATTAGCAACAACACTTTGAGAGCTTTAAGGTAAAAAAAGAAAACACACATATGGAAATATTGAATATATTAGACAAAGAATCACCATCTGACAAGATCATATTTTAAGTCTTGCAAAACAGCTTCACAAATGTTTGGTGAACAGAATCTTCTCACTTCCGCGTCGACAAATGGAAGAAGTGCTGCTTGCAGAGGTGACGCTTGGAACCACCGGTCCTCTTGCGAATGCTGCTGCAAGCGCTTTTCATTGAAGTCGGTCAAAAACAAAGGAAGGTCTTTCGTTACATTGCGTTCAACTTCCGCTGGTACTCTCAAAGCTCCGTTGTGAGACGATGTTGATGCCGCAGTCGCTGCTGCCAACATTACCGAAGTCTTGTAGTGTCGTGTAAAATAGCGACAATAGCTAGCGACCAGGTTTTGAACTGTCGGTGTACACTGAACACATATTCCGTAGTAGTTTTCGACACAGTCAAAAACACGTTTTAAAGCAGTCCATCCCGAAGAGTGTAACAGCAAGGAAGGCGATGATGTTTGACACAGCACACCGTTGTCAGTTGCAAAAATTCCCTGCTGACGATGCATTCTCACCTGGTAGTTGGAAATTGAAACAACGCCATCAATGTGGTGTTTTACAAGAACTGTGTTGAAATAAAGCGGTGCAAATTTTGCAGAGGTTTTGAAATAACTGTCCAGTAGTTCAACTACTCTAACACTTCGTACACTTAACAGGTCTTCAATTGTAAAATTTATGCTAGTTTCACTGCTGACGAGGTATATTGACGCTTTGAGATCACCAGAAGATTCTAGCCCAATTACAGCATCAGCCTGGTTACAGACTTTATACATTTGTCTCATTAACAATTTAGGTTCAATTTGAAGTTTTCGTTGCTTTTTGACAAGACCTTGCTGCTGCTGCTGCTGCTGCTGAGTCGATGGAGGTGATAGATTATGTCTTGGTTCCGGAAGATAACTCACATAACCAGAGTGTTGCTGCTGCTGATGCTGATAAGAATCATAACCACCGACGACGGGCTGCTGCTGCTGCTGCTGCTGCGATCCATATGTGGTGTAGTAATGAACTTGAGGTTGGGCAGTGGAGGTAGCAGATGGAGTTTGATCTGGCTGTTTGTTAGGTTCAAAGGAAGAATCTTCGAGATCAGCGAGAATAGCTTCTAAATCCATAACTGCCGCTGCTGTTGTCGCCGCGTTGGATGAGACGATCGGAACGTTAGCGGTGCGACATCGTTTTACATCAGGAACTTGGTGATTAACCGACTTTGAATGTTTGCGTTTCAACTTGTTAATATCTTTACGCGGAGCGGGTATGCTGGCAACACCGTCCATCTCGACACTGAGCGGCTGGCAACTGCGCGGGAAGCGGGCAATGACCTCGAGTCGGGAGTGGGAGGCGGCTACAGCCTCCCGGAGGGGGGTGGCGGCAGCCTTGAACGACTCGCAACGTGTTGTGGTTATTCAACGACATGTATCTGACCCAATGGATCCCATAGCAATTGTCTGCCTTTATAGTCAAACACCTTTCTGTGACTTTCAAGCCATCTCATCGAATGTGTGGGAATGTATTCCATGTCAGAATCGTAAATTCTTATTATGTTATCTCCATGTTTATTCGTTCCCCCGGTAAACACTGGATTGTTCGCGCCTGTTTCAACTAGATTAAAATATCGCGATCCGCATTTGAAATGTCCGACTGTCTCGTCGTATTGACAAGTCTGTGCGATTACACTCGCATCGTTAAAACTATCGCCAGCACCCACTTTGGACAGTCTATATCCCTTTGCATCCCAAATTGGGGTTTCAGGGTTGGTAGTGTCCAGTTGTAGACAAGTACGTTGCAGTTTACTCACTTGCGTTTCCAACTCTGTTACACGTTTTTCCAAATTGCCAAAA
Organism: Allygus modestus; assembly: GCA_963675035.1. Classification (NCBI taxonomy): domain Eukaryota; kingdom Metazoa; phylum Arthropoda; class Insecta; order Hemiptera; family Cicadellidae; genus Allygus; species Allygus modestus. The sequence goes on from OY776113.1 coordinate 124,853,349, forward strand.
GTCGATTCGTAATATTTTTCCAAATAGCCTTTGTTTACACTGTCGTGTGACTCTTCGGGGTTGGCTACGTATCTTAGTCTTTTGTAGCGCGCGTTAAAATGAGCTCCGCCCGCATCCAAACCGAGAGTTTGGCGGTGGAGCCGTTTGGAAAAGCAAAGCACACGTCCAAACTTGTCGATAGGATGACGTCTCATCGCAACTGTTGCTATACATCGACTGATAACCGAGCGGTCTATCAGATGGATTATATCCACGAATTATGTCTGCTTGACATTCCCAACCATTTCACGTAGACTCGTTTCCCTTTTCTTTTCAACACTTTTTCGACCAAATACGTGTCTGGGAAGGCTGTTTTCTGCATTTCTTGTTCGTAAAACGCTCCGCTGATTGGTTCTCCTTCCATATCGCGCAACATGTATACCGGAGGTCGAGTTTTGCGAACATTGTCCACCACAAACAGTTCCGTTGTCCAATTGGGGAGGTAGCCTTTGGAGAAAATTGACGTCTTGTATTTGGAAATTCTTACAATGTCATTGACTTTAAATCGAGGCTTCTTGTTGACACGCTTACCGGAAGCCTTGTTCAGTTTCAGAACCAGAGACTTTTCGTTTGAGCGAGTTACGTCACTGGGTTTCATGCCAATGGATCGGTGCACGCGGTCGTTGTATTTTGTCATCAGTTCCGACAGCAGCCCGTTTGTGGACCACTTGTACGTGCCCTGGACTCCGAACGCTTTGAACATCCAAGTTTTCAGCGTGCGATTGAAACGTTCAACTACCGACGCTTTTAGCGTACTAAAAGTGCTGTAATGGTTTATTCCATACCGTTTCATTAGGGAGGTAAACGATTTGTTAAAAAAACTCTTTACCATCGTCAGATTGGATATTTTTTGGTAGTCTCTGTTTATTATTTAAAAATATATCTTCCATAGCTGTTGCGACTATTTTTGCAGTTTTGTCAAGTAACGGCCTGGCAAAGCCAAATTTCGATAACACGTCAATCGCTGTGAGTATATAGTGGAACCCTGCGTTTTGTTTTGCATACTTTTGCATGTCAATAAGGTCGATTTTCCATAGATCGTTTAAGCCTTTGACAAAGACACGGCGTCGCGGGTAACGTTTTCTCGCCTGCCTGTGAAGCTCTTCGACAATTTTCTCTTTAGCACCGTCTGCCATCTTGACAGTATCAAACTCGCCTCGAAAATGAACAAAGCTGATTACAATATGATTTTATACAAACGTAAAAGGTTCACTATTTCGTTATACTCCCTAGAATGTCCACTGTGACCGGCGTTCTTGGACATATACAGCAGTCTGAGGCGATTTACCAAAGTGTTTGCATCAGCTCTGTTACTCAATCCACTGCCCAATGGCGTTGATGCTGCCGGTGGTACTGTTTTGTGTTTTGGCGGAAACAGACTCTGTATAACAAGAGTATACTTTTTGTCTTTGTTGGCGTTTATCCCTCGTTCCGTAGAGTACATTTGTCTGTGCGCGTTGGTCATGACCAGTATCTGTTTGTACGTATTTAAATCAGAAGCGGTAATTTCATCCTTTTTTGGCACTTGCATAAAGAGTAGTTCCATCAGTCCGGGAGTCATGTCGAATCTCTTGTCTTTTACTATAACCCTTGTTTTGGAAAACGAAATTCCGCTGTCACCTATCATCGTGCCGCCTTTTCCATCGGGTCTAACACCGTACGTAGTGTCGAGTTTATCGCAGTAGGCAGGAGATTGAAGTCTTTTAAAATATCGGTCCACCAGACTGGTCTCCGTTTGAGTCGAAGTGTCCACTGTTTTGTTTAACTCGTCGTCGTCATCACTGCCTTCGCTATGTTTATCCGTTCCTATTGACTTCATTTCCTTTTTAATTTCCTCTTTGATTTGCGGGAGTGGCATCGATTGTTTAATACTCTCGACTACTGTTTTTTGCAATGGGCTGACCAACGGTTTGGCAGAAGCCTCTAGGTACTTTTCAACGTCTTCTACATTTCGTCTTAAAGTCCGGTACTTTTCGCGAACGCTTTTTGTAAGCTTAATAATTTCCCTTTTCACAGCCTCTTCTCTGCCATGGGTTTGTGCTTTCTTTAATCAACGTTTTTGTATCTTCGGTTTACGACGTCTGTCCATAGTGACGTCTAGCCAATACTAGGGCAGATTTTGTGGTAATATCTTATTTATATTACTTCTCAACGTGGGGTTTTTTTAAGCAGGTGTCTCACCACACCACCCCCACCTCCAAACTTGGATTTGGTCTTCATCGCCGTGGTGACGCTCCATGCTGTTGCTTTTTCTCCCGCAAGCGTGTCTGACGCTTTGAATCTTTGCCAAGCTCTTTCAGCCAGCTCTTTATCCGCCTGCTGTCTTCTTTTAGAGTCTTTAAATTTTGAGTAGGCTACATCGTGGATCTTGCACGCTTCGTCTAGAGGATTAACACCCTTATCGCCTCGTGCTAACCTCTTCTTTAGCTTAGTTCCCGGTCCACAGAAATTGTAGCCGGGAACGTGGAGTTCGACAGGTAACGAATCAATCGCTTTGTTAATAGCAAAACTTATAATGCCCCTTCCTCTTTTGCCTCCTCTTCCTCCGCCTACTCCTTTCGCTTTGCGTTTCGTCATTGTTCGCTCGTGTTACTCCATTGACTGGTTTATTCCGATGATTCTTTATTTATATCAGTTACGAATGTGTCTAGACCACATCTGTAGCGTCCTTTCTTCAACTCGTAGTCTTTGCTGATCACCACAAAGGAATGATGGCCTTTGCTCCAACACTGGGCGCAAAGGTCTTTAAATTGGTTAAAAGTCATATCGCTATCGCTAACGTGATCGTCGTAGACATGTTTCAAGTTCAACTCGTCTTGTTTGAGTAATATTATAAGGTTCGCGTTGTCCCGCAGCAGGTGTTTCGGTATACGTGTGTAGGATTGCGCGAGGTAGAAACAATCTATCGATTTGTGTCTGCCCATGGCGAAGTACGCACGCATATGGTCTTGTCGGTCGCAAGCTACGTCGTCAAACACAATTACCGAATTCGGTTTCGCTTCGGAAGGACTTTGTACATCCTCGTTGTTTTCAAACGTATAGTATCCTATTTCGGGAGCTTTACTCATTACTTTCGATAATATTAAATATTTGGGTTGGTGTAGTGATTTACTGAATATGTATAAATTTGCGAAACGCAATCCTTGAGGTTCTGTAAGTAGGGTGTACATGAGGCATGTTTTACCGCAGTTTGAAGGTCCACAAATAATGCACCTGATCGAGCCGGGCAACAGTAGACCGTGTGTTTTGGCGGAACTGTGTTGCGAACTGTGCTCTATCAGTCTTTCCAAGTCACAATTAATGGCAAACGTTTCGCGCTGTTTTTTAAACTTCATGTCGGCCACGTTTCTACACGACTGCCTACATATATAGCGTCGCGCATTTATATGAGGAAGCTCAGTCCAGAGTCAGGCTTTCGTTAAGATACATTGCGCGTGCGGGTTTAACAATGTTGGAAGGACTGTTGCCAGATGGTGTAAAGAGGCGCACCGTTCGCCGGCCTCGTAAGACCAAGAAGCGTAAGGGTGAAAGGGAAGGCGTGGAGGTGCAACGGCAAGTGGAGGAAAGATTGGTGGAAAACGGTTTCAGCATGTGACGTTTCGTGATGTGATCAAGCACGCTAGAGCGGCAGTCAGGGGACAGGGCATTAGGTCTTCAAAAAGTTTGGAATCGAACAGACATCGCATGCGGAGTGCAACTATGGCGGTGCTGAAAGCGGTTCGGAAGTATAAAAAAGGCAAGTTGGTGAGGCCTGCTGGTGGTCGCCGTTGTGGTCCCGCTGAACGGGTCCTGCCTTTGCCAATGTCTGGAGGACTGTTACCACTACTGCCGATTTTCGCGGGGCTAAGCGCGTTGGGCAGTCTCGCAGGCGGTGCTGCTGGAGTGGCAAAAGCAATAAACGAAACTAGGGATGCCAGAAAGAAATTGGCAGAGTTGCAGAGGCACAACGAGACTATGGAGGCCATTGCGTTGCGCAAAGGCAAAGGTCTGTTTTTGAGACCGCACAAAAAAGGGTTGGGTCTGTACATGGTGCCGTATTCACAGTATGCAAAAAACTGCTAAGCCTTCTGCCCAAAAGGGCATTGTACGATGTGGATCTCAAGACGTTGGCACGTAAGCTCAGGATAACACATTTTAGGGGTGTTTTTATGCGTGACAATTTGCCTAAACGCCCGTGGCGTCAAGAGTCAACCATTGTTAATTTAGACAATTCCAGTGGGCAAGGTACTCATTGGGTGTGTTTTAGAAAAAGTGGTAATCTAGTGGACTATTTCGACAGCTACGGTGATTTAAGACCTCCGTGTGAAATTCAACGATATCTCAAGGGGAATTTTATTTCCCACAACAAGACCGCTTATCAGTTTGTTAATTCCAATAGTGAAACTTGTGGACAACTTTGTTTAGCGTTTTTATCCATGATGCAATAAAGGTACAAAAGGTGCATTGCGTTTCATTTACTTGTCAGTCATGTCTTTGACGTTTACCTTTACGGGCACAGAGTCCACTCTGTCCGCAGACTTTTTCCCAGCTCTGGAACTGGACAGTAACTCGGTTTGGGAAATAGGTCTGCTAGACTTTGAGTATTTCAACTTCATTCCAAACGTGGATGTTGACAATAACGTGTTTCACTTTAACAACGGTCTGAAAGCGGTCATACCGACAGGTTCGTATGAGGTTTTAGACATTGCAGACTTTTTACAGAAGCAACTGTGGAAGGTGGACAAGAAGCTGCATATCGAATTGACTCCAAATAACAACACTTTGCACACCGAAATCAAATGCAACTTTCCTGTAGACTTTACCCCCGATAATTCTATCGGACGTCTGTTGGGTTTTAAGCCAGTCAAGCTAGAACCTAACCAGGAACTCGGTACTATGAAGATAACAGACATTTTTAAAGTGAATTCGATTCTATTGAACTGCAACATCGTCACAGGGTCATATATAAACGGTCAACCTGCGCACACTATTTACCAGTTTTATCCGAGTGTCGGTCCAGGGTTCAAGTTGATCGAAGAGCCTTCGCCGGTGGTTTATCTTCCCATTACCAAAACCACGATTGACAATATTACGCTGCAGCTTGTAGATCAAGACGGACGTTTGGTGAATTTTCGTGGCGAACGAATAACTGTGCGGTTGCATTTGAGGCGTCGACCTTAGAATGGGTTTTGTGTACGGAAGAGCAACAGCGACGGTGAGGCGCGCCTATTTATTGACAGACACTAAGTCGCACGTCAGTAGTTGACGTCAGTCTGTCAGGCGATTAACAACAAGAAACAAGAGGTTTTTACGCTCTCTCGGCTTTACCGTACTGCAATGAACGTTCAAGACATCCTGATGAGTGCTCCCTTCGATTCTAGCATAAGTCACGTTGCGTGGCACTTGCATCTTCCTTATGCCAGTATGACACTCAACAACAGTGATGAAATACGAATTCCGATACAACAGCAAGATATTTGTGTCATTCCCTCAATGAGCTACCTGTACGTCGAGGGTAAACTTTTGAAAGAAGACGGCACTGCCGCCCCAGCCAGAACTAAATTTATCAACAACGCTTTTGCTCAATTATTTGACGAAATACGCTATGAAATTAATGGTATTGAAGTGGATCGTATCAGAAATCCCGGGATCGCTACTACACTTAAGGGATACGCGTCTTTTGACGATGACACGCTTAAATACATGAACAACTCTGGGTGGGTGAGTTCTTCTGACAAAGTAAACTCGTCGCTCGACGCTAATGCGGTCGACAGCAATGGAAATTTCAGTTTTTGTGTACGCTTGGGTAGTCTTCTCGGTTTTGCCGAAGACTACACACAGATGGTTGTCAACGCACGCCACGAGTTGGTTCTCATTAGGTCAGCCAGTGATAAGGATGCTGTTCACTGGACGCCCGGGCCGGCTGTTGGAGGAGTCCAGGACACGAACGTTGAGAATATTACTGTCAAGTTACAAAAGCTCAGTTGGCGTATACCTTACGTTACTCTGAGCGATGAGCAAAGGGTCGCGTTGCTTAAACAACTCAGTCGCGGCACCAGTATTCCGGTAGAGTACAGAAGTTGGGAATTGTACGAATATCCCGCACTTCCTAAGGCTAGCAAACAGTCGTGGATCGTTAAAACCGCCTCTCAACTGGAGAAGCCACGATACGTCATTGTCGCGTTTCAAACCGACAAGAAGAACAGCTTGAAGGCTAATGCTTCTCATTTTGACCACTGCAAATTGACCAATATGAAACTTCATCTAAATTCTGTCAGCTATCCTTACGACGATCTCAAGTTGGATTTCTCCAACAACCATTTTGCATTACTCTACGACATGTACTCTAGATTTCAAGAGTCTTATTATGGTACTGCGCCACGGCCCTTGTTGACAAAAAATACATTTAAGAATCACGCTCCGATAGTCGTTATCGATTGCTCTAAACAAAATGAATCGATCAAGTCAGCACCTGTAGACATACGTTTAGAGTTTGAGGCGTCAGAAGACTTTCCAGCTAATACGTCTGCCTACTGTCTCATTATTCATGACAGGGCGTTTACCTACAACCCATCAAACAATTTGGTCAGGCTCAACAACTAAGCACCGCCCACTCAGTCGCCTATTTAAGGTGGCTCGGTTGCCTTCCCGGTCGTCATTCTCTCTCTAGTGTCTGCTCCGTCACATAGCTCCGTCGCCACCACCGCCATGATCAAGAAAGCAGTGATTGATTTTAGCGCTTTTTTAAGCAAGAAGACTAACGAGGTTGTAATTAAAGAGTTGACCGTGGTGGGCATTGTGACGGGATCTGCTCAGCATTGGATTTTCAAACCACCAAAGGAGACACCTCATTACTGGTCAGGTACTTGCGTCGCAGATTGCCGCAACGAATGGCTGAACAAACATTATCACGGTCTGGACTTTTGGTATGGCTTCAGCGATTATGAGGATTTGTTAAACGGGCTGAACCAGGTTTGTTCAGATATGCGAGTGCTATATGCTCCGGATCTCGAGAAGGCTAGAGTTTTGGAAAAATTATTTAATGCCAGACGATTAGTCTTTAGTCTGGAGGCACTCGGTTGTCCTCCACTAGAAGGGCCATTTCTGTTTCCAGAACCCATAAGCGATTGTAGTGAAGATGAAGACGTCACTGCTGGGCGGGATGAAGTGGATTGCGCAAAGGAGGACATGTTCAAGCAGTGTCTCTACCATCGGCTGTACTCGCCGGGTTTTGTGTGCACTTTCGACAACGCGCAACGTCTTGCTAAATGGTGTGCTGAAAACCTGGATCTTATAGACATAAATGAACCTGCTGCCAGGGCGAATACCTTTGTCGACTGGAAACAAGCGTCGCCCACTGCTAAAGAACTGGCAGATGCCGGTTTTGTACGAGTGCATTCTACGAACGATGCCACCAAATGTGTTTATTGCGGTGTAATCTTATGCAAGTGGGAGGAAAATGATGATCCCTTCGCAGACCATGATTACAATTCACCTTACTGCAAGTTTGTTCGGTTCAACATGCAGCTGAAGAGGGATCTAAAGGATAAAAGGGATAACAAGTGTAAACCCACTTGTTGCAAGGGGGACGTACCTGAAGACGATTTTTCCTTGCGCTACGGAAAAACTCCTGACATTACTGCGTCGGACTTGGCAGAGTGTTGTCGTACGTAATCATGTCTCAGTTTTACAGAAACATGAAAAAAGTATCTTTTCACGATCCACTTGTCACCGCTTTGGTCAACCTGCCAGATGAAGATAGGTGCTCAACCCTCATCGCTGACCGTGAACAATTTAAACTGACTATATGGAAGTCTGAGGAGCTTTTGTCCAATTGTCTTAAAGCTAAAATTAATCATATCTTAACTTGTACGCTTTCTGACCACACTGCTTGCAAGTTTATAATAAAAAAACTTTAATATTTACTTTTTATTATTTATTACTCATATTTCCAACTGTACCTCTGCAGCCGAGAATAACTCAAATACTAAAGGATTCCTCGCACAGCTGACTCTGCGGCTCCACCTAAGGTACCACTTACCGCAGCGCGCACCGTATAATCAACAGCAACGCGCCGACACGCCCACGCTGCCGAAGCAGTCACGGCTCGCAGTCCAGGGTCCAGCGGACCCAACCGCGAGATTCACCGAGGCCAATTATCTATCAGGAACCCTATACCCAGAGCCATAGCCAGAGAGCAATTATTTATCAGGAATAGTATACTACTCGCACAGTTTCCGAATCGGCAGTGATGGTGATCGCCAGCGTCATCCCCATCTTCCATCTTGCGAGGGAGCGTCAGGCGATCTACCGGAGGAGGCCCGAGGTTGGCAGAGAGACCGCTGCCACTGAAGAGCGAGACCGCAGCTTCGACTGCTGGCAACGCGAATGGGATGCCGAGTCTCAAGGACGATGGACCGCCACCGAGCATTCCGAGCATCCAACCATGGATTGAACGACAGCATGGTGAGGTCGATGACTTTGTGACCCAGCTTTTATCGGGTCACGGGTACTTCCGAGGTTATTTTCAAAGGATGGGGAAGGTTGCCAGTTCGGGCTGTCTGTATTATCCCGGCACGACAGACACGGCTGAGCACACGTTCTTCCACTGTGAAAGGTGGCACGCCCGCCGAGTCTCGCTCTTGTCCGAGATCGGCGTGGTTATCACTCCCGACAACATCTTTGGAGCTATGCTCCAGGGAGAGGACACCTGGAACTGTGTTAAGCGCTTTACTGAAGGTTTGCTTCGTGCAAAAAAGATCGACCTGGATCGGCATTAACTCCCACAATACCCCCAGGAGGAAAGCCCTAGTGGCGTAACAAAAAAGGCCAAGCCCGAAGTGATGTGCTAAACAGTTCCAGGCTAGTGTCCTAGGAAATGAGGTGTTTTTTAGCCGGTAGTCCGCAGGACAACGAGCTTGCGGGAGTCCGGCACTACTGAGAGGACAACGAGCCTCTCAGTGAGCGTAAATGCATTACCTCATTCCCTTCAACAACAAAAAATTATATGAGTCATGCAACACTACAGGATATATTACTAGTTTTGCAGTATTAACTTATTAACTTCAAGGTAAATCCATTATAATAATATGCATCTAAAACACATACATTTAAACTTTAATCTATAACAGACGATACACGTGCAATTTAATAATACACAGCTGTAAATAATGTATTATTTAATATTTACTTATACTCATCTAATATAGAACAGCCACAGAGTAATTATTGTACTGTCAATAGGTGTATGTTATTACATACTTTGGAACTGTTGCATCATGTACTATGCAATAGACGTATAACTTTGTTTTTATGATAAATCAATCACAAAATTACTTGATACTAATTAATAATTACTGACACTAGTTATTACATTATTTGTATGTATAATTAATTGAAATTAAACTAAAAATTATTTTCTTTAAAATATTATGATTCCTCTCATGTTACATAACAATTATACCATACAAATAATAAGTTTATAAAAAAAATACATACAAAAATCAAATAAAGCTATAAAACAATAACACGAAGTATTTCCTTGTTTTCGCCAAACGTTTTTCCGGGTAACAGGTATCCCGGAGCACTAAAATAGAGTTTATTTGTTATTGCATGACGCGTGGCCAACAGAGTACACTCGGTTTCAATACAAATATCTCAACTCACCTATAACTACATGATTATGGTTTTCGTTTTAACGTAGCCATACGCCATACGCCCTCAGTACCACATTATCAAACGGGATTTAATGCATCTGTCTCAATGGATGTGGAATAAATATATACTTATACGTTTTAACCGAATAAAATAGTGATCGGTCATTTTAGGAATGTTATGTGCAATAAAACCATACCCCGACTGAAAATTCGTAGTGTTTATACATTTTTCCATGGCTGTCGGTCGGTGCGGTTAGGCCCACAAGCTTTGGCCAGCGAGTTAATAATTTATTCAGCTTACCCCCCCCCCCAGAACACGGGATAAAGCGCTATTTATCATACCAGTTTAACTTTTCATCCCGCCAAAATACAGTCTTTGTCCCTCACGCTCTTAGCTCGGTAAAAGCGTAACATTTTATTCATGCACTAAGGTTTATGCTGAACAGGTTTTAATTTTATTTTATGCTCGTACTTAAGACCCCCAGCCTGTTGTGTATATTTTTATTTAAATCCGACCCCGATATAAAAGATATCCCGCTTATAAAACAACTATGGCCACAGATATCAATATTTTAAGTTGTTAACACCTAAGGAAGTATTTATGTTTCAAATAACCCGAGTTACAAGGGTGAATACTGGTGTCAAACTATTTAAATATTTCAAATTGAAAGCACTCCAATTAAATCGGGCAATTGTAGCAGTTATTAAACACCCCTGATGATGTAATCGTGTCATGACGTCATGGTCAGTGACGTCACACACATGTCACAACACGTCACATACAGCTTCGATTAAACATGGCTGTCTAGACAAATGTCCTAGTATCCCTGCTGGAAACTTTTGGTTAATACAGCAGTTGTTTTGTTGCAGAAAAACTATCCAGATTAACAAAAATCAATCTAATCTGTTTTTAAAAAGTGTGAGGACATAATGGATAGCATATATGGAAATAAATCATATATTAAAAATGTATAATTAAACATATAACTAAATAAGAAATAGGTTTTTTATTAGGATAAAAATTTTCATACGACATGCAATTAAATACGCTTTATAACATAGTATACAGTACTGCCAGGCCTGGAGGGTGAGAAAGTCTCAAAATAGGTTCTAGGGAGACGGAATAATTAAAATAATATCATCGACTCACCTGATTTAATTAAATAAACTGAAGAGTAAAATCTTCGCAAAATATGAAAAAGGAATATGAAATATGAACCACCCTACCAAGGACGAAGTAGCATCGTACAGGAATGCCAGTACCTTTCGCACAAAAATTGTAAACTGAATTTCGATCAGGCAATCTGTTATATCAAACATATAAATAAGTTCGAATGAATGTAGAGAAGTGAGATCTACTAAAATACAACAATTAAAAATTAAACATAATTGCGTTTACAGTACTAGGAAATGAAATAATCAAAATGTTATGTTGCGTTAGAAGTTAAGTACAAATGAATAAATAGACCAATAAAATAAGTTGAACTAAATTTCCACGGTACCTTGATCAAAAATAACTATAATTTATTTAAAAAAATGGTTAACACACAAGTGACCACACAGATCCCTATAAAATTACAAAATTAAGATTATACGAAATTAACCTCAAGACGAGGCTCCTATTTATAACCGAATTTCAACTGTATTGATTCCCCCCCCCCATTAATAGAAAACCCAGACCCTAATTTCACTTCACCCCCTGAATACACCCCCAAGAAATGTTCTGTCTCACTGCCCCACTTAGTTGACGAAGGCCACTGATACTTTAGTAGCCTTGTGAGATGTTACATGGTACGAGACATGTTTATTGATTCAAGCCAAACAGTGGTGCACGTGGCCAAAAGGAGCAGACGTCCCTCGCCAACGGGATCTTAAAGGCATGCCAAGGCGCAGAGAAGTCGCTGGCTGAGTGAAAAGGTTGACAAAGGTTCTGGACTTCTGGACCGCAGTGATGCCGCAGTTGCCTAAGTTTTCACTTACCATCTTGGGGTTTCAGATGAGTCGTTACAACTACAAATAATCTTCAACTTAAAGTTTAAAACATCATGTTCACCAAAAGAAAACTGGGGCTAAGCTTGTAAAGAGAACATCGTGAAGACAAGAAGCTAAGTGGGGCCAAGCCGTAAATGGCGAGAGGTGTTGTCGGCCACCCTTGCCGGCTAAACTGAAAATTAAAATTATCCCTTAAACGAAACATAAGGTATTATGTTTCGTTTAAGGGATAATTTTAATTTTCAGTTTAGCCGGCAAGGGTGGCCGACAACACTTCTCGCCATTTACGGCTTGGCCCCACTTAGCTTCTTGTCTTCACGATGTTCTCTTTACAAGCTTAGCCCCAGTTTTCTTTTGGTGAACATGATGTTTTAAACTTTAAGTTGAAGATTATTTGTAGTTGTAACGACTCATCTGAAAACATGGCAAACTACTTTAAACAAACTTTAAAACACCCTAAATTCTCTCAATCAAGACTTCGTTAATTAATGACAACTAAAACTTGAAGTAAACTTTTAACCAAACAGCTCCATTGACTCCGACAGCCGAACTTCCGTTGCTGGAACCTTCCACATTACTTTTTTCTTATATTAGACGAATAATAATTACTTTACCATAAGTGAAAATACCTCAGCAAATTATAACTAAATTATTTGTTAGGAAAATATAAAATCCATTATCTTTACAAAATATATTTGAGTGAGGCGTAAATTAAAATAACTTGATACTTATGCTTATAAAACGTGCGTAGTTGACAACACACCCGCCATGGCATTTTATTTACTTTAAACTGCTAACAACAGAAAGTGATTAAATCGGCTCAGGTCTTTGTGCCGGGAAAACAACAAAACCTACTCCTTGTTAATGTAAATTTTTTTGGGCTGTTGTAATACGTGCTTTATTGAATCCCGAAAAAATAGGGGAATAAAATATGTGGCACAATAGCAAAACATAATAACTGCAAAGCATTAAGCTTAAACTGGGAAAGTTTAGATATGTTTGTATTTCCTATGGTTTTTATTTAGTTCCTAATTTATCGAATATAAAGGAAGTGACTATGCAGTTGAGGAGAACACCTTTTATCTGATCGACTGCTGCACCGGCAAACAGCACTGTTTCCACTCTATTTTACCGCCAATGAATATGTATTAAATCCGAGAACCGGTGGCAACGTTCACCCTAGAGTAGACTATATTAAACCTTTGTCTGCGTAATTTCTATCGACGGGGTGTAAATTGCAAATTACTGATCTTAATCATACAAAACTTCCTCAAAAATCGTATTCCAATAGTATTATTACGCTCGGCATGAACCGGAAACCAGAAATGGAGGATTTCAATGTTTAGGGTTTCTTAAAAATGTATATATATATATATATATATGTTTGAATGTATACACAATATACAGTAAGATGCACACATATTTATTGCATGCAGATAAACACGGCAAACTTAATACAAGTATTTGGATTTTACTTTAAATTCGCTATTGTTTATTGAACATCTTACTTCGTTTTACTTAACATTTTACTTACGCTTTAAGCAGTATAGATCTTTCAACCTTGTTGTGATCTCGCCGAGCCTGGTCACATCGAAAATAAAAATCCACACTTTAATTTGAGGAATTTACTATCATACTTTAGGTTTAGCTGAATAAGTATATCGTTTAATGTTACTGTACTAAAAACTTAAATCAATAATACTAGCACGCACAGAGGAGGATAAATTCTCACTAAAAAGGCAAACCTGTACTCTTTTAGTGGTGTAATGAATAACGGCAAACCTGTACTATTTTAGTGGTGTAATGAATAACGGCAAACCTGTACTCTTTTAGTGGTGTAATGAATAACGGCAAACCTGTACTCTGTTAGTGGTGTAATGAATAACGGCAAACCTGTACTCTGTTAGTGGTGTAATGAATAACGGCAAACCTGTACTCTGTTAGTGGTGTAATGAATAACGGCAAACCTGTACTCTGTTAGTGGTGTAATGAATAACGGCAAACCTGTACTCTGTTAGTGGTGTAATGAATAACGGCAAACCTGTACTCTGTTAGTGGTGTAATGAATAACGGCAAACCTGTACTCTGTTAGTGGTGTAATGAATAACGGCAAACCTGTACTCTGTTAGTGGTGTAATGAATAACGGCAAACCTGTACTCTGTTAGTGGTGTAATGAATAACGGCAAACCTGTACTCTGTTAGTGGTGTAATGAATAAATTGTTCCATGCGGTTCATGTAGACTATGTTTTATTGGTGAAATCTGATTTTACATTACAGAATAGAATGATAGTTTTATCAGGTTAGCTGCTAAAAGCCCGATCAATCCAATTATACCTCGCATCCCACCGCTGTTTAGTTTGACATCCTATGAATACTACAGTTCCTGACTATTATACTCGGAATTGTGGCTACAAGAGATATAAAATCTTTAAAAATCTGTTTGAATATTTGTTAATAGCGTAAACTAAAATGTTGATCGCCAAAACATTGTTATATGATCAAAACATCAGCGAACTCGGTTAGATAGAAATGTCTCTTTTAGAATATAAAATGTGTCAGGGAAATTGTGTGCTTATAATAATAATCAATTTATTCCTAGCCTTACATTTTTCCTTCAAAATAAGGAAGTCTGCCTATGCGTTCATTACATTTCCTTTCTTACAAATATGGAGAATACTTAAATTGTCCTAAATTGTTTCCAAGTTGTGGCCATTTAAAAACACCAAAACAAAAAAGAACTTTGGGGGTGTAGCCCTTTTAGTTTGATTTTTTTTATAATAATAATAATCTTAAAACCCTACCGGTATTAACAATCATACAAAAGTTTCAGTTGATATCGGTTGTGCGTGAGAACGCAGCTATACATCCAGACATAGACTTGTCTTAGAAACCCTGGCATTCATTGTAAGCGAGGAATTAATTATAGCCGATTTGAATAATTCATTTCAGTTAAGGATAGAGAGACTTTTATTAAAAGAGTTTATCACCAAGAATGAGACAAGATGCGACAGCCGAATATCTCGGCGATGAATCTTCTCCGCTTCAGCAAAATTCAAATTATCGTAATAAAATTAATTACCTCTACAAGAAGAGCGGTTTCATTTAGATTTAGTAGAAAACATAAAACATAAAGACTTTTAAGATAAATAGTCTAATGGTAAGCTATCAAAATATTTATTATATGGGTAACCGGAGGTTAGTAATGAAATTGATATTTTAAAAACCATAGTTCTTCAGTACTATTATAAATTTCAACGCTAATATTTTATAGAGTGTAAAATGATTTACAGACAAAAACTTTTGAATGTTACTCATTAAAGGTGCAATCACACGATTTTTCGATTTAAATTATTCATTATTTAATATTCGACTATTAAGGGTTTCAACCCTTTTTTACTAATGTACTGTTTACAACTAATTCAAAAATAAGAAACCAATAGTAGTGTAATAGTATATAATGGCTTCATAATGTGTCTACATTTATTTTTCCCCGACATTCCGTTTCAATAAAGGCGCTGAACATATTTTACAATAAAATATTAAACAAACTCCAAAATTTACTTAATATGTTTTGTACAAAAACGAAGTATTAAAAGTAATGGTTTTAAAGGCACTAAAAATTCATTACAAAGCTAATATTTGAAAAAAAAAAACAAAATTTACTAAATATATTTTATACAAAAACCCATTTTTTACAAATAAAAATTAAATTATAAGTGTGTTATCGATAGAAGGACATAAAACCTAAAAACCACGTTACGATAGCCTCCAAAGCAGGCAAAGATTTTGTTTTATTTCAGGGGTCAGATCTGGAAAGGTACAGGACTTTCTCCTACGAGTCAACCTGTATTTTGCTGCAAATATATGGGAAAAAAGATTTAGAGCTTGGTATTAAGACTGCTTATTTCCCAAATGAAACTCTGTAATGGCTGTTGATATAATTGAAACCATACTTATACGCATGTTATAAAACAAAACTGCTCTTTTAACACATTAAGATAATTTTAAGTTAAAACTGACTTAAAGTTGAGAGTAGCCATATGATTTGCATAAAGCGGCAACATATCTGCACAACAACAAGAATCAAGCGAAGCCTATGTTATCTTGAACCGTATGCATGTATTTTGGCAAAATAAATATTACTTATTTTCAAAATAAACGTTTACTGTTATTTTGTGTCTGCAGATAAGCCTTGCAGATGTTTTTATTTAATATGTGATGTGTGTGTATGACTTAAAGGTAGTCCCGTTTTATTTGTTCTACGAGTAACAATATGTAACAAAGTAAATCAAATACAGATAAAGGTGAATAATTACTTTATATATTATATCATTTTACAAAACACTTACATCAAACATTGAAAGAGGAGTCCATTGACTAATACACGCTTTTATACGTAATTTACCATATTTTGTTTCCATAAGTCAATTTTCTATTGTCAACAAAAACTTTGCCAAACATAATTTTGGCATTGAATATCAATATAAAAATGTAAAACGAGAATCATAATATCACGATTAACTAATCCCATCAGATCAAGTATACAAGAGGCTGAAATGTTTACCAAAATGTAGGTTTGTAACCATTTAAAAGTGTTTAATTGACATTTATTTTGATATTATTTATCATTTTAAGTGTGCTTTGTAAGAGGTGAAGCCCAAACTTCCACTGAGTGACATCGCTTTAACACTTCTAGGTATTGGTAGAGATTAATCTTTGAAGCTAATGTTAGCTTCATCACCAGTACATTTAGAGGGAAATCTGCTAAAAAGGTAAACAATTAATAAATGGTAAACTTGTAATGGATATTATAGTTTTAGGTATTACCCCGGAAATGAAAAAAACAGAGTAATTTTCTTTCTTGTCATTGTTGTTATGTCGTAACCTTGGGATTACCAACCCTTTAATTCAGGTTAGTGCAGAGAATTGATGATCGTAAAATAATCTAAAATTTAGAAAAATAGGGTACGTAAGGTAAAATGAAGGTAAAATGGTTAGTCTCAGTTCTGTTCTATAATATTACTCGTATAAGATCATTTTAGTTTTGATTGCCATTTACCATTTAACTGAAGTGACAATTATTACAGGAACTATTGTGGGCAACATTCTCCTTGTTTGCAATTTCAATGTGAAGACCTATGCCAATTTATAGCTGGAGGTCCAATCGAGTCAAGGATTTTTACACAAACACATATAATATAGTCTCTCACATTCCCAATATTTTTCGTTATGATGGGATAGTCGAATGAAAATAATCGATTATTCGTTATAATCGATTAATCGATATACTATTTAAATCTGGCCGTAAAGTTCAGGGAAATAATTGAAACAAGTGAAGATATGTGTATTTATTGTTAATAATGGAGTACACACGTACAAGTAAAAAGTGTAGGAAATTCCAAAACGCTTTTATACTCAGCTTATCAAAACTTATTTATGTTAAATAATAATGAATATATCTCATTGGGAAAAATTAAACATTGTAAATTCTAAAACTCATTAATGCAATTCTACGTATAACAAAACAACGTAATAAAACTTTATATTCTAAGGTGGCCATACACGTACCGGTAGGCCTGTCAGTTCTGTCTGAACAGTCCGCCTGAGACCGGTGCTGCAGCGGCGCGGCAGCGGCGGCTACATAGTGATTATACGAAAGGTGAATAATCAATGGTAATAATCAATCTGTTACTCTATAACAACAAATTTGATAACAAAATAAATAATGAACAACAGTTTTAAGAAATTGATACGTTTTCCAACTCGATATTTAATTTGTTTCTTAAAAATAAAATCGTACGAATCTAAAGTAAATACTGTACTTAATTGAATATTCAATCAGTGCTGTTATTAGTTTACAATATTTATGAATGATTGTAAACTTTGTTTTTGATGTTATGATAAGGTATTTATTTATTTCTGGCATGTTTAATGGGAAACTAGAGACCGCCTAATGGTCGAAATTCGACCAAATATA
Organism: Allygus modestus; assembly: GCA_963675035.1. Classification (NCBI taxonomy): domain Eukaryota; kingdom Metazoa; phylum Arthropoda; class Insecta; order Hemiptera; family Cicadellidae; genus Allygus; species Allygus modestus. Next base: position 124,870,994 of record OY776113.1, read on the forward strand.
TTTTGAATATAAAGTCGACGAATATATATGAAAACAAGTTTAATATCTAGTGGGCCCATCTCTCCCTCCCTCTCCCTCCCCTTCTCCCATCCTCACCACCAGGTATTTTTTTAACGTGGAGTTAAAACGGCGGTGTGTGTGTGTGTGTGTGCGCGTGTGTGCGTGCGTGCGTGCGTGCGTGCGTGTGTGCGTGCGTGTGTGTGTGTGTGTGTGTGTGTGTGTGTGTGCGCGCGCGCGCGCGCGCGCGCGCGTGTGTGTGGAGCCCTAACCAATGGGCCGATTTTTATGAAATTTGGTATGTAGGTACTAATCCACAATATCTCTAGGTGTTTTTTTACCATTTTTTGAATTTTTTATTTTTAAGGGTAATTATCCCCTAAAAACCGTTAAAAAATATGAAAAATCAAAATTTCTCAAAAATGGCTCTAACGATTTTGATTAAACTTTAGTCGTTTGTAGAATTTTAGTTTTCCAACAAAATTGTACCACCCACATTTTTGTAAAAATTCGGGTTCAGAAATTACAGGACTTAAAACATCAAAATTTCAGTTTTTTTGATTTTTCATAAAAATACATAAATATAACAAAATATTACTATTCACCATTAAAAAGATCTCAAAAAACTAAATAACTTAGTATTTTGAATTACTATTCTACGATTGCTGGTTACGGAGAAAATTTAAATTTTCATTTTGCTGTAAACGCAGTACGTTTTTCAATGTTATTCTTATGAGAATACAAAAAATAACTATTTCTCTCTTATTTACTGATAAATTTCATTCAAACTTGATATGCTAGTCAAGTTAGCATTGACCAACAGAGGAAATTCGGAATATGTTGCCCCATAATAACCCTGGGGGGGAATAGGGGGCATTTCCCCTCTTAAATCCACGAGTGTAGCGATGGATTCTGTAGTGCCTCCAAAACAGGGATATGGGTGGATGTTTTTTAAAACAACTTGTTTACAAGATGTTCTGTACATTCGACCGTGCTTTGTGTTCTATATTTAGTAAATAAAAAGTGATTTATTCATTAAAGTTGGGCTAAAAGGGAGAAAGTATGTCCCAGTTTCCTGATACCGTTTATTACTTCTTTCGTTCTTTCTTCTTTACTTTTGCTTTTACTTGAGTCGAGTGAGATTGCGAATGCTACTTACCCGGTGAAGTTTTGTAAATTGTCCGTTATTAGTTATTTTCGTTTCAGTTTGTTTATTCTATTGTTATACTGAACATTATTGTGACTTCTTGAACGTTGAACACCACTCATCACAAGGTAAGAGTTGTTCATGTAATTTGTTGTTGGACTAAATATTTATCAATACGGTACCTAGTAATAATGAATTGATGTTGGACAAAATTTAGTTCCTAAGGAAGCTTCTAGTTTATAAGCCCGGGATAAGCCTAGTTTACCTGTATGGGAACCTGTGTATCTTCACTTTGGATTTGTGAGTTTTTGGAACTCAACAAGCTTGAGTTGATGTTATTAAATAATATATTGTTATCGTGTTAGATCTATTTTTACATTTATTTTGTCCCCTATTTCCAAATATAAGATTTTGGTAGACAAGGTAAATTGTTTGGAAGACTACTTATATTGCTGAACATATTGTAATGGGCCTAGTTTCCCTAACTAAAGTTCAAAGTTAAGACTACCGGTACCATAATTTCAATACTTATTCCCTCACATTATTAACTAGTAGGTAGTATTAGACTAGTAGTTAACCTTATTTACTAGGCTATGCAGCAAAATAAGCCGAGTTGGCCAAGTTTCCATCTAGATTCTGTTAGCATTGGGAAATCCTACAACAAACATTAGATCAAACTTTTTTGGCCAATTTCTTTTCTGATACCTAATCACAGTAGCCTATTTTTGGCATTTTATAACTTAGATCGTGTAATATAATACACCCATTAATTAAGTGGCGTTGCTAATATGCTTAGGGTCAGATAGACAATCCAATAAACATCCATCAACTAGGTATAAAATTTAATGTCTCTACGGTAATCTAGGCCTATCATTTACATTCAGTCTAGGCTACCCTGCTTATTTTAGACTATACAGCTGTTTTCATTGAATTAACTTAGGTTTTGTTATAAAATACCAATGCATAGTTGATTGTATAGACGTGTTTAACTTACACGATGCAGGTTAGGATGAAGGTAACTTTTACAGGGTAGCCTTGCATAGGTTCTGTCGCAGAACCTTGTTAAAACCCGTGCAGGCTGCTCGTCATGTTTCTGTCCACACACCTTACGCAAGGCTACCTTGTCAAGGTTACCTTCTCCCTAACCTGCATCGTGTAATCGTGGCTCATAGCCTACATCTACTTACTCTTCCTGCTATCCTTTTCCATCATTTGACAACCAATCGTCAGTTTGTTTAGAACATTTAAGTTAATGGCTGCAGTTTAGTTTACAGCCCACATTCATTACTTAACATTTATTACTTGATAATTTTATATTGAAATTCAACTACCGTATCGTTTAATAGTGTAAATATCAATTCTTATATTGTTAATAATATTTATTTAAAGCTTAGGTCCTTTATAGAAAAAATGTAGGTACCACTAAATTATAATTTTCAATGAAAACAACTTATTGGTTATCAACAATTTTTTTATGTTAGATTTAAACAACTATTAATTTGTAGGGTACCGTATACAAAAAATACAAAATAACACTAAGGAAAAATACGCCCAAGTTGCGTCGGCGTCTTGCCCAGTGATTCAGAGTCCAACCCTTTACTTTCACCACTTACTTACTAATAAGCCCAAGGCTTCAGTTAAGAGCAAATATAAAATAGAATTAGAGTTGTATTAAGTAGGTCTACCCCTGATCAAATGAAAACATTTTATATATTCAAGATAACTTCAATTTGAGATGAATAAACAGTAAGATATGATATGATATATGATATGTGTGTTTTATGATATTAAATAAACAGTATATTATGCATTCCATTGAGGGCTCTTATGGAGTATAAATCCAACATGGGCGCCATCTCCAACTTAATAAAAACTGGTTGAATAAGGGTAGACATTTTGTAATGACAATGATAGTATTACTGCCAGGATACATTGCAGAACTGTAACCATGTGTATATAGATATTTTTGCAAATATTATATTAACGTAAACATTAAACTATCATTGAAAATATCTCTACCAGGTCGAGGCTTTATTATGTAGCTAACTGTAAATCCATTGGCTATGAGCTCGACCTCAGAACCTTGCAGACCAAAGTAACACGTTTTAACTGCCACCCCAAATTACTCCCTCGAGTTCAAAATCGCATCGCTTTATTAAAATAAACTCATAAGTGGTAGGCAGCCTTGTAACTGTTGTTTTGTTTATTGTTTTAGTTGCTGTGCAAAATGTTTTTGGACTTCAGGAGGCAACAGAATCCAAGTTTGGCACCATCATGGCAAAGTGGATGCAGCAAGCCAAGGCTCGAGTTGATAAGAGGTAAAATAAATATTCAGTAGTGTGTTCATACCCAACAAGTGGCTTGTTAGGCTATAGCCCCTATTATTATTTGGTTTTTGTTTATGTGGATATTCTATTTCCTGTTTACATGCAGAAAAAATAAATTAGTAGGAAAATATGTACAGATATGTAAACAAAGTAGAAGCTTAAATCACATTATAAATAATCATAGCTGATCCTAAGTTCATTTTTAATTTATTATATATATTTTGTATTTTAAGGTTATTTATGATATATTGAAGTAGTTATGAAACCCATTGAAGTAGTAATTTTATTCTATTCGCAATAGCCCACAATGGAATTTGATTGGTGCTGCACACTAGGAGCAAAATCTGTAAACTAATTACTGTCCGCAGCTACGGTTCTCTCCGCTCTAGGGGCGCGGATTGACTATAAACCTATCTAAAGCTGCTATGCTACTGGTCGTGATAGCCGAGTGGGCTAAGTCACACCTTGGCCAGGTGTTCGTGGGTTCGATTCCCGCACACGACCAAAACTGACCAGTCGTGTAACTCTCAATGAGTTAACCGGTCTGTGGTAACGTTGGTGGGAGGGCCCAAGTAAAATAAACGGTAGCAGGCTTGCATGGAAGTTGACGGGATCGGTTAATTATTTGTGAGTTGCACATGGTCAACACTGATTTTGCTACTTTTTATTTATGTCTACTCTGTGTGTGCCAATTTGACTCTTTAAACTGAAAAAAATTTAATAAAAGTAATTTGCCATTTTGTCCATTCAAATTCATGGGTTTAAAAAGTGAAAAGTTAGGAACGGCTCAAGCATGACATCCTAAGCCAATAGGTTAAATCCATTGGCCTAGACTTACGACCTGGTTCCGTCCCTAACTTGTCATTTTTAAAACCTGTGAATCGAAGAAAAGATTTGTATTTTTAAATGGATTAATGTCGTATTTTAATTAAAATATTGTTTCCCTTCAGTTTAAAGAGTCAAATTGGCAAACACACAGTAAACATAAGTAATAAGTAGCAAAATCAGTGTTGACCATTTGCATCTCACAAAGAATTAACCAATATCGTCAACTTCCAAGCAAGCCTGCCACCGCTTATTTTATTTGGGCCCTCCCAACAATGTTGCCACAGATCGGTTAATCCATTGAGAGTTGCACGACTGATCAGTTTTGGTTTTGTTCAGGAATCGAACCCTCAAACTTCGTATCAACATCTGGCCAGGATGTTTAAGCGATTTAGACCTCACAGCCACGACGAGTTATGCTCCAGCAGCGATGTATACGTTAATAGGCAGTCCGCGATCTTAGCAAAGAGAACCCGAAGCTGCCCACAGTAATTTGTTACAAATTTCACTCAGAGTGCAGCACAAATCGGAGCCCGTTGTATGTTATAGTGAATAGAATAAAATTACTAGGCCAATGAGTTAAGGAAAAAATCAAAATCAGGCTCTATCGAGATATTTCCCATATAATATATTTTTTAATTGTCTATGAATGATCCAAGCTTGAGCCTTCTAGGACATACGATAGCTTCAGAAACGTGCAAAAGGGTAGAGATTTAATATTTTTTCTTAGTTTTTTATGCAATTATATATTAAGAAGAAGAATATTCGGTAGCTTAAATTAACAATTTTACTTACAACTATTCATTAGTGTTCTGAGTTGTTGTATTATTCTTATCGTTCTATGCAATATTATTTAACTACATAAAAATCAATGATTATTACTTAATAGCAACAGGATTATTGTAATCGTTAACAGTTAAAATTGTAGTGATTTAATACACTACATGTTTCACCGTAAATACGGAATTTTCAAGTGGTACATATACAAAGAACGTATTATCCAAACAGGATAGGTCAAAATTTAAAATTGGCACAGTCACAAATACAATCACAAACACATTTACGATTAAATACCGGTAGGCCTACCACACGCATGTTTTCAATCACGCCACGACACCAGTGTGATTCAAACGGTGTGATTGAAAACATGCGTGTGGTAGGCCTTCCGGTATTTAATCGTAAATGTGATTGTGATTGAGACTGCCAATTTTAAATTTTGACCTATCCTATTTGGATAATAAGTTCTTTATATATGTACCACTTGATAATGCCGTATTTACAGTGAAACATGTAGTGGATTAAATCACTACAATTTGAACTGTGGACGACAAGTTATATACCTATTTTAGTCTAATACGTGCAGTTCAGGGGCTATAACAATGAATTTTAATTACATGTTGACTGGAGATGTCTTCCAGGAATAGCTAATTATCACTGTCTCGCCAAGTGAATGCCTCAGTGAGGAAGGATGTTTTGCCACATTCGATTTTGACTGTGGTTTATTTAATGATACCTTCATAAATTATTTGATGACCAAAAAAACAAAATAAATTGGTGTAGATTCCCTCTGTTGGATACATTTAAATAGCATTAACAGGTAAAATAATTGAAATAATAATGATGTAACATTGTAATCCTTGTTTACAAGTAATTACTGAATATGTGCACAATTTTGTATCTTGGTACCAAGTTTTGTGTGCTTTCCCTCAGTCTCATAGTCATTGAGATAAATATTTTGATTACGTTAATAATTATTAGTGGACTGAACTAATATTTTGTACCAAAATCACCAGCATATAAAAATTTGAAATGTAATTTAAAAGACAATAAGTACTGAGTTATGCTTCAAATTAACAACACTACACAGTGTCCATAGACCCGGAAATTTAAGAATTAATGATCAATTTTACTTAAAGGAAGGCATTTTTTTAATTCCTGAAATACAGAGTTCAATTTATGACCAATATTGAATTTATAATTGAACTTATTTGTCGGGTAAGTTAGCATTTACCAGCAATGTTACATTCGGTACAACCAAGAATTTTGTTCACTCTCCAAGACTTTGAAATGGTTTCAGCTAAATAAACGCCAAACGCTGCTATATTGATCACTGGCCAATTGCATGTTGAATTTTTATTCTCAGCTTAATAATGGCTTCCCGTAACCTCGGCTATAACTATGCAAAAATGTTTATCATCTACACAACAGTAAATTGCATACTATGTTTAATGTTTCAGGAGAAAAAAGAAGCAAGTTAGTGAAGGAGCAGAGCAACATGAAGGAAACAGTGCTGAAATTTAAACCAATTTTACTGAAGTTTTGTAACGGCAATATATATTTTCAAATATATATTTTTTAAAGTGATTTCGGTGTACACATTTTCCCCCAATTATATCCATTTAATTTAATTCAATCAATAATACAGAAAGACTTGAAAATAAAAATGTTTAAAATTGTTAATCTATTTCCACAATGTAAATCTAGTTGTCATTCTTTGGTTAAGTATTTTGATTCAGCTTACGACTCCTTACCAATTACACTAGTTTTTTTTTATGTTCAAAATATAACAATTATTGTATTGCTGCAGAGGTTTTGAACATTTACAATTAACAGCATTATAGTTCTGTGTAAAGCAATGATCTTTTCTCAGTAAATTAAATGTGGTCTATTCTCTGTTTTTACCCTAATGCATCCAGGCACATTTAAAGTGATTGATATTAATGAATTTTAAATTAGATTTTTGTAAGGTGCAAATTGTTTTGGTATCCATAAATCAAGCCTTAGAAGGCTTGAATTACATGTTGTTTTACTTGATTTAATATTGTTTTTAATTTGAATCAACTTTGAATCAGATTATTTTTTGGCTCCAGGTTTGTTTTAGTGTGGATAAATCAATGCTTAAAAGGCTTGCATGATAGGATGTGAACTTGATTCTAATTTTATTTGGGCTTGCTAAGTTTGACAGAGTTTTGAAAATGCCTCGAAAAAGAATTGATAAATCGCGTCTCTAAACTTGAATAAAACTTGAGCTTCAAGTTAGAGCAGCGGGGACTTCAACGTTTGAATCAAGTTAGAATTTAATTCCACGGCTTGTTCGATCTAATATGAATCAAGCTTTGAAGCCATACAAAACAAGTTTTATTCAAGTTCATATCAATTATTTTTTGCTATCTGGGATTAAGACTGAACAGGCGGCCGGTGATCGAACGAAAATACGTTCGTCCATCCGGCTGGCCGGACGTTTGTTCAGTCCAGCCGGTACGTGTGTAGGGCGCAACCAGAGGCCGCCGGCCGCCAGTGGTAGCTCAAACTGTTGATGCATTGTTTAAAATGTCACGTGACAAGGCAAATCAGTATATCGAGGAATTTAATAGTATTTACGAAAGTGAAAAGAGCCTATGGAAAATAAAATCGTAGGAATATCACGATAGGACGAAGAGGGAAGCGGCTTACTGACGGCTACTGGACGTGTGGGAACAGGTCGATGCAAAACGAAAGCTATTGTTTTGAAAAATAAATAAATAACAACTTGAGAAGCAGCTACAGAAAATAACTAAAAAAAGTGAGGGAATCTACAAGGACCGGACAGTAGTAAGGCCCAGCGCTTTGGGTCCAACATGGGCTCTTATGGAGAATAGATTAACATGGGGTCTTATGGAGAATAGAATAACATGGACTCTTATGGGAGAATAGAATAACATGTACTCTTATGGAGGATAGAATTGGGGTGTAATTACTACCCTCTGTCTTTCTTTTGCTACCCTCTGTGGTTAATTATTTATCTTTTTCATCCCCTGTGGTTAATTATATACCATTTTTGGTAATTGTTTCGCGTCCTTCACTTCCTTCTGTGTATCTAACTACAGATCCTGTCTCTCTCAGCGTACTGTAGCTGGCGGGTGTAACATTTTAAGTAAACTGATGGGTTGAAATGTTAATTCGTGTCCTTCTGTTGTTAATCATCTAGCCTTCTGTGGTAATTATTTAGCCCTCGTGTCCTTCTGCTGTTAATCATCTAGCATTCTGTGGTAATTATTTGAACTACGTTTCCTTCTACATATTTATTTTTTTAACCCCAGTGCCCTTCTATACATCTAACCTCCACATCCTTCTGCGTATCTAATCTCACTTCCTTCTGCGTATCTAACCACAACATCCGCAACAAGTCTTTGTCAGCAAACTAGTTGTGACCAGTTAAAATACTGCTCTGTGATTGGTCGGGATTAGTCGTCCTGCGCTCTGATTGGTCCAGACGTGGCCCCACCACAATACCTGCTCTCTTGCCGTGCATTTTCTCCCTCTCTTTGCTCTCAGCTTTCGTTGCGATCAGACGTGTCCCTGTGTTGCTCTGTTTGCTGCGTTTGGCGAAGGTAACCTCACTTTTTCTAACCTCAATCTTGAGCGTTTGCCTACCCTATCTTAGTGTAACATAACCTCACTTCCTTGTGTCAAGGGCTGTGTTGTGCTTGTATTTGTTGACTGACAGTAATACCACTTTCTATTCTTGTTCTTTATTAAGTAACCTAGCCAATTATGTTTTACTTGGTAGTCCTGTGTTTATATGTCTTTGATAACATAACAGCAAACCTAGTTTCTTGCGTCAAAAGTAGTTTTGTGCGTTGTATTTGATTGTTTGGCTTGGCTAAAGTAGTGTTGTGCTGACTAACATAACCTTATTTCCCAGTAACCTCAGTTTCTTGTGTCGAGAGTAGTGTTTTGCGTTGTATTTAATTGTTTGATTTGTTTAGAGTAGTGTTGTGTTGACTAACATAACCTCACACCCAGTAACCTCAGTTTCTTGTTTGATTTGACTGTAGTAGTGTTGTGCGTTGTATGTGCTGACTAACATAACAGTAATATCACGGTATCATGCACTTGTCTTGTTCATGCCTGACTTATCTATGTTAAGAGCGTTGTATGACTTGCTAGTGTACAGTAACATCAGAGTTAACTACATGTTTCAAGAGTAGTGTCGTGTGATTTTTAGCGTTATCTGAACTGCTAAAGTAACCTCACTTTTTTTAACCTCACTCTTTACACTCCAACTTTACTGTATTATATTCCGTGCATGGTGTACTTAATTTTATTTCTGTGTTGTGTTTATTGTCTTGGCTAGAGTAGTGTTGTTTTGTGTTTAATTGTTTGATTTGATAGTTTACAGTAAAGAAAGTAAACAAACCCTCACTTCCTTGTGGCTAAAGTAGTGTTGTGTTGACTGACATAACCTCCAGTAACCTTATTTTTTTTGCCCTGGTTCTTTTTGAACTGTAAATTCACCTCAGTAACCTCACCTTCGATTCTTGTTCTTTAAAACAGTTTTGGTTAGAACAGTTTTTGTATGTGTTGACTAACAGTAACCTCACTTTTCCGAGCCGCTGAGCGAGGAAAGAGTAAGAAGAAAATTTTCCCACCAAATTTTCCCGCCAAATTTGCGCGCCAAGAGAAAAAATTGGCGCCAAACCTAACCTCACTTTCTTATGTCAAGAGTAGTGTTGTGTTTTATGTGCTGAGTAACAGTAATCTCACTTTCTATTCTCGTTCTTTTGGTTAGAGTAGTGTTTGAAACCTTCCTTAGAGTTAACTTTTGGTAACTTGTAGTTCTGATTTGACTCACGTAGTGTTAGTGTTTTTCTGACTTGCGTAGTACAGGGGTACCGTGCTCTTTTGTAGATCCTCTGTACCTGTTATTTTAGAGAACTTGATCAGTGACTTTAAAGTATCAGTTCTAGACGTAACCGTTCCAATAGTAACAGTTGCCTTCTCTATCTTGTTCATGTTATAGCATTGAAAACTGCTACAAAGTAACGGTTCCAAATGGTTACAGTTCCAACAATGTAACAGTTCCAGCAGTACTCGTTCCAACGGTTCCAACAGTAACCGTTCCAGAAGTAACAGTTCCAGTAGACCAACCAGTGACAAAGTAACAGTTCCGTTCTCTATATAGCTCTTACAACAAGCTCTGGTTCTTCAGTCTGATTTCAGTCGTCACACTGTTCGGACGTTCTTTTGCGCTGCTCTTGCGTAGGTGTTCGTGTTTTAAACCTTCATTGGAGTTAACTTTCGATAACTTGTAGTTCTGGTTTGACTTGCGTAGTGTTAGTGTTTTTCTGACTTGCGTAGTGATACAGGGGTACTGTGCTCCCCTACATACTATATAGCTCTTACAACAAGCTCTAGTTCTTCAGTCTGATTTCAGTCGCCACACTGATCAGACGTTCTTTTGCGCTGCTCTTGCGTAGGTGTTCTCTTGCACAGATTATTATTGATTCTGCGTAATTCAGTTGTATCCGTGTGAGTTTGACTCTGGTCGGTGTGTTTTCTCTTTTAAGCGTTAGTACAGTTAGCTTGTTTTCAGTATTTAATTCTTTGTTGAAAGATGGACGTTTCTAAAAAGAACCCTCAAAACCCGATAAATTTAATTAGTAAAGATCAAACCTATGTTAAAAAATTCAGACTTTACGGAACAAGAACAATTTTCAAATTTACTAACCCTCCCAATGGTATCTCTGAGTTTGATTGGATTCGTAAGGGTCTTAATCAGATTGTTGAAAAAGCTAAAGCCGATGCTGTACCCACCGATTATCTAGGGTTTAAAATGCAGTCAATAAATTTAAAAAGTGCTGAACCGGGGTATGTAGATTTTAGACCGGTCTCTGAAGTTAACGGTGATGTACTTTGGCAAGTTTTCGGAGGTATTCTTCAATCAAATTCCGAATCTATTAAGTCTACAGACACGTTCAAAGTATATGTAGCAAGAGTTAACGTTCCAGTAGGTTCTGGGAGGGTAAGGCCTGGATTTTACAATACGTTTGATGAAGAGTGTAAGGCGAGAAAAGGGATTGTAGTAATTAATAACAAAGATAATTTATGTTTGGCTAGAGCGTTGGTAGTAGGCAAAGCGTATGCAAAAAATGATCCTCAGATCTACGCTATTCGAAAAGACAAGGGGAAAAGACAAACTTTCAGAGCTAATAAGCTCATAGCAAAAGCCCGTGTAGAAATGCCGGAGGAAGGCGCCGGTATCCCCGAACTTGAAAAATTCCAATCCCATCTTAAAAAATACAAAATTACCGTCTACAACTACGACAGAAAAGGCCGGGATGTCTATTTTGAGGGAGGTAATGAAGACGCTAAATTCAAAATAAACCTTCTGTTTCACAACGGTCATTATAATGTAATTACAAACTTAACTGCAGCGTTTGTTTGTAATTTCTTTTGTGAAGCCTGCCACATCCCTTTTGACCAAAAATCAGAGCATCGATGCTCAAACAGATGCTTGTCCTGCCATACTATCTCCCCACCCTGTAAACTAGAACACGGAGGCATTACATGTCGTTTTTGCAACCGTTTCTTCAAAAACGAGCGGTGTTTAATAGCCCATCAAGGGCAAGTTTGTAAAACTTTAAAACTCTGCCGTGACTGTAAGAAAATGATTCATCCAAAAAAACGTAAGACAGCTCACGTATGCGGAGAAGTTTATTGTAAACCCTGTGAAGCGTTCAAAGACCCCGCACATCAGTGTTTCATGAGGGTAGATAGGAGAACTCCCAAAGACCGTGATTTTTTGTTTATTTTCTTTGACTTGGAGACTCGCCAAGACGAGTCTCTCCCCTCTGACCCTGAACAAAAAGTACATCAAGTTAACCTGTGTGTCTCACAACAGTACTGTTTTAAATGTATTAATGGGGGTGAGTGTGAAACTTGCTCGAAACGGCAAAGGGTATTTGAAAAGGAACCGGTAAAACAGTTTATGGACTATGTAATGCAAGTTCGAAAAAGATTTAAAGATGTTTGTGTAATTGCCCACAACAGGCAGGGTTTTGATTTCCAATTCATACTACAGTATATTATGGAAGAAACTAAATTTACCCCAAAAATAACTCCTCGGGGAACTAAAATTATTTTGATGGAAATGGACAACGTAAGATTCATTGACTCCCTAAGCTATTTCCCTATGGCCCTCGCTGCGCTCCCTAAAGCCTTCGATCTGCCTCCCGAGAAAAAGAAGGGCTACTTCCCGCATCTTTTCAATACATTGGAGAACCTAAATTATGTAGGCCCTATGCCCGACAAAAAATACTATTGCCCCGAGTCGATGTTTGAGAAACCACACGAGGCATTTGAGATTTGGTACGAGGAACAAGTAGCGAGTAATTATATTTTTGATTTTAAAAAGGAAATCCTGGAGTACTGTATTTCGGACGTAGAAATCCTAGCTCAAGCGTGTATTAAATTTAGAGCCTTGCTTCTTCAAGAGTGTAACGTAGATCCTTTCCTCGAGGCTATAACAATAGCCAGCGCGTGTAACCTGGCCTTCCGCCGTAACTTCTTAAAAGAAAATACTATTGGACTTATACCAAAATCAGGGTACCGACTTGCAGACAAGCAGTCAGCCGTTGCTTTACAGTGGCTAACATGGGAGGAGGAGAAACGTGGAGTAAAGATTCAGCATGCGGGCCGGGGTAAAGAAGTTAAAATTAACGGGGTAAAAGTAGACGGGTTTGATGGTGAGAGAATTTATGAGTTTCACGGGTGTTATTGGCACGGGTGTCCAAAATGTTTTCCTTACAATCGAGAGGCTCCTCTGAAGGAGGATCCCTCAGACAGTTTGCATCTCCGTTACGAGAGAACCAAGTCCAAAATGGCAAAATTTAATAGCTATGAGGTTGTAGAGATGTGGGAGCGTGAGTTTAAAAATTTGAAGAAGGACAAAAAGTTAAATCACCTGAACCAATTGTCCATTCTAAACACACTTCCACTTAATCCTAGAGATTCCTTCTTTGGAGGCAGGACGGGTAATACTAAAACGTATTGTAAATGTGAAGAGGGAGAAACAATTCAATACGTTGATGTCTGATCCCTCTACCCATATGTAAATAAATATTGTAAGTATCCCGTGGGTCATCCTACTGTTTACGTTGGAAATGAGTGCCGAGAGAGAGGTCTTGAAGTAGAGGGCTTGTTAAAATGTAAGGTTTTACCTCCTTACAACTTGTATCATCCCGTACTCCCCGCTAAAATGAATAATAAATTGTTTTGTGCAGAACTTGCGGGGAAACTCAAAACCAAGGGGAATGTTTTCATGATAGTGAGGAAAGGGCAATGGTAGGAACATGGACCATGGGTGAAATTAGAAAAGCTGTAGAGAAAGGTTATGTGATTTTGGACATGTATGAGTAGTGGGAGTATGAAGTCGCCACATACGAGAAAGGTGGACTTTTTACCGATTTTATTAATAAATTCTTGAAAGTAAAGCAGGAAGCTTCAGGGTATCCCGCTTGGTGTAAAACACAGGAGGATAAAGAAAAGTATGTTTCTGATTTATTTGAGCGTGAGGGTATTCAACTGGACAAGGACAAAATTGCTAAAAATGGAGGACTCAGGTCAGTAGCTAAATTAATGTTAAATTCATTTTGGGGCATGCTTGGTCAACGCGAAAACATGACAAAACTTCAATTGTGAGAGACTCTAAGGAATTTTTCAAATCGTTAAATCAACCAGGAATAAAAGTAAAGTTTGTTGAAATAACTAACCAAGAGGTTTTATTAGTTAATTGGCAGAATGTTGATGACGCCAATGAGGCTCTAAGAACTGTAAATGTTGTAATTGCGGCCTACACTACAGCTCATGCAAGACTTAAACTTTATGAACACTTGGATGCCCTTGGAAGGCAGGTCTTGTATTATAGCATGGACTCATGTATTTATTTCTACCGGGGAGGGCTGTACAGGGTCCCTACGGGAGATTACCTCGGGGAAATGAGTGATGAGTTAGTAGACGAGTACGGGCCCGGCTCTTATATCGTAGAGTTTATTTCTGGGGGGCCTAAAACTTACGCATACCTTGTTTGGTCAACCAAAAAGCAAAAACTAGAATCTGTGTGTAAAATCAAGGGCCTCGCCCTCAACCTAAAAACCTCCGAAACGTTAAATTTTGAGCAATTGAAAAAGATGGTCCTCAGTGAAGCTGCTGAAATACTAGAAATTGAAGAAAACAGAATCAGGAGAACAAAGAGACGAGAAGTCGTTACAGTAAGTGAAATTAAAAAGTTTAAAATTACAGGACCCAAGAGAAAATTTAATGATGATCACGATACCTTGCCTTTCGGCTTTAAAAAACAAAGAGTTGCTTAACGGAGCTGTCACTCACACGGGTACTGTGTGCATATACCTCTAAACATCAGCTCTATCAAATCATTCTGTTCTGAGACGCGGTAGTGAACGGACGTGCCTGTACTGTTACTGTTTGTCTCTTCTTGTAGAATGTCTGCTGAAAATAATACACCCACTATTCAAGCGGTGTTTTTAAAGTTTATATCTAAAAGAAAGTTAAATGAAAATTCAAAATTTCGCATTACATGCTCAGAGTATGAGTTCTTTCTTACGGGGCCAATAGACGTATTAGGTTGGCCTTTGATGTTCTCGGAGTATATAGTAGATAAAATAACGGAGAACCCCTCATCAAACACCTACATCGGAGTAGCAATAAAGCATGGTGATGTTTCGGGAAATATACCGTTTCTGCCTTTAGGGAATTTAACACCGTCAGTTTTTGATGATCACTTTGAAGAAATATTTTGTAACGTTGAGAAACTATTTGGTGTTTTACGTCTTGAAGTAACACTTGTCTCAATTCCATGTTGCTACCTTCGATAAAGGTAGCACCTTTCCCTACGGAGCAGCGTTACTCTTGTATATACCAAATGTCACTAGTACAGTTACATCATTCTGCTCCAAGTCGCGGTACTGATCAGACGTTCTTTTGCGCTCCTTTTGCCTGTACTATTGAGTAAATTGTGACATGGCTGCTAAATACTATACATTCAATAACAAACCAGTATTGGTTCTGTTTGATAATGAAGGAAAGCCATGGTTTAAAGCTAAAGACGTAGCTACTGCTCTTAAACATGTTAATTGCTGGAGTGCAGTTCGGAAACATGTAGATGACAGTGATAAATTAACTGTTGGAAGTTTTTCTGACGCCCAAAAACAGGGCGTTGGGCCTATTGAGAAAACAACGGTTTTCATAAACGAAGCCGGATTATGTTCTTTGATGTTAAAATCAACTACTCCTGAGGCAAGACTGTTAGTAGGAAGTCTGTTGCCGGAGAAGTTTTACCTTACTTACACAAATATGAAAGATGAAAGTTAACTTTAAATGTAAATTTTCTTTAAAGTCACAAGTTCCCACTGTATGTGTGTGTGTGTGTGTGTGTGTGTGTGTGTGAATGAAGGTCCCTGGCGCGGGTGACGAAAAGCCCCGTAAACCTGTATGAAGGTCACTGGCGCGGGTGACAAAAAGCCCCGTAAACCTGAATGTGTGATGAAGGGCTTAGTAGATTGAGGCGTCGGGCTAACACCCCGGCTACTCCTTCGAACAACCCGGTGTGAATGAAGGATCTTGTACATTGAGGCGCCTGGCTAACAACCAGGCTACTCCTTGGAACGGTCCGTACGGTGGGACTTGTAAGAATAAAAATAAAAACTGCGCCTTGATGTCCGCGAAGTACTACGCTCAAAAAACATTTTCGAGTGGGGTCTAATAAAAAAAGACCCGGCAGTCGCTTACCCATCAGGCAGGGCTAAACCCTTTGTAAGTCCAGGGGTGTGGGGAGGTTGGCGTAAAAAACCGTGAAACCGTTTGTTGTAATCCTCCGACTGTCAGGGAAAACCGGATGGAAAGGCGCAACAAAAGAAAAAGATAAAAATAAAAACCAAATAAAAAGTATAAAAGCAAGAAAAAACAAAAAAATTAAAAAGGAGGTAGCATTTTGTTATGGAGTGGCTACCACTGTGAGAGGCGATGGTTGGGGCCTCTCACCCCAGAGGTTAGGCCTCCAGGGGAAGCTCTGGGTAACCAAAAAGAACGCACCGACGCTCCTACGGCCTAGCCTAAAGGCTTACCGTGGTGTGGAAACGTGAGCGTTCAAAATTATTTCACTGGGGTTAGAAGTGTTTAACCGATAAATTTTAAAAAGATCCCCGTTAAAGTGAAATGTAACACATTATAATGTAGCTTCAGCGGAGGCCGGAGTGAATGACCGGAACAATTTAAGAAGTTTCGGCCAATTTATGGCACTGCCCCCTTAAAAACACCTTCAAGCTGAATTTGAGGTATTTGACGGAGAAGTTACAGCGTAAAAATACGACAGATCCGCCGTTTTACAGGACTTAAATGCAAATAACCAATCAAGTTTAAAGACTCGGAGCTAAATACTGTATAATTTCTGTCCTTCTAAAGAATGCATTTTATGCTTGTTGTCTTTTAATATGCACCCATGGTGTGTAATTTTTTGCCAACTCTCTGATATTGGTGTTGGTTACAATCCTTTTACTAGTAAATTCAGTAAAATTATATATTGATTCAGTTTGTTACAGAGTTTTACAAGCAATCAACTACAACAAAGAGATAACTCTGTATTTGTTTGACTTTACAAAATACCCTACTGTCACCAGCCTCTTCTGCATTAGTTTTAATTCTTAAACAGTGGGTCCTGAGGGTCCAACACTTAGAATCATGATAATTGAGTTGGGACCCATTTTGGGTCCCAACTACTTCCGGTGTAGGGTTATCAAAGGGATTCGTTCCCCCCTTGGAGTGGGGGTATAGTTTTATTGTCTGCTAGTTTTTACAAGCCTCTTCTCTCCTTTTAGTTAATATAACCTTGAGATTTCTAAACAGTTCAATACATGTAAAGTTTCCCAAAGTAATTCTTAAGTAACACTTAATTTACAGGCATACACAACAGCTACAATTATTCAATCATGAAGCTAAAACCCAGTTAATATACTAACAATCTAATAAAAGACAGAGACATGACCCAAAATAACAGCTAAAATACACAAAAAACAGCTAAAATACACAAAAACAGCTAAAATACACAAAAAACAGGTAAAATACACAAAAAACAGCTAAAATACACAAAAAACAGCTAAAATACACAAAAAACAGCTAAAATACACAAAAAACAGCTAAAATACACAAAAAACAGCTAAAATACACAAAAAACAGCTAAAATACACAAAAAACCGCTACAAATAGCCAGAGAGCCATTTTAGCAAGGGGAAGTATTGACCCCCTTTACCTTCACCTTAAAGAATCAGTCAAAGCATAATTTATTTTGTGTTGGTTTCTCACCAGTTTTCTTGTAGTTTGTGTCAATCACATGTATTTTACATTATCATGATTTAAGAGTGGCTGAGGTATATGATAATGTAGAGAAAACCATACCGGAAGTGGGGGTGAACGTTTTGTTCACCCCTTTGACCTATCAATCCCAAATAGTTTAGATCAATGAACCATGACTTTACTATATTTAACATAAAAAAAGAAGCAAACACCCTGAAAAAACTAGTACAACAGAGTTTGTAGACTGTCCAATTTTGTGATGTTTTTTCTTTACATAGTTTAAATTGTAGCGTGGGTTAATAAGTAGCGAACTGCATTTCAATTGTCCCAAAAACTCTCAATATATTTAATTTTAAAGTACAGCTCCTTCAATTGTTTTGATACTTTCCCACAGTACAGAGTTTAAGTTTTTGTAAACCGTAGTGGAGATTAACAAGTACATACATACCAAATCGCGTTTCAATTACCCCAAAAACTCTCAAGATATTTAATTTTAAAGTATGACTCCTTCAATTATTTTGATACTTTCCCGCAGTACAGAGTTTAGGTTTTGGTAAAACTTAGCGGAGGTTAACAGGTACATACATGCCAAATTTCATTAAAATCGGCCAAGCCGTTCTTGAGATATTGATTTTTAAAATATAGTTCCTTCAATTGTTTTGATACTACCTGCAGTACAGATTTTAGGTTTTTGTAAGATGTAGTGGAGGTTAACAGGTACATACATACCAAATTTCATTCAAATCGGCCAAGCCGTTCTTGAGATATTTGATTTTGAAAATTTGCCCCTTCATTTTTTGAGATGCAACCCGCAACATTTTGGTTAAGATTTTTCATATGGGTAGATACCCCCCTGGAGTGCCTACACTACGTAGTAGGCAGTTTTCTGGGGTCAAAATGACCCTAGGACTTACCGTTTTCGAGATATTAGCAATTTTAAGATAATCTGACACAAGAGTGAGAAGAAAAGTAATAAAAAAGAAAGAAGGCGTGGTGAGGGGGAGAGGGGAAGGTGAGGAGAGTGACAGTAACAAAACACAAAAGATAAATAAATAAAAGCGAGTAAAGGATGGGTGAGGGGTGAGAAGAAGAAGAACACGCGAGTGCTAACAGAAGTGATCATCATCAAGGTATCGTGATCATCATTAAATTTTCTCTTGGGTCCTGTAATTTTAAACTTTTTAATTTCACTTACTGTAACGACTTCTCGTCTCTTTGTTCTCCTGATTCTGTTTTCTTCAATTTCTAGTATTTCAGCAGCTTCACTGAGGACCATATTTTTCAATTGCTCAAAATTTAACGTTTCGGAGGTTTTTAGGTTGAGGGCGAGGCCCTTGATTTTACACACAGATTCTAGTTTTTGCTTTTTGGTTGACCAAACAAGGTATGCGTAAGTTTTAGGCCCCCCAGAAATAAACTCTACGATATAAGAGCCGGGCCCGTACTCGTCTACTAACTCATCACTCATTTCCCCGAGGTAATCTCCCGTAGGGACCCTGTACAGCCCTCCCCGGTAGAAATAAATACATGAGTCCATGCTATAATACAAGACCTGCCTTCCAAGGGCATCCAAGTGTTCATAAAGTTTAAGTCTTGCATGAGCTGTAGTGTAGGCCGCAATTACAACATTTACAGTTCTTAGAGCCTCATTGGCATCATCAACATTCTGCCAATTAACTAATAAAACCTCTTGGTTAGTTATTTCAACAAACTTTACTTTTATTCCTGGTTGATTTAACGATTTGAAAAATTCCTTAGAGTCTCTCACAATTGAAGTTTTGTCATGTTTTCGCGTTGACCAAGCATGCCCCAAAATGAATTTAACATTAATTTAGCTACTGACCTGAGTCCTCCATTTTTAGCAATTTTGTCCTTGTCCAGTTGAATACCCTCACGCTCAAATAAATCAGAAACATACTTTTCTTTATCCTCCTGTGTTTTACACCAAGCGGGATACCCTGAAGCTTCCTGCTTTACTTTCAAGAATTTATTAATAAAATCGGTAAAAAGTCCACCTTTCTCGTATGTGGCGACTTCATACTCCCACTACTCATACATGTCCAAAATCACATAACCTTTCTCTACAGCTTTTCTAATTTCACCCATGGTCCATGTTCCTACCATTGCCCTTTCCTCACTATCATGAAAACATTCCCCTTGGTTTTGAGTTTCCCCGCAAGTTCTGCACAAAACAATTTATTATTCATTTTAGCGGGGAGTACGGGATGATACAAGTTGTAAGGAGGTAAAACCTTACATTTTAACAAGCCCTCTACTTCAAGACCTCTCTCTCGGCACTCATTTCCAACGTAAACAGTAGGATGACCCACGGGATACTTACAATATTTATTTACATATGGGTAGAGGGATCAGACATCAACGTATTGAATTGTTTCTCCCTCTTCACATTTACAATACGTTTTAGTATTACCCGTCCTGCCTCCAAAGAAGGAATCTCTAGGATTAAGTGGATGTGTGTTTAGAATGGACAATTGGTTCAGGTGATTTAACTTTTTGTCCTTCTTCAAATTTTTAAACTCACACTCCCACATCTCTACAACCTCATAGCTATTAAATTTTGCCATTTTGGACTTGGTTCTCTCGTAACGGAGATGCAAACTGTCTGAGGGATCCTCCTTCAGAGGAGCCTCTCGATTGTAAGGAAAACATTTTGGACACCCGTGCCAATAACACCCGTGAAACTCATAAATTCTCTCACCATCAAACCCGTCTACTTTTACCCCGTTAATTTTAACTTCTTTACCCCGGCCCGCATGCTGAATCTTTACTCCACGTTTCTCCTCCTCCCATGTTAGCCACTGTAAAGCAACGGCTGACTGCTTGTCTGCAAGTCGGTACCCTGATTTTGGTATAAGTCCAATAGTATTTTCTTTTAAGAAGTTACGGCGGAAGGCCAGGTTACACGCGCTGGCTATTGTTATAGCCTCGAGGAAAGGATCTACGTTACACTCTTGAAGAAGCAAGGCTCTAAATTTAATACACGCTTGAGCTAGGATTTCTACGTCCGAAATACAGTACTCCAGGATTTCCTTTTTAAAATCAAAAATATAATTACTCGCTACTTGTTCCTCGTACCAAATCTCAAATGCCTCGTGTGGTTTCTCAAACATCGACTCGGGCAATAGTATTTTTTGTCGGGCATAGGGCCTACATAATTTTGGTTCTCCAATGTATTGAAAAGATGCGGGAGGTAGCCCTTCTTTTTCTCGGGAGGCAGATCGAAGGCTTTAGGGAGCGCAGCGAGGGCCATAGGGAAATAGCTTAGGGAGTCAATGAATCTTACGTTGTCCATTTCCATCAAAATAATTTTAGTTCCCCGAGGAGTTATTTTTGGGGTAAATTTAGTTTCTTCCATAATATACTGTAGTATGAATTGGAAATCAAAACCCTGCCTGTTGTGGGCAATTACACAAACATCTTTAAATCTTTTTCGAACTTGCATTACATAGTCCATAAACTGTTTTACCGGTTCCTTTTCAAATACCCTTTGCCGTTTCGAGCAAGTTTCACACTCACCCCCATTAATACATTTAAAACAGTACTGTTGTGAGACACACAGGTTAACTTGATGTACTTTTTGTTCAGGGTCAGAGGGGAGAGACTCGTCTTGGCGAGTCTCCAAGTCAAAGAAAATAAACAAAAAATCACGGTCTTT
This sequence comes from Allygus modestus, assembly GCA_963675035.1. Taxonomy (NCBI): domain Eukaryota; kingdom Metazoa; phylum Arthropoda; class Insecta; order Hemiptera; family Cicadellidae; genus Allygus; species Allygus modestus. Next base: position 124,892,094 of record OY776113.1, read on the forward strand.
GGGAGTTCTCCTATCTACCCTCATGAAACACTGATGTGCGGGGTCTTTGAACGCTTCACAGGGTTTACAATAAACTTCTCCGCATACGTGAGCTGTCTTACGTTTTTTTGGATGAATCATTTTCTTACAGTCACGGCAGAGTTTTAAAGTTTTACAAACTTGCCCTTGATGGGCTATTAAACACCGCTCGTTTTTGAAGAAACGGTTGCAAAAACGACATGTAATGCCTCCGTGTTCTAGTTTACAGGGTGGGGAGATAGTATGGCAGGACAAGCATCTGTTTGAGCATCGATGCTCTGATTTTTGGTCAAAAGGGATGTGGCAGGCTTCACAAAAGAAATTACAAACAAACGCTGCAGTTAAGTTTGTAATTACATTATAATGACCGTTGTGAAACAGAAGGTTTATTTTGAATTTAGCGTCTTCATTACCTCCCTCAAAATAGACATCCCGGCCTTTTCTGTCGTAGTTGTAGACGGTAATTTTGTATTTTTTAAGATGGGATTGGAATTTTTCAAGTTCGGGGATACCGGCGCCTTCCTCCGGCATTTCTACACGGGCTTTTGCTATGAGCTTATTAGCTCTGAAAGTTTGTCTTTTCCCCTTGTCTTTTCGAATAGCGTAGATCTGAGGATCATTTTTTGCATACGCTTTGCCTACTACCAACGCTCTAGCCAAACATAAATTATCTTTGTTATTAATTACTACAATCCCTTTTCTCGCCTTACACTCTTCATCAAACGTATTGTAAAATCCAGGCCTTACCCTCCCAGAACCTACTGGAACGTTAACTCTTGCTACATATACTTTGAACGTGTCTGTAGACTTAATAGATTCAGAATTTGATTGAAGAATACCTCCGAAAACTTGCCAAAGTACATCACCGTTAACTTCAGAGACCGGTCTAAAATCTACATACCCCGGTTCAGCACTTTTTAAATTTATTGACTGCATTTTAAACCCTAGATAATCGGTGGGTACAGCATCGGCTTTAGCTTTTTCAACAATCTGATTAAGACCCTTACGAATCCAATCAAACTCAGAGATACCATTGGGAGGGTTAGTAAATTTGAAAATTGTTCTTGTTCCGTAAAGTCTGAATTTTTTAACATAGGTTTGATCTTTACTAATTAAATTTATCGGGTTTTGAGGGTTCTTTTTAGAAACGTCCATCTTTCAACAAAGAATTAAATACTGAAAACAAGCTAACTGTACTAACGCTTAAAAGAGAAAACACACCGACCAGAGTCAAACTCACACGGATACAACTGAATTACGCAGAATCAATAATAATCTGTGCAAGAGAACACCTATGCAAGAGCAGCGCAAAAGAACGTCTGATCAGTGTGGCGACTGAAATCAGACTGAAGAACTAGAGCTTGTTGTAAGAGCTATATAGTATGTAGGGGAGCACAGTACCCCTGTATCACTACGCAAGTCAGAAAAACACTAACACTACGCAAGTCAAACCAGAACTACAAGTTATCGAAAGTTAACTCCAATGAAGGTTTAAAACACGAACACCTACGCAAGAGCAGCGCAAAAGAACGTCCGAACAGTGTGACGACTGAAATCAGACTGAAGAACCAGAGCTTGTTGTAAGAGCTATATAGAGAACGGAACTGTTACTTTGTCACTGGTTGGTCTACTGGAACTGTTACTTCTGGAACGGTTACTGTTGGAACCGTTGGAACGAGTACTGCTGGAACTGTTACATTGTTGGAACTGTAACCATTTGGAACCGTTACTTTGTAGCAGTTTTCAATGCTATAACATGAACAAGATAGAGAAGGCAACTGTTACTATTGGAACGGTTAGTCTAGATTTGATACTTTAAAGTCACTGATCAAGTTCTCTAAAATAACAGGTACAGAGGATCTACAAAAGAGCACGGTACCCCTGTACTACGCAAGTCAGAAAAACACTAACACTACGTGAGTCAAATCAGAACTACAAGTTACCAAAAGTTAACTCTAAGGAAGGTTTCAAACACTACTCTAACCAAAAGAACGAGAATAGAAAGTGAGATTACTGTTACTCAGCACATAAAACACAACACTACTCTTGACATAAGAAAGTGAGGTTAGGTTTGGCGCCAATTTTTTCTCTTGGCGCGCAAATTTGGCGGGAAAATTTGGTGGGAAAATTTTCTTCTTACTCTTTCCTCGCTCAGCGGCTCGGAAAAGTGAGGTTACTGTTAGTCAACACATACAAAAACTGTTTTAAAGAACAAGAATAGAAGGTGAGGTTACTGAGGTGAATTTACAGTTCAAAAAGAACCAGGGCAAAAAAAATAAGGTTACTGGAGGTTATGTCAGTCAACACAACACTACTTTAGCCACAAGGAAGTGAGGGTTTGTTTACTTTCTTTACTGTAAACTATCAAATCAAACAATTAAACACAAAACAACACTACTCTAGCCAAGACAATAAACACAACACAGAAATAAAATTAAGTACACCATGCACGAAATATAATACAGTAAAGTTGGAGTGTAAAGAGTGAGGTTAGAAAAAGTGAGGTTACTTTAGCAGTTCAGATAACGCTAAAAATCACCCGACACTACTCTTGAAACATGTAGTTAACTCTGATGTTACTGTACACTAGCAAGTCATACAACGCTCTTAACATAGATAAGTCAGGCATGAACAAGACAAGTGCATGATACCGTGATATTACTGTTATGTTAGTCAGCACATACAACGCACAACACTACTACAGTCAAATCAAACAAGAAACTGAGGTTACTGGGTGTGAGGGTGTTAGTCAACACAACACTACTCTAAACAAATCAAACAATTAAATACAACGCAAAACACTACTCTCGACACAAGAAACTGAGGTTACTGGGAAATAAGGTTATGTTAGTCAGCACAACACTACTTTAGCCAAGCCAAACAATCAAATACAACGCACAAAACTACTTTTGACGCAAGAAACTAGGTTTGCTGTTATGTTATCAAAGACATATAAACACAGGACTACCAAGTAAAACATAATTGGCTAGGTTACTTAATAAAGAACAAGAATAGAAAGTGGTATTACTGTCAGTCAACAAATACAAGCACAACACAGCCCTTGACACAAGGAAGTGAGGTTATGTTACACGTAAGATAGGGTAGGCAAACGCTCAAGATTGAGGTTAGAAAAAGTGAGGTTACCTTCGCCAAACGCAGCAAACAGAGCAACACAGGGACACGTCTGATCGCAACGAAAGCTGAGAGCAAAGAGAGGGAGAAAATGCACGGCAAGAGAGCAGGTATTGTGGTGGGGCCACGTCTGGACCAATCAGAGCGCAGGACGACTAATCCCGACCAATCACAGAGCAGTATTTTAACTGGTCACAACTAGTTTGCTGACAAAGACTTGTTGCGGATGTTGTGGTTAGATACGCAGAAGGAAGTGAGATTAGATACGCAGAAGGATGTGGAGGTTAGATGTATAGAAGGGCACTGGGGTTAAAAAAATAAATATGTAGAAGGAAACGTAGTTCAAATAATTACCACAGAATGCTAGATGATTAACAGCAGAAGGACACGAGGGCTAAATAATTACCACAGAAGGCTAGATGATTAACAACAGAAGGACACGAATTAACATTTCAACCCATCAGTTTACTTAAAATGTTACACCCGCCAGCTACAGTACGCTGAGAGAGACAGGATCTGTAGTTAGATACACAGAAGGAAGTGAAGGACGCGAAACAATTACCAAAAATGGTATATAATTAACCACAGGGGATGAAAAAGATAAATAATTAACCACAGAGGGTAGCAAAAGAAAGACAGAGGGTAGTAATTACACCCCAATTCTATCCTCCATAAGAGTACATGTTATTCTATTCTCCCATAAGAGTCCATGTTATTCTATTCTCCATAAGACCCCATGTTAATCTATTCTCCATAAGAGCCCATGTTGGACCCAAAGCGCTGGGCCTTACTACTGTCCGGTCCTTCTCGAGAAAATTTATATGTATGTATGGACCAAAACGTTGGTACTGCAACATTCTACAGTTTTTTGATGTCCAGGAAATCCCACGTAATTCAATAAGCAGCTTGAGTGATGATGAAAATTAAGAGTCACCCTTAACTCGCTCAGCATATTTACGTATGAGAAAAGCTAAACTCCCGTTTTTTCACAGTATTTTATTTGCCTCCAGCCCTACAAATAAACCTAAAATAGCGTCCACATCATCATCATTGGAGGACATTTTAATTACAAATATAAATACATTAAATGTCAATAAATAACAACTTCAACTGACACATAGCCAACTGCCAGCCTCGATTCAACTGAACGTGTGTGGTGTGATCAATCCAACAGGCCGTCGCCGGTCACAGGCAGACTGTTCAGGCAGAACTGACAGGCCTGCCGTTACGTGTATGGGCACCTTTATAACTCACGAGTTAAGTTTTTATTGTTTAGGAGTTAGCACGGCATCGTGGTTTGGAGGCGGTCACTTCCGCGGTCCAGTCTTTTGTTTTCGTTATTAAATGTATTAAATACTACAGTAGTACAATTAAGTATGGTAAATAACAGGAAAACTAAAAACAAAATTAAAACCTGTAATAATGTTGTAATATTATCATAAGTATGTATCTAGTTGTTACAGAATGTCTATGACGTAGATGTAGCAGCAGTACACATTAGAAAAACCATTTGACCACTAATAAAGGAATGATCATTATATTATTTAAATAATCGTCATCGGTTTATTCAATTATTTTTTCATTCTATTATCCCATCAATAAACGCGAGACATGTGGTTCTGTGAGATATCGGGAGGAGAGGCTGTGTATTTCGTCTATATACGTCTGTATTTCATATTATCTCTAATTTACTGATCAATTTCATCAAAAATTGGTAAGTAAGTTGTCATGTACAATATACGATATTCGGAATATGTTGCCACCCAACCATGGGAGAGGGGTGCTATCCCTCTTAACACCACTGTACGTACCAAATGACTCGTAGTGCCTCCAATAAAGGAATTTGGATGGACATTTCTGAAAAAGGTTTGCTAGAAGATTTTCTATACATGCTCTTGTACTTTGTATTCCATATTTATTAAATATAAATTAATTTATTGATTTAAATAGGGGTTAAAGGGAAACATGTTGTGTCAGTTTTATGATACCGTGTGATGGGCTAGAGTTGCGATAATCAATTACGTTATAGCAAATCTACTTACTAAGCTAATTTATAATTTTAGTTTTAAGTTTTTTAAATAATTTAAAATTCAAACCAAATTGATCGAAATAAAAACGGTATTAGAAAACATCAAATGTTATGTGTGTTACAATATGGCGTTACCAATTTAATAAAAAAAATACAGCGGCCATCAGACGGAAATATGGCCAGAAAATACGAAGAATGAATATCTTTGCTTTTGAAGTGCAAGAGGTAAATCATATGCAACAATTATTATACTATATAATCGGAATATATGGTAAACAAATGTGAGTGTTTAAGTTATTTTCATTTTAAAATCCATAGAATACGAAAATACAGTATTATTGGCTTCAAAGTAATCATGAAAAGTATACAAAAATGAAATAGTAGACATAACGATTACGAAATTAAAAGTTTTCCTCTGAGAATATTCAAGTCCTTTATTATGAAGGTCTTTAGATGTTTAGCAGCGAGACACAAGGACCAGCGATTATTTTTATTGGCACCTTCTCTCACCTCGCCCAGTCATATCGTGTTCCTCAAAATCTTCTTTATTAAGATCAAAATGTTATCGTGTTTCGATTATTAATAAGACATTTTGTGAACTTCAATATTCATAGTATATGGCGAGGCTACAAAACTGCTGAGTAAAACGATCGATAAGAATTTAAACTAGAATAGAACAAAGAACTTGTTAGAAGCAGATTGAATAATATTCAACTTGCCACGCCTAAACCAATGCTATTAACATGGATACAAATCTTGCAATTTACTTCCACTACTTTCAAGCGATATTAAATAATGGAATTATTTTGTAAAAGACCTCCGTAGGATAGAAACAGATGTTGTCAATACATAATAAAACCAGAATCAAAATAAAACAAAAAACGAGATCTCGTTAAAGACAATTTCAAAGATTGGAATTGTTAACAATCCTTAACAAGCTTAACACATGCTAAATAGGAGAATTGAGCGTCAGCTTTCAACTTTGGCAGTTTCTTTGCTGGAAAACTTAGGCATCTTACCACAGTACTATTAAATAGTGTTAATATCCTCTGCTTGAGCTTTGGGTCGGTTCCTTTGAAAAGGTTGGATGTCTTCCCAACTGATTTGGAATCAATGGGTCTGTTCATTTGATAAAGTCGGCTGGCTTCCCAACTGACTTGGAATCAATGGGTCGGTTTGCTTGATAAGGTCGGTTGACTTCCCAACTGACTTTGAATCAATGGGTCGGTTTGTTTGATAAGGTTGGCTGGCTTTCCAACTGACTTTGAATCAATGGGTCGGTTTGTTTGATAAGGTTGGCTGGCTTTCCAACTGACTTTGAATCAATGGGTCGGTTTGTTTGATAAGTTCGGCTGGCTTACCAACTGACTTGGAATCAATGGGTCGGTTTGTTTGATAAAGTCAGCTGTCTTCCCAACTGACTTGGAATCAATGGGTCGGTTTGTTTGATGAAGTCGGCTGACTTCTCAGCTGACTTGGAATCGTCTCAATCTCTTCGACAAGCTCCTCCAACGTAATTAGGCTTAATAATTCTACTGGATCTCAATGAGCCCACTAATAAAACTTGAAACTAATTGATATTTCTGTCTGAATGTTGAAAAAATTAAAATGGCAATTTTATGTTGAAAATTAATTGTTAAGTTAGTACTATGATCTATTAATACATTTTAACTCGGTCAAAATAAATTCACTAGACTTTTTTCTCAGGGATCGTAAAAATCAGTGTAAAGAATAAATCAGTGTTTAGTGTTTTTATACTTGACCCTCATGTATGATTAAAGTGTAGTTTAAATATTTTTGTGGTTCTATGAATTACTCATTATAAATTGTATTCTATTTATGAACCGAAGCATATAAAAATCCGTATAAACGGTTTTTTATATTTTCTTTATAGTATATCTAAAATAAATCACATTTGAGACACAATCAATTCATAGTCCGAAAAATAGGTTTACAATCATAAGTCCCAAGATGATAGACCTTGTACAGTTTCAACGATTTGAATCTGAATGTAATTCTCACTGTGTTATACATGACATCTTACAGCACACTAAATATGTTATTTTAATAATTTCCTTTCACTTTTCTCAATAGTAAAGTACAGTATATGAAAATTCGATTCGCCAATTCGTCATTTAGGTTCTCGTCAAAGTCGACCCTCAACTGCACGCTTCAACTCTCCTAAAACACACTCAGCAAAATCGGCGAAGCGGCATTTGGTAAAACCTCAACAGGAAAGGTTGTAAATTTCTTATTACAATTAGTAATTATTAGAATTTAGGAAAATACATTTACGATATTTATTTAGAACTGACACAATATTAATACTTTTATTATTATTACTAAGTATGCAATATACAAAAATACATTTCAATTTTCTCTGTTCATCAGGTTTGTAAACGATTCAATACAGAGGTGAAGATCAGCGAGTTAAATATATGTTATAAGACTAGAAATGTGTTTTATATATATTTTAATGAATATATTTTAAATAACTCCCTATACCTGAAATAATATTACAAACACCATTAGTTCAAACATGTTATTGTTATTAATTATATCAAATGCTTAGCATAAAATTTAAAAGCAATCGGTTCCGTAAATGTAATATTTTATTTTTCTTTCTAAGTAAATACTGTTAATTATCAGTATAAGTGATCGTAATTTGTCATTGCGTTTTAACTAAATCAACTTCATGTCATACGTTTTCTTTGATCCATACAGTTTGTCAACTCTGTACTTTATGTAAACTTTGAATCTTAACTAACGATTCTGTATGACAATTTTAGTAGGATATATCAAAACTAAAAATTGTACGCTATTATTTAATTGTACTGCAATTTATGTGTTAAATCGGGTTTAGAGGTTAGCTTTAACTCGTTGATTTCCTAATTATATTAAGTCAAATGGTTGTAAATTTAAATAACATTCTAAATAATCTATTTAGAAATGAATAACATACAGTGGTATAATTCTCACTGTGTTATACACGACATCTTACAGCACTCTAAATATGTTATTTTAATAATTTCCTTTCACTTTTCTCAATAGTAAAGTACAGTATATGAAAATCCGATTCACCAATTGTCATTAATACGATGAATTTGAATTGTATACCCACAATCGACACAGTAAGCAAACTACATTTTAAATAACAAAAGAGGAAACGAATTTTAATTAATGTTCGTAAATTCATAGTAATGTTTTGTGCACCCGATTCTTCAGATGTTTTATATGTTCCATAGTGAAGAATATTATTACATAATAAACATACATCATTTCGGTTTTAATTTCATATTTCCGCATTTTCTTAAATCTAAATAACCTTAAACAATCAAGAGTGTTGACATGGTTTTTACCACCGAAAGAGTTTCTTCGTTGAGAAAATTTGAAATAAACTCGTTTACATTTTCTCGCCGTTAATTTTTTAATATTCGGTAATAACTAAAACTACTTAAATGTAAGTTAGTACAGGGGACGATGTAGTACAAGGACATGATGTCTACATCGTACACGTGAGTGCGTGGCGAGTGCTAGACACGGGGTATACTCGACACTAGAGCTGGTGCTGATACTGACCGATACTCAGCAGCAGGATCAGCAGCGGAGAGACAGTCGCGCGCATGGCAGACGCAGTGGCGCCAGCGCTCAGCACCTCATGACCGACACAGTCCCCGTTCTACCCTACACTGAACACTCGCGCCCCCTTGCCCTCACCACCGCCTTGCGCCCTAACTGTTCTCTTCTCCACCCCAGCCCCTTCAAGACCATCGATTCCTACTTCAGCCTTTCTAAACACATGCAGATTTTAATATCTGTGAGACGATCCCACCACCTCCGCGCGTCCCGCCTCCTCGTGGGTTCGATCCCAGGAACTTCCCTTCGTAGGTGTCTGTCGTCGTATGACGGGGTTCCCGCTAGAGGGATTGTCGAGTTATTTTTATTTTTCTAGGTACTTTATTATCTCTAGCTATTCTTGCTGAAGGAGCAATTATAAATTAAAATGCTCGGTAAAAAACAACATGTATTATCTGTGTAATTTTTAAATAAATTACTTTTGTGTATATTTTTAGTTCAATAAAATATGTTTCCGGTGGGGTCTCAACAACTGCTGTTTTTACTTTCTCCCCTTATACATCGTATATGGAGAAAGTATTGTTTTCGTCAAAATTTTCGAATTTGAGTTGTTAGTGGAAATATTCGTTTTGGTGCTCCCTGAACTCAAAAAAGTGACTTTTATGTGGTGTCTGTGTGTCTGTCTGTCTGTCTGTCTGTATGTCTGTCTGTCTGTATGGATGTGTACAGAGCTAGAGCCCTAACCAATGGTACGATTTTTATTAAATTTGGTATGTAGGTACTAATCCACGATATCTCCAGGCGTTTTTTCATTTTTTTGAATTTTTGATTTTAAAGGGTAATTATTCCCCAAAACCGCCAAAAAACATGAAAAATCAAGATTTCTCAAAAACGGCTCTAACGATTTTGATTTAACTTTAGTCGTTTGTAGAAATTTAGTTCCTTTCCAACAAAATGACACCATCTGCATTCCTGTAAAAATTCGGGTTCAGAAATTACAAGACTTAAAATATCAAAAATTCAGTTTTTTTGATTATTCTTTAAAATAACATAAACATAAAAAATATTACTATTCACCATTAAAAAGAGCTAAAAAAACTAAATAACTTAGTATCTTTAATTACTATTCTACGATTACTGGTTGCGGGGAAAATTTAAATTTTCATTTTGCGGTAAACGCAGTATGTTGTCCAATGTTATTCTTATGGGGAATACAAAAATTACTATTCCTCTCTTATTTACTGATCAATTTCATTCAAACTTGATGTGCTTGTCAAGTTAGCATTGACCAACAGAGGAAATTCGAAATATGTTGCCCCTTAATAACCCTGGGGGGGAATAGGGGGCATTTCCCCTCTTAAAACCATGTGTGTAGCAATGGATTCTGTAGTACCTCCAAAACCGGGATTTGGGTGGATGTTTTCGAAAACAACTTGTTTACAGGATTTCCTAAACATTCGACCGTGCTTTTTATTCTATATTTAGTAAATAAAGAGTAATTTATTCATTAAAGTTGGGCTAAAAGGGAGAAAGTATGTGTCAGTATCCTGATACCGTTTATTACTTCTTTCGTTCTTTCTTCTTTACTTTTACTTTTACTTGAGTCGAGTGAGATTGCGAATGCTACTGACCCAGTGAAGTTTTGTAAATTGTCCGTTATTAGTTATTTTCGTTTCAGTTTGTTTATTCTACTGTTATACTGAACATTATTGTGACTTCTTGAACGTTGAACACCGGAGGCATCATTGTAAAGCTTCTTGTCGCATAAATGCTTCTTTATAAAAAAGGGCATATGTTGAATCGATTTGTACGTGAGGTACGAAAATCAATTTCACAGAGTGTGACGTCAAAGGTGCGTTTTCAAATTCTATACGTAAAATTGAACAACCAATATCCTACAAGTTGTTTGAAATTCCTATCTGTTTGGCATCAGTCTGCCTGTATGAGGTTTTTGCTAAATAAATTACATCTTCAGAACCTGAAAAGATATAATTCTAAATTTTGTATACATTATACCGATGTTAAATGAGTGTATTGTATTTAATTTTTACTTTATATCCTATCCCGTTTCAAAATGGCGGTCTTTTATGTTTATGAGAGCTAAATAACTTATAAACTTCAAATTCCATAAAAAAGTGTAATCCGAACATGTTATCAAAAAAATAATGGAGTAAAACCTTTTGAAAATTACATTATACATAACTAAGAAATTGATATTTTCTTAAAAACTGTTTTTTTTCTATTTTTACAAAAACACGATTTTATAATAATTGAAATTGTTTCGTCATCTATAATTCGATGTTCAAACCATTTTCACAGGAATTTTGAAGCTTCACTTTTTTAACAAAAATTAGACAAAAATTACCGCCATTTGAAACGGTGGATGTTTTAAAAATTCACATTCAATTCCTAAATATCATTTAATTTTGGTATAATTTATGCAAAACTTGTAATAAATATATATCTTGGTACTGAATTTAGGGGGAAAATACATACAGACAGACTGACACAAAACGAAGAGTAATTTCGAAAGGCTTACTTAAAAACTTATTCAACTCTACATTTTTCCATTTTAGGTGTAGAATCCGAAACTGAATAGCCAGAGCGCACCATTTCCATGACAACTTGTTTATCCTAGTTAAAAAACAGACGGATTAGGATATGTATTATACAGAGGAGATACATAATATACACCAACTTTGACTCCATTCATTACACTGCATAAATTGTTTTATTAGATTCTTTTTCTAAAACATATTAAAATATATAACATATAAACATATTAAAATGTATTTAATCAGATTTGAAATCTGCCGTACACAATTTAAGCACGTTATCGTGATAAAACCCTATGGTATATAAATGTTTCAATATTTGTTAATCGCTGATGATGATTCGATTTTCGATGGTGATTTAAAAGTACGTTCATTAGCCAAAATAAATTACTAGATTCACTTCAGGATGCAACAAAACTGATTCAGCTCTCAATAACAAAACATCATTATGAAAATGTTCTCATTGTTACTGGGGTAATGAGGTCTAGTAATAATAAGCAGGCCAAAGTAGCAATACTAGTGGTCATTATTTTCGGTTTAAATTGTACTCCTAAAAATATTCATATTTAATTTATCAAGTTTAAATAATAGTTTTGAGTGAAGTGTTTCTTTCAAAATTGGTTTCATTGTACATTATAGCTTAACGGACATAATATTCAATTACGACAACAAAAATAAACTTTTTATTTTCATGTTTTTAAACGCAACGTTTTAATGTGATTTATCAATTTACCTATCAGTAACATAAAAATATTATTAAATTTCAAATCCATTGATAATCTATACATATGAAAAGCTAAATAATTTGGTATTTGTCATGAATTAACTGAATTAAGTATAATGTTGACTAGTTGCATTTATTTAAATTAATTGTAGAAATAATTAATTTTATCTTTGGTAACTAACTAGTCCATATATGATTAATAAAGATCTACAACATCAATTTAATTGTGAATTTTAAGTTTAGTATCTTGATGAATAATTTTAATTTTTTTTTATTTGGATTGCTATTTTTTTTTCTCTTTTTGTACATATGGAGAATGTTTGTTTTCATGAATATTGTATTTTTTAAGTTATTGGTGGCAATGTTTATGTTGATACTCTCTGAATCCAAATAAGTACTTCAAGGTGTGGTATGTCTATATGTCTGTCTGTTTATCTGTATGTGTACAAACAGATCAAGAAACCACACCACTGGTGCTGGTCCGATTTTGAATAAATTTTGTATACAGGTATAATTCAATGATATTTCAAGATTGTTTCCCGAAATACACTATATTTTTTTTCTTCAAAATCGACAATTTTGATTATAATGCCCTATTGTGTAGCACCTCAGGTCCCTAACAATTAACATCACTCGCTTTAATTCAAAATTTGCGTCAGAAAATATTGGGCTTCAAAATTTTTTTCTTTTTTTCCCCCCAAAATCGTAAACGTAATGCCCGTATATGAAAACAAAATTAATTGAAAAAACTCCCTTATTTAACCTCGTTTTCAACCAATGTGTAGCAAAAATAACTAAATACTTGAAAAATATATCACCACCTAGGGGTGGTGATATATTCAATATATACCCCTTCATATTTTTAAGGGGTAGCCTTAAAAATCCGCGGTAACCATACAATAACTAAATAATGATTTATTATGCAGCTTAGTATAAGGATAGTGTATTACAATAATTGTATAGTATGCTTATGTATTTACGTTGAACCGAAGGGTGGATAAGCAAAATGAATTTGCCTTACAATAATAGAAACAGTAGGAAACAAAATACGAAGGTAAAAAGCTGAACTTTGAATCAAGTATACAGCGTTTAACAATAAACTCTCAACTACTTGTATATATGCCTACGAATCAAGCATATGTCTACTGATAAGTTAGGGGTTTAAATGGGGATAAGTTTATGTCAGTTTTCTTATACAGTTTATTTTAAAGATAGTCCTAAACAGATTATATACTATGAGGACCTCAATTTTTACCGCCCAATAATATATTTTTATAACTAGGAGAACGCTAAAATATTTGCGTAATGGGATGACTGAACTCAGAAATGGTAGATGAAAGGTTCTGCTTTTAACGCATGTTCTAACCGAAATTTCATCACAAAATATTAAATAAATAGCCCTGGGGACTCTGTAGGAAAATATCTACTTTTCTTTTGGTTGATTTTAGGTCATAGGATAAATCGTTCTTAGTTATATTAAATTAAATTATGTTAGAGGTGCAAATTTTTCAATAAAAATAACACGGTAAGTTGCCTATGCAGTGAGGTCCATTGGAAATTAGCTGAGTACGCAGGTTTGCTATGACGGGGTATTTAATATCATAAACTGACAAAAGAACACAGCTGGTAGAAGTAAATACGAAACATATGGCTGCTGCAATCTAGCGGATAAACTATTAACTCACTCACATTATGGGAGAACATTATCTTTAATTGTAAAAACCGGTATCAGTTTTTTAATTTCAAAATTTCAAAGACCTTTGATAAATTGAATTAAATCATGTTAAATGGAGAGTACTGTATTTATTTAATCTTAAAACATATGAATCAAACCATTTTTTAGTAGTTTCTTATAATTACGAAACAATATTGCATTAGTATCTCGTACTTTAAAACCAGTAATTTTTATCCAATGGTTTACGTTATGGAAATGATACAACTTTTAAATGTTAATTAATAGAAAAACTATTTAACGAATGTGTTCCATTCCTGAACTGGAAGTGTGAAGTGTACTGGAAAACATTTTGTAAAATCCGAAAACGATCCGTGCAGCCGTTTTCACGTTATTGCATTACGAACACAGGGACAAACCCAAGGTCACTGAATCATTGTTTCTGCTAATACATAGATTCCTTCACTTCGTTCCGTCATCAATTATTGATTTTAAAGTATGAAATACAAAGTAATTTGATGTAAAATTATTCTGTATAAATGTGAATAAAGTTTATTTGTTATTGGGCCATACACATATTAGGTATTTTATATGGCTTTAAATTAGCTTTTGTCAGCAGTTCAATCCATAGTGAAATACTACAACCTGGTTTCGGCACGTAGTTACGCCATGATCACGTAGGTTTCAATTTTGAACTAGCATTTTTCTTTCAGTTGAGAAAAAGTTTAAAACCATATAAAATAGTCATTACAGTTCCGGGGGAACAATTAAAAATTAATAAATATTAGGTATGCATTTTTTGCCACTTCAACCCCCTTGCCCTCCCACCAATAATACACCGTCACACTGAGCGTACCCTCCCCCCCCTAACTTCATGTGTTACGTAGCATAATTATAATAAAAGTTACAAAGTTTAAATCTTGTAAAAATCATAATTTTGCAAAAGGGTTAAATGAAGTAGTATTTGAATGAGATATTGTTTTCATTTTCTAAACCAGACCTGTCATAGCCTACCATAAACCCTTAAAGAACAAAGTTCTAAAAGTCTGTAAAACGATAGTGAATAGGTTTGAGATAAACCATAAAATATAAGTGACATTTTCACTGGCATTTTTTCCCTTAAGTAATGTTTTCGAGATTTAAACAAGGGAATAAACTAATCCAGTTCAAAGTTTACATTTGAAAGTAATAACAATCATAAATAAAAAACAAACGTTTACTAACAAATTTAACAAAAAACCACTATGGAAAAGATCTGCAAAGAAATAGGGACACTCACTAACACAGAACCAGAAATGGTCCCAGTACACCACCTGAAGCTGTACGAAACTAAACCATCCTATATCGGTAGGGAACTACAACTCACTACCACAAGACCTTCATCACAAGAGAGGGAACTCACTAAAATTAACGGTGAATGAATGGCTTCTCGACCGACCTTACTTCCAGAAGTAACCTCTATTTTACCAATTAAATTTAGAATAATATATAAATGTATTAAATCTTGACACTATTATTGTAATCTTAATGAATGAAAATAAAGATAATTCTGATTTTTATACTGACATATATACGTAGGCTAATCAATAGTAAAGAGGTACCAAATCAGCTCATAAAAGATAAGGTTATTTTCCATTCCTAGCATTACTCCTCATGTTAAAATGTATGAGTTATATAACGCTAAACTAGACCCCATTTAACGCATAGCTCCCCCTTAAGTGTGTTACGTACTATGTGGTTGGCCTCTTATATACAAAAATGATAATCTCAAGGTTTTTCACTGGTTGGCTATAGTTAGTTTTAACCATAAAAGGACAGTAAAAATGCTTATAATTTACATGAAAAGAAACATGTTATATTTTTAAATCTCGCTGGCCTAACGGATACCGTCTTGGACTTGACTCAAGGGTTCACGGTTTCGATTACCGGGTGTCCACGATAATTTATGGGTTTGTTGGACGAAGCCTTTAAATGTGTTAACCTGTGGAACCACTACAGAATGGTGTAATGTTTTAAACCCCATATTCCAATAAATTCCAAAGCCATACAAAACCATAAAACATCACAGCCTTAATTGGGTGTTATTTCTTATGTTTATTAATAACTGCCGTTGGCGTATTTACCAAGTTGATCCCAGCTGCGATACGTTTTCACACGCCTGCAAAAAGCGCTTGGGACACACATTGCAAAATAAATTATACATTAGTTGCACTGCATAAGCTTTGGCGGAATTTCCCCGAAACATCTAATTAAATCCAATTAATCTATTGCCAAGAGACATGTTTCACACCACTGATGAAATTTATTATTTGTACATCGCTATAAAATAACAACAAACTAGAGAACTTGAGCTGTTCTGCAGCAGAAGTCAATGTTGCAACTTGAGTTTATGAGTAAAGAACTAATCAAATTAAAATAATGAATATTTTTTTATGGTGAAATCTGAAGAAAAACTTTATGTTAGCAGTAATTATTTTAAAAGTTATATCGTGTGTCCCAAAAGTCTCCCCCCTATTATTTTTTTAACAACTGCATATAACGAGATTATCTTCCAGAGAAGTCTTAGTGACCCAAAAAGGAAACTTTTGATGAGTCCAAATTTTCAACTCCCTCCCCGTAAATAAGGAATTTGGGGGGTAAGTCAAAAAATGTAAAAAGTAACCCCCTTGAGTGATGTCTCAGTAGGGGGCATTGGAGCGTTCAGAACCAGCATAGGCGCGGTGAGGACGCGAGGACGCAAGGACGCCCCCCCCCCGTCACGTGACCCATTAACCTAACTTAAACCTGGCACCTGGCGTGAGGATGCGAGGATGCACCCCCCCCCGTCACGTGACCCATTAACCTAACTTAAACCTGGCACCTGGCGTGAGGATGCGAGGATGCAACCCCCCCCCCCCCCGGTCGTCTGCAGCACTTTTCGTGATGAGGAAAAAACTTTCGAAAATTAATAACTAGCCTATTTACTCACCGATTCCCACGGGACTTTTTCCAGAGTGTAGGCCTATCCCAGAGGAAGCGAATGACGAAAGAACCCCATAGATCCGCCATCAAACAAGGCCGCTATTAATTTATAACCGCGTTTTCCTTATGGGATCTCAGCTGTTTACCGACCGATTTTGACGAAACCTCACCACATGTCGGGCGACGGCCTAAGTAAACCATCCCTTAAAGAAAATTGAAAATCAACCATTAAACGGGCCCGCTATTAATTTTTAAACGCGTTTTCCTTATGGGATCTCAGCTGTTTACCGACCGATTTTGACGAAACCTCACCACATGTCAGGCGGCAGCCTAAGTAAACCATCCCTTAAAGAAAATTGAAAATCAACCGTTAAACGGGCCCGCTATTAATTTTTAAACGCGTTTTCCTTATGGGATCTTAGCTGTTTACCGACCGATTTTGATGAAATTTCACCACATGTCAGGCGGCAGCCTAAGTAAACCATCCCTTAAAGAAAATTGAGAATCCACCGTTAAACGGGCTCGCTATTAATTTTTAAACGCGTTTTCCTCATGGGATCTCGACTGTTTGCCGACTGAATTTGATGTGACTTCACTACACGTTGTATGCCGGCTTGACTAAGCCAAACTGCGAGCGGCTCCACGGAGTCACGTGTCGAGGCGCGTGCTAGGGCCTACGTGACCGCCTGGGGCTGTTTACTCATCAGCGACCTCCTAGAAGCTTCCAGAGTGTCGTGGACGTTATCCATCATTTTTCTTTTTTTTATTCTTTAATATATTTATTTTATTCATAAAAGTTATGCTTAACTTACCCTCCATTTACTACAACCCTCGCATATATCGGGGGATTAGCTTCTCGAAGGAGCCAAACTATGACGTTGCGACATGAGACGTGTGTCGCTATTGAACTCACGTCTCCCAGGTCAGCCCTAAGCTGCCGACATTTGTGTGGGGCTAACGGTCTATCCAACCAGAAGTCAATATATAATCTACCGAAGAAGCATCTCGTGTAATAATACACCGTTTGTAGAAACACCTCAGCGTCTATTGAATCTACTTCTGTTATTGTGGAATTGATGTGAAATGGCTTTGTTACGAGGTAGGGCCCGACTGGCTCTGTAACTATCGCAAACAAGTGGAACATGGTGTACCGCTTGTCAGTAATGCCAGAAGGAGACTGGTGAGTAGGACCGAAGCTGTAAACAACTCGGTAGAAACCTCCATGACGTCATCCCTATGCCTACGTGATCCCCCCCCCCCCGTTGGCGGAGAGTATAGATACCCGATGTTGCAGATGGCTGTTCCTCGTATGTGTGAGGTCTGTGGACGCGTCTTCGCGAACGTTGGAAACCTGGCTCGTCACGCTGCATTCCTCACGATCAAGCGCCAGGCATGGTTTTTATGTTAAAAAAGAAACCACCAGTACTAATGACCTGTTTTCGAGAGAGAGTAAACGGCTTTAGCCGAGTAAACAGATTCAAGTAGTAAACAAGGGGCTGCCAGCCTCTGTACAGTTCCTCACCCTTGTATTACTGGGCTCAAACTGGCGATCGAGATGAGGAAGAGGTCGCCAGGCCTCTGTACAATTCCTCACTCCTATATTACCGGGCTCAAACTGGTGATCGAGATGAGGAAGAGGTTGCCAGCCCTCTGTGTAATTCCTCAACCTTGTATTACCGGGTTCAAACTGGCGATCGAGATGAGGAAGAAGTCGCCAGCCCTCTGTGCAATTCCTCACCCTTGTATTTACTGGGCTCTGGTAAACTGGCGATCAAGATGAGGAAGAGGTCGCCAGGCCTCTGTACAGTTCCTCACTCCTATATTACCGGGCTCAAACTGGCGATCGAGATGAGGAAGAGGTCGCCAGCCCTCTGTGCAATTCCTCACCCTTGTATTTACTGGGCTCTGGTAAACTGGCGATCAAGATGAGGAAGAGGTCGCCAGGCCTCTGTACAATTCCTCACTCCTATATTACCGGGCTCAAACTGGCGATCGAGATGAGGAAGAGGTCGCCAGCCCTCTGTGCAATTCCTCACCCTTGTATTTACTGGGCTCTGGTAAACTGGCGATCAAGATGAGGAAGAGGTCGCCAGGCCTCTGTACAACTCCTCACTCCTATATTACCGGGCTCAAACTGGCGATCGAGATGAGGAAGAGGTCGCCAGTTCCTCACCCTCGTGTTTATCGAGGTAACTAATAGGACTTGTTTTCCTGTTCACAGGCGGTGCATCCTCCCCGACGGCATCCACACTCTACCGTGAGGCATAAGGACAGGGCCAGCGACATACTGACTCGACCATGTCGGAATTTCCATATAAGAATATGTAACTATCTAGTTTCAAGAACCCACTGTGCCTTCGCTGGTTTTGAATCGGCTACTGGCAAAATGCATATAAAACCCAGTTAACCATTTAATACCTCCAATAAAAAAAAATCAGTACCTCGTCTGGAACGGAGGTAGTTGCATTCAATGAGTAACTAGACATTTTCGTGCTCTGGGCAAGTACATTCACTTTTACCTAGTTAACAAAGCCGAGGATAGATGATATTTATTTTCATCATGAACTTTAAACGTGTTTCATAACAGGCAACATTTTAATTTAAATTTAATATTTTGTTTGAAAACATTGAGAACAGTGTTTAATCCATGTACTAGAGAAATATAAACACCGCTGAAATTAAAATAACAACTCGAGGCGTGAACGAAAACAATTAACGAGTGGAAAGTGACTTTGCCCTAGAGGAATGGAATGTCTATTCTCCACCTACAGAAAGTTTCACTTGCCTCAAGGCATTGTCATTACCGTCGCTATGTATAACCCGCAGTCCTTTAGTAGACGGTACATTAACCTTTAACGGTTTAAAAACGTTAAAAACAAAACATAACCACCTCAAAATGAAATAAATAAAAAGCTTTATTCCTTTATCCTAATCAATACAAAATAAATGAAGCATCTTAAATTCTCTGAGTATGTAGGTTTGCTACAACGTTAAAAACAAAACATAGCTTCGACCTCCTCTTCCTCCGCTGCGACGCCACCCGCCAGAGACCTGCGGCCCGGGTGGACCTACCTCCGTATACGCGACCTGGAGATCCGCGTCAACCTCTACACCCCGTTGGGAGAAGGCGGAGCCCGGTTCATCCAACTTCCCAGGGCCATCTGCGCGAGGCGCGCTGTCATCAACGTGCACAATGACATGTGTTTCATGTACGCTATCCTGGCCAACTTCGTCCCGATGAACCCGCAGAGACCCGCATCTTATACCTTGGACATCATCGCCCGTTACGACTGGACCGGCCTGCGCTTCCCCGTGGCGCTGAAGGACATCGAGTCCTTTGAGCGCAAGAACGCCATCAGCGTAAACGTTTACGGGATCGAGTGGGTGATGGTGGGGAGACGCCCCGACGGGACGCCAGAGTTCAAGGACAAGGTCTACCCGTTGAAGATCTACAAGCGGGAGTTGGAGGATCACCGGGACCTGTTGTACGTGACTGCCGGTGGGGAACAGTCACTACACCTACATCGTAAACATGAGTAGGCTAGTGCGTTCTCAGCTGACGTCCCACGCCAACGCTATCCACGTGTGTAAGCGATGCTTCGCTTACTTCCATAATCGACCCAACAAACTGAAACTGTCCGGTGCCGAGCGTCTGGAGGAGCACAAGCGATACTGTACCGCCAAGGCCCTCCCTCCGCTTGGACATGTCCGGGAAGCAGCAGATCCGCTTCGCCCATCCCGAGTACACTCGGCGCGAGCGTTTTTGCGTTTACGCCGTTAAGCTGGTGTGTACCCCGGAGAAGTTCACCAAGTACGTGGCCAAGTCCAACTTCCTGGACCGCACGTACTACACGGAGGACGTGGCCCTGGTGCATCTGTCCAAAGTCAACATCGTGTTGGACAAGCCCGTCTACGTAGGCATGACAGTCCTGGAGCTGAGCAAGTGGTTCATGTACGAGTTCCTGCGGAAGATGAAGGAGCACCTGGAAGACTTTGACACCAGCGGCTACCCGAGGTCCCACCCCTGCTACAGCCCCGTCAACGCCAAGGTCATCGGAAAGTTTAAGGACGAGTGTAACGGCCTATCCTTATTCGAGTACCTCGGCCTGCGGTCCAAGCTGTATTTCATGGGCATCGAGGACGCAGCGACAGGCGGCAGTAAGGCTCTCAAGCGAGCCAAGGGGGGTGGCGAAGGGCGTTGTCAAGAACGTCCTCACCCCCGACGACTACAGAGAGTGTCTGTTTGACGGGGTCCAGAAACACACCACCAACGTCCGGTTCCAGTCCCACTTGCACCGGGTGTACACCGTGCAGGTGGACAAGCTGAGCCTCAGTCCAGCTGACGACAAGCGGTGCGTCCTCCCCGACGGCATCCACACTCTGCCGTGGGGACACAAGGACGTCCCGCCGCTACCGCCAGCCAGGAGGAGAGGAGAAAATCCGCAGCGGATGGAAGTGGACGGTGAGGAGGAGGAGGAGGGACAGCGCCAGGACGAAGACGAGGAAGAAGAGGAATTCCCCGTCTAGTTGTATATATTAGTTATAAGAGAAAAAAAAAATGTAAATAGTATTTGTAAGAAAATAAATAGCTTTATGTACAGCATGAACCCGAGTTGTTTATTTCCTCCCTTTGCTCACTCAAAAGTCACAAGCCGTTAGGCTCGGAAAGGCGTTATGGGCCGTTTGGCCCGAGCCGTGCAGCTTAAAAAGCCCCCACCAACCGGGAGCGGTTGGCGGCGCGTGTCGGGGACGACCCTGAAGGAGTTGCCCAGGAAGGAGTTGCTAAGTGGTTTGCTGATGTCCGAGGGGTCACCCTCGAATTACTCAGCGGTTTGCTGATGTCCGAGGGGTCTCGTGGCGCGCCCTCTTTGGCGGCCTTCACTGCCGCTTGGCGGGGGCTCAGCCAGTGACACGCGCCGCTGGTATATAAACCTGAGGTCCAGCCCCGCTGCCTCAATTTTGCTAATTTATTTTTTTTTATCAAAATTTAGTAAGGAGAAAGGAAAAACACAAGCTTTATCATAATGAGACATGTATTGTACAGTAATAAGGTTACATACACACACTACAAAAACCTTACAAACTAGTTTTAAGCGAATATGGAGAAGCAGTCCGCACCGGTTGTGCGATACCTTCATTACCACCAGTTGCACACTTTATCACCACCGGCTTCACTGTGTGTGTCAAACCAGCGACTCTGGGGACTCCTGAATAACGGTCCACCCAAAGGTTTTCCAATCGCGTTATGATGTCCATAATCATAATGTAGATTTCACAGTCTTTATTTTCATCCAAATATAAGTTGCAACCATGTGTATGCTGACCTCTATGATGTAACTGGATGTCCAAGAACACATTACCCTGATTGGCGGGATTTTGCACCGTATGTTGATAACCGGAATCGACCCAACTGACAGTGGGTGGTGAATCGTTCGAATCTTTTTCCACAAGCTCCAAGTCTCCAGGTAGTTTCGGGGGATTGACACTTCTACTGTTGTCGTTCATGCAACTGCTATCGGCACAAATGCTGACGTTCTTGGAACCTCCTCCTTCGGATATTTGGTTGGATGATGGTGATGCAAAGTCTTCAGATATCTCCGGAGCATTGCCACTTTCAATGTCGTTTATGCAACTGCTATCAATACATGTGTTGACTTTCTGCGGACCTCTTCCTGCTGAGGTTTGTATGAACGATCTCGGTTGTGAGGAACGATTGTTTCTTCGCTTCCTTCTAACACAGAGGTGGTGCTGACAATGATGGAGACGAAGTCCATCTCGCGACGTGAACGACTCCTCGCAGTATGGACATTTCCAAGTCGCCAGCTTCGATGGCGTGGCGACTGACCGTTTCAGTGATGGTGCTGGCGGTGGTTGTTCAGGACTTCGTGGAGAAAAGTACATGGTGCTGTAGCCTTCCATCGCTTCCAACTCCTTCAACAACGTCTGGACTGATTCATCCACTTCGATTGCACTAGCCATGTTTGTGTTTACTCTGCAACATCACTAGACAAACTGAAGGTGCGCGTCTGCATTTATATTCACAAAATCCATGTCAAGAAGTGTTTCTTTAATTCGACCAATCGTAGGGCAGAACGTCTAATTTTAACCACTCAGAGGGCAGGATATTTCCACCAATCACAGTACCCGCATTTGCTTACACGATTTAGGGTAGGTCAAGAGTCAGCAGACAAGTGCACGCAGGTATAAGTTAGGTTTGAGGATGCATAAACGTCGCGTGAAGTGATGACAATCACTGAAGTAACAAAGCTACGTACCGTACAGTAGAAGGCGGTGGACAATTCTCGAAATCGCGGCAATTATCGCTAATGAGTAAACAGCCTGGGGCAGTCACGTAGGCACGGGGTGATGACGTCACCGCGGTCCACGACTACACTATTTAAGGTAGGTCAATGCGTGCGTGCGTGCGTGCGTGCAGGTTTTAGTTAGGTTTACAGACGCAGGTTTAGGTTAGGTTTACAAACGCAGGTTTAGGTTAGGTTTACAGACGCAGGTTTAGGTTAGGTTTACAGACGCAGGTTTAAGTTAGGTTTGAATATGTATAAACGTCGCGCGCGTCTTCCTCATCTTGATCGCCAGTTTACCAGAGCCCAGTAAATACAAGGGTGAGGAATTGCACAGAGGGCTGGCGACCTCTTCCTCATCTCGATCGCCAGTTTGAGCCCGGTAATATAGGAGTGAGGAATTGTACAGAGGCCTGGCGACCTCTTCCTCATCTTGATCGCCAGTTTACCAGAGCCCAGTAAATACAAGGGTGAGGAATTGCACAGAGGGCTGGCGACTTCTTCCTCATCTCGATCGCCAGTTTGAACCCGGTAATACAAGGTTGAGGAATTACACAGAGGGCTGGCAACCTCTTCCTCATCTCGATCACCAGTTTGAGCCCGGTAATATAGGAGTGAGGAATTGTACAGAGGCCTGGCGACCTCTTCCTCATCTCGATCGCCAGTTTGAGCCCAGTAATACAAGGGTGAGGAACTGTACAGAGGCTGGCAGCCCCTTGTTTACTACTTGAATCTGTTTACTCGGCTAAAGCCGTTTACTCTCTCTCGAAAACAGGTCATTAGTACTGGTGGTTTCTTTTTTAACATAAAAACCATGCCTGGCGCTTGATCGTGAGGAATGCAGCGTGACGAGCCAGGTTTCCGACGTTCGCGAAGACGCGTCCACAGACCTCACACATACGAGGAACAGCCATCTGCAACATCGGGTATCTATACTCTCCGCCAACGGGGGGGGGGGGGATCACGTAGGCATAGGGATGACGTCATGGAGGTTTCTACCGAGTTGTTTACAGCTTCGGTCCTACTCACCAGTCTCCTTCTGGCATTACTGACAAGCGGTACACCATGTTCCACTTGTTTGCGATAGTTACAGAGCCAGTCGGGCCCTACCTCGTAACAAAGCCATTTCACATCAATTCCACAATAACAGAAGTAGATTCAATAGACGCTGAGGTGTTTCTACAAACGGTGTATTATTACACGAGATGCTTCTTCGGTAGATTATATATTGACTTCTGGTTGGATAGACCGTTAGCCCCACACAAATGTCGGCAGCTTAGGGCTGACCTGGGAGACGTGAGTTCAATAGCGACACACGTCTCATGTCGCAACGTCATAGTTTGGCTCCTTCGAGAAGCTAATCCCCCGATATATGCGAGGGTTGTAGTAAATGGAGGGTAAGTTAAGCATAACTTTTATGAATAAAATAAATATATTAATGAATAAAAAAAAGAAAAATGATGGATAACGTCCACGACACTCTGGAAGCTTCTAGGAGGTCGCTGATGAGTAAACAGCCCCAGGCGGTCACGTAGGCCCTAGCACGCGCCTCGACACGTGACTCCGTGGAGCCGCTCGCAGTTTGGCTTAGTCAAGCCGGCATACAACGTGTAGTGAAGTCACATCAAATTCAGTCGGCAAACAGTCGAGATCCCATGAGGAAAACGCGTTTAAAAATTAATAGCGAGCCCGTTTAACGGTGGATTCTCAATTTTCTTTAAGGGATGGTTTACTTAGGCTGCCGCCTGACATGTGGTGAAATTTCATCAAAATCGGTCGGTAAACAGCTAAGATCCCATAAGGAAAACGCGTTTAAAAATTAATAGCGGGCCCGTTTAACGGTTGATTTTCAATTTTCTTTAAGGGATGGTTTACTTAGGCTGCCGCCTGACATGTGGTGAGGTTTCGTCAAAATCGGTCGGTAAACAGCTGAGATCCCATAAGGAAAACGCGTTTAAAAATTAATAGCGGGCCCGTTTAATGGTTGATTTTCAATTTTCTTTAAGGGATGGTTTACTTAGGCCGTCGCCCGACATGTGGTGAGGTTTCGTCAAAATCGGTCGGTAAACAGCTGAGATCCCATAAGGAAAACGCGGTTATAAATTAATAGCGGCCTTGTTTGATGGCGGATCTATGGGGTTCTTTCGTCATTCGCTTCCTCTGGGATAGGCCTACACTCTGGAAAAAGTCCCGTGGGAATCGGTGAGTAAATAGGCTAGTTATTAATTTTCGAAAGTTTTTCCTCATCACGAAAAGTGCTGCAGACGACCGGGGGGGGGGGGGTTGCATCCTCGCATCCTCACGCCAGGTGCCAGGTTTAAGTTAGGTTAATGGGTCACGTGACGGGGGGGGGGTGCATCCTCGCATCCTCACGCCAGGTGCCAGGTTTAAGTTAGGTTAATGGGTCACGTGACGGGGGGGGGCGTCCTCGCGTCCTCGCGTCCTCACCGCGCCTATGCTGGTTCTGAACGCTCCAATGCCCCCTACTTGTCTCATTGTAAAGGGCGTAAAAAAAGAAGAAGAATAGCGCAAGTTAGGGGTTTCTAGCTGTGTTCTATCAAACACAGCGTTCGATTGAATTTTTGAATATTTAAACGTCATTTTGCATTTTTTTGTATAGCAATCATTTAATATTACCAATATCGTTTTAAAATAATAAGATTTTTCGATGGGAACGTTTAAGTAACCAAGCCGATAGTCTTTTAGTGAGTGAACAAGTTTGGCCCCATCCCCCAAAATAGAGGTTTTAGGCACTAAGTCAAAAATGTTAAATATCAACCCTTACTCAGTGATACCTCTTTTTAACGGTCTTAATAAAAGAAGATTAATGGTGCAAACTAGAGATCTCTTCGATTGTCCTCCCCTAAAACATAACATCTTATTAAATATCAAATTTTACAATGATATTTAATAAGCTGTTATGATTTAGGGGATCATTGTAGAGACCTCTAGTTTGCACCATTATTTTATTTTATTAAGACCTTTAAAAAGAGGTATCATTGAGTAAGGGTTGTTATTTAAAATTTTTGACTTACCGGCTAAAACCCCTATTTTGGGTGATGGGGCCAAACTTGTTCACTCACTAAAAGACTATCGGCTTGGTTACTTAAACGTTCCCATCGAAAAATCTTATTATTTTGAAAAGATATTGGTAAATTTAAATGATTGCTATGCAAAAATAATGCAAAATGACATTTTAATATTTAAAAATTCAATCAATCGAACAATGAGACATCACTTAAGGGGGGTTACTATTTAAATTTTGTTACTTACCCCTCAAAAACCCTATTTTGGGGGAGGGGGTTGAAAATTTGGACTCATCAAAAGTTTCATTTTTGGGTCACTAAGACTTCCCTGGAAGATAATCTCGTTATATGCAGTTGTTAAAAAAATAATAGGAGGGGTTGGGACTTTTGGGACACATGTAGGGAATCCAATCCCTGGATCCCTTAACCCGGAATCCCGCCCAATTTTACGGTTTCTACCATCCCGAGATTCGGCATTTGAATCCCGGGATTTTCGGGATTGCTAAATTGTCTCAAGTTAGCAATACAGGTGATGTTTCTAACTGATGTAACCGCAACAAATCACTATCAAACCACTTTAATAAAGTTATAAATCAAAACTTCTTTATTTTATAATTTTTGTCTTTCTTATATTAACTATATTTTAATCCAATTTCTTACAGTCACTTGAAACAATCAGATTTTATCTGAATATGGTAAGTGATGTTTGTCAGATAATTATGCCTTTTTTATGATAATTTTTCTTTTTTCTTTTTATTCAGAAAAAATTTTGTTTGTTTTGATCCCAATATAATAATAAGTAAATTCATTAAAATAACAACTCTTTTTGAAAGAGTTTTTCTGTAAATTTAAATACATATCATAGTGTTAAAATACCAATCTTGAGTTTCTTTATTAGTTTACTGCATCCCCGAAGCCCTACCCAATGTGAGACCAAACGTAATAGTACTAATAGTGTAATGCAGATTTTTATCTTTCACTGTTGATCATTTGTGTTATTTAAATAGTTTTGTTGTATTTTTAATAAAGAAAATAGTATTCATTTATTATAATTATCGTCAACTTTAAAAGTACACTTAATCGCATATTTTTCCAGGTTTTTTGTAAATTACGGCCAATCTCGGGATTGGTCCCGGGATCCCAGGATTGTTTTTTCCAATCCCATAATCCCGGGATTGAAAATATCGTCCGGGATTGGATTCCCTAGACACACGGTACCTAAAAATTTTTAGGGAAAAGATTTGTAATTTGTTCACTGAAAACACTGACGAGTTAACTATAAATAAAGGTAATGAGTAGGGATAAATGGAGTGTTCTGGGGCAGGAGGAGCCAGGAGGAGCCCCCCCCGAGCCCCCCCCGAGCCCCCCCCTCGCGAATTTTTTTTGCGATTTTTTTTTGCGAATTTTTTTTGGAATTTTTTTGCGAATTTTTTTGCAAATATTTTTTTGCGAATTTTTTTTTTGCAAATTTTTTTTTGCAATTCTGGTTGCAGATTCTTGTTCGTCTAGTCGAGCCGAGTAATTTGAGTACCCACAACGTACCTTTGGACGATGTAGGGGGGGGGGCTATCACGGTTACCTTAGGTCGGATCAGATTTCTGATTGCAGATTCTTGTTCGTCTAGTCGAGACGAGTAATTTGCGTACTCAAGACGTACCTTTGGACGATGTAGGGGGGGGCTATCTCGGTTACCTTAGGTCGGATCAGATTCCTGATTGCAGATTCTTGTTCGTCTAGTCGAGCCGAGTAATTTGCGTACCCACAACGTACCTTTGGACGATGTAGGGGGGGGCTATCTCGGTTACCTTAAGTCGGATCAGATTTCTGATTGCAGATTCTTGTTCGTCTAGTCGAGCCGAGTAATTTGCGTACCCCCAGCGTACCTTTGGACGATGTTGGGGGTGGTTATATCGGTTACCATAGGTCGGATTTGAATTCTGATTGCAGATTCTTGTTCGTCTAGTCGAGCCGAGTCATTTGAGTACCCACATCGTACACTTTGGATGATGTTTACAAAAAGGGGCCCGCACCACACTTTCGACCTTTTTTTTGCATTTTTGGAATCTCCTCGTCAAGCCGAGTATTCTCAGTAACCACATGACATACTTTGGATAATTAATACAAGAGTTGAACAGGGTAACGCTACAACCAACAGAGCTAGCCCATCAGCGCCTGCGGACAATTGAACTACCAGTGAATGCAAATTTTGAGGAGAATATAATTGTACTCTGCACCGAGGCAGACGTTCACACAAATAACCGTCGCGTCCAGTCTCCTGTCTGGGAATGCGGATGTTGTAATTTGATACCTCGACTGGAGGGTGCAGGTGTTCACACAAAAAACCGACAAGTCGAGACCTGTCTGGGGTGCAGCTGCACCCGACCCCAGGAGGAGCAGGAGGTTCAGGAGGAGCCCCCCCGGTCAAATAACCGTCGTGTCACCCTACTGTCTGGGAATGCGGATGCTGTAATTTGATACCCCGACAGGAGGGCGACGCGACCCTTCCAGGAACCCATTATAGACCGCTCATATCGAGTTCCATTAGAGCAGGGTGGTCTTTACCCCAAACAGCGGTTGAGAGTTTTTGCCCCGACCTTCTCCGAAATCCAATAGTGGGGAGCGTCACCCCACATCACCAGCCCTCCTTCAGTTCAGTTCGAGAGTTCAGTGCGTGAAGACGTGTTAGTCCGATCCTGTTCGGTTCTACGCGATTTGTGTTAGTTGCTGATTATCATCATTTGCGATTTGCGTAAAGCACCTTTGAACTATTTAAAACGTTCGTGTTGTGCTGTATTGTTTGTGATTATCAAAACTTATAATCCATATTAAAGATGAACGCCACACACGTTTGTACCATTTGTGGTTGTATTTACGTGCCAAGAAACAATTTGGTGCAACACCACATCAGATTCCACGGCTTGAGACCACAACTACCACCACCAACACCAACGCAGCAAGGTACGTTTTTTGCGTTGCATTATTGTTTTAATCAGACCTAAATGTTAGTAATATAGGAATACGTTATGCAATCTAACCGGAGAGAAATAAAATTATTTTTATTTAACAGCTTTAACTATTTAGCGCGAATAGAGAACTCTTTGTTTTTTAAAACTTAAAATTACATGACTATATCAATATAATTTAATTTTAATAACTTATGTTATTGCTCGCCCCATCAAGTCAAGTCATCAGAGTACCCACATTACATACTTAAAAAAAATTTTAACCCCCCCCCCCCCGTTAGGACCTTTCCCGGGGGGGGGTCACTGAGAATTTGAAAGTACTCTAAACAAAGGTAGGTGTTAAACGTTTCACAATCTAATCGTTTTGTGCGTTTGCAGATGAAGAAGCTGCATGTCGAGCCACATTCGTAGACCGGGGAGCTTTAGAGCGTCACATGGAAGCGAATCACCGAGTCATTCCACCCCGGGAGGTGATTGATGCTCCGCAGACGACTGCCTATGACAACCGACACTCCGATGAAGGTGAGAATCTACATTAAAATAACTTTTTCCCCTTGAAACTAATTACCTTTTTTATAATTATTTAACTAGGTACATGAAGAAGAATGAGACCATGACAACTGGTGTACTATTGATTTAATTACTAGGGGGAGATTTTTGCTCCCCCTAAAACATAATGCTTCTTTAGGGTTGGCGCAGCTCAATATTGCAGCTACATCCTTAGCTTTGAACCCCGAATCATGAATGTAGACAAACAGTACAGAAGATTACATTCCCTGTTTGAAAATTGATATTTTTAATTAACAGCTCCATTTTGAAATGTGATTCTCGAGAGAGGGGAATTGGATCTTTAGTTATCCTAATCTGTTTTTTATTTTTATTTTCAGATGAAGGACCGGGTCCTGGCCACCACACCTGCCATGAATGCGGTCGCCGTTTCCGTCGTGAAAGAAACCTGCGTCGACATGTGGATTCGACCCACAGCAGAGTCCGCAGGTTCATATGCGACACATGCGGCGCTGAATTCAAGAGGGAAGACAACCTGCGTCGACACACCAAGCAATTTCATGACGATGGTCAAGAACGAAGATTCCCTTGCGCATACTGCGGTCAGGAGTTCAACCAGCTGTTCAACAAGGACCATCATGAGCGGTTCTCTTGCCCGATCATGAAGGACCTGATCCTGAACCGAGCGGCTATGATACAGGACGAACCCCAGCCAGGACCCAGCACGGAGCCACAACCCGGAACGAGCACACACCCACAACCCGATGATGTTGAGATGACTGGAGCAGGACAGTCAAGCCCCGTATTCTCAATCATTCAACGGGGTTTTCGCAACCACCTCCTAACCTACCGTCTGCAGTGACCGATGGAGAATCTCGTCACAATCGGAGAAGTGATGGCGTTGTTGATTGTGAGCCTTACGGAGTTGCTTGAGAACACCTTGGCGAAACACCGCAGCATTAAGGTCAACTTGAAGCTGGAGTGTGAATTCCAAAATATTCACAACAACACCTGCCTGCGCAACTTCAAGACGAAGATGATTCCGCTGACGACGACCTCGGACCTGAACCAGTACATCACAACAGCTTTTGCGAAGCTTATCAGAGAGAAGGCTGAGTGTGATCATATCGGCTCCGGGTGGACATACCTTCGCGTTCGTGATTTGGAGGTCGGTATTAACGAATACACTCCTCTAGGTGAAAATGGTCGAGCTTGGCTCCCACTGCCTACGTCTCTGGAGAACACCAAAGCAGTCGTCAACGTATCGAACGCCGATGAGCGGTGTTTTATGTATGCAGTCCTGGGAAAGTTTGTTCAAGAGAACCCTAAAAGACCGACATCGTACACCGACGACATCATCGCCCGATACGATTGGACCGGCCTTCAATTCCCCGTTGCTCTGAAGAGTATCAAGACGTTTGAGCGGACAAACAACATCAGCATCAACGTCTATGGTATTGATCACACGCGCGTGGGTCAGAAACCTAACGGACGACCAAAGTATCAGGACACCGTCTTCCCCTTGAAGATTTGTAGGCAGGAGCGTGAAGACCATTGCGACCTTTTGTACGTGACAACGGACGGTGATAGTCACTACGCCTACATCAAAGACCTTGGCCGACTGATCCGTCCCCAACTCACAGCACGTATAGACAGGATATTCATCTGTAAGCGGTGCTTCACGCACTTTGACAACCGTCCGAACAAGCTCGGTCTGACGGGTGCTCAGCGTCTGGAGGAGCACAGGCGATACTGCTCCACTTCGGCCCCTATTCGCATGGATACGCCGAAGAAGACCGAAATCAAATTCAGCCATCCAGAGTTCACCCGACGCGAGCGTTTCACCATCTACGCGGACTTTGAGTGTGCTCTACTGCCGACCGCGGAGATGGATGAACAAGTGGATGAACTGCACGGAGGAGTAGCCACCCACATTCACATCCCATACGCCTTTGCGTACCAGATTATCGACTCGTACGGACTTGAGGAGTTTGAGCCTCGAGTCTACTTCGGGGATGATGCGTCAAAGACATTTATGGAGATGTTGAAAACTGATATTGAGCGATTGTGGAACTTCCTGTAAGAAGCAAGAAATCTGCGCCCTGTCCTGACCCCAGCGGAAACGATGCAGTACAACTCGACAGCGAATTGCTACCTCTGCGGATCGACATTTTCAAGCGAAGACCCAAAGGTTCGTGATCACAACCACGTGCCGCCCTACGAGTTCCGTGGCGCTGCGCATAGATCATGTAACCTACGCTACAGGGAGCAGCGAGTAGTCAACTGCTACTTCCACAACCTCTCCAACTACGACGCTCACTTCATAGTGCGGGAGTTGGCGGTCGACCCTGGTGATGTTGAGGTGTTGGCTCACACGGAAGAGCGGTACATCGCTTTCACGAAGCGGTTCCTGTTCGACCGAGCAGCGGCACCGGTTGGGATGCCAGGGCGTGGAAAAAGACAGCCAGGATTCAGAGTCAGGTTCCTCGACACCTACAGGTTCCTGGCTTTGAGCCTCGCCAGCCTCGCAGTCGCGCTTCCGCCAGCTTAACTCTTGGAGACGAGGAATAGATTCCCCGAAGAACACCTCTTCGATCTAGTCCGTAGGAAAGGCGTATTACCGTACAACTTTGTAACGTCGAACGCCGTATTGGAAGATACTACGGAACTGCCTCTGCAGCGAGATTTCCACAACGACCTGACCCTGGAGGATATCACGGATGCAGACTACGAGCATGCTCGCAACGTGTGGGAAACCTTCGGTTGTAGGAACCTCAAGGACTACGCCGAGAAGTACCTGCGCTGTGACATTGCGCTGTTGACTGACGTCTTTGAACGCTTCAGGGACACGTCGATGGCTGAATACGAACTAGACCCTGCGCACTACTACACCCTACCGTCATACGCCTGGGATGTCATGTTAAGGACCTGTCAAGTGGAGCTTGATACGATACAGGACTTTGACATGTACCTCGTCTTCGAGCAAGGCATCAGAGGAGGTATTTCCCAGGCGATCACCAGACACGCCAAGGCCAACCATGATGGATGTCGCCCTGAAGATCGTCGACCTGAAGAGCCAACGCATCACCTGCTATACTTGGACGCCAACAACCTTTACGGTTGGGCCATGTCCCAGTGTCTTCCACAGGGACACTTCCAATGGCTCAGCCGCGAGGAGATCGCGTCCCTGGACATTGCAGCGTTGGACCCCGAAGGACCCACGGGCTATGTCTTGGAAGTTGACCTTCGCTACCCCGCCCACCTGCACGACCTTCACAAGGATCTCCCTTACTGCTGCGAGACCAAACGTCCGCCAGGAGGGAAATTCAAGAAGCTCGTTACGACTCTGGATGACAAGAAGAACTACATCTGTCATTACAGAATCCTGCAACAGGCGCTGGAAAACGGAGTGGATCTTGTGAACGTGCATCGCGTCATCTCGTTCCGTCAGTCTCGGTGGTTGGAGAGCTACATCCTAATGAACACCGAACTGAGGAAGAAGGCCAAGACCAAGTTTGAGCAAGACTTTTTTAAGCTTATGAACAATGCGGTCTTTGGCAAGACGATCGAGAATGTTCGCAAGCGAATGAACTCTAAACTCGTGTGTACGCCGGAGATGTTCAGGAAGTACGTGGCCAAGTCAAACTTCCTGGACCGAACCTACTTCAACGATGACGTCGCCATTGTCCACATGTCGAAAGTCAATATCGTCCTGGACAAACCGCTCTACGTCGGAATGTGTGTCCTCGATCTGAGCAAGTGGTTCATGTACGACTTCCTTCGGAAGATGAAGAACCGCTACGGCGATCGTCTGAAGGTTGACTACATGGACACTGACAGCTTCGTGTTCGACATCCAGACTGAAGATGTTTATAAGGACATGTTGGAGCATCTGGATGATTTCGACACCAGTGCGTACCCCCGAAACCATCCCTGCTACAGCCCCATAAACGCCAAAGTCATCGGAAAGTTTAAGGATGAAGCGAACGGACTTCCGCTGCTCGAGTACCTCGGTCTTCGCTCGAAACTATACTTCATGGATATTGTCGAGTTCGAGGAGAGGACTGAAGATGACGAGCTGCAGGTCATGACGGTGAAGTGCGCCAAGGGAGTCGCTAGAGGTGTTGTAAAACGCAATCTAATCTCTGACGACTATCGGGAATGCCTCTTCAACGGCGTGTTGAAGAGAACCATCAACACCAGGTTCCAGTCCCGAAACCACCGCGTCTTCACAGTTCAAGTCGACAAGCTATCCTTGAGCTGTAACGATGACAAACGTTACATCCTTCCGGACGGTGTAATACACTGCCTTGGGGCATATTGACGTTCCACCTCAGCCCGAAGACATCCCTCAAGACGATGAAGAGGCGGAGGATGAGGAGCGTTGAGTGGTTGTGTCATAAGTAGTGTGGGTTTGCGGGTTTTGCGCCGGAAGTGACGTCACATCCGGTCAGTGACCGGATGCGCTGAGTGAAAAAATAAGTTATCTGAGGCTGAGGGATGCGCTGAGTGAATAAATACGTCATCTGAGGCTGAGCCAGTGACGTAGGCTGTTTCGTGACGTAATGAGTGAAAGTTCAAAGTTCAAGGTCACGGTGAAGTTTTCAAAAAAAATCTACCTCGCACTCGTAAAATCGATTGTGATTCGATAGTTAATCGATAATAAATATCGAAAGAAAACCATCGAATGAAACAATCGAATGATACGAGTGCGAGGTAGTACTATTACAAATATTACTTTATTTTATTTACAATAATTTAGTTGCGGCCATCACTTCGCTTTCTGATGAAAGACGGTTGATACTTTAATTCCTGTGCAGAGTCCATGTTGTGTTTTCGACACCTATCTGTTCTGTTAGGTGTTTGCATTTCATTGCTGTCAGGTGGAAATAATACCTGACGGCAATGAAATAGAAACATCTATCAGATCTTGAGTGAAATTATATTGTTATTTTGTGAAGAGCGTCTCGGAGAGCTCGATGTTCACCGGTCGAGAGCCGGAGGTGTACTGACTATTCGCTAGCTAGCGTTTTGGTATCAAACAAA
Organism: Allygus modestus; assembly: GCA_963675035.1. Lineage (NCBI taxonomy): Eukaryota > Metazoa > Arthropoda > Insecta > Hemiptera > Cicadellidae > Allygus > Allygus modestus. Next base: position 124,926,605 of record OY776113.1, read on the forward strand.
ATGGTGGGGGTAAAAGTGTGGTGGGGGCGGAGCAGATGGCGGACGGCAGATGGCAGGCGGCAGGTGGCAGGCGGCAGATGGCAGCTGGAGCGGGGAGGAAGACTATGAATAAAATATCCATTAGTTAAATCCCATCAAGGATAACGTAATTGCTTCTGTATCAGAGGATGTTGTGGTAGACACTTCTTGTACTTGTATTTGATCAGTCGATTCATTAGTGTCAGCTTGGTAAATATTAAAAGATAAAGATGTGGAAGAAACATTATTGTCTTGTATTTGTGAATCCATGTGTACCGCGCAAGAGCTAGACATATAGTGATGTAGCGTTTGCGCGTAGGTTAGGTACTCGACTCTTCCCCCACCACACCAGTCCCCCCACCATACCAGTCCCCCCACCAAGTTTTACATCGCACAATAACTTTAAGCCAAAAATAAAGAAGTTATATAGGCTTGCCCTTGAAAATAGTTATTTTTGGCTACTGCTACACCCTTGGTCGGATCTGAATTCTGTTTGCACCAACTTGTTCCTCTGATCAATCCGCGTAATTTGAGTACCCACTTGTCATATGTTAAACTAGAAATAAAGAAATTATTTAGATGTGACCTTCAAAATAGTTGTTTTTGGCTATTACTGCTATACACTTGGTCGGATCTGAATTCTGTTTGCACCAACTTGTTCCCCTGATCGGTCTGCGTAATTTGAGTACCCACTTGGCATATGTTAAACTAGAAATAAAGAAATTATTTAGATTTGACCTTGAAAATAGTTGTTTTTTCGCTGTTGCTGCTATACCCTTGGTCGGATCTGAATTCTGACTGCACCTTATGGTTCGTCTTGCTGAGCCGTGTCAGTAGAGTACCCACTTGACATATGTTAAACTAGAAATAAAGAAATTATTTAGATTTGACCTTCAAAATAGTTGTTTTTGGCTATTACTGCTATACCCTTGGTCGGATCTGAATTGTGTTTGCACCTTCTTGTTTATTTTGCCAAGCCGCGACAGTAGAGTACCCACTTGGCATATGTTAAACTAGAAATAAAGAAATTACTTAGATTTGACCTTGAAAATAGTTGTTTTTTCGCTGTTGCTGCTATACCCTTGGTCGGATCTGAATTGTGTTTGCACCAATTTGTTTGTTTGATCAATCCGCGTAACCTAAGTACCCACTAAACATTGAGAATAAGCTATCCTTGTACAGCTGACAGAGTGAGTCTGCATTCTTGGGTAGTACTCTAAGAAACGAGAATCTTCTAAGTCCTCAAGGTCATCTGAACATGTTGCCAAAACGGGGAATAGAGCAGTAAGTGATCCTCACTTGGACCACAAACTGCTCTATTCCCCGCTCTGTATTAGGAGAAGAGGACTAGTTTAATGCTCGCAATTATAGGCATAAACCTGATAACGGAACGCTAACCTCTCCCCCGAAAAGTTATCCCCTCCCCTCCCCCCAAAAATAAATAAATAAATAAAAGCAAAATGGTCAGTTAACAACAGTCGCGCACTCTGAAACCGCAAGGACGTTCATCACTGTGTAGGCGCCAGAGTTTTACGAACCGAAGTACAATAATTACCTGACCAAGATCCCCTTAAATTTAACCAAAAATAAGCAAACTGATTGAATCTGTTTCTCGTGAGTAAGGGCTAAGATGGGTAATGTCAACCGGTTTACGCGCCGTATTGACACAAGGTCGGTTTGCGCGCCATACCTTAGAGGGATTAGGAAAAGGATGAGAAGCAAGATACATTACTTTGAAAATAAAGACTTTACCGTTAAAGTTAATTTTTCAAAAATCAACCAAGGTCGGTTGTACAAAAGTCAACAGCAAACTGGAACCCAGTCGGACGTGGGTCAGTAACGGGCGCCAATCTACTGCGAACCCAAGTTTTGACCAAGGTATGATTACAAGGACCGATTTTATATTTACAAGTTAAACCCCACGGATAAAAATAGGGACACTTTACCCAGTTTGGATCAATGTCCATAAGAAAAGGGGGCTGTAGGGAAGGTACATATTAGTAAATAAAACACTTCAAAAAACCAACACCAAACATTAATTACAAACACTAACTACATTTACTAGCAAACTACAAGCGTTAATCTAACAATCTACCATGCATAACAAACACATGCAAGGGCGCGGATCTGTTAATTGCGCGTCGGGCCCAACGCACACTTAACAGACCTACGCTGCAGCAGAATGCAACCCAGTCGGACGTTGGTCCGTAAAGGGCGGCAAGCTACTGCGAAGAGACCGCGGAATGCTCCGCTTTTATAGCCGACAGAGGAGCAGGTGCAAAGGCAGATGTCCGTGGGGGGCAGATGCACTCTACTATATTCGCCGCGCCGCAAAAGTAATTTAATACGGCGTCGACGTAATACTCTTGTATTTTATTTTGTCGGTTCATTTGATACTATTTACCATTTAAACGTGTACTGAAATTCAAAATTTAGGTGTGTTTAAAATATACACGTCCAAGTTGTATTATATACTTTTTTCCGTTGTCCTAGTTGAGCTTTTAACGCTATTTTTTTTTTTAAATGAGAGACTCTATTTAAAATAATTATTACTGTAAAAGTTAATTTTTCCTCGATATAGTTAAATAATGAGAAAACTACAATATTTTTTTTTTTTTTTTTTTACCATACAGTATTACACTCTATCTAATAAAATTCACCATCAGACACCTGCTCAATATGAAGTTATTTTGATTGTTAGTTATTTGTTTGGTTAATAGCAAGCGACGTCAACTAAATTATACAAATTGTTAGGTTTTTAATTGATAGGTTTTTATTAAACTGTTGCTACCTAGGTAAGGTCAGATTAGTCCAGAGTCCTAGTCCCCTTCCTGGCGGTTTACATAGTTAACCATACAATTATACCTTCCTTGGCTAGACAATTCCGAAATGGTCTCCCCCACCCCTTAACCACAGCGTAATTTTAATTTTAACCCATAAATAGTTACTAACATAACCATCGAATTTAATAAAACTACGCCTGAATACGAACACGTCAGGTGAATATTAATTCTAAACGTCATTAATCTGGCAGGTAATTGCAACTTTTAATTCCATCTTTAACCATTTCCAAAAAAAAAACATCGTTACAGTTTTACATTTCTAGTGTTCTATTCGTGATCTTTGAGTTAGGTATTTAACGTAAAAGTCTTATATGTCTATAATTTAATCAGACGAATCTCACATCCATTAATTTATAAAAACTCAATCAATATAAAAATTGTTTCCAATAAATCTAGTTCACGCCAATTTTCACGCACAAATATCGAGATCAAATCGAACTCCGACCACTCAAATAAATCCAATATGCCACGCACGTAAACCAATTACTATTTCTACAACTTAATCAGACAAACAATAATCAAATTCGCCGTGCAAATCAATTACCATCAACACATTTAACTAAGAAAAATCGCATGTGACATAAAACAAATAAAATTCTCTTCCTTATGTATAACATGGACACTTGCAAGTCCTTGGGCAGAGCTCTGAAGCCTAAATATATAAATTCTTGCTCTGTTACGACTTTATACACAAAATTACCATCATATTATAATAAAACACTCATCGAAATTGGTCAACACTATTATTAATTCAATTTGAATATCTGTATTTTTTATTAACTTGATTTTGTGACATGTGCTCTGACTAATACTTTCAGAACATTGACTAGAAATCCGGCATTTCGAAGGAATACTTTTAAAGTTTTGATATTGAAATAGTTGCTAAATTTAATTTGATATATTATGATTAATTGATGTGAAAATGTTATAAAAATCTAATTAATGTGGCTTGGAAAAGAACTTTAACTTGAGATTTGTTTGTTGTATTTTAATGCAACTGACATTTATTTATTTATTTATTTTTATTTTTTTTTTTTTTAATAGAACACACACGCAATTTTAAACCAAACCCCCTTGAACTTAAGTCCAAGTTGCTTACTGTTAGGATGGGGAGATTCAAGGTTTCATGTTGTAAATGTTGGAGCCCAGAGTAAAATAGTAACAAATTGTATGGTTGTAATTGTATGGATGTATGATATATTCAATAAATTTCTGGTTATTAATTACATTTTTAACTCTTAAAACGATATCAAATAAAACGTACAAGTTTTATTTTATTTTATAAAAGCAAATAAATTACCACCACTTAAAAAACCTTTTACAATATACTCGTAGTATAAGTATTTATGGGCCCAATACGTTCAAGGCTTTATATAGAAACATTGTGTTTTTGATATCCAGTGGCACTTTATCCCCATGTTGTGGGAGAAATCGGGCAGTTCAATCCTTCTCTTACCATCTTACAAGGGGTATTGTGATAATTTTACTTAATAGCTAATCTTTTGAGAAACTTGTTTAACCGGGTGTGTTCACGTGTCCACTTTTCCATTAACCCCGGCGGGGTAAATCCATGTCGGAATTTGCATAGGGTCCTCCCCAATTTGAAGTCCCCTGAGACAATAAATTTGTTCGAATTTGATTTTCGTGAGCATTTAATGACTTTCAGTTTAAGAGCTATGTTATAATCTGGCAGCTTTGTGCCGTTTGTAAAGGTCAATTCCTAACGGCAGGTAGTAAACAACTAAATGAATGGTTTCGTTCAAATTTATTTTGGGGTTTTTTATAATACGTTATTTTATACAGTTTGAGTAATGGAACAGTTGTTTCCTACCACGTAATTGTATGATATTAATTGAGACTACCCAAAATGAATTAAAAAAAAACTCTCAATAATTACACGTTATAACATTTGCTATGCCACACACCAATCACGTTTCACCTTCGATAGGTTCATTAAACAAGCGGAAACCAACAGCAATCATGATGTAATCGATTCAGTCACCCGCCATTACGCGGCGGCCGCTGGTCGCTGATAGCGTGAGGCTAGAGGCACTTTCTACGGCACTTGTCTTGTCGCGCAGAGCTAATTATCTTGTTCAACAACCCGTTAAACCGCCGGCGACCTCCAGTTTCGATAAATAAGTCTGAACATCGCATTCGCTCTTGTTATGATGTCGTTTGCTTTATTAGCAGCTAAACTGCCCATTGGAACCAGTCCGGAGAATGCAAATTGCGCTGTCGACCGCCCGAGGGTGTGGTCGCGTGTGCGCGTGTGAGAACACGGGCATGTGTGTGTTTTGACCTACAGCCCCGTCTGGCCTTGATACCAATATCATCTTAATTGCCGGATATTTTTTTTTGTTGCAAGAGGGTTGACAAATAAATATAAATGCATTATATAGTTTTCCTGTAATTACGGTCAAACAAGTTACGCCAAGACCCTAGCTGTTTAAGATGTAAACTTCTAATACGTGTTGCACTGATAAGCTGGATAGATCACTCCTTGTGACTCTGTTAACAGTTATGCATAGAAGAATGTTATTTAACTTAGTGTTAAAAATGTATACCATCATGTAAAAGAACTTGTTGAAGAAAAATATATATATATTAACTTAAAGTGGGCTTAAGAAGTTTTTAGTTTCCTTTTAATTATATAAAGCCAAGGCCCCTCAGTTGTTTTATAATGTAACTCCATACTATCAGTTATAACTACCTAATCTTAAACAATAAAAAATCGCGTTGAACTTAAATACACAATACATGTCATTTTATTTGCAATGGATTAAGCTATATATTAACTTTTAATTTAAATTTTTTGAATAAATAAACATTACCTATCCACCGCATTAATAAAGCGCAATTTAATCCACTAATATTATATACATTTTTGAAGATGTATAATAACCAAGCACATTTTTATACATTAAAACACCAATACAATTATAAATTTTTATACTGACACTAACAACAATCAAAAACAAAAATACAAATCGACCTTTACTTGTTTGTTTAATATAATATTTATAATTTTTGGGCCGATGGTACATCGAGCTTTATTTTATTTCATTAGAAAAATATATCAACTCTACGGGTCAAAATAAACCTAAATATGAAGCAGCTAGACTACCCGTAGATTCAAAACGCTATAAAAAGAGCACCTTCCAAAAACCACACAGTTAAATAAATGATCAGTTGTTAAACACCTTATCAGTGAAAACCATTCTTATAACTCTAAATGAAATTTCAAATAAATACTTTATAAAGCCTCGATAAGCGACAAACTTAATATAATTGAACAGTATTAGACAAAGTATTTTCTTAACTCTGGGTGTCTTTATTATGGTTCTGCATGGTAGTTCAGAAACGATAACATTTACAAAAAAACTTTAAACGGGTGACATTTAAGTGTCCATTACAACTTTGATTTTTTCAAGTTCGACCACCATTTTCCAATACGGTTGCTAACTTTAAAATATTTTATTTAACATCGTGTTTTTTTTTTGTTGAACAAAATAGTTTAATACCTATAGCTTGCAAAAGCTTGAAAAATATCTTGTTTTGCATGTGTATAATCATCAACGTGTAATTCGAATGTAATCGGACGTCAAACTACATTATTCAAAATTAGATTTATATTAAAATAGAATATATAATTAACACTATTAAAAGTCTTACCTTACTTGACTCTGCTTTTTTGTAATGTCCTAGAAATGTTTGTAAACTACAAATCTGATTTAATTTCTTCGTTTTATGTTGGTTCTTAAACGACTCAGTTAACAGAAGATGTAATAAAGTTTGTTTGAGAAAATATAATAAATGTACTATTTCTCGATTTAGTTGAGTAATATTGACATTTATATTAAACCCTATATTTTGTTGTTCCTCAGTACATTGGTATATTGGTATTGGTGTTGTATTTGGTATATTTGTGTATTTGAGTTACACATGTAATTAGAATAATCGTATTACCTTGTCAATTTTCTGGCTGTGCAGTTGCACCGCAAAACAGGTTTTATGTTGCGGAGAAGGTGAATGTTTAACCTCATTTTTATAAGTAAGAAACCGGTACTTATCATGTGTTTTAACAGCAACCACATCCTGTACTATATGCACTATATATATGCGTGTTTCAACTTTTCTCCGCAATCAATCACGATGGTGCACACGTGCTTGATCTGCGGCAACGTATTTTCGCGTAGCGATCACCTCCGTCGCCATTTGGTCACCGTGCATGCTGATGGACAACTTTCTTTTCATTCCTGTCCCGTTTGCGGCAAATTGTTTCAAAGACGGGATAAGATGTTGAGACATTTGAACATCCATGCACGGGGACCTTATACCGACGGAGTTGCGAGCACTTCGCAAAGGACCATTGCTGGCTCTGCAGTCAGCTCTGAATCAGCACCGCTGACCGGCCCCGCTCAAGCAGCCTCTGCAGGAAGACTGATTGGTAAGTTGTTTAATTTTTAATAAAAATAACTTATATATATAAAAATAAAGGCAAAGCCCTGGCTGACTTACTGACTGACTCACTGACTTACTGACTTAGCTGTGTGTGTGTGTGTGTGTGTGTGTGTGTGTGTGTGTCTGTGTGTGTGTCTGTGTGTGTGTGTGTGTGTGTGTGTGTGTGTGTGTGTGTGTGTGTGTGTGTGTGTGTGTGTGTGTGTGTTCCATGTAGATAGAGAGCTGACAATTCGTACACTGATTCTTTAGGTATAAAATAGTTTTTATTAATACTTTTTTTTTCACACATTCATTTATATAGAAGCAGTTCTTGTTTGTGTACCTTTAAACATTCAAGTTAAATGTTAATGTTAGATTTTAATCAAATAAGTATTACGGATACAGTTTTCAACTGTTTTAGCGAATTTCCCCTATAAGGAAATAAACTATTACCGTAGGTCTCATGGTAAGACTTAAACCCGGGACCATAATAACTTTTTTTTGTTTTGAGGTTCCCAGGTGGCAAAAAACTAATGAGATAAAAACTTTGAATTTTACAAATAAAAGTAATATATCCATTTTTAAGTTTCTTATTAAAAAATTCAAGTAACCAATTTAATATAAAATGAGACAGTTATGGTTGATTTGGTTTTGATTTTTCTAATATGAATATAAATAAATATATTTGTTTGGTGTTAGCGGTTGTAATTCCAAACATAAAATAGTTTTTATTAATAAATTATTATTTTTTTTTTATACAATTATTTATATAGAAGCAGAGTTATTGTTTGTGTACCTTTAGACATTTAAGATTCTGATGTTAATCAAATAAGAACTACGGATACAGTTTTTAACTGTTTTAGCGAATTTCCCCTATAAGGGAAAAAACTATTACCGTAGGTCTCATGGTAAAACTTAAGCCCGGGACTAATAACTTTTTGTTTTGAGGTCTCCAGATGGCAAAAAAAAAAAAAAAAAAACACTATTTGTTCAAATATATAAAGGTTTTGTCTTGCTCTGCACAAATTAGAACTTTTTTATACTCTCTAATGTTGATGATAAAAAATGCTTTATTCACAAGTTATGTTAGTTTTTATCTTATTCTTGATCAGGTACATCATCGGTCTCTACCGTATGCTACCCTGCGGTCCAGAGTCACGGAAACACAAACAAATTAATCGATAAGGGGTTTTTTTTTTAATTGTTGTTGTTTTTAACACTGATTCATCTATATATAAGCAGATTTATTGTCTGTGCACCGTACGGATAAACTATAAGGAACAAAGGCATACAAATTTCAACTGTTTTTGCAAATGTTGCCTAGACTATAATAACTTTTTTTTTTTGTTTTGTGGTCTCCAGATATTAAAAACACTAATTGTTTAAATTTAAATATCTATGTATGTATGTATGTTAACACATATACTTGAGTAAAAAAAAAAACTTTCGATTTTGGCTCAAATGTGTAAATTGACATTATTGAAACTAACTAAGGAAAATCCAAAAATTAGAACTTTTTTAATACCCTCTAATGTCGATGATAAAAAATGCTTTATTCACAAGTTATGTTAGTTTTTATTTTATTTTTTGATCAGGTACATTATCGGCCCCTACCGTATGCCACCCTGCAGTCCAGGGTCACGAAAACACAAACAAACCGATCGGTAAGTGTTTTTTTTTTTTTTTTTTTGTTGTTGTTTTCAAACACTAATTTAATTTATCTCTATATAACAGGTAATAATGAGATAAAACTTTGAATTTTACAATTAAAAGTAATACAGGCCTATCCATTTTTAAGTTTTATATTAAAAAATTGTAATAATCAATCTAATATAAAATGAGACAGTTATGGATGATTTGGTTTTGATTTTTATAATATGAAAGAACTATTAGTTTTGCAAAAAGAATATATATATAAATATATTTTTTTTTGTTTGGCTTTAGCGGTTGTGAGACCAAAGAAAGTTCCAGCGCGCTGGTTCACCCAAGAATACATGGAGCAGGCTGAACGACTAGAAAGACGACTCCAAAGGGCACGTAGACGAGAAGAAAGACGAATTCGTCATCAAGCCCTGGAGCTCATCGATCCTCAACCAGGTCCTAGTGGGGTCCGTCATTCTCGTCCTGGACCGAGCAGGGACCCCCAGCCTGCTCTAAGTGTGATACCGATAATATTTATCGATAGCGATTCTGATTAATCCTAGGTATGTATTACTATTATGTAGGTATAGGATAGTGATTCTTTTTTTTTAACACAGGGCGAGAGTTATATATTTATTCTATATTATTGAGTAAAACAAACCGGTCGGTAAGTGTTTTTTGTTGTTGTTGTTTTCAAACACTAATTTAATTTATCTCTATATAACAGGTAGTAATGAGATAAAACTTTGAATTTTACAATTAAAAGTAATACAGCCCTATCCATTTTTAAGTTTTATATTAACAAATTGTAGTAATCAATCTAATATAAAATGAGACAGTTATGGATGATTTGGTTTTGATTTTTATAATATGAAAGAACTATTAGTTTTGCAAAAAAGAATATATATATAAATATATTTTTTTTTGTTTTTTGTTTGGCTTTAGCGGTTGTGAGACCAAAGAAAGTTCCAGCGCGCTGGTTCACCCAAGAATACATGGAGCAGGCTGAACGACTAGAAAGACGACTCCAAAGGGCACGTAGACGAGAAGAAAGACGAATTCGTCATCAAGCCCTGGAGCTCATCGATCCTCAACCAGGTCCTAGTGGGGTCCGTCATTCTCGTCCTGGACCGAGCAGGGACCCCCAGCCTGCTCTAAGTGTGATACCGATAATATTTATCGATAGCGATTCTGATTAATCCTAGGTATGTATTACTATTATGTAGGTATAGGATAGTGATTCTTTTTTTTTAACACAGGGCGAGAGTTATATATTTATTCTATATTATTGAGTAAAACAAACCGGTCGGTAAGTGTTTTTTGTTGTTGTTGTTTTCAAACACTAATTTAATTTATCTCTATATAACAGGTAGTAATGAGATAAAACTTTGAATTTTACAATTAAAAGTAATACAGCCCTATCCTTTTTTAAGTTTTATATTAACAAATTGTAGTAATCAATCTAATATAAAATGAGACAGTTATGGATGATTTGGTTTTGATTTTTATAATATGAAAGAACTATTAGTTTTGCAAAAAAGAATATATATATAAATATATTTTTTTTTGTTTTTTGTTTGGCTTTAGCGGTTGTGAGACCAAAGAAAGTTCCAGCGCGCTGGTTCACCCAAGAATACATGGAGCAGGCTGAACGACTAGAAACGACTCCAAAGGGCACGTAGACGAGAAGAAAGACGAATTCGTCATCAAGCCCTGGAGCTCATCGATCCTCAACCAGGTCCTAGTGGGGTCCGTCATTCTCGTCCTGGACCGAGCAGGGACCCCCAGCCTGCTCCAAGTTTGATACCGATAATATTTATCGATAGCGATTCTGATTAATCCTAGGTATGTATTACTATTATGTAGGTAAAGGATAGTGATTCTTTTTTTTAACACAGGGCGAGAGTTATATATTTATTCTATATTATTGAGTAAAACCTAAAATAATTAAATACAACTTTAAAATTTACAAATAAAAGTAATAACTCAATTTTTTTTTAAGAATTAAGGAATAAATCTAATTTAAATAAAAAACCTTCTTATTCTGAAAAAAAACTATTAATTTTGCAACAAAAAAACAATATATATATATATGTATACATATATGAACGTTTTTTACTGAGCTAACTAAGACGTGTTTTGCCGGCGGACCAGTCACGGTTCAAGACATTGCTAGTCAGTGTCTAACAATTAATGAAAACTCAGTTAAGTCCCTCGGTTTTTTGTTCCATATTATTGAAATGTGTGACTAAAGTATGATTATTGAGTAACACAAATTTTTTTTGTACCATTGACAGTAGTGTATTTTTAGGCTTTTAGTGCTACAGTAAAGACGTGATCCCAATAATATTTATCGATAGTGATTCCGATTAATCCTAGGTATGTATTACTATTATGTGGGTATAGGATAGTGACTCTTTTTTTTAACACAGGGCGAGAGTTCTAATATTTTAATTTTGCTACAAAAAAAACAATATATATATATATATATATATATATATATATATATATATATGTATGAACGTTTTTTTACTGAGCTAACTAAGACGGGTTTTGCCCGGCGGGTCGGTCACGGTTCAAGACATTGCTAGTCAGTGTCTAACGATTAGTGAAAACGCAGTTAAGTCCCTCGGTTCTTTGTTCCATATTATTAAAATGCATATTACTAAAGTATGATTATTGAGTAACGCAATTTTTTTGTACCATTGACAGTAGTGTATTTTTTAGGCTTTCTGTGTTACAGTAAAAAAGTTCTATTAGGTTACAATACAAATACATTCGTACATATGTTTCTTTCAATAATTTTGAGAGTGTTGTTTTGGGAATTTTTAGGACTTAGCTACAGGGGCGGCCCGTCAGATTTTCAGTGCCCGTGCAAAGACCAAACTTGCCGCCCCCCTCCATAACAACTAAAACCTCCCCCCCCCCACCATAGCTCTGAAATAAGTCTGACGTACGCGCCTCGCTCCCTCGCTTGTTGCGTTTGCGTTGTTTCTGGTTCCGTGCGATACTGATCACCTGAAATGACAAGCTATGGAGCACTGTCAGCTCAGAGACTTGAGTAATTCAAAATCTTGATTTCATTTAGTATCGACATGGAAATGCTGAGTCACGATAACTTTGAAATCATACAGCAGTCACATCTGCATGGCTGTTCTGAAAAACCTAAAATTAAAAAAGGGAAACAACTAAGCAAATTTAACTAATTTAAGTAACTTTAAATTTAATTTAGTAAGGCCAAGTCTACACTCTACTCTAGGTCTGACTTGTCGTGCATTTATTTATGTGTTGCTTCGGCTACTATATCTTGTCCAGGATGATCTCGAGGAGCGGCGCGCGTCGTGGTGGTAAGCTACCTGCTACGATCGCACGGCTCCCTCACAATGACGCAGGGGATTATTCTTTGACTTCTGCGTATCAAGAAACAATTATGTGTTTGTTTAAGAAAAATAACGAGTTCGCACGCAGCGCGCTGACGTGAGGGAAGTGAATTTCCGCATTAACATCTTGAAGAAATAGAATAAAGGGTTTAAAACAACACTGGTAACTTTTTTTGAAAATTGAAAAATGTAATTTGTTGGCTGTTTTGATGCTTCTGGTTATATTTAAATTGACTATTAGGATGGCAATGTTGTACATTATGAGGTTAGGAGGAGGTATAGTCAGGATAAAAAGTTGGTAAAGGGGTATTGGGGATGATAAACTACATAAATATATGAAAACAGCCTTTTCCAGTGTGAAATCCCCATAAGACAACGTACTGTGTTAAGACAATTGACATTTTCTTTAATAACTCGGTAAATATTTGTGCTAGAATGATGGGAGAGGGCTTAAAACTTTCGCCTTACTAATCTCCGCCTTCTTATTTCCATTAATTTTACATTGGGAGCTTTTCTGACCCTTTTTGGACCAAAAAACTCAAAATTTGAAAAATTAAAATCTCCAAAAAAGGGGGGTTGGAGTTGTCCGATTATATGTAAATATATATGTGTATATATATATATGTTAGCGACACCCCAAAACGTGTTCAGGGGGTCACGTTAGGAACTTCTATGGTGGTCCCCGAGTTTAAGTTTCACCATGCTAATAGTTCACTTTTCCATAGGAAATTCACTAATAATGAAAACAAACCTCAAAACTGAGAAGGAAGGGAGAAGTACAAACTGATAACAGTACACCTGTTCTGAGCGTGGGAAAAAGATTTCTTCCGGGGGAACCAAAGAAATCATCAAAACCGACCAAGGTTCTATCGGTTCCGGGAATTTATTAGGCTGAAGTTTGCAATCAAAAACAGCAAAGTTTGCTGTTAAAGTTATTTTTGTTTTTGACGAAATTAATGTTTTATGAATATAGATTTCTGATTATTGTTTCTAATGTGTAACACGTTTTTCAGTTATACAAACTCTATCTTCGAGTATTTGGTCTTTTTTGGAGGATTTTTGTAGCTATAAAGGTTAATTTTTCTGATATATTGAATCTTATCTTCTAAAAGTGTTCTGATCACCTAAGTTTGATACCAGTTACTCCAAAAACTGAAGTTGGCTGTAAACATGTTTTTTTCGTTAATACAAACGAAACTCATCTAAGGTACTGCCACTTTGGAAGAAATATAGATGTTTAATCAATTAACCACGACGAAAACACAACTAATCTGTGATGACAAGAAGTATTTTTAATTCTTAACATTGTCCACTCCATCTCCAATGCCCCGAAATGGCTCAGTTAACAAATAAGAACTTGATTGAAATTATACTAAACAGAGACGGAACTATTAACTATATTTTTCAAAGTAAGGACCATACAAGTACCGAAGGAAGGGGGCGCCAAAATCTGAGGGGGCGTATCATATTTTCCCCTCTTATTAAATATAATAGCAATATAAAACTCGAATCATTTTAACTTCAGTTAAAGATGAAATGCCGACTCAATACTCTTCAATCCCCAAACCATATATTTCCTCAGCTAGGAAGTAGTTTAAAATAATCGAAGATGGCGGATTAAATTAATTAGTTGAATCGTGTAACTTGATATTTTAACATTTCAATTTTCTTTCATCGTATTGCGAGTATTATTCACACTCTCAATGTCACAAAACGACAGAGGTCAAAACAACTTTTCAATTCGGAATAGAGGGGAGCGGAGATTGTGATTATCTGATTTGTGAATTTAATATTTTAAGTATAATGAATGTGCAACATGGTGAATGCACAACATACTTCCCAATAATGCCTTTAACAATTTATAATACTAATATACAACAAATTTATAAAATTAGTCGGATTTATATTTTTTTCAAATACTTTATTTTAGCGCTACGGACTACGCCCCCAATCCCACACACACCCCATGGCCCGTCGTGAGCGCCGAGTGCCGCCCCCCCAAAAGCGCCGCGCCCCGCGCGCCCCGTGCTGGAGCACGGCTCGCACTGCCCTAGAGCCGGTACTGCTTAGCTATCGTGATACCTTGTCCGCTGCCTTGACAACCCCATTTGTGCAAATTTGATTGGGCAGTGGGACATCCCAGCCTGTACAAAACTATTTTGGTGAGTGACTTATCTTTTTAACCTAAACCTAAACTTACAAAGGGTTTCTTCTTGTCCTCCGACCATTATTTCTCAAGTAGTGATTGTGCGTAACTAAAATTAACTAATACGTAATCATTAACACATAATCAAGTCTATGGTTTTTTCTTATAAGGGACTCAATACAATATGATATTATGCTTGTTTAAAATAGTTATAAATTTAGTCAGAATTGAAATGTGTGTTTTTATCGCTTCAGCGTTTCATAATTAAATTTTGATTTGTAAATATAATAATAATAATTATTTACTAAATAAATTAACTCACCCTATTATTGATTTAGACAATTGTTCATTGTAAATATTATTTACCAAATAGAATATAAAATTTATAAGCTATTTAAAAAGATTAGTTGTTTTGGGATTTTTAGGACTTAGCAATTGTGATACCTTATCCGCTGCCTTGACAACCTATTTGTGCAAATTTGATTGGGCGGTGGGACAACCCAGCCTGAACAAAACTATTTTGGTGAGTAACTTATCTTTTTAAACCTGAACCTAAACTTACATAGGGTTTCTTCTTGTCCTCCGACCATTATTTCTCAAGTAGTGATTTCCCATGTTATTCTTATGAGGGACTCAATATAATATGATATTATGCTTGTTTACTAAAGTCTATTAATTTAACTTGGTAAGTACTTTCCCCTAGTTAGGATTCGCTATTGTTAACATGCGTCATTCTCGTTATAGAAACCTTGCATACTCACACCCACGAGAGGTTTATGGTAAATTTAAATGAAAAGCTTTATTCGAAATTCGCAGAGTATGCATGTTTGCTGCAAAGGGTATTTTTATCACATGTTAGTAAATAAATCTTGTAACGTTTAAACCAATGTTGTTTTTTAAGCATTAAAAAGCGGCAAATTAAGCATTTATTAATCAAATGGTATTATATCTATAATTTAAGTAGTTATTTATAAACAACCCCCGTTACATACTCAGCGAATTTCCATTGCATATTTTTACCTTACTACCACATGAAGCCACTTACCAAGTATCATTACAATATATTTATAAAGTTATAGCAACCTTGCATACTTACACCCACGGGAGCTTTATGGTAAATTTAAATAAAAAGCTTTATCGGAAATTCGCAGAGTATGCATGTTTGCTGCAAAGGGTACTTTTATCACATGTTGAGTAAATAAATCTTGTAACGTTTAAACCAATGATGTTTTTAAGCATTAAAAAGCGGTAAATTAAGCATTTACTAATCAAATGGTATTATATCTATAATGTAAGTAGTTATTCATAAACACCCCCGTTGCATACTCAGCAAATTTCCATTGCATATGTTTACCTTACTACCATATGATGCCACTTACCAAGTATCATTACGATATATTTATAAATTAGCATGATAAAACATTCCATTTATTCGTCAAAGAATAACATTAGAGTTGAGTATTGTGGAGTAAATATTGTATTGTATTAACCATTAGGGTTGCACGAGGATTGTGCAAATATCAGTAGATTACAACTATATAAAGCCACATATACCAAAGATTTAACAATATATGATAAGAAATACGAGTTCGGCTTTACAAAACAATAATTTTGGTGTTTAAATTGTAATTCTACGTCCAATTGCTGCAGAGATATTCTAAGTGTTAAACACAATACATTTTCCAATGTTATCCTTATGGAAAATAATTAAAATTTGATATCGCGATTATTTATATATGAATGTTGATGCAACTTGGTATGCGAATTCACCTAGTACTCGTATATTAATATTTGTACAATAAATTTTGCTAATTTTCCCCGCAGCAGCAAACCTCCATACTCAGCCTCATGTTATTCTTATGGAGAAAAAGTAAAATGTAATGTCTCCCTTAATTATAAACGTAAATTAATAAAACTTGGCATGCAGCTTTGACTAGTTTGATAGTTGTATAAAACACATATTTTATGATCCTTGTTGCGGCAAACCTGCGTATCAAGAATCAAGAATCAAGAATACTTTATTGTCACACGACTATATAAATACAGCATTAACAATTGTCACAAATACAAACTTAAATAGCTAAAATAACAGACTGCTAAAATACATAATTCATTTCCAACTAAACATCCCTTTTTTCAGATATATAATCTTTAACAGTGTAGTACTCTTTTTCAATTAAGTATTTTTTTTTTTTTTTTTTTTAGTCTACATTTAAATTTTACAACGTCCACCTGAGTTTTCAGGATTTGAGGGAGAACATTAAAAAGCTTAATGGCAGAATAGTAAGTTTGGTTTTGAAAGGAAGTTGTGTTGTGTCGGGGAATATGGATTAGGTTAGTGTTGCGAAAATTATATCTATTGGCAATGCGTTGAGGAAAAACGTGTTTGTTTTTAACCAGAAATGAAAGACACTCTAAAATGTAAATCGATGGGAATGTTAGCAAGTTGTTTGCCGAAAACACACCTCTGCATGATGCGTATCGGTCCATACCATAAATCAGTCTTATGGCTTTTTTTCTTTTTTCAGTACCCAGCTTTCAATTTCATTCTTATGGAGAATAAATAAAATGCTATAAATCGCGTATTTACTCGTGTACTTTTATGATACTTGGCAAGTGGTTTTATGTGGTAGCAAGAAACATATACATGCATTGGAAATTCGCTGAGTACGCAGGTTTGCTGCTACGGGGGTATTATATAGTAATATTTTATTTATAATATGAAGATAATATGAAGGGTTGAATTTATAGGGCTAACGTTCCTGGCAACGTCAAGCGGAATGACGGTGAATCTCCCGCAGTCATCAACGCTACGTCACACCGCCGCTACCTTTGTCTGTGACTGCACTTGAACATTCACAGTGGATGAGACTTCAATTCTTTGACACTCTCAAGGTCATGCAACCTTTCAATCTAGGTTAACTTATGATCGATTAATATGGGGAACCGGAAATTGTAGTAGATTATTAGTAATACAGTAAAGAGCTCTCAAGAATAATGTAACAGTAGATGCGGGATGACGGTGAATCACCCGCAGTCATCAACGCTACGTCACACCGCCACTACCTTTGTCTGTGACTGCACTTGATCATTCACAGTGGATGAGACTTCCGTTCTTTGACACTCTCTAAATCATGCAACCTTTCAATTTAGGTTAACTTATGATTGATTAATATGAGGAACCTAGAAATTGATGAATTTCAGTAGTATGCTGTTTAAATTAATTATTTACAGTGTCCTTACAGTGTCTATGTAAGTAGTGTCTTATCAAAATGCTATACACTATAAACAGCTTGCAATAATTATCTAACATTATCGTCAATTTTTATATTACAAGCAGCAAGTTTTGTACATTTGAACCTTGATAAATTTTCCTTCAGAAGACAAATTCATAATTATAACACGAGAAATATTAACCATATAGACTTGCCACATCCAAATTCAACATTTTGACAAAGATGCTCAGACTACATATCAATCAAAATTTACAACAAAATTCTTTCAGAAATAAAATCTTTAAGTAACATAAGACAATTCAAAAATAAATTAAAGCAATACCTTATCGTTAAATGTCCATACAAAATTGAAGATTTTTTAAATGAAAACAACAATGAAAATATAATATAAATTTAAAATCAAAATGTTGTGTTTCAAGATTGGACGAAGATTATTTTGCAAGATTCAAGGATTTAAATAATCAAAAATTCTATCAGTTATTATTAGCATTACATACTCTGTTAATGTAATTTAGTCTTAACCATAATTTAATTATGGCAATTAAGATACTTACCAATAAAGAAATAAATAAAGAAAGAAATAAATACTTTTGCAATGGAAGCAGGAATTAGGCTTCTTTTACCACTAGTTGCATTCTGCTAATGCTGCCAGCTGCCATTTAGTACACATAGTGTCCGCAATCTTTCGCCGATTTCTTCATTTTGTGTTTCATTGTCGAAAGTGCAGGAGCTAAACAATGCCTTATTATATTTGTTTACAATGGATTAAGTGTGGAAACAACATGTGTGAAACATCTGACATAATTGTTACCTTCTGATCCGTCCGTTGACGAATTAAAACTTGTACTACACACGGCCAGAAATCGGGGCGCCTGTCGAGAGGGAGCGATTATCTTATCGGTACCTTCCTAGATATTCATCGACTATCAGGACATTGTAGTAGATTATTAGTAATTCAGTAAAAAGCCTCAAGAATAATGTAACAGTAGATGAACCCTGCCAAAATATTTTGAGATTAATGAATGAAACGCATATCACTAGTCTTTTCTAAATTAGTATTTAATACTTTCCAGGCTATTCGCCCTTGAGTCTAAATAATTAGTTGTTAATATATCAAAGTCTTTTTATTGTCATCACATTGATATTTTACTGTAACTACCATTTGTAAAATGTAGAGTGTTATTCTTTGTTTATTTTGAGATTAATGAATGAAACATATATCACTAGTCTTTTCTAAATTAGTATTTATACTTTCCAGGCTACTCGCCCTTGAGTCTAGATAATTAGTTGTCAATATATTTTATTGTTTAACTACCATTTGTAAAATGTAGAATGTTATTCTATGTTTAATAAACCCCTCATTGAAATTTTGAAGGTCTGTGGAGGCGTGTCCTGAAGACTGTCCAAGCAATTTAGGGAGCAGCTCGTTCTTGATTATCTATATATTTAATTCCGTAAGCTAATCGGTCCCCCATAAAATATCTCGAGCTAGGAAAAAGTGAAGGTACATTATTCATTTTAAAGCTTGTAATTTTCAATCTTCCAATAGCTTTACATCAGTGTTTTTATTATTTTTATTTAGCACTAACCACAGTATTTGATGTTATATGTTGGGGCGCTGATTGATTTTCATTAAATATTACAATTTTTTCATAAACATCACCTGCTCTGTCAATTAAAGTGTTTTAAGAATGGTTTATCATACAACCTTTCATCTACTATCAGGAAGTTGTAGTATATTATTAGTAATTCAGTAAAGAGCCCCAAGAATAATGTAACAATAGATGAACCCTGCCAACAATATTTTGAGATTAATGAATGAATGAAACGTATATCACTAGTCTTTTCTAAATTAGTATTTATACTTTCCAGGCTACTCGCCCTTGAATCTAGATAATTAGTTGTTAATATATTTTACTGTTTAACTACCATTTGTAAAATGTAGAATGTTATTCTATGTTTAATAAACCCCTCATTGAAATTTTGAAGGTCTGTGGAGGTGTGTCCTGAAGACTGACCAAGCAATTTAGGGAGCAGCTCGTTCTTGATTATCTATATATTTAATTCCGTAAGAAAATCGGTCCCTCATGAAATATCTCGAGCTAGGAAAAAGTGAAGGTACATTATTCATTTTACAGCTTGTAATTTTCAATCTTCCAATAGCATTACATCAGTGTGTTTTATTATTTTTATTTAGCACTAACCACAGTATTTGATGTTATATGTTGGGGTGCTGATTGATTTTTATTAAATATTACAATTTTTTCATAAAAATCCCCTGCACTGTCAATTAAAGTGTTTTAAGAATGGTTTATCATACATCCTTTCAATCTACTATCAGAAAGTTGTAGTATATTATTAGTAATTCAGTAAAGAGCCCCAAGAATAATGTAACAATAGATGAACCCTGCCGACAATATTTTGAGATTAATGAATGAATGAAACGTATATCACTAGTCTTTTCTAAATTAGTATTTATACTTTCCAGGCTACTCGCCCTTGAATCTAAATAATTAGTTGTTAATATATTTTACTGTTTAACTACCATTTGTAAAATGTAGAATGTTATTCTATGTTTAATAAACCCCTCATACCATTGTAAATATTTGTTAAAATAGTAATCACTTCTTAATTATGAAATGTATTTAACAATGTTGATTGTTTGGAGGTTTAGTTGAGAGTTTTTATTTCTGTTGTTTGTGTACTTTTGAGCATTTGCTAATCACAGTTGTCTGTACAAAGAGGTCTTTAGTTATCTACAGTAGTTCCTGTGATGTGTACAATTTGTACTAAACTGTAATGCTAGTTTAATTATCCCACATGTAATGTATGTATAAGAACTTTATAAGTTTCCTTGTTTATCTATTTTCTAAATTTACATGATTAAAAATTATTGTTAGTTTGAATACAATTTTTAGACAACTTATTTTTGTTGTGCTCCTTTCCCCTTGGATGGTAAGAGAAGGATTGAACTGCCCGATTTCTCCCACAACATGGGGATAAAGTGCCACTGGATATCAAAAACACAATGTTTCTATATAAAGCCTTGAACGTATTGGGCCCATAAATACTTATACTACGAGTATATTGTAAAAGGTTTTTTAAGTGGTGGTAATTTATTTGCTTTTATAAAATAAATAAAACTTGTACGTTTTATTTGATATCGTTTTAAGAGTTAAAAATGTAATTAATAACCAGAAATTTATTGAATATATCATACATCCATACAATTACAACCATACAATTTGTTACTATTTTACTCTGGGCTCCAACATTTACAACATGAAACCTTGAATCTCCCCATCCTAACAGTAAGCAACTTGGACTTAAGTTCAAAGGGGTTTGGTTTAAAATTGCGTGTGTGTTCTATTAAAACTTTAGATTTATTAGGGATAACAGATTGAAACCTAATACCTAATGAGAACACATAAGTACCTAATGCTAGCGATATTAATTTAGTTTAAAAGACGAGACAATTGTATAGAAGTATACCAGATTCTCATAATCCATAGGCATTACACCAACATTTATGACGTTTAGAATTGTTTCTAACTAGCAAGAAATTGCAATTCTACTCATTTGAATGAATCTTATTTACATTTGTATTGCATGTTAAGATATAATAATAATAATATATAAAACTGTTGATAAATAGCGTACAAGTTATATCAATACTCTATGTACTTGAATGTAATAAAATAATTAACATTACTTGAAAGCATTTCTTAATTTAAGTGCAAATTATATAATACATTAAGTTATAATATTTATATTCTTTAGATTTATTAGGGATAACAGATTGAAACCTAATATGTAATGAGAGCAGATGGGTACCTAATGCTAGCGATATTAATTTAGTTTGAAAGACGATACAATTGTATAAAAGTATTCCAGATTCTCTCAGACTCACATAATCCATAGGCATTACACCAACATTTATGGCGTTTAAAATGGTTTTTAACTAGCAAGAAATTGCAATTCTACTCATTTGAATGAATCTTATTTACATTTGTATTGTATATTAAGATATAATAATAATAATATAAAAAACTATTGGTCAAAAGCGTAAAATGGTTGTACCCTCAAACAACCGCTTAATGTTAGTCTGATCGACCTCCGAGTCGGCGTATTGGATAGCTAATTTTGATTACAATATGAATATATAAAAACCTCACAACCCTCCGATACAATGTTCTAATCAGTTTACTAGGCTTCGGATAGCCAAAGGCGCTGTGCACCGCGGCGCGCCGTGCCCCCCGGCCACTCGCTGTTTAATATGTGACACACGGCTCAAACTATAGTATAATGTAGGCATTTTGTTATTGGAACGATTTTACTATATAGAATACTTTCGTTTATTAATTATTATGTATGATTTTATTACCTTTCGCACTTGTAATACACGTAAATCTTAATCTGTCATAGAATTTATTGCTTATACAATTTTTTCTGACATTGCACTGATTATATATATATATATATATATATATATATATATATATATATATATATAATGAAGTTGACAAAAAAGCTTGTCGTAAGTGCAAGTGTTTCAGCTATTGCATATCTAAGTGTAAAACATATCAAATGAACAGACAAAATAAAAATACAAGAGTATTACGTCGACGCAGTATTAAATTACTTTTGCGACGCGGCGAATGTAGTAGAGAGCATCTGCCTTTGCACCTGCCGTTCCGGCTATAAAACCTGAGGCTGTCCGCAAAGAGCTCACAGTCTCAAGCCAACAGTCTAGCTTGCTGTTTGTTGGAGCTGTCCGTAATAGCATCTTTAGTATAGAGTTGGTACCACTGTATATTAGAGATGCTACCTTAGCTTAAAGCATGTTAGAATAACGCTTGTAGTTTGCTGCTAGTAAATGTAGTTAGTTTAACTGATTGTGGTGTTTGGTGTTGGTTTTTTGAAGTGTTTTATTTACTAATGAAATATGTACTTTTCTTTCACGCTTTAAACTGACCTTTGGTCAAAACTTGGGTTCGCAGTAGCCTGACGCCGGGTGTTTGGATCTAAGTCCTACCGGGTTTTAGCGATACTGTTGACCTTTGTAAAACCGACCTTGGGTGTTCGTTGTAAATTTTTTCGAATACTCCCTGCAAACCATTTGTAACTTCTTGGGGGTTAATCAATAAAAGGTTCCGGTTATCAGGTTTATTGCCTATAACTGTGAGTATTTTCCCTTTTGAATTTTAAAATCAGTCTTTGTAATCCTACCTTGGTCAAAACTTGGGTTCGCAGTAGATTGGCGCCCGTTACTGACCCACGTCCGACTGGGTTCCAGTATGCTGTTGACCTTTGTACAACCGACCTTGGTTGATCTTTGAAAAATAACTTGTAAATATAAAATCGGTCCTTGTAATTCTACCTTGGTCAAAACTTGGGTTCGCAGTAGATTGGCGCCCGTTACTGACCCACGTCCGACTGGGTTCCAGTTTGCTGTTGACCTTTGTACAACCGACCTTGGTTGATCTTTAGAAAAATTAACTTTAACTTTAACTGTTCAATTTGTTTAAATATTTGTGGGTAAAGTCTTTTATTTTTTCAAAGTAATGTAATATGTTTCTCATCGCTTTCCTAATCCCTCTAAGGTATGGCGCGCAAACCGACCTTGTGTCAATACGGCGCGTAAACTGGTTGACATTACCTTTCTTAGCCTGAGAAACTGTTGTGATTCTTTCTTCTTTTTTTGGGGTTTTTTCTTTATTTTTCGTTATTAAAATCATTGCTTGTAATTCCCTGTCCCCTAATACAGAGCGGGGAATAGAGCAGTTTGTGGTCCAAGTGAGGATCACTTACTGCTCTATTCCCCGTTTTTGCAACATGTTCAGATGACCTTGAGGACTTAGAAGATTCTCGTTTCTTAGAGTACTACCCAAGAATGCAGACTCACTCTGTCAGCTGTACAAGGATAGCTTATTCTCAATGTTTAGTGGGTACTTAGGTTACGCGGATTGATCAAACAAACAAATTGGTGCAAACACAATTCAGATCCGACCAAGGGTATAGCAGCAACAGCGAAAAAACAACTATTTTCAAGGTCAAATCTAAGTAATTTCTTTATTTCTAGTTTAACATATGCCAAGTGGGTACTCTACTGTCGCGGCTTGGCAAAATAAACAAGAAGGTGCAAACACAATTCAGATCCGACCAAGGGTATAGCAGTAATAGCCAAAAACAACTATTTTGAAGGTCAAATCTAAATAATTTCTTTATTTCTAGTTTAACATATGTCAAGTGGGTACTCTACTGACACGGCTCAGCAAGACGAACCATAAGGTGCAGTCAGAATTCAGATCCGACCAAGGGTATAGCAGCAACAGCGAAAAAACAACTATTTTCAAGGTCAAATCTAAATAATTTCTTTATTTCTAGTTTAACATATGCCAAGTGGGTACTCAAATTACGCAGACCGATCAGGGGAACAAGTTGGTGCAAACAGAATTCAGATCCGACCAAGTGTATAGCAGTAATAGCCAAAAACAACTATTTTGAAGGTCACATCTAAATAATTTCTTTATTTCTAGTTTAACATATGACAAGTGGGTACTCAAATTACGCGGATTGATCAGAGGAACAAGTTGGTGCAAACAGAATTCAGATCCGACCAAGGGTGTAGCAGTAGCCAAAAATAACTATTTTCAAGGGCAAGCCTATATAACTTCTTTATTTTTGGCTTAAAGTTATTGTGCGATGTAAAACTTGGTGGGGGGACTGGTATGGTGGGGGGACTGGTGTGGTGGGGGAAGAGTCGAGTACCTAACCTACGCGCAAACGCTACATCACTATATGTCTAGCTCTTGCGCGGTACACATGGATTCACAAATACAAGACAATAATGTTTCTTCCACATCTTTATCTTTTAATATTTACCAAGCTGACACTAATGAATCGACTGATCAAATACAAGTACAAGAAGTGTCTACCACAACATCCTCTGATACAGAAGCAATTACGTTATCCTTGATGGGATTTAACTAATGGATATTTTATTCATAGTCTTCCTCCCCGCTCCAGCTGCCATCTGCCGCCTGCCACCTGCCGCCTGCCATCTGCCGTCCGCCATCTGCTCCGCCCCCACCACACTTTTACCCCCACCATTTTGTTTGATACCAAAACGCTAGCTAGCGAATAGTCAGTACACCTCCGGCTCTCGACCGGTGAACATCGAGCTCTCCGAGACGCTCTTCACAAAATAACAATATAATTTCACTCAAGATCTGATAGATGTTTCTATTTCATTGCCGTCAGGTATTATTTCCACCTGACAGCAATGAAATGCAAACACCTAACAGAACAGATAGGTGTCGAAAACACAACATGGACTCTGCGCAGGAATTAAAGTATCAACCGTCTTTCATCAGAAAGCGAAGTGATGGCCGCAACTCGTCCGGATCAACAACATCGATGACAACAAACAACGGGGAACTATTGTAAACATGAATTATTGTAAATAAAATAAAGTAATATTTGTAATAGTACTACCTCGCACTCGTATCATTCGATTGCTTCATTCGATGGTTTTCATTCGATATTTCTTATCGATTAACTATCGAATCACAATCGATTTTACGAGTGCGAGGTAGATTTTTTTTAAAAAACTTCACCGTGACCTTGAACTTTGAACTTTACCTCATTACGTCACAAAACCGCCTACGTCACTGGCTCAGCCTCAGATGACGTATTTTTTCACTCAGCGCATCCGGTCACTGACCGGATGTGACGTCACTTCCGGCGCAAAACCCGCAAACCCACACTACTGTCATATTACCAAAGACCCTGACTTGACTTGTAAATTATTTCGAAAAATCTAGTCATTAGTTTGTATAGAGTCTCGTAAAACTTAGAAATGCGCTCCTTTTTTCTTTTTGTTCTAGTCGTTAGTTTGTGTCGAGTCTCATTTTTGCTAGCCAAACACAAATGTTCAGGAGCACATACTCGATGTAAAATATCTATAAGGTGTGTAAATAAATAGCCAAATTGTTCGCATATACATTCGTCTTTTTTTTCTCCCCTCACATAGTCTTAAGATACTAAAGTAAAAAAAATATTCAGGAATATGTTAATTCATATAAACCAGGTTCAGATATGAATGTTACTTTACAATCATTGTATGATAGGTCTGTCCCAATTTGGGGCAGACCAATATTTGTAAGTGAGGTCTACCCCAAAAGTGGGATAGACCTATGAGACCTCAGGTGGTTGACAACTGTTGTTCAATTGGTTTAATTACCAGGGGGAGATTTTCGCTCCCCCTAACACATAATGGCTTAGGGGGGAGATTTTCGCTCCCCCATACTACAGGAATTGTTGAAGACTAGAATGCACCTGCTAATGTCATTGTATGATAGATCTGCCCCACTTTGGGGTAAAGGAGGCGAGGATGGTAAATAATAAGAATGTTTTTTTTTTTTATTCTGAGTACTCAACTAGTTTATTGAGAAAAAATGCAAAATTTCAAAATTCAATTGGTATACATTTGTGCAAAGAGTCTTCTGATCAGTGCGTCGTTGTGGCCGGCAGAAGAGTGATCAAAGAGCTGCACAAAGTCCTTCATCTTCATGCCGTAGTGGGTGCGGCAGTACAGGAATACAAGGCAGTATTGACCGCAGACCAGAGTGTTGTCACTTTGAAGGCGATGCTCGTTGTACAGGTAGCGACGAGCGTTGCGTCTCAGGAATCCTTGGTAGAATTGAAGATGTGGCGGTTGACCGTAGCTGTCAAAGAATTCAATTATTCCTCCTCCTTTGTTAAGGTAGAAAGCGACCCAGTGAGTGCCGTCTTCATTGTGTGGATCAGTGTTCACAATCATAGCAGTAGATGGTGAAATATAATGGGGCAATTGATCCGCAGCGTAGACACCAACATTCTGTACGGGCAGTTTAGCCATACACTTTTGTATCTCTAAGGTATTCATTCTACTGTGTCGACGCCACAGTCAGTAGTAGGAGTAGTAGTACTAGTAGCAAACCAAAAGCAGGAACTGGTATCACTCTCACTATCGTCAGCGTAATCATCAGCGTCAGCGATATTTGTACTTAGATGTAACCAACTGCGTAATGTGATGCAATTGGCTAGAGCGCATCGTGTGTGAGCTGTTCTGTGGTGGCGACATCGCACTGCGTTTGTTGATAGTAGACTGTTGATTGATGATAGTGATCCGCAGCCAATATCGTTGATATCCATGACATTAGTAGTACAGTGATCCGTGATGAAATTGTATCGTACAAACTCTTTTTTCTCAGCACCTTTGACGTAGACAATCGGTCGTTTGGTGATACATGCACGTAACTTTTCCTCTAGCACATGATACCAGATATCACCTTGGTCCCATTCTAATCCGTGACAGTGTTTTGTGAGCCAATAGCTTTCACGCAGTTTCTCTTGTGATAGGAAATCTCGACTGAATGGTGATTTGGCGATATGATGCATTAGCAGTGTTCCACTGACCAATTCCAAGACGCACACTTCCTTCAGAATGTAGTCATTTGCGTTGTCCTTGAAACATTGAAAATCCACAATAATTGGAGATGCGGAATTTTTACGAGGTACTCTGCATAAACGATCCATCTTGTGCGAATGTTGGTTGTAGACTGAGGAGGACGATGACGCCGCCGCCGACGATCTAACCGCCAAAGTCCACAGACACGTTGCGATGACGATCGATTTCTATGACGTTGTCAAACTCTGCGTATACCAAACAGTTGACAGTCTCTGTGAGCCCCGTGTCGAAAGCAATCTCCATACGCACACTGCCGTTGCGCACTAGGTTCCAATGAGTTGTGTCGCTTGCTGACATATCAAGTGTTAGATCGAATGCCATCAGACAGTATCCATCGTCGTAATCGTCTCTATTTATGAGATTACCAGCATCGCTAAAGTGTATGCCGGAGCCTGAAAACAGACTGTGATACGCCATCACGTATTTTCCCTTGCCGGTTTCGTAGTGTGGTTGTAGCGGTTTGGACGGCACTTGTTCACCGTCCACGTACAGCGAGAAGTAGTTGGTTTTGAAATTTTGAAAGTTAAATGGGTTCTTTTTTAAATCGCCATTATAAGCGGCATTGGTGACCAGTCCGACAATAATTCTTTTCGGCACTTGACCTAGAAAGACATTGTCCAAAGTTTTGCTCCTCATTCCAAACGGTAGTGTGAATGTTTTCAATTCCACTCTGGTGATTGGGTATTTAGCTGTGCCGGTCTGAAGCGTCTTGCTGTGCGCCAACAGTACCGTGGGACTAACTTTACACCTTCGTATCCAGAGATTCGCATCAACAATGTGCACCTTGTAGTCACCATCATCCGCCATAATGGAGAAGGAATCTTTTGATCGGATCAGTTTAAAACGCAGTTCACACCGTTCAACAGGAACTTGTTCTGATTACACATGTCCACATGTAGGCGACCGAGCATATCGATTTCACGACTTTTATTTGTCATTTTTCGTCTCGCCTTTAGTCCATCGTTATCGTCCAGAGTATTGTCCATATAGCCGGCATCGTGCGCGTTCCACAGTCCACATGTTAAATTTGATTTCCTAGCGTCATAGCCGTAATTCATCAACGTTTCGATATACGCTCGATATGCATAAGTGTTGTTTTGTGGTGTGACCAGTTTCTGATTCATACTCATATCAACTTGACTGAATAACGTGTGCATCCAATTGTTGACTGGACCAATTTTATTCGATTCATCGGCATCTGCGATTGCCGCTCCTGTCGACTTGACAATAGACGCTGTAACTTCCAACATTGTTTGCGAAAGATCGGTGTATTCTTCGCCGTTGCCGGGCACAACAAACTCGATGGGCGAATCATCAGTCAGTGTGGAGATTGGTTTGTACTGAATCCATTTGCCGCTCTCGATACTGGTCTGCGTCGGCGGTAGGGAGAATAATTCCAATTCCGTCTTGACGCATTCACACGACTTTTGATGTAAAAACGACATTGCTAGCGTGTGTGTGTGTTAGTTGAATATATCGCGTACAGACGTTCTCCTCACTGCTTTCCTCGTCTTCCTCGTCTTCTTCCTTCTAACTGTCCTCCTCTTCTTGCCCTTCTTCTTGGATGACGACCTTCCTCGAAGGAGTTTCGTCTGCGGTGTGACACGACGGCCGCCGAACATGGCGCGCTTCGCGTTCCTCTTACGCGAGAGTCTCGCGTTAGTCTTTCGCGCAGGAGTAGCGCGTCGGTGTTTCGTGGTATTCTTTCGCGTTACGCGACGGTGTTTCGTGCGAGAGCCACCGCCGCCGCCACCACTTAGCACACGTTGAAGTTTGCCGTCCGCCCTGCGTTTTAGCGAGTCTGTAAACTGGCTGAAATGATCTCTAGCGGCTTCTTTGGGATCCCGCTGGTGCATGGCCATGTCGCCCAAGAATCCAATGTTCTTGTAATAACCGGGTTTCATCTTTAGCATAATGTGCTCGACACTGAGTGTGACGGGAATACTCGGCAGAACGAGTTTATACTCGAGCCAAATACACGATTCATCGTCCACAGTCATAAAGGAACATGGATAATGCGCTTCGACCAAAGCCATCTCCCACTCGCCATCGCCTTCTAATCGAATTTGTCTCGGCAGATGTGTAGTGTACTTGGACACTGTGTTTTTTGGAAAATAATCCTTTGAGCTGTTGCTGGGCAATGTCAAATAGAACTGGTTGCTATTAGGCATTTTGCAAATCTTGCGCTCTTACCCAAGAATTGAACTCGTCTCCGTGACCTGCCCACTTGACGAAATAACGCTTACTGCGACCACGACCCTTAGTGTCTAGTATTTCAGCAATCTTGAACAGATGGTCGTTGTATATTGTCACTTTTTGTAATTCGTATTCGTAAAACAGACCAGTCATTTGTTCACCTTTGAGATCCGCCGAAGTGTACATTGGTAGAGGCATCAATGTGTTTACACGACGCACCACAAACACTTCTTTACTCCAATTGGTCTCGTAAACTTTTGCGAATGTGCCCTTCTCCTTAGATATGCGCACTATGGTGCCAACTTTCAGTTTTGCCTTAACACGACGCGGTATCTTACCGAACATGCAACGCCATACCTGATGCAATATTCGCTTATTGTCGGCAGTCACATCGACTGGTCGTATTCTATTGCCTAGACTCTTGTGAGCGCTGTTGTTGTATGCGCTAACCAGTTTTTCCAACGCATCTACGTAACGATATGTGTTTTTGTAAGTCAAATATCGCCACATTCGCGTTTTCAAAGTGCGATTCACGCGTTCCACTACGGCCGCTTTAACATCTGGGTTTTGTGTAGTGACATAGATGATTCCGTATTGTTTGAATAACCTTTTCGTCTTGGCACCGGTGAATTCAGTACCTTTGTCAGTTTGTAAACAGCGAGGTGTGTCGGCCGCTTCGGCAAATATCTCCTCGAAAGCGTTGGCTACTTCAGGTCCTTCTTTACGCCTCAACGTCCGCACATACAGGTGTTTGCTAAACACGTCTATTACAGTCAGTAGGTAGTTGACACCGTCGTTTTATTTACTAAGACCACGCATATCGTTCAAGTCCGCTTGCCACAATTCAAATGGACCATACACTATGTAAGGATTGCGCGGGAAACGCTTGCGTGCCGGTTTGTGCAATGTGTAAGTGTCCTGTGTTTGTAACCATTCAATCACCTTGCGTTTTGAAACTGGTTTTGCAGCTCGCTCTAAAGGAGCTACACCGCCATACGACGAAGGTTCGATGGGATTGTAATACAAACGCTCTATAATGAAAACCTATCCTGTGTACGGTTCCCACTTGTCCAGATTTGACGGCTGCTTGTTTCTATTTGAAAAATCAAACTGCTCTGTCACTCGCACCGGTGTGGATGTTACACATTTTCCTCTAGCCGATCGTAGTCGATTTACTAGCGGTGTTCTCAGTATTGATTCAGTTGATGTGTCCACTTCATCGTCTGATCCTTCTCCTCCTGTGAATGATGATTGATATTCGGCATTTATTTCCTTAAGCGCTCTTAGATTATTCATATAGTCCTTTGGCACGTTCATCGCTTTCAATGCGTTGAGCACTTCCCGCCATCCTGGCGGTGTATAATCACGCATACGCACCTTTACTATGCAATTTAAGATATCCACTAGATTTGACTCTGGGATTTTTACACCGTTGATGTACACTGAATAGCCACTGTCCCAACTGATTAAGCTGCCGTCACGTTTCATGAAACGTAAAAGATTGCGGGCATCAGATCTGTAAGTTTTGGAAAACGTTTCCACAATCTCTTCCACTGGACCACCTTCCGCAGCGGGGTGCGATCGTCGACTATGTTCAATCCCACCCGTCTCCACGATTGGTATGCTAATCGGTTGGCGTCTATTCTCTGCAATATGCAAGAAGCGATGTAACGCTTGTTTGTACAATTTCCACTTTTCACTATCGTCCATACGTTTGTTATTCAATATTTGTTGCATCTCCGCGTCGAGGCTGTTTTCACTGGATAGATTAGTCGGTCTGTTATCCGTAGCATTTGGTTGTAGTCGATCAATCAACTCTTGCGGCACAACTACCATCTTCTTTGCATGTTCCATTTCTGTGCTAATGACTAGCTACTTTTCTAAAGTGTAACTTCACGCACGACGTTCCAAAGTGGAATGGCAAATGATTACCAATGTTATCTCTTAAGTCAATTTCCACACTCTCAAAAGATCTATTCATAACAGGCACATAGTGCGGATCGATGAATGATGTTGATTTATGCAATCCGTATACATAAGTAGACGTGGATATATTGACAATTTTCAATAACGGTGCGACTGTATCGCCGACCATCTGCGGCTCGACTAAATCACAATACACGTACATGTGTGACGGTAAGCCAAGACGAATGTTGGGTGAACGGATGCTTTTGTTAACTGCATCACCTTCCAGCGTCAATTCATTCGGATCGAACCCCAATTGAAGCGCTAACGTTGGACTTAATGTAATTTTTCCAACATCATTTCCCATCGATACTTCAATGAATGTTGTATGAGTTTTCAACGGTGAACTTTACACCAAAAGTAATCGCTAGTTCTTGTGAATTGATATGATCACACAATTCTTGAATATTTGCGTAATCACCAGTCTTCAATTTAATTCTGTGGTTTTGTTTTGGAGTAGCCGACACTACTGGTGTTACATCGGCATTGCTGTCCATAACCCGCGCCAACGCTTCTAAGTTCACTTTTGCTTCCTCTTGCGGTTGTATGCAAATGTCAATTGTTTCGTCATTACCGACTGATAGAAATGTCATTGGATAGTGCGCTTCCACAAGTGCAATTTCCCAGTCGCTAGCGTCCAGTTGAATAGCTCTCGGCAAATGTGTTATATAATTTGCAACTGTATTTTTCGGATAATACTGCATCGAACTGTTGCTGGGCAGTGTCAAATAGAACTGATTGTTGATGCTAGTCATTTTTATCTACTCAATGCTGCTTGTAGTACTGCGCTCAAAAGTAATGGTATAAAGATTCCACCGCCTTTTTGTATGAGATACTTTCGTTTCTTTGACCAGCCTTCGTCGCGTTTCACCAATCGACGTAGCGTCGCCTTGTGTTTGCTTAGCTGACTTTTACTCTTCTTCGCCAGAGGAACGTTACCTCGCAACACGTTGTATGCGCACTCACACACTGAGCGAATGCGGCTCTTGTCACACACCTTTAACAGTGCCTTCCGCTCCTTGGGTGTTGCGTGTATGAAAGCCGTAAGCAGAGCCGCGTCCTTCCGCAAGCACGACATGATTACTACTGATGGCGAAATTACCTTTTCTTTGGCAAGTACACATAGTTGGTAGAATCGTCTGGAAATATGCAACTTCGTATTCGCATATTCTCGTCTGTTGATTGTTTCAAGTCTATCAGTAGGTAGCCGTGTGGATTCCTCGTAGCGTCAGCGTACGCCTCCTCGATGAATTTCGGGCTGTCTGGATATATTTGTCTGGCCAAGTACCTAATCTGAACTCTATCTCTAGGATTCTTAAAACACACAAAGTAATGCGCATTCAATGAGATGTCCTTCTGCCCGCGTCCTTGATGAAACAAATTTTGTGTAATGAAAAACACACTAATGTTGCAATGATGACAACCTTTTGTGAAAAGATCCACCACACGGTTGTCGGCCTCACGCATCATATCGTCTATAATCACAAGTATAGGCTCGTTACCAGAAAAATCCTCCAAGTTTGGTAGACCTTCTATGTGGTTAATGGTGACATTTTTCGAGTCACCACCACCGCCACCGCTACCATAATGCCAGTTTATACTTGTAAATGGTGTGTCACACATTTCTGTAATGTGTTTTATAAACTTTGACACAAACTGAGACTTGCCACAACCCGAAGGTCCCGCCACAATGGCTGAGAACGGATGTTTCCACATCAAGCCCATGATTACTACTGAGCTAAACACCTCACAGTTACCATACTCACACTCTTAAACTTACTACCAAAGGACATTTTTGGGGTTAAGTGAAATAAATAACACAGTGGTTATGTTCTGAACGTGACTATAAGTATTGACTACGAAAACTAATTTACAAAGGTATTAACATAATCTTCAAGTCTTGCTTTACATAAACTCCAAAGGTGTGAATCTGCTATTGGAACCCCTCGGGCTGCGCTTCACCAAGCGAAGGCGTTCTCCAAACCCGCTGTTGTAGCGCTCGATGTCGGTGTTGCTCAGGACCTCGTTGAAGCGCCTAGGCAGGTAGACTCGCAGAAAGAAGTCGTCCCCGACCTGCCCCTCCAGGATCACGATGATCGTCTCGCCAAAGGGTGTGGTGGCTCGCTCCATCGCAGTGATGAGATAGCCGCATTCCTCTCGGAGATCGGCTATCCTGGTGTAGACCGGAGAGTCAGACTTGCAGTTGTTGAGGGTAGCTCTCAGGTCCGCGGTTGTTGCAGTGCCGTTCAAAATCGAAAACTCTGGCTTGAAAGTGCTGCTGCTCGACATCTCTAGTAGTAGTTGGAGTAGGTCTATGTGAGGTGGTGGTCTGGTGGCGAATGATGCTCAATCGGGCGGGGCCCCGCCTTATAAACCCTCGCCACCATTTTCTTCTACGTGGGTGGTCCGAGGTGGTCCGAAGGGTCGGGTGCAGGTGTTCACACAAAAAACCGACGCGTCGAGACCTGTCTGGGAATGCGGATGCTCTAATTGAATGCTGGTGCCACTCGTTGTTTCTTCCTCACAGCTCGCTTCTTCGACGGTGGCTGCGAAACTGCACTGCGTTGTGTAACAGTTTGAGTTAAGCCTGTAATTTTCGGTACTCCTGTTGATTTATAGATCCACATGTTTTCCACTTTATCAACTACTTGTTTAACACTTTGGTGCATTTCACCATCTTTGTCCAAAAATAAACCGCACATGAACACCATATCTGTACCATCGTACATTTCCATTTTCAATAAAATTTGTCCTTTGTTTCCCGGGTTTTGAACAGCAAAAGTATTCCCATCGTCCATCCATGACACTATGGGACAATCATCTGTTGGTTTTGGTACCCATCCTGGTTTCTTGGTTTCCACTTCGATGGGAGTTGGTCTCCTTCGTCTCTTGCAGGCAGTGACCGGTTTTACAGATGACGTCTGAGGTGATGCCAATGCCTGATCACTAGCATTATTGTTCATAACCTCAATCTCCTGAATAAACGATTTGATATAGTCGTGCGCAGAAGCGTAAGCGTCCATGTTCACGTCCTTACCGTGTGACTTCAACCGTACTACTGACTGGTGGTGCGTCTGCTCACCCTTGAAGTAAGCTGTACGCACTCGCTGTCAGACAATATTTCTGTTTGGCGTTCGCTTTTATTCGCCCGCTGAAGTCAACTGTTACGTTACGGTGACGATCGATCTCGATGACGTTGTCCAGTTCGGCGTACACTATACAGTTGACGGTCTCGGGCAACGCTTTGGAGAATCCAATTTCGATACGTAGATTACCGTTGCGCAGGAGATTCCAGTGACTCGACTCAGCCGCGGACATGTCCGGTGTCAAGTCGAACGCCATAAGACAATTACCGTACGGATAGTCACCTCTCTTGATCTCATTACCTGCGTCGGAGAACTGGATTCCGGTGCCGGTGACCAATGTGTAATAAGAGAGTATATATGTCTCACTGTTCAATGTGTAAACGGGCTGTAACGGTTTGGCCGGTACTTGTTCACCGTCCACGTACAATGCGAGATAATTCATATCGTAGTGTTGAAAGTTGTAAGGATTCTTCTTGAAATCTCCGTTGAACGCAAGATTACTGACCAGTCCAATTATCACACGTTTCGGTAGCTGACCGAGAAATGCGCTGTCTAAAGCCTTACTCATTATGCCGGAGGGTAGTGTGAACGATTTCACTTCTACACGCGTGATCGGATACTTGGCCGTGCCGATCTCGAGAGTTTTACTGTGCGCCAACAATACGCTCGGATTGATCTTACATCGACGTACGAAAAGACTAATCTCTTTAATTGTCACCTTGTAGGTAGTTAGCGTTTTGGACATTATACAAAACGAGTTTCTGGATCTGTTAAGTTGCAATCGCATCTCGACACCGTTCAACATGAATTTGTTCTGATTGCACAGATCAATGTGCAATCGACCGACCATATCGCAAACATCGCTTTCTTTCGTGTGATCGCGACGCTTTTTCAATCCCTCGTTCAATTCGCCACAATCGTCCATTAGTCCGGCCGAATCTTCAAAAAACAGCTCACTAGTCAGGTGCGAATTCTTCGCACTACATCCGTAGTTCAATAGGTTTTCCAAGTAGGCACGGTAAGCGTACGTTTTAGTTTGTGGTGACACCAGTTTATGATTGAGAAAGAGATCCACTTGACTGAATATCGAGTGGAGCCAATTGTTCACCGGGCCCACCTCTTTAGCAGGTTGCCCACCGTCCGCTTTAGTGTCGTCCTGTTTCACAATAGCGGCTTTCACGTGTAATAACGTTTGTGTCAGGTCCGTGTACTCGTCACCGTGACCGGGTATTACAAACTCTATTGGCGAATCGTCAGTCAGCGATGAGATCGGTTTGTATTGAACCCATTTACCGCTCTCGATGCTGGTCTGCGTGGGCGGTAACGAAAACAAGTCCAGTTCAGTCTTCACACATTCACACGATTTCTGATGAATAAACGACATTGTTATCGAATTAATGTAGACGTCCGTCTTCGAAGAAGTCTATCAAGAGACTGTGGCGTGTCGCGACCGCGCGCCGGTTAGGGGGAGATTTTCGCTCCCCCTAACACATAATTGGTTAGGGGGAGATTTTCGCTCCCCCATACGTCAGGAATTGTTGAAGACTAGAACAAGAATGAGACCGTGGGTGTTTGACAACTGGTGATTTATTGCTCGGAATTCGACGTGGGTGGTCTATAATTATGGGATCCTAGAAGGGTCAGCCGTCGAGGTATCGAATTACAGCATCCGCATTCCCAGACAGGTCTCGACTCGTCGGTTTTTTGTGTGAACACCTGCGCCCTCCCGTAGAGGTATCAAATTACAGCATCCGCATTCCCAGACAGGTCTCGACTCGTCGGTTTTTTGTGTGAACACCTGCGCCCTCCCGTAGAGGTATCAAATTACAGCATCCGCATTCCCAGACAGTAGGGTGACGCGACGTTTTTGTCTGTACACCTGCGCCCATCATCCCACGACGCACAGCCCACCCCTAGCAGTAAAGTTTAGTTTAGTCTTGAGTTTCGAAGCGTCAACAGCTACGAAGAGATCATGGCCAACATCGAGTGGGATTGTGACATCACAGACGTTGAGTTGGAGGATGTATGTGTTGCAGCGGAAACGACAATGAATAGCAATAATATGAAGAGACCGTTTGACGATGAAGATGATTACTTTGAAGGTGATGAATTCTACAACCGAAAAGACGACGATGATTGCACCTTGAATTATTTCCATAAGAAGAGGCTATGGCGCATTGACAAAAAGTTCAAGTACGTTCATGAACCAAAAATGTATTCAACTATCCAAGATCTTGACGACGCTCTGTACTCCAAACAACGGGGAATCAACAGCATGTGGAACCATTGCCCGCTGGACGACTTGGAGTGGGAATATTGGCAGCGTGACATGGACTACAAGATGAATTTCTACCCCATTGAAGAGGAGCACTTCTACGCCATTGAACATGAGCAGAAGTACATGATGCTTGTTGAAATGTGGTGGAATCGACGAACGGATGAACTCCACCCTGATGAAGTAACAAAGTTTTTCAACAGTAAAAAATAAATATTTCCCAACACCTTAGCCTCCACCTGATCCCACCATTATAATCGGCCTTTTTCAAGGCCACAAAAGCTTTTCATGTTAGGGAACAGAAGGAAATCCTTCTAATGTAGGAGGATTTTCTTCCAAGTGTTGGTGCAGGCGTCTAGTTGGGGGGGGCTCCTCCTGCTCCTCCTGCTCCTCCTGGGGTCGGGTGCAGCTGCACCCCAGACAGGTCTCGACTTGTCGGTTTTTTGTGTGAACACCTGCACCCTCCAGTCGAGGTATCAAATTACATCATCCGCATTCCCAGACAGGAGACTGGACGCGACGGTTATTTGTGTGAACGTCTGCCTCGGTGCAGAGTACAATTATATTCTCCTCAAAATTTGCATTCACTGGTAGTTCAATTGTCCGCAGGCACTGATGGGCTAGCTCTGTTGGTTGTAGCGTTACCCTGTTCAACTCTTGTATTAATTATCATGTACTTAATACATTATCTTGTACTTTGTATCTTGTATGTCATGCGGGTACTGAGAATACTCGGC
This sequence comes from Allygus modestus, assembly GCA_963675035.1. Classification (NCBI taxonomy): domain Eukaryota; kingdom Metazoa; phylum Arthropoda; class Insecta; order Hemiptera; family Cicadellidae; genus Allygus; species Allygus modestus. The sequence continues at coordinate 124,964,085 of OY776113.1, forward strand.
TTGACGAGGAGATTCCAGAAATGCAAAAAAAAGGTCAAAAGTGTGGTGCGGGCCCCTTTTTTGTAAACATCATCCAAAGTGTACGATGTGGGTACTCAAATGACTCGGCTCGACTAGACGAACAAGAATCTGCAATCAGAATTCAAATCCGACCTATGGTAACCGATATAGCCCGCCCCCCCCTACATCGTCCAAATGTACGCTGTGGGTACGCAAATTACTCGGCTCGACTAGACGAACAAGAATCTGCAATCAGAAATCTGATCCGACCTTAGGTAACCGAGATAGCCCCCCCCCCTACATCGTCCAAAGGTACGTTGTGGGTACTCAAATTACTCGGCTCGACTAGACGAACAATAATCTGCAATCAGAAATCAGATCCGACCTATGGTAACCGAGATATCCCCCCCTACATCGTCCAAAGGTACGTTGTGGGTACGCAAATTACTCGGCTCGACTAGACGAACAAGAATCTGCAATCAGAAATCTGTTCCGACCTAAGGTAACCGAGATAGCCCCCCCCCCCTACATCGTCCAAAGGTACGTTGTGGGTACTCAAATTACTCGGCTCGACTAGACGAACAAGAATCTGCAAACAGAATTTAAAAAAAAAATGTTTGCAAAAAAAATTTGGAAAAAAAATTCGCAAAAAAAAATATTCGCAAAAAAATTCGCAAAAAAATTCGCAAAGAAAATTCGCAAAAAAAAATTCGCGAGGGGGGGCTCGGGGGGGGCTCCTCCTGCCCCAGAACACTCCATTTATCCCTACTGTAATGTTCTCTTTATCCTTGAAATCGTTTCACCTAATATTTTTCTCGCTGGAGTAGGCCCTACAGCAGCAGGGGTTTTATTTACTTAAACTTCTGTGATTATTGCCAGTTGATCTGCTTAAAACAGTTACAGGGAGATAATCTATGATCATACTCTGAGTAGTTATAGGTCCCAGACTACGGTAATAACACTTTCTCTATGAGAGAAATTTGCCAAAAAAGCAAATATTTTATCATAAATTATGATTTTTCTCATCGTGTGAGCTAGTGGTAATGTGTGATGTAGAGTTATTTTCTTGTCTTAATTAAGTCAAGCGCATAGCATAGATAGATTCCTTTAATTTTATGAAAACTACCTACATACAAAACTAATCACTCAAATAGAATTTGACAACAAAATTTATAAAAGCTACACTGAATTTCTTTTGATCAATAATGCCCCTACCATTTATTTTGGCTTTGACAATAGTTTTGTGATGTCCTGTCTGTGTGTCGTTTTGTTATGTCATTGGGTTCAATGTAGGACATTAGAAAATAATACCAAATTGCTAAAACCAGCAATAAGAGACGTTAAAACTGTAAACGTAAACTTAAAAACTAAATCAGACTGAAACATAAATATTGACAGGTTTAAAATTAATATTCTAAATACAAATATACACCTACTCACACACGCGCACGTACAAATACACATATGGAAAAAGAGCGTGAAATCCCAAAGGTTTATATGGAAAAATATTTTATGAAGTTTGCAGAGAGAATCCAAAAACATTTTTATGCACATAAAAGAAAACACATTTTGTAGAAAGGTTCACTAAGGAACTAACAAATTAGATGATCATGCATGTGTTTTATAAAAGCTTTAAATGTCTATCGGTAAAAATTTTTGAAAGAGCCCTAAAGCTAATAGCAAACCCTCAAAACATAAAATGTTTTTATTGAAATACACAAAGCAAGCCTTCTTAGGTCATGTCACAGATTTTCTCAACCTGTCATAGCACAATAATAACTGAATTACTGTACATTCATGACTATATAAACACCTGCTAATAAAGTATTTATTATGTACTGCATTATTCTTTGGCGAACTAAATGAATTCTCTTGGTTAATAAACGTATGCTTTAAGTAACCATCTGATGTAAACAAACTTCCTCCATAAGGTTAACATGGGAAATTTAAGAGCCACTGCGGCAACGCTCATTGAAAATATGTTAGTTTGGATGAGGGATGACATATCTAGACATAATTACCTATCAGTTAACCAAAGAATTATGAAAATCGGCCCAGTAGAATGGTCTGAGGGACTCGAACAAGTTTTGCAATTTTGTTTAAATATATATGATTATAAATAATTTCTTTGGTAGCATAATACGTGTTGTTACAACTAAACAGGATAAATAGAAATATGTCTTACAATACTACAAAGTATATATACATTTGAAAAGTAAATATACTTTGTAGTATTGTAAGACTATTTTTATTTATCTTGTTTATATATGATTATGACATGAAAATCGAAATAGTAATTTTCCACACGAGCAAGCATCATAGAACTCGATGTTTGATAAACTGTTATTATTTTAAATAATGAAACAAGTTTGGAAATTGCTGCTGAAAATCAAGAAATGATTTGAATAATATAATTACATGTGAACTAACAGTAGAAAAAGTGTACCGCGGGGTGGGGGTAGCCTCTCTTTCCGTTTTTGTCTATTGTTCATTAACAAACTTGCATTTAACAAAATAAAGAGTAGAATTTTTTAGGGAGGATTAATTTTAACTGGTATCCAAATTTGGTTACATTTCATTCCTGGGAAAGCAGAGTTAACAATCTTGATGGATAAGGCAATTTTGAAAGGTTTAGACTGGTAAAACAATTTGAGAGCGAAACCCTTTGCCCCCCGAGTTGCTAGGATTGTTTCCTGCCAATCAGCAATAGCTACAACCTATGAGATAGGGCTGGACAATGCCGCGACTCTATAGTTCGGAACCTTCCTTAAGAGGGGGCTCCAGTCACAAAACTTTTCGCGTTTCTACCTGCTTCCCACATAAGGTCAATGTTAAGTTTCAAAGCCCGTACGTCCTCAACGGGTTACCCGATAGCATTGATTTATGTCTCATTTTAAAGAGCAAAATAATACCTAGCGATTTCAGTGAACAACATTTCAATATCACAAGCAATAATCGATCAAAAATATCCTAATTATTCAATATTTATGGTTTTTGATGTATAAACTATTTGTAATGTCGATATCCTACTCACTAAATCGCTATTTTTTTTTATATTTAAAATGAACCATAAATTATAAATTTTGGATACTCCGTTAAAGAGGGGAAAACTCTAAAAATGAACAATGGTCTTACAGGAGAAATAGGTACACGCAGATGCCTGCAGCCCCCTCTTAAGCTGTCCTAAAATACTTAGTCCTGGAAAACTCTTAGGTCTTCGGGGCACGGAGAACTACCTCTGTTTTAGAGATATCTACACTAAAATCCTTACGAAATTAATTTTATTTTTATCCAGAACTTATAATTGTACACATAAACATGTAAATAACCGTCGCTGACTGGTTTAGAATGTTCACTGTTATACAGTATTACCAAAATTCTGACTTAAATATATTTATACCTGAATAAAGTAGAACGAATCTCGAATTCGGAAATGTCAGAAATTGGAGATTTCGAGCCCATCTCTTTAGGAAACCCGTTATGTTTAGAAAATAATATTACACTAATGGGTGCCCGTCGAAATTCGATGGCTACAATATTGAGATTGAGCAATCTCACGGTACCCTGTAAGAACAATCACCTATACAATGAAATAGCTGCAGGTTTTAATATATACCTACTAAAAATATTGCAAATTATGAAAATGTAACTTTATATGTGGCACGATACAGTTAAAAAAAAGTTACTTTTTAAAGGTTTTTGATGTTTACGTTGATGTTGATTTTCACTATACACAAACATAAATCAAAAGCTTGATGAGCTCTTCAGCTGTCTAATGAAAATTACCAAGTTGGGACAGAACCGCATTTAATTCGCCAACAAAGACAGCCGGATCGCATTTTATACACTAAAAACTCCGACCAAAACGTCTTATATTGGCCAAAAACGATGCCTCGAACTTGTTTAAATCGACAAAAATGACAGCTGGAATGTGTTTTATCAGCCGAAAACGGTAATTGCAGGGCGCTTTATTGACGGTTAAGCGATCATAAAATTTTGTATTGTTTAGGGCTATTTGCGAAATTCTGTTATAATTCCGGAAAGGTTCTCAGTAGTGTGAGAAAAGTCGTTGTCGTATACCTCCAGATATTCCCAGTCTGAGAAGTGAGAACACACTTTAAAAGCAATCTGATCAATACTACTTATTATTACCACATTAGTATATTGTATTTTTATATTGCCTATATTAATACCTTTTCAGGGTTATTTTACTGGCATTAGGGTCGTTTTAGGGCAGTTGAGGTTTTGGGTCAGTTAGGGTAAATTAAATGTCTCATTTAAAGTAACAACTTGAGTTTCTGATGGCATCACGGTTTCTACTAAGCCACTGCCACTATTCCTGTCCCTGTCACATACCAACACTATCTGACTGGCTATGTTCAATATGTTTAGTTATATGCTGCTTCCTGGCTCTCCTATTTACAAAATTACCAAACACCTAAATGTTCAAGCGCGATCCGTGCTTTTATCTTCACCCTTTGCCTCATTAGTGTGCCTGAATGAGTTCTTTTTGTGACTAAAATGGAAGTTTACCAGCCTGTCAGTTAGCATTTTATTAATAAGAACAAACGTTAGTGACAGTCAGTGGCGGATTTAAGCAATTTCCGTCCAAGGGCTATTAGGAAATCTGCCCCCCCCCCCTATAATCTTTGTCCTTTTCACCGCCCAGGTTTACCCACATGTTATATATCTTGTTTGGTTATTTTGTAATAGCATATAAAGAAGTTACGAATTTACTAAATGAATAAATTTAAATACTCTAAAATAAATTACAGTATAATTGACTTGATTCACATAAACCCAGTTCAATATTCAATATACTCAATGACAATCAACCCTAGAGACAAATTTTGGTGTTAAAAGGAGTGAAGCAGTGATACTTTTAATAACAAGAAAATCCTTCAGCAAAGACCTAAAAATCCCTCCTTATACTTCATCAAACATTAATTTTTACACCAACGCATTTTGACTACTGAAAATAATAATAAATAACCTATAAATAAGATATGATGACACTGTAACCTTAAAATTCGTAATTCGGACCATTAGCCTAAAAATTCTGACTATTTTAATCCTGAATTAGTGCTTTTCAGTACAGTTTTTCAGTCATTTTGTAAATTATACTTTTATGCAAAGAAATGGTCAAAATACAAGTTTTAGACGATCAAAATATAAAATTAATTGATGTAGGCCTAATCTTCATAAAACTCTACACATTTTCAAACATTCTTCTAGTTTCACCTCCATGATGTCGTAGATCCAATGCATTAAAATGTAATACCTACAGGAGTCACTACTCATCTCTGTCAAATAACCTTCAAAAGCATGCCATCATATTTGGTATTTTGTCCTGTTGTGGTGTCAACTTGTTGGTGGGATGGTGTCTTTCGACGTGCAAGGCGGCTTGTTTTCAACACTATTTCCAAAGCCATATTACAACGGTGTTTTCATTTAACTCAAAACATAACTTTTCTTCGAGATAAACAATAAAATTACATCTAAAATATGTCTCAAGATTATAAAGTTAAGTTTAACATCATGATTTGCTTGAAATGCGACAAGATATCAATTTAAAGATTTCGATGATCACAGTTTTTCATTTAATGAAATATGGAAATTTTGACACCGTCCCACCCAATATATATATATAGTGGTCTCGCCTGGAGTAAAAAACTGCAGTCTACATGCTGACCACCATTTTGACCCTCTGTCAACTATGCTCCTATGGCAACAACCAATCAAATCCTCTCTTCACAAATTATGTTAGTCTTTATTTGTCTTGGTCAGATGTTTTGTTAGAAAAATATACTCCAGAATGAACGATTATGTGTGGTAGCCTTTGATGGTAAATATACGTTGGCTGAAATAACTTTCTTTGTTACCTTGAGTTTGAAAATGAATCGACAATATCTTTCTAGCCTAAATTTTGTTATTGTCATCTCAAACTCGATTGTTGCAACATTACTCAGCCGTGTGCCTTAGACATTATTGATATTGTGTAAAAAATAATTTTAATGCTATGCAAATGTACGGGTAAACTTGGAAGTCCGTGAGTTGGACATAGTCATAGTGGCGCAGTGCCTGATGAGCGGAGGGGAGAAGTTGAATTAACTGTAGTTCGTGGCTTGCCGCCCTTTCTCTGTAGTGTAATCGTCTTGTCGCTAGTACGGATGAATGACAAATGCATTATGACTGCTTTGAGGAACTGCAGTGTGAGGGACTGCAAGCGTAATACATTAGTCTCTGATTACTATCTTTACCTTTAAAAGGGCGGCACACCGTCATTGTCATCCGCTTTCGTCAAAATGTTCCCCGTTTCAACCTTTATTTTGTAAACAACTTATTAATTTTCAGTAAATTTGCCGCCCTGGGCTACAGCCCCTATAGCCCCCCCCCCCCTAAATCCGCCACTGGTGACAGTGTAAGATTATAAACTAGGAATACGCTCATTCTTCACGTATGAGGATGATCGGACCTTTAGTAATCCCAAAGTTTAATATATTCTGTAGAAATGATGAGAAACTTGTCACGCAATATCTTTCCGACAATACAACAAATTCTCTTAACAGGAAAGAAATTATTACTTTAGTGCTCATGGCAGTTTCGAATTCCGAGTCACTCACAAAGTTTCATTTAAGGACTTCATGTATATCAAACACTTTCTAGATGCAGTGAGTACAAGTGCAGGCATGTCTTTGAGTACTGTAATTTAGTACGCGAATACTTTGTACTTGAGTATAAACATCATTTGCGTTTATGCAAGAGGCATGGAGGTGCCCGCACTGTGGCGGGAAATTGCAGCTTACTTGGCCGCGAAGGATAAATTTGGATTTTTCAATACTTCAAATGTTATTTTAGTGATGTAGGAAGAATAACCTTCTAAACTTCCTAAATTGTATTGTGTGTTACAATTATAGAGAAATGTTATATTATAGAGAAATGTATCGTTTCAAAATCAAGTAATAAAGACTAACATAAGTTGTGAAGAGGAGATTTGATTGGTTAACATATTTGTTGCCATGATGGAGACCGGAGGGTATAGAGAGTCAAAATGGCAGTCCGTATGTAAGCACAGATTTTTACCCAGGCGAGACCTCTATAGATATATACCTCGTTGGATGAGATAGGATTTGCTATTTAAAAATAACGTAACATAACCTAACCTAACAGCCGCAGCACACTGTACAAGATGGGTAGTAAAAACAAACAATACCATTTCACCATCGGAGGTCACTCTTACTACTTTTGGCAACAAATTAATAAGTAATACGCTATGATTGGCGCCATTCTGTACTATTTGTATTGCAATGAATAAAGATGATTTGATTTGATGTAAAATATGGACAAAATAGCTAGGATAAACTGAAAAATACTCATTCCGTTGTATTATCAAAATAAAATTATCAAGTACTTGAACCGCTTATGAAACTCAAGACTCTACTGTAGGCTTAGATTACCTAGGAGTACGCTCTTTTACCGCGTAAGAGGCTGAGCTCACAGTTAATAATTTAAAAAAATGTTTCAATTCACAATACACACCATAGGCCCCCATTGTAACTGCAGCTTGACAATGCCGTTCAAATATAGAACATGAGAAACAAACAATGAGGTCTGAAATCAGTCAATCAGATCAAAAGTGCATTTGAAGTAGTTGTTACTCACCCCTCACTCTCACTGGGGGCTGTATCACCTAGACCTCCTTTATTATATTAGTTGAAGATTTTGTTGGAAGTACAAAATTTTGATGACAATGTAGGACCACAATCAGTCAAACCAAGTTTTATTTACTATTTGGTGTACACTGGAGGGCTATACACATCCCAGGACCCACACTGTTATTTTATTGTAGCTTAATATTGATGTTAAATATATCTAAATCTAGAAGTTGATGTGTACAGTATGTTTTAAAATCAGTCAATCGGTCTTAAACGCCTAAACAGTTAAAACTCGAAAGAGGTTTTAATGTAGCACTTTGGTCTTTCTGGGAGGCTATGCCCCCAGGCTCTCATTGTTATTGTAGCTTGATATTGTTGTTCAAATGGGAGCGGCTCTATTACACATCATATCGATGGACCATGGACCCTCTTGTAAAAATTAAAAAAATACAAGAGGGTCTATGGCCCATCGAACCGTTTAAGTGAATAAAAGTTATATTTACTATTTGGGTCGATGGACCATCGACCCACAATGAGTTCTTTTTAACATATACAAATTCGGTCTGATGTACCATCGACCCTATAAATTATTATTTTAAAAAAACGGGCCCCCTATATTTCTAGTTGTCAAATAAATTGTGGCTCTATTACACATCACATCGATGGACCATAGACCCTCTAACATTTATAAAATAGGAATGGTTCGATGGTCCAACGACATCATCTATAATACCCACTTAAACCTTCACCCAAAATGCCTTCACTTAAATGTTTTATTTATTTGATGTAGGTTCGATGGGCCATCGAATCATCTTGCTTTAATCTATAAAAACTAATTCCAATTTCCAACCAGAGCCAATTCTTTATTAAATTATATTATAGAACGCACTAAGGTAATGTTATATCGAACCAAAGCCTATTTTTATTTAAAGTTCGATGGTCCATCGATATGATGTGTAATAGACCCAGTCCCGTTCAAATACATATAAATGCAGAACTTCAAAACAATGATGCTTAAATCTGTCAATCCGCTTTAAAAAAGATGAAATTGCCTTATTATTTTTAAAAAAGGAAAAGTAGTATCTGATGTTATTAAATATAATATAGGAACTAAAACTCTTTGGCCCACTTGGTTTGCCAGTGATTGTTTCAAGGTCCAACATTTATTATATATATTTATGATTGTGAAAGGTTCAGTTTAATAGTCCCCTGTGTAGCATTTAAGTTCCCAAAAAAATTATGATCGCATCCTTTTTAAGCAAAGGGGTATTATGATTATTCTTATGTTTAATAATATTTACTACTGTACCTCAAGTTTAATTTATGACAATTGTTTTGCTGTAAAATATTATATAGGGAATTAACTTGGATCAAACAATTTGTATAACAAAATATAATAATGACTTTTCCTTCCATTGTTAAGATATATTGTCAAAGTTTACACATGTAAAAAAATAGTTTAAAATAGTTATGAACATAGTAAACAAATTTCATAATTGGCCTTGAAGGAAGAGTACTGTGATCCATTAAAACATAAATTATTAACATTTCTGGTAAATAGTCCAACTAAATTTGACTGGGATGTTAAATAGGAGCAGCTCTTAAGGTGATAAATTTGAAAAGTATTTTTTCAAAGAGAAAATCATATTGAGTGAAAATAAAAGTATGGTACCAATAAACCTCTCTAGGACAGGACCTTCGATTTAAGACCAAAACTATTGAAATTGATCCAGTCGTTTTTGATAGTGAATTTACAAAAGGAATGTTGTTGAGATTTATCATTTGGTATTAAGAACAAAAAATCTCAACTAAAGAAAGGTATTATGACATGAGCGCGGATCAAAACTATAAATTTAATACAAAAACTGTTTATATTTTGGCCCAGTAGTTTTTGCTAGTGGATATATACAAGTGATTTGTTGAAAATTGAACACGATCTGTTATGGGAACTATTAACTAAGTAGTTTTGCACCAAAAGATCACATAATAAAAAGTAGTTGACATAACTATATGCCAAAACCTTCATGATAGACCCCCTACTAAATCCGTTAAAACTGGATCAGTAGTTTTTTCCAGAATAGGACCGCTAGATTTATGTAAGGAATTTTGTTAAAATGTTAACCGGGCTGTTACGAATGCTCAAGTAATTAAAATTAATTTTGTATCGAGAAAAATATTTTAACAAAAGAATAATAATAATAGACTAATAATTTTTATTCTGTGCCAATGTTTAATAATTTATACTGGAATTTACAACAAAATATTAAATTTATGGGGAAATCTTTAAACCAGGTAAGGTAGGCCTGAGTCGTATCTTTCCCTTTCTGGCGGGGTATGACCCTTTTTTGGGAACCATTCCAGCATTTGCCTAAATGAAATCGTCCAAACTCTTCTCAGAATGGCCGGCCAATGATGAAACCCAAGCCTCCCAAATGTGAGGTGCAATAATCGTACTGGTACCTCACTCAAATGGAAGAGAAAAACTGGATGTTGCAAACAATAGTGCAACATCTTGCATAAACAGGCGCCGCTTCTTATTGCTGCCCAGTCTTGTTTAACTTATTTTTCATATTCAAATATATAACTTGCCGTACTTGATATTAGTATGTGTATGTAAATATAACATCGACAAATTTTTAAAAGCAATCAAAATTCATTTACAAACCACCACAGCGCCGTGCGGAGTTATATTAGGTTAGATTAAAATACACTAATTGCTTGTAGGCCTTCAGTTCACAACAGATTGTTAGGGCATTTGGTTAACTACCGACTATCGTTTATGAATTATAAATTATCGTAGTAGTTTGGACGTAGTTGACCAGCGTTTAGACGATCCACTGCTTGCTGAAGTGTAACTTTCTCATCATTCGACATGCTACGGTAGACCAGTGGATACAGCATTGAACTCACGATCATGCGGTCTCCTGATCAAATCTTACTTTTGTAAATTATTTTTGAAGTTTAAATTTTTTAATTTTATTTTGTTTTGTTAGGCTATCTGGCTTGTAGAGGCTACAGCCTCTAACCTTCTGTTGATGTTTTATAGAGTGTAATTTGTACTGGATAATAAATCAACACTTATATTTATATTTCACATATGATTATCTTATAAATATATTATAATTATCTTATCTATATTATAAATAGTTACAGCTGATCAATAGTTAATTTTAAACTTTAGAAATTTTTTTGTAATTTAAGGTCCTATTTAAAGAAAAATAAGGCCAATAAGTCAAAGTTAGGCAATCAAATGTATCCCGTCCCATTTTCTATAATTGTTCCAAGTTTCAGCCTTCTAGGTCGTACGATAGCCTCAGAAACATGCAAAAAGACAGGAATTTAAAATTTTTCTAATATTTTCATTACCCAATTATACATTCAGATAGGTAGGGCCTACTTCAGTAACTATATAACCTAATCTCAGAGCGCTGTATTAGCTTGTGCCATTACTTCAATTGCTTTTAATTTATTTTTACAGTACATAGACTACTAATATCATTAATATAAGCCTGCCATAAGAAGCCAACATTACCAAATGTTTTAATGAACTGTATACAAATTGTAATTTTAGATAAAGAAGTATCATAACGCTTTACAAACAATAGTTTCTGGAAACAAGATTAATTTTTTTTTAGAAAGGCGTTTTCCAAACATTTTTAATGACTTAAACATGCATGATACTACCCAGTTATATCTTACCAATCTAATCATGGTATAATGCAGGACATAATGTTTAGGAATCTTTCACACGAGCAACCTTTTCCCGCAGCAAGTTTTCCCCGCTGGGATAAATTGAGTCAAATGAGAGCTTTCACATACCTAGAGTGATTTTTTGCCGCGCGGGTCAAATCCACCCAGTGGCTCTAAAATCACCCGCTGGTTTCTACATCTATTTTTTGGCCGCGCGGGGAAAAACGCTCCTCTCCAATTGCAAATCATTGATTCAGATGCACGTTTTCACGCGAGTGGGAAAAAACCGCTCTCCTCAATGGTGTTTGTTGAGTCAGTGTATTGTTTTCCAACATGGATGGTTGTGGTCCACGTTTTCCTGATGTAATTGTGTATTAGCAAATTTCCCTTATAGAGAAGAAGCTATTACCGTAGGTGGCATGGTAAGAGTTGAAGCCCGAGACCATAACTTTTCGTTATGAGGTACCCAGATTTCAAATACCCCCGTCGCAGCAAACCTGCATACTCAGCGAATTTCCAATGAATATATAACATAACACATTAAAACACTTAACAGGATTCATAATAAATATATTCACAAACAAGCAATATTTAAAAATTAATTATTCTCCATAAGAATAACATTGAGGATGAGTACGCAGGTTTGCTGCAACAAGGCACAAAACATAATGGGTTTTTATGCAGATATCAATAGAACTCATCTTAGTGAAGTCACATACCAAGTTTCATCCATATACATTCATAAATAAGTGATATGTAACATTTTAAGTATTTTCCATAAGAATAACATAGGGACCAAGTACCTAGGTTTGCTGCTACAGGAACCATAGGAGAAAAATTGTTTTTTGTGGAAACAACAACAAACCACAACCAGATGAAGCCATATACCAAATTTCGTCAGTTTATGTTCATAAATAAGCGAGATATACAATTTTTCTTTTTCTCCATAAGAATAACATTAGACAACGTACTGTGTTTAGCACTTTCAATATCTCGGTAACCTATTGACGTAGAGCAATGATCAAAATACCAAATTGTTTGCTTTTTTTACGGTGAATTCAATGGGATGAATTAAAATTTGATTTAAATAAAAGTTACATGTGAAAAACCCAAAAAACACATTTTTGGGGTACAAAACCCCCCTTCGGATGGTGCGATTCATCTGGTTTTCGAACTCGTTCAAATAAATGGTACTTTACACATTTGTACTAAATTTCATTAAGATCGGACCTTTTTTACGAGAGTTATCGTGCTTACGGACACACATATATATATATATATATATATATATATATATATATACATATATAAAAATTTGAACGAATGGTGTTTTTGCCATCTGGGGACCTCAAAATGAAAGGTTATCATGGTCTCGGGCTTAAGTCTTACCATGAGACCTACGGTAATAGCTTCTTCCCTATAGGGGAAATTCGCTAAAAACACCAATAGTTCAAATTTGTATATATGTATATATACATATATATATATATATATATATATATATATATATATATATATATGTGTGTGTGTGTGTGTGTGTGTGTGTCCATTAACACGATAACATGAGTAAATAAGTCTGATTTTGATGAAATTTGGCTCAAATGTGTAAAGTGATATTCATGACATTTAAGTTTGAAAACCAGAAAAACGGACCATAGGAAGGGGGGGTTTATGGGGGTTTACAATTTTCCAAAAATAATGTTTTTGCATTGTTCACCCAACAATTTTTAAAATACTTAATTTTGGTTTTGACCATTTTATAGAGCTTAAAAAAACAAATAATATAATATTTTGAATCATTATCCTAGGTTAAGTGGTTGCGGAGAAAATCTAAAAAATGTGTTCATAAAATCTCCCATGTTAATCTTATGGGAAAAAGGTTTTTAGTTTTTCCTCAGTTCATTTTAATGTCAACTTCTCATTTACTTTTACCAATCGGTTCAGCTCTACAAAACAATCATTTTGGTGTTTAAATTGTGATTCTATGTCCAACCATTGCAGAGATATTCAAAGTGCTAAACACAGTTTGTTGCCCAATGTTATCCTTAAGGAGAATAATTCAAATGTTATTTCGGGTTATTTATGAATGTATGTTGATGAAACTTGGCATGTGCCTTCACTTAGTACTGGTCTATTGATATTTGCACAAAAAAAATTTGTTGCCGATTTCCCCTACAGCAGCAATCCTGCATACTCAGCCCCCATGTTATTCTTATGGAGAATAAGTAAAATGTAATGTCTCCCTTAATTATGAGCATAAATGAATAAAACTTGGTATGCAGCCTTGACCGGTACAGTTGTATTTGTAATTGCATAAAAACACATATTTTATGTTCCTTGTTGCAGCAAACCTGCGTACTCAGCTTTCAATGTTATTCTTATGGAGAATAAATAAAATGCTATATATAATTTATTTGTGTAGTTTTATGAAACTTTGTGAGTGGCTCTATGTGGTAGTGAGAAACATATACATGCATTGGAAATTCGCTGAGTATGCAAGTTTGCTGCTCCAGGGGTATTTGTGATTATGTCATATCGTGTTAAAATCAATTCCATGACAACATTTAAATTTTTGTTTACCTGTTAACATTTTGAAAAAGTAAATCATTATAATTCAGTTACATGTGCCTTTTATACATTGAGTTAAATTAATAAGAAAATGTATTTATGAAATTGAAGATTTTTTCTGAAAACTACAATCATATCGTATAATTAATTAACAATTATTGTATTTATTTTACTTTTATACATCCAAGGATGTCAAATAAAGTTTATTATTATCTTGATATATAAAACAAGTGGTATTAATAACAAGTTTTATAACACGCAAGAACGGCTGAATGAATTTAAAGGAAATTTTGCACACGGATAGTTTATTACCTGGATAAACACATAGGATACTTTTTACCCCGGAAAATGTGAAGGGCTCTACCCCTTTGGCTTTTAAAGTTTACATTTTATTCTTTATGGGAACATGTGTTTATCATTTTCTGTTTTTAATTAATAAGCAGATAATGTTTCGATAAAACAGCTATTTTTGTAAACAGTGTATTTGTCCAAACATGGCATTTAAAAAATTACATTATCATAGTTTTATATTAGGAGTATATCTTAACATAATTGAAAGGCATAAATATATGTTCATTATATAAATAAAAAACCTACTTGAATGTCAACTCTCATAATGGAAATAAAATACCCCCGTAGCAGCAAACCTGCGTACTCAGCGAATTTCCAATTGAATTCATATTTATGTATCTTAATACCACATAAAGCCACATACGAAGTTTTATCTATATACATTCATAAATAAACGATTTATGACATTTTAATTATTCTCCATAAGAATAACATGGCGGCTGAGTATGCAGGTTTACTGAAGCAAGGACAAAAAAATGGGGTTTTATACAAATATCAATATAACTCAAATAGGTAAAGCCACATACCAAATTTTATTAATTTATGTTCATAATTAAGGGAGATAACACGTTACTTATTCTCCATAAGAATAACATGGGGCTGAGTACACAGGTTTGCTGCTACGGGAACTATCAGCCAACAAATTTTTTTAGTGCAAATATCAATAGACCACAACGATATGATCAGTATACAAAGTTTCACCAGGATAAGTTGGTAAATAAGCAAGATATACAATTTTTCTTATTCTCCATAAGAATAACATTGGACAACGTACTGTGTTTGTCACTTTCAATATCTCTGTAACCATTTGACGTAGAGCAATGATCAAAACACCAAATTATGTGTCTTTTTAAGCTGATTCCAATGGAAAAAACTAAAATTAGACTTTTCCAAAAATGTTATGTAAAAAAAACATTTTTGGGGTACAAAACCCCCCCAAAATACCCCTTTGGATAGGTCAATCTGTCTGGTTTTCGAACTTAGAGTCATAAATGCTGCTTTACAGGTTTATGCCAAATTTCGTCAAAATCTGATTATTTTTACGAGAGTTATCGTGCTCACGGACACATATCTTTTTATATATATATATATATATATATATATATATATATATATATATATATATATATATATATATAGTTTTGAACGCATGGTGTTTTTGGCATCTGGGAACGTCAAAACGAAAAGTTATCATGGTCCCGGGCCTAGGTCTTACCATGCCGACTACGGTAATAGCTTCTTCCCTATAGGGGAAATTCGCTAAAAACTACTTGAATGGCAACTCAAACTCTTTTTTCGATAGGCGAGTGAACTTAGCGAACGAGCTCATCCGGGAGGCGAGTGAGCAAGCTCATATTGAAAATGAACGAGTATTTGACATAAAACAAATTCAATGACATTAGGACAGGACAACGTCTGTCGGGCCAGCTAGTTATTTAATAAACTATAGTTGACAAATTATATTGCATTGCCAATTGAAAAGTTATTCAGCATTTATTTTTCATTGAAACCCCAATTAAGTCTTACAATTATTAAAATTGGTTGTTTAGTTTACAAACCATTTACCTTAAGATAATTAACAGCCAATTTTTCACAAGGAGATATTGCAGATCTCATGATGGTGTTTGAGTTCTGGAGTTTCTCGTACTAAAAATTAATTAAAACTTGATATAGGAGTACAAAAAAGAATTGTTTTTATTCTTGGGCAAACTCGCAAAATTTTATGCAGAGACTCATTCACGTAGATGTGAACTAACGAGCCTGGGTCGGGAGGCACGGACGGACATACGATAGGTACCACCAGTCTCCTCTTAGCTTTTGTGCTGTGCGTATTATGAAAACAACTGTATGTTAAGTAAAAGAGAAATTGTTGAAGTCTAATGTTAGTGTAGCAGAAGAAGAAGAAAAGTCAAGAAGTCGAGGAAAACCCAGGTTTTGAATCCACAAAATAAATAAAAAAAAGATCTTGGGAGGGTTTCACACTATATTTCCTGACTTGATTAAAGATGAATGCAAGTTCTTCCCACCAAAACTTTTAAAAACTTTTACATGTTGTGAATTTGGAACTGCCGACCAACATAAGAGAACTAATAGGCCTTAGGGGATGATTCATTGGTGGATAACATTGATTAGGATGTCCTAGAAATTTTTTTGTTTCTCGCAGTTAACGTAGACGGCGGAAGGTGAGGGTCCTCCTGCCCAGGCCATGACGGCCTAGTGCGCGCATAAATAGGCAAATCAATGCTAACCATTTTTTAAAATCCTGTAACTACCATCTGTCCGTGCCGTCCCAACCCAGTACGCACTACGCTATAACTGGGTGAACCCAATATTTCCTTTTCCCTTCCTGTCCTTAATTTTACTGTACAGGAGGTACGAAACTATCACGCTAGTAATGTCACTTGCCGTGTTGGCGCCTACTAAACTTTAGTTACACTCTGACATCTGATGAGTTCTGCCCCCTAGCCACTGCGAGATGAACCACTTGTGTGAACAAAGCACCAAATCCACCCGCGTGGAGAAAAACCGTATGAGAAAAAACAGCTGCAGAAATAAGTTGCTCGTGTGAAAGAGGGAAAACCAGGGAAATTTAAGTGTACAAGTAACACAATTTAAGGTAGTGACAAACCGCCGTCTACAGCATCAGTTTTTTTCGGATGAAAACTATAGCCACGCTATCATTGCCCTCCAAATTTGGAGCCTTTGAAATTTCCTGTTTAAAGCGACTTAAAATGTCCACTACCAGTAGTGTGCTTTTGCGGCTTTTGGCTCACTTGATTTATGGCTTCCGGTCACGTGACCGGAAGCGCTGAGTCATTAAATACGTCATCTGAGGCTGAGCCAGTGACGTAGGCGGTTTTGTGACGTAATGAGGGAAAGTTCAAGGTCACGGGGAGGGTGTTTTAAAAAAGTACTACCTCGCACGCGTAAAATTCGATTGTGATTCGATAGTTAATCGATAATAAATATCGAATGAAAATAATCGAATGAAACAATCGAATGATACGAGTGCGAGGTAGTACTATTACAAAATAACTTTATTTTATTAACAATGTTTGTTCTTAATTACAATACGAAGCTTCCGCCGATGTTGGTTAAAATCGAAGTTGATGATGCCGACGAGTCGCGATCATCGTGTTTTTTCCTGATGAAAGAAGGTAGATACTTCGATCCCTGTGCAGAGTCCATGTTGTTTTTTGTTGCGTAAAGTTCCAAAGATAAATCGTAACCGGACGCAATGAGAAGTCTTAACTCTTCATTAAAAACCTCGAGGTCTTGGAAAGTCGCCAGATGAATAGAGTCATAATGAATACACCTAATTTTAATGGACATTTCAACAGAGAGCTCGATGTACACTGGTCAAGAGCTGGAGGTGTACTGACTATTCGCTAGCTAGCGTTTTGGTATCAAACAAAATGGTGGGGGTAAAAGTGTTGTGGGGCGGAGCAGATGGCAGGCGGCAGGTGGTGCGAGGCAGATGGTTGCTACTACATCCACCATCATTAGTCAAACCCTATTAGAGATGACATTATTGCTTCTGCATCAGAAGATATTGTGCTATAAACTTCATGTACTTGTATTTCATCATTTGTATTGTCAGCTTGCTCAATATTAAAAGAAGAACATGTGGAAGAAACCGTAGTGCCTTGTATTGGCGAATCCATGTGAACTATGCAAGAGCCGCAGGTATACTGAAGTGATACAAGCATGTAGGATAGACACTCGTCTTTACCCCCCACCACACCAGTTTCCCCCACCAAGTTGTCACATCGCACAATAACTACGGGACATGCATTAGTTAGAGTCTAGCTCTGACTCTGTGAGGATCGGAGCTCCGTAACTAAAAACATTAACAATTCTTGCTCGACACTGTTTTTACGCAATCATAACAGTCACTGTGATCTAATTTATTGCATGTACTCATATGATGCATCTTGCGTAGCAGACAACTTGCTAAGAATGTTTCAGCCTGGAGTATTCTACGGCGAAATCGCTCATATCGCTGTTTATTTGAACTTTACTAGATTTGTAGATATTTTAGAGTTCAGACGTTTAGTACATCAAACAAAATCAAAATAACATCCAAGAACTCCATTTGCTAGCCTTACAATCAAAGAATCTAATCAAATTAGTTTTTAATATAAAAGGAAAAAAGCTATCGCCCTACACCTTTTTTAAAAATGTTCGTAATTTATTTTTCTTTAACACAGTGTTACAAGATTTATTGCAGTTTTACATGTTTTACCCGAGCGCCGACAATTTAATGTAACTAGTACAATGATTCGGCGTCAAGCGCTGTTAGAGCGGGCAAACAGCTTGTCAACTACGCGTGATGCTTATTGGTTTATTCAAGGTCACGCCGACTGCAGGCTCCGCCGCAGAGTTCTCTGCCGCAGGGCACTGTACATTACTCACATCCTTAGACCTCAGCTTCGTAACTGAAAACTTCAATAATGTTTGCTCAACGCTGTAATTATAACAGCTAGTATGATCTAAACCAGTGCATGTATTCATGTGCTGCTTCTTGCGTACAAACAACTACTTGTTCGTCTGATCAATCCGCAAGTTGAGTATCCATTTGGTATATGTTAAACCATAACTTCGGGTCACCAGAGGAGAAGTCATCCCGGTGGTTCTGGGTGCTTACTACTTGAATTAAACCCATTGTTGATGCTGTTAACTTTGGAGAGGTTATTTCCATCAATTGTAAAAATATATTCAATTAAGAAGAGTAAAACTAAAATCATTGTATAATGAATTTTTTTACAAAAGGTGATGTAGGCCTATGCAAGTTTAATTTGACATAACCTCATAGAGGTTTTTAGGAAAAGCTATAAATTTATTAAGTTTACCTACCTTAAAATCCTATATAGTTAACTGTTAAAGATAACAATCAACTTGTTTAATAAAAAAATATCCTGATACTTGTATTGCACTGTAGCGAAAATCAACCATTAATAGTTTACTATTGGGATTATAAATAAATTAAACATTTTAAAAACTTTAATACACCAGATTTTTATAAGGTTCTGATCATATAACCTGTCATATATGTAAATAAAACCGTGTATGAATTTAATGAGTAAATTAATGTAATCTAACATTTTTTGTTATTGAAATATCATTGGAGCCCACGATTTTGAATAAGTGCAAATGAAAAAACATTTGATATCGATTGTTCTTTAATGAAACTAACAAATATTTTGAAAATCAAGTTTGCTATTAAAGTTTGTACGCCAACAAATGTACGTACAACTACTCCAAAATTTAGTATTTCTTCTTTACAAATTTAAAGTTGCAAAAAGTAGCAGCTAAAACACGAATTTTTGGATTGTGTACAATCCGCCCTTCATGGAAATATATAATATTCAAGGTTCTGGTAGGTTCCTTGAAACCTTTACTCTAAAACACTTTGTAACACATTTATTTTTAAAGATTAAGCAAAAAAAATCTTCACATTAAAAAAAAAAATAATCAAAACAGGAACACTGACTTACCTTTGTGTTTCTTATCCATTGTATTAATAATAAAATAATAACCTATTTGAAGAACATCACATACTGGGGTCCTACACAGCGACTAATTGACAGCGACAACTTTAACTACTGACCGGCTCCCGCATTATCTGAGTATTTGGCCTTATCTGCACTCTGCCCAATGACAATGCAATTATAATAATCATTGTTTTGACTCTTTTGACTATTTGTTTATTTATATTTTATGTCCTTTTGTTAAATAACAATATTTCTGATAGGTATTTTTGTCCAGCTAGATTATTAAAATTGCCCCACTATGCGACGTTCGACGTCTTGGCCGTATTTCACAATGATATATAATGGGGGCAGCTCACACTAAAGTAATAATACGAATACGTAAATGCAAAATACCTCAACTTGTTTAATAAAAAAACATCCTGATACTTGTATTGCACTGTAGCGAAAATCAACCAATAATAGTTTACTATTGGGATTATAAATAAATTAAACATTTTAAAAACTTTAATACACCAGATTTTTATAAGGTTCTGATCATATAACCTGACATATATGTAAATAAAAACGTGTATGAATTTAATGAGTAAATTAATGTAATCTAACATTTTTTGTTATTGAAATATCATTGGAGCCCACGATTTTGAATAAGTGCAAATGAAAAACATTTGGTATCGATTGTTCTTTAATAAAACTAACAAATATTTTGAAAATCAAGTTTGCTATTAAAGTTTGTACGCCAACAAATGTACGTACAACTACTCCAAAATTTAGTATTGCAGGGTAATCCTATAGTATTTTTTCTTTACAAATTTAAAGTTGCAAAAAGTAGCAGCTAAAACACGAATTTTTGGATTGTGTACAATCCGCCCTTCATGGAAATATATAATATTCAAGGTTCTGGTAGGTTCCTTGAAACCTTTTCTCTAAAACACTTTGTAACACATTTATTTTTAAAGATTAAGCAAAAAAAAATCTTCACATTAAAAAAATAATCAAAACAGGAACACTGACTTACCTTTGTGTTTCTTATCCATTGTATTAATAATAAAATAATAACCTATTTGAAGAACATCACATACTGGGGTCCTACACAGCGACTAATTGACAGCGACAACTTTAACTACTGACCGGCTCCCGCATTATCTGAGTATTTGGCCTTATCTGCACTCTGCCCAATGACAATGCAATTATAATAATCATTGTTTTGACTCTTTTGTCTATTTGTTTATTTATATTTTATGTCCTTTTGTTAAATAACAATATTTCTGATAGGTATTTTTGTCCAGCTAGATTATTAAAATTGCCCCACTATGCAACGTTCGACGTCTTGGCCGTATTTCACAATGATATATAATGGGGGCAGCTCACACTAAAGTAATAATACGAATACGTAAATGCAAAATACCTCAACTAGCTACACAACATAATTATTTTTAGTTACAACAAAAGGTACCTAAATTAAATATGAATAGAGATAGAGAATCCCAACCTGTACTAGCGTTCAACAAAACGAGTGGGAAAGTTAATTACCTAGTAGAATGCAACCGGTGCGCAACCCATTAAATCAAGCTGTCAAGGGAACGCCCCGCGCCAGCTGTTACACGCGAAATTAAAAAACCTCACTAAATCAGCCGAATTTTGTTTTTATGTCTAGAGCTGCATTACACAACCAAATTACCCTGTGTCGGGAAAATTACCCGCGCCCTCCCGCGGCCATATAAGCGAGTGCTCCGGACAGTTCCTTACCAGTCGTCGATCTAAGTCGAGACTGCTCCCATGCAAGTGACCTGCGTATTAAAGTGCGAGGACAATTGCAGTAGCGGGGTAATGCGGGGGGAGGGCGCCCCCCTCGTAAGATCTCGCTACCTGGGTTCTCTTTCTCTCTCTTTTCCTTCTCTTTCACTCTGTCTTTTCCTGCATGTTATATTGCTGCTTTATTAGTCCGGCTATAGTAGTTAGTTTCTTGCATGCTAGGGTCGTTGCTTTTGCTTTCAGCTTTTGTATTTAAAATCTTCCGCATGTCTTTGCTTTTCTTAACTGTATTGTAGTATGCTGATAAAAGCGAAATTAAAACCTCATCAAACTCAGCCGAGGTAATTTCGCGTCTCCTATATAAGCGAACCATGCAGTAACTGACATCAGTTGCTTGCTGTACAGTGGAGTGTTAACATGGTACCATCTCCACTGTTCAGTGCAACTGTCTAGTTGTTCTTTTTATAAGAACAACTGGAGAAATAAGGGGTTAATACTAAGTATGCGCACACTTTTTATTAATCCCTTATACTTTTGCATGTTGCATGTTGTATGTTTGGTTGAACTTTGCTTGCTTGTTTTCTTATTTTGTATTGTAGATAGTACTAACTCCTTTCTTTAAATTACTTTAAAGTTTGGCTAGGTTATTTATACATTTTTTTTTAATTTATTAACATCTTACACACACACACACACACACATATTAATGACACCCTTCAACTCCATCTCCTTTCCTTGCGAGTACGGCAAGAAAACCGGCTCTCCTTAGCTTTTAAGAGTACGGCCAGCAAACCGGCTCTTGCTTTGCAGTGTTTACGGCCCGCAAACCGATCACTGCACCTTCTTTGCATACCGGATGGGGTTTCGCATTTCCCCGGTTTTCGCTAAACCTCAGTGAGAGGGGTCCTAAGGCTCCTCACTGACTCCTTTATTTTAGATTAGTACAATTTACATTTATAACTCTTGTTAATTGAAATTAATTATTCATCATACAAATATGTAAGATACCCTTTAACTCCATCTCCTTTCCTTGCGAGTACGGCAAGAAAACCGGCTCTCCTTAGCTTTTAAGAGTACGGCCAGCAAACCGGCTCTTGCTTTGCAGTGTTTACGGCCCGCAAACCGATCACTGCACCTTCTTTGCATACCGGATGGGGTTTCGCATTTCCCCGGTTTTCGCTAGACCTCGGTGAGAGGGGTCCTAAGGCTCCTCACCGACTCCTTTATTTTAGATTTGTACAATTTACATATTTGCGTGACTTTATATTTGTAAAATAATAACTCTTCATTGTGACTTGAACTTTAGCCAGACTTTACTGTAAATTATATCTACTTCCCTTTAGGTTTCCGGGGTGTGAGATTCTGTCAAATCTCACACCCCACCCCCCATTTTGGTCAGAAACGACCTTGACCCAGTTAGAAGATGTGGTAGAAGGGGTGATCACAGGCGGGGAATATATCAGTTTGTGGTTATAGTGAGAATCACTTACTGCTCTATTCCCCGTTTTGGTAATATAATCAGACGGCCTTGACCCACTTACATGATGGGTATTAAAGCGCGATGTTGGAGAGTCAATAATCACTTTGGTTGTGAACTGCATCAATAGAGCATCTACCATGGTATACCTCCACTATATTAACTCTACTACTAAAGCGGAGATCTTTACCCAGCGTGTATACCAACTGCTTATGGAGTATCATGATGTTAAGGTCAAAGGATTGGGTATTCGTAAAACTGAAGAGGTAAAAATAGATGTGGAACCAATTCCTTTGAAGAGAGAAATTTATCGATTATTACAAGAGGGGTTTGTTTTGTGTCTTTATTACACTACACGTTAGGTTAGCGACTTTTTCCCGAACAAGACATTGAACCAGCTATATTCATTGTAAAAGAGTGGTGGTAAACATATATATATAAGGCAGTCGGCTTCGGAGTATAGTTATTGTTCAGCTATGGATAGCCCAGGTGGATCATCTAACTTAGATGTTAAAGGAAAGGAGGAGAATGATATAGAGAAAAGAAGGTGTGCTAGAGAGAGAAAAAGGATTGCAATATTGAATGAAGCCTATAATTTATTACAAACAAAATTACCTTTTCTTGAACCAAACGCTTCAAAACTTTCTACTATAAAACACGCCATAAAATATATTGATATGTTGGAAATGTTATCACAAAATACATCATTTCAACTGCCTGAAGAATTGCTAGCAATGGAAATTGACCAATTTTCTTCAACTAACTAAGAGTCTTTGGAAATACTGAACAGCAGAAGACAGAACGGGGAATAGATCAGTTTGTGGTCAAAGTGAGAATCACTTACTGCTCTATTCCCCGTTCTGGTAATAGGTTAAGGTAACCTTGACCCACTTACAGGACTTAATCATTTGTGTTACAATAATACCTCTTCCCTACCACTTGTACTTTCAACACTTACCCCCACCATTACCGGAATCGGGGTATAAAAGGTGGTTTTGTATTAGTTGTAAAATCAGTCTGCTACTTGGAATCATGTCGCCCAGAGATAACATTTTCCCTTCTAAGAAGACTATACTGGGAATAATTCAAAATATTCCAGTAAATATAAACGAAGATGAAGACGAAGACGATTCAGAGATGGAAGATGAACTGTTTAGTGATCTTGAACTACTGAGTGAGTTTGCTAGCAGTGAACCATATCTTGGAGAGATGGAGCTGTTGACTGACGACGACAACGACGATGATAATGAACCAGAATTTCATCATCAGTTGCTTTGTTTGGAGGAAATGGACCTTGTTGATAGTGGAACCCCTCCAAGCAGTATTAATATTGATGACGTAGTTCTAGATCCAGTCACAGGGAATCTTAGAGTTTGTCGTCGCTTATTTAGTGATATGAGCTCATCATCATCATCATCATCGGAAGAATCTGAATAAGTTTTTGTTGTCTTCAAATAGTTTACTTTAAATACAAAGCGGGGAATAGATCAGTTTGTGGTTATAATGAGAATCACTTATTCTCTATTCCCCGTTTTGGTAATATTGTTGTATGACCTTGAACCATTTACATGACTGAAAAAGTGGGGGTAACTTATACATTTAATGGTGGGGGGAACGTCTATTTAATGACGATGCAACAGTGTATATTTAGCATAACGGCATGATGAACCCACCAGGAAACTCCGTTTGTTACAGCTTTCCCCTTATCGATATTGATGATGTGATAAAACTTACATCAATAACAAAACGGTTTGAACTCGAAAGGCGACTCATAAAAGTCGACGTAATTCCACAAGATGTTCGTTCGGCAATGTTGACTATTGAATATGTTAAAGATGAATCTACAACTGAAGATCCCTATTATTTTATGAAATTTTTAGTTGATCGAGATGCAATGTGTACAATCCGACTTCACATCCTAGTTTAAAAATCTATCAAATGTTCCTGTTGAAGAAAATTGTCCTTGTTAAATACAGAGCGGGGAATAGATCAATTTATGGTTTAAAATGAAATCATTTACTGCTCTATTCCCCGTTTTGGCAAATATGTCCAATGACCTTGACCTAAAATACAAAATTTTGTAGCCTCCAACTACAATAGTAAACAGAAAATGTAAAATATAGTAAACCTAACCTAATACTTACCCCCACCACTTCTTCTAGGGGGTATAAATAGAGGTGCATTTGCAGTCTTTTTTATTATTGCGTTGACCCTTGTGGAGAGCACACGTACATTATGAATCGCTGCAATATTTGTAAAGCTTCTTTCAGAGATGAATGGCTTTTAACCATTCATAAAGAATTGAAACATAACACCAATACAAATACAGAAGAAGAAGAACCAAATGAAGAAGAATTAGATTCAATCGACCAACAATTAGCAAAACATCAAGAAGAACAAAATGTAGAAGAACACAACGAAGAAAAAGAAGAAAATGAAGAAAAAGAAGAAAATGAAGTTTCAAGACCAAGTGTCATTCATTATGCGCCTGGACCATCAGTAAATGTAGAACTACATGCCCGAGCACTTCCGGGTAATGTAGTAACCCACTTCAAAATTGATAATGCAAAATTACAACTCGAAGAATTTTTAAATAACGCAAAAGGATTGGTAAGCAGCACTTTGCAAAATGAATTAAAAAGATTAAATTTTATCAAATTTGGACTATTAATGGATGCTTTATTTACAAACATTCAAAATGAAACTTCACCGAGAGGGTTTTTAACAAAAAACCGAACTATTATGTTTTCGTCAGATATTGATTCAATAGTATCTGAATGTTTTGAAGAGCTAATGACAAAAATACAAGAACATGAAGGAAGAGGCTCTGGATGGAGTTTGTTTCACAGGGCTAGACTTAAGAGTACACAAACACGGTTATGGAATTCGAGGAAGTAGCTACATCCCTCTACCAACAAAGATTAGAAATACCTTATCCTGCGTCAACGTACAAAATAAAGATACTGAATGTTTTAAATATGCCATGTTGGTCAAATATGTAACAGACAATCCGATAAGACCAAGCCACAAATATGAAGAAGTACAACATAGATATAATTTTCAAGGGATGACTTACCCTGTTGCTATAACAGACATTTCAAAATTTGAAAAACAAAATCCTTCAGCTTCTGTCAACCTATTTGGATTGGATTCATCAAACAATGTGTACCCCTTGCGTATAACATCGAATGAGCGCAGAGATCATACAGATTTGTTATTGATTACTAAAGGCGATATTTCACACTTTGTGTATATCAAAAAATTTGAAAGTCTTGTTTCTAAACAATTATCTAAGCATAAAAGAAAGATGACAATTTGCAAAAGATGTTTTTGTCACGTGAACAAAGAACTAAGAAGGGGAGGGTCAGATTGGCTAGTAGAACACCAACGGCTATGTAATGAAAACTATGAAGTAAGAATTAAATTGCCACATCCTAGCAGAGCCCAGATAAAATTCGACAAAGTAATCCAACAATACCGTTTACCTTTTGTTGTGTATGCTGATTTTGAGGCGTCTTTACTTCCAATTGAACAACAAGAAGAGGATATCACAAAAAGAAGCAAATATCAAAAACACGCACCAAACAGTTACTGTATACTAACAAAATCCACGCTGTCTGAAGAACATCTTCAAGAATTTGGACTAACATCTGCTCCGAAGATTTATCGCGGTGAACAAGCAGCGAAACACTTTGTAGATGATTTGTATTACATTGCCTCTAAGGTGGAAGAACTCTACAAATTTAAAATACCGATGCAACCTATGGAAGAACACCAACTTCAACATCACAATTTGACAACAACATGCTATTTGTGTAATAACCTATTTACACCAGATAACGTTAAAGTGCGTGATCACGACCATCTTACAGGAGCCTACAGAGGTGCAGCCTGTAACGCTTGCAACTTAAATTACAAAGTACCATCTTTTATACCCGTTGTTCTACATAACCTTAGTGGATATGACTCTCATTTCATCATCCCGGAGCTAGGAAGAGATGATGGAGCAATAGATGTTTTAGCAACAACAATGGAAAAATTTATAAGTTTCTCTAAAAAGGTTGGTAAAATAAAACTTAGATTTATTGATTCGTTTCGATTTATGCCTTCTAGCCTAATGAAATTAACTGATAATTTAAAAAGAGAAGATCTGATAGAAACAAGCAAAATTGTAGCCAGTAGTAAAATGGATCTGGTTCTTCGAAAAGGAGTCTTCCCCTACGATTACATTGATGGACTTCATAGATTTAATGAAACATCACTTCCTCCACCAGAACAATTTAACAACAAACTTAATGATTCGGAGATTTCACTTGAAGACTATCAACACGCATGTCGAGTATGGAACGAGTTGGATATGAAGACTTTAGGAGAATATTCAGACTTTTATGTAAAACTTGACGTGACTCTTCTCTGCGATGTTATGGAAGAATTCCGAAAAACCTGTTTTGCTGCATACGGTTTGGACCCTCTACATTCGTATACTTCACCAGGATTAGCTTGGCAAGCCATGTTAAAAGAAACAAAATGCAAACTCCAACTTTTAACAGACATTGACATGGTTTTAATGGTTGAAGCTGGAGTAAGAGGCGGATTGACCCAAAGTGTTACCAGACATGTCAAAGCCAACAACAAATACCTTCCCGATTACGATGAAACCAAACCGTCAACCTATTTAGGATATTTCGATGCAAATAACCTGTATGGTTGGGCAATGTCAAACCCACTTCCTTTTGATAACTTTAAATGGATTAATCCCGACTCTATTGGCGATATTTTACAAATTCCGAAACATGGTGACACTGGATATATTTTGGATTGCGATTTTGAATACTCAGAAAATTTACATGATCTTCATTATGACCTTCCACTTCTTGCTAAAACAGAAATTTCACCAATTGGAAAACACCCCAAATTAATGATGACATTAAATAATAAACAACGCTACGTGGCTCACTTTTGGGTGGTTCAACAAGCTATCGAATTAGGACTACGTCTAACAAAAATTAATAGAGTTTTGGAATTTTCTCAATCATGCTGGTTGAAACCTTACATTGATTCAAATACCATCAGAAGAGCAGCAGCTACATCAGACTTTCAAAAAGATTTCTTTAAATTAATGAATAATGCGATATTTGGAAAAACATTGGAAAACAAAAGAAGACACAAAAATGTAAAACTTGTTACTGACGCAAACAAATTACAGAAACTAGTACAGCAGCCAAATTTTGGAACATCTATAATTATTAATGAAAAACTTGTAGCAGTGGCCATGAAGAAGACTAGTGTGAAGATGGATCGTCCTTTGTATATAGGCATGTCAATCTTGGACATCTCAAAAACACACATGTACGATTTTCACTACAACAAAATGGTGGCGTTCTACGGAAGAGAAAATATATCTATTACATATATGGACACTGACGCTTTCATATATCGCATAGTAACATTGGACATGTATAAAGATTTACGTACATTTATTTACAAGAACGACTTTGATTTCTCCGATTATCCAAAAGATCATCCAAACTACGACAATGGCAGACACAAAAAAGTACTAGGCAAATTCAAGGATGAGGCTAATGGTGTTCTACTTGAAGAGATTGTTGCACTGATGTCTAAACTATATTCTTTGAAACTCTATAATGAAAAAGAAGAAGAAGAAGAAAAGAAGAATAGCTATATTAAGAAAGCTAAAGGTGTAAAGAGTTTATATTTAAAGAAGAAAGTGCATTTTGAACACTACAAGCAATGCTTATTTGAGGATAACATCATTACAGCCAAATTCAACACCATCAGAAGTTTTAACCATCAGCTGTACAGTGTGACTGAAGTTAAAAAGGCGCTATCCTATAATGACGACAAAAGACAAACCCTTCCAGACAACATCCACACTTTACCATTCGGCCACTATTCCCTCAACCCTATTGACGAATAACCCTTTCATCGTCCTAGATCCTCTATCCTTTTCCTTTCCGTAAAAAAAGGGGAAACACAGCAATGTTAAGCTGTGTTTCCCCTTTTTTACACAAGTTTTGAATGACCTTGAACTATATGTATATATAAGCAGATTTATACAAAAGAATATTTAATACCATATCAGCTGCCTTCGTGAAACCATCATGTCAGACCTGAAGGAGAAGATTATTAATGAACTACACAAACCAGCAAGAATAAAGTTTCCAAGAAGAAATACTGTTATAAAAGGGATAAATGATCTATATCAAGCGGATTTAATTGAAATGCGACCGCATAGCAGAATAAACAAAGGATTTAAATATATACTCACAATTATTAATTGTTTTACAAAAGTTGCAGACGCTTTGCCTCTAAAGGACAAAACTGGTAAAAGCGTAACAGAAGCGATGGAAATAGCCATAAAAAGAGATAAAAACAAAATTAAACATTTACAAACTGATGATGGAACAGAATACTTTAATACAAACTTTGCACAGTTAATGAATAAATATAAAATAAATCATTATTCTACAAATTCAGAGAAAAAAGCAGCTATTGTAGAAAGATTCAATAGAACCTTAAAAGGAGCACTGTATAAACAATTTTCAAAAAGAGGTTCTTACGTATGGTATGATGTCTTACCACAATTAATAAATGATTATAACAACAGGTTTCATCGAACTATTGGTATGAAACCTAACAAAGTAAATAGAAGAAATGCAAAAGATGTATTAAAACGCATAAAGAAAAATACAAAGCCTAAAGTAGAAAAAATGCAGCCAAGAAAATTTAATGTAAGTGATAAAGTACGGATTAGTAAATATAAGGGAGTGTTTACCAAGAAATACCTTCCCAATTGGACGAATGAAGTTTTTACAGTGTATAAAGTGCAACCGACTGTACCTGAGACGTATATTTTAAAAGATAACAAAGGAAATTTGTTGCAAGGTGCATTTTATGGACATGAAATGTTAAAATCAACAGTAGGTGATGTATATCTTGTTGAAAAAGTGTTACAAAGAAAAAAGGACGCCGTTAAAGTGCGGTGGTTGGGATTTAACAAAACTGAGGATTCATGGATACCTATAAAGGACTTGGTTTAATGCAAGCAACTCATTTCATCGTTAACCTTTGAGCAGGATGGAGATTATTCACCATAAAGATCGATTCAATATTAATAACATAGATGATTTAACTGTGGATAACGTTAAAATCAACAATGGTAAACACGGTAGTTTACTTCCAAACACTGTTCGATGTATAGTAAGTGGTCCCTCAAACTGTGGAAAGACCAATGTTGTCTTTAATTTGATCACTAATCCGCAGGGATTAAGGTTTAATAACCTATATATTTTTTCAAAGTCTCTACATCAACCAAAGTATCAATTGCTGGATAAAATCCTATCTGATGTGTCTGATGTTAATTTTTACAAATTTAACGCTAGTGATAGCATTATGCAACCAAACGAAGCGAAACCGTATTCTGTATTTATATTTGACGATGTATCTTGTGAAAATCAGGATACTATTAGAAACTACTTTGCCATGGGAAGACATAATAACATTGACAGCATATATATAGGACAAACTTATAGCAAAATCCCAAAACAACTTATCAGAGATAATGCAAATATTCTAATTGTATTCAAACAAGATGATACTAACCTAAAACATATATATAACGATCATGTGAATGCGGATATGCCATTTGAAAAGTTTAAAGAGCTTTGCGGAAAAGCATGGGCGGAAAAGTATGGATTTTTGGTTATTATGAAAGATCATGCTATAAAAGATGGTCGTTATAGAATAGGTTTTGATAAATTCGTTTTAATACACTGATTAGCGGTATTACTGTACAAGTCGTCAAGGTGTGAAGATGGTTAACCAGGAAAAGCTATTAAAGGAAATAAAATCACTTAGTGATTCTATTAGACAAAAAAACCGAGCTTTAAAATCAGGTATAAATGAAAGAGAGCAATTTTTAGAAACAACATTCAAACCTGTTACTGAACCTTTAAAGCGATTAGCACAAAATATGGAAAAACCTTCAATTCGCTTCGAAGGAGACAAAATGCTACCAATTTCCAAATATGAAGAAGAATTTCAGAATGATGAAAGTTTTGGCCAGTTACAAACATCTGAAGAAAGCGACGAGTATGAAGAAAGCGGAGATATAGAGGATTTAAAGGAAAAGGACATTGCAGAAGATACAAGTACAGAAGATACAAGTGTAGAAGATACAAGAGCAGAAGAAGAGGATATTAACCCATCCAACTTAAGCAAATTAGGCACGGATATTATGTTTAAAGGAACACTTGGAAGAACATATACGTTAAAAATGTTACACGCCGCACATGCTAATCGAAATTATCATACCTATGGAGCTAGAATAGAGGATAAAGGATTAATGATTGGAGATAGCAAGTTAGATATAAACGAAAATGATGATATAGTTATTGGAGATAAGAAATATAAAGGTACAAAAGGTTTGTTTGAACTTATCTTTAAAAATAATCCTGGTAAATATACTAAAAGGGATTTACAATTGTTTAAACATATATTAGAGTATACAAATGCACATAGAAAAAAGTATTCCAAAGACCTACCTATTCATAGAAATCGGTCAATAAAATATACAAGTATTATATCTAGTCTTTTCCCCTCAAAATCAAAAAAAGCTCAAATTAAAAGAAGAGCTTTATCTTCTGCTGAATTAAATGTTTTGCATAAAAAGAGAAAAACAACTGATCCTACCACATCTGGAAGGGGATTATTGAAAAACTTGTATAAAACTAATATAATATATTACAACGATATAAATAAGTTAGTTGATCGAATGAGGTTATTACATGAAGCTATGGAAGCCGGGCACACTGGATTAGAAAACGAATGGGTAGCTTTGGTTGATGAACTGCGAAAACAAGGAATAATTGTTCAGTAGACGTATATATATATATATATATATAATAAGAACCTAAATGATAGCGATTCAGTTACATCATGAGTGTGGACAAGTTTGGACGGTATTCCGAGATTGGAGTAAAATCTGGATATAGTGAAAAAAGAGCTGGGTTTCCGTTAACACCTGATGGCAACTATAATTTTGAAGGAAAAGTAATTCAAAATGTTGGTGATCCGCTTTTGTCTTCTGATGCGGTTACGGTAAAATACATGGATAAAAGAACCCCAACTGTACACGAAGATCATTGGGGGTTTTCCGGTAAAAGGTTAAGCAATATACAACATCCCGTTTATGATGGTGAAGCAGTAAATTTCGCTACTCTAAAATTGTTAACGATTTACAAAAGGAATGAAACTGACACAAGCTATGATGTAAAAAAATTAAAATTATCAAATGTAGGTGATTGTGAGCAGGATGGAGACGCTGTAAATAAGAAAATGTTTGATATTGTACACAATAAATGGACTACGGAATATGAAAAACATTTGGAAAGGTTTGGTGCAGCTCTATTCCATTATATCCATCGGGCTTCAGGAAGAGATGCAGCTTCAGATGTTGACAGTCACAATTATTTAGACTGGAAAAATATTCACAATCCAGAGAAACCTAATCAACGAGATAAACCGTCTGAGCCTTCTAAAGTCAAGACATTAGGAAAGGGGGATAAAGTGAATGTGATTAATGAACCAACAGAAAACGATGAAGATTACATAAGAGAAAAAAGAATTTAAAATACCCCATGATAAGGGATAAAGCATCAGTCATATTTGAGAGACGATACAGAGAGGATGATGGAATCCAATATTACTGCGTGGAGTTTAATATCTCAAGAGCCGAGATTTCCCCAAGGAGTGTTGACAGATGGTTTTGTTCAACGGTTTGATAGATATATGGATTGGGAACAACTTTCCATACAATACCTCTTTACAATGACTATGTTAAGAATTTATTTTCACAGAGTTAACTGGATCCATATTTTACAAAGACAACAGTTTTCAGAAGACTTCCTCGTAGAGATGACATCAAATTTTAATAACTGTTGGGAAGTAATAAGTAAATATCAAAATCTCTCTGAGAATTACATTGACAATTTTAAAGATAAACTAGACTGGGATGTGTTATTCAATTACCAACGATTAAGTGGCAAGTTTCTAAGGGAACATGACATCTATTTAAAGTTTATTCATTTTACCGAAGACAACGATACCTTCACCAGCGGAGAAACATCTGGAACATCTTCAATTACACCTTATTTCTATTTGTACTACTTTTGTTTAATATGTCTACATTTAATTAATAAATCCATTTCTATATAATAAATTGATTTTAAACAGTATATAATACAAGAAACCAAAACTGATATTACATTCATTGTCAAACATTTATAGAGTGCACCTACTGATTGTAAGTTTTGCTATAAATAGTCATGTCGAGGGTTAAACGCATCAGTCATAATCGAGAGAGATTACAGAGAGGAAGGGGAATAGCATCAACAGCATTTTCTCTATTGAGTAAACCGGTTGGAGCTATAGTTAACAAGGCGATTGATTTATTACCTGTGGAATTACATTTACCTGGAGGATATCAATATTGTGGTCCTGGAACCAAATTAGAGAAACGTCTTGCTAGAGGAGATCCTGGAATAAATAAGCTCGATCAGGCTTGTAAACAGCACGATATAGCGTATTCCAAATTTAGTGATACTAAAAATAGATCAATAGCAGATAGAGCACTTGCTGAGAAAGCCTGGCAAAGAGTAAAATCTAGTGACGCGAGTATTGGTGAAAAAGCAGCGTCTTTAGCAGTAACAGCAGCAATGAAAGCAAAAACTACGTTTGGAGGAGGAAAGAGAAGAAGGCGTGGGAAAAAACCCGCTAAGAAACAAGGAGGTAATATCAGAAGAAAACGTCGATCTACCAGTGGTAAAGCTAAAAAGAAACCAACAATATGGTCAATGATAAAAAAGGGAGGAGGATTATACCTAAGACCGTATCGTGTGTATTAAATAAGAAAGAGCAATTAATAATTAAAAACAAAGAATTAACCAACGAAGAACTGATTACATATGCTTCTTGTTTGAAAATCCCATTTTTTAGAGGAGTATTTATGAAAGATGAATTACCGGTTAAAATGTGGAAAAATGAGACTGGTATTGTAAATTTGGATAATAGTGAAGGATTAGGCACTCATTGGGTGTGTTACAAGAAACTTGGTAAAACCATTTATTATTTCGACAGTTTTGGAGACCTTCCACCACCGAAAGAACTTCAACAATACTTTCGTGCGGCAGAAAATGTTTTTTACAATCATACAAGAAAACAACCTGATGATACATCCATTTGCGGTCATTTATGTTTAGACTTTTTAGCTAAAAGTGTTAGTCAACTTTAAGATGTCTTCGTATACAGTGTCATTAACCGGTAACTCATGTACTTTGCGCAGTATTCTGTTTCCAGCGCTACGTTTGCAAAAAGGAAGACTATGGGAAGCCGCATTATTGGATTTAACAACATATAACTCTATTCCAAACGTTAGTGAAGGAATTAATAACAAAATACATTATTACAAGACAAAAGATGATAAAGGAAAGTATTCAGCTTTGGAAGAATTCAGTTTACCAACAGGAGCTTATGAAATTGATAATATAAATGAAGTTATACAAAAACATATGGGAAAAGAAAATATAACGATAAAAGGCAATAACAATACAATGAAAGCCGAAATTACGTCTAAGTATTATATTGATTTTAGTCAAGAACATTCAATTGGTAGTTTATTGGGGTTTTCTAAGGAAACAAAAGTATTAGAACCTAATAAAACTCATTCTGGGAATAAAACTGTGACGATCATCAAAGTTAATAGCATAGACATTACATGTAACATTATACAAGGATCCTACAGAGATGGAGAAAATCGTCATATATTACACACATTCTACCCATCAGTTGCACCAGGTTTCAAGATAGTAGAAAAGCCTCAAAACCTTGTGTACCTACCGTTAAACACCAGTTTCATTTCAGACATCGTGCTGAACATAGTGGATCAAGACGGAAACCTTATTGACTTTAGAGGAGAAGCTATTACTGTAAGAATACATATAAAATCATCCGCTTAGACAATGGGGTTATCATTTAAAAAGAGAGAGCCAACCAGCAAAGAGGTCAGTAGCTCATCAGCTGTAGAAGGTTTAACAAGTGACAACATTCGTTTTCTAGAAGAAATTGGATTAAGGGTCATTAACAATGGATATACTGGATATAGCGCAGGGTCCAACATTCGACGAGACCTTATGGGAAAAGGAATATCACACGCACAACCCTTACGCTTCGTCCAAATTAAACAATAACGATGAAATTAGGATTCCTATACAACAACAAGACATTTATACTCTTCCATGCGAAAGTTATTTATATATTGAAGGAAAAGTAACAAAAACTGATGGTACTGCTGGAACCACTGTTCCGTTCATAAATAATCCTATGGCATTTTTATTTCATATCTAATATATGAAATTTCAGGAGTTACAGTCGATTCAACAAAAAAGGTTGGAATTTCCAGTACATTGAAAGGATTAGCGTCTTTAACACCAAATGAGAAGAATCTGTTAGCTGTTGCAGGATGGGTTGCACCAGACAAAAGTACAATCGCTCCTGACTCTTCGGGAAACTTTGATTTCTACGTACCTTTAAGATTACTCCTAGGATTTGCTGAAGACTACAGAAGAATAATAATAAATGTAAAACAAGAACTAGTTTTATTAAGATCATCAAACAATAATGATATTATTAAAGCAGCTGCTGGAACAACTGATGCCAATTTAGACTGGAAATTAACATTAGACAAGATTGTTTGGAGAGTACCACATGTGCGACTAAATGATGAACACAGGATTACATTATTAAGAAAGTTAAAATCAGATCGAGACATTGTAATGCCATTCAGAAGCTGGGAGTTTCATGAATACCCCGTTTTACCTACAACACAACGGCATACATGGACTGTAAAAACTTCTACTCATTTGGAAAAAGCGAGATATGTAATATTTGGATTACAAACGAAGAAAAAAGGTATATTAACTGAAAATGCTGGTGAATTTGACCATTGTAAATTAACTAACTGTAAAGTGTTCCTGAATTCACAATTCTTTCCCTACGACAACTTTAATATTTCTTTTGATAAAAAAAGGTACAGTGTTTTATACGATATGTACGCTAGGTTCCAAAATTCATATTACGGCAAAACAAATACACCTCTACTATCTCCCGTACAGTTTGAATCGAAAGCTCCGATTGTTGTAATTGATTGCTCCAAACAAAATGAATCTGTAAAATCGTCTAGTGTTGATATAAAAATAGAAATGGAATTTCAAGAAAACGTACCTGCAAATACATCTGCGTATTGTTTAATTTTGCACGATAAAATTGTTACATACACACCGTTGACCGGTATTGTAAAGACAGTATTGTAAAACGTTATACCACCACCGGCACCGCCACAGTCGCTAACCTATAAATAGCGGAGCAACAATGCAGGTCTTCAGTTGATCGTCTATCGTCGCATGGGTAACATCTTCTACAAAATGAGTTCTCCATCTGTTGTACAAGGTGATGCAGAGGTAGCACCGTTATTGGAACGTGATAATACTAGTGAAGCAGAAATCATCAAGGAAATAACTGCATTTTTAAAGTTTGGTAAAAGAGATAGAGAGGAGGAAAGTAATGCAGACCCATCAAAGGTAGTACCAAAGAGGAAGAAGAAAGTTGAAGAAAATATTCCTCCTCACATTTTAACTGAAGTTTTTTTGCGAATCTTTTACCCCATCTCAGCATGCATCAGTAAAAGTGTATCAGTTGGATTGATGAAATCATTGGATTATTCCCCTACAGTAATACTACACCATGGAACAAAAAAGGTTTTATTTTCGCAAAATGCTTGGGAGTCATTTTTGAAACATGTACATTTAATAGAATGTTATTTAACTAACAGTTTGTGTGGAAGGAAAACACATATTCGACTTTTGGATTGTGACAATGAAATCGATATTGTTAAACATCGCGGACAACTACAAGTGCGAATTAGAGACTTGACTCAACATGAAAATAAGATTCTACTATCACGTGAAGAATTCTACGTTTTAAACTATGCAACAGAACCTATTACAAGGTACATGAGACAGTTGGTATTTGCAAGCGCTATTATTAAAGAATATTTGGTCGATACTTTGGAAAAACAACCTTATAGCACCATCGTGTACGGACCTGTGGATACATCTATTTTTAATAGAATACCTCATGAAGTTTGCATGTGGAGAAAGTTAAAGGATTTTGAACCACTTGTAGAAATCGCTACAGAAGCTACAGAAGAAACAACACAGGAAGAAGAAACAAAGAAACAAGAAGAAGAAGAAGAAGAAAACGAAACACAAGAAGAAGTTAAAAAAGACTAAAGTTTGACTTAGTAAAGAAGAACACACGTGGGGTAGGCCTATTGGGGACGGTGCCCACGTTAAATATACACCAACACGCCTGCAACTGTACGGCCTGGTATTTAACCTACCGTGGTGTGGAAAACAGTTTAGTTGATCGCTAGGTGCCATGATGAGCGGAGGGGATGAAGAAGTGAGTGTAAAGCCTTGTGTAATCGAATTTCAAGCATTTCGAAATAATGATGATAGGTTTATTATCAAGGAATTAGTAATTTTAGACTTGCTTACATTTGTAGCCTACCCATTCACGTTTGAAGCTCCTTTTTCTTTTAACAAACTTAACGCCAAAGCAAAAATTACAAACAAATGGATAACAAACTACTTTCATCACATACACTGGTATGAAGGTTTTATAAGCTACAGTAATCTGCACAGTATTATGTTTAACTTTTGCAAACAATATTCGCATATATACACAAAAGGATTAGAAAAAAAGAATTGGATACAAAAGTACACGCACGGTTATGTTTTCGATATAACTATCAGTAAGGATTTTAACATTAATCTCGGAAATATTTGTGTCGCTGCAAAAGATCTTAAACACGGTCAAACAAACTGTGCATTGTACAACGCATATCGTTTGGCTGCTTACTTGAAACAAACGCAGGAATGTGGTGGGGGTAGCGGGGCCTATAAATACGAGGAGACAACACCGCCCCAGCACGAGTATTATTCGAGACTCCGAAGAGGCAACATCACAGAAGACACCACAACTACTGCTGACAAAGATGGCATCACAACAGTTTCTACAAACACTGGTTGATCAATTCAACACTCATTCAAAATCCGACCTTCTGCTAACTAAAAAGTGTTCAGAACTAAAAGAACAAAAACACTACATTATTCATAACATCAAGAAAGTGGAAACCACACATGGAGAAGCAATTCTAGTTTCATTGAGCGAAGGACCTTTCACTCCAGGAGATGAGCCGAAGTTTCAAGTATTTCTTCCAAAACGATTTGTTCAACTGCTACAAAATGAAGATTTGCGAGATATTCAACCGGGGACGTTGTATTTGGTATCACACGGTGTAAGCGGCAACAACTCTACGGAACTCACTCTGCACATCACGCATATTTGTACATAATGGCTCTGTTTGTATTTCTCTGTTTGTATTTCTAGTCATTAATGTTAGACTTAAGCTTATTGTATTGTAAGATGTTTGTTTAATAAAGAAAAGAAAAAAAGAAAAACAGCAACACAGCAGTATATTATTTTATATACTGCTGTGTTGCTTTTTTTTAAATTCAAACGGATGACCTTGAACTTTCATTCAGGGTTAACTTATAAAGAGGTATAAAAGAGAGGGGAGCAGTGAAGTTAGTCTCAGTCTTGTCTAACACACGCTGCAGCTAACATGTCGGTGCCACCGATGAACAATTTATCATTCGATAACAATTTGAATACATATTGTTGCGAGTTACAATGTTTTAAAATACCAGGCGATCAAGTTGACGGGAAAGCTTGTCGTAAGTGCAGGTGTTTCAGCTATTGCATATGTAGATGTAAAACGTATCAAATGAACCGACAAGACAAATTACAAGAATTACGCCGACGGATTGCATTACTGTGGCGGCGAATGTAGTAGCAACCATCTGCCTCGAACCAGCTGCCAACTGCCATCTGCCGTCCGCCATCTGCTCCGCCCCACCACACTTTTACCCCCACCATTTTGTTTGATACCAAAACGCTAGCTAGCGAATAGTCAGTACACCTCCGGCTCTTGATCAGTGTACATCTAGCTCTCTGTTGAAATGTCCATCAAAATTAGGTGTATTCATTATGACTCTATTCATCTGGCGTTTTTCCAAGACCTCGAGGTTTTTAATGAAGAGTTAAGACTTCTCATTGCGTCCGGTTACGATTTATCTTTGGAACTTTACGCATCAAAAAACAACATGGACTCTGCGCAGGAATCGAAATATCTACCGTCTTTCATCAGAAAGCGAAGTGATGGTCGCAACTCGTCCGG
This sequence comes from Allygus modestus, assembly GCA_963675035.1. Classification (NCBI taxonomy): domain Eukaryota; kingdom Metazoa; phylum Arthropoda; class Insecta; order Hemiptera; family Cicadellidae; genus Allygus; species Allygus modestus. The sequence goes on from OY776113.1 coordinate 125,003,451, forward strand.
ATCAACAACATCGATGACAACGAACAACGGGGAACTATTGTAAACATGAATTATTGTAAATAAAATAAAGTAATATTTGTAATATGAATTATTGTAAATAAAATAAAGTAATATTTGTAATATGAATTATTGTAAATAGAATAAAGTAATATTTGTAATAGTACTACCTCGCACTCCTATCATTCGATTGTTTCATTCGATGGTTTTCATTCGATATTTCTTATCGATTAACTATCAAATCACAATCGGATTTTACGAGTGCGAGGTAGATTTTTTTAAAAAAACTTCACCGTGACCTTGAACTTTGAACTTTCCCTCATTACGTCACAAAACCGCCTACGTCACTGGCTCAGCCTCAGATGACGTATTTAATGACTCAGCGCTTCCGGTCACGTGACCGGAAGCCATAAATCAAGTGAGCCAAAAGCCGCAAAAGCACACTACTACTACCGACTGATTCATACTTGTGTTGGTCTGGTAACTTACATAGGACAATAGAAATAATACTAATGTTGCACACAGACTATGTTAATGGAGCTATCAGAATAACATTAACAAAAAATCATGAGAGAAATTTGGTTTAAAAGCACTAATTGCGTGCGACTTAGGGGAGAAACGATGGACGAGAGTAGTTTCTTAAATCACTGCCAGAAAGCACTTATATAGCGCCAACATAAACAAAATTGGTGGGTTTCTATGAATTAAGACGAAATAAATACCTGACCGGAAGTCATATTTAGCTACGATAACCCAACCAAACCTATCGTAATTAGGGTTATGGGTTTGAATACAAAATATCATAGTAACATTATTCAAAACATAAAAAAGTACATAAACATAATTAGCTTCGAACCCAGGGCCTCATGATCAGAAGTTTGAACCTATATCCAGAGTTATCACGGCATACACTGACGGCTAAGAGGTACAAGTGGATAAGCAATGAACAACTGAAAAGTGCATTCTAGAGGTGATCTAAACAAATATTCTCACCAACGTTTCTCCCCTCAGTCGCTCCCGGACTAATTCACATCCGGCGTCGGCCAGTCTATCTAGGCTAATGGAAAATATTAAAAAAGGTTGTATTTTGTTACGATAAGATAGGCCAAGTGACGCAGTTATGTCGTTTTAAATTTGCTTATTTAGGCTAGTTTCACTGCCTCTATCTGAGAAAATAAAGAATTCAGTTCATAATCACAATAATTTTTGTCACTGGTCCCGCGATCGATTATACTGTTGGTACACAATAACGCCTTTTAGGCCTTGTGGCCTGTGCCGTGTTTCACTGTTAATAGTCTGTACAAAAATCAAACTACCCTAAAGAACGCGCAAAAACTCTAAGGTTAGCCAAGTGAGTAGTTACACAGTTATGAAGCAGAAATTACTGTCAATCACCATTTTTCCAACTGCCGTGCGGTGTGATGTCACCATTCGTCATACAACAGACCAAGCAATTCAAATGTGCATCAGATATCTCTGTAGACCGATACAAAGAAATCAGGGCTTTAAAATAGGCCATAGCTAAAAAATTTGTTTTTGAATAACAATGGGCCACTGACACAAATATGCCTTTGAAGTCTATCGGGAGAATTCCGTTGATGCTCTATAAAAACGACAAATTCCATATAGGTAATTGCAGTCGCGATCATGTTAAAAGGCTCCGAATTCATAGCAGCAATGACAGTATGGTTATTGTTTCATTTAGGCCTATTTGACGCCTAAGGGCGCATGAATTCCATTGCATTAAGAAAAACAATTAAACTTCCCTTTATCTGCCTATACCCTGCCTGTTTACCCAGCCTTTCATTCTTTTTTTAAATAAAAAACGTTGGCAGCCTATTTCTCCCTTTACTATCCAAGACTGGGATTCAAACCCACGCTAAAGCCACTGCCTTGATTCTGACATCCAACACCTTGACTACTACACCAGCGATTCATCTGTAATCCCAGAATCCCACCAGGCCTCCGAGTTATATCCTTATATTGCAACCCCATAACCAATTTATTTGCTTCGGCTCTGGCCAATAATATTTAAAATCTATAAATTTTAGTAAAACATGTAAAACAATAGTTGGCCCTAATAATCATTAACAGGACTGTTGAGTGGTTAATATGTTGTTGAAACAGCTGTAAAGTATCTTTATAATCTTTAAACAACAACACACAATAGCTGGACCTTCAAACTAATAGAAGCCAGCATAAAAAGTGTTATAACTTTTATCACATTGATGAAATCAGTGGTGAGGCAGATGTCAAGTCAGTTAAAGACCCAAAAACAGGAAAGCGTAGTTTAAAGCAAATACATAACTGTCCATCATATTAGGTCTACCAGGTTGGGCACATGGATGAAATTAAGGAGCAACAGGTGACATCATAAAACAGCTTTTTTAGAGTATGTAAGTTAAATACCTCCGTCAGCAGTTCCGATATGAATCCAAATGTGTTACATATGTTTTGGTTTTTATGCCATTTTCAATCACCAGGACAGGGGAAAAATTTGGGTACTTTGGTATTATACGGATGCCACTATTTTTGGAGGTTAAATTTTTACCGGATACAAAGGATAACTACATAATTCGAAGGATGTTGGGGGGGGGGGTTATATCGGTTACCATAGGTCGGATTTGAATTCTGATTGCAGATTCTTGTTCGTCTAGTCGAGCCGAGTCATTTGAGTACCCACATCGTACACTTTGGATGATGTTTACAAAAAGGGGCCCGCACCACACTTTCGACCTTTTTTTTGCATTTTTGGAATCTCCTCGTCAAGCCGAGTATTCTCAGTAACCACATGACATACTTTGGATAATTAATACAAGAGTTGAACAGGGTAACGCTACAACCAACAGAGCTAGCCCATCAGCGCCTGCGGACAATTGAACTACCAGTGAATGCAAATTTTGAGGAGAATATAATTGTACTCTACACCGAGGCAGACGTTCACACAAATAACCGTCGCGTCTAGTCTCCTGTCTGGGAATGCGGATGTTGTAATTTGATACCTCGACTGGAGGGTGCAGGTGTTCACACAAAAAACCGACAAGTCGAGACCTGTCTGGGGTGCAGCTGCACCCGACCCCAGGAGGAGCAGGAGGTTCAGGAGGAGCCCCCCCGGTCAAATAACCGTCGCGTCACCCTACTGTCTGGGAATGCGGATGCTGTAATTTGATACCCCGACAGGAGGGCGACGCGACCCTTCCAGGAACCCATTATAGACCGCTCATATCGAGTTCCATTAGAGCAGGGTGGTCTTTACCCCAAACAGCGGTTGAGAGTTTTTGCCCCGACCTTCTCCGAAATCCAATAGTGGGGAGCGTCACCCCACATCACCAGCCCTCCTTCAGTTCAGTTCGAGAGTTCAGTGCGTGAAGACGTGTTAGTCCGATCCTGTTCCGTTCTACGCGATTTGTGTTAGTTGCTGATTATCATCATCTGCGATTTGCGTAAAGCACCTTTGAACTATTTAAAACGTTCGTGTTGTGCTGTATTGTTTGTGATTATCAAAACTTATAATCCATATTAAAGATGAACGCCACACACGTTTGTACCATTTGTGGTTGTATTTACGTGCCAAGAAACAATTTGGTGCAACACCACATCAGATTCCACGGCTTGAGACCACAACTACCACCACCAACACCAACGCAGCAAGGTACGTTTTTTGCGTTGCATTATTGTTTTAATCAGACCTAAATGTTAGTAATATAGGAATACGTTATGCAATCTAACCGGAGAGAAATAAAATTATTTTTATTTAACAGCTTTAACTATTTAGCGCGAATAGAGAACTCTTTGTTTTTTAAAACTTAAAATTACATGACTATATCAATATAATTTAATTTTAATAACTTATGTTATTGCTCGCCCCATCAAGTCAAGTCATCAGAGTACCCACATTACATACTTAAAAAAATTTTAACCCCCCCCCGTTAGGACCTTTCCCGGGGGGGGGGGGTCACTGAGAATTTGAAAGTACTCTAAACAAAGGTAGGTGTTAAACGTTTCACAATCTAATCGTTTTGTGCGTTTGCAGATGGAGAAGCTGCATGTCGAGCCACATTCGTAGACCGGGGAGCTTTAGAGCGTCACATGGAAGCGAATCACCGAGTCATTCCACCCCGGGAGGTGATTGATGCTCCGCAGACGACCGCCTATGACAACCGACACTCCGATGAAGGTGAGAATCTACATTAAAATAACTTTTTCCCCTTGAAACTAATTACCTTTTTTATAATTATTTAACTAGGTACATGAAGAAGAATGAGACCGTGACAACTGGTGTACTATTGATTTAATTACTAGGGGGAGATTTTTGCTCCCCCTAAAACATAATGCTTCTTTAGGGTTGGCGCAGCTCAATATTGCAGCTACATCCTTAGCTTTGAACCCCGAATCATGAATGTAGACAAACAGTACAGAAGATTACATTCCCTGTTTGAAAATTGATATTTTTAATTAACAGCTCCATTTTGAAATGTGATTCTCGAGAGAGGGGAATTGGATCTTTAGTTATCCTAATCTGTTTTTTATTTTTATTTTCAGATGAAGGACCGGGTCCTGGCCACCACACCTGCCATGAATGCGGTCGCCGTTTCCGTCGTGAAAGAAACCTGCGTCGACATGTGGATTCGACCCACAGCAGAGTCCGCAGGTTCATATGCGACACATGCGGCGCTGAATTCAAGAGGGAAGACAACCTGCGTCGACACACCAAGCAATTTCATGGCGATGGTCAAGAACGAAGATTCCCTTGCGCATACTGCGGTCAGGAGTTCAACCAGCTGTTCAACAAGGACCATCATGAGCGGTTCTCTTGCCCGATCATGAAGGACCTGATCCTGAACCGAGCGGCTATGATACAGGACGAACCCCAGCCAGGACCCAGCACGGAGCCACAACCCGGAACGAGCACACACCCACAACCCGATGATGTTGAGATGACTGGAGCAGGACAGTCAAGCCCCGTATTCTCAATCATTCAACGGGGTTTTCGCAACCGCCTCCTAACCTACCGTCTGCAGTGACCGATGGAGAATCTCGTCACAATCGGAGAAGTGATGGCGTTGTTGATTGTGAGCCTTACGGAGTTGCTTGAGAACACCTTGGTGAAACACCGCAGCATTAAGGTCAACTTGAAGCTGGAGTGTGAATTCCAAAATATTCACAACAACACCTGCCTGCGCAACTTCAAGACGAAGATGACTCCGCTGACGACGACCTCGGACCTGAACCAGTACATCACAACAGCTTTTGCGAAGCTTATCAGAGAGAAGGCTGAGTGTGATCATATCGGCTCCGGGTGGACATACCTTCGCGTTCGTGATTTGGAGGTCGGTATTAACGAATACACTCCTCTAGGTGAAGATGGTCGAGCTTGGCTCCCACTGCCTACGTCTCTGGAGAACACCAAAGCAGTCGTCAACGTATCGAACGCCGATGAGCGGTGTTTTATGTATGCAGTCCTGGGAAAGTTTGTTCAAGAGAACCCTAAAAGACCGACATCGTACACCGACGACATCATCGCCCGATACGATTGGACCGGCCTTCAATTCCCCGTTGCTCTGAAGAGTATCAAGACGTTTGAGCGGACAAACAACATCAGCATCAACGTCTATGGTATTGATCACACGCGCGTGGGTCAGAAACCTAACGGACGACCAAAGTATCAGGACACCGTCTTCCCCTTGAAGATTTGTAGGCAGGAGCGTGAAGACCATTGCGACCTTTTGTACGTGACAACGGACGGTGATAGTCACTACGCCTACATCAAAGACCTTGGCCGACTGATCCGTCCCCAACTCACAGCACGTATAGACAGGATATTCATCTGTAAGCGGTGCTTCGCGCACTTTGACAACCGTCCGAACAAGCTCGGTCTGACGGGTGCTCAGCGTCTGGAGGAGCACAGGCGATACTGCTCCGCTTCGGCCCCTATTCGCATGGATACGCCGAAGAAGACCGAAATCAAATTCAGCCATCCAGAGTTCACCCGACGCGAGCGTTTCACCATCTACGCGGACTTTGAGTGTGCTCTACTGCCGACCGCGGAGATGGATGAACAAGTGGATGAACCGCACGGAGGAGTAGCCACCCACATTCACATCCCATACGCCTTTGCGTACCAGATTATCGACTCGTACGGACTTGAGGAGTTTGAGCCTCGAGTCTACTTCGGGGATGATGCGTCAAAGACATTTATGGAGATGTTGAAAACTGATATTGAGCGATTGTGGAACTTCCTGTAAGAAGCAAGAAATCTGCGCCCTGTCCTGACCCCAGCGGAAACGATGCAGTACAACTCGACAGCGAATTGCTACCTCTGCGGATCGACATTTTCAAGCGAAGACCCAAAGGTTCGTGATCACAACCACGTGCCGCCCTACGAGTTCCGTGGCGCTGCGCATAGATCATGTAACCTACGCTACAGGGAGCAGCGAGTAGTCAACTGCTACTTCCACAACCTCTCCAACTACGACGCTCACTTCATAGTGCGGGAGTTGGCGGTCGACCCTGGTGATGTTGAGGTGTTGGCTCACACGGAAGAGCGGTACATCGCTTTCACGAAGCGGTTCCTGTTCGACCGAGCAGCGGCACCGGTTGGGATGCCAGGGCGTGGAAAAAGACAGCCAGGATTCAGAGTCAGGTTCCTCGACACCTACAGGTTCCTGGTTTTGAGCCTCGCCAGCCTCGCAGCCGCGCTTCCGCCAGCTCAACTCTTGGAGACGAGGAAGAGATTCCCCGAAGAACACCTCTTCGATCTAGTCCGTAGGAAAGGCGTGTTCCCGTACAACTTTGTAACGTCGAACGCCGTATTGGAAGATACTACGGAACTGCCTCTGCAGCGAGATTTCCACAACGACCTGACCCTGGAGGATATCACGGATGCAGACTACGAGCATGCTCGCAACGTGTGGGAAACCTTCGGTTGTAGGAACCTCAAGGACTACGCCGAGAAGTACCTGCGCTGTGACATTGCGCTGTTGACTGACGTCTTTGAACGCTTCAGGGACACGTCGATGGCTGAATACGAACTAGACCCTGCGCACTACTACACCCTACCGTCATACGCCTGGGATGTCATGTTAAGGACCTGTCAAATGGAGCTTGATACGATACAGGACTTTGACATGTACCTCGTCTTCGAGCAAGGCATCAGAGGAGGTATTTCCCAGGCGATCACCAGACACGCCAAGGCCAACCATGATGGATGTCGCCCTGAAGATCGTCGACCTGAAGAGCCAACGCATCACCTGCTATACTTGTACGCCAACAACCTTTACGGTTGGGCCATGTCCCAGTGTCTTCCACAGGGACACTTCCAATGGCTCAGCCGCGAGGAGATCGCGTCCCTGGACATTGCAGCGTTGGACCCCGAAGGACCCACGGGCTATGTCTTGGAAGTTGACCTTCGCTACCCTGCACGACCTTCACAAGGATCTCCCTTACTACTGCGAGACCAAACGTCCGCCAGGAGGGAAATTCAAGAAGCTCGTTACGACTCTGGATGACAAGAAGAACTACATCTGTCATTACAGAATCCTGCAACAGGCGCTGGAAAACGGAGTGGATCTTGTGAACGTGCATCGCGTCATCTCGTTCCGTCAGTCTCGGTGGTTGGAGAGCTACATCCTAATGAACACCGAACTGAGGAAGAAGGCCAATACCAAGTTTGAGCAAGACTTTTTTAAGCTTATGAACAATGCGGTCTTTGGCAAGACGATCGAGAATGTTCGCAAGCGAATGAACTCTAAACTCGTGTGTACGCCGGAGATGTTCAGGAAGTACGTGGCCAAGTCAAACTTCCTGGACCGAACCTACTTCAACGATGACGTCGCCATTGTCTACATGTCGAAAGTCAATATCGTCCTGGACAAACCGCTCTACGTCGGAATGTGTGTCCTCGATCTGAGCAAGTGGTTCATGTACGACTTCCTTCGGAAGATGAAGAACCGCTACGGCGATCGTCTGAAGGTTGACTACATGGACACTGACAGCTTCGTGTTCGACATCCAGACTGAAGATGTTTATAAGGACATGTTGGAGCATCTGGATGATTTCGACACCAGTGCGTACCCCCGAAACCATCCCTGCTACAGCCCCATAAACGCCAAAGTCATCGGAAAGTTTAAGGATGAAGCGAACGGACTTCCGCTGCTCGAGTACCTCGGTCTTCGCTCGAAACTATACTTCATGGATATTGTCGAGTTCGAGGAGAGGACTGAAGATGACGAGCTGCAGGTCATGACGGTGAAGTGCGCCAAGGGAGTCGCTAGAGGTGTTGTAAAACGCAATCTAACCTCTGACGACTATCGGGAATGCCTCTTCAACGGCGTGTTGAAGAGAACCATCAACACCAGGTTCCAGTCCCGAAACCACCGCGTATTCACAGTTCAAGTCGACAAGCTATCCTTGAGCTGTAACGATGACAAACGTTACATCCTTCCGGACGGTGTAAATACACTGCCTTGGGGGCATATTGACGTTCCACCTCAGCCCAAAGACATCCCTCAAGACGATGAAGAGGCGGAGGATGAGGAGCGTTGAGTGGTTGTGTCATATCACGAAAGACCCTGACTTGACTTGTAAATTATTTCGAAAAATCTAGTCATTAGTTTGTATAGAGTCTCGTAAAACTTAGAAATGTGCTCCTTTTTTCTTTTTGTTCTAGTCGTTAGTTTGTGTCGAGTCTCATTTTTGCTAGCCAAACACAAATGTTCAGGAGCACATACTCGATGTAAAATATCTATAAGGTGTGTAAATAAATAGCCAAATTGTTCGCATATACATTCGTCTTTTTTTTCTCCTCTCACATAGTCTTAAGATACTAAAGTAAAAAAAATATTCAGGAATATGTTAATTCATATAAACCAGGTTCAGATATGAATGTTACTTTACAATCATTGTATGATAGGTCTGTCCCAATTTGGGGCAGACCAATATTTGTAAGTGAGGTCTACCCCAAAAGTGGGATAGACCTATGAGACCTCAGGTGGTTGACAACTGTTGTTCAATTGGTTTAATTACCAGGGGGAGATTTTCGCTCCCCCTAACACATAATGGCTTAGGGGGGAGATTTTCGCTCCCCCATACTACAGGAATTGTTGAAGACTAGAATGCACCTGCTAATGTCATTGTATGATAGATCTGCCCCACTTTGGGGTAAAGGAGGCGAGGATGGTAAATAATAAGAATGTTTTTTTTTTTATTCTGAGTACTCAACTAGTTTATTGAGAAAAAATGCAAAATTTCAAAATTCAATTGGTATACATTTGTGCAAAGAGTCTTCTGATCAGTGCGTCGTTGTGGCCGGCAGAAGAGTGATCAAAGAGCTGCACAAAGTCCTTCATCTTCATGCCGTAGTGGGTGCGGCAGTACAGGAATACAAGGCAGTATTGACCGCAGACCAGAGTGTTGTCACTTTGAAGGCGATGCTCGTTGTACAGGTAGCGACGAGCGTTGCGTCTCAGGAATCCTTGGTAGAATTGAAGATGTGGCGGTTGACCGTAGCTGTCAAAGAATTCAATTATTCCTCCTCCTTTTTTAAGGTAGAAAGCGACCCAGTGAGTGCCGTCTTCATTGTGTGGATCAGTGTTCACAATCATAGCAGTAGATGGTGAAATATAATGGGGCAATTGATCCGCAGCGTAGACACCAACATTCTGTACGGGCAGTTTAGCCATACACTTTTGTATCTCTAAGGTATTCATTCTACTGTGTCGACGCCACAGTCAGTAGTAGGAGTAGTAGTACTAGTAGCAAACCAAAAGCAGGAACTGGTATCACTCTCACTATCGTCAGCGTAATCATCAGCGTCAGCGATATTTGTACTTAGATGTAACCAACTGCGTAATGTGATGCAATTGGCTAGAGCGCATCGTGTGTGAGCTGTTCAGTGGTGGCGACATCGCACTGCGTTTGTTGATAGTAGACTGTTGATTGATGATAGTGATCCGCAGCCAATATCGTTGATATCCATGACATTAGTAGTACAGTGATCCGTGATGAAATTGTATCGTACAAACTCTTTTTTCTCAGCACCTTTGACGTAGACAATCGGTCGTTCGGTGATACATGCACGTAACTTTTCCTCTAGCACATGATACCAGATATCACCTTGGTCCCATTCTAATCCGTGACAGTGTTTTGTGAGCCAATAGCTTTCACGCAGTTTCTCTTGTGATAGGAAATCTCGACTGAATGGTGATTTGGCGATATGATGCATTAGCAGTGTTCCACTGACCAATTCCAAGACGCACACTTCCTTCAGAATGTAGTCATTTGCGTTGTCCTTGAAACATTGAAAATCCACAATAATTGGAGATGCGGAATTTTTACGAGGTACTCTGCATAAACGATCCATCTTGTGCGAATGTTGGTTGTAGACTGAGGAGGACGATGACGCCGCCGCCGACGATCTAACCGCCAAAGTCCACAGACACGTTGCGATGACGATCGATTTCTATGACGTTGTCAAACTCTGCGTATACCAGACAGTTGACAGTCTCTGTGAGCCCCGTGTCGAAAGCAATCTCCATACGCACACTGCCGTTGCGCACTAGGTTCCAATGAGTTGTGTCGCTTGCTGACATATCAGGTGTTAGATCGAATGCCATCAGACAGTATCCATCGTCGTAATCGTCTCTATTTATGAGATTACCAGCATCGCTAAAGTGTATGCCGGAGCCTGAAAACAGACTGTGATACGCCATCACGTATTTTCCCTTGCCGGTTTCGTAGTGTGGTTGTAGCGGTTTGGACGGCACTTGTTCACCGTCCACGTACAGCGAGAAGTAGTTGGTTTTGAAATTTTGAAAGTTAAATGGGTTATTTTTTAAATCGCCATTATAAGCGGCGTTGGTGACCAGTCCGACAATAATTCTTTTCGGCATTTGACCTAGAAAGACATTGTCCAAAGTTTTGCTCCTCACTCCAAACGGTAGTGTGAATGTTTTCAATTCCACTCTGGTGATTGGGTATTTAGCTGTGCCGGTCTGAAGCGTCTTGCTGTGCGCCAACAGTACCGTGGGACTAACTTTACACCTTCGTATCCAGAGATTCGCATCAACAATGTGCACCTTGTAGTCACCATCATCCGCCATAATGGAGAAGGAATCTTTTGATCGGATCAGTTTAAAACGCAGTTCCACACCGTTCAACAGGAACTTGTTCTGATTACACATGTCCACATGTAGGCGACCGAGCATATCGATTTCACGACTTTTATTTGTCATTTTTCGTCTCGCCTTTAGTCCATCGTTATCGTCCAGAGTATTGTCCATATAGCCGGCATCGTGCGCGTTCCACAGTCCACATGTTAAATGTGATTTCCTAGCATCATAGCCGTAATTCATCAACGTTTCGATATACGCTCGATATGCATAAGTGTTGTTTTGTGGTGTGACCAGTTTCTGATTCATACTCATATCAACTTGACTGAATAACATGTGCATCCAATTGTTGACTGGACCAATTTTATTCGATTCATCGGTATCTGCGATTGCCGCTCCTGTCGACTTGACAATAGACGCTGTAACTTCCAACATTGTTTGCGAAAGATCGGTGTATTCTTCGCCGTTGCCGGGCACAACAAACTCGATGGGCGAATCATCAGTCAGTGTGGAGATTGGTTTGTACTGAATCCATTTGCCGCTCTCGATACTGGTCTGCGTCGGCGGTAGGGAGAATAAGTCCAATTCCGTCTTGACGCATTCACACGACTTTTGATGTAAAAACGACATTGCTAGCGTGTGTGTGTGTTAGTTGAATATATCGCGTACAGACGTTCTCCTCACTGCTTTCCTCGTCTTCCTCGTCTTCTTCCTTCTAACTGTCCTCCTCTTCTTGCCCTTCTTCTTGGATGACGACCTTCCTCGAAGGAGTTTCGTCTGCGGTGTGACACGACGGCCGCCGAACATGGCGCGCTTCGCGTTCCTCTTACGCGAGAGTCTCGCGTTAGTCTTTCGCGCAGGAGTAGCGCGTCGGTGTTTCGTGGTATTCTTTCGCGTTACGCGACGGTGTTTCGCGCGAGAGCCACCGCCGCCGCCACCACTTAGCACACGTTGAAGTTTGCCGTCCGCCCTGCGTTTTAGCGAGTCTGTAAACTGGCTGAAATGATCTCTAGCGGCTTCTTTGGGATCCCGCTGGTGCATGGCCATGTCGCCCAAGAATCCAATGTTCTTGTAATAACCGGGTTTCATCTTTAGCATAATGTGCTCGACACTGAGTGTGACGGGAATACTCGGCAGAACGAGTTTATACTCGAGCCAAATACACGATTCATCGTCCACAGTCATAAAGGAACATGGATAATGCGCTTCGACCAAAGCCATCTCCCACTCACCATCGCCTTCTAATCGAATTTGTCTCGGCAGATGTGTAGTGTACTTGGACACTGTGTTTTTTGGAAAATAATCCTTTGAGCTGTTGCTGGGCAATGTCAAATAGAACTGGTTGCTATTAGGCATTTTGCAAATCTTGCGCTCTTACCCAAGAATTGAACTCGTCTCCGTAACCTGCCCACTTGACGAAATAACGCTTACTGCGACCACGACCCTTAGTGTCTAGTATTTCAGCAATCTTGAACAGATGGTCGTTGTATATTGTCACTTTTTGTAATTCGTATTCGTAAAACAGACCAGTCATTTGTTCACCTTTGAGATCCGCCGAAGTGTACATTGGTAGAGGCATCAATGTGTTTACACGACGCACCACAAACACTTCTTTACTCCAATTGGTCTCGTAACCTTTTGCGAATGTGCCCTTCTCCTTAGATATGCGCACTGTGGTGCCAACTTTCAGTTTTGCCTTAACACGACGCGGTATCTTACCGAACATGCGACGCCATACCTGATGCAATATTCGCTTATTGTCGGCAGTCACATCAACTGGTCGTATTCTATTGCCTAGACTCTTGTGAGCGCTGTTGTTGTATGCGCTAACCAGTTTGTCCAACGCATCTACGTAACGATATGTGTTTTTGTAAGTCAAATATCGCCACATTCGCGTTTTCAAAGTGCGATTCACGCGTTCCACTACGGCCGCTTTAACATCTGGGTTTTGTGTAGTGACATAGATGATTCCGTATTGTTTGAATAACCTTTTCGTCTTGGCACCGGTGAATTCAGTACCTTTGTCAGTTTGTAAACAGCGAGGTGTGTCGGCCGCTTCGGCAAATATCTCCTCGAAAGCGTTGGCTACTTCAGCTCCTTCTTTACGCCTCAACGTCCGCACATACAGGTGTTTGCTAAACACGTCTATTACAGTCAGTAGGTAGTTGACACCGTCGTTTTGTTTACTAAGACCACGCATATCGTTCAAGTCCGCTTGCCACAATTCAAATGGACCATACACTATGTAAGGATTGCGCGGGAAACGCTTGCGTGCCGGTTTGTGCAATGTGTAAGTGTCCTGTGTTTGTAACCATTCAATCACCTTGCGTTTTGAAACTGGTTTTGCAGCTCGCTCTAAAGGAGCTACACCGCCATACGACGAAGGTTCGATGGGATTGTAATACAAACGCTCCATAATGAAAACCTATCCTGTGTACGGTTCCCACTTGTCCAGATTTGACGGCTGCTTGTTTCTATTTGAAAAATCAAACTGCTCTGTCACTCGCACCGGTGTGGATGTTACACATTTTCCTCTAGCCGATCGTAGTCGATTTACTAGCGGTGTTCTCAGTATTGATTCAGTTGATGTGTCCACTTCATCGTCTGATCCTTCTCCTCCTGTGAATGATGATTGATATTCGGCATTTATTTCCTTAAGCGCTCTTAGATTATTCATATAGTCCTTTGTATTATTCATATAGTGTTCATCGCTTTCAATGCGTTGAGCACTTCCCGCCATCCTGGCGGTGTATAATCACGCATACGCACCTTTACTATGCAATTTAAGATATCCACTAGATTTGACTCTGGGATTTTTACACCGTTGATGTACACTGAATAGCCACTGTCCCAACTGATTAAGCTGCCGTCACGTTTCATGAAACGTAAAAGATTGCGGGCATCAGATCTGTAAGTTTTGGAAAACGTTTCCACAATCTCTTCCACTGGACCACCTTCCGCAGTGGGGTGCGATCGTCGACTATGTTCAATCCCACCCGTCTCCACGATTGGTATGCTAATCGGTTGGCGTCTATTCTCTGCAATATGCAAGAAGCGATGTAACGCTTGTTTGTACAATTTCCACTTTTCACTATCGTGCATACGTTTGTTGTTCAATATTTGTTGCATCTCCGCGTCGAGGCTGTTTTCACTGGATAGATTAGTCGGTCTGTTATCCGTATCATTTGATTGTAGTCGATCAATCAACTCTTGCGGCACAACTACCATCTTCTTTGCATGTTCCATTTCTGTGCTAATGACTAGCTACTTTTCTAAAGTGTAACTTCACGCACAACGTTCCAAAGTGGAATGGCAAATGATTACCAATGTTATCTCTTAAGTCAATTTCCACACTCTCAAAAGATCTATTCATAACAGGCACATAGTGCGGATCGATGAATGATGTTGATTTATGCAATCCGTATACATAAGTAGACTTGGATATATTGACAATTTTCAATAACGGTGCGACTGTATCGCCGACCATCTGCGGCTCGACTAAATCACAATACACGTACATGTGTGACGGTAAGCCAAGACGAATGTTGGGTGAACGGATGCTTTTGTTAACTGCATCACCTTCCAGCGTCAATTCATTCGGATCGAACCCCAATTGAAGCGCTAACGTTGGACTTAATGTAATTTTTCCAACATCATTTCCCATCGATACTTCAATGAATTTGTTGTATGAGTTTTCAACGGTGAACTTTACACCAAAAGTAATCGCTAGTTCTTGTGAATTGATATGATCACACAATTCTTGAATATTTGCGTAATCACCAGTCTTCAATTTAATTCTGTGGTTTTGTTTTGGAGTAGCCGACACTACTGGTGTTACATCGGCATTGCTGTCCATAACCCGCGCCAACGCTTCTATGTTCACTTTTGCTTCCTCTTGCGGTTGTATGCAAATGTCAATTGTTTCGTCATTACCGACTGATAGAAATGTCATTGGATAGTGCGCTTCCACAAGTGCAATTTCCCAGTCGCCAGCGTCCAGTTGAATAGCTCTCGGCAAATGTGTTATATAATTTGCAACTGTATTTTTCGGATAATACTGCATCGAACTGTTGCTGGGCAGTGTCAAATAGAACTGATTGTTGATGCTAGTCATTTTTATCTACTCAATGCTGCTTGTAGTACTGCGCTCAAAAGTAATGGTATAAAGATTCCACCGCCTTTTTGTATGAGATACTTTCGTTTCTTTGACCAGCCTTCGTCGCGTTTCACCAATCGACGTAGCGTCGCCTTGTGTTTGCTTAGCTGACTTTTACTCTTCTTCGCCAGAGGAACGTTACCTCGCAACACGTTGTATGCGCACTCACACACTGAGCGAATGCGGCTCTTGTCACACACCTTTAACAGTGCCTTCCGCTCCTTGGGTGTTGCGTGTATGAAAGCCGTAAGCAGAGCCGCGTCCTTCCGCAAGCACGACATGATTACTACTGATGGCGAAATTACCTTTTCTTTGGCAAGTACACATAGTTGGTAGAATCGTCTGGAAATATGCAACTTCGTATTCGCATATTCTCGTCTGTTGATTGTTTCAAGTCTATCAGTAGGTAGCCGTGTGGATTCCTCGTAGCGTCAGCGTACGCCTCCTCGATGAATTTCGGGCTGTCTGGATATATTTGTCTGGCCAAGTACCTAATCTGAACTCTATCTCTAGGATTCTTAAAACACACAAAGTAATGCGCATTCAATGAGATGTCCTTCTGCCCGCGTCCTTGATGAAACAAATTTTGTGTAATGAAAAACACACTAATGTTGCAATGATGACAACCTTTTGTGAAAAGATCCACCACACGGTTGTCGGCCTCACGCATCATATCGTCTATAATCACAAGTATAGGCTCGTTACCAGAAAAATCCTCCAAGTTTGGTAGACCTTCTATGTGGTTAATGGTGACATTTTTCGAGTCACCACCACCGCCACCACTACCATAATGCCAGTTTATACTTGTAAATGGTGTGTCACACATTTCTGTAATGTGTTTTATAAACTTTGACACAAACTGAGACTTGCCACAACCCGAAGGTCCCGCCACAATGGCTGAGAACGGATGTTTCCACATCAAGCCCATGATTACTACTGAGCTAAACACCTCACAGTTACCATACTCACACTCTTAAACTTACTACCAAAGGACATTTTTGGGGTTAAGTGAAATAAATAACACAGTGGTTATGTTCTGAACGTGACTATAAGTATTGACTACGAAAACTAATTTACAAAGGTATTAACATAATCTTCAAGTCTTGCTTTACATAAACTCCAAAGGTGTGAATCTGCTATTGGAACCCCTCGGGCTGCGCTTCACCAAGCGAAGGCGTTCTCCAAATCCGCTGTTGTAGCGCTCGATGTCGGTGTTGCTCAGGACCTCGTTGAAGCGCCTAGGCAGGTAGACTCGCAGAAAGAAGTCGTCCCCGACCTGCCCCTCCAGGATCACGATGATCGTCTCGCCAAAGGGTGTGGTGGCTCGCTCCATCGCAGTGATGAGATAGCCGCATTCCTCTCGGAGATCGGCTATCCTGGTGTAGACCGGAGAGTCAGACTTGCAGTTGTTGAGGGTAGCTCTCAGGTCCGCGGTTGTTGCAGTGCCGTTCAAAATCGAAAACTCTGGCTTGAAAGTGCTGCTGCTCGACATCTCTAGTAGTAGTTGGAGTAGGTCTATGTGAGGTGGTGGTCTGGTGGCGAATGATGCTCAATCGGGCGGGGCCCCGCCTTATAAACCCTCGCCACCATTTTCTTCTACGTGGGTGGTCCGAGGTGGTCCGAAGGGTCGGGTGCAGGTGTTCACACAAAAAACCGACGCGTCGAGACCTGTCTGGGAATGCGGATGCTCTAATTGAATGCTGGTGCCACTCGTTGTTTCTTCCTCACAGCTCGCTTCTTCGACGGTGGCTGCGAAACTGCACTGCGTTGTGTAACAGTTTGAGTTAAGCCTGTAATTTTCGGTACTCCTGTTGATTTATAGATCCACCTGTTTTCCACTTTATCAACTACTTGTTTAACACTTTGGTGCATTTCACCATCTTTGTCCAAAAATAAACCGCACATGAACACCATATCTGTATCATCGTACATTTCCATTTTCAATAAAATTTGTCCTTTGTTTCCCGGGTTTTGAACAGCAAAAGTATTCCCATCGTCCATCCATGACACTATGGGACAATCATCTGTTGGTTTTGGTACCCATCCTGGTTTCTTGGTTTCCACTTCGATGGGAGTTGGTCTCCTTCGTCTCTTGCAGGCAGTGACCGGTTTTACAGATGACGTCTGAGGTGATGCCAATGCCTGATCACTAGCATTATTGTTCATAACCTCAATCTCCTGAATAAACGATTTGATATAGTCGTCCGCAGAAGCGTAAGCGTCCATGTTCACGTCCTTACCGTGTGACTTCAACCGTACTACTGACTGGTGGTGCGTCTGCTCACCCTTGAAGTAAGCTGTACGCACTCGCTGTCAGACAATATTTCTGTTTGGCGTTCGCTTTTATTCACCCGCTGAAGTCAACTGTTACGTTACGGTGACGATCGATCTCGATGACGTTGTCCAGTTCGGCGTACACTATACAGTTGACGGTCTCGGGCAACGCTTTGGAGAATCCAATTTCGATACGTAGATTACCGTTGTGCAGGAGATTCCAGTGACTCGACTCAGCCGCGGACATGTCCGGTGTCAAGTCGAACGCCATAAGACAATTACCGTACGGATAGTCACCTCTCTTGATCTCATTACCTGCGTCGGAGAACTGGATTCCGGTGCCGGTGACCAATGTGTAATAAGAGAGTATATATGTCTCACTGTTCAATGTGTAAACGGGCTGTAACGGTTTGGCCGGTACTTGTTCACCGTCCACGTACAATACGAGATAATTCATATCGTAGTGTTGAAAGTTGTAAGGATTCTTCTTGAAATCTCCGTTGAACGCAAGATTACTGACCAGTCCAATTATCACACGTTTCGGTAGCTGACCGAGAAATGCGCTGTCTAAAGCCTTACTCATTATGCCGGAGGGTAGTGTGAACGATTTCACTTCTACACGCGTGATCGGATACTTGGCCGTGCCGGTCTCGAGAGTTTTACTGTGCGCCAACAATACGCTCGGATTGATCTTACATCGACGTACGAAAAGACTAATCTCTTTAATTGTCACCTTGTAGGTAGTTAGCGTTTTGGACATTATACAAAACGAGTTTCTGGATCTGTTAAGTTGCAATCGCATCTCGACACCGTTCAACATGAATTTGTTCTGATTGCACAGATCAATGTGCAATCGACCGACCATATCGCAAACATCGCTTTCTTTCGTGTGATCGCGACGCTTTTTCAATCCCTCGTTCAATTCGCCACAATCGTCCATTAGTCCGGCCGAATCTTCAAAAAACAGCTCACTAGTCAGGTGCGAATTCTTCGCACTACATCCGTAGTTCAATAGGTTTTCCAAGTAGGCACGGTAAGCGTACGTTTTAGTTTGTGGTGACACCAGTTTATGATTGAGATAGAGATCCACTTGACTGAATATCGAGTGGAGCCAATTGTTCACCGGGCCCACCTCTTTAGCAGGTTGCCCACCGTCCGCTTTAGTGTCGTCCTGTTTCACAATAGCGGCTTTCACGTGTAATAACGTTTGTGTCAGGTCCGTGTACTCGTCACCGTGACCGGATATTACAAACTCTATTGGCGAATCGTCAGTCAGCGATGAGATCGGTTTGTATTGAACCCATTTACCGCTCTCGATGCTGGTCTGCGTGGGCGGTAACGAAAACAAGTCCAGTTCAGTCTTCACACATTCACACGATTTCTGATGAATAAACGACATTGTTATCGAATTAATGTAGACGTCCGTCTTCGAAGAAGTCTATCAAGAGACTGTGGCGTGTCGCGACCCGCGCGCCGGTTAGGGGGAGATTTTCGCTCCCCCTAACACATAATTGGTTAGGGGGAGATTTTCGCTCCCCCATACGTCAGGAATTGTTGAAGACTAGAACAAGAATGAGACCGTGGGTGTTTGACAACTGGTGATTTATTGCTCGGAATTCGACGTGGGTGGTCTATAATTATGGGATCCTAGAAGGGTCAGCCGTCGAGGTATCGAATTACAGCATCCGCATTCCCAGACAGGTCTCGACTCGTCGGTTTTTTGTGTGAACACCTGCGCCCTCCCGTAGAGGTATCAAATTACAGCATCCGCATTCCCAGACAGGTCTCGACTCGTCGGTGTTTTTGTGTGAACACCTGCACCCTCCCGTAGAGGTATCAAATTACAGCATCCGCATTCCCAGACAGTAGGGTGACGCGACGTTTTTGTCTGTACACCTGCGCCCATCATCCCACGACGCACAGCCCACCCCTAGCAGTAAAGTTTAGTTTAGTCTTGAGTTTCGAAGCGTCAACAGCTACGAAGAGATCATGGCCAACATCGAGTGGGATTGTGACATCACAGACGTTGAGTTGGAGGATGTATGTGTTGCAGCGGAAACGACAATGAATAGCAATAATATGAAGAGACCGTTTGACGATGAAGATGATTACTTTGAAGGTGATGAATTCTACAACCGAAAAGACGACGATGATTGCACCTTGAATTATTTCCATAAGAAGAGGCTATGGCGCATTGACAAAAAGTTCAAGTACGTTCATGAACCAAAAATGTATTCAACTATCCAAGATCTTGACGACGCTCTGTACTCCAAACAACGGGGAATCAACAGCATGTGGAACCATTGCCCGCTGGACGACTTGGAGTGGGAATATTGGCAGCGTGACATGGACTACAAGATGAATTTCTACCCCATTGAAGAGGAGCACTTCTACGCCATTGAACATGAGCAGAAGTACATGATGCTTGTTGAAATGTGGTGGAATCGACGAACGGATGAACTCCACCCTGATGAAGTAACAAAGTTTTTCAACAGTAAAAAATAAATATTTCCCAACACCTTAGCCTCCACCTGATCCCACCATTATAATCGGCCTTTTTCAAGGCCACAAAAGCTTTTCATGTTAGGGAACAGAAGGAAATCCTTCTAATGTAGGAGGATTTTCTTCCAAGTGTTGGTGCAGGCGTCTAGTTGGGGGGGCTCCTCCTGCTCCTCCTGCTCCTCCTGGGGTCGGGTGCAGCTGCACCCCAGACAGGTCTCGACTTGTCGGTTTTTTGTGTGAACACCTGCACCCTCCAGTCGAGGTATCAAATTACATCATCCGCATTCCCAGACAGGAGACTGGACGCAACGGTTATTTGTGTGAACGTCTGCCTCCGTGCAGAGTACAATTATATTCTCCTCAAAATTTGCATTCACTGGTAGTTCAATTGTCCGCAGGCACTGATGGGCTAGCTCTGTTGGTTGTAGCGTTACCCTGTTCAACTCTTGTATTAATTATCATGTACTTAATACATTATCTTGTACTTTGTATCTTGTATGTCATGCGGGTACTGAGAATACTCGGCTTGACGAGGAGATTCCAGAAATGCAAAAAAAAGGTCAAAAGTGTGGTGCGGGCCCCTTTTTTGTAAACATCATCCAAAGTGTACGATGTGGGTACTCAAATGACTCGGCTCGACTAGACGAACAAGAATCTGCAATCAGAATTCAAATCCGACCTATGGTAACCGATATAGCCCGCCCCCCCTACATCGTCCAAAGGTACGCTGTGGGTACGCAAATTACTCGGCTCGACTAGACGAACAAGAATCTGCAATCAGAAATCTGATCCGACCTTAGGTAACCGAGATAGCCCCCCCCCCTACATCGTCCAAAGGTACGTTGTGGGTACTCAAATTACTCGGCTCGACTAGACGAACAAGAATCTGCAATCAGAATTGCAAAAAAAAATGTTTGCAAAAAAAATTTGGAAAAAAATTCGCAAAAAAAATATTCGCAAAAAAATTCGCAAAAAAATTCTCAAAAAAAATTCGCAAAAAAAAATTCGCGAGGGGGGGCTCGGGGGGGGCTCCTCCTGCCCCAGAACACTCCATTTATCCCTACTGTAATGTTCTCTTTATCCTTGAAATCGTTTCACCTAATATTTTTCTCGCTAGAGTAGGCCCTACAGCAGCAGGGGTTTTATTTACTTAAACTTCTGTGATTATTGCCAGTTGATCTGCTTAAAACAGTTACAGGGAGATAATCTATGATCATACTCTGAGTAGTTATAGGTCCCAGACTACGGTAATAACACTTTCTCTATGAGAGAAATTTGCCAAAAAAGCAAATATTTTATCATAAATTATGATTTTTCTCATCGTGTGAGCTAGTGGTAATGTGTGATGTAGAGTTATTTTCTTGTCTTAATTAAGTCAAGCGCATAGCATAGATAGATTCCTTTAATTTTATGAAAACTACCTACATACAAAACTAATCACTCAAATAGAATTTGACAACAAAATTTATAAAAGCTACACTGAATTTCTTTTGATCAATAATGCCCCTACCATTTATTTTGGCTTTGACAATAGTTTTGTGATGTCCTGTCTGTGTGTCGTTTTGTTATGTCATTGGGTTCAATGTAGGACATTAGAAAATAATACCAAATTGCTAAAACCAGCAATAAGAGACGTTAAAACTGTAAACGTAAACTTAAAAACTAAATCAGACTGAAACATAAATATTGACAGGTTTAAAATTAATATTCTAAATACAAATATACACCTACTCACACACGCGCACGTACAAATACACATATGGAAAAAGAGCGTGAAATCCCAAAGGTTTATATGGAAAAATATTTTATGAAGTTTGCAGAGAGAATCCAAAAACATTTTTATGCACATAAAAGAAAACACATTTTGTAGAAAGGTTCACTAAGGAACTAACAAATTAGATGATCATGCATGTGTTTTATAAAAGCTTTAAATGTCTATCGGTAAAAATTTTTGAAAGAGCCCTAAAGCTAATAGCAAACCCTCAAAACATAAAATGTTTTTATTGAAATACACAAAGCAAGCCTTCTTAGGTCATGTCACAGATTTTCTCAACCTGTCATAGCACAATAATAACTGAATTACTGTACATTCATGACTATATAAACACCTGCTAATAAAGTATTTATTATGTACTGCATTATTCTTTGGCGAACTAAATGAATTCTCTTGGTTAATAAACGTATGCTTTAAGTAACCATCTGATGTAAACAAACTTCCTCCATAAGGTTAACATGGGAAATTTAAGAGCCACTGCGGCAACGCTCATTGAAAATATGTTAGTTTGGATGAGGGATGACATATCTAGACATAATTACCTATCAGTTAACCAAAGAATTATGAAAATCGGCCCAGTAGAATGGTCTGAGGGACTCGAACAAGTTTTGCAATTTTGTTTAAATATATATGATTATAAATAATTTCTTTAGTAGCATAATACGTGTTGTTACAACTAAACAGGATAAATAGAAATATGTCTTACAATACTACAAAGTATATATACATTTGAAAAGTAAATATACTTTGTAGTATTGTAAGACTATTTTTATTTATCTTGTTTATATATGATTATGACATGAAAATCGAAATAGTAATTTTCCACACGAGCAAGCATCATAGAACTCGATGTTTGATAAACTGTTATTATTTTAAATAATGAAACAAGTTTGGAAATTGCTGCTGAAAATCAAGAAATGATTTGAATAATATAATTACATGTGAACTAACAGTAGAAAAAGTGTACCGCGGGGTGGGGGTAGCCTCTCTTTCCGTTTTTGTCTATTGTTCATTAACAAACTTGCATTTAACAAAATAAAGAGTAGAATTTTTTAGGGAGGATTAATTTTAACTGGTATCCAAATTTGGTTACATTTCATTCCTGGGAAAGCAGAGTTAACAATCTTGATGGATAAGGCAATTTTGAAAGGTTTAGACTGGTAAAACAATTTGAGAGCGAAACCCTTTGCCCCCCGAGTTGCTAGGATTGTTTCCTGCCAATCAGCAATAGCTACAACCTATGAGATAGGGCTGGACAATGCCGCGACTCTATAGTTCGGAACCTTCCTTAAGAGGGGGCTCCAGTCACAAAACTTTTCGCGTTTCTACCTGCTTCCCACATAAGGTCAATGTTAAGTTTCAAAGCCCGTACGTCCTCAACGGGTTACCCGATAGCATTGATTTATGTCTCATTTTAAAGAGCAAAATAATACCTAGCGATTTCAGTGAACAACATTTCAATATCACAAGCAATAATCGATCAAAAATATCCTAATTATTCAATATTTATGGTTTTTGATGTATAAACTATTTGTAATGTCGATATCCTACTCACTAAATCGCTAATTTTTTTTATATTTAAAATGAACCATAAATTATAAATTTTGGATACTCCGTTGAAGAGGGGAAAACTCTAAAAATGAACAATGGTCTTACAGGAGAAATAGGTACACGCAGATGCCTGCAGCCCCCTCTTAAGCTGTCCTAAAATACTTAGTCCTGGAAAACTCTTAGGTCTTCGGGGCACGGAGAACCACCTCTGTTTTAGAGATATCTACACTAAAATCCTTACGAAATTAATTTTATTTTTATCCAGAACTTATAATTGTACACATAAACATGTAAATAACCGTCGCTGACTGGTTTAGAATGTTCACTGTTATACAGTATTACCAAAATTCTGACTTAAATATATTTATACCTGAATAAAGTAGAACGAATCTCGAATTCGGAAATGTCAGAAATTGGAGATTTCGAGCCCATCTCTTTAGGAAACCCGTTATGTTTAGAAAATAATATTACACTAATGGGTGCCCGTCGAAATTCGATGGCTACAATATTGAGATTGAGCAATCTCACGGTACCCTGTAAGAACAATCACCTATACAATGAAATAGCTGCAGGTTTTAATATATACCTACTAAAAATATTGCAAATTATGAAAATGTAACTTTATATGTGGCACGATACAGTTAAAAAAAAAGTTACTTTTTAAAGGTTTTTGATGTTTACGTTGATGTTGATTTTCACTATACACAAACATAAATCAAAAGCTTGATGAGCTCTTCAGCTGTCTAATGAAAATTACCAAGTTGGGACAGAACCGCATTTAATTCGCCAACAAAGACAGCCGGATCGCATTTTATACACTAAAAACTCCGACCAAAACGTCTTATATTGGCCAAAAACGATGCCTCGAACTTGTTTAAATCGACAAAAATGACAGCTGGAATGTGTTTTATCAGCCGAAAACGGTAATTGCAGGGCGCTTTATTGACGGTTAAGCGATCATAAAATTTTGTATTGTTTAGGGCTATTTGCGAAATTCTGTTATAATTCCGGAAAGGTTCTCAGTAGTGTGAGAAAAGTCGTTGTCGTATACCTCCAGATATTCCCAGTCTGAGAAGTGAGAACACACTTTAAAAGCAATCTGATCAATACTACTTATTATTTTACCACATTAGTATATTGTATTTTTATATTGCCTATATTAATACCTTTTCAGGGTTATTTTACTGGCATTAGGGTCGTTTTAGGGCAGTTGAGGTTTTGGGTCAGTTAGGGTAAATTAAATGTCTCATTTAAAGTAACAACTTGAGTTTCTGATGGCATCACGGTTTCTACTAAGCCACTGCCACTATTCCTGTCCCTGTCACATACCAACACTATCTGACTGGCTATGTTCAATATGTTTAGTTATATGCTGCTTCCTGGCTCTCCTATTTACAAAATTACCAAACACCTAAATGTTCAAGCGCGATCCGTGCTTTTATCTTCACCCTTTGCCTCATTAGTGTGCCTGAATGAGTTCTTTTTGTGACTAAAATGGAAGTTTATCAGCCTGTCAGTTAGCATTTTATTAATAAGAACAAACGTTAGTGACAGTCAGTGGCGGATTTAAGCAATTTCCGTCCAAGGGCTATTAGGAAATCTGCCCCCCCCCCCCTATAATCTTTGTCCTTTTCACCGCCCAGGTTTACCCACATGTTATATATCTTGTTTGGTTATTTTGTGATAGCATATAAAGAAGTTACGAATTTACTAAATGAATAAATTTAAATACTCTAAAATAAATTACAGTATAATTGACTTGATTCACATAAACACAGTTCAATATTCAATATACTCAATGACAATCAACCCTAGAGACAAATGTTGGTGTTAAAAGGAGTGAAGCAGTGATACTTTTAATAACAAGAAAATCCTTCAGCAAAGACCTAAAAATCCCTCCTTATACTTCATCAAACATTAATTTTTACACCAACGCATTGACTACTGAAAATAATAATAAATAACCTATAAATAAGATATGATGACACTGTAACCTTAAAATTCGTAATTCGGACCATTAGCCTAAAAATTCTGACTATTTTAATCCTGAATTAGTGCTTTTCAGTACAGTTTTTCAGTCATTTTGTAAATTATACTTTTATGCAAAGAAATGGTCAAAATACATGTTTTAGACGATCAAAATATAAAATTAATTGATGTAGGCCTAATCTTCATAAAACTCTACACATTTTCAAACATTCTTCTAGTTTCACCTCCATGATGTCGTAGATCCAATGCATTAAAATGTAATACCTACAGGAGTCACTACTCATCTCTGTCAAATAACCTTCAAAAGCATGCCATCATATTTGGTATTTTGTCCTGTTGTGGTGTCAACTTGTTGGTGGGATGGTGTCTTTCGACGTGCAAGGCGGCTTGTTTTCAACACTATTTCCAAAGCCATATTACAACGGTGTTTTCATTTAACTCAAAACATAACTTTTCTTCGAGATAAACAATAAAATTACATCTAAAATATGTCTCAAGATTATAAAGTTAAGTTTAACATCATGATTTGCTTGAAATGCGACAAGATATCAATTTAAAGATTTCGATGATCACAGTTTTTCATTTAATGAAATATGGAAATTTTGACACCGTCCCACCCAATATATATATATAGTGGTCTCGCCTGGAGTAAAAAACTGCAGTCTACATGCTGACCACCATTTTGACCCTCTGTCAACTATGCTCCTATGGCAACAACCAATCAAATCCTCTCTTCACAAATTATGTTAGTCTTTATTTGTCTTGGTCAGATGTTTTGTTAGAAAAATATACTCCAGAATGAACGATTATGTGTGGTAGCCTTTGATGGTAAATATACGTTGGCTGAAATAACTTTCTTTGTTACCTTGAGTTTGAAAATGAATCGACAATATCTTTCTAGCCTAAATTTTGTTATTGTCATCTCAAACTCGATTGTTGCAACATTACTCAGCCGTGTGCCTTAGACATTATTGATATTGTGTAAAAAATAACTTTAATGCTATGCAAATGTACGGGTAAACTTGGAAGTCCGTGAGTTGGACATAGTCATAGTGGCGCAGTGCCTGATGAGCGGAGGGGAGAAGTTGAATTAACTGTAGTTCGTGGCTTGCCGCCCTTTCTCTGTAGTGTAATCGTCTTGTCGCTAGTACGGATGAATGACAAATGCATTATGACTGCTTTGAGGAACTGCAGTGTGAGGGACTGCAAGCGTAATACATTTAGTCTCTGATTACTATCTTTACCTTTAAAAGGGCGGCACACCGTCATTGTCATCCGCTTTCGTCAAAATGTTCCCCGTTTCAACCTTTATTTTGTAAACAACTTATTAATTTTCAGTAAATTTGCCGCCCTGGGCTACAGCCCCTATAGCCCCCCCCCCCCTAAATCCGCCACTGGTGACAGTGTAAGATTATAAATTATACACATGTATATTAATGATTCTACTATTTTCTTTTCTCCAACTGTGTTATAAGCTACTATAAGAGCAATAGCATAGATCTTCAATTTCTTTTTAAACCCATTCTCAATGGTCATGAGAGAAAATACCAATGCAAAAAGCAATGGTTATAGTCGTATCAGTTTTTACTCGGTCAAAAACTAGCATGTTCAACAGGAATGCTAGCATAAAAAGAAAATATTCTTTTGACCAAGCTCTATAACAGCTCACAACAAACACTTAAAAGGACCACTGTACTATACGATAGATTTCCACCTTGTTCTGGTCTGTTATTTACCAGTTTTGTTGAACTGAGCGCAAAGATCTTCACCACTCCTTGTTTAACACTCCTTCTAAAATGAGTACCTAGTAGGTTTCTCCCAACTTGAGTATTCCCACGTCACCAAATCTGTTTAAAGAGAATTTTAAAAATATGTGTTGAAATTAAATATAAATCATTTACCTCCCACTAACTTCCCAGTACAAAAACGTAATTTCTGAGTTAAGTGTCAGTCGTCCTGTTAGGAAATCACCAGACCCCTAACTGTGGGTTTATTGTAATTACTTCAGAAAAATATAACTGGTTTTTTTATCGTATTTAAGGTTTTTTACATTTTGCGAATTACTGTTAAATCTAACAAGTCAAATGTAAGGATAATATCATTTCAAGGAGAATAAATACACAAATACTTTAATGGCCGAACAATATAATACACTTA
Source organism: Allygus modestus (assembly GCA_963675035.1). Lineage (NCBI taxonomy): Eukaryota > Metazoa > Arthropoda > Insecta > Hemiptera > Cicadellidae > Allygus > Allygus modestus. Next base: position 125,030,959 of record OY776113.1, read on the forward strand.
AGGTTTACTTTTGCTTGATGTTGTTTTGAAGGGATGTTAACGTATCACTGGGAGTCGACATTATGGACTGCTTGAAACCAACAGCATCATCAGGTGTGGGTTTGTTGATCAGATCTGCAGTTTTCTTGTTTTCGAGAATAGTTGTATGGTTGCCTTCTACGAAGTGAAGTGTCACCGGAGATGTGCAGTACTGTAACAAAGATAATTGCTGTAGCAAATTGCACTAGCAGGAAAATAAATCACACGAGTGAACAAAGATTGAAATTGAAATTGAAGGGATATTTTAAGACTGACCTAGAAATGTGTTTCCTATTTGTCTGCAACATAGTTCACTCCAAACATTGAAACTGACGGTGCTAAAATAGATTTCACACCTAATGCATGAATATGTATGTTTCCAGATTCCTATCAGCTGCAAACTACATGTAGCTTATAGAACTATTTTCAGTTTCATTAAAAAATTTACTGCACTCACCACCCTATATTACATAGTGTATACTACGTTAGGTGAGAAGTTTGGACGCCTCGATCGAATACCCATGGAAAATATTTCTGACAAAATCTTGGTCAACAATCAAGATTTTGTCAGAAATATTTTCTATGGTTATTCGATCGAGGCGTCCAAACTTCTCACCTAACGTAGTATACACTCTGTAATATAGGGTGTATACTACGTTATACACCCTATAAGTGACCAAGTTATAAACCTTTTTATTATAGTTTCCATTGGACATTTGAAATGAAGTTTGTAGATTATTTATTCTTATTGATATATCTTACAATGTTAAAAAGTACTTTTTAACAATTGTCTTATCTGAATCGATTTCTTTTTTAATAAATATTCCATGATGAAAGTGGCCTGTAATTTTAGTATATAAAGAAAAGTCGCTGTCACGTTCCCCACACTGAAATAACCTAAGAATATCAATACATCATAACAACTGACAGTGAGCTACTGGTACAAAGACATCAGTAAGTGACATGCAAGTAGCATAAAGGTCAAACTGCATCAGATTTCATAGGGAGTAGAACAAATGTTCTTGCTAGCTGTAGTTAGAAGAAAACGTTTTCGGCATACACTTTGTATAAACCTACTGGTGATAAAATGTAGAGGGGACTAGCCAGTTTACTTAAACAATGACCAAAAAAACTGTCTGAAGGGGGGTTCCCTCCTTATAACTTTAGAAAATCCTAATAATTTGGAATGTCAAGTTTGACGATTAGGATTTTTTCCTTCAAGTTTGTTTAGCCAAACTCTCTGAAATGTTTGACCACTGCTCCCTGAACATCCTAAGAAAGGAAGAAATCTGACAGATCAAAACTTGTAATTGGTTACATAAGTATTTAAATTAACTGTCAAATAGCATAAAACAACAATCATAAAACATCACTTCATATTTTAATGTAATGTCAACTCATCCCAATTGTAATTTTTACTTTTTATTCAGAAGTGGGAGACTGATCAATAAACTAATTAAATTCAACTTTTTTTGTTGTATTGTTTGGTATTTTACTTGTAAAGTAAGTTACCTTAGAAAGTCCATAATCATCTTCAGCGGCCATTGAAATTTCAGAGGGTCGAATAAGAGTGGTCCTCGCAGCGATACATTTACTAGGGAGACTCTTGTATTTGAAGATAGCCAGGATTCGGCTGTACGCAGCATTAAGGCTGAGTCTCTGGAACCGTTTGCTGTGTAGGCCTTCAGGAGACTTGCTTACTAAAAATTCAACTCGAGCGTCCCAATCAGGCAGCGATTTTATCTCAGCTATAGCCTGAAAAATAATAACATTTATACTAATAACTGAATATATATTAAAATTAAACAGTTCAAACTATTATCAACTCCTTGAATGCCAAGCTTGTGAATTAAGAGGATGAGTTTTGTGTTGGTTTGATAATTTTTTAACATCTACACATGAAAAAATTTAAAGAACTCAGTGAACTATTACACACAGCATTTATTAGTCAAAACTAATCAAACAATTTATATTTCAATTTGCCTCCAGATCACTGATCAAAATTAATCAAAATGTTAAACCTTATAACTGTTGAGTGATCCAAATATCGCTTTATGTGTGTGACCGGTTTCGACCCAACTAGGGGGTCATTATCAAGCCTGGCATAAAATTACCACTCACGAAGAGGTCATCAGAAAGTCTTTAAACACAAATAAACAAATACGTAACGGACAAAGAACGAACATATCACAAAACCCCACTTTATGTTTTGGTCTAAACCTGGACCTGCCACGCCGTGAACAAGTTGATTATGTGACCATCAAATGTGTTTTTTGTGTTATTTTAATCTATTATGTATATGTTTATTTGTGTTTAAAGACTTTTTGACAACCTCTTTGTGAGAGATAATTTAACGCCTGGTTTGATGATGACCCTCTAACTGGATAGAAACCGGTTGCCCAAATACAGCAACATTTTGGATCACTATACAGTTATTAAGGTAATTTAACCTCTTTATTAAAACAGATTATCAGATATGCAACTAATGTAAATCCACTAATCCCATTAGCTTCCACCCTCATTGTCAACCATTCATTTATTAGAAGAACTTTCCACTTAACACGTTCGCTACCACAATGTTAAAAAAAATCGTAACCACAGACTGCCGCCACAATTTTGCGGCGGGCATGGCGTACTCATAGCCCAACGCCGCAGATCTTCGGCGGCTGGGTTCATTAAAATAGACTGCCGCCGCAGAACTGCGGCGTTGGTTTCTTGATACTAAATGAGAAATTTCTTTGCAACGGTCTGTTTTAAAGGTTAGATGGTTTAGGCATGGTCTACAGGATAATCCGCCTTATATATGCGGCGCTTGGTCTGTAGCTAGTACTAGGACCAGTCTACAGGGAAGTTTATGATTTTTTTCGTGGGCTGTCAGAGTGACCCGGCCGCCGCATATATGCGGCAGCTGGTAGCGAACGTGTTAAACTGTGCTACAGGCAAGTTAACTATCAATGAGGTTAAACACACTGACTAAGGCAGGATTTGAACCCTCAATTCAAGTATTCCCTTACCCAGGAGGACAGCATCTTAGGCCCTCGGCTACTGAACAGACCAACAGTTGTTGTCGTTGTTTGTATCCTGGTGATATTTCAGACAACACACTGGACGGATCAGTTCCATTTTTGTCCACAAGCCACAAGATTTCAATACATGTTAGACAAACACTCCTGTATGATTAACTAACTATTAAGTATTTTGGGAGCGGTGCAAAAAGCTGATAAACTGGCTATTAACACTCCCAAAGAGTTAAACTAAGTAACATTTTTAACAACAGGTACAATTATGCTGAAAACTAAGTGAAAAAATATAATTCAAAATGTCACACTCAAAAATTTCATGTGTTTAAAATTAGCTTGTGATTAACGAAGGAGGAAACATAAACTGAATTTTTATCTGACCTTACAAAAATTGTTTTTTGGCTGTGTTGCTAAAATGTCATTAAAATTCACTAGATGGAGAATTTGTATTTAATTTTTGTACTACAGCACTGAAGAATTAAAGAAAACTTCTAATTTATATGAGTAGGTTAAAAAGTACAGTAATGTAAAGAGCATTCACTTACGTGACCAGATTCCTGGGGCCAGATGAGGTCTATGAACCGTTGTATAAGCTGGATTTGCAAGTCCTGGAATCCATCTTTCTCGTCTTCCACCTTCATAGTCTTTGCCGCAAGGCCCTGCAGGAAGTCTGGGGCTCCATCGATGAGGTACAAGGTGCCTTGCCTGCCTTCCTGCTCCAGCCTATACACTATCTCCATGGCTACCATCGAACCGAACGAGTACGCTACAATCCTGAAGTTAGACCCAGGCCTCAACCTTTTCATTATATGCTGGAACAAAAGATGTTTACTTCATAAGCAAATATACCAGCACAGATGATAGGTACCAGTTTAGTCTAGAATATATCAAACAATAAAGAAAACATAATTCATACGGTGATTAAAATATTAATTTTCCTGGCAGGGAAATTTTATCAGTGCACTTCACCTAGTGCTATACACAATGTGGCTCATCCTTTACTTTGCTCGATACATTCCACACACAGGCCTGCTAAATCCATTAATTATGAACATAGTAAGATTAAAAGAGGCCACCACCCTCTTAGCTAAAATAATGTTAAAGTTAAAATTGTTTTTTTCATTAATAATAATAATTTTGAAAAAAAACGCTCACAGGAAGGAGAGTCTCGGCAATGTCTTGAATCGTGTCAATGGGAGTCTCATAGTCAAACTGAAGACAAAGGGCTTGCGCCTTGAGGTTTTTGGCAAGGGGTTCCACAACGCTGGCAACTCCTGAAACAAAATTTACATTTAACTATAAGGTCACTTACAATGTTTTTCTGGTTTCCATGAAATATGGAAAAGCAGTGATAAAAAGTAATATTTCTTCTTGAATAAAACCCAAGGACCGAATCCCAGTTATTCTGGGAAGATATAAACATTTACTTAAATAATCACCAGACCAAATAAAGCCATCTTCTGCAACAGATAAATATAAATACTTAAAAGCCCAAAAGAGCAAATCGCTATGGAATTTTTGGGTAATTTCTGAACTTTTACACATTTAAGAATCGTAATCATAGCGAACATTTTGCTATGCTAGAGGATAGGTTTTTGTCATTTAATACCCTCAAATTTGGCAAGGCAGATTTCCATTTTGATTACACACGTTCTTAAATTAGCATTTGCTAAGTATAGATTTTGAATTGCTCTATCATATACTCTAATATGAGCAAGCAGGTTTGTTTGTTTCCTTACAACATTGCTTTAACAATTTCTTTCAGATGTTAAATTAACTGATTTCTAGTTAAAATTGTCATCTAGGCAAGTCCCTTTCCCAGAAAAAATAATACTACATAAAAAGAATTTGAAAATGGAAAAAAACATTGGGCTTATGAAGTTTAAAATCAAAACAAAAGAATGATAACAGCTATTCATAAATATCCTTTCAACTGTAACAGTAACAAACACTCATGGCAAAATAACAACATGTGATTTCTTGAAAAAGGGGACTAGAATCGTTGCAAGGATTAAATGAGTGGAGATATACAAAATTAATCAAATGTACATATAAAGCAAATACTACTTGAATTGAGCTTTACAGGGTGAATAATATTTTGTTATTTGTTAATATAAACTAATATCTTTTGGGTAGTGATAGTAACTTATGGTGTACCGGTAGTATCTTTTGACACTACTCAAGATTTTGAGTGTTCCCTAAAAATAGGGAATTTTGGGAGCAACTTAAAATTTTTAAATGTAACCCCCTTTGAGTGACCACTAATATTAAAGAACTAAAAAAAGTAGATAAATGGTGAAAAATAGAGACCGCTATCTCTTCCCTAACTAATGTGGCAGCCAGTCAAAATTCCCCAAAAAATCCTTGTGTTCTAATCTGGAAGGCAATCTTTTTTTGGTTTTATCTTTATTTTTACTACATTAAAATAAGCTGATTCCATTCACGTTGTGATACCAACTTCAGACGTACTGTCTTTTAACACTGTTGAAAATTGTTAATGTCCCCCAAGATTTGTCTTCCATATTTGAATACAATATTTGGGAATTTTTACTGACTGCCGCTTCCATTAGAGAAGAGATAAAGGTCTCTAATTTTCACTGTTTATCTACGTTTTTGTATTTTTTTTTAAATGAGGGGTCAATCAAAGGGGATTTCCATTTAAAAAATTTTAGTTACCCCCAAAATCTCCCATTTTTGGGGACACTCAATATTTTGAATAATGTCAAAACATAATGCATCTTAAGTTACTATCACTATCCAAAATATATTAGTTTATATTAACGAATAAAAAATAGGTGGGGTCCTGACTTTATTCACCCTGTAGAGTAACATTTGGGGTGACCCTAACATGCAGAACAGAGGCAAATCTGCTTGTAATGGACTGGAGCCAGGAGAAAGATTACTCCAGGTCTATTGAACAAACTTACTGGCCTCCGAGTAAAGCTCGATCCCCCAGGTATTTTCACTCATTTAGTTAACATATTGTTTCCCAGTGAACTACTAAGATGCGATAGAAGGGAATACATCACCTTCTATTCCCGGGATGAGGAAGACGAGGTCGTTGCCATCTGCTATCTCTTCTATAGTGTTCCCATCGCCGGCCAGCGACGGTAGTCTGATAATGGGCTCGCCGCAGAGCAACTCATCACCGACGACTCTTAGAAGATGTTTGATTCCAAACTCAGGAACCGTATCTCCACCTTTAGAGGAATTCAGTTCAAAATCAGCTACAAACTATTGTACAGTAGAACCTCACTAATCCGTCACCAACGGGACCGAGAGCATGGTCGGAACACAAAAAAGGTCGGATTGCCACATGGACTGTTAGGCCTATACAATTCATAGCATGTGTTGACAAACTACAAAAAAATGCTTCTCCGCTAAAGAGAGTGTGATGTGTTTATGTTTTGTAGTTTACATAATGTAGTTTGACACACTCAAAATATCTAAACAATAACACAAACTACAAAAACCCCGTCTACTGACTTACATCGCCAGTGATGAATCATCAACAAGCGTCGACATAAACGAAGCGACGACCGGATACGTAAACAAAACGCCGATAAGGATATGGTCGGTCTAAGCGAGGAGTCGGTCCATCAGAGGTCGAACTAGCGGGGTCCTACTGTACAAGATTTAAGCCTGTTTGTTTAAAAATGTGTATGGAAATAAAATCTGAAACAATGGTGTTTTTACTTCAACTATAGATTACGAGAATGCTATTGAGGTGTATGTGTTCTCCAGGTTAAAATGGTTTTACAGAATTATTGCAGTTTTTCATTAGGTCATCACCAGGTCCTTTTAGTAAATAGAAGTAAATCTTGAGTATTAGACTATGCAAACCGACAACCTCAGAAAGTTAAACTCACGGGTTTGATTTGACTATAATATTTTGTTGTGTAAAATTTGTCTGTGTTTTTTGTATATTTAAATTCATTTCATGTAATATTATTCATTTAAGTCAGCATGATGTTTATGTCTTCATACCAAAAATATCTGAGGATGGCCAAATTTTGTAGCTATAGTTATCCTGTTTAACTTCGGTGAAATGGAGTAGACCATTACATAAACCATAATTTGATTTGTTGTAGGGATAAACTGATTAGTGGTTACACACAATATTTTTTCTTTTGTAAACAACATTTTTAAACTACAGGGAATGCCTTGCTGCAATATAACAATATAATTTATACAATTATTTTATTTTATAAATAAATTAAAGAGTTTGTAAGTGTCCCGATCGAATGGAAAAACTGAAATGAGCTGAAGGAAGAATTGCACAAGGAATATTCCTCATTGATGGTAAATGGTCACATTAATGGTACATTAATGATTTACTAACTACAATGTGACGTGTAAAGAGTTATTTACTGGAATTTTAAAAGGTACTAAAATCTCAAACTACATTTACACATGCTGCAGGAAACTTGCTAGTCTTCGTGAGACAAGGCTCTGCCAATAAGTTTTATTGATTAAAAATAAATCTACAACGGTATAGGCCAGTGAAAATAGGATTTAAAAGTGGAAAAATTGTAAGCAGAAATATTTTTGTTGGGAAATGTGCACTGATGTCTTCTGATTCAAATACCAAGTTTTCTACTTCTGATCAGGCGAGCTTTCATCGCCTTATTGGAAAATGGCGGACATGATTTTTGAATGTTTTGTGCCATATTGTTAACCTATTATCTGATTTTGCTAAAATTTGCAATACAAATTTAAAACTGCCATACCTTGGACCTGATGAAGCCATAACCCACATTTCCTAACCAAAACTCTTGGATGCAATTGGTCTGCCAGATAACACGTTAAATGATACTGCAGTTACACAAACAATCAAATCATTAGATCCTATATTTAAGATCTCTGCCCCATTTACATGTTTGTACAGTTGAGTCTCACAAACTCAATACTCAATAACTCAACGCTCCAAGAAACCTGACGACTCTCCAACTTTTATAAATACAAAAATAATTTGTAGTTAAAGTCAAGCAAAATGCTAAAGAACCTATGTGCTTTTAATGCAATCCAATCTAAGGTTTTGTTCTTTTTACCCGTCTTGGCACAACGTCTTGGCTTGTACTTTTTCAGTCCAGATTGAGTAAAGTTTGTGAGATTCTACTGCACTGCAACTAGTTTGAGCAGCATTATACCTGGACCAGAAGGTTCCTTTGGTTCATTCTCTGCCTTGGCGGCCAAGTCTTGCAGTTTGGCGAAGGTCATGCCTCTGATGTCCTGGGGCGTCAGGAACACCTGGAACTCTCTCTCCAGAGTCTGTTTGATCTCGACCGCCATCATAGAGTCCATTCCGAGTTCTGCCAGAGTTGAGTGAAGACTGATGGTTTTCAGGTCTCTCAATCCTGATCAAATAAAAAAAACCTCCTATGACTTAAATATTGAATTTATATAGAGATGACCCAACAAATATATCAATGGAGGTCAGGTATTTGACACTAATATACCTTTGTAAACACTCATGAAGGTTATTTTAAATTGTAAAAGATTTTCAGAATGGTAGAACATTTTTAGTGACAGTGTGCAGCAGGGGCCAAAACTTCATACATGAGCATACATTGACATACTGTATGTTATGAGTTATGAATTAGGTTTATTGCTGATTAGCACAATCTGAGAGTAAAACCGTCATAAATAGTTTACCATTAAATTACTTCTTCAGTTTAAAGTGAGTTTTAAAGAATGTATGCATGTAGATATCAATATCAATTATCAATACTGAGAGTTCTCTAGCTAGCCTGTTAGTCTGCACACAGGATGTAGCAGGTAGATTTGTTATATTTTTTATTATAAAATATCAATGTCAAAGGCTTTTTATCATAAAACCAAAAGTATCTGATCCTTCTAACTTTTTGTTTTACAATTTTAGTACAAAGACCAATTCCTCAGATATTAAATTTGTCTCTCAACTTCAGTAAAACTAAACAACGTCCATAATTACCAAGAATGTTGACGACAGTATCTACGATGTTGCCTGCCACACCCCCTCCAGCTCGTTTCTCTGCGACGACCATGCTCGCGACAATGGGGGATCCGCAGTACATGAATCCGTCCATAACCTCTAAACACGAGTTGATTCTTTGCTGCAATGTCCCACCTACACACAACACAGATTGGTGGTTCATTTTGGTAATTGAAGACTTGAGGAACTCAAGATCTATACTGTTAGCAAATTAGAGGATTTAAATATAAGGATGAGATAAGTATTAGTAATAGGTAATATGCTATTAAGTAATTTGAATACATGGTTATTGAGGATAAATTATGGCTTTGAAACCTTTCCTTACACTTGGCAACAATAAAAAACTCTGTCACACTATTTCATAGTATTACCGAACATAAATTATTTCCCCATTTTCCGTTAATGTATTATTTTTCATCTGTTTTCATGTAAGACTTTTTATATTTCGCTAGTAAAGTATTTACCAATGACAAGTTCTAGATGATCTTCCTGCATTTCCGCTACCAGTCCAACCTCCCCCACAGCTCCCCACTGAACTGCTAGAGCTGGCAATCCATCCTTCTTTCGCTGCTCACATATTCTCTCCATAACAGAGTTTGACATCCCATAGTTGGTTTGGCCAGCGTTGCCTCTTCCACAAGATACACTCGAGAATATTACAAAACTCCCCAGATCAGGACACAACTTTTGAGAGAGCCTGTCTAGATGTCTGGTTGCTACTGCTTTCGGTCCAGCTGATGTTGCAAAATCAGCCTCTGTTTGATTCTCCAATATGGCATCTTTCAAAACCTGTAAGGTTAAATCAATAATTTGTTAGATTTCATTATCATGAGTAAAACTAGTAAGTATTAAAAGATTACGAAAACTAAATATTTGTTATCCTTTTTATCAAGCTTGTTTAAGAAAAAATTCAATATTTTTTTTATTTAGATCGAGTCATTATATGTTTTAAAGCAGTTTCATGCATTTTGTTTTCTTAAACTAAGGTGGCACAACCAAAGTTAAACACAAATTCACATTACATACCACTGCCAGGTTGAAAATGCCATCCACAGGGCCTAGCTTCAATGCCTGCTTCAGTAAATCAGTGACTCCCTCTTCAGTTGTGACATCCGCTGTTGATATTTGCACTAAGGCTCCGTAGCTTTCCCAGATTCGGATCCTCATTGCCTGATATCCAGTGCGCAGCCCAGCGCGAGATGTAAGGACGAGTTTTCTACAGCCTCTTAAGCACAGCCAGTCTGCCAACTCCAGCCCGAATCCTCCCAGACCACCTGGCATTCCGAACATGTCATGAAATTCTTGTGACTTTTTAAATATTACTCAGCGATTTAAGTACAAACTCTGCATAAATAAAATTAAGGCATAAGTTGGGTTTTTCAGAATGTTTTACAACTCTGATTTGCAATAGATGCAATTCATAAGTCAAGCTAAGCATGTCTTCCTTTTGGAACTCGGAGTGCTTCCACCAAGGAGGGGATCTTTGGGGGGGGGGGAAATGGAACAGGAACAGCAAGTCATTCTCCAAAAGAATCTCCCCTATAACCGATCTCCTATAAGGTCTGTTAGGGAGGACTATAAGGACCGAAAGGAAATGGGGAGTGCAGTAGGTAACTAGTTCTAGCAATTAGCAAAAGATTTTATGTGAGGTAATGTAACATCCTCGAGTTCTGGCTGACAATATAAATTTTAAAAGGAACAGTGCCAACCAAGAACATTATACTTTGGTATGGCCTCTGGTAGTACAAGGGAGAATTGTAAACTTCATTAAATATATAGAAGGGTGATAGTCAAATTAAAAAGCTTACAAGAAACAAATATTGTTAGTAAGAAGCTCGATTCTTTTCATTTATTTGGAAATTGTAGGTAAAATCAAATAACAATGTCTCTATTCGATCATTTAAGAGTATACAACAAAACATGTATTCAGTTTAAATCAATTTAGATGAAAAACCCAATGTTTCAACCTCACTTTAAGCCTTTATTTAAATTATATTCCTACAAAACATTGGATTTTTATATTTTTTTAATTATGTGTTTACCGTGAACATTATTTTGCCCATTGCCAAGTATGAATGAAAACAAAGTTCTTCATTTTAGTTTTAATTACTAGGATTAAATATACCATAAAAAAGAAATCCTTTGATGGATTGGATTTTTATTTATTTGGAAAGGATCCTAAACAATATTTTTTGTTAAGATCTCTAATTTTTAAACTGACATATTCTTGATTACTAAATATGGAAAGTTTATAAAACCTACCAATAATGATGTAAGACTTATTTGGGTTGCAGAAATATCTGGGCCTAGCAAGCATCTTGATTGGCTGAGGAATGGCTGCTAGGTTTGGTTCTTCTTTTCTTATTTCAATAAGCACTTTTCCAACGTGCTTGCCTGAAGCCATGTATCTGAAAAAAGAATCACATTTTATAAAATAAACTTTAAACACAGAAACATTACTAACCCCCTTCAGTACCCTGGGATTTACAAATGATAAGGTAAGTCAAAAGCTTTTTTTAGCGAATTTCCCCTACAGAGAAAAAAACTTTATGTAGTCGGCAAGAGACCCAAAATCCTACACCCAGGACCATGATAAGTTTTCATTTTGAGGTCCCCAGATACCATAATTATCATTTGTATGAATATGTGATAGTACAGATAATTTGTTGTAAAAAATGTCTGATCTGGATGAAATTTAGTACAAATTTGTAAAGCAATATTTATGACTAAGTTTTAAAACCAGACAGATTTCATTATCCAAAGGGGTTCTGGGAGATTTTCTACCCCAAATATGGGATAGTTTTAATGTTTTGTTACTACAGATATATAACCCGCAGCAGAAAATTTGCATTCTCGTATTATTCTCATGCGATTAAATAAAATTATACATCTCCCTTATGATGAAACTTGGTACATGACTTCATGTGATTTTAGTGTATTTTTAGTAGTTTAAAAAGAAAACTTACTTTTTGGTTACCCACTACGGGCAAACTTGCATACTCAGTCCTATTTGATTTCTTACAAAGGATATATTCAATGTTGTATCTTGCTTATTCATGAATACTTTTTGATGAAACTTGGCAAGATGCTTCATATGGTAGTTTGGTGTGTGTGGTTTTATATATTTTGTTTTCATTGGAAATTCACTGAGCACACAGGTTTGCTGTGATGGGGGTACATTAAAATCCTTCTAAATAAATCAGATAAATAACAATAGGCTTGTTACTTACTGCAAGACTTCAGGCAACCTTTAAGATTTGGAAACCTTCATACAAACACTAATTTTGTTGTTTCAATCAATTGCAGCTGTATTGGTTACTGCTGGTAGTAACTCATAAATAAAGCACCTAAAGTAAATTAAGTTACCCGTTAAAGTTATGACAAATTTTACAAACATACATATTAGGAACATCGGCCTTAGCATATGTTTGACATGAGTACAGTTTTGATTAAAGCGGGTTGATGCGGGTTAAGAGGTTTTTAAACTTGTGTTTTTCCAAACACCGATTGTTTACCTGAAGGCCTGTTCGACTTGGTCTTCTGGGAAGATGGTGGAGCAAAGTGGCTGGACAGAACCGCACTTGATGCCGTCCATGATGAGCTCACAGAGCTCGTGCTTGCGAGTCGACTCGGGGGTGATGAACATCGTATCCAACTGAATCCCATGGAAGCTGGTTTCCCGCAAGAATGTCTCCATGCCTTGAATAAAAATGATAAGTAAAATTAAATGTCTTCATTAAGTCAAATGATGCGTGAAAGACACTGCAACTACATCTACATGATGAATGAGCTGAGCTAAGTGCCGAAACACCTCCAGCGTCCAAAGTTCTGTGTTTACCAAACTCGGTTGTGTCACTAGGTTGTGCGTGAATGTGTTTATCAACAAACTCGCTAGAATGTTTTCAGTTGAATCCGACAAATTGTGTGCGGCTGAGTGCTTGATACTCTACTTTCAGTTTTCTCAACACTATTCAGTCATGAGTTTTGTTTGAGATAAGAGCAATAAATTAAATGTTTTACTCTACTATGTTAGTTATAAATTTGTGTTTTGTTTATTTTTATAGTTGTTAAACTTATATAAAAAAATCATAGCTTTTAGTTTAAATACAAAATAGCATCGAGCAATGGCACCACTTCTCAGTGTACAGGTGCCGTATTTGATTGCATGAAATAAACAGTTTCAGACAGACACGAAGGAGCACAAACAACAAGCCATAACTGCTGTTGGGATTTTATGGCTTCCAGCATTTCACTCCCTCAGTGTGCGGCTTTTTGGTTACCCACTACGGGCAAACTTGCATACTCAGTCCTATTTGATTTCTTACAAAGGATATATTCAAAAAGCCTTATTCACTGCATAAACAACATTTTTTTCCATTTTTTGGTAAAATTTATAAACAAATACAGGGTTTTCCTAAAAGAATGGCGCGGTTTTGTCATTAAGTACCAAATAAACCTAAGAAGGTATAACAACAATATTTTTTTTTTAAATCCTCAAAAAAACAGTTTAATAAGACTAGTAAATTTGAATTTGCCTTCCATTTGTAGCTCTGCAGACATTTATACAATATATGGTGTAGTTCAACCCACACACGTTACAACATGTCTCTGTGTTACTGAGGATACTGCATCTTATATGCTATAGAATAATCTAATATGAGTAAGGTATTTCTTGCTTTCTTGCTTGCTTGATTGCACCTCTGATCTCAAAAACGGCACCAACGATTTCTTTAAAATGTTGGTAATAACTCATTTCTGGGATAAAAATAAGTCTTAGACAGGTCTCATCCCCAGGAAAAATCAAATAATGTAAAAAAACTAAAATTAAAAGTCAAACAAATTAACATTGGGTTTATGGAGTTTAAAATCAAAACAAAATAACTGTAACAGCTGTTCATAATCAACCAGGGAACTGTCAAAGTAATACTCATGTTGTTTATAATTGTTAACATGTGGTTTCCTGAGAGCAGTGACTAAAACTGTTGAGTGAAGATTGCATATATAAAGTTGTCATATCATAAATAAATCAAAGGGACGTTAAGCTATAAATAACAACTGGAGTGACTTTAAAAATGCAGAAAAGAGGCAAATGAGCTACACAAATCTGATAATCAGTTGGGGGAAGTGGTGAAATATTACTCCAAGTCATCTAAACAAACTGGCTGGCCCTCCTCGAGCAAAGCTCGGCCCCAGGTACTTTCTCTTAAATGAGCCAAATTACAAATTTTGTTTTGAGTTAACATATCCCCACAAAGATAAGTCACATGGAGTCAAGTCTGGGCTCCTGGGAGGCCATGATTTGGGATGACCTCTACCTATCTACTTTGAAACATGACTTAAAAAGGTAAACAATAGAATCTTAACATAAATGTTGTTATAAAACAAAATGGTAATCAACTAACAGCTTTTTTTACAGATAATGGAAACAAAACTATTTAAGCTGTAGAATCCTGTGCTAACAACATAGATATTCAAATTTGCCTGGTAAAATTGTTTACAATCAGTCAAAATTGCACCATTCTTTTATGAAAACCCTGTACTACATAATATAAGTAGTATATATTACAAATAATAACTAATACAAGTATAGAAAAAGACATAGTTTACTCGTATGAATTGGACCAGGTAAAATGGCTACTTTACCGAGAGGGTTGTTGTTAGCCAAGTCGAACTTCCCGATTTCGAGAAATCTTCCTCCTCGAGCCAAGCAGCGCACAGAGGCGAGCAGTTTCTCTTCCGCCAGAGAATTGAGAACCAGATCGACCCCTTGTCCGTCTGTCTCCGTCATTACCAACTGCTCGAACGAGCAATCTCTCGAATTCCCAATATGGCTGTCCTTTATCTGTTAACAAGTTTGCACAAATTCATTCTAATAACAATTTGAGCTTGGTTCCAAATCAACATGCACATGCAATGTGTATGAACACACTCTGATGAGGAAAGATTAAAGATCTGGGAATATGGAAAAACATACTGTAGTAATATCCTTTTCAATTCGAACTGAATGTAAAATAAAATCATAAAATTGTCACTGATTTAATTTAACATTATTAAATTTTAATAACAATGGAATCTAATTCTTTAAGCTCGATTATATAAAATACGAGGGTCATCCAGAAAGTAAAGAACGTTTGCTTACTGCACCTAGCACAACTACCCCATTACTGTGATTGTGAGTGTGGCATTCCACTAACCTCCCAACTAAAGTATGAGCCGAGTCTCGTTGCTGTGCAGTCACACAACTTATTTATACGCAATACAAAATGGCAACGTCAATAGAAAATTCCGCCAAATTTGAGATCCACATAGTGTTATGTGTTCCTGAATGCGCAAAATGTCTAACCTATTGAAAATTGTAGGCAAAACCAAAGAAAGATTATGGTTAAAGAGCAAAAAACAAGATCTTAAAATGTATGTAATGTGCTACAATTTTAGTGGCTGTTTTCCTCAAATTTCCTTTATGCCTTTCTTTCAAATCATCTTCAATGAGCAATGGAATGCCACTCCGATCCTCGTCGTGCACAATGGATCCTTCCTTCATTAAACCTGTTGCACCATTTTTCCCCTCAACTTGACTTAAAGACTTTTTGTACTTTCACCATAAACTCTCTTGGTGTTTGCCTAAAAATTTCAATTGTCCGAACATTTTCAAACTCAAAAACCGAATAACACTGCGTATCACATATTTGGTGGAATTTTAGATTGAAATATTGAACTGCCACACTCGCAATCGCGGTAATGGGGGTGATGTGCTAGGTGCAGTAAGCAAATGTTCTTTACTTTCTGGATGACCCTTGTACCAAAGTTTTAAACTGACTATCAATACTATTAACATAACATTTTATCTTCAAAAATGTTTTACAATCTTGTTACCCAAAAAATAGAATAGTTTTAAAGTTGTTGACTTGAAAATTTATTGGTTTGGCCATTATTATTGAGTGGTACACAGTTCTGGTTTTAAATTAATATTCATAAATATCTTTAATCGGTGAAGTAAATTTGCTTCTTATATAATTATTAAATTATATTTAAAAGTTATTTAAAATTTAGTTAACTTTGAACTAATGGGACAAAAAAAACATCGGCATTGCCATTTTTATTATTGAATATCCTCCTCATAACATTTAATTTGGCTTGTATAACAAAGTTTCATAATTTACACACCTCAATACTGCTCTCACAAGATAAAGCTGTACACCCAAACCCCTTACACACTAAACCATCGGTACAGAACATTGAGAGAGAACTCCAAATTTGACATTTGCATCACTACTCCACCTTCCTCTTTTTCTAGTCTCGTCTGTCCAATGCATTCCGAGCTTTGGGTTGCCATACGGGAGTGTGGGAAAAAGAGAAGATTTAACTGGCGATCCCCTACCAGGAGGAGGGGGGTCTGGGAGAAATTTTGACAGTTGAGTATTTAAAAAGCACTTTTTAATGCAGTTTTAACATAAAAAATAAATGATAGAACATTAAATATTGCCAACAACAGCAAATATAGGCGAAAGCTAACGAAGTTTCTCGCCGAAACGAATCCAAAGAGTAATGTATATTAAATGTTAGAGTGTACAGGAAAAGAGAGTTTAGCTTTGGCAATTACACATTTGGCATGATGATAAAGTCACAATCAATTCATTTACATTTCCAAATACGATTTCAACACAACATTTGGATTATTTAACAAAAAAAGGAAGATTTGTTGTTTTTTTAATGGAAATTAAAAACAAAGAATTTCTTTGTATCATGACTTTGTACTTTGTGTATACACAAATACATTTTGTTACCCCAAAAATTCGGTAATCTCCAGAGAAATCCCGTGATATGGCAACCCTCATGTGCGTGAGACAAAGTTTTCTTTACCACCCTCCTTTGCTGTTTCACGAGTCGACTGTAGCAGAATTCATTTTGTGATAATCATCAACAACATTTTGAGGGTAAATACCTGAGGGAATGTCCGTTTGATGAACTCCCTTTTCTCCGGAGTTCCCACGGTTGTGAACACTGTGCAGCCATGGTACAGTGCGAGGTAGATGGCAGCCTGGCCTACCCCTCCTGTGCCCGCATGGATCAGCACAGTGTCTCCTTTCTTCATGTTGCCACATGTTATCAGGGCAAACATCGCCTGTACACAATTACATATTATCAATCATTTCCTTTTCGGATATAAGTGGCAAAACTGTATTACGAACAGGTATCTATGAAGCATTCTAAAAGCATGAAACTGAATTGAATGTTCGATCCTGATTGTACAGTTTTTTTTAAACTCGACCTAGTGCTTATGTAAATGATTATGTTTTACAAAAATTGTGCACTGATGCCAACTTATACCACTAAAGATTGTTTGACAATTCGTCGAAATAGATTTACTTATTTAATATTTATAAAATATAACCACAAACTATTAAGGTAAGCATAATAGTTTGTGGTTTATCCTACTAATATTATAAATGTGAAAGTTTGGGTGTATGTACAGATATTTGGAGTTCCATCATGCAAAAACTACTGGACCTATTAAGCTAGAATTTTGCAGGAACATAGCTTACATGCCACATTAACATATAGACCTGATAATGTCTACATCTAACATTATGGCTCCACCCCACGGGCTCTGTCAGATCCAATGCAAATCTTATAGGAGGATATCATTTTTATAATGTTACCAGCTGTATGTTAAAATGTTTGCCAGTGACTGCAAAGGAAGTCAAATGGTAAAACATATTCAAAGATTTGATAGTGCTGGTCAGGTTAACATTTCAAATGTATATGAATTTTTCACGAGCGAAGCCGCGGGGGAATCAGCTAGTATTTTATTATTGGTTATTCTTTAAAACCCTTTGAGTTTATTTAATACAACACTACTAGAGGTTTTATCCATGCAGTGATTTACAGGTTACAAGGTCTGATTGGATTGTAAATTAAATGTTAGTAGCGTATGTAAGAGAAAATTATATAAAATTTTACCAGCTATATTAATATAAACAACTACGTAACAAGACATGAAAAGTACTTAAGGTTGTAAAAATACACAAATAAGAGCAATAAATACTAGCACATAAAATTCTTTATTTGACTTCAAGATGGGGGCTCTAGTCACATAACATTTAGCGTTTCTACCTTCTTCTCCCATTAGGCTGATGTTAAATTTTAAAGTCTTTCCCTCCTCACAATAAAAATAATCCGGTATTGTTGATTTATGGCTCATTTTAAAGAGTAAAAAGACATAACAATTTTAGTGAGAAAAATTTGGATATAAAAAAATAATTTTTCAGTGAAATTCAAAATATTTCATATTTACAATTTTTTATGGGTGAACTATTTATTGTGATATCGAAATTCCGCTCACTGAAATCAAGAGTATATTTCTTGCTCTGTAAAATTATCCATAAATCGACAATTTCGGATAACCCATTGATGAAAGGCAGAATTTTACGGTTAGCTATGGTATTATGGGAGAAACAAGTGACTGGAGCCCCCTCTTGACACTGTAGCGTAGTGAATACTCACCGTTCCGTATACGACAGGCACGGTCGCTCCTTGTTCCAGGGTCCAGTGGTCAGGGATCTCCCACATCAGGTACTTGTCTGCAATCACAGTGTTGGACAAACAACGGGACGCCGTCATTCCCATCACCCTCCGCCCATCCGCGGTACGGCCAGAAAACTCAAACCCGCATTGGCAATCCTGAAAACATGATTTTTTTTATTAAATTAGTTTGTATAAAAATATGTTAAACTTAAAATAGACCTATTTAAGTTAAACTGTGATTTGAAGTCTAACATAAATATGCAACTACAGATTCTTATAAGATGAAAAAAAATGTTTGGAACTACTCATATTTTATTTAATAAATAATAAAACAAAAAATTTACTGCTGTTACAGTGCTCTGTTTTAACTTTTCTGTGTTCCAAACGCACCATTCATTCGAAACTGTGTATATATATTATAAATAATACCAGCTATATTAACATAAACAACTATGCAACAAGACATGAAAAGTACTTAAGGTTGTAAAAATACACTAAAAAGAGCAATAAATACTAGCAAATAAAATGTTTGCACCATTCATTCGAAACTGTTTTGTGAAACATGGTAAGTGGCTTTATGTAGTATTAAGACATTTATATCTCCATTGGAAATTCCCTGAGTATGCAGGTTTGCTGCGAGGGGGGTATTTTTTTCCAGCTTGTCCGGATTGTGCCACTAATTATATATTCTAGGTATTCTTTCCACCTGAAGACGAGATTAGATTCCAGATCCCAAAACGTTGTGAAACTTTGTTTTTACTAATTAGTAATGGAAAATGTCTGCAATAATTCCTTAAACAACATAACTCACCATAACCAACAATGAACTTTAAACAACAACAACAAAACTTATATATGATGTAATACTTTAATGCTTGATAAACATTTTTTTCTAGGAATTGTAACTTTTTTATATGAGTAAGATTTGTTATAAATAAATAAGACACATGCCTGTTCTCGCCTGTCTTTTGTGATGACTTCAGGAGCTAGTTTGCCGGTCATCATCATGACATCACGGAAGTTGAGTGCAGAGTAATAGATGTGAACCAATTCCTTTTTTTCTGGCACTGCATCCCTAGGAACAATAGAATCATTCATTAATTTTCACCACATGAGTCAAATAAATTGTGTGTATTCAAATCACAAATTTATTAAAGATGTACTAATTTAATAGCATGATACATAGTATAGTAACTATATTTTTGTTGTACGTTGTAAGGATGAAGAATGTCAGTTTTGTTTAAGGAGGAAATTGAAATTTGCAACAAACCTAACAGCACTTGGATTTTGGTGCAAGAGGTCACAGGCTCAACTCCCCGAGCGCTATCATCACCTAGAGAGGTTTAGACCATTGTTATTTAACAACTTATGTAAATGCCACTGGCGTAGACAAGCAAAAAAAGTGAAAATGTAAAACTCTAGATAGTTAAGAATTTCTGTTTTTTACTACATAATCAATTAATGTCAACATAACCGAACTGCAACAGCATTACAAACCATTAGAGTTTTTGTGATGAGGAACTTGTTAGTACATTTTGATATATTTTGTTTGTACTTTGGCATTGGAGCAACCAATACAATAAAATTACTAATTAGAGAAAAATAATAGTTTTTAAGATAATGCTTGTTTAAAATCATAGACATAATTTGGGGGAGGGGGGTGCAGCTGCCCCCCTCCACCAATAATATATATAACATATATTATTGATATTAAAAGTCACAAAAATTCCAATTATGCCTGTTTCCCCCCTCCCCTAATTTAAATACTCAAACTATACTTATGATCAAAATAATTGATATGTTTTGTATTTAATATCCCAAAAATATTTGGACAGTTCTTACTATAATGAAAAAAAATAACTCTGAAAGCGTGTCACCAACTCTATGAAGATTCGCAAACAGGACAGGAGTCTTGAGTCTTTTAGCTAACTTCTATCAATGCATTGTTCAGTTCCACACCAACCAACAGATATCTACAATATTTTACTGTAACCAAATGTAGCCCAGAAAAATGTATCACCCCAAAGCAGCATAAAACATGTCACTTAACTAGATAACCAAGTCTAAAATACAGTAGAGTCTCGATTATCCGACCTAAATCGGCCGCGGCAAGGTCGGATAAGCGGGAAGGTCAGATAACATGGGAAATAATAAAAACAATATACAAAATTTTGATTTTGTTGTCTAAGCGCGCGGAAGTTGATTGTTTGATCGTGCACGGGGTCGGTCGAAAAACAGGGAAAATTTATAAAAACAATGTAAACAAATTTTGATTTTTAACTTTTTTTATTTTAATTTTTTTCCTAGGTGCGCGGAAATTGATTGTTCGATCGTGTATGGGGACGGTCGGATAACATGGAATGTCGGATAACCGAAGGTCGGATAATCGAGACTCTACTGTATATGAATTGTTTCTACATATTACAAATTGTACTGTATGGAAATTAAGAAGTATGTGACATGTTATGTGTTGTTGAAGGGACAGATTCAGAGATCCTCACACGTCAACTGAAGCTTATTGTGTGCCCCTAGTACGTTAGAGTACGTTAGTTGGGTAAACCAAAAGAGAATGTGACATAGTTTTACCATAAATCAAATTGCATGTTTTGCAAATAGTAATGTAATACCTGAATCCAAGAGGACCTTGAAGCCATGTAAGGCTGGACAGATCCCCTCTCACAACGGTGTTCACGAACCCATGGTCCACCTCCTTGGGCTCGAACACTTCTATGGGGAAGTGCCGGTAGCTTCCCCAGGCCCCATCCTTGTACACGTTTATAGCCAAGTTCTTGGAGATCTGATCTTTATATAGCTCATTCTCTAGTGAAAACTCTGGAGCGTTTTTATCCATGACAAACACACATCTGGAAAAAAGTATGGATGATTTTAGATATTTCTTGCTGAACCCAGCAATATAACAATAGAGTGTTATAAGCTATGTACATTTTTCGATCATACCGTTATCGTAATATCATTGGTGTCAAAGTTAATGGAAATAAATCAAGCCTGAATTACAGTAAAAATAATACATGACTATTATAACAAATAAAAATAAAAAATATCCAAACAATGTCTGGTTTTCCCTCTGCTATTGCTGCTAAGTAATCTGTTCCCTGATTGGTCAAACAGTATCATTGGATATAATTAAAGAGATCTTATATCACTTCAAAATATAGGTACCCCTACCCCGACCCCCTTTTTGTGGGTCCTCCTTCTTTAAATAAATATATAACTTTTAAAGAATGCCTTTTCAAATTTTGTAAGACGTCTTTAATTGCACCGGGAAGTTAAAACACTCCCATGTAGTTAGTCATAACACATGCCATGCAAGCTTATCAAAAATTTGTTTAAAATAATTATAAAAGGAGTTAGCCAAGCAAACGGTGACATTAACAAATTTTATAAATTGTTTGTGAGACAGCAGGTTCTAAACTAAAAAATGACTAAACTGACATTTGTAGATTTGGAATTTGACACTCGCTCTGGATTAAATTTCCTAATTTGAGTCAATCATTTGAGTAAACATAATCTTCAAAATGTACCTACAGCAATAGCCTTGAGCCATAGAAGCTTTTCAGAGTGACCTTAACATATTACATAACACTTTGGTTACCAAACCCTCCCCCTCCCTCATATAACACACTTTAAGACTTTATCGTACCCCCCACCCCCTCTCTTGTGTTACATAACGTGATCATAATAAATATTAACAAGATTAATTCCCTTAAACATCATCTTAAGCTTTTTTCAAAGATTTAAATAAAATAGTGTTTTGATGAGATTTTCTGTTTCAAAGCAAATGTTATGTCATTCACAACAAATGAATCAAATGATCAAAAAAGCAAACAAACGGGTTTTTATATCAACAAAAAAGTTATGAAAAACCCTTAAACAACAAAGCTTTAAAGTAGTAAAATGATGATAAAGGAAACCATAAAACATAAGTACTACTGAAGTCACATTTTTATAACTCAAACACAAAATATACTAAACCAACTAAAACATAACGAATTACAATAATAATAATTCAAATTCAAATTATAATAATATCATAAACGAAAAACAACTTTTTGAAACCAAACCACACACAAATACAGTACCTAATATCACATCATAAAACGGAAGCATTTTTTTTATTTCAAATGATTTCTAACATTATATTTCAAATGAGTGAGTTACATAATGCTGACCCCGATCTTCCAAATACGCAGAGTAACACTACGCCGTACCCCCTTGAGCGTGTTACACAATATTTGTATGACCCCAAAGCAAGGGGCTTCAAAGGAAAAGATCCCTGCTTGTCTATTGAAAAATAACTTGTTTGTGAACTACGTGATAGAAGTAGAGTTCTCCCCACACCTATTATCTATTCTAGCAGGATAAAACCGAAACACAAGCCTCAGATGACAAGGGCCCAGGCCTCAACTAAGGTTTTAGTCGGGGTTGTGGTCTTCTTGTTCTGTGTTTTTTTTTTTTCCTATAAACTCAAAACTGCAGGGTCTCTATCTTTCAACCAAGGGCGGTTCTAGCAGGTGGGCTGGTGGGAGACTTTTTTACATTAAAGTGTTTATCTTGTGTTTCATTAAGTACTCTTATTTTCCTAAGATTTTACAAAGGGTAGTTTGGTAAGATATCAGTGCAAGTGGGTTGGCTGCACAGGACAGCGGCAGTGGCCGCACTGTCTGTTTGACAGGCGTTATCATTTATTATAATTAACTATAATGTATCATAACAATTATTTAAAGCGCAGAAAAGGATCAATTTATTCATTTATTCTCTTAAAGTGGCATAAAAATGCACCATTATGATATGGCGATCCCAGAATAACCATACTTTAGGGAACGACGGAACCAGGACCTTGTTGATCTTGTATAGCAGACAGTTCTGACTGCTAGTAGCGGTTTTAAAAACTACCAACAAATTAATTAAAACAGTTTGCATTAGGAATTTGAAGAGAAAGTATACACAAAATAATTATTGCATATTATTATACAACAGAGGGCCCACCCAAAATAAAACTCCTAAAACCGTCGTCCTTACCTCCAACTCCTATAAATTACTGAATGGGCAACGCACTGTTCATGAATCGTAGTGAATCATTGAAAGAAACTGTACAAATCTCAAACAAAAAATGTTCCATTAAGCTAATCTGTTTAACTAGAGGTATATGAACAAATATTTACACAGCTCGTTCTCCACCAGGTTCTTTTCTTATGCAGTTGACCAGTCCAATGATACCGTTGGTCTCCTCTTTCTCAGCATAGAGCACTACTCTCCTGTTGGCATTCTCAGTTTTCAGTGCAGCTTGGATTTGAGGCAGCCATGAATAATTCTCTAATGTTATCTTGATAGCTACTTGTGTGAACTTAGAAACCGGGTCCTATGAAAGGAACGTGATATGTTTATAAGTTAAGAAACAGTAAGACAGATTGGTAAAATTAACATGTGGGTTGGAAATCAATGTGAAGGACTTGATTAGATTTCTAATATAATAAATAAGGATACAAAATCACTTTTTAATTGTCACTCAAAGATTTAAAATTAACCTAAAGCTAATCAAAGCCACAACAATAAAAAAGGCTTGGTTCGCTTGGGCGTAAAGATGTACACAGGATGTCAAATTTTGCTTTCTCTGCTGAACTTATGTGATGCATTTGACTTATACATACAATTCTCCTTTAGGAAGCCTCTGTGTTATTGTTTATCTGAGTGACCAGGGGCGGATCCAGAGGTCATGTTTGGGGGGGGGGCGGTCACCGAAAGTTACCCCTCCCCCTTCCCTGTGGATGGTCCCTGGCACCCCCATTATTGTTTTTAACTATATGAAATTATACAACGAATGGAAGTAAGTTAACATAATATATCAATAACCTTGTACTCAAAGAAAAAGCAATCTTAACTTTATAAACAAGCTAAACAAAAATTAACTTTAGGTCTACTGCGCCCGACCGTAAATAAAAATAAAAATATTTAGGCTTTACACTTTTTTTTACAACATCTGCGTAGGCGTCTAAGAACAAGTAAGATGCCTAAATAAACAATTTATTTTAGATTTACCCACGCGAAAAACTATTTACAAAATGTATTTTAAATCTGAAATACTGAACTATACTACGCGAAGATATAATTAGGAATGAGGCTGACAGCCAAGGTCAACCTCTCGAAAAATTAAAATGTCGTACCACATTTTTACAAAATAATATATTTGGCGTATGAGCTTCTATTTGCACGCAATTTAATCTTTGTTTCCTCTTATTTCATTACATATAATTCGAGGCAATTTTTGCTTCTAGCCTATCTACTGGATATTTATTGCCTAGCAACGGATTACGCGGTTTTAAACAAAAATCAAACCTAACCTGTAAACAAAACACCGCTGATAGCAAATGACGATAGGCGGGCGAAATCCAGTAAAATTAATAACCGAATACAATTGTAGCAACCTTTGCTGCTAAAATTTACCTCCAAGACCATGTTGAAAACACTGCATTTTTGGTCTGCCAACTGGCAAAACTGCAACAACTTCGCGATACTTGGGAATATCCATGTTTTTGTAAGACGCTTTTAGGTTAAATACATGGATCTAAGTAATGTGTTATATACTAAAATGGAAGTTTAAAATTTCACCTGTCTAATGGTGTGTATTTTATTCCATTTATCAAACGTTTAAGTTCGTTAGTTTGAATTTTAATGTAACCTTTTAGACGGCAGCGGCAAAATTTGACTCTCGGAACCGAAAAACGGGGTTTCGGGAGGCTTTTTCTGTTTACATTTTCATTCGGATTTATTCAAACTTTCATCGTATGCCTGAATAATAAAATAAAACACCAAAATTCTTAGGTTGGGGGGTGGCGACCGCCCCCCCCCCTTGGACCCGCCCCTGTGAGTGACTCTGGTTATTTTTTATCTAAATGATTCGGTCAGTTGTATGGTTGTAAATTACAAAGAAAATTATTTTAATCCACTTTGTGTTATCATCACCCTTTGTTATGACCAAAAAATAAAATTAACAGTAAGAATTCTTCAAAAGATGTCGAAACCCACTAAGAATTGAAAAAAGTTTATGTAAAAAAATAAAAGTTTATAAAAAACTTTGAATTATTTGTTTATAAAACTTAAACTAGCTATGAAAGTTTTTCTCCCATACTATGCTCTAGCAAAACTGTAAAGGACATCAACAATTCAGACTATATTCAGTAATATCATCATAAAAAATATAAAAAAATGGTCAACAGTATTTTTTTATTTTCTGTTCTACACAAAATGACCATTACAAAAAGTAATTTAGAAATGGTTATAACAAATACCTTTCGAATCAGTATGATTCTTTCACTTTCAATTACACGCTCCATGCAGACAGTAAATCCAGTTGTGTCGATAGCCTCGTTTATTTTTTCTCGTATAAGGACGAATCCCTCTTCTTTTACAGCACCAAGGCAATTTTTAAGAACCTAGGAAAAAGTAAATAAGAATAGTTGCTTCAAACTAGATTAATCGGTTTATTCTAAATAACTACTTTTGCAGGAACAGTGTGAACTTATGTAGTTGGCAGTTGTGGTTCGGCAACTAAATTTATGAAAAACATATTTCTAATGTTATATTTTGGTATTAAATTGTTTCTTGCCTTATAAACATGTCCATGATATCATAATAAATTTTACTATTTCTGCAGCCCAAACAACGATAATTTTGTGTAGAAAGCATTATCAAATGGATGGTTGTTATAATGTGTTGATACGTAATGTGTCATTTGTCCAAAAAAAGGCAAGATTCAAATATATATCTTGAATCTTCAACCTTCAATCTTGAATCTTGTCTTTTTTTGACAAATGACACGTTACGTATCAACACATTATAACAACAAAACAAATGAATCTAAAAGTCAGAAAAGAGGGAAAGGATAGCTCAATACTATTAGGAAATTGACAGCCCAACCACAATTGAAAGGGATGGGATTTGATTCCTTCAAAAGGATGAGTCCCAGAATAGGATATTTACAATAAACAGCGAGCGTACATTTTGCAAGAATAATGTTTGAGCAGCACAATCAATCAATTAGTTAATTAACTTTATTCAACCATAAGTACATGAAATATATAAATATCATCAATAATCTTAAAATCTAAATCGTCAAAGGAAAAATTGTTCCAAATCAATTCAAATAATCTTGTGTTCAAGAGTAATTTTGTTTGTTTCATTCCTTATGTTTTATGTAATTTTTCATCATACTGTGCAAAAAGTATTTTAGGATTTACTTTGCTTCTCGGGAATGTTATTAGTTTAGGAATTGAAGACAGCAGTAGAGAGCGAAGTTGACAGCCACCTACAAGAATGTTCATAAAAGGAATTTTAAAAAAATATTTATTTAAGGATGTCTCACTTTACCAGAATTCCTTCATCCTCAAGTGGCTCAAATTATCCCAAGGAATTTTTAATATTGGATACGGGATAGTCTGATTCCAAGGACATGAGACTGTATGCTTATTTTCATCACACTGGACCGGAAGTAGCTATTCTTGATGACAGCTAAGAATACCGTTCTAGCAAACAAATACGTTTTGTGTAAACATAATTATATTATTCTTAAGACTTTTTTTGTCTTTGAAAAATTTGTACTGACCATGATAAACTGCCCAAAACATTAAACCATAGCTCATGATTGATGAAAAATAAGAGTGGCAAACCATTAACTCTGGTGATAGGTTTGGGATTTTACTTAAAATTCTAAGTGAGTAAATTGCAGGGTTTGGCTTTCTTTTTTCATTTCCAATTTTATTATTCTACTGCAAATATTGATCTATTGAAAGACCAAGAAATTCTACTGGCTGTTTGATGTCAATAACAGAATTATTTACATAAACATCTGAAGTGGCCTGTCTATGTGATACTGATAATTCAATTATTTGAGTATTACTAAAATTTAAAGATAAACCATTATTTATAAACCAATCGTTGAGATGTTTAAGCTCTTCCTCTACAGTCAACCAAAGAAAATTTCTGTCAAAGTGTTTAGAGATAAGCGTAGCATCATCAGCATACTGCACCAAACTCATTGTTGTTGCTTTATACAAGTCATTTACTTAAACTGAGAATAAGGTAGGTCCCAAGACCGAGCCCTGTGAAACAACATATTTTAAATTTGGTTGGTTTGGCTACAAGTACAGATAAACAAGAATAGCTGGAAAGTTACCTCTGCTCTGGTAGGAGAGAAGAGGTCCGAGGCAACTATCATCACAGCAGATTGGTCAGTTAATATCTTCTTATCCTCTACGACAATATTAGGTCCAAGGTCTACAACTTTAGGATTGTCCGCAGGAGATAGAATAGTGATGTCAGCCTGGATTTTAAATAAAATTTTACATGATATAGCTTTGCATTACTGCCTAAGAGACTTAAGTGGAATATAACTGAAAATAAGAAAGGAATTTATGAAGTGAAAAGTATTGGAAAATAAACCGTTAGGTGTAAAGGTATAATAATGATTTATTTTATTTTATGCATGTATGCATGTATGTTTACCATGAAAACACAAAATGTACAAAATAACTTAATTATTTAGGTTATTGTTTAACATCCTGTGAATTTTAAAATGTATTCATCTACTTGATTAGTGGAATGGTGGATTCGTACATAAATTCTAGTAATGTAAAGATTTGCAGAAATTTTCATACTAGTTCCACAAATATTCAAATACCTGCAATTCCAACTCAAGTCCAGAAATATTTGTAAGACAATGTAGGAAATATTAATTAAATGTTCGCATTAATCATTGTGAGCAGAGTATCTAAATAATTATAATCACTAAAGTTTTGTACCTGAATGAGGGGAAGGTCTCCCAGGATTTGCAGGATGATGGGGGACAGGAGAGTAGCATCTGGATTGCAACCACTGTCCAGGACCTCGACAACCTTTACTTTGGTGATGGAGATGTGCTCTAGGGCCAAGTGGACACACATCCTGGTGAAGATACTCAAGTCAACGTCCTGAAATAGAAATAGCAGAGGAATGTCATTAATTTCCAATATCTGTGTTGAAGAAGTGAAAGAGATAAGGAGTTAGAGTATCATCTCTTCATTTTTATACCACATTCTGTTGCAATAAGCGACATTCAGCCACTGAGACATTTAAATTAAACTTCCAAGTGCTTGTTTCTTCTTAGCCAAACATGCTCAGTAATCAGAAGCTAGGGCTGAATCCTTGAACTCGTAGTGTTATGATCATCTTTCTTTTCAAACCACAATAATTTTAAAAGAACCAGACTCCAAGCGCTCTATCCATAACGATTTTTCAGTAAAACACTATAAATTAAACTAAGTGATATTTTGTGTAAAAACGAAAAACTGTATATAAACTTGTTAAACAAACAATTTGAGAGTGTTAGGCTCAAATTTACCACATACTAATTGACCAACAGATCCTTAAGCACATTTAATAAACACCTAGTTTCTTGGATCAGATCTTGTCTGTAATGTAAAACATTCAACTATATAAAGTCTGACTTTCTCCAGTTTTGTTTACAATGGAAGCATGATTTTATTTGTAGTTATTAAAGTTGTTTAAATCAACTAATTTAATTTTCCACTTATAATCAATACTATTATTAACTTGGAAGAGGTCATATATACCAATTGAAAAGTAGGGGTAGTGAATTTTTTAATCAAATCGAGTCGAGGCGAGTATTGCCAATTATTTTCCAAGTTTTGAGTATTTTAAAGCGAGTAGGCTATTGGCCATCAGTTGGTAGTTTCAAAAAGTGTAATGGGATTTGGATAACACTCCATATTTGATCATCTAAACATGGTTTCTAACAAACATGAGTAGCAATACAAAGTTTTGGCCAGTACAATCAAACTGGAGTACGTATTGACAAACAAACCACAGTTTGTTATTCGTTTTCAGCCGATAAAACACGGTCCGGTTACCATTTGGCAAATATCATCTGGTCCAGACTTCGCTTATAATCAATATTAGATAACGCAATCGTTAGTTACGGCCGATATTAAGTGGCCCGGTCGCCACTTTGCCGATATTATGTATACCGTCGTCATCTTCGGCCTTTATTACATGATCCAGTCGTCATTTTTGGCCGATATTATGTTTTCTGTCGTCATTTACGGCCAAAATTACGCGGCCCGATCTCATTTTCGGCCGATTTTACGCCATGCGATCGCCTTTTGTGGCCGTTACTATGCGATTTGGCCAGTCGCAATCGTTAGCGATCGCCCGGAAATCGGCGGGAAATACTCGCTCAAACTTTCGAGTATTTTTCAAAACTTCGAGTCAAGTTCGAGTATTAAAATAATAGGCCGAAAACTCGAAGTTTTGAGTACTTGCACACCCCTATTAAAAAGAGGGACCTCTGGGGTTGCGTAAACATCACATCATATAATCTTTGGTTTAACGATGTAATTTTGATCTGTCTCACTTTAGATTGAAAATCGAAACTCAGGAAAGTCCTTGAGTTGAGTCTGGGAGTGGAATTTGACTGAAACCTAGTTATTTTCTACCATTGGCAAGATGTGCGCCGTTCTCAAAGATTGACAATCTCTGTGGCTGTCTGGTCAAAATATATATAACTATCTACAAATGACATAATATACACGTAATACAAGATACATACTTGTGTACTAGATACATGAGGGAAGAACTCATACTTCTCAAGTACAGGCTCTCCAAGAGGCTTCCTTCTAGCGATCGCACTGGCCTTGAGTCCTTCAATCTGGACTCCACCAGATTTAATCATGTCGAGATATTCATACACATATACTGGGACTTCTGTAAAACCACAGAAAAACAGCATTGATTTTAGTCGATTAAACCTTGTATTAAACCAGTTACTATTGTGAAACGATTAATATAATATTGTTTGCTAAAACATAACCAAAATATTCATATCTCAAAACTTTAAAAAGTTTTATAAGTGGGAAAATATTACTTCATTACATTTACTGTGAAGGAAAACTTCACAGTGCATGAAAACTAACCTTTATGTTCTTCTGGAAGAGAGAACAATGTTTGAACGTGTTTCTTGATGTCGATGACTACTTTCTGAATAGATGTCGGTACGAAAAGTCCCCTGGTGTCTTCACGGATGATCTGCAGTTGTAGCATGTTGTCCATGAATGCCACCCAGTTGTTGTGCCACAAAATCTTCCCCATGGAACCTGAAATATTTTACTAATGTGATATTTTTTATTTAAAAGGAAAATACATCAATAACATACAACATTGTTTTTAAAAACAATCTATCCCTGTTATAAAGCATTGTGGTACACTGAAGAACTGTTTAAAATTTATGATGATATAGGGCAAACAAGTTTAATAATTTTAACACAAATTTATAAACATTTTATGGTTACTAGCAACACCAAAAAAAAAGAAATCATCTTCATTGAAGTTTAAAAAGGGATGTTATAAGTTGATTGCAAGGTGTTAACAAAAACGTTTTACAAATTAAAACAAAGCTAAATTCCTAAATATTATAACATACAATTACTAAAAAAGAAAGACAATAAACTTCTTCGACTGTTATGGTAAAAAAAGCAGGTTACCTCACTCAATATGATTATCATTTACTGGCACATGAATAATTAAGTCTAATACTCTATGAATATTATCTTTCCTCACTCTGACAGTAAAGATACAATAGGAACGAGTTAACTGGTGAAGATTTTTCTCTTTCTAGAATTATTACACCAGTTTCTAGGTAAATTACTAAAAACCATCACATACCAGAGTTGTTTGCTTGAGTGATACTCCTGAAAAGTCCTTTGTAGTTGTATCCTCTCAATCTAAGCTCCTTATAGAAGTCTTTACCACTCAGTGGCAGCCACGAAGAAGCATCCTCGTTCTCTGGTGGGTCCAGTGTTACTATTTCTCTATTAATATTTTCTGGCACATAAATTTTCCCTGTTACAATAGCAGCACCTCCTTCTACAATCTCAAAGTTTCCACTTCCTTTCTGCACCATCACGATAAAGTCCAAACCACCTGTGAATTAAATTAACAGTTTTTATTTACAACTAACACAGTCATTCTTTAATTAAGGCTGATGATAATCACTATGACCGATCGAACTTGATTGCCTTGTACCATCTTTAATGTATGTTTACCGTGTTGTATATAGGGATGGCAACATTATATCAATATAGAGAATATATTGATATTTTCAAAAAGAATATCGATAATTTAGCATCGATATTTGGTCCGATATATCGAAAAAGACCATTTCGAAGGCAGGAAACACTATTAACGAATAAAAAAGGAATCAACTGAGTAGGAAATTGTTCTCAAAACTAATTTTTGTAAATAGTTTTCCTATGAAATATTGTAAGTAAATTTAGGTATTGACATATATGGAAATAATATTACTGCTAATAAGATTAGATTTCATAAAGTAGGTCTAAGCTCTTTTTTTCTTTTTTCTAATTAAAAATGTTTTATATATTAAGGATAATTCTGTTACATGTTTTATATATTTAACTGATTAATATAAAAAGAAAACAGATCCAAACACACAGACAGATCCAAAGATCCAAATGTATGTAAGTTACCTCTGCACCCCAGTTAATCCATAAACAAAAAAGTGTTAGTTTTTTTTGTTGTGGTTGGTACATGATTTTCTGGATGTTTGTCGTCTGGTTGATGACGTTTGTCTGGCATGGACTTAATTATAATAGAAATGTCAGTTTTTTGTTTTTTTTATTATTTTAACCTTTACTTTGTGTAACGTTATTTTAATTTTATATATTTTACAGTAAGAAGCATATTTTAGGCAGTTTATAATTTTGTAAGGTCCAAAAGTGATTTTTGTATCATGTTCATATAACAAATTTACAGATTACTGAATAAAATATAGAATATTTTGTCATAAAATACGTTATTATGTTTATAACAGACAAAACAAAGTCTCTATACCTATAAAGTACATGATAAAAGTTAAATAATGTCAACGTTATATCAGACTGCTGATATATCAAAAATACCGATATTTTCAAGTCGATATATTATCGGCATCGATATTTTTTAAGCGATATACCGTAAAACCAATATATCGATATTTGTAAAAGTTTGGCCATCCCTTGTTGTATACGAGTATAGTATGAGTATAAATATATTTTCAAGCATTGTAAGGCACTTTAATAATTCCCAAAAATTGAATTAACCTTGTTTTTAGTGAAAAACAAATCAAAGACAGTTTGGAATAGCAAAACTGGTGCTATAAACACATAAATACAAATTTTCAATCAATGATAATTTTTACTCATATTTCACTGGGCAAGAATCATCAACATAGAAAACTAGAACATTTGGATTCCTATTTTCTAAATTAAATATAAGATTTACTTTATAAACTATTTGTTGTATTAATGCCCATAAATATACTAAATAATACTTTTAGAATATTAAGTTCTTACCATCTTTGGGGAGGTTTGTGGCCCGATGGAAACGGACATCCTCAAAGACCACTGAGACGTCTGTAAAAAGTTCTCCTCTCATCAATCCCACTGTTTCCCAAGCCAAAGCCTACAAGAGTAAAAAGTTTTAATACGAGGTTAGGAGTTAGGAGAAGGTAATTATTTATTCCTGCTGAAAAAAGTATATTAGTTTGTTGAGAAAATAAATAATACATAAATAACATTAAGCAAGTAATTCTATACCTGTGAAGAATTTTTATTTAGGGTCGGATGCAGCTGGTATATCTTTTCTTTTATATACAAATCTTAGCTGCTCATCTTCATGAACTCAAACAATGGGGATCTGTAGACAGTGCTTTGCGGCAATCTATGGACAGTGAACTACTATGCAACGACATTTGCCTAGACTGCTCTCAGACTGGTCAATGATTTAATTTGGTTCAATAAAACGAAGTTGTCACAAGACTGATAGGTCCTTTTGGGTGCCAGTTTTCCTTTCACCTTGGAGCCTCCTTGTCTCGCCAAAGGCTGGTTTCTTTATGTATGAGACACCCGGCTGAGCTTGGATTCTCAGTCGAGTCAGAGCCCTTAGAATGAATAATGGGTCTTCCTTGCCTGCCCAATGCCACCTGGGGGTGCCTTGGAGGAATGTCTCTTACCTGACAAACTCTTGAAGCCTTTCAGGCTAAGAGGCAAACCATCCTATTGGAAAGACCCTCTAATGGAGTGTGGAAGCTAGATGGGATGGAGAGCTCCATGGAAGGAAAGGTTACCGGCTTAGGAAGTCAACCAAGTTAGAGTGCGAGTCGACATGTGATTGCCCTGCTCTGACTCCAGGTGCTGGATATGTTGAGACTCTCCTGTTTGAGTGACTTGACGCCCCTTTACCACCTTTCCCATCTCTGCCATTCCTTTCTTTCCGGTGGCTGTAAACACCCCTAAAGGGGGATGCGCCTGGCTGGCTAATTATGAGGCCTGCAAATCCTTTAATCTAACATCTTACATCTCACATGCAATTGGCAAAAGATACACGCAGCAAATATCTCCCTCCACTACATGATATTTTAAAAGAGAAGAAAAATGAGTTAAAAATAAATTTGACTTCAGCCAAAACAAAATATTTTGAGGAAAACATTGAAAAATCTGAAAATGTACAAAAAGCAGTTTGTGATATTAATCCTGAGGTTGGTGATAAAAAATTAAAGCTTGTAAAAAACATCTTTGGAAGAAGGTAGTGATATTATTACTGATCCTAGAATTATGTAAAATAAGTTCAATTATTATTTTATCAATGTCATTAAGGATAACTGTTTGGATACTTCTAGCATTAGTAGCTTAAATAACATAGATTCTCCTGAAAAAGTCAAGAACAAAGTTTAAATATAAGAACAATATTTAAATTTAAATCTGTTAATGTAGAGGAGGTGGAAAAGGTTGTAAGTTCACTAAAAAATCAAAATTCCTCTGGGCACGATGAAATCTCAGTTAAATTTATTAAAAGTGCAAAACATCAACTTAGCACAGTTTTATGTCATTTAATTAACTCGTCATTTATATCAGGGATCTTCCA
This sequence comes from Allygus modestus, assembly GCA_963675035.1. NCBI lineage: Eukaryota > Metazoa > Arthropoda > Insecta > Hemiptera > Cicadellidae > Allygus > Allygus modestus. The sequence continues at coordinate 125,065,483 of OY776113.1, forward strand.
AAACAGTTAAAAATTTCAAAAGTAGTACCCATTCATAAAAAAATTAACAACTTTTTGATTAGCATATTACGTGTTGTTATTACTTACAGGCTGTAATAAAAGACGTTTGGCCTGATGATGACCGGTGTGACTGGTCGAAATCGATAGCCTTGTACCATCTTTTATGTATGTGAATCAGTATAAGTGTAAATATATTCTTAAGTGTTGTAAGAAGTCTTTTATTACATCCCGTAAATAAAAAAATGACAGTAAAACCATGTTAAACTATCGTCCAATCGACCTTTTACTTGTCATTTCAAAAATTTATGAAAAAATTGACCATAAACAATTGACAGAATATCTAGAAAATACTATTAAGCTAAATAATTTTCAACATGGTTTTAGACCCGGGAGGTCAGTAATAACAGCTGCTAATTCTTTTATTGAGTCTGTCATTGATTCAGTAGATAAAAGTAAATATACCGCAGGAATTTTCATGGATTTATCTAAAGCATTCAATAGTGTGAATCATTCTCTTTTAATTAAAAAATTAAAGTCAGTATATCAAAAACTGCAATTAAGTGGTTTCAATCATACTTGGACAAACGACTCCAATTGGTTGAAATTACCCACATATCAAAAGACAACCGTGTCTCAAAAGTTTTTTCAGAATCTCAAATCATTAAACTTGGTGTCTCTCAGGGATCAATTATGGGCCCTCTTCTTTTCCTATGCAACATCAATGGCATTTCAAATTCTGTAACTTATATGCCACAAAGTAATCTATGCCTCTATGCAGATGATGTAAATCTTAAAGGATCTGCAAGCTGTAAAGAACAGGTAGAGATATTGAGCTTTATGCAATTGGAAAGTGTATGAGATTTTCTGGTAAAACATAACTTGGCATTAAATATTCAAAAAACTAACGTTATCAGATTTAAAACACATCAGAATAAACAGTTGACAATTCTTAGGGTTAACCCTAGCCCAACACCTGAGATGGGACGTTCACATTGATAACGTTTTATCAAAAGTAAGCTCTGGAATTTATTCACTCTATAGAATGTCTTTCTTTTGCAATAAAAAAACATGAAGAAACATTTATTTTGCAAATGTTCATTCTCATATTTCTTTTGGTGTATGTCTTTATGGTGCAACATAAAAAAATAAAAGGGATAGTATTCTAAAACAACAAAAAAGAGCAATCAGAATTATAATGAAATTAAATATGATGAATCTGCCAAGGAGCACTTTAAAAATCTGCACATTTTAACAGTATATAGCCAATACATTTTTGATAAAATTCTCACAGAAAAACTTAATGAAACAATCTTTGATTTAAATTAAAAATCCCACTCTTACAATACAGGACACAAAAAACATATGAATAAATCACACCACAATTTAAACTTCTATGAAAAAAAGCCCACGTATATGGGAATGAAATTTCTAAAACATCTAGCAAACAACATTAAAAATATAACAAACATGAATAAGTTTAAAAAAGTACATAAAGATTTCTTGGTAGATAAAACCTTATCCTCTTTAGAAGAGTACTTTCCATCTACTCTGAATTTTGGAGTTGGAATTTATATCTTTTCTCTGTAAAATAAAAATATACTAATGCTTGGTTATTTTATTTCTAGTACTTATTAGTTGTTCACAAAATTGTAAAGATTCTTAGCCTAAGTTACAACAATTGTATTGACATATTCAATTGTGTACTATGTATATTTGATGGATAAAGATTATTGAATTTGAATCACAGTAGTGACTTTGACAATCCATGAAAAGTATTTTATTTCCCAACCGAATCGAACATGTGCACAACCATGTCTGAATTTTGAGGTCACTCTACCGATGAATTATCCATGATACAATTGGGCTTAGTAAGTTGCTTATTTGTGGGTCTTACTGATTTATCCTTTTTCTATCGAGTGTGATAACTAATACATTACATAAAAAACACCAAAATAACAGGAAATGCAAAATTAGTTCATGAATATATTACCATGTACCATGTATTATATAATTTACCAGATATCCAGTAGCTGGGTAGAGGTTGCGCCCATCAACAATGTGGCCTCCAAGGTACTCCAGTTCGTCATCTTTCAGGTTAATGTTGACAGTTCTTTCCCCAGACTTGATTTTCTCTTGCATTCGGTAGGAAGTGACATACCAGTCCTCTGAGTGCTCCCACCGAACCAACGGGGCAATCATTGGGGTGCCTCGAGACACGGGCAAGGGAACTTCAGGGTACAGGTTAGCAAACTGTGGATTCACCCCCACCTCAAACAGCCTGGAAGAGGGAAAAAATATCTATACTTTTTAGTTCCAAATGACTCCAAATAAAATAAATTATTTTATAAGCACACTAACACCGAAAACTATAAAACACTTCAGAAGGATGACTATCATGTTACTGGCAGTTGCATACAAAATGGTTGGTGTGGTTACCGGCCACTTTGAACGCTAGTGGTGCTAGATTGCTCACTAGGGGGCATTCAGGTACACTTGCTGCCATCCCTATCAGCTACCCGACATATTCCCTACTGTTATGGCAAAATATTTAAACTCAGTTTGAAATGACTGCCAAACAGATCAGACAGGAAACACATCTAGCTGATGCTAGAAGGTCCTCGAAGGTAGGCAGGAAGAAGGCCGGCACATGGTCACTACATATTTAAGCCGCAAGAATGGTTGACACGTCCCATTCCTGACTTGTACACTCACCGTATCGGATCAATTAGGCCATGTTATCTAAAATTTGCGAAATTCGGTAAAGTTCCAAAATTCTCCGACTTGTTTACGGGCTGATCAGCCGATATATTCTATTTCGGGAACTAGACCGGGAAATTACTGAACGAGCAATTTGAATTAACAATTCAAAATTATTTTTAATTAAATTATTAACAAGTACTCGAGATCAACCGCGTGTTTTCCAAATTCAGGTTCAAGTCGCTAAATTCAAGTAGAATCTTTAAATTCAATCAAATAGGGTTCATTTAAACTAGATAAAGTGTGTTTCTACTATTGTGTCAAGGATATATAATATATAATATATAAGATATATAATACTTAGTGGTTGTATAATTGTGCAAAGTATCTACAATGCCTCTGTAAGTAGTACCTGTTATATTTAAGACTGTTATTTCTTTGGTCATTTTTCATAGTATATTATTAAGTAAAAGTGCCACTGATTATTTGCAGATATTGTTGTTATTTATGTTATTTAAAGTTGGGACAACCAACACACAAGTACTGTTAAGCTTGAAATTATTTATCACTGTTAATTATTAATTAGTAACACCATTCACGAGCCTTATCTTTGCACTTGACCTTTTAATTAATTTGTAACTTTGTAAGAACTAGCGATTTGGGATTTCTCTGCAGCTAAATTCTACGGGGGATAACCCAAGACAAAATAATTGCATACATTCGCTTAATTAGTCTCATAAAAAAAGAGAAACAAAGTCATTCACTTCTAAACTGAGCAGAGGTATGTGGTGGCTTAAGTAATATCAAGGTTATAAATTAATTAAATGTGGCATGAATAGGAGTACATGACGGGTTAGAGGTAAGGAGGATTTTGACTGAATGAATTATTCCTAACCCTTCTTACATTCTGTGTAGCCACTCATTTGTAACATTCATCAGGTGCTTATGTTAGTGCACATTTTAACTACCATCATACATGTGTTATTTTGTACCTTGCTTGTTTACGACCTAAAGCATGAAACAAACAAACAAATATAAAAGGCCAAAAGAGATTAATTAAGCTAACGGTTGCATGGGAAACAACAGCTGATAGCGTACAATCAAATTAAAATAATTCAGAGTCACTAGCTTCCTTGTGTTTAAAGTGTTATTGCATTAAATTCAATAAATAGTATTTTGGCTCAACCATTATTCTTATTGCAACCCACACCTCATCAGAGATCCAGGAGTGTCTATTGAGCCCAGCACACTCCCATTATATCTCTCTAAGTAGTGTACCAGGTAAAGTAATATTTGAGGAGTATAAAATAAATATAAACGATTTAGTCCAGACAGGACAAAGTGCGATTTGTGATAAGAGAGAAATTAATTGCAAGTGGTTTGGCAATTGAAAGGGGGTAGTGAGTGATTACCAAAGTGTTACAAGTAAGAAATTGTTTCTTTTATTGAGAACATTAGTTATTTAAAATATTTCTTAATAATATTTCATAGTTACAAAGTTTGACTTGTAACACCACTCCACCCGCTGCCTCCTCTCATGGCGCTGTCACGGAAGAGGAACCCTTCTCCTATTCCAATTAGCCTTCTCTATTGTCTTATTTTCCTACGACGCTGCGACATTAACAATTTGTATAGCCTGGATACCTCAATTTTTTTTTAATTTATAGACTTTTCCATGTGAAGGCCAGCTTTCCTTTCAAAACTTGCATAGTATTATAGTTAGCATCAATATTATGATTTGAAACTGCTAGGTAACTGATAAAATGTAACCTTGTAAGTAAAATCCAAGGACTAAAAATTATTTTTACTTCAGTTTTTTAAGGTTTCTCTACACTATCATCACAAACATAACATGATTCAGTATTCTGAGTTTTTTTATTTCTCCTAGAAGAACTGTACACACTAACTCTACAGAAAAAGTAGGAGGTGGGTATTAATTAATAGTTGCCAACAATTTCATCAAAACTTTCATACTAAAATTACTGGTTTTTTTCATCTTTTTTGTATAAAGGTTATTTTCTTCTTCAAGTTCTATAAGTTTTACTGAAAGGTTTGATAACGTTCTGAATAATTATCACCAGTTCAAAAGGTACTTGAACACTTTTTTACAATGTTTGATTTGTTTACTAATCTTTAGGAAACCTTTAGGAAATGTTTTGGATTCTAAATTGCAATTATAATTTTCCTCCTTAAAATGCCTTAATTTGAACACTTTTTAATATATGTATTCCCTCTTAAATAATAGATAGTTTACAACAATTAAAATAGATGAGCAGAGGCCTTTTTGTATAGAAACATCTCAAAGTTAGCCTAATAAAGTCCTCAAGACCATAATTTGTATAGATTATAAAGAATAATAACTGAAGCTTTGCCTCCTTACGTTACAATCGTGGACTTCTCATCGGAGACTAAATCAAAACAATATTAATTTTATCTAATTACCCAACCTATTAGAGCATACGAGTCATTTATAAAACATCAAACACAAACTAATTCTCCTCTTGCTCAAATTTATAAACAAAATCGTATACTTACTTGCCCAAAGCTGTAACCAAGACAACAGAGTTATCTGGGCTGTCTTTTTGAGTCAGGGGTATGTTGACGCTCTGTTTGTCCAGAGAGCGACGTAAGATGGCTTGTAGCAAGCCGTGAGGAGCGATCTCGATAGCGATGGCTCGAGCTTGTATGTGTTTAGACGCTTCCTCGAACAAGACCGGACTGAGCAGGTTGTTGGTGTGATAGTCAGCGGAGCAGAGCTTGGCGAGAGGAGTGTCCCACTGAGCCTCCGGAACGGAGCTGCTGACCCACCGGGCGGAGCGCGGCTTCGGGCTCGGAATCACCTGAACATATTACACTGTAATAGCCTGACAAGAAAAAAACAGTGGACAAAACTTTAGTTATGTTTAAAAAGATTAAAAGGGAATTGGCAGATGGCAGAACTTTACACACATAATATGCTGTGGAAATTACAACATAACTGATATTAATATTATTAGTGAACTTCCTATGGAAAAGTGTCAGAAAAAAGCCAAATGTACAATTAATTCATATTAAATGATAGAACATAAAAGCCAAAAATTTTAAACCCTCCTTCATCCTTGTGTGGTGTTGCTGTATCACAAATATTTACCGAGTTATTAAAAAAGGGTAAACTGACTGAAAACAGTACGTTGTCTTTTGGGGATTTTACAATGGAAAAGGCGGTTTATCATATCCTGATGTAGTTTTATTACCCCCAATACTCCAGTACCAACTTTTGATCCTGATGGGACTTCCTTCTATCCTTATAATGCACAACATTGCCATCCCAATACTGCAATATATGTAACTAGTGCAATAGTTTAAAAATAAGCAGGAGCATCAGAGCAGCCAAAAATTCAAATGTTTTCCATTTTCCAGCAAAATGGCACCAGTGTTTGTTCAAACCTGTTTCTTTGATTTTTTAAGTTTTGAATGTGGAAATGCGCTTCCCTCACGTCAGTGTGCTGTGTGTGAACAGATTGTTTATAAAATAAGATTCGTACTTGCCCTTTTTTAGCGAATTTCCCCTATAGGGAAGAAGCTATTACCGTAGTCGGCATGGTAAGACCTAGGCCCGGGACCATGATAACTTTTCGTTTTGAGGTCCCCAGACCCCAAAAACACCTTTCGTTCGATTCTGTATATATATATATATATATATCTATATATATATATATATAGATATATATATATATATATATAGATATATATATATATATATATATAGATATATATATAGATATATATATATATAGATATATATATATATATATATATATATATGTGTGTCCGTGAGCACGATAACTCTCGTAAAAATGATCCGATTTTGACGAAATTTTGTATAAACATGAAAAGCAGCATTTATGACTTTAAGTTCAAAAACCAGACAGATTGACCTATCCGAAGGGGTATTTTGGGGGGGTTTTGTACCCCAAAAATGGGTTTTTTGAATTTTTTACTTATAATTTTTGAAAAAGTCAAATTTTAGTCTTGACCATTCGATTCAACTTAAAAAAACACACAATTTGGTATTTCGATCATTCCTCTACGTCAATTGGTTATTGAGATATTGAAAGTGCTAAACACAGTACGTTGTCTAATGTTATTCTTAAGGAGGAAAAGAAAATTTTTGTTATCTCGCTTATTTATGAACGTATACTGACGAAACTTGGTATACAGCTTCATCTCGTTGAGGTCTATTGATATTTCCTCAAAAATTTTTTTTTCATAATTCTCCCGTAGCAGCAAACCTGCGTACTCAGCCCCCATGTTATTCTTATGGATAATAATTAAATGCTCTGCCTCCCTTAATTATGGACATAAATGAATAAAAACTGGTATACGACTTCACCTAGTTGAGTTATATTGATATTAGCATAAAAACCCATTTTTTGTGTTCCTTGTTGCAGCAATCCTGCGTACTCAGCCCCAATGTTATTCTTATGGAGAATAATTAAAATTGTGTATATCGCTTATTTGTAAATATATTTTTATGAAACTTGGTAAGTGGCTTTATGTAGTATTAAGACATTTATATCTCCATTGGAAATTCGCTGAGTATGCAGGTTTGCTGCGACGGGGGTATTTTATTATTTTAACAATATTTTCTTGAAAATTTTAATAAAATGTAATATTATAGTTTATCGAATAAGTTAGTGGCTGTAATATCAGAATTCTTGCTCAGAAATGCACCTTAGGTTAGTGGCCATACAGATGTGGCAAAGGGATGATCGTGCAATTTCTTACAGAAAGAAATCAAGCAATCACTTTTTTCCTGAAGATGATAAAAGTTGTGCTGGTCTCAAATTTCGCACCAAGTGCAAAATGTGTTCTTTTAATACATTTTTCTCACAAACCAATAAATCTGAGGCAGCAATTCATCCTCACTTGCACATTGATTAGTCATAAATTGTTGAGTACAGCAATCGTTGGAGTACAGGTTTGGTTGTTCAAAAGTAACTCAAAATGAAAAGATGTCCACAATGAAGAAAGATGTACGGTAGCAAAAAATTTTGAGAAGAGGCCATTTTCAAAAATATTTTTTTATGTTACTCTAACCTTTATGTTCAAGGTCTGAGACATTGAGTTATGTAAGCTCTGAGTGAACTATTCGTGTCATAAATATTATCTGGCTTTTAAAATTCAGTTGAAAAAAACACACTTTGCACTTGGAGGAAATTTGTTTTGCAGCAAACACTTAAATGAGCTAGAGAAAAATATGTTAGAATCACACTATTATTCGGCTACCACTGCTTGATGCCAAGTGACTTGAACATTTCTGTGCAAGAACTGTGGCAGTGCCACAACCCCCATTACAACCCAAGAAGTGTGCAAACAGAGGTTACTTCTGTGCCGTGCAACGCCACGTCTCTCTGGACATATGATTTTGCCAATAATCTTGTTGGTCACCACCAACCCAACGGCGCTACCGGAAGCGGCATGACGTACCAAAAACTGTTAAATCGTGGCCCTTCCGGCATCTTCCCTCTCTATTGTAGTTCTTCAAGTAATCAAGACGCCCTTTTCCCGGTTGGCATAAATTGCCAATTTGACGAGCTTGAACTATTAGAAATGATGTGCTAAGTACACTAATTTAAGGGGGGGAGCTAGGTGAAGCCAGGTTAAGGGTAGTTAAATATAGTTATGATTAATTATTGCGTTTATACCTTGGCGTGGGTACTGCCCACGCCACAGGGCCTTCTGGTCATCAGGAAAAGCATTCAAATGTAGTACTTAGGATCATATGTTTGGCTTGTGAGGATGTTGTAGAATTAATTAGGTAGTTTTAGGTGATTCAGCAATATTATTTCAATAGATTCAATTACAGGTTAGTTATATATCAATATGTATGGACCCATCAAAGCTGGCTATGGCAAGTTTTTATCTGGCAGATCGATCCTTCCTTTGGGTAAAATCCAGCAATTGCTTCCACTACTTAGTTATTTCTTAATTTAGTTTCATTACCTATTGGTGTTCAGTGATCTGTAACACCAACCCAGTCACCAACCAGGCTATTTTACATTCTCTGTATACCTTCCCATATCTAACTTGCCTTCAGTTAGTTTATATTCATATTTCTGCTTTAATTTCCCCCAAACGTTCTGTGAGACTTATGCCCCAAACAGATTTCCCCTGATCCCCCAATCTCCCATTTCTTCTACCCGGCTCACTTCCCTAACAGCCCTCATCGTACAGGCCATTTTGCATGGGTTGGAAAAAGGAACACCGAAGTCAACGCATTTTTATCAAAAAAGTTCATAATTAAATTTTAGTTTTGATAAATACATATTTGTTTCTAATTTCAGTGATTTATGCAACTGAACACTATCTTACCTGCTTAAGATATGAGAGAAGTTTTGGTCCAGCAGGAGCGATGTAATGGCTGTGATAAGCGATGTTGGACACGTTCACTTCACGAGCGAAGATTTTCTGTTGCTGAAGTTTGGCCACAAACGCTTTTACCACTAGTGCAGGGCCTGAGATGGTACAGCTACCGGCTGAGTTGTGGCAAGCAACATCAATTTCTGGTGGGAGAAGCTCCTTTATGTCGTTGTAGCCCATACCTGGAGTCAGAGCCATACATGACTAGGATGAAACTCAATTTAGAAGTCTCATTCAGTATTATTTTCGCGAGAACCAATTTTTAACAACCTAACAAAATCACCTGTGAGAAAATAGCTAAGAACAGATTTTAACTTCCATTAGAGTAGGAAGATTAAGTGGCATGAAAAATTGTTAAAATTTTACTTTTTTAAGAACTCGGGCTTAAAATTCCTTTATGAAAACATATTTTCAAAGAATTAAATTAATAGTACACAATTGTGTCAATTTAAGTGCATTGACTCTACCTATCCCAGCTTGAGGTACTTGAACTTACACCCAGCTGCTGAAGCACATCACTTGCATTCAAATTACAACCATTAAACTAATAATTTCAACTACATCAAAGAATAACAAACGACTTATATAAATCCATCCTAAGTTTAGGAGTTTCAAAAAGTGTTACAAAGTGAAAACATTCTTTAATTTTGTAAAACAACATGGCTGTGTATCGTCTTTAGAATCTGACAATTCCGGTTGCTCTAAGTTTAAAGTCAGGTACCTGCCCAAAATAAATGTTGGCAAAAATATTGATTTAGTGTTGATTTTTTTAAGGAAAGGATTATTTTCCCACAACCACAATTTTTTCCAAAGTAGAAATGTTTTATGAACCAGTAAGTAACAATACAAATTATATACATTGTACAATTAAATACCTACCAACAGCAGCCATTGCTCCAGTGATTAGTTTAGATTCCAGAGATGCTAGGCCTCGGTAATATGCCGCTAAGATCATTTGCTCCGCCGTGAAACAGCCGTCAGCGTAAGCGCAGCCGAGCTCGCCTACTGAGTGACCAATCAGGTGATCCGGTTTGATCCCCACTGTCGTCAAAACGTCCACTAGACCGATCTATCATAACAACACAAATGTACAGAAAGAATTAATTATCAAGCCATCTTGGCTCCCAGATTTGATATTTTAGAAAAAAAACTAACTCAAGGAGTTCCTTTGAACAGAGATTATCAATGATGGGATGATTTTAGCACTAGATAAATTTCAGAATAGGATTAACTGATGACATTAACTAAATGGAATAATTAGTTGAGCAAGAAAGATTAACCAAGTTACCAGCTCACATTGGGTCAGTGTCAGCCAATCAGAGAAAGTGCAAATCAGCTTCAGTATTTTGTACACTGTTACATTGAAAGTTATCATTATGTCTTATAGGGTTATGAAATATTTCATTACATCCAATGTAATTGTATAAACGCATGTTACTAACATCAAAACATGTTGTTAATCTGATAATTTTAATTTTTCCTAAAAACGATATAACTTATATAGGAATATGAATTTATCATAATTGATAGTATCATTATTTTATTATTTTTGTGGAGTTAATATGTATAGTTAATTGTAACTGCCCAAATGAAATATTTTGAATATGATACATGTAATTTTACTATTAATTTCTCTTAGCCATAAAACTAGTAAGTTAAAATGAAACTCTTATAAGGGATAAAGGCATTTGTTTAATATAAATAATAGAACAATATAAATATCTTTCCTCACCTGTATCGCTGCAATGCCGACAAAAGAGTTGAGAATGTTGTCAAAAATCTTTGGGTCGGTGTCACTGATGATGTGAATTATATCAACACCTTTTGGTTTCAAAACTTGGTGACATTTTTGAATGGCTGCAGCGAAAACGGGAATCTTCATAAGAGTTTTCCCCATTCCTGCCCACTGAGAGCCCATACCAGAGAACACGAACCAGATAGGTCTCTTGTCCCCAGGGTAGTACTGAAACATTTGTTTGAAATTGAATTATCGTTGTTTAACACTTTAAGCGAAAGACCCTTAACGACTTTTCTGGTTTGTCCAAACTTATGGTCAGTCTAGACAAGGCAATTATTCCATCGCTACAGATTCCCGAATAACACTTTAGATATGAGTTATGAACGATACTTTTCATCACACTGTAAATAATAATACTAACGAAACATCTTTTTCAGACATTATTATCAGGTTTGCTGGGTAATATTTCTCACAACATAATGACAATAATTGTGTTTACATTGTTTTATTGTTTATCTGCTAGCTCGATTATTAAGAACAGCAAATTTTGAATGCATACATTGAATTTCCGTTTATACTGCTAATTAAATGATTTCAGTGCGGGAAGGATTCCAAACAGTTTTTCCGGACCCAAGGTGGGAAAGAATCACTTTCGGTAATCACAGCTGATACCAAAAATAGCTACTTTCAGTACAGTGTGATGAAAAACTATTTGTAAGAACTACCGGTCTGAGAGACTGGATTTTTCTCTAGGCGTCAATTCCGAATGAAAGGCTGACACACCGACCAGGTCTTTCGTATTCAATAATATTCAATTTTATTAAGTTTTCTCTTCCTTGTTTAAATAAATATAATTTGTTTATGATACCAAAACACTAAGAAAATATTTCTTTAGACATTGGTAATCCAAAAATTGTTAAAGTGTAGAAATATTAAAGGTCTCTGAAAGCGGTTAATCTAAGATGTTAATATTTGTCAAGCTATCTTGTTCCTTACATTTCAGTACCGTAATGTTTATATTTTTTAAATTCATTAATTACCTCTATATAAATAAACAAATCAATTATTAATTACAAACAACAATAAGAGATTTATACTAACAAACTATTTGATTTAAAATTAGATAGAGAAGCCAAACTTAGTACATAATATGGTAAACAACTAAGCCAGTGAAAAACTATCAGTGAATTCAAGAGTCAAGCACCTATTGTTTTTCAAAAAATAAAGTTGTGGCACTTTTAAGATATTTTATAGTAACGTTCTAATTTTCATTGAATGAATTACACTGTGTTACCTTGATGGAGCGCATGCGAGCAGTGCTGTTAGTGTTGAGCACTGTGAACCCCCGGAAGATGTGTCCTGGAATCTCGTCGGTATGGACGCAGTGGAGCAGCTTGACAAATTCTACGTCAATACCTCTTGCCTCAACCTTTAAAAAAAAAATAATTTGAATAAAGCACATTCAGCTAAACCTTGTAAAGAAAAGACAAATTTCTTTATAATTGAAATGTATGTAGTTTGGTAATTATTTTTGATGCAAAGAGATTTCAAGCTATTTGCACTTTTTAAAGAAATATTTGTTACACCCCCAAGTTAATAATATCACTTACTCTTACCTCTTTTAGTGATGTACTTGATTCATTAAAAGAAGGTTTTTGGACCGGGAGCTGGGAAGTAACAAATTACGTCATAAGGTCCACAGGAAAAATCTGTGCCATTTCGAAGGGGGATCTTTGGGTATGAGGAAAATGTGTTTGTGAACCGTCAATCTCAGGCTTTCTCCCAGGTGGACAACATCAAAAATTCAAATTTTATATCATAAGGTCCATGGATTTGACATATGCCATTTCGTTGTATACGTTTTGGGGATCACAAAAACACCTAGGTGGACAAGATTTTCGGGGGCTTTACCCCAGGTGGACAAACTTGAAAAATAAAAAAATCCAAAATTTTACGTATAAGGTCCACGAATAAAATAGGCGGCATTTCATTCCTCAGGTATTCAGGGAACCAAAACCACTTAGGTGGACAAGATTTTCGGGGGCTTTACCCAAGGTGGACAAGATTGAAAATTTCATCTTTGGAATTTTGGATTTCTTTTGATGTGCCTAAAACCCATCCTATCAAACCAATTTCAATGAAATTTGTTTTGAGGGGTCATAGCGTAAATATGACTGTCATAGCGAAATTCAAAAAACTGATATTTGGAACATTTTGAACCCCCATAAAAACTCAAAAATAGTCATGTAGTTTTAGGCATGAAATTCTACAATAAGTTACCCAACTCAGCTTTTAATGTATCTTTTAATGTATTTAAAACCAAGTTTTATAACTGGCTGATTTTAAATCCTTTTTATTCAATTTCTGAGTTTTTAAATTTTAATAATTGTAATATTATATTTTGAAGTAGCCTATTACATTAAGGAAGGAATTGTTTTTATTATTGTCTTTGTTTGATTGGAATTTGTATTGCTGATCTGGATGATATTTGTCATATGTTTTGTATTATTTACTATGCAATTTGTAGAGATTGTTTATTATTTATGGTGTTTAATTTTGACTTTGTCTATAACCTGTATAGTGTTGATGACAATAAATATTCATTATTCATTATTATTCATTATTATTCATTATTCATTATTCATAAAACTCCATTCCCATGGTCTGATATTTCTGGATTTCAAAAATAAAGTCATAAATGTTGCTTTACACGTTTGTACCTTTACATATGACTTTAAATTCAAAACCCAGAACGATCGGACAATGGGAATGGAGTTTTACAGGAGTTCAAAATGTTCCAAGAATCAGTTTTTTGGATATTTTACCCAAAATTTATAAAACAGTACATTTTGGTTTTGTCCATTTTATTGAGCTTACAAAAACAAATAATATAGTATTTTGAATCATTAACCTAGGTTAAGTGGTTGCAGGGAAAATCCCCAAAAATGTGATCATAAAATTTCCCATGTTAATCTCCCAAGTAGCATTTGTAAAGGCCAAATCAATTTTAAAATAATTTTAAAATAATTTTAACCATAATTTTTATGGTTTCAAAATTATTATAAAATGATTTTTTTACAAACAAATTTCCTATCTGATCAATTTTATCATACTTTCAAATCATTTTACAATTTATTTTGCAACAATTTGAAATAAATCAGTTTTAAATTAATTTTAAATGATTTAAAAATATGTTTAAAAATTACAAAATTAATATTTACTGAAAAAATACTGTTTATATTTATTTTCACAATCTGACTAATGTAATATGCATGAAAATCAAAGAACAAAATTATGAAATATATTTTACGTTTCAAAAATATTTTGACCAAACCGCGTATAAACACACACCTTAACCATATTGGCCACACCACCCTTTGATATATTAAGGTCGGGCTGGCAACATAAAATAACCAACTGACTACAATTGATTACTTATGGGAAAAAGGTTTTTAGCTTTTCCTCAGTTAATTTTATTGGAAACTTCTCATTTCTTTTTACCAGTAAGTTCATCCCCACAAATGAATCATTTTGGTATTTAAATCTAACATATATACAGCCGCATGTGTAACTCACTGACTGACTGACTGACTGACTGACTGACTGAGGTATACGAATTCTAGACCACTTCTAGATGAGCTAGAAACCTGAAATTTTGCATGCAGGTAGCTTATAGCTTGTAACCCCCAGGAAAATCGCAAAAACTGACAATTTTTACTATTAACCCCCCTAAAAAAATATTTAAAATCCCCCAAAAAAGGCTTATTTTAAAATTAGTTTTTGAGCTCTAGCGGCCGAACGGATTGACCTATCGAAAAACGGACATCACCATGTGCTACGGATTTTGCAAGAACTACAACTTTGGTCCTATGACTTTTTGTCGTATCTCGTCTCCTTCACCCTTAGATAGCTCTAGATTTTTCCAAATTTTGTTATGGTTTTTTATTTCCTATCACATTAATATACTTGATGGAGGCCTGATATTGGGCAGTTAGTATGTCTACACCACACTTAGTAAATAGCAGCAGAAATATTACCAGTTTTTATTACTTAAACCTTTCGGAAAATCAAAAACTCTTAAAATCTATGGATTGGACCGTTTTCCAAGTAGAATTACTTATTATTTATTTTATTATGTTTATTTATTATTATTATTTATTATTCCTATTAGTAAGGAAATGCCGGTTCTAGAACATTTGTTATTAATTAGAATGCACGTATCACATTTTATACTTTAACTAGTATCGTGAGATATGGCATGCGTGTGCGTTGCACCTTTTCTTCCCAAATCCTAATATTTTTAGTTTGAAATACCTCAAAAAATAAATAATTGTGAATAAAAAATCAAAATGTAGTCTTTTTATTTGAGCTCTAGCGGCCAAACGGGTTATCCTATCGTAAAACGAAGACCACTACTTACCACGTATTTTAGACGAACTACAACTTTAGTTCTATGACATTTTGCCGTATCTCAACCCCTTCACCCTTAGGTAGCCCTAGATCTTTTAAATTTAGACTTTTTTCCAAGATTAGTTTGTGGTTTTTAATGGTTTGTCGCTCTAATATAGAACTTAGAGGCCTAATATTTATCACACAGTATTCCTACATTACAATTAGTACCAAGCAACACTCCCACGCCCAGATTAAATACATTAAACACACAAAATAATCAAAGTCTTATAGCTTTTGTAGATTTTTTCGTGTTTTTCGGGTATATTTTCTATGTTGCGCTCTGTCGAGAGTAAAATCCCTTATAAATCATGTCATATTTGTTGCAGAAGGCTTGTAGATACCCAAAGTCATAGTATTTCAGGTTGTTAACGGTGGTCGTATTCCTTATAAGGTTCAAAAGATGCCTTATAAAGGCTAAATTATACATCAGTTAAGGGTATTAATTTGTTTCAAGCACTTAAGTAATACATGGAGGCTTAAAATTTAACATACTACGTCTCCATACGAATTAGTATTCATCAACAGGCAAATGACCAGATTTTATAGTTAAACTCTTAAAAATAATCAAAGCCTTGGAATAGTTTTAGAATTTAGGTCTTGAATATAAATTGGACCAATTAAAATTAAACTGTGGCCAAACAGCGACCTGGGGGCGAAGCCCCCACAGGGGTCTGGGGGCGGAGCCCCCAGCGAGCGAAGCGTGTTGTGATTCTACATCCAACCGTTCAAGAGATATTCAAAGTGCTAAACACAGTACGTTATCTAATGTTATCCTTACGGAGAATTTAAAAAAATTTGATATCTCTATTATTTATGAAGGTAAATTCATGAAACTTGGTACTTGGCTTCACCTAGTACTGGTATATTGATGTTTTCACAAAAAAAGATTTTTTGTTGATTGTCTCCATTGCAGCAAACCTGGATACTCAGCCCTAATGTTATTCTTATGGAGAATAAGTAAAGTTTTAAATCTCCCTTAATTATGAACGTAAATTAATAAAACTTGGTATATAGCTTCACCTGGTTGAGTTATATTGATAATTGCATAAAAACACGTTTGATATCTTTCTTGTTGCAGCAAACCTGCTTACTCAGCCCCAATGTTATTCTTATAGAGAATAAATAATAAAATGCATATATCACTTATTTATAAATGTATTTTTATGAAACTTGGTTAGTGGCTTTATGTGTTAGGGAAACATATACATGCATTGGAAATTCGCTGAGTACGCGGGTTTGCTGCGACGGGGGTATTTTTTAAATAAAAAAATTTAAGATAAATTGGGGGGCATTTTGAAACGGAAATTTGGTTTTTGATAATTTTTTATCCTTAGCTTTAGACAGTGTATTTAATCATTTATAGACAGTTACAGCCTATTTTTGCCTCTTTTAGGCTTTAATGGAACAAATAAGTAAAAATAAAAAATAAACTTTTGCAAACTAAATTTTGATTTTTTTTTTATAATTAGTTTTGTTTTGACGCTATGACCCCTCAAAACAAATTTAATTGAAATTGGTTTGTTAGGTTGGGTTTTAGGCACATCAAAAGAAATCCAAAATTCCAAACATGAAATTTTCAATCTTGTTCACCTTGGGTTAAGCTCCCGAAAATATTGTCCACCTTAGTGGTTTTGGTTCCCTGAATACCTGAGGAATGAAGTGCCGCCTATTTTATTTGAGGACCTTATGACGTACAATTTTGGACTTTTTATTTTTCAAGTTTGTCCACCACAAGTTATTAGTTCAAGTTAGTTTGGGGGTTTGTAAAGCCCCCAAAAATCTTGTCCAACTAGGTGTTTTTGTGATCCCCAAAACGTATACAACGAAATGGCATATGTCAAATTTGTGGACCTTATGACTTAAAATTTGACTTTTTTCAAATTTTTGATTTTTTCCACCTGAGAGAAAGCCCCCAGATTGACGGTCCACAAACACATTTTCCTCATCCTCGAAGATGCCCCTTCGAAATGTCACAGGTTTTTCCTGTGGACCTAATGACGTAATTTTTGACCTCCCAGCTGCCGGTCCATATGGTAAATAGTTTAAAATTAAACAAAAAATCCAAGTAATCAAAACCACAATATTCCAAATATTCAACTCTAAAATGATCAACTCTTGTAAAATTATTTATAATTTTTGTTTAGCTGTTACAAGATATATAAATATATCATATATACTTGATACACACTTTAAGCCATCAAGTTATTATTTGTTTTTAAAGCATATATAGTTTAATAGTTTCAAATTAAACAAAAATCCAACTACCCAAATATACAATATTCCAAATATCCAACTAAAATTATAAACTTTTATTTCGTTGTTTATAAACTTTGTATAGCTGATAGAAGAGATACAAATATATTAGATATACTTTTTATACACTTTAAGTTATCAACTTATTATTTGTTTTTAAAGCATAATTTGTCAAGGATTCTATTTGTTATTCAGTTTCATCGACTTAATTGTAATTTGTTATGAGCATAACCGTACACTTATATTCCATCAAACCAATTACTGCCTGTTTGAATATATGTCTGATTTCCATAATCTTTCATAGTCAGGTGTTCTACTGTAGTTAAAACATTTTAACATTTTTTGCTGTTTATATAATCTACCTCACTGAAAAAAAGATTCTGGTTGAATAGAAACAAATCCATGTACAATACCTCTATGATTCAAGATCCATTTACTTCAAAATCTTCGTTACTCCTAAAATTGGAACAAGCTTGGAATGTTAAATAGTAGTAGAAATTTTGTTCACAGGATGTGTAAATTCTTCCTTAGATACCATAGAAAATTATATTGTCCTAAACTTTAGTTAAGAACACTTCTTAAAATAACCAGTTTTAAACGTGATACATCTAATGATCTGCATAGTTCAACTTTGTTAGACTCACGTCTGTCAGGATAGTGTCCACAGCCACTTCCGTTCGCCCAGAGGCAGGCACCACCCTCGGGATGTCATCATTGGGGGCTCCTCCGTTCACTTTGGCCTTCTCATTCCACTTGAGCAGAACGTGGCAGTTGGCCCCTCCAAACCCAAAAGAGTTTATGCCCACCATGCCTCCAGCCCAGGGCATTTTCTCAGTAACGACCTGAAGGGAAAATTAATAATTTTGCACAAACATTCTAAAAGAAGGGTCTATTTTAATCACATTCAATAACTTTATTCGATAACATTCCATACTTCTTTCGAGCAAAAGAATGATTAAATTAATGGGAGGATAAACTCCGAGAGGAGTAACTGAGTAATTATTTTAAACAGGCAATAGACAAAATTTATAATTTATTATTTCCATTGCCAGCTGAAACTGAATCAATCATAGCCACACCTGTAGACTATCTATGATTGACCTGGTTTTTGTCTAGTTTTCCATTAATTAACATTGGCTGACTAGGGTAACAAAATCTATCAAACATATATTTCAAACATTTCACTTATTTTTGAAGTCTTGTCAGTCAAAAGGCCGAATGAAATGCACCCTATTTTATTATACATTTACTACATACTAAAGTGATTAGTTTAAGATATTTTTGGAAAACAAACTTTTTCTTTGGATTCAAGAGTTACTTTCTATGACAAACTACTACATTTGAGCCGTTTAAAGAAGAACTTGTGCAAGAGAGATGGAACCAACGATGTGAGTAAGATTGTTTCCATAGCTCTGATGAAGTGGTGGGGCCAGCAGGGCTGCAACAATGCGATTGGGGGCCTGGGGCAAAAATTCTGTGGGGGCCCCCAAAAACCCCTATTTTACTATCTTGGTAATTTTTCTTTTCTTTTAGCCAGGCCCCCTGGGGCCCCTGGAATTTGGGGGCTTGGAAAAAAATTCCCCGGTCGCCCCCCCCCCTTGTGGCGGCTCTGAAGGCCAGTAGTTATCTGACTTAACTCACACCGTTCGTTGCACTTTTCTTACACAAGCTCTCCAATAGGTCGCTTTTCAAAGCCAAACTTCAGGGACATATCGATGCTATCTAAACAACAGAAAATCTAAATTAAAGTTTACAAAAACCTACTGAGATTTTTCCGTTGTAGAAGGCTTCAATGTCTTTCCGAGGGACTTTGAGGTTGATGTTGGGTGGGATGAAGCCTGACTCCATAGCAATGAGGACCTTGGTGACAGAGCAGAGTCCGGAGGCTGGCTCAGAGTGGCCGATGTTGGACTTGACGGAGCCAATCATGAGTGGTCCGGAGCGACCAGGGCAGAACACATTCTCCAGCGCATTCACTTCCTCAGGGTCACCAACCTGGGCGATGCAACAGAAAGTCAGAAGTGAATTGCAAGTAAAAAATTAATTTCATTGAACTAAATTCTTATTTGCCATTCCTTACTTTTAGAGAAATTATCTTTTTTAGTGATATGTCTACTTTGATAGTAGTTTATTTTGCAACTATACAGTCCCATATATGGTACCAAAAATATCGCCCCAGGTATTTTGTATTTACATGAGTATGCTTATCATAAGGTTTTGTGTGTGATTTAACTACATAAATGCACTTTTGTCTGTTATTTTCTTAGTGTTATTTTGAATTATGTAATTAAATGTCATTGGTCATTTCTGAGTAAACAGGTTTGTTAAGACAAGTTTTTTAATATGTAATTTAATAGAAGTTTTAGTGGAAGTGATGTGAATTTAGAGTAAACACTATTTTGTCACATACAAATGGCACAAAATGCTAGTTTGATTGTGTAAATTACAGTTAAAACAATTTAAATAAATATCGATTACTTTCTATTAAGTCTGCTCATTGCATTGAAGTACAGTAAATTATTCAAGAAACAATATTGAAGGCCAGTTCTGATGTCTTGTTATTTTAGTACTGATCACCTATCTTGTAAGGTTTTCATATACGTAGTGGATTTTTTTGGAAATGCCAAGTTTTTCCAACATCCAATGAAAACGTATTGTCACATAACAAAAAATTACTTTACAGTTTAGGTTTTTGATGACTTTTTTAAACCTTCTAGGATAGACATTCAATTTATCGTAGTACCGATGTTTAGGATGTATCTTGTCTTTATATAAATTAGAATACTAACCCAGTCGATGATTAATTTATACTCACTTTAGTCCCTGTTCCATGAGCCTCGACCCAAGCCAGAGATGAAGGGCTGAGTTGACACTCCTCATAAAACTCTTCCAACAAACGTTGCTGAAGAGGACCCGATGGAAATGTTATTCCTTGTTCTTTGTAACCATCACAGTTGGTTTTAGCGTGGACCACTGTGGCATAAACTCTCCTTGCATCTTTTGACTTCTGCAAGTAGATTATGCAGACAGCTTCAGATCTGCAGTAGCCGTTAGCTGTTGGAAAAATGTTCAGATGTCATACTTGGGTATATCACAATGGTTTTTCCTTTTTACATCCATGCTAGAGGCAATGTTCTTTTTATATCTACACCAGAGGCAATTTGTTTGGAGAGAATTTATCTAAACATTTTTCAGGGAAAGCAGTTCAAACCTATGCAGTAGTAGACATCCCGGAAATTGAACCTACAACCCCAGAGTCCAAGATGCTAACCGTTAGGCTAGCTAGCGAGATGCATTTTATCTAGATGTGTATTTGAAATCCTAATCCTAGGTAATTAAAATCATTGATTGAATGCCAAAATACAAAATTTAATGACTGGGTTGGATTTATTTATAAGTCAAATAACTGTGGGAAGATTATGGAGACAATAAGATAACTCCTACAGAATTATGCTTCTATGAAAACGATTGGAGAAAACTGCTCACTCAGGTAATGTATTCCCCTTGAAAATTTGTGAGAAATATTTTTATTGTTGACACAATCGCTGCTGAAAATCATACAAGGTTCTGAGCTGCACTAGCCTCAAACTAAAATATTTTAATTTACTATAAACACACTATTAAGAGTTATTTACTCAATCACTCTTTTAGTCAGATTTAACCAGGTGTGTTTTAGTAATTCTTTTATATGTCATTACCATTTACATCTAAAAACACACGTTATCAGAACCTTCTTAACAATCATTAATCGAGCAATTAAAAATCATTTGAATGATGTTCCTTAAAGACTATACAATTCACACACATTATCAATTATACCGGTAGCTTAGAGGTGGAGCGCTGGCCTTGCAAGTCAGCCGTGATCAAGCGTAGGTTCGATCCCGGCTGACTGCTATGATAAGTTTTCACGAGCGGTCACCACTGGCTTGCCCATGTGACTATATCCGTTAACGGATATCCTCACTGTCTTTAGATCACAGTTGATTTTTAAAATTAAAAAACCCAATAAAGTCAGTAGAGGCATATGAAATATGAAGGTGGTAACAACCTTAATAATGTATAACTGGTGCCACACATTCGTAGTAATGATTGTGACAACCTATAGTAAGCATTTTAAAATCTAACTTGAAGTGTCAGTGGAAAATGTAACCGTCTTAATACTGATTCTCACCTGACTCATCGAATGACTTGCATCGTCCGTCCTGTGAGAGGACCCCAAGTCGGGCAAACTGCAGGGACACATAAGGGTGCAGGCAGAGGTTGCAACCCCCAACGATGGCTGCGTCACAGTGGCCGTCACGGATGGACTTGTAGGCGTGCTCCATGGCGTACAGGCTGGAGGAGCAAGCCGAGTCCACGGTGTAACTGGGACCTGACAGGCATAACCTCATGTTAATCCTGAAGACTTTTCTCAACATATAAATCCCTCCTTTGTATTTCAATACCAATGGAATTTCTGTTAATAGAGCACACAAACGCTTTTTAGGAAGCGGTCCAAACCCCTCAAATTGTTGTGGACACCTCGGGATATGAACCCGTGACCCCTTGAACCAAAGGCAAGATGCTAACTGTTAGACTAGTGAGATGCCTTTTGAAGGATTGTTTGAGGATAGCATTCTCAATTTTAATTTTAGTTTTTGAATTTTGTTAACTTTTCATAACAGTTGCCCACTTTGAAAAACTTTGAAACAAGAGAAATACCCCCGTCGCAGAAAACCTGCGTACTCAGCAAATTTCCAATCCATATATATGTTTCTCACTACCACATAAATCCACTCATCAAGTTTCATAAAAATACATGAATAAATAAGTGAAATATAGCATTTTATTTATTCTCTATAAGAAAAACATTGAAAGCTGAGTACGCAGGTTTGATCCAACAAGGAAGATAAGAAATGTGTTTTTATGCAATTATCAATATAAATTAACCATTCAAAGCTACATACCAAGTTTTATTAATTGATATTCATAATTAAGGGAGATATAACACTTTAATTTTTCTCCATAAGAATAACATTAGGGCTGAGAATGCAGGTTTACTGCTACAAGAACTATTGGTAAAAATAGTTTTTTGTGCAAATATCAATATACCAGTACTAGGTAAAGCCACATGCCAAGTTTCATCAATATACATTCATAAATAATCGAGATATCAAAATTTAATTATTCTCCATAAGGATAACATTGGACAACGTGTACTGCGTTTAGCACTTTAAATATCTCTTCAACGGTTGGATGTAGAATCACAGTTTAAACACCAAAATGATTGTTTTGAGAGCTAAACTGGTTGGTAAAAGCAAATGTGAAGTTTACTGTAAAATTAACTGAGGAAAAGCTAAAAACCATTTTCCCATAAGCTTAACATGGGAAATTTCATGAACACGTTTTTTGGGTTTTCTCCGCAACTACTTAACCTAGGTTAATGATTCAAAATACTATATTATTTGGTTTTTTAAGCTCTATTAAATGGTTAAAACCAAAATTAAGTGTTTTAAAAATGTTAGGGTGAAAAATCCAAAAAACTGATTTTTGTAAAATTGTAAACCCCCATAAAACCTCCTTCCCATGGTCCGATTTTTCTGGATTTCAAACTTTAAGTCATGAATATTGCTGTACACGTTTGTGCCAAATTTGATCGAAATCGAATGTTTTTTCTAAAGTTTTCATGTTAACGGACACACACACACACACACACACACACACACACACACACACACACACACACACGCACACACACGCGCGCACACACACACACACACACACACACACACACACACACACACACACACACACATATAAATTTGAACGAATAGTGTTTTTGGCACCTGGGGACCTCAAAACAAAAAGTTATCATGGTCTCGGGCTTAACTCTTACCATGCCACCTACAATGATAGCTTCTTCCCTATAGGGGAAATTCACTAAAATGTGCCTTGATAGGAAGTTGACTGATTGCGCAAATTTATATTGGACTGACAACACAATGAGGGTAATTAATAGTTAGTTGTTTATGTAACAAACTCCATGGTTTGTAGTGCATTTTCATTTATATTGTCTATACTATAAATTGTAAAAATAAACAGATCAAGTACAAATAAGAGTAATAAAATAATAACACAATGACACAACTCTGAAGTAAGTTTGTAATGACAAAGAATGTTTTTAAGGGTAATGGGGTATTTTTTAATCAAATGTTATAAAATTAGGGTCCACCCTTATCCAACTGTCACTTTGAACTTGAACCTTTATTCAATGAAGTCAAAACTGCATCTTTTGCCAAATTCATTTTTAGCTAGCCTGCCAATATTCAGTAATGTCATATAGTTACTAGTCTTTACAGCCAGGAATTGACCCAACCTCATTTTTACTGACATATTAGTGGTGTATTAAACTTGTGTGCTTAAAAAAATCATTACAGGTAGTTACCATTTGTCAAGTTACCTGGCTTTCTCTACAGTATCATTAAGAGTCTAAATATTAAAAGATATTTAGTTGTACAAAGCATTTTAGACAGGTAATAAAATCTGCAGACCTTTCTGGTTCTATTCTACTAAGCCAGAGCAATGGAAAAAACTTAGTTGAAACAATACCTTTGGTAAAAGGCCAAATTTAGAGGTTTTTTATTACTTATCCGTTTTTCAAATAATCATAGTTTGGAAATGTTGTTTGTGAATAGTTGAAGAATGCAGAGTAAAAAGTCTCTTAATTAAAACTCCTTTACAGAATGCAAAAATATAAGGTTCAATATAAGGTTGCACCCTTTCTCGCTTACCAATTGTTGGGTTTACCACACCCCAATTATGCTCACCATTAATTCCTAGCCAGTATGAGATTCTGTTGGCAAGCATAGCACGAGAACAGCCCGTGATTCCAAACCCGTTAACTTGCAGTTTCTCGTAGAACCAGGTTTTCTCCGACTCACTGAAGCAGGCCCCGATGAAGACCCCGGTGTTGGAGCCTCTCAGGTGGCGGGGGTTGTACCCTAGAATCAAAGTGACAGTTGTTAACAACCTACTAAACATACACACGACTTAAAGAATCTGTCACCTGTAGTAGGGATTTCAATCCCGAGATCCCGGGATCCCAGTCAATTTTCGGTACCCAAAATTCCTGTGATTATCAGCCATCTTATGGATTGCTCTTTGCACCTCATATGGACAAATGTAAAGAGGAACTTAGATCATTCGAATCTCGAGGGACCAGTAAAAAAAATTAAACCATCCAAAAATTCAAATTAAAGAAGTTGCTCAAATAAGGATTAAAACCTTCATAATTCTCATTTTCAGAAAAAAATGTATAGTTAAAGATATAGTTCGTTGAACAAATTGCAATTTAGAACAGGTGCCCGTGGAACTGCTTCCAAAAGCAGTTCTAACTGGAGCTAGTTTAACCTGCGGGGCGCTATAGCTATTTTCAGAACTATCTCCTGAAGCTGTTTTTGAACAAATAGTTGCAGTGCTTACAACTGCTGTAGCTAGCTAAATTTTTGTTCACTAGGAATGTTTGGAACTGCTTTCACTTACAATATGCTAAATAGTTCCTCTTTCAGCTGCGGCGACACACATCAATGCCTGGTAAAGATCCGAGACTTTGGCCTCATGCCAACTGTGCAACACCGGTTTTCGGGTATTCCTAGTTTTGATAACTCTTTTGTGGTCACTTTTTTATCCAGCCTAAATTAAAAAGTTTGAAATATCCAAAATAAAATTTGAATTAACTAAGTTTGTTTAACATTGCTTATATAGAAAATGCTAGGGACCAAGAGAAAAATTTGAATTACAAAGAAGATTTTTAATTCAAAAAGTTTGAATTATCCAAGTTCCACATAAAATGAGTTTACTACTATTACTGCTAATGTATGCAATATCAAATGTGTTTAAGAAAATAAAGCTACTTACCAGAATCAACAACAGCTTCATAAGCTTTCTCCAGCAGCATGCGACACATAGGGTCCATTGTGTGAGCTTGCTTAAAATGGACACCAAAAAAAGCTGCATCAAACTTATTAACTTCATTCAGTTTTCCTGTTCTTTGAGGAATCTCAGGATGCTCTGAAACAGGTTTAGAATTTATAGTTATCATTTTATAAATTATAGTGAATATGAAATGCTACATCCATTGGCAAATTGATTATATAAAATTTTCTTACACTTTTTAATACTTTGAGTCACTGACCTGATAATGCTAAACCGTTATAAGACCGGGCATTTTGATAATTCTTCATCCTCAATAAACATAGTTATATTCTCAAAAAGACCTAAGTTGTTTCTGGTAATACTACGGTTAAAAATTATGTATTAACCTTAATAATAAACATTCAATCCATCGAATCTCCGTACTTTTGACTCAATGTTATTATATTGGATTTACATCCAAATATCCATTCAACCACTTAAACAGATGTTGGCATTTTCTAGGTTTACCTTGTGATGTCCATTTAACCTAAAATGTAAGTAAAAGGTTGACTTGAAAATTTGTAATAAAATAAAATGTGACTTTGATGAAATGTGGGCTTAAAAACCTAGTAGTGATACTCTTATCTTTATTTATAATTATGTAATCAAAGTTTTAACTGGAAATTTTGGTTGTTTGGCGAATTGCAGGATGATGGGAGAGGGCTCATATTAAAGGACTTTATCCCAGGGACTTGGGAAAAATAACAGTATGTCCAAAAAGTTAGCAGCAAATAGTAAATAACTAAAACACCCCCCATAAAAAAGCATGGGGTTTTAAAAACAACTGCTTTGTTTACATTAAAACATGTGATTAAGTGGCTATTTTTTTACAAACTGATATGTGTTCCTACTTATGTTGTTTTATTTTACTCAGCATGTAAACAGTAAACGAATCAGATGAGGCATAGTATTCCTATACTATGCCTCATCAGGCATCTTTGCTCCTGCAAAGTTATGGCCCCTTCAAGCCACTAGTAGCAAATAAGTGTATATCTTGTTGAGTACTTTGACCACAAAGTATAATAGTGTATAATAGTGACTCACAAAGTATAATCATTCAGTTACCTAGTTTCCATCGACGATCATCATCTGAGATCAAGTCTACTTTGTTGAACAGTTTCTCGGCAAAGTCATTGACGTTGTCAGAGTCGGGGTAAAAGCCCGCGATTCCTGATATGACCACCTCCTCCCCCTTGGCAGGCTGTGCTAGTCTCCTCCCCGCCTCCAGGGCAAGGGCACGGTCTCTTGTCAATGTGGTTCCTGCCATCTGTGACCAACAACAAACGCTGAATAAGTTATAATTTCACCTAATTCTGCTACAGGGATCCTTTCTGGGGAAGACACTATTTCAGGATAAATCCTTTTTGCAAACCATCAGTACATAAAATCAAAAATATAACTCACGAGTCTAAAGAACACATAACACTCACAATCATACATCACAACAGAGGTACAGGCTTTCTGAAATACCACAGGATACGTGTGCACTAGATAAGGTAGGTTGTGACTACCTGGTAGGATACGTGTGCACTAGAGAAGGTAGGTTGTGACTGCCTGGTAGGATACGTGTGCACTAGAGAAGGTAGGTTGTGACTGCCTGGTAGGATACGTGTGCACCAGAGAAGGTAGGTTGTGACTACCTGGTAGGATACGTGTGCACTAGAGAAGGTAGGTTGTGACTACCTGGTAGGATACGTGTGCACTAGAGAAGGTAGGTTGTGACTGCCTGGTAGGATACGTGTGCACTAGAGAAGGTAGGTTGTGACTACCTGGTAGGATACGTGTGCACTAGAGAAGGTAGGTTGTGACTGCCTGGTAGGATACGTGTGCACTAGAGAAGGTAGGTTGTGACTGCCTGGTAGGATACGTGTGCACCAGAGAAGGTAGGTTGTGACTACCTGGTAGGATACGTGTGCACTAGAGAAGGTAGGTTGTGACTACCTGGTAGGATACGTGTGCACTAGAGAAGGTAGGTTGTGACTGCCTGGTAGGATACGTGTGCACCAGAGAAGGTAGGTTGTGACTACCTGGTAGGATACGTGTGCACTAGAGAAGGTAGGTTGTGACTACCTGGTAGGATACGTGTGCACTAGAGAAGGTAGGTTGTGACTACCTGGTAGGATACGTGTGCACTAGAGAAGGTAGGTTGTGACTACCTGGTAGGATACGTGTGCACTAGAGAAGGTAGGTTGTGACTGCCTGGTAGGATACGTGTGCACTAGAGAAGGTAGGTTGTGACTACCTGGTAGGATACGTGTGCACTAGAGAAGGTAGGTTGTGACTGCCTGGTAGGATACGTGTGCACTAGAGAAGGTAGGTTGTGACTGCCTGGTAGGATACGTGTGCACCAGAGAAGGTAGGTTGTGACTACCTGGTAGGATACGTGTGCACTAGAGAAGGTAGGTTGTGACTGCTTGGTAGTTTTATAGTCAACATAAAGTATTTAAAGACAAGACATAAAATATGAAACAACAACAAGCAGCTTGTTACTTGTGAGAAAAATCAATATTTTTCTACCCTAGTATTATTAAGGTTATATAACAAATCAAAAATTTAGAATGAATGCTTGGATAGTTAACTCAGTTAATAAGCCA
Source organism: Allygus modestus (assembly GCA_963675035.1). Lineage (NCBI taxonomy): Eukaryota > Metazoa > Arthropoda > Insecta > Hemiptera > Cicadellidae > Allygus > Allygus modestus. The sequence goes on from OY776113.1 coordinate 125,093,572, forward strand.
GGAAAATTAACTTTAGCAGTGGAAATCATTCTGAATAAGCCGCTTTTTTCTTACATGTTTGTAAACAAAAATGCAAAAATCCAACAAAATCCAGGCCTGGTAACAGCCACCATTTTAAAAACTGCATTTCTGGTTCACATTTTCAGAAATTTAAAAAAATGTCATTAAAACCATGCCAGATACATAAATTTTTAAATCACATTTCATCAATTATTCATAAGAACAGCATTAGGCAACATTTACTACTTTCAATAAGACTGCAAACAACTGATTTAGAATAAGAATTTAAGATAATATTTTTTATAACATTCATTTTTATTTATAAGCTTATTCCAGTAGGCTTAACAAATGTTTGTAAAACGGCAGGTAGTTTAAAAATGTGTTACAGTTGAGTTGAAAATTGTTAATATAACCGCTAAGAAATCACCATGAATGATCGAATGTACTGTGCATTTTGCACCACCCAACAGGTACTATTAATTGTCTCTATTTAGGTTGCAACATATTTTTACCTGGCATTATTTTCCGCAAACTTTAAAAGACAATAAAAAATTAAACCAGAAATTATGTTTTCAAATGGGTGCTTCCCAGGTCCACACTGTCAGTTACATTTCCCTAAAATATAATGGGATTTTATCATTTTATGTCACACTCTGAATACTACACAATTCTTTAAAGCAAAATTAGCAATCGTAGAATTCTGGTAATTGCATTTATATCTACAATGTTAAAGAGTGGATATGGGCCATATTTGATATTTCAAAATTTATCGCACTATTATTGCTTTAGGATTTCCAGGAAGAAATGTATAATTAAAATCACTTTAAGTCTGTTTAATCACATATTTTTTTGTGTTTCAATCGGAATTAAAATATAAATGGAAAGTGAGCAAGACATATTTCTTAAAAATTAAACCCTTATCTCAAGCTACTTTTGAAATCCTCAAAGCTGTTATCAAGCTCTTACAGAGTTAATTTTAGGAAATTATAATTAATTCATGACATGACATGATATTATAGTGACAAGTATCTGATGTAAAGATGGTTGTCACAGTGCACAAATTTGTATTTGTATTTTTTTAACCCCTTACACAAAAAGCTCTATAGAATTTATTGCAAACTTAAACATTCAAACACTGGTTGTTGAAATTTATGAAACACTAACTAAAATAGGTAAAAAATATCTAAAAAAATACTACCAGATACATTAATATTCTAACATAGTTAGCTACAGTAAAAAGAAATGAGACCAATGTCAGTCAGATTACTTATTCACTGCTTAACCCTTTCAGACAAATCTTTTTTTATGAGATGGATTAAAATTTTACAATGGATGGACTATCTTTTATAAATACATGAATAAAATAATTTCAAACACAAATCAACTGTAAACATAAGCATATTGACAGAGTTTTACATTCATTATTTCAGTTTATAATAGGCCTAATACTTCAGTTTAAAATAGTTCACTAATTAATAGAGCAATCTGCTTCTCAACATTATGACATTTTTAAATCATACTTTTAGCATAACAAATATTATTTCAATTGTTCTATTTTGTATTAAAAATAAAATTTTGAAAACCTAAAGTTTTTTAAAATACTAAAATGAATTATTCAGCTAATACTTCACAAAATTAATGATTTGGTAATTCAACTCTAGTTGAGCGTGGAAGAAGAACCTGAAGCAAGTTGAACACAATACCATGGGTCAGGAGGGTTCAAGACAAAAACGCTGATAACAATGAGACATGTATAGTAATGGGTCTGTCGGCAGGGAACTGCTTAACATAGGTCACAAGTCAATTCAATACAGGTACTAATTTAATTCGGTTCAGTCAAAGCAAAGTAAAAGAGGAAGTTCTGTCTCAAACCGTGTTTCCTAGAATGCAGTACCAAATAATAGGTTTTTGAAGCTGGGTATTATTATTGTTTTATTGTTTTTACCTCAATACATCAGTTTCTGAACGTCACTGATGGTTATTGGTACCTCACTCAACAAATTTAAACCACATCATGGATTTTAGTGGGGAATTATTGTCTAATTGAAATAAATATATATCTGTGTTACAAATTATCATTTGTATTTCCAAAGTAAAGTTTTATAATTGTAATTGAAAAAAATATGTTAGTAAAATAACCAATACTATACTCCAGACACTACACATCTTAGGAGTTATAAACAAATTAGAAAAACAGTTTATGGAAGGTGGTTAGCATAGTAATATGCTGTGTCAAGTTGTAAATATTAGGTATAGGGTTTCTCCTAAACCCTGTTCCATGTTCACCATGCAGTACAGGTCATGTTAAAACCTGAGCTGAGAACATTGTTGTAGTTGTTATGCAGGTTGCATCATTAATGCCCATGACCCACGTGAAGGCGCTCAAGAGTAAATGATTTCAGGACGGCTAGTACAAATCAAATTTGATTCAAGGCTTCTTTTTGCTTGTTATTTTTATGAACACAATATTTTGTCATAAAGACAAAAGGATTTTTAAAACTTGTCACTCACCCTCATTTTGACAATAACAAATCGCAAAACGTTTATAAACAGGAAAATGGTGGCTATTTTTATTTATTTATTTGTTGTATTGCAGTAAACAATCCTAACACATTTTTATATATTTTGTAATTGTAAACAACGAAATGCAACAACTAAACAACATGCAAATTATAAACTTGTAATCAAATTTTTTTAGAATTAACATTTATTCCTTTGCTGTGTATTTGTGCCACCTGTGTTATATCATGTTTTGTTTTGACACCTTCCAAATTTATGTTGCTTATGTCAGTGACTCTTCCATCCTCCATATAACATAAAGTCACATAACAGTCCATGTAACAGTCCTAGGTCATGAATCTGTTCCTAGGATATTTTGACAATTCTCTCTTAAAATGATTGGATTTTGCTGTAACGCCTCTCTCCATAAGACAGAAGAAACTATCCCCAAAAGTTGTAGCCATAATATTCTACGCATAACAAGATTGAATATAAGAGGTTACCAACCTAAATACGTTATCAATCCCAATAAGCACCATCAATGAAAGATTTAGGTTAGTAACCTGTTATATTCAATCTTTTCAATTGAGGAGGTAAACATTGTAAATACAATAAAAAGATTGGCAGTGCTTCACATGATTTTATGGTGAGACATATGATTTTCCCTATTCCATCTTCTGATTATTGTGATGTTGTAATAGATATGGGAAACCGAGTTTCTAATTTTATTGCATGTCTAGGTTATTAAAACTGATCTCTCAAGATGCTCCCAAGTTTTGAAATAATTAAATTGAAGATTATATTACATTTGAAGTTAATACATCCACAAAAAGGTATCATAGCTCATAATTCAATATTGGCTAGTTATCAATAGGAAACGTCCTGTGTAATTATAGTACCTGAAAAAATAAGTTAAAATATCTTAACATGTACCGGTACTCATCTTACTCTGTCACAATCATAAGAGCGAGCAAGACTGCACGGCAGTCATTGAATGATGATTATAATACGATCATCATTCCTGTAAAAACATAACCAAATGGTGTTTTGTGTGATTACTAACCAAATTGGGGCTTTTAATGTTCAGAATACTTTCTTAATAATCTAATTCATATTATCACCAATAAAACCAGTAAACAATTTCTTAGTATTTTTTATTACTATTTTATCTCAAGGAACAATGAAAAAAAACCTAGGTTTGTAAATTTATTTTACTATCCTACCCTCGCCTAGCCACCAGTGGTGATTTGACTACATGAACTAAGTACATTAAATAGCATTATACTAAATTTGCATTATTTTTAATTACGATCATAAATAATAGTGTACAGAGAAATCCACAGCAACTAGTCAAAACTCTGCCACATACTGTATTCTAGGTTAATTAAGTTACTCTAAAACATGTCCTATCTTTCCATCTTACTTGACCTATATCAAACAAATATTTTATCCCATTCAATAATAACTAGTTAAATTTGGCATTCAGTTTACACTAGCTCAGTACCTGAAGTACTGAAGCACACTACTGAATACTGAATACTGAAGTACTAGCTTCAGTATTTTTCATCTCTTAAATGATGTTGAGAGCCGTAAGATATAAAAAAAGCAAAATCAAAACTGTTTGTTAAAAGAACATTCTAAATATTTTTACCGAGTTTAATACTGAGCACATAGCTGAAGACAATTTAAGTTTAGGACACTGAAACTATTTTGATCTCATTTATAAATGTCTACGTTCTAATAAGTTATTGAGCTCCAAACTATATAATATATAGCTTAAACTTGAACCTGATGAATCACTCACAAGACTACAATATTTTATTCCTCTATTAGATACATTTTTGACCCCATATTTTTTTCTCTAATTCAATGAGCTACAAGTTTACAAATTAGGTATTGCTATCGCCAACAAATATCTATTCTAAGTATTACTTAGGAAATTTGTCTGTGAAAGCAATTGATTATGTGCTCTGTCACAGATTGTAATTCATGCTTAAGAAAAGACTATAAGACTATAAGAGTACACTTTATTTTTAAAATATTTTAATAAAATATTGCAGTTGAAAAATGTAAAAATGATGACCTGCAATAAACAGTTTTTAAGTTCAGTACAGATAACTTCAAAATTCAGCATACAAATTTGTTTAAACTACTGGATAAAACAAACATGCAATATATTTCAAGATAATGAGCAAGATCCTTAGTTTTCAACTCCGTATTTTAGTTTCAACTGAACTTTCATGGTCTCTAACATCTTCATAATCATTTTCCTTCTAGTAGTAACGTCCTCAATGACCCGGTTAAAACTAAAACACTGACTTAACGTTTCTCACACTGGCTTTTAAATCCTACAAATGACAAATGCTTTTTATTAGAAACTCATAATGCAATACATCATGTGTAATATTTACGATATCAAAAATATAAGTAAAGATATTAAGCAAATCATCCTTGGACAAATCTTTAACACCGGGCGATTAAAGTCGAAATTCCACTCATGAAGACATAAACATCACGAGTAAAAGTTAATGGTTATAGGAGTCTATCGAAACTCCTCCTTTAATTTTCAATATATCTGATCAAGAATTATAAAAGCGAACTCAGATGTGACTATACGACTAGTATTTTTACGCAACTTATTCTTTTAAAGTTAATATTTTATTTATTGGATGAAAGTTTAAATACCCCCATCGCAGCAAACCTGCATACTCAGTGAATTTCCAATGCATGCATACGTTTCTCACTACTATAAAAAGCCACTCACCAAGTTTCATAAAAATACATGAATAAATAAGTGATATATAGCATTTTATTTATTCTCTATAAGAATAACATTAGGGCTGAGTTCGCAGGTTTGCTGGAACGAGAAATATAAGAAATGTGTTTTTAAGCACTTATCAATATAACTCAAGAAGGTGAAGCTAAATAGCAAGTTTTTATAATTTGTCTTCATAATTAAGGGATATATAAAACTTTACTTATCCTCCATAAGAATAACATTATGGCTGAGTATGCAGGTTTGCTGCTTCGGGAATAATCAACAAAAAATCAATTTGTTATGGAAATATCAATATATCAGTACTAGGTGAAGCCACATGCCAAGTTTCATCAATATACGTTCATAAATGATTGAGATATAAAATTTGAATTATTCTCCAGAAGGATAACAATGGACAACGTACTGTGTTTAGCACTTTGAATATCTCGGCAACGGTTGGACGTAGAATCACAGTTTAAACACCAAAATGATTGTTTTGTAGAGCTGAACTGGATGGTAAAAGCAAATGTGAAGTTTACAGTAAAATTAACTTAGGAAAAGCTCAAAACCATTTTCCCATAAACTTAACATGGGACATTTTATGAACACGTTTTTGGGTTTTCTCCGCAACCACTTAACCAAGGTTAATGATTCAAAATGCTATATTATTTGTTTTTCTAAGCTCTATAAAATGGTAAGAACAAAAATTGTGTGTTTTAAAAATTGTAGGGTGGCAAATGCAAAAAACTGATTTTTGAAAATTTTTGAAATCCCATAAACCCCCTTTCCCATTGTCCAATCTTTCTGTTTTTCGAACTTGAAGTCATGAATGTCACTTTACACATTTGAGCCAAATTTCATCGAAATCGGATGTTTTTTACTCAAGTTATCGCATTCACGGACACATATATATAAATTTGAACGAATAGTGTTTTTGACATCTGGGGACCTCAAAAAAAGTTATCATGGTCTCGGGCTTAAGTCTTACCATGAGTCCTACGGTAATAACTTCTTCCCCATAGGGGAAATTCGCTAAAACATCTGTACTATGGAATTTTAACTGTTTTAATTTACTGTATTACTTTAAAGCCAGTGTATTTTTCGTTGCGCTTCTATAAACTATGGTTACACGCTATACTAAATACAAACATAAAAACACTTGTTCACTTCGGTGCACAACACTCACGATCAACTCACTTTGGGTGGTGAAGCTACGATGGCAGTCACGACTAATGGGGCGGCACCGTCTCTCAGAATTGTTTTATCAGTTGACTCCCCCCACCCCGAAAATACTCGCATTATAATGGAATGGCGATCTGTAGGTGACCACAGGAAGTGTTGCTGAAACGCTATTGTCTTTAATTCAGTAAGCCACATAATTATGCTTGCTGCTATAACAGCGGGGAGGGGGGGTTAATGAACCATCTTCAACAGTGTTTACCTATTTGCAAGTCTACAAAGTGTAGACGTGTGTTTAGACTGACAAAAAATAAGTTTTACAGATTTCATTTGAATTATTCCTACTCTCTTTTGCTCTGAGATATCCTCCCTAAATTAAGTTTAAGCCCGTCTATGCAAACATTATGGCTGGTATGCAGGTTTGCTGTTTCGGGAATAATCAACAAAAAATCAATTTGTTGTGGAAATATCAATATATCAGTACTAGGTGAAGCCACATGCCAAGTTTCATCAATATACGTTCATAAATGATTGAGATATCAAATTTGAATTATTCTCCAGAAGGATAACAATGGACAACGTACTGTGTTTAGCACTTTGAATATCTCAGCAATGGTTGGACGTAGAAAGAACATTCTAAATATTTTTACCGAGTTTAATACTGAGCATATAGCTGAAGACAATTTCAGTTACATACATTATACTCTTAAGCGTATTATACATTATATTTAAAGCGTAATACATTATACTCTTTTACACCGTAAAGGAGTGTAATACTTACAAACATTAAATTACAGAATAATTTTTATAAAGTAAACACGGATTGAGAAAAAAAATTTAAAATTATAAAATAAATTATATATTTAAGTGTGCCACAGGTAAAGCTCATTTTCGTATATTACTAGTAAAGAAATTCAAACATTAATCCTATGAAATACATTACCCAAGTGTTAACAAGAAAGTAAAAGGTTAACATTTAAAAAGTATTTTTCCTACAACAATGCCTAAAAGTATGTTGTGTTGCGTGGTACCAAAAAATGCAGATATAGGACAAATTGTGTATGTAATGCAAGTGTAAAGTTTCTTTCTCGCTTTTGGAAAAATCACTCGTGTTTAGTTAACAGTTTTCCTCAAGCGAGAAAGACCTATTCAGCTAATGCAACCGGACTATTAGAATTGCTTCCGAAACACCCAACTTTTGATTTTGGAGGCTACAAAAGCAATTCCACAAACTAAAATCAGTCTCATGTTTCACACCTTTGCCATTAAGTTTAGGCATACCACCACCATAAACACGCAGAGGTTGGGACAAAAAGCTGGAAGGGGATCTCTGTAGTGTAATAAATGCACACACACACACACACACACACACACAGTGGCGGATTTAAGCAATTCCTGCCTAAGGGCTATTAGGAAATCTCCCCCCCCCCATAATCTTTGTCCTTTTCGCCGCCCAGGTTTACCCACATGTTATATATCTTGTTTGGTTATTTTGTGACAGTATTTAAAGAAGTTACGAATTTACTAAATGAATAATCTAAAGAAATTTCTGTTATCTATTCCTATTAAAAAAAAAAAACAACAGTAAAATAATGTACAATATAATTGACTTGATTCACATAAACAAAGTTCAATATTCAATATACTCAATGACAATCAACCCTAGAGACAAATGTTGGTGTTAAAAGGAGTGAAGCAGTGATACTTTTAATAACAAGAAAATCCTTCAGCAAAGACCTAAAAATCCCTCCTTATATTTCATCATACATTAATTTTTACATTAACGCAGTGACTATTGAAAACAATAATAAATAACCTATAACTAAGATTTGACGACACTGTAACCTTAAAATTCGTAATTCGCACTATTAGCCTCAAAATTCGGACATTTTAATCCTGAATTAGTGCTTTTCAATACAGTTTATCAGTCATTTTGTAATTTATACTTTTATGCAAAGAATTTTGTTATGTGTGATAGACGATCAAAATATAAAATTAATTGATGTAGGCGTAATCTTCATAAAACTCTACACATTATCAAACATTCTTCTAGTTTCACCTCCATGATGTTGTAGACCCAATGCATTAAAATAAAATACCTACAGGAGTCACTACTCTCTGTCAAATAACCTTCAAAAAGCGTACCCTCATATTTGGTATTTTGTCCTGTTGTGGTGTCAACTTGTTTTTGGTAGGACGGTGTCATTCGACGTGCAAGATGGCTTGTTTTCAACACTACAGCATTTCCAAAGCCATATTACAACGGTGTTTTCATTTAACTCAAAACATAACTTTGCTTCGAGATAAACAATAAAATTACATGTAAAATATGTCTCAAGATTATAAAGTTAAGTTTAACATCATGATTCGCCTGAAATGCGACAAGATATAAATTTAAAGATTTCGAAGATCACAGTTTTTCATATGAAATATGGAGATTTTAACACCGTCCCACCCAAAATATATATATAGTGGTCTCGCCTGTAGTAAAAAACTGCAGCCTACATGCTGACCACCATTTTGACCCTCTGTCAACTATGCTCCTATCGCAACAACCAATCAAATCCTTTCTTCACAAATTATGTTAGTCTTGATTTGTCTTTGGTCAGATGTTTTGTTAAATAAATATACTCCAGAATGAACGATTATGTGTGGTAGCCTTTGATGGTAAATATACGTTGGCTGAAATAACTTTCTTTGTTACCTTGAGTTTGAAAATGAATCGACAATATCTTTCTAGCCTAAATTTTGTTATTGTCATCTCAAATTCGATTGTTGCAACATTTCTCAGCCGTGTGCCTTAGTCATGGATATTGTGTAAAAAATAATTTTAATGCTATGCGAATGTACGGGTAAACTTGAAAGTCTGTGAGTTGGACAGTCATAGTTGCGCAGTGCCTTATGAGCGGAGGGGAGAAGTTGAATTAACTTTAGTTCGTGGCTTGCCGCTCTTTCTCTGTAGCGTAATCGTCTTGTCGCTGGTACGGATGAATGACAAATGCATTATGACTGTTATGAGGAACTGCAGTGTGAGGGATCGCAAGCGTAATACATTAGTCTCTGATTACCATCTTTACCTTTAAAAGGGTGGCACACCGCCATTGTCATCGCTTTCGTCAAAATGTTCCCCGTTTCAACCTTTCTTTTGTAAACAACTTATTCATTTTCAGTAAATTTGCCGCCCCTAAAAAATTTCTGCCCTGGGCTACAGCCCCTATAGCCCCCCTAAATCCGCCACTGCACACACAAGTAACATCACGTCGCATACTCAATAAACGCTATCAGGACACTGACACATACTTTCTCCCTTCTAGCCCAACTTTAATGAATAAATCACTTTTTATTTACTAAATATAGAATATAAAGTACGGACGAATATACAGAACATTTTCTAAAAAAGTTCTTTTCGGAAATATTCACCCAAATCCCTTTTTGGGAGGCACTACAGAATCCTTTGCTACACACAGTGGTTTTGAGAGGGGAAATGACCCCTCGTCCCCCCAGGGTTAAGTGGCAACATATTTCGAATAATCTCTGTTGGTCAGTGCTAACTTGACCTGCGTATCAAGTTTAAACGAAATTGATCAGTAAATAAGAGAGAAATGATAAGTTTTGTATTCCCCATAAGAATAACATTGGACAACATACTGCGTTTACCGCAAAATTAAAATTAAAATTTTCTTTGCAGCTATAGCAATTGTAGAATAATAATTCAAAATACTAAATTATTTGGTTTTTGAGCTCTTTTAGCGAATTTCCCCTATAGGGATGAAGATATTACCGCAGGTCTCATGGTAAGACTTAAGCCCAAGACCATGATAACTTTTTGTTTTGAGGTCCCCAGATGCCAAAAACACTATTCGTTCAAATTTATATATATGTATATATATATATATGTCCGTGAATGCGATAACTTGAGTAAAAAACATCCGATTTCGATGAAATTTGGCTCAAATGTGTAAAGTGACATTCATGACTTTAAGTTTGAAAACCAGAAAAATCGGACCATGGGAAAGGGGGTTTATGGGGTTTTAACATTTTTCAAAAATCAGTGTTTTGCACTTTTCACCCTGAAATTTTTGAAACACACAATTTTTGTTTTAACCATTTTATAGAGCTTAAAAAAACAAATAATATAGTATTTTGAACCATTAACCTAGGTTAAGTGGTTGCGGAGAAAATCCAAAAAATGTGTTCATAAAATCTCCCATGTTAATCTTATGGGAAAATGGTTTTTAGCTTTTCTTTAATTAATTTTACTGTACACTTCACATTTGCAAAACCATAAAAACAAACCAATCAGTTTAGCTCTACAAAACAATCATTTTTGTGTTTAAATTGTGATTCTACGTCCAACCGTTGCCGAGATATTCAAAGTGCTAAACACAGTACGTTGTCCAATGTTATCTTAATGGAGAATATTTAAAATGTTATATCTCGATTATTTATGAACGTATATTGATGAAACTTGGTATGTGGCTTCACCTAGTACTGGTATATTGATATTTGCACAAAAATAGATTTTTTTGTTGATTATCCTCTTAGCAGCAAACTTGCATACTCATCCCTAATGTTATTCTTATGGAGAATACGTAAAGCTTTATATCTCCCTTAATTATGAACATAAATCTTTAAAACTTGGTATGTAGCTTCAACTGATTGAGTTATATTGATAATTGCAAAAAACCCACATTTTTATCTTCCTTGTTGCAGCAAACCTGCGTTCTCAGCCTTAAAGTTATTCTTATAGAGAATAAATAAAATGCTATACATCACTTATTTATTTAAGTATTTTTATGAAACTTGGTAAGTGGCTTTATGTGGTAGTAAGAAATATATTCATGCATAGGAAATTCGCTGAGTACGCAGGTTTGCTGCGAAGGGGGTATTATTTAATGGTGTTAAGTAATGTTTTTTAACATTTATTTTTTTATAAAAACCAAAAAAAACTTTGATGTTTTAAGTCCTGTCATATCTGATCCCGAATTTTTACATAAATGCGGGTGGTGTCATTTTTTTGACACCTAAAGTTCTACAAACCACTAAAGTTCAATCAAAATCGTTAGAGCCGTTTTTGAGAAACTTGGATTTTGTATGTTTTTTATCAGTTTTTGGGTGATAATTACCCTTCGAAATCAAAAATTCAAAAAAAATTCAAAACTCCTGGGGTATCGTGGATTAGTACATACCAAATTTTATCAAAATCGGACAACTGGTGTTGTCTCTAGCTCTGTACACATCCACACAGACACGCATACGGACATACAAACACACACACACACACACACACACGTTTGTAACAGGGACGTTTAGAGGACCTGCGTCGTAGGACGTTTACAGGACTTCATAAAAAACCTGAAAACTAATCAAATTATTGCGTAATATAATATGTTTTGGTGATAAATAGCTAAAAACATTGACAATCGTCTTTCCATGTACAATATTTAAGGGCTGCCCCCTACCATACGTTCTGCGGACCCAACAAAATGTTGAAATTATACCATCGTAGAGAGGACACACACTCAAAAACCGTTAAAAAGAAAATATACCGACTATTAGAGGACTGTGGAATTGAACCAACGTAGAGAGGACAATGCATGGACTCGTGTATAGACCTTAAAATATGCTGCTCATGTGAGGACATATTTAATAAAAACCCAAATTTACTTACTTACCGTTGTGTTGTGTAGCTCTGTTGTCAGATTGGGCACAGCAAGACTACCAAGACTGCCAAGACTACCTGTCGCCTATGCTGTCTACCTCATTGCGCTCGCGGTCAGCAAGCTATGTTACTTATTATTAAAACCCCACATGTCTTGGCAGATCCTTCTTGTCATATACCCTAAAGTTTATAAACATATTTCTTTAAAAATATTCGTAAGTTAATTTTAAACATGACAAATATCCTATACTATAATATGAGTAAGGTTTGCTTGCTTGCTTGCTTGCAACTCTGATCTCAAAAACAGCTCCAACGATTTCCTTCAAATGTTGTAAATAACTAATTTCTGTGATAAAAATAAGTTCTAGACAGGTCTCAACTCCATAAAAATCAAATAAAGTCAAAAAACAAATATGAAAAGTTAACATTGGGCTTAAGGAGTTTAAAATCAAAACAAAAGAATTGGAACAGCTGTTCATAATCAACCAGGGAACTGTCAAAGTAAAACTCATGTCGTTTATTGTTATTGTTAACATGTGGTTTCCAGAGAGCAGTGGCTAAAACCTTTAAGTGAAGATAACATACATAGAGTGGTAAAATAAATCAAATAGACATTGAGCTATTCATAACAACTGGAGTGACCGTAAAAATGCAGAAAATAGGCAAATGAGCTAAACTAATCTGCTAATCGGTAAGGGGAAGTGGTGAAATATTACTCTTAAGTCATCTAAACATATTGATTGGCCTTCCCCAAGCAAAGCTCGGCCCCCTTCGCAGTTCTCTTTGCAGTAGCGTTAGCCATTCATTACTGGTTCTGGTCTACGCAACTCAATTCCCCTCTACTCAAAATTTTGCATCTGATTAAAACCCCTAATTTGTAAATAAAAAACTGAAAATTTAAAATTAAAATAGTACGCATCCGAGCGATACCTTCAATAATAGATATTCTACAAAACAATTAAAAGATCTATTACTGAAATGGTTAATCGAATTAGTAATTATAAGAATGTGGATTCTTTAATTGATATTAAAATAAAATCGTTGACATTTAAAAATTCGTTGATTGCAAAATTATGTAAATCGGTCCAGTTTAATTTTGCTGGCGAGCTGAAAAAAATGATACTATTATCTTCACCATTGGCTCTTGTGAAGCTAAAATAATTCCCAATAATTATTAATCAAAATATATTCAAGACAAATATAGCCTGTCAGCTTTAATGTATAACTAAACACATGTAAATCTGTCCATTAGTCAAAGCTGATGAACTGTCCAAAGTAAACCTTCCGATGTGTTTTTAATATATGGAACCTTAAATTTCAGAAAAGGTATCTAATATACAAAGAACACTCTAAGTGTGTCCTGGTGACGCCTTTTGACAAAGCAAATAGTTAATATTTTTCGTGATTTTTTTTGCACTACGCAAGTGGTAAAACTGCATTTGTTCGCTGGACTGGGAACTCCATCAGTGGAAAAATGTATGAATGGTTTAGTAAAACGGGTCTGTGTTGATTGTTTGTGATTATAATAAATCATCACAATTTCAAATTTGTCGGCTGTATGTTTCTGCAATACAATATTGAGCCAAATACATTACGCAAGCCCTTTGTAAGTTGTTTAAAACGTTACTGGATGAAAAAACACAATCTAGTACTAAAACGTCAATAATTCAGATAAACGACTCCTCATCAGATATGATATACTGTATACCCCCCGCCATCTACTTACTACGCTACAGTATATTTTATAGCAGTGGTTCTCAACCTGGGGTTCACGGGAAGAAAGTAAATAATGTGAATGTGAATATTGTTCACAAATAACTCGTAACTAACAAAAAAGCAATAACACATTTTAGATTAAAATGTTCACAATAAATATTTGATAACTGGAAAAGTTACTAATATCATGCAACTCATTGAAATACAGCTTTCAAGAAAATCTCTTTTATTAATTGTTGGTTTGTTTTTACTAGCAAATATTACAATCTGTCAGACTAGGAGATTTTGGATTTGTTGCCTTTCTCATCCACTGATCTAGTAGAAAGAGTCATATGAATTCACCAAAAGTAAATACAGACACAAGTTGGATGATGCCCCAATTATAATAGAGTGTTTGGCTTCTTTTAAACCTAACTTCAAAGTACTATATAAAAAGTAAGGAAAGGACATTTAAAATTAAAAGAAGTGAAAAACTGTTCAGACTTTAAAAACCAACGCAACGGTTATTGATATATATAATAAACATCATTAGGTTAGCAATAAAAATACTTTTAACACCATATAAGTAGTGAATCCTGCAATTAAAATTAGCTCTTTAATCTTAAACATAGAAAGTAATATAAAGTATTTATTTACTATGCAAAAAATTAACAGCATTTTAAATTTAAATTATAAATAAATAGCCTACCTTATATTACTTTTTTTTTTGAAATTATAGTACCTACTCATATAGTTTTAAAAGTATTTTGATTTACAACCGATATCGTCTGGTTCGGGGGTACAATTTATAAAAAGGCATTGGTAAGGGGTTCGCATCTTAAAAAGGGTTTGGAACTTCTGTTTCATGGCAAAACTATTGGGATGATCACCTTCCGTAAACTTCAGGATGTTGGAGCCGCTCCGTTCGGTATTTCTTCTTTATAACAATACCTTTAATCAGTTACTACGAGAATGATGAAGCTGTCAGTTAATCTGATAAGGATATGTTAAACTTGTTTTAACTGAATGTTATGTGCTACAACATAAACAATGACAAACTCGTGGACAAATCGCTATGGCGCATCCTGGGCCGGCTTCAATCGAGCGCCACCGAGTCGTCGTCGTCTCCAAACATAACATAGCTAAAAGCCCTTCCCGCCTTTCAGTTGGTCTAAAAATAAGATCGATTGGGTCCGCACTAAGTGCGTCTTCAACTTATACCCGTGTATAGAAAAATTCAAATATGTCCTCACTTGTGCTACTTGGGGCAGGTGGCATATGTAAGTGTGAAAAGCGCTCAGCGCTACGTGGTGGACACACTGCAAAACAACGTGTCTGACGAACCGTGCGATCTGAGGACATTTTCATCAATGCATGAAAGTGGTATTCCCAGGTTCGTAGGGGCTTGCATAATACTGATTCGCGGTCAAAACGTTCTGCGGACCTGGAGTGTGTCCTCAGAATGTTTTGGTTCCACTGAACGTCGGTATGGGCCAATGTCCCCCAATGAACCCCAATACAAACACACACCAACACACACATACGTGGCACCCTATCCGAGGACATTAACTCCTCGCCGGGATCCGAGGACACCGCTTAAATATCCCTTTACAAACTAAACCTTCGTGATTATACTGTCACCTGGAATGTAGAAACAGAGTTCATACTAAACACACATAATATTTCAATTATTTAAATAAATTGTGTTTGCATCCGAGGACCATGAGTTCTTAAAGTTACCCACGGTAGCCACGAAGAGGGCTTGAGGGGGCGCCAAAATAGATGATGAAATAAATGTTTAGATTAAGGTACATATTTTCAAAAAATTAATTTAATGTAAGAAATAAGTACAAAATAATATCAATGACTACGTTTATGTAGTCATTGATAATATGTACGTTTTTGCTTAAATAGTAAGTTATAGTGGGACTGGGAGTATTATTGTATCACAGTTAGTTGTACAAATGCAAATTCAATTAAAATCAACGTCCAAAACATGAACTATCATCTTACTTTTCCCGTGGCGATCGTCAGATTTCTTGGAAACCGAGTTCCGGATATAAGAACAATACCAATACCCCTTCGCCGTCCTTTATTCATTATTAGGCGGAGATTTATAGGAATATTAAAGGCCATAATGGTTTAAATTTGGAGTATATATAGAAATAGTACTTTTACATCGCTGCTTATTTGAACTTTACTTTTCACTTTGATTGCAACGGGAAAATTAAAACAATATAAAAATATCCAGGGTCGTACTCAGCTTTCACGGGCCCCTGGGCAGGCCTAGTGGTGTGGGCCCTTGTTGCCGTCCGGATTCAAGTTGGTGACCTTTTTTTAGACAACAGTGTCCTAAATAAGACACCGGCCCGGCCACTCGGACCCCTCTTGACGGGCCCGGGTCCCCCCTGACAGACTCGGGCCCCAGGGCAGTTGTCCCCACCTACCCCCTCTTGAGTACGGCCCTGAAAATATCAATATAAATAATAATTTCATCGCTATCATCAATTAGATTTAGTACAACCAAATATATTTTTCTGATAAAAGATCAATTCTGTGATGATATCTTCTTGTATTTTATTTTTTTAAGTACTTGGTACCATTGATTATATATCCTGCGGATTCCGTAGGATGTATAATCAATGTTGGTGCCAAAATTCAGTGGATTGCTAATTGTTATATTGTTTTAAAAACCTGTAAGATACACTATTTACCGAGAAATCGGTATGACGTGAAGAAGCCTGGCCTAAGCGTAATGTAGATATATTTAGAAAATAATACAAAACCAGAAACATTATATCCAATCCCGGGATCCCGAACGAATTTCGTCTCTTAGCAATTCCGGGATAGATATTTATCGAGCAATAGTTTTGCGTTTAGGGCTAAGGTGTGTTTGTGGTACAAGAATTTACCATGGTTAATATCAGACACTCAAAAGTACACTCTGCACTGCATGCATAGGTCATTGTGACAATTGGTTTAAATTACTTTTTCCGTAAAGTAATCCTATTCGTCCTCAATATAGGCGACCGGTTTCGGGGATGTTTATAACATCATCTACAGGCTACAATTCATGTATGTCATTCACTCACAAGAGGTCGTCGAATATTAAAACACAATCATTAAAAAAAATGACACGGACGCACGAAATGACAAAGAATTAAAAGAAACTGCATATTGACATTGATGTTTGGCTAAACTAAATGACGACGACGCGACGCGGCGAAAGCGGTTGTGAGCCTATATTGAGGGCGAATAGTTTTACTGACGGAAGAAGGTTATTTAAACCGTTTAAGTATTCAGAAAGTGATCGTGGGCCATACTAACACAAAAATAAAATTTTTAACATTTTAAACAATGAAAAATTTTTTTTCATATCAGCTATCTGATTAAATTGATTCCAAATGTGTACAACATTACCTAGATAGATTATAATGCTATAACTTATTAACGTTAAACATGAAAACCCAAAAACAATTTGTCACTGTTACTTGTATCAATCAATCATCTTTATTCATAAAATTGTACATGGTACAAGAATAGTGTCATTTCTAATCTAATAAAGAAATTATAATAAATAGTTCACTTCTGTATAGATAATAATAATAATAATAATAATAATAATAATAATAATAATAATAATAATAATAATAATAATAATAATAATAATAATAATAATAATAATAATAATATAAAATAGTTTTAAATAGTTTAGAGCTGGTGGATCAGTTGTGCCTAGTTTTTAAAAACTCTTCAAAAGAGTAAAGAGGAATGCTCAACAATTAATCTCTTAGCTGTTTTTTAAAATTGATCATATCAACCTCCTCAATGAATTTCCGAGGGAGGTGATAAAGGAACTTGGTACCTAGGAAAACGGTTTTCTTTTTAAAAAACTCTAAATTGTGTTTTTCCACTCTACGATTTGGGCGGGTATTGTAGGAATGAGTGTTATTTTGTAACAATGGGTTAAAAAACTGTTTTACATAGTTAACTGTTTCAAGGATAACCAACCCATAAACAGTCAAAATGCCCAGCTCTGCAAATATTTCCTTCACAGAAACTGTAGCTTTTAACTTTAGCATGACTCTAATTGCTCTTTTTTGTTGAATAAGTAATCTGTCCAAATTCTTATTTGATGTTGCCCCATAAATGCCAATTCCATAAGACAAATGAGAATGAATCATAGAAAAATATATTGTTTTTAAAGTTTCCAAACTACAAAATCGTGACATTTGTTTTAGAGCAAAGATGCCGGAGGAAATTCTACCAACTACATGAGTGACATGATTATCCCAGCTCAAATTTTCATCAATTATTAGCCCCAAAAATGTTGTACTTTGAACTTGATCCAGAGAATCTTCATCTATGTAAATGTTAGGTGAAATTTGGTTTTTTGCTTTTTTGGTAGAGAAGGAGATAAATTTTGATTTGCTGGAATTTAAAAGAAGATTTTTGCTGTTAAAAAAGTCTTTGATCATAGCTAATCCCAAAAAAGACGAAACTTCAATCTTTTCCATTGACTGCCCTGAAAAAAGAATGTTTGAGTCATCAGCATATAAACATACAGAGCTGCTTCCCTCTTGCAAGGAAGTAAGAACCATTGGAAGGCCCTTTATGTAACACAGGAAAAGCAATGGGCCCAGAATGGATCCTTGTGGGACACCATGTTTTATTGTTTGTAATTTTGAGCAAAATTTGTTTACATATTTATTGTTAGATTTAGATGCAAAACTATCTGGAATGTGCTCTAATTCAACATATTGCTGTCTATTTGTTAAATATGATTTAAACCATGCAATTTCTTTAGGTACTTTGGTATTATACGGATGACACCCTTATACAGCGCGCTGCGGCAGTTATGTTGGGATGGGTTATCATAAAAATGATTGTAGGACTTTCCTTGTTTCGTTACGAATCGAATGATACCTGATGAGTCATACTTCAGGCCACCAAACCCCCTCCAAATAGGCCAAGGTCAGGTCGTTGACCGGAGCGCGCGCATCACCTGTCACCGCCTGTATCTGGGTCACTGTCATGAGTGATTTATTGCCGTCACTACGTTAGATTTGTTTTCATAATGAGTGACGTTCTTTTGGTGTGGGATTTACCTCGAACTGAAGAGGAAACCGTACGTATTTTTATGATAACCCATCCTAACATAACTTCCGCAGCGCGCTGTATATTTGGCGGAGTAATGTGGCGATCGGGTGTGGCTGCTAGTGGCGGCGACGCATTCAACACGATCCTAGCGGACATCGCTGTCTTTTGGGAGGCACAACACAAAGACCGCTCATCAGAATGATGTAAAATTTGTACAGTAAGTCAATAAAAGTACGTTTTTTCGAATTATGTAGTTATCCTTTGTATCCGGTAAAAATTTAACCTCCAAAAATAGTGGCATCCGTATAATACCAAAGTACCTTTCTTTACCTTTCACCCCAAGATTACTCAAAGTTGTGATCAATTTACTGTGGGATACACTGTCAAAAGCTTGTGACAGATCAAGGAAAACGCCAATCACTTTTTCTCTTTTGTCTACAGCATCAATAATTGATTGAATAAAATCAACACCTGCTGTCACGGTAGATTTTCCTCCTCTAAAACCATGCTGCTCTCTTTCCAATATGTTGTGGATTTCCAAATAATTAGAAAATTGGTTATACACTACTCTCTCAAATATTTTAGAAAAAAACTGGGAGCAAGGAAATGGGACGATAACATGATGGGTCAGTACGGTCCCCTTTCTTAAACAATGGAATTACTTTCGCAATTTTTAACTTATCGGGGAAAATTCCGGTTATGAGAGAGGAATTAACTATATGAGTAATGGGTTCTAAAATATACGGAAGTGATTTCTGAATTATATCTATAGGGATTTCATCATAGCCAGAGGAAAACTTGTTTTTCATTGAAAGAATTATTTGTTTCATTTCAAGCTGAGAAATTTGCCCAAATCTAAAAACCAAGTTGTTGGAAGAAAGTGTTGGCCTATCAAATAAAGAGTCATCTAGAATGTTTGGTAAGATCAACTGATCCACAGCTGTTACAAAGAATGTATTTAAGGTGTCACAATTAGGTTATCAAAAAATAACAACTGGTAGCAGGCAGACACTGATTTGTGGGTTGCAATTGTGACAAAATATGACCAATTAATTATTATTTATATTTTTGTTATATTACTGTGCAAATTATTTATATTTTGTTAGATTTAGATATTGGTTAAAAAAAATGTTTTATGGACGTCAATATGTCACAACAGCAAGAGATAGGGCGGCAAGGGTTCAATATCGTTATCTAGGAGTTCAAGGTTCGGATAGATCTGCTCCAGTTGTGATACAGGTGGAGCAGGCCCCTCAGGCGAACAATAATGTAGATTTACCGCATTCCCCTTCAGGTGCGCATGTCAGCTTGTAATATAAAAGGCCAAAAAAACAAACCCGAGTCACAACAAGAAGAAAATCACATGATAGCTAGCACAAAACAACGCCACAAAAAAAAAACACAAAAATCACAAAAATTCAAACCCAAAAATTCAGAAAAAAAATTCAGATTAGTTTGCAATTACAGGAAGATAAATGGATATATTTCATATGACGCTCACCCCCTACCTACTTTAAATTCAGCCTTTGAGTTTTTGAGTAAAGCCAAGTATTTCACATCATTAGATATGAATAATGCCTTCTTTCAAATCCCATTAGATTCCCAATCAAGACAGTATACAGCATTTTGCACTCCGTATGGTTTATTCAAATTTAACACAGTACCACAGGGTAGGAAAATCGGATCCCAAGCACTTACTAGAGTATGGATGAAATTTTGGGTGATTTTAAGTTTAAGTTTGTCTTCATTTTTTTGGATGATTGTTTAATTTATAGCGAGAATTGGGAAGATCACAAGCAACACATTTTACAAGTTTTAGATAAGTTTAAGGAATACAACGTCACAATAAATCCGGAAAAAATTAGGATAGGCCATACCTCCATAAAATATTTAGGGCACATCATTTCGAACAGAACCCTTTCACTGGACCCCGATATAGAATTGAACCAATTTTGAAATATCCCAGACCCCGTAATTTAAAACTACTTCAGCGATTTTTAGGATGTGTAAACTTTTATTCACGCTTTATTAAGGATTTTTCCAAAATAGCCTTGCCACTAAATAACTTAAGGAAGAAAAACGTTAAGTTTCAGTGGACAACCACACACCAGAAAGCTTTTGATGAATTAAAAAATTCCCTTGTTTCGTCAACTCAACTAACATTACCAGATTTTAATGGAGATTTTGTTGTCACCTGTGACGCATGTGACAATGCGATTTCAGCAGTTCTACAAATGAAAGAGGGATATAATCTTTTACCGGTTCATTTTGCATCCAGAACATTAAGTGAAACAGAACGTAAATACCCCATGCATAAAAAGGAATTTTAAGCATGTTTATATGGAGTTGAGAAATTTAGGCCATATTTAAACAAGAAGTTTACACTACAAACCGATAATTCTGCCGTGATGTACATTTTGAAAAATAAGGGTAAAAATACAGCTCAATTTGATAGGTGGGTGTTACGTCTTTCAGAGTTTGATTTTGAAATAGAAAATATTAGGGGTAAATTAAATGTAGTGGCAGATGCCTTATGTAGAGTCTTCAAGGATGATACGGATAATACCGTTAAAATCATCGGGGATTCTACATGTTGCACTCTGCAATGTTTTCCAGAACTATTTACTTCAATTAGGGAAAACAGGCACAAGACCCGAGTTTAAGTTTAATTATTTCAGATTTGAGAAATAAAATTCCAGTCAAGAACCACTCATTGCGCAATAATATTTTGTATTTTGGTAAACAGGGCAGAAAAAGCAAAATAGTAGTTCCAGAGTCCATGCACACTTTTATTGTTAAATATTTTCATGAGAATCCTATGTTTGCGGGCATAGCCAAAACTATGAATCACATTCAGAAGCAATTTATTTGGAAAGGCATGACACCATTTATTAGGAATTTTGTTAGGTCATGTGAACAATGTCAACTCTCAAAACCGGCGCAAAACCAAAAAATTGGTCAATTAAGTTCTCATATACCGACAAATTGTAACGAGCAATGGTTTTGTGACTTTGTTGGTCCGCTACAGCGAACACAACGAGGAAACGAATCAATCTTTGTTTTGGTGGACAATTTTTCGAAATTCTGCTTTTTATACCCAGTTAGAAAACAAACATCAGATTCCGCAATAAATATTTTACGAAACAACATTTTTGCACAGCATGGTATTCCACAGCGCCTAATTACAGATAATGCCTCCATCTTCACATCGCAAAAATTTTTTTCATTTCTTTTTGGTTTAGGAATTAAGCATGTAACAACTTCGCCATATAGACCTCAATCAAATGTTGCAGAGCGAGTTAGTAAAAACCTAGTTACTGCATTGAGAATTTTTCATAATCAGAATCATAAGTCGTGGGACATTTATTTACCATATTTAATGCTTGCTTTTAATTCCGCAACACATGAAACAACAAAGTTCACCCCCGCAAGCGTTTTCTTAGGTAGAGAACTTACACACCCATTGCAATTTCTTTGGAATTTAGAGACAGGACATAATAACAAACCGAGTTTAGACAATGTTTTTCAGAATCTCACAAAGGCGCACAATGGAACGAAGTTACGGTATGACAGGAATCGAACTCCATCTAATTTTGTTGTTGGTGATAAGGTTGTTTTGTATAAGCATTCCCTCAGTAATAAAGATAAGAAAATAACAGCAAAACTTTGTCACAAATGGAGGGGACCTTATACTGTAACTAAACTCACTTCACCGGTTAATGTTGAAATAACCTTAGACAATGATCAGACTTTCCACCCCCTCCTGGCAGAATCTGAATTATTATTTTGTATCATACGGTGTGTCCCTGATTCCTACCTTATATACCACCAAACTCTTGGCCATTTCGTGCCCAACTGCATTACATTCAACCAGTAAATGTCTTAGAGTTTCCACCCCCTCCTGGCAGAATCTGAATTATTATTTTCTATCATACGGTGTGTCCCTGATTCCTACCTTATATACCACCAAACTCTTGGCCATTTCGTGCGCAACTGTATTACATTCAACCAGTAAATGTCCTAGGGTTTCCACCCCCTCCTGGCAGAATCTGAATTATTATTTTGTATCATACCCATCTTCTTAAGGTGCCCCTTGAGTTTAAAATGTCCAGTTAGGAACTTTATTAAAATCCTCAAGCTCTTTTTCCTCAGCCTGATCAAAGTCTTGTACCTCCTACAATTGTAGTTTCCAAGTAACTCCCTTGTCCTGCCTACATCCAGGAAGAGTGTTTCGAGGCCCCTCATCTCATTTCCTCTTCTTCATCTTTAAAGTCTTCTTTAGAAGAAGGCATCTTCTAGTCCACATTCTGGCTCTGGGCCGAAAAAAGGGTTGGCTGCACCTTCTCTTGCAAGCCTATCTGCCTCTTCCATTTCCCTCCACCCCTTGTGTCCGGGTACCCAAAGAAGTGATATTTTATTCGTCCTGCCTAACATATTTAAACTCTACCAGCAATTCCACGCCATTTTGGGGATAATTACTAGGGAATTCAGCACTCTATCAACAGTTTGGCCTTATAGAATAGCTATTTCCCTCTTCTTGTATCTCCTACTGAGGTTTAACTGAACACATCTTTCAATGGCATTACCTCTGGTTCTAGATTCAAACACTCAAGCCCCAGTTTCCTTGTTAATATCCTAATGGCTATATCGACATTACAATTCTCTAATATAATAATAACTAATTCTTTGTTTAGTGAACACATTATTCAATTCACAATAAATGGAATGGTTGTTAAATTTAAATAAAATGCTACTTTTCTCAAGTTATAGATAAATTAAGGAAACCAACCTTCTTGTTTTTAGAATTATTGGTCCAAACATACCTTTTGTTCTTGTAGGGACATTTCCTATTGACATATACCTAACCATTATTACCGAGTTTGTGTAGTTATGGATATTTAATCTGGTATCTAACAAATTCATAATTACATCTCAATTAACGTTAATAGGATTGGCTTGTAAATTGTTATAGTGCTTTAATCTCCTTATCATTGAATTTCTTCTTTTTTTGGTACATTCAAGAGGTATCTTGTTAGAGTAATTGTTCAGCGCATTTAGAAAAAGCGGTCAGAAATTGTACAGAAGTGAAGACTCCAGGAATCGAGCCTGTGATGCTAACTGTCAGGCTAGCAAGATGCCCAAACGGCATTGAAGCCTTTCATTTCAATAGCAAAGCATTTCAGCAGATTTGTGAGGAATATGTCTCCTTAATATTGAATTGGTATTTTTTTGTTTGACTTAAATAACTGCTACAGTAATTTCTATACATTCTGTACACTATACACATCTTGAAATGAAAAATAATTAGCGCTGATTTATTCCTTTTTACAAACATGCAAATTACATTGCATCCGTACAATGACCCCCTTAGGTTTTAACTATAACTACAAGTATAGTCTTTTACTTTAAGGAATAAGTCTTATGGGCAGATGCCTGTGTTTGTGTCAAGACTTTAGTTTGTAACAACTGGAATATGTAACTCAAAATGGATATTGAAATGGCTTGTAATTTTATATATTAGAAATAATGCAAACACATGCTTTACTCTGAATAGTTCTTATTGTAAATAAAAAAATGCAAACTCATCAAAATCGTTTTAACACTGTAAGAAATGTTAATTTCTTAAGCGAAATATGATCCAAACTGAACAGAGACGATTAAAACTCGTGGCAGCTTCTTTTAATTAGAATTCTGCATAAAGATAGGCCCTGACCCTGTCTGACGACTCCATTGTCTTGGCAGCAGTCTTACTCTAGAGCGACTTGATTACCGCAAGCGGGGGCATTTCATTTGACGCAAGTTGCTACTATTAGTTCCTTAAACACGAAACGTTTATTTATTCATGCTATGTTATGCTTGTTATTTACAATTCATGCTGCAGGAGAGATTATCCTAACTATCCTCCATTTGTGAATTTGTTTAAGCAAATAAAACAAACATTGTTTAGTGGTAGGCTAAAGGAGTAATTAAAAGGCCAGTACTTTAAAACTTCAAAGAAAATTAATTTACAATTTAAAACAATGGATTTTATTTACATAATGAACTGTGTACTCATTTGCATATGTTACTCGACAATTTAAGGTTGAATAATTTGTCCTCTTAATTTTTAATAATTTGCATTTGTACTTGATCCGCCAATGTGCATTTAAACAGTTTTATATTTTTTTCTACTCAATAAGTTTTTTTTAAATAGTTATTAAAGATTTCACACTAAAACCATAAATTAAAGTCAAGAATATTTGTTGTAGGCTTAGAAACTCAACCCTAATTTAAGGTTAGTCCAAAATATCTAAATAATTAAATTATATTCCGTGTTATTATTTGAAAACTTAAGTCTTGATATTCTAAACACAGTGATAAGTGGATAAACAAATTATCATCCGTGTTTGAAGACATTTATGACCAAGAAGATGTACTAGTTTAAAAAATTGGAACACTTAAAATGAAGCCTTTGTACTTTACTTTGTACATCACTGTAAATGTCTCTCTTCTTCAATTATAAGCTTGTTTTATTCAAATATGTGGTGTAAACTAAATGTATTGTTTATACTTTGGATGTATTTCATTGACTTGGTCACCTACCATTAAATAGGTGTAATTTGTATTTGGTGAAGGTCCAATCTTTGTGTAATGGTAATGGTGTAATTTGTGACAGAATAAATAAATGAAACTTACAAACATAATGTATGTATCTGTTTGCTCAATATTTTCAGTAGATCAAGTTAAGCATTATTTGACCTATTCATCAATTGAAAGTATTCGTTGAATATAACCACTAGTTTTACAAGATGTGATATTGCAAAACTAATAGGCTGGTGAGACTGAACAACACATAATGAGCCTGAAGATGGAGTTTTTTTTTTTTAATTATTGAATTCTTCGATGTAGCACAGCATGTAGTTTGTGCAGAGGTAATGGAGTTGGATAATGATCACAAATTCTTAGCTGTTAACGTTTAGAATTAAGAACTTTTTTCAGAATAATCAGTCCTATATCTGTAATGCCTAAAAATATTTAACTTTAACATTAGAAGCAATTATACAAATGTTGAGAAATTATTAGCGTTTTTAAGCTCTTTGGATGGCGTGTCATGGATGAGATGGTTTTGACTTAGTGTTGGTTGTGAAGGGAGAGGAGCAGGTGGCTTACATTGAAGGCTTTGACTGCACTCAGACACCTACACCAGTGGTTCCCAAATGACGGTCGGTCGTGGACCCCCAAGTAAATAAACTAAACCATCGGGGACCCCTGAAACCTGTGTTGGATTGAAATCACATTTTTTATACTCCGTTACCTTATTAATTACCAAAAGTGTTAGTATTAAGTAATATAACATCCAATTGGGTATAACCAATTAAAGATACTTTTTGTGGAAAAATAACTTCAAAGTTGTTCTATAAAACTCATTTATATTTTTATTTTATAAAGCATATTATGAGGGAGTTATATTTGTTGACAAAGCAGTTGAAATTAGTAAGTAGGTACAAATTAGTACGTGGACTTAAACAAATGTTATTATTTTGTTCAGTGTGAATGATGAAATCAATCCTTTTTCTCAAAATGTCTTCAATATTAGGACACAGTTTGGTGGAATTCACACAGAAACCATCATGCATGTTGAGAAGATTTCTATATTTATTCTTCATGTAAAACCTATTCACATGTTTAGGTTGTACAAAATGGTGTTAAATGTGTCATTGCTTTCAGAGATAACGTCTTGAGGTCTCGTTGCACAATTAGCCAGAAATCTAATAATTTCAAAACGTCAAGGCAAATTACACATTGAGGTCGTGGCTCTTCTTCAGAGCCAACATATGTAAATCCTAATTCCAAATACTTACTGTTGTACTTTCTAATTTTTTTAATAGAATTAAATTGTTTACTCATGCTGTTAAAGCTAGGACTAGGCTGTTGACAGCTGGACTTCATTTAGGCCTACACTTACACAGTGTTGCCAGACCGACTTTGAAATATTGCCTGCCATCCGCCAAGAAAATACCATATTTTAGTCGGCAATACAGTTGTAATCCCTACATAATTTCTATACAATCTTAATAATACCCAAAACTGGGTAATTACTGCAGCGCAGAAAAAAGTAATGGGTGGAAGGGACGGAGGGATATTGGTGCCAGATGCCAGTTATGCAGGTATAGTGGGAAGAACACCATAATAGATTCTCTATTTGTATAACTCTCTCGACAGCTAAAATTATTATTATTCAAAACAGGTTATGGATTATATTTAGGCTATTTGTTGTTAAAGAAATTAAATTTCCTGAATAAAAACATATACCGTAGGTCGATTTAAAATACCAGCTAGCCGCCGCGGACCCCTTGAAAACCACTCCGCGGACCACCTTTTGGGAACCACTGATCTACACAACGAAACTAGAATGAAGGGACGGTTATCTTTATAAACAATAGGTTCCTGTTTACTTCAACACAGATTGTCCTGGGTGACTTTTATGGGATTTGTTTGGATTTTAAATTCAGAAATGAAATTGTCTGATACGTTTAAACTTGCAAGTCATTCCACTTTTTAAATCCATCTGCGATTTGTACAAAAATAATTGTCGCCCGATATTGATGTCAAGTGTTTTCTCAAAGGTATTTGAGAGAATTGTTAATGATCAAATTATGCCATATTTGAATTTTTATGATATTATATGTGAATGACAGTAGAGGTTCCAACAAGTTCAATATTTTTCAGATGCGCTGTTTTGATGCCTCAAAGAAATTGAAAATTCAATCTCAAATAAAAAGTAATCTCTTTTTAATAATTTTAGATTTTATAAAAGCCTTTTACACCGTAGATGGAAATACTTACATAAGAAACAAGACACGATAGGAGTAAAGGATAACACACGCTCATGTGTGGTTTGTCTTATTTGGCAAACAGAACTCGGTATGCAACCATCTGTGGAGTTGATGCCTGTAGATTATATTGTGTGGTCCAAAGTTCTACTCTTCGTCCCCCCCTCTTTTTAACTTACATATACAGAGTGAGTTTTAAATGAGCCCCCATACTTTTTTCTACATTTCTTAAGAGGGGGCAGGAGTCAGATAGAATTCCGCCTTTTGGTTTGGAGTTTGGCCACTAGAGCGCTAGAAGTTTTAAAAATAATTATTCCTTACCGACCGGCAGCGTGCAGAGGCTCGGCCTTCAGTCAACGGATCGGTATTGTCTAGTGTGATTTACAACACCTAGAATGACGGGTTCACTGTCCCTGGCAGCTTCTCGCACGCCCCGCATACAAGGGACTAAACCCAAAATTCTTGTCAAGACTGTTTGGCGTAAAGGCTGATCAAATATGTTGCAACTTCGTCTAAATCTTATGTCTGATAATAATTACTAGCAAAAATATTAAGTTATAAGAAATACATTAGACATTTATTAATTTCTCTGGTAAAAATTTGTCTTTGCAGTAACAGTTTTGTAGCCACCGCCTTATATCGATTTAAAGAAACATTTTTAAAGAAAGTGTAAATATATTCTTAAGTGTTGTAAGACGTCTTTTATTACATCCCGTAAGACAATTTTATAAGCTTTAAGAATATACCTTTTCGTTTAGCAATTTTCATTAACATAATTTGTGATCTATTTTATAGAGACCGTTGTATTTTTTGTTACAACGGACTTTGTTGCTAGTTAGGATATAAAACACTAGTGGCTTGTAGGGGCTATAACTTCTAACCTTCTGTTTAGCCTGCATTTTATCAACGGTTTACTGGAAAATGAATTAATAATTCATTTGTAGAATACTCCTTTTGTTACAAACCGAGCTAAGTTATTGCTAATAAGCTCTACGATTATTGAAAGAAAATGACTGGCAGAGCGGCCGTGCGGCAACCGAACATGCTATTTCATAACCTCGTGAAAACATAATCTTCCAATAAACGTTATTTAAATAGCTAGTTAAACACCTTTGTAGTAAATTTGTCAAAGATTTCTCACCTTATTCCGATGAGTTTATATTGATAGTTTTATTTTTTTAAACACTAACTGAGAAATTTTAAATTTAAATTCATGCTTTTTAAAATATAACTATCCATATAAACTCATCGGAATGAAATACAAATATTTGAAAAAAGTGCTCTAAACGTGTTTATCTGACTATTTTAATAACGTTTATCGGAGATTTCTACCCATGTGTTTTACGTTTCCACAAGGTTATGAAATAGAATGTTCGGTCACCGCGCGGTCGCTCCGCCAGTCACTTTCTTTTGATAATCAAACAATAATCTTGTTATCATTTCAGTGGTTTGTGTATCGGTATTTATCTCATAAAATATGTTACTACTGTAAGCCCTGTCCACAATGGTGCGCTCAGGCCTAAAAATCGGATCAGAAATAACAGAGGAATTCTCTTAACTAAAATCGGCTTAGCGTAGTATTTTAATGATCTACTGAACAGTCAAAACCAAAATTTTAAATTGTAAAAACGTTTGAATAAGGTTATTTGAGGTTAATCGCATCAAACCCTATTCCGATGATTTATTCTCGTTGGTTTTCGAACCCATGACAGTAAATTTTCTTTTACATAATTAGATATTTCCCCTCGAGAAGACCTGTCTATAAATTATTTTTAACCCAGACATTACAATTTTTGAAGGTAATCGTTGCAGCCGTTCTTGAGATCAGAGTTGCACGCAAACAACCAACAAACTTAGCAAGGAAATCTTATTCATATTTAGAGTGTACGATTTAACAGCTGTTGAAACATTAACAAAAAACAAGCCTTGAAAATGTGTACAATGTTAATCAATTACTGCTTTATTGGACAAACAATAATACTTAATTGCTAATTTCCAGTTATACATTCAACACGTGTAAATGGAAATTGATATTAAATATTTATATTTATGTCCATTTTGTTACATACGTTTCAATAGTTTATTTACAACTATCCCAGTGTATTTTTCATATTTTTTAGTCCTCTAAAAATGACAGATCCTCTTATGGTTATTTAAAAATTGCATCGAGTCTGAAATCCGATCACAATGGTTTTCTTACATCCAACTCTACACTGACGGCTCTAAAGCTGACGAACGAAGACTTGTAAGTTGTTGTGTGTATGATAAAACCAACAATAAGCTTATATCATTCAGATTAAATTAACACTATTCGAGTTATTATGTTGAAGCTCTAGCTATTTTTACTGCCACGAAGTACGTAGAAACGCTACCACCAAGTAAAATAATAATAATTCTATCTGATCCAAAAGTATTATTCATGCCAGATCTGCATACATCGAATATGAAATCAGACTACAGTTTACAAAATTATTAAATTTGAAGTACGAAGTAATTTTGTTTAAGATACCTTCCCGCATTGGCATAAAAGGGAACGATTTACCGGATTCTTTTGATAAAGATGCTTTATATTTAAACAATATTAATAACTCGTTTCTACCTTGTTTCAATTACATGAATTCGTTCATCACCAAGAAAGGTAATGTACAATGGGAAGAGGATTGGGAGGCTGCATCAGTTAGGTCTACAAAGCCTAAGTTTGAGTCAGCTGAGTTTTTGGACTGAAACCTCAAATTACGACTTAACTTTTTATTGGTTTTCAACATCCAAGACATCAAGATCAAAAATTCCAAATCATTTAACGTCTTAGAATCGGTCAGTGCATTGTTCTGGAACATCTATACAGACTCAAAATTATAAATTACTCTCTTTGTGAAGGTGTCGAGGAAAAAGCAGCCAGCGAAATAAGCGACAATTGCGAAATGTTATCTGCACCTGTGCAAGGCCACACTAGTGTGGCCTTGACCTGTGAGGTCAACACCAGTGAAGTTAGTGACCAGTGAAATAAGCGACCATCACGGAATTTTAGCAAAACCTAAGAGGGCAACACTTCCTGTGACATACTTATTTCCATCACACTTTACCCAGGTTTAGACTGGCTAAATGACTGACAGACATTTCTAGTTGAAATATTTTTTGATATTTTATGAATAGTAATACTAGGGGTTTTCGGCGCATTGCTCAGTGAGCTGTATACAATCTGGGGAGATTAATGCCTTGCAGTTTATGACAAAAAAGCGTGCTGTGTTTGAAAAACAGCTGGAAGTACAATATCTCCCCTCTACAGTACCAACATAGCAAAATGAACACCATGTGCTAAGGTGCCATTATTGTTTTGTAAAACAAAACACAGCCTAGCAGCAAGAACAGATGTTACAGACATTAAATAATAAATGATTACTGAAATGACAGACAATATGTCATGAGGAGCCATGTAAATTAAAAAATATGAGAACAAATTTACTGGATTTCGAGCAGTAGGTGATAATGGTTTCAAGAGCAGAATCAAATCGGCCGCGCAAAATCGATTGCGGAAGCGGGATCTTTGGTCGGTAAGCGACGTTGCTGCCATTTATCGGGGTGACGGTGAACTAATTGCAGTCTGTGGGCCTACTCGTTTTGTAAGACTTCAAAAAAAGTTTTATTCTGGAACAGTTTCACATTTTAAAACAAAAAAATACTCAGGCCAAACATTAACAATAACATGACTGCTATTATGACGTTTTCAAATTTAATTTAAATAAAACATGTCATTTTAGAAATTGTTTCAAAAGTACACAACTTCTTATTTGCATTTAAAGGCGGGCATTCAATCAAATAAAACATTTATAGTAGAGCTCCATGTTAAAAGACGACCGGAGCCGGCAGCTGGCGGAGCTAGGTCCGGCCCCCTCTTAAGATATTGTTTCTGGACAGCTGCAGATCATTGTTGATTATCTTGTCCCTAATTTTGACTTCGTTTATAGTTCTGGCTGCCATCTTGGATTCCGATTGTTTTTTTCAAATGTAAAGGTGGGTTTACGGCTGTAAACACATGTGGCATTATACTTAATAAGTTTGAGAAAATAATGGAGAAATTGTTCAAATATAGAGCTTTTTATTCAGTCAATCCATACTTGGAATCTGACATGAGTGATTTGCAAATTGTTGTTTGAACAGAAGAGTCTTGTTTGTTATAGGCTAAGAAATATTTAACTTAAATAATCTGTTGATAAATTCATGTTCTTCTATGTTCATGTTATTTAAAAGTTTCTTTATTTTTAAATTCTACACAGTTTATACTTGTTACGTAATGTATTGTTAAAGGTTTTATCCAGAAATTTTAATTATGTTTAATGTCAAAACTTTCAATTGTTTGCTTCTGTTTTGTATGGGCAGAAGAGGCTGAATTATGCCTTTAGAATTTTATTAGGCTAACAAATTTGGAATTACCTTAAAATAAGTTGATAACAAATTTATGTTCTTCTACATTTATGTAATTTTAAAGGTCTATGAATTCTATAAACAGAAAACCTCGGATTATCCGGACTAATGTGGTGACATATTGATGCGGATAATCTGAAGCTACTATAACATCGCATAAATAACAATCAGGACACTAGCACCTCCAATATTTATGCTGAAAATTGCATGGAAAGACTGTAAAACTGAATCGTCACAGTATTTTTTTGACTGTAGTAAGACACAATCCAATCAAAAATGCAAAATAACCTCACAAGTTGTGTGGTTAGTAATGAACAGAATACCAACAGGGTTAAATATATCTAGAGGTATTGTCTGGGGTAAAAAAGTGAAGCTTACATGGCCTAACGCCATTTTCCTCAGGTAACCAATCAAATCCTCTCTTCACAAGTTAAATTTGTGTCAGCTGACTGTCATATAACTCGAGAAAAGAGGATCTGATGTTGGTTGCCTTGGGAGTAGAGATGACAGAGGGGCTAGCATCAATTAGGCTAGTTGGTTTCGTTAAAAATTTAGGCTGCAGTTCTTTTACACGAGACAAGACCTCTATATATATTTCATCTCTTTGGTACATTAATGTATTGTGGTTGCGTCTGAGACTTAGAAAGCGATAGCGCAGGAGAAAAATCATGATTTAACTATAATTTACATTTTTATTTCGGACAATCTTATCCGGTTTATCCAGGATCCAGGTGATTTGGGTCCGAATAATCCGAGATTTACTGTAATTTGTAGTTGTTGCGTAATATATTGCTGGTGTTTTATATAGATTTTTTTTATGTTTAAACATTGGCAAAACTTGTAATTATGTTGAATTTTGATTATACGGTATGCACATAAGTTAACGCTTGGATGTCTGATCACGGTCTCTCACTCGCCTTGAGCAAGACAGAGATCGTAATCCTAACAAAGAAAAGGATAGACACCGTCGTCCCGCTACGAGTGGGTAAGGAGGTCGTCCAGACCACACGTCCCGCCAAATACCTCGGAGTCATGGTGGACAATAAGTTAAGCTATAGGGCCCAGATTTTCTGTACGGTAGACAAGGCTGCTAAGGGAGTTGCATTTCTTAGCAAGCTGATGGCCAATGTCGGAGGTTCCAGGCCTAGGGGAAGACAATTATTGATGTCCGCAGTCCAGTCCGTCCTCATGTACGGGTTCAAGGTGTGGGCAAGTGCTCTCAATAAAGAGATTTATCGGATACGGCTCGCTCGAGTACAGCGTCAAGCTGCGCTCCGAGTGTGTTCCGCCTACCGTACAGTGTCTGAACCGACCGTCCTGGTGGTCGCTGGAGTCATCCCTGTCAAGCTCTTGGCAGGGGAGAGGAAGGCGATTTATCACATACAAGGCGAAATCGATAAGGACGCTGCCAAATCTGAAGAGCGCTCCCGCACCTACCAGCAATGGCAACATAGCTGGGAACAGAAGACCCGGGGGCGATGGACTGCGAGACTCATTAAGCAAGTCCAACCGTGGGTGGAATGTCGGCACATCGAGGTGGATTACTGCCTAACACAGTTTCTCACAGGTCACGGCTATTTCAGGTCGTACCTGCACCTGATGGGCAAAGTCGTTTCACCGGATTGCATCTACTGCCCGGGGTTCCCGACGACGCGGAACACACTTTCTTCCGCTGTCCACGTTGGGAAAGGCCCCGCGTTCACTGGGTGTATTTTCGGTGGATACGGTCTGTGAAAAGATTATAGAGGGTGAGGACAACTGGAACTGTGTCGTGTTTGGTCCAGGGCATCCTCCGTTGAAAACAGACTGATCTAGACCGGGAAGCGGACTAGATCGAACGATCAGACGGCTGGAAACAGAGCGAGCCCTGCGGGCTTAAGCCAAATTTAGGCCTAGCCTAAAGTTATGTGACAAACAATCCCAGGTTGTAGTCCTAAAGAGTAGGGGGCTTTTTAGTGGGTAGTCAAATTTTTTTAAAGAGTCCCACACTACAGGTTGGCCACCTGTGTGCATAAATGCATTTTCCCTCCTCTCCCTATAAAAAAAATAAAAATATGGTGGCAAAATATATGAACTAAGTCATAATGAAGTATAAGTTTATCAACAATCATCAGTGGTCAGGGAAGGCCTTTCCCCCCAAAGGCAATAGCGCGATTCACCCCCCCAAAATTATGCTTGGTTCTTTACTACCCCTCCCCACCCCAGGAAGGAGTCGTTGCCCAAAAACGTAGTGTTTAAAATGATATTAAATAGTGTTATTTATAAATGCACCCTTATTTATAACCTGCTGACTGAATACAAAAAATCTCAAAAACTAAACTCGAATTGCTACATTTGCTATTATTTAGTTTATTTTGTTACATCAATTTGCAATTGTAATTGCATATACACATCAATAGCATTTATTTATTCTTTATATTTTATACTAGAAATAAAGTACTCTCTTCTATTACCATTTTCACAACTAACACAAAGACCATAGTGAAGGCTAATTCCCCACAGAGCAATTTCAAATTGTCCCTTTAAACCCAAATTTTAGATTATGAAGACTCTAAAAGATAGGAATTTTTATTACAGATTGGCTGCTATGCCCGTGCTTCTCAACGGTGTGAAAATTCAGAGTAGACAAATTATTGTAAACAAAACAATGACAGTCTATGGTTAGATATCAATCCTCGTATCAGCTGTTTATTTAAATTAATTGAATTCAGAAAAAAACACGTGTGACATAAACAAAATAAAACTCTCCTCCATATGAATAACATGGAGACTTGGAAGTCCCGTGGGACAGAGCCCTGAGGACGTTCCTAAACGGCAATGGGCTTGACACTCCTGGGTACATAAACTATATTTGTGCAAAACTTAAATGGAAATGGTCAAGTGGTTTTGGCGTGATGGAACAATAGAGAGACAGACACCACCTCATTTTTATAGTAGTAGTGATTGATTTAAACATAGTTCCCTGATTGTAATCAGTGAGTGTACGAAGTTCTTCAGAGGCAAACATAACTTTCTCAATTAACCTGTACTTAAAATTTTCAAAGGATCAAGTAAGTTTTAATGTAATAAAAACATAAATAATCTGAGAACAACAACCTATGTAAAATATAAATCCAACGTATTCAAACTGATACACCATAATACCTAAACGCTTTATAAAACAAAAGCCGAAATCAAGAGTAGTTCAAGACTAACCGTTGACATACAGGTTTGCCAACTCACAAATATTTAGCATTGTACAAAATCATGACAAAATCTAGAAACATTTTATAATGATCTAATGAGTTTTTGTTTACTGCTATAAATTTAAATTACTTGAAAATAAGAAGGGTAAATTATTTTCCCTTACGTTTTTTTCTGATTTGTAGGGGGAATATAAATCTCCCCCTCCTGATTATGCCCAATTCCAGGAACTATTTTAAACAAATCGATTGATTGCAATGCGTTAGTTAAATTTAATACTAAAATGTTACTTCTGACTAGCTAACTAAGTTCTTACTTTTGAATGTGTACATAAAATGTCTCCCGTTTAAACATAAAATGTGAGTGGCTACTACACAAAATATTTATGCAGGGAATTGTAAGATATAGGGAAATGCATTAATGATGTCGGGAAGTATGATCAACTAAATTTGTCATGCGTGAAACAACTCAGACAGCCGCCTGCAGAACGAATAGTACTACGTGATGCACGACGATGTTGTACAGAGAGACCAGACGTTGTTCACATAAAATAAACTGTAAATAATGCTGTTTCGTTAACCAAATAAAAGTCGTTTGTCACATTTTGTACAGATCCCATTCTTTTTAATTTAAAAGAATGTATTTTAAAAATTCTCCCCCAAAAATCAAATCTCCCTGCAAAATTGAAAAATAACCCCCCAAAATAAAATTTGATAGTGCAACCTGCTCTATCGAGGGGGGGGCTTGTTAAAACTCACCCTGCATATCACCATGCCCGGTAACTGATTGGGCATGATGATGACCAGTGTAACTGGTTTAAATCAATTGCCTTGTGCCATTATTTATGTATATTTACTGTGTCTTATATGTAAGTACAGTATAAGTGTAAATATATTTTGTAATAGTGTTGTGAGACGTAGTTTATTTTATCCTGTATAAGACAGTCTACATTGAATCAGTTTCTAGAGGACTCATTAGCTCAAAAGTTAATGCAGGGATTTAAAGACACAAATAACAGACATATGAAAACAATAGAACGTTTATTTCAAGAAAATATATGAGTTAAGTGAAACCTAACCCAACAATGTGGTGAAATAAAACGTAGGAACTATAAAACAAACTTTCAAGAATGAACAAATCTAGTGACTAGATTGGGTTTCGCAACAAACAATTTGATAACTTATCTTTGGATGAATCGCTTTACTAAACATACTGACAGAATTCAATGAGGGCCAACTACCCCTCAGAATAACAGTTCATATTCAAAAATAGGAAAATATTTTTTACTTACAAAAAGATCATAAAAAACTTGTTGGAGATAAAATGTTCTTTCTAAATATATTTTGAGAAAATAACACGCTGAGCACAAACACTGAAAACATGCATTGCAGATAGTACAGACTCAAAAACAACAATACAAAAATGAAACTTTCACAATCCTGACATTAAAGATGAAATGAAAATTTGATAGCATTTAATTTCACTGCAAAAGGTCACTAAGTTGGTTCCATGCAAACCTCCATCTTTGCTCCTATCATGCCCATGATAATGCCAATTGCTCTTGCAGTATATTGATGTTTAAGTTTGTTTTTATTTGAATATAATATACCTATATTTATGGCTCTTTTTAAAAATGTAAATACATCTTTAACTGCCACATTGTGCTTATATTAAATAGTCAATGTTAAAGCTCTGAATGACAAATTTTCAAATACTTTAAATTCATTTTTTATATACTTTTTTGGTTTGCTCATCAAAATAAATATGTACTGTGTAAATAGGGCCTTATGATGAATAACTTAAATCAATTTTAATTTTGTTTAGCAAAAGTTACCTCCAACAAGGACTATCGTTATAGGTTCAGAAATATTATCTATTAATATTTAACTTTTTACTAAATGTTTAAACCGCAACATGTTTAAACAATCATAATAGTACTATCACAATTTATAAAGCTATATTTTGAATATGAACTTTGCACAGTCCTTTTTAATTCGGTTACAAGTATACTGAAAAAGTAACACTTTTTTTGGACCAGTTTCAACCAAATTGTGAGTTAGACATTCAACAGAGTTAACGGTTCAACAACTATCTAAATGTCACAATGGGTATGTCACTCCCAACCGTACTTGAGAAATGCATTTAATACACAACACAAACTGAACAACTGGTTATTATTATAAATAATACTATTATTTTTAAATGTAACACATGGATATTCGACAATAAATGCTAAGAATAAAGTACGCTTGTTTGAACATTAGCTACCAAACACAATGAAAGTATTAATGTAACTGAAGCATCGAATGTCGTTAATCCGGAACCTAAAAATAATAAAAAATAGAATAAGGATAACAATATATTTTAAATGCTCTTTATACTTCCGCATGAGGGAGAACAAAAAATTTAATTCCTTATTGCACCTTAATGTAACAAAGAGCTCTTCTATATACAAAAATATGCCACTAAAAAAGGCAAGAATCATTTCTCATACATCAACTATCATATCGGAGTTATTCAGATGAGAACGTGACAATATTTAGTACCATATTCTGCAAAATACGCATGTCGAGTATTGTCAGGTGGTACGATCGAATGTTCAATAACAAGTCCTAGCAAAAGTTATATCTAAGAATGAAAATAAACATTAGGCTTTCTAGATTCGGGACGTCATGGAAATCACCACTCCGCAAGACTTATTTATACAAAATATAAATACAGCAGATACACAAACACTTATCAGTCTTTTGTTAGGAATAGAGTTGGGAAAGGGTAAACTCACCCGCTTTACCTCACTCAAATTTCAGTCGGTATATCAAGAATGTATATAAATTCCCCTGAGACGATTTTTGAATCTATATCAAAACTATTTTTAATAACATATTCAAAATGTATTCATGACTCAATCCATCTAAACATATAATACTAAGTAGAAAATTACTTTATGTCGTTCACATAAATCAGCACCATACTCATGGATTCAGATTTCAACAGTGTTTTTCTATCAATTTCATGTCCGTTGTGCTTTAGTACGTCAATTCAATCTGTCTCATACAAAATTATCACAAAGACTACAATATTAGTATATAACAATGTGTTTTGAATGCACCAGTTCGAGCAATGTTAGTTAACTTATCTATTATTAAAATAACAATATGTTCTATTAATTTGTAATTTGGAACTGAGAATTTTGCACGTATGGAGGAATTGAATTTTCAGATAATTGGAGGAATTGAATTTTCAGATAATATAAATCGGGTATGGATGACATATCTGAGAAATTTGCATAATTTTGTATATTGTTTAACATGAAAATTAATACTTAGTCAATAGTCAAATTTGGAACAGGATGTATTTTAGTTCAGTTAGTGGGAAGAAAAATATGGTTATTCAGCTTATAGACTAATGCTTACGTATTCCAAGACACTTGGTCATTGTTTTAAAAATATTGCATAGCTCTTATTGAGAACTTAATATGATGTGCATATAAAATATACCGTGACTATACGGTACCATCTAACTATCGAGTGGAAACATTCAACAAATATACTTTTAGAAAAATATAGCAGCCTACTTTCACTAACTCGCTAGCTCTAGTCAACATATTGAAATATATTAGTCTTTTACAAAATAGTGTTAATACTTTTTAGGGAAAATTGTTCAAAGAGAAACTTTCAAACTGAGATTACAAAAATTATCAGCTCACTGTACAACCAATCTGGAGTGTTTTATGAAGTGACTATATAGGCTATATACTTGTTTTTAAATAGTAAACAAATCTATCAAAATTGTGTACAGGCTATAAATAAGTTACACATACTTCACAATAAAAGCCAGCAGCATCCACCAATCAAGAGCCAAAAACTAAGTTTGGGTATTTATCCAAGTTACAGTTATTCTACTGTGACATTACTGTACTTAAACTACAGCATACGGAAATCTTCCTAAAGAGATTTATTTGATACCACAACGGATTTAAGAATTTTTTGAGCCATAAAATCTTAATCTGAACTTTAAAGTTTTTGGCAAACAAAATGTAAGTAGCCGAATAACACTCAACCAGCATGTCACTGGCCATTAGTTGAGCAATAAGTATGACTGAACCAAGAACCAGTCTGTTCCTCAGTATTACTCCATTTAATTGGAAATTCCTACAAATCTTCCATATCAATGTTTTTATAGTTAAAATTTTGTCACAAAACTTGCAATCCATGACACCCTCAATGCTTTCAGTCAGATCCCTTAACTAGTAATTATTTAGTTTGTATCGTACTTATTATGACTATCAGTAACCCTTTGGATTATTTTAGCTGAATCAAATTTCCGATACATATTTTAAAAAGGTCTTATACAAAACCATAAATATGAAAGTTCCTTTTTGTGTGTTTAAAATATTTTTATTTAGTGCGTGAAAAAGTATTTAAAAACACAAATGAATAACTTAGTTTCAGCTTGTAACACTGTCAGATAGTTATTAAGTTGAATGGGAGGACCTCACAAACGAATATGCTATAAAAACCAAGAATCAATTTGCACATATACACAATAGATATTTAGCATGTCAAGCTTTTAATTAAACATGATCATTTAAAGAAACACAATTGATGTTACAAGATTAAAAGTAATAAACAAAATGGGAATGAGATTTTGTCTCGTATCTCAACAAATTTTCTAATAAATCTATTTCTTGCAAGAGCAGATTATAAGTGGGTCCCCTTTGTTGACTTTTCTACATAAATAAATAATTTGGATGAATAAATTTTGGTGTTATTTTTAGCTGACGACAACAGTTTTCACATTAAACTAAAAATTAAAATGAACTATAAATTAATTCAGTTGTAAAATGTAAAGAAGTGCCCCAATGTTTAAGTGGAAACAATAAAACTATGAAAAACAAATTGTCAGTTTTCAGACTTCACAAAAGCAAAGCCAAACAAATCATACATCAAAATTTGTTTACTAAGTACTTCCTTTATAAAGTTAAGAGCACAATTCAAACAAAATATCATTCCCCTTGAGCATTTTTGGTCCCATTTTTATTTTATATATCTTATTAGTTCCTCTTTCCTTATCACTCGAGCCCTAAAAAGTCATAAACTTACTGTAATATCACAAATGTAAATCTAATTTTTCAGATTACATAAAACCTTTTTCACATATAACAATTTCATTAAATATTTAAAAATAAAACTATATTAAACGCTAAATTTAATGTCACTACGACATGTACATCTCAAGCTCCACACGTCAATAAACATTATTTAAATGGTGTCGCGGCCTTCAAAGTGTGTGTAAATTTCCTTGACGTACGCCATTACTTTCTGCCAATCAGGCCTTTCTTGCTGAGTCATATCGTTCATATTCTAAAACAAAAAACATAGTAAAACATTATAGCATTTGTCAGTTACTTACTGATAACTGATGACCACTTAAGAGTACACAGATACCTGAGGAAAAGTATGAAAACTTTATAAGTAAACCTTTTTAGAGAGAATCAAGAGATTTTTTTAACAAGCTTGAAATACAAGAGATTTTTTTAACAAGCTTGAAATAACTTTAAGTCTTTAACTTTAAAATTTCACTTTGGACAGGCAAAACATCGAACGTTTAAAACACAAACATATATCATGTTTAAACACACACATGTACAAATATGTTTATACACAAACATGTTTAAAATGTTTGGTTAAATTATTTTAAAAAATTGTTATACACACAATACGGCTTGGAATTTTATATGACAATAATCTTGATAGGTCCCCAAGTAATACTTGGGATGGGTGGGATTAAAATTTTGGGAAATATTGGGGAAAAATAATTTTGATTTTAGGCAGGATTTGATTACCTCGGGATTATTTCGTATTAGGGTCGACTGCGGTGTGATCATCAATTATGGCCGAGACTGCAAGGTGCAATAGTAATTTACGGCAGAAATTACGCTGTTAGATTGTCATTTTCCAACAATATAACGTGGTCCACTAGTTTTTTACGGCAGATGCATCAAGATCGTTTAATCGATTAATTTCTGATTTAGTGCGGTGTCATCGTAATTTACAGCCCAGATTAAGCCTACTATGGCTATAGCGTTTTCCTATGGCACAATTTGCTAAACAACAGCTTTCTTAGAATTGTCATTTAACTAACAGACTTTTTTATGGAAGATGTAAGATATCTGGGCTATACAAATTCAGCGGTCATTTTATAAAAAAAATCGAAAACATAGCCTCAACACATTGCCTAACAGACAAAGATACTCAACGTATTTTATATTTATGTTCGAAATGACACCTAGAAAATTAATACTAGGCAAAAGGTATGGGGGTTATAGCGCTTAAGCCAAACAAGAGTTTATTTTTTTATTTTTTTATGACGTCAACAATGAAATACATTATTTCTCAAAACAAGTTTGGTATGGGGGTTATAACCCTGCCAAACAGTAGTTTTTTAAAATTTTTTTATGACGTCAACAATGAAATACATTATTTCTCATAAAAAGTTTACATAACTGTGATTTCACACATACATGTGACACATCAATCTTAATCTGCCTTAGAATGAATTAATTACAATTTTTCAAAGATGAATATAAAACAAACTAAATTTAATAACAGGGTAGCCTGGAAGAGTGTCTTCCAGCGGACTTGAAAAGCTCATTAGGTGTATATACGTGCACCACATACAATTTGACTGTGGTAACTGTTAGTAAAATCATTTTTGCAAATATTGAGGCTAGCTCCAAGGACTTTAATGAATGTTTGGTAATCATAAAAAATATCTATTTAAGTTTTATTAGACTGACATGATCCCTACAAAGCTACATTACAATAGGAATTGAATGGATGCTATTAGTTTTCTCTTGCAATCCTACTGAGTGAGGATTGTTTTATGATAAGTGTCCATAAGTATTACCAATTTTTTAAAATCTTATGTGTTTTGTTTTATAAACAAATCACTTTAATGACAATGTGTACCAAATTTGGTAAACACACAACTTCCACTATGAACCATATAACTATTCTGGCCACATGCAAGTGTTTCACAAATCGTTTGTGGACACTGGGAGATCACAAACAACATTGTTTTAAATGCATCAATGTGTTGAGGCTATGTTTTCGATTTGTTTTATAAAATGACCGCTGAATTTGTATAGCCCAGATATCTTACATCTTCCATAAAATAACAAATAAAAGCTATTGTAAAGGTCTGAGTTACGTTTTATAGGGAAGTTAATTTTGATTAATGAAAAGTCATGATTAGTAGTGAGCCAAACATGTAAATGCCCTTGAGATGAAAAAAATGACGTTGCCAGCAACTAGTGTACCAAATATGGTACAAAC
This sequence comes from Allygus modestus, assembly GCA_963675035.1. NCBI lineage: Eukaryota > Metazoa > Arthropoda > Insecta > Hemiptera > Cicadellidae > Allygus > Allygus modestus. Next base: position 125,136,220 of record OY776113.1, read on the forward strand.
ATGAAAAATGTATTTGTATGAGGAACTCTTAAAAAATAAGCATGGAGGGTGTTTTTTCCTATTATAAAGAGTCTAAAATTTAGCCTTTATTTAGACTAAATTTATACGCTTGGTTTGGTCCTGAGCGTCAGTTTTGGTTAAATAGCCTGGGGTGCTTACAGTCCATGAAAAGTGGTCTGGTCGTTAAAGTGTTAAAAAATACAGTGGAACGTGGATAATTCAAAATCTTCTTTAACACGTTCGCTGCGGGGCAAGCCCGGGGGCGTGTTCCCGCCACGCGGCAACTGTTCCGATAGGCGCGGTCACATTTTGAATTCCCGGCTAACAAATGGAAAAAACACCATACGGTGCTGTACTGTTACAACACAACTAGAGGTAGTTCTACAAAACGCCAACAGGTAGCAGCACAATCCAAATGCCACTAGTCAACCAGGTTGCCATGTAGAGGACTAAGTTGGTGGGGAAAATGAATGTGGGGAAGTTCCGTGACAGCTGGGATATTGGGGAAATTTACTACCAACCTACACCAAAATAAAGAGCAGGTCGTACATTACACGCTAACGCAATATAGGTCCACCTCCGACTGAGGCTAGGCTTACACTGAGCGATGGACTGATGCTCTGTAGCATGGGTCAGTACGGACCATGCCGCGTGAGAGCTCCAATTGCCATGGGTCCATACTGACCCACCCGCAGCGAGCGTGTTAACTCAAATTTTCCCTAGCATTTTCTGTATTACCAATATTGAAAAAATCTTGGTTAATCAGAATTTTATTTTGGATGATTCAAACTTTTTTATTTAGGCTGGATAAAAAGGCGGTCACAATACAGTATCAAAACCAGGAATGCCCGAAATCAGGCGTTGCGGGAATGAAAACAGTTCTAACCGATACAAGTGAACAAGAATTCAGCTAGCAATAGCTGTTGTTAGCACAGCAACAATTCATTCCGGAAACAGTTGTAGTGCCCCGCAGTTTAATCTACCTGCAGCTGGAGCTGGTTTTGGAAGCAGTTCCGCACGCTCTGTAGAACTAGCTGCAGCTGTTTCGTTTAAGAAACTGCTTGGCACATCCCTACCTCTACTATGTAACATTGTTCAAGGTCACTGTTTACACCCCTCTCCCCACACAATTCTGAGTCCACCCCTATTGTTTTGTAGTTGTCTGTGACTTTTCACACCTGTCCAAAAGTGTAAGTTGTTAATTTTGATAAAACAAACTATTCCTTGATGATACATATTTTCTGGAAATGGGAATTATGGAGGTTTTAAGCCTTTTTTAAGCCAACTTCATTGATTCAAATTTGTTGAATGACCCCTTGAGATTCTAACTATCCAGTTCCAGTGTAGTAAAAATAAAGTCTAAATCCTATTTTTGTAAACTATGACTTTGACAAATATTCGATTTTTAATCATCGCACTTTTGAACTGACTAAATATTTAAATATTCAAGGTTATCTATTTTAAAATAAATGTTTAAACAATGTAGTAGCTCAAAGATGTAGAAAACGGCAGTCGAGATAAACACTGAGTGTGTTAATGCTCTACAGGATAAAACCACAATGCACACGCTTACAAATGACAATAGCATTTCTAAATACCCCCGTAGCAGCAAACCTGCGTACTCAGCGAATTTCCAATGCATATATATATATATATATATATATATATATATATATATATATGTATCTTAATACCACATAAAGCCACATACCAAGTTTCATCAATATACATTCATAAATAAACGATTAATGACATTTTAACTATTCTCCATAAGAATAACATGGCGGCTGAATATGCAGGTTGCTGAAGCAAGGAACACAAAAATGGGTTTTTACACAAATATCAATACAACTCAAATAGGTAAAGCCACAAACCAAGTTTTATGTTCATAATTAAGGGAGATAACACGTTACTTATTCTCTATAAGAATAACATAGTGGCTGAGTACGCAGGTTTGCTGCTACGGGAACTCTCAGCCAAAAAATATTTTTGAGCAAATATCAACAGACCACAACAATATGAAGCACTAAACCAAGTTTCATCAGGATAAGTTGATAAATAAGCCAGATATACAATTTCTTATCCTCCATAAGAATAACATTGGACAACGTACTGTGTTTAGCACTTCCAATATCTCTGTAACCAATTGACGTAGACCAATGATCAAAACACCAAATTGTGCGTCTTTTTAACCCATTGGCTCACAACCCTGAATATACTCGTGGCTGCCGAAAGTAGTCCGGACGTGCAACCCGAGTAAACTCGGGATTGCAAGTTTTTTATTTATTTTTATTTTTTAAATTTTATTTTTATTTATTTTTTTATTTGTTTTAATTTTTTTGTATGTATTTTTTATGCATATGCCCATACTTGGGGAAACTTAGTCAAATGTAAATGTATCACTACAATTTTTTATTTTCATGTAAAAAAATAAATAACCTATAAGTACATAATAGTTGTTGGGCTGAAACATTATTTTTTTGTGTTTTACATGAAACTCCTTTTAAACTTAATTTTTTTTACAAAATATATATATAGGTATATTATATATATATATATATATATATATATATATATATATATATATATATATAACATTTACCATACATAAATGCTGTCAAAAGTATTTTCTTCTTGTAGATAATTTATTTCTCTAAAGATTAGTGCAAAAATTAAGTAAATTGAGCAATAATTGTTGCTATAGTGACAGTTTTAGTAAGTCTACATTTATGTAATTTTTCTTAGGAAACTGAACGGTTTGTCAGGTGGCAAATTTCAGGTAAGCCAATGGGTTAAGCTGATTCCAATGAAAAAAAAAAAAAATGTAAAAACTCAAAAAACCTATTTTTGGGGTTGAAAACCCCCCAAAATACCCGTTTGAATAGGTCGATCATTCTGGTTTTCGAACTTAGTCTTAAATGCTGCTTTACATGTTTATACTAAATTTTGTCAAAATCGGATAATTTTTACGAGAGTTATCGTACTCACGGACACACACACACATATATATATATATATATATATATATATATATATATATATATATATATATATATATATATATATATATAAACAAGAGAGAGGTCAGATGCCAAACGACTATAAAAGTTTATAAAAATGCATTTAGACCTATATATTGATTAAAAAGATCAAAAACTTACTATATTGTTATATTTCGCTTTAACCTTCTTCAGACATATTATAAAAACAACTTGTTATAACTTAACACTTATAAAAACTGAAATTTTCTTAATGTAAATAAAGCAACTGATTAAGAAATTTTTAAAAGTAATGACAGCTGATTAGATAAGAAACACTTTAGAACAGATTTTGAGCAAATTTAGAACAATTGATATGAAGCTCATATATATACAGGGTGATTGATATAAGTGTGCCAGCTGTTTTCCTTTAAAAATATAAGAGCTATTAAAAAAGTTAAATTGCAACTTCCCTGGATTTTTGGTTCTGTATAATTTTGTGGTTTTGAAATTTTGATTTTATGCGCCATTTTTCCAATATGGCGGCCAACTTTAGTTTTTCTTATGAAATGCCCATGGTTTTATTATTAAATAAGGTATCAAGTAAAATTCTAAAACGTTTGTATTCTTTGTGTTTTTTCACTAAACCTAACCGTTAAGGTGCTTTTTATTGTTTTTAGCATTGAGTATCTCACCTTATGTGTAGCTCTGGAGGCTAAACGTAAACAGTTAGATTTTGGAAAGAAACACCAAGAATAAAAACGTTTTAAAATTACGTTTTTCTACCCTATTAATCAGTAAAATTAGGGTGGATATAATTTCTTACATTTTCCCGCCATTTTTCCAATAAGGCAACCAATTTAATTTTTGTCTTATGAAATTCCCATAATTTTAATAATTAATGGAGTAGAAAATGTAATTTCAAAACGTTTTTATTATTGGTGTTTCTTTCCTTAACCTAGCTGTTTAGCCTCCAGAGCTAATCATAAGGTGAGATACTCAATGCTAAAAACAATAAAAATCACTTTAACGGTTAGGTTTAGTGAAAAAAACACAAAGAATAACAAAGTTTTAAAATTTTATTTTACACCTTATTTAATAATAAAACCATGGGCATTTCATAAGAAAAACTAAAGTTGGCCGCCATATTGGAAAAATGGCGGATAAAATCAAAATTTCAAAATCACAAAATTATACAGAACCAAAAATAACTTTTTTTGATAGCTCTTATACTTTTAAAGAAAAACAGCTGGCACACTTATATCAATCACCCTGTGTGTATATATATATATATATATATATATATATATATACAGGGTGATTGATATAAGAGTGCCAGCTGTTTTTCATACATATATATATATATATATATATATACACAGTTTTGAACGAATGGTGTTTTTGGCATCTGGGGACCTCAAAACGAAAAGTTATCATGGTCCCGGGTCTAGGTCTTACCATGCCGACTACGGTATTAGCTTCTTCCCTATAGGGGAAATTCACTAAAAAAGACACTCAAAACAAAGTGTGTATATTTTCAAATTTAAGGAATCAAAAATAAGAAGACTAAATATAATATGTCATAGTGCTCAAATAAATTAATTACAAAGAAAATATACTCACAAGAATAGTGGGGATTCCTTCAGATTCGGCGGCACTGAAGGCGACACCAAAATTATGTTGCTTGTTGTGGAGAGAGAGCAGATTGTAAGGTATCTTGTGAGGAATGTAGGTATGCAGCAAGGCACACAATGCCAACCCATCTGTCCACGAGCTGCTGAAGTTTGTAATCTCGATGTTCGGATACCCCTGGATCCTGTTTTGCACCCACTTCAGTAAGGCGTTCCGCTTCGATCCACCGTTCCTCTCCACGAGAGAATGGAGCGGGTCTTTTTTCTCATCTAGAACGAAAAATCTTAATGAAGCACACACAGAAATTACAGCTTTATCTCCATAAAAGTGCCCTACTTTCTTTGCACCAGTAACTGATACACAGTTCACACCATCCAATTAAATATACAGGGTTTTCCGCTTCCCCTCCAACAAACTTTACCGAGTTATTTGGCAGGTCAAAACAAACACAAATACAATAAATAAACAGGGTTGCCACAAAAGTTGCATTTCAAAATGTATGCACAATTTCAGGTTTTCCAGGTAAATATCTCAAAATTTCAGGTAAACTTACACAGTACTTTTGAGGTATGTGCGACACCGAAAATGATTTACAATATAAATAAAAGTACTATTTTAACGAAAAATTATAACATTTTATTAAGTATGTATATATTTTTTATTCAAGTTATATTTCATATTTTTTATGCTTTCTACACAAAATGTGAATTTTTGCAGGGCAAATTATTATAATGATGAATTTGATTTTTCCCTTTATATAGAAAGATTACAATATTTTAATTGATAGGAGGGGGAAAATACATCAACAGATACATCCAATTATATAAAATTCCATTAAACTTTGGCAATATTCTATCTATTATAAGAATAAGAAAATAGTATATACCGATCTTTTTTTGTGTGTCTATTGACGACAAAGGCGTTCACGTTTTCAATGTTCTTGATAGGGAGTGGGGCCCAAACCCTGATCTTGTTTCTGTCTAAAGTAAAAATTGTCTTAAAAAGCATTATTATGACAGCTGGATCCAGTTTTGAACTTGCTAAACATTTTAAAGAGTTTTGCTAGGAATTTTGCTTACAAAAAACCTCAGATTATGACCACTTATACACTACCCAGCCAATTGTGCTTTAACAAACCATCCAGCGACTCCAAAGACTGCATATTAGAAACTGAGCACCATATCAACGATTAACAATTTTGATCGGACCGCGATTAATTACAAATGAGGAACTTCTATTGTAATAACTGTTTGTAATAACATAAAAATTAATAAAAACGTCGCGACTGCATTTTGTAAAGTTTCCTCGACAATAGTTCTCACACTCACATGGCTAACGCTGCTGACCATCGGGAACGTGTCGCTAGCGTCACCCACCATCGGAAACATATCGCTTCAATCAATCAATCAATCAAATAACTGTTTATTTACTCAATACATGAATGTCATACATTATGTTAGTCTCATGTACATAAATAGTGTCAGATATCTTACATACTAAATACAAAATACACAAAGTATACCAGTACCCGAAATACCTACTTCTTTGATTGAAATCATTACATGCTAACAAGAGATTTTTTTAAATTCATTAAAGGAGTAATGGGGGTCCTCTTTTATGTTAGTAGGCAGAAAATTCCAAAATTTTGTCCCCTTATAAGTTGTTTTTCTAGTAAAAAATGAAAGTCTGTGTTTTTTAATATTAACATAATTTTTATTTCTTGTGTTATGAGAATGAATTTCAGAGCGCAAACTCTGATTTTGAGTATTATTTCTTAAATACAAAACGCAATCAAAAATATACTGATCGTAGATTGTCAATATTTCAAAGTTTTTAAAATGGTTTCTTACATGATCATCATACTTTAGTTTTAACATTACTCTTATTGCCCGTTTTTGAAGTAAAAGAATTTTACGCAAGTTATAGATATTGGTTCCCATACACACAAAGACCATAAGCAATAAAATTGGGCTTTATCTTGTCCAAGACTATTTCTAGGGATTCTTTACGACTGTTTAACTCTTAAATATTTTGATGACAAACTTTTAATTGGTTATATTTTGAAGATTGTAAAGCTGATTTTGTTAAAGTTTTGACACAAGATGCTGTATTTAATTGGAGGCTGAGGAAAATCCTGAAGGAGTTTAAAGGCAAAACATGCATTTCATTACATGGTTCTGGATCAATAGAGTCAAAAGGGTCCAAAGCAAGTGTCTGCTGTTGGTTGCTGGATCCTCAGCTTCCTCCGGTAAGACTCCCTGTCGTGGTGAAATTGAGCTGTCGACTACAGTCAGTTTATTGCATCTCACAGGAGGTGGGAATGACTTCACGCTCTGTATAGACAAAGGTGCAGAGTTCAGGCTTTCACATTGTGCGAACACATCTGCTTGACGTGACGACTGTTGTTCTGTTCTCATTGATGCCATCAGGGTTTCGTGATGTCCTTCATTTCGCGATGTGTTTGTGCTATCAATTCATTTTGAGACTGCTGTTCTTGAATGAATTCAGTTTCTTCAAGTAACAGTTCTTTCAGTTTTTGTAGAAATGTTTCATGATTCAAGCCACTTCTCAGACGTCTTTGTGATTTCTCATTGTAAACAACAACTGTCACAGGCTGCTCTGGTATGTTGGTGGAAATATTTAATGTTCTTTGTGAAATGTTGTAGTAAAACATTATTACGAACACACCCCATCGGAGAGCAAACAAGGTGTTTTAATTTTCTTTTATGGAATTCTTCAGTGAGCTGCTGAAACGCTGAATCATAATCATATTTTGATGGTTTGGAGTTGAAAGTTGGCTTTGTCACTAGGCTGTATATAGCAGCGCCTCCATCGATTTGTTGGAAAGCTAAGTGATCCCTTACATAATCTGAAGCTTTAGGCTTTCTAAAATGTTGCTTAAAAATAGTAGCAACTCAAGCACTCATGTACCTCTCTGCCTCAAAATCTGCAGATACACAATGGGAAAAGGCAACTAATGGGTCATGTTGAAACTCTTCAATGACATTTCTCATATCCCCCTCAATGACACGCACAGAAGAATTTGCATTGCTATAGTTAAACTGGCTGTTTGATACAAACTTAGTAGATATTGAATCACTATGATTGACACTCTCCAGCAGCTGAAGTAGCATAAATGATAACTTCTTCTTGCCACGATAATTTAAATGTAGGCCCTGGCGTGTGAAGTGAAATCTCTGCATAATATCTAAGTCGACAATGTAAACATTTTTCTTTCTGGCCACCAGTTCTCATGTATAGTTTTTTGCCAAGGCCAGATCATCCTGCAGTGGGTCCTCATATCTGATGTCAAATCTCGGAGGAATAGTTGTTATGCACACTATGTTACTTTCACTTATTGTATCAAGATGCTTTTCAAGATTGTTATAAATATTTACAGTTCTTTGCTTCAGTATGTTATTTATCCCTGCAATTATGATAAGAGTGAGTACTTTTTCCTTTTTGTACGTGACTGAATACTTCTTGTGTAGTTGCGTTAGGCATGACTAGTGAATTTATGTTCAACTTCCCCCCACTGTTTTCATCAAGCAGTTGTGCTAACCTTTTTCCCTGGCTGGCAGAGTAGAAATTCACTGAAATGTGAATATTTCTAGTTTTTGTACTTTGAACATACCAGTAGATGTAATTAATAATTTTTTCTCTGAATGGTTTGCTTGTTTGTGCTCATATTTTAACTTTTTATTTATTACTATAGTTTTATTATGCTTCAAGGGGGCATCTTCATCAGTTATCTGGCCTAAAATTCCAAATTTGTTCGATGTTGTGACGTTGTCTGCAAAATGTTTCTTCCACAGACCTGTCTGTGAGGCTTTTCTGTGCAGGGTAGGTCGATTCCACAAGTCCTGTGATATATTTCTTCCCACTGACATTTCTGAACTTTCTGCTATATTAATCATCCTTTCAGTATTTGTTGAAGAATCTTTTTGCTGTGAAAATGTTGTACTAGGTTTTTCCAGATTGAGGAACATCAGGTCCTTAATGACTGACACCTCTAAGTTTAGATGTTGGCGGTTCAGCCATAAGTATGCTAGATTCGCTCTCTTCAGTATGATATCTCTTTTTTTTATCTGCAAAGTTTGAACATTATTTTTTATTCTTTTAGACATGTTGTAGTTCTGTAAGAGTTCATTCATCAGCCAATCCGTCATTAATAAGATGTAGATACCACAATCATAAGAATTATTTTGCTGGGGGCAGTCCATTATTACAAACGTGGCATTTTTTGGACAAATATGTCATGGAAGTTTTGAAAATATTATCCTTGCTGAATCTTCATTGTGTTGTCCATAAGAATCAAAGTAATAAAATGTATTGTCTTTTTCTGATAAAACATTAAGCTCCAATGAGAACCAGAAAACTGCGTAGAAGCCTCCGCATTGTTAACTGGAATAGCAATGTATGATTTGTCCTAAAGTTCATGCACATTAATTATGTGTTCATAATCTTCCAGTGTTTTATTAGCATGGCTGACTACAGGACACAAAAAATAAGTGTCACCATTTGTCACTCGGCTGCCCAATATATCAAAATACATTTGAATAGTATCATCTGTAACCCACTCATTATTCAGAAGAGAGATAATATGACCCATTTTATCATTAGTTTGTGTAGTTACATTATTATTTGGAAAAGATTTTTCCTGGCTAGTCATAATATAATCTGAAACTGGTGTACAGTAGTGCATATTTGGGGTTTTGATCATTGCTCTACGTCAATTGGTTACTGAGATATTGGAAGTGCTAAACACAGTACGTTGTCCAATGTTATTCTTATGGAGAAAAAGAAAAATTTTATATCTTTCTTATTTATTAACTTATCCTGACGAAACTTGGTATATTGCTTCATATCGTTGTTGTCTATTGATATTTGCACGAAAAATGATTTGTTGCCAATAGTTCCCATAGCAGCAAACCTGCGTACTCAGCCCCCATGTTATTCTTATGGAGAATAAGTAAAATGTTATCTCCCTTAATTATAAACATAAATTTAAAAAATTTGGTAAGCGGCTTCACCTAGTTGCGTTATAAACAAATTTTCATTAAAACCCATTTTTTGTATACCTTGCTTCAGCAAACCTGCATCCTCAGACGGCCATGTTATTCTTATGGAGAATAATTAAAATGTCATAAATCATTTATTTATGAATGTATATTGATGGAACTTGGTATGTGGCTTTTATGTGGTATTAGGATACATATATATGCATTGGAAATTCGCTGAGTATGCAGGTTTGCTGCTACGGGGGTATTTTAGTTCTCTCTCAATATCTTGTTTTTCTTCTTCTAATTTCTGTTTTTATTCATCAGTTCTTTTTTATCTAAAAAAGCTTGTTTCCTAGCTTTTTCTGCTGAACTCTCTTCTTGTTTTCTTTTTAAATCTTCCTTACGCCTTGAGGATGCATTGCGATTCTCATGGATAATGTTTTTGCTGATGTCCAAGCCCATTAACCCATCTGAAAAATAACCTCCAAAAGTCTAAGGCAAATAATAAGCTAAAGCATTGTGTAGGCCTAACAACTACAAATATTTAACATCAGTGAAGATAAGTTCATAATATTGCCTACAACGTTTATACCGGTACGATTGATATTATTACCATAATAAGTTAATACTTTGAACATTACCACTTGTAGGCCTAATTGACTTGCGCAACAATTAATAAATAAATTTGCAAAAATATTCAGCAGTTTTTGACTGTAAGGGGAATAATATTACTTTTTATAGCCTAATTAGGCCTATAAAAAGATGCATTATTTATTCAATAGGCTAAGTATTAGGTTTCTAAACAATAAATTGTTGCTTGTTAATTGTACAATTTTATTTACAACAGTCCCTTTTTAGTTACTCTAAATAAAAATATACAAAACTTTATGATATTAATAATCTTTCTTTATTTTTACCTGGAAGGCTGTTAACATGGTCATGCAGAGATCTTTCAGCAACCAAAGATTTTTCTTGCAAGTTTTCAACAAGTGGTAGTGTGTGGCCGCCTTTAAATTACGGTTTGGGTAAAAACTACTGCGGTTTTCTTTTGCCGATAAACTACGTTCAAGCCTACTTGTCGTTTTTTGTTTAAAAAAGTTACGGCGACCATGAATTGCTGTCAAATTGCACTTTTTTATCCGAAAAAAAAAAAAAAAAAAAATCCAGTCAAATTGCCGATTTTGGTCTATGAATTCAAGACAGTCGTCTTTTTAGGCCGATAACACAGATGTTGGTCAATAAAACGCGTTCGGCTATTCTTTACGGCCGATCAAATTATTATTGATATGGAATTTTTATCAAATTTCCGGGGGAGGACTCCCGGACCCCCCACCCCTGAGGGGTATTCTATAAACCCCTTCCCCCCAAAAAAAACCACGGGCATTTCCCCCCACCCAATGTGACTCCCTGGATCCGCCCCTGATCGTACCTGAATTTTACTTTGCAACAGTAAGTAACAAATTCTTCTTTAGCAACAAACAAACGGATACTAAATTCTAACAATAGCGGTAAAAAATACATCTAACAAAGGTTAGTATGTTGGTTATTGGAGTAAAATATCCCACAGTTGTATATTTATGGAAAAATTGTTATGGAATAGTTCTGGGACACCCTGTACATTTATTTAATACAGTATTTGAAGAAATTAATAAGATCAATGTATTATGATTAAATATACTTGTTAAATTGTAATTCTTAAAATTAAAAACCATTTTATATTTATAATTAATGTTTATATAATAAATAATTTAATTTGTGTTTAATACAGTAAAGCTAGGATAATTCCAACCTCTATAATTAAAATTCAATTTTTTGGATGGTTCGAATTTTATTACCGCGGTCCCTTGAGATTCGAACTATCCAAGTTCCAGTGTATTTAAATGTGCTCACACCTGTATCAAACATTTTTAATGATAAAATCTGTACAGGCTACAAGAAATGTACTCATCAAAACTAAAAAGTGAACGCTCAAAATAAAAATATATTTAAGATTAGTTGTCGGCGACATTGAAAGGCAAATCAGAGGAAAATAGTAAGCAACCCAACCCTATTACTCAACCAGTCGAGCCGCGGGCCGGGGCCGTGCGCCTCAGACCGACGAAGAAGCGAGTAGACGAAAAGACAGTGCTGCGTGGGGGGAGGGGGAGAAATGAGGAGAACGCGCTCCTGTCTCTCCCCAGCAAGATCACACACACTCACAGCAATGCCCGAGTTGTCTTCCTAGCAGCGCGGCGGTGGCGACTTGTAGAACTACTGCTCCTCACCGCCAGACTAGCCTAGCGGCTAAACACCCTTAAAAAGGTTTCCGTTACATAATAACAGTAAAATATTTGTTTTAGAATTAAATGAATTGAATCCTAAAGTGGGAGTCTGTTCCAAATACCGATTCGCTCTCAATACGGTTCAACTCTTCCAACGATAACTGCTGTGGTCAACATCATGTTAGACATCATACAAGATGTCAATAATTAATTATAATTAAATCTCCGGTAGTATTTACATTTAATAATTTGATTTTTACTACCATGTAATCTAATGCTTAGGCAATATGTTTTTTTCTGGCAAGCGTTAACACTTGTAACCTTCATATCCTACCACTCAACGACGAGAGTTGTTAGTGAGATGATGCAATCGGCAAAATATTGTATCAGGTAGGCAGGTAGGGCGGTATATTGCGATCGCGCAGGATATGGGCTGCTTCACTAGCGCTAGTGGTGCCTGTCCGTAAAAACAGTCTTCTGACGTAACAGTCTGGGCGACTGTTGATTGGCGCTAAAGTAAACAAATCTGCCCAAACGCTCTGGTTTCTTTTACCAGGCACCAGAATCGCTAACGTCTACCCGGCTTTTTTCGTTGCAGAGTTTATTTCAGTTTAATCACTGACGAGCTGCGGCTTTGGTGAGACGCCAGACGGGTACAATAATTTTGTCCCGTCAAAACGCAGACAACTGATACCACAATCAGCAGTTTAAATTGGTAAAATCGTGAAGTCACTGGCACTAAGGTGAACATCGATGATTGATAATAAATTATTCACTCTCAATTATTTAATTTTGACTTGGATATTTTTTCGTGACTTTCAGTGACTTCTGTGACTTTTCGGGGACTTCCGTGACTGGTAGATAGCCTGTCTTCCCTACCACAATCACAATTTATGCACTATGCTCACTTTTAGTTTGTAGTAGGGTTTTCTAAACATTGGATGACCACGCAGTTAAGATATTTGAGGGGAAAACGAAGGAGAGGAAGCAATATGCACATAGTTTCTTCCGGTTGCCACGGCAGCCGACAGTGTTATTACGCTGTCAACCACTATCATTGTGACTGTTAACAATCTATGCCATTGCTGCTACTGTGTCGCGACATTTGCAAAAATCAATCCAACCAACCGACCCCCAACCCTACCCACCACCAGCTCCCTCCTCTCATTTCTCAGCTGCACACAGCTTGAGAAAACCCTAATCTACAACACACTGACAAGACTGAACAAGATGAAAACCACGTCAGTTGATTGAAATACTTAATTTTTACTTAGCTATTCACTCTCTCTGTTTATACTTCGTGAGCGGATCTGGAACTTTCCTCTTAAGTTGCTTTCCTTTTTACAAATTTGTGTACATATAACACAAACTAGGTTGAGGCACGGATGCGAGTATAGATCATTCCGAGGTTCGCCTAGACGGATCACATCACATATCTCTCTACGGGTCGGTCGAGGCAGTCCAGCAACTCCCCTCAACAACCCTCGCAGGAATATAACTAGCTCTAAATATAAATAATTTGACAGATGGATTAGAAATCAACCTGTTGGTGTGGCTAACACTGAGATCACAGGCGGAGCAGTTTGCTGTGTCTGTTTGTTGGACGTCAGAGGCTGTTCTCGCAGTGGTAGAGGCGGGTTTGTCTCTCGTTGCGGGCTTCCAGCCTTCGATCCACTGCAGGAATCCGGCTGGCCTGTTAGATGATAATAAAGTATTAAAGCAAACTCAAAAACTATATTTCAGAGTATTTTTTATACTAATATTACAATTTTTATTATTGAGGCTAATAATACTAAAAAATAAGCGATCCAGTTCAGTTTTTATATCAACACGTTTTGAATCTCTAGGCCATATCTTCAAGCGAGGTTAGGTTAAACACAGGTTGATCAGCAAAGATATATACAAAAGTTGTATTTGTTATTTAAAACATCCTTTTTGGGCACACAAACACATTACAAAATATAACAAATTAATTTAAACGTGTATAATTTGAGGTTTTCCAGGTCAAAATACAAAAATTCCAGGTAAACTCGCGTGGCATTGCTTAGGTTTTTGCGACATAACATAGGTAGTACCTATACCGACATAATATTTAAATGAAAGTGCTATTTGGGGCCATGCATAAATTACGTCACGCTATATTCAGCCCTTTTTGATATCCCCCCATGTAAAGCTCTGTCACGCTGCTCATTACTCCCCCTCCCCCCTGTCACGTCATACTTATTAATTATTGAGTATTGGATTGTGGCGTACGGTATTTCGTCACTGTAACTGATGATTTCGCAGGCTTTAACTCTATTAATCGTGACACGTCACGCAGCCCTTAACCCTTCCTCCCCAGTGTCATGGTCTGTCACGATGTGCCGCACCCCCCCCCCCCCGGGGAGGCATGACGTAATATATGCACGGCCCCTTTTAAGAGAGAGAATAATTTGCTATCTAGTTTTGTTTTGAATTAATCCATCATAATTTATTTATGTTACCCAAAAAATGTGTATGTAAGGTGGGCCATTTATGTTCACCTGGAAAATTATTCCAACTGCTGTAAAGTTTATATTATATACTTGATTTTTTGTGTTCATGTGGCAATCCTAAAATAGTTTAAACTTATGGGTGACTAATTTGAATTTAAATTTTGAATCAACCAGAAACTTTTTTTTGAAAAATCCCTTTTTTCGGGCAAGATGTAATTTACTCTAGGATGGGTTACTTTCTGAAAAGGTGATGAAGCGCGGTCCAGTGATCTGTTTTGGCCAATTGTGGTGCGAATGCCATTTACGGCTGATATTACACGTTTCGATCATAATTTGCTGCCGATATCACATGATCTGGTCGTCTTCTACAGTGGATGGCGGCGCGGTCGTCATTTATTTTTTATTTAGTGCAATGCAATCATAATTTATAGCCGAAATTTAATGGTGTGATCGTCATTTACGGCCTAAATTGTTTAACATCAGAGTTTCCCGTCCCGACAAAAAAAATCCAATCCCTTCCATCCCTGGATACATCTGTTATAAATCAGGGGCTGGGTGGCTTTGAAGGGGGCGTTATATAATCACAGATACAGCTTATTTTAAAAGAATACTTTTTTCTTTGGCAGTATGCTATCTTTTAAATGATAAAGAATAGTGTATTTACAAATAAGTTGTACCTTGTTTTTATATCGATCTAAATTACAGTATCAGAGGCTTTTATTCAATTCCAAGATTTTTGTTACTTTAAAATCAGTCATTAGAAATCTACTGATTTAACTTATTCCCAACTTTGACTAAATCCTGACTATAGAACTATGACAGTGCAGGTCCATGCCATACCACAACAAAATTCACTTTCAGATGACATACAAGTTGCCTTTCAGCATTCAATATATAAACTAGAGATGTGCGAGTACAGGTTTTTTAAGTCAAGTCGAGTAAATTGCAAAAGATTTGAATCTCAAGTTCGAGTAGAGTATACAAATAAAAAAAATAATAAAAAACACACAGTTCGAGTTTGACTGGACCAAAACAGTGTTTAGCGTTCCATTTATAAATATTGTATTAAAATATATTTTTCTAGTCAATATGACCTGAAAATAACAATAGTAAGTAAAATAAATGGATTTCTGCTTCATTGGGAAAAGGTAAGTACATTTATCTGAAAATAAATCATACCAAAGATATTGCATAACATTTAGCTATGAAGATTAAATACTTTAATCTTATGGTATTAAGGTTGTTATAGCCTATATGGTATTAGATAACAGTTTCATAAAAAATAATCTTTTTTTAATTTTATTTCCTCCTTTTTATTTATACTATGTTTTGTATATTATGTTTAGGCCTATAAGTTAAGTAAACATTATTTTAATATTTAAAAGGCCTATTACATGGTAAAACATTAGCCTACTTAATTACTACACAGAATGTATTTACTAACATATCTTGGCATTACTTTTAACACTAATAGTCCTAATAAGAACAATCAGTTAGTAACAACATGAAGATATGTTTAAAAGTGGCTGGCAAATCAATTGATTAAATTAAAACTATGTCTCAAATTGTTTTCTAATATTACAAATTATTTAAAAAATCATTAATGAAACTTAAATAAGGCCAAAACAAATCACTTGTCTTTAAAAACAGTTCAATGACAACAGACAGTTGAGCCTAAAATGAATGGATTGACTCAATTTCAATTATTATGGAACAAAAACCAAGCACAAACTGCTTAGGCTTACCAATTAGGTTTCATTACAGATATTTTACTTTTAAAAATAACATGGTTAGATTACCCTAATAGTGTTCATACAACACAAACTGAAGGTCCTGGTAAATCCTCCATTTTGGTGTAAAGAGTAACATAAATGTATAAGCCACAACTCACTTATTTATTAATAAAACACCAAAATCCACATCACAACTTTTAACACCTCAAATGTGTTCCACTCAATTTCAAATTACAGACGACGCGTGGCCGCGGACGACGCAAACCGGTTTAACAGTATATTTTGACCATAGAGTTAGCTACAGATTATTACTTTTATAAATATTTTTTGAATCATGTTTTTGGGTTTATCTTTATACTTCCATTCATTTAAATTGATCAAGTAATCCTCATGAGGTTTTAAAAGTCTATGTAAGATACCAATTATTTGGTTATTCTCAATTCTGATAAACACTTAATACAGTATTTCAATCGTCTGCTCTAACAAGAATTATCATATTATGTATTTTAAAAAATTGTCAAAACTTTGGCCAGTCCGTCAGACCTTTCTACTGGGCCGATTTTCATGATTCTTTTGTTAACTGATAGGTATATCTAGATATGTCAAAGCTTCTACATAAAATAAATAGGCAAGCAATATGTATAGAGGTGGGAAAGTTTGATTTTTTGAGGTTTTGGTGTTAACTTAGGGCCCTTTCAAAAACCTTTGACCCATTAGAACTTTACGTTTAGAGCTATCAAAAAACTCACGCATGATCATTGAATTCCTAATCGTTTCGTAGTGAGCATCTGTTTCGTAATCGGCAAACTCTCCCCGGAAACTTAAAGAATTCTTCCTATGGGGAATAAAAAGTGACATAAACCTACAGATTTTCTAGAAAAATGTTCCGCATATGTTTGTTTGTTCTTTTTACTTTCTCCCCCTATACATAGTATATGGAGAAAGTATTGTTTTCGTCAAAATTTTCTAATTTGAGTTGTTAGTGGAAATATTTGTTTTGGTGCTCCCTGAACCCAAAACACTGGTTTTTACATGATGTCTGCCTGTGTGTGTGTGATTGTGCGGGATACATCGTGAGATCCGTTATATGGATACACTCCAACAATGTGAGCTCCTTTTTCCATGTGAGCTCCAACCCCCCCGGATCTCGGATTGAAATAGCCTCTGATTGGCTATCCTGACGAATAGGGAATCACGGAAATACCCGAAATCAGCCGAAATGAGGTGGAGCTCATTGTCATGCGTTTTTCCAAAGTGTGCGTGTGCATGAACTTCCAGAAACTGACACCACGTCGCGCTAGCATCGCTTTGACACTCTTAGACTACATACGAAAAGTTTCAAATGGACGAAGTGGGATCCATGATCAAAGTTTTTGGCGCCATGGGACTGTGAGAAATTTTGCAGTTCTCTGGGCGTGGGGCATTGCCGAAGAACTGGATAATGTTATACAATGAGTAGAAGAGGAAAACTGTTGTGTAAACTTTGTAAGTACCCCGGTACAAATTATTATTACTAACCCTAATTACTGTACAATTCTTTACTGTTTGTTTTGATGTTACTGCTACTGTTATAGTTGATGTTTCTAAAGGTTAAGTTTTAAACTAAAAATATCTAGGTAATAAAACAATTTCAAATAGGCCTTCAGATTTAATTAATTATTTATAGTACGGTCATAACAAAGGTAATAGCCGGCTTTGTTTCTAAAACAATCGATTTATATAGTAACGAAGAAAAAGAAAAAAACTTAAGACGGATCTCTGTCATTTGGGTTGTTCCTTGATTTGTTTATGTTTAACTCAATGGGTAGGACTACTACAAGACCAATAACCAATTCAAGGTTAAATGTTGCAGTTGTTTTGTTTAAACTATAATAATGTAGTAACATGTATTTAACAATTAGTGATTACGAATACTAAATAATTAATACTTAGAGGCTTAGAGTATCATAATATCTTGAGATCATTTTACTTTGAAGGTTAGTAGATATTGTTGAGGTTAAATAGCTGATTTAGCCTAAAATTAATAGTTGGTTAAGATTGTTGGTATGGTGTTAAAAATAAAATGCTTCATAACATTTTCATATTTCCCTGTCAGGCTAGTTAGTGTAGATGAGATTTGACATTGGATTAGATTACAGGGCTATTCTTAAGCAGGTCTAATTATCATATGTTGGAAATATTTATTTTGGAACTGTGGTGGCCCTAGGATTTGTAGGGATCAAGGCAAAATTCATGAGAGGGGCCCTTCCATTTTCTTGACAATCCAATTTTTCTTTTTCTTTAATTTTTCTGGAACTAGGGCAAACATAGCTAGGCCTACTTTCATGCAAATACCAAATAAGCTCTTGACCTAATTTAGCTTATTATTAAATTACTGGTTGGACTTACAAAATATCTCTATGATTTTTCAACTGGCAAAGAATAATTTAATGCAATTAGTTATCAACTGGGGAATTAAAATACATTTTTATTTAACCCTTATTTCCTGCCGACATCCCACAATATGACTGTCATTTTTGGTTGATGAGTTAATTATGTGACTACGGTAGTTATTTTTCGCTTATATTCCCCGCTTTATGGGCCTCTTTCACATGTTAATAGTGTTAAAGACACTTTTTAGGGAGTTTGGAACGTTGGCCATTAATTTACTAAATTTCCGCAATTTTGGGTAGACAAATATTTCCTATTAATTTACTGGTACCTAAGGCTTTTTCCCCGAATTCATGGTGAGTGGACACCCTGGTAAGTTCAGTTTTAAAACAGTTTGTATACTCTTGAATACTAAATTCATAATTAAAACTTCAAATGATTCTGCCAATTCATAATGAGCTATTTTCATTTATAATTTAAATTTGAGGCGATATCTCAATAAATACTCATAACCAAAAAGTCTTTCTTAATAGCATATAGGTCAGTTACAGAAGCTAAAATAGTTTTATCAACTTAGATTAAGTTTTTAAAACATTAATCCCTACCGTACTTATATCAGTGTACTGTCTCAGCTAAAAGTGCTGTTGAAATCCCTTCTAAAATCGATTTAAGCCAGGGAATACAGTAGTTAAGTGTGATATCGAACACTTACATTTTGTTTTGTGATTTTAATATCGTCTGCCTATGACCGCCCTACTGAAAAAATAGTTTTCTGGCCCAGATATCTGGGCTCTTCCAGAATTGGCCAGATCTGGGCCAGAACTATATATATTTTTTTATTTAAATGGTTATTTTAATTTAAAAAAAATGATTTTTACAATTGAATAGCTTGATAAACCAATAATATACATTTTTAAAATGGATTTTAGTTTCAAAACTATAATGACCAGGACGGGTCTTGAACCTATGATCTTTGACTTACTGTCCACACGTCTTATCCCCCACAGCCATCCTGACTTGAGAGGATACCTGGATGGAGTGGAATATACAAATTACCAATAGTCTAGACCTACGCGACACAGACAATACTTCAGTTTTCAGTTTTGATTTATGTATCCATTCTTGCCTTGTAATATGATAAACTGCGAACAAATTAATATATATTTAATATAATTATAATAAAAAATATAAAGTTAATTTATATACACTTAAGAAATTAACACCATTTTGTTGCAAAATTCCGAGGTATTCTCTTTATCGAGCAACAACAAATGTATAATTAAGATAATTCATTTTAAAATAATTTTAACTGTGTACCCTTTAAATATTTGTATTAAGATAATAATATTAATGTAATGTATACAATTAACCAACCTTGGTCCGACAATATTAATTATATTAATATATATTAATATAATTATAAGACTACTGCACCACAGATTACTGTTTTGAGGACATAATCCCGTCCGAAAATAATCTCGAAGTAAAATAAATCTTGCCCGGAAAACAGAATAACTTTTCCTGAAAAATTCCAGAAATTTCGGAACCGGTCAATCTGTAATCATGAGCTAAGGAACAATTAAACTAAATTTCTGTCAAACTGAGAATGAAGCCGGTGTGGCGACAGGAAAGGACGTGCGGAAATAAAATTCCCTCTAACCAATTGATCACCGCACTTCTAAGATATTAACAAAAAAATTGAGTCCCTTGACTGACTGGTGCCCTAGGCTGTGGCCTAGTCAGCCTAATGGTTAATCAGGAATCATGCTCTGGTTTTCACTTGTGCAACACATTGAATTTCATTGACTTATAAGTTTGATAGCAACACTCTTTTTATAAACAATTGTTTTTACCGGTAATAATTACTATCCTCCTCCTAATAACTAACTAAATATTTGTATAGCTATTTCATTACTTATTCCCAATTATGATTTCAAAAATGTTTAAATCATATTTTTTGTATATTTTATTTTTGTTCAACATTTCATGCAGTGTTCTCACTTCGCACATCTTCCTTCCTAAGACATCCCCAAATTTGGCTTAGACATCCCCAGGTATAGTCCAGACATTCCCAGTTCTGGCCCAGACATCCCCAGATCTGGCCCAGACATCCCCAGATCTGGCCCAGATATCCCCAGATCTGGCCCAGACATTCCCAGTTCTGCCCAGACATTCCCAGTTCTGGCCCAGACATCTTCATATCTGGTCCAGATCTGGTCCAGACATCCCCAGATCTGGCCCAGAAATCCCCAGATCTGGCCCAGATATCCCCAGATCTGGCCCAGACATTCCCAGTTCTGGCCCAGACATCTTCATATCTGGTCCAGATCTGGTCCAGACATCCCCAGATCTGGCCCAGACATTTCCAGATCTGACCAGAAAATATTTTTTCACCAGGGCGGTTTTTAATATGTACTAAACTGTTTATCTTGGGGCCGGTGTTGTATTTATTATAAACCGAGGTCGGAGGCCGCACGGGTCCCAAGGCCAGGCTTTTTCTCCTTTGCCTAGGCCTGCTTCTGTTTTGGAAACCTAAACATTAATGTTTAACAAATTAATAGGGATGAGTCGATACCAAAATTTACGATTCTCGATACCGATACCAGAAAAATCAATTCTCGATACCGATACCATCGATTTTTCAGTACGTATAGTTGTTAAAAATAAATTTTTGTAACCATTTAAAATTATTTGGTAGTATTTTGTAATTAATTATTAATACAATTTGTTAATGCGATTTTTTACATAATTTAATATTAATTTCACACGTGTCCTATAGTAATATATAAAAACAACTATTTATTATAAATTCATAATGGGGAAAAACTTGGTTGTAAGATAATGACTCAAAGAAATAATGTTGGTCAGCAGACTGATTTATTGCTTTCAACCGGACCCCACCCCTCCCCTCCCACCCACCCATCCCTCTTCCTTCCTTATCTCCAAGGTAAGATTTTTTGCCGGTGATCCAAACACTCCCTGGGCCTTTTGTAGCGCGGGTAAACGGCGGAAGTATCCCTTCCCATGCACTTCGTAGCGCGGCTTAACGGCGGGGGTATCGATGGTATCGGTATCGACATTAAACGAATGAATCTCGATACCGATACCAATACCAATGTCCAAGAATCGGTGGTATCGAGAATCGGTATCGAGAATCAACTCATCCCTACAAATTACTAACTTACAACTTACTAGAGCACCAGGGGTGGATACGGTTAGATACGTTTGAAGCACCCTACACTTTATCACATAAAAATATAGATCTTACTCGTTAGGATTCTAATGTATCTAAACTAAGGTAACCATAACTTTGGCACCATACAAATTTCAGTGTCTGAAATGGATCATAACCATCCATACATTGTTCAGTAGAGTTAGGATAGGATAGGATAGTCTTAAGTTATATTTACTGGTACATGAATCAGGGTGTCTAGCGGTCTGGAAAGTCAGAAAAGTCGGGAATTAGTATGAAATCAGAAAGTGGTCTTAAAACGACAGGAATTCACATTGATATTTTTTATAAGTCTGAAAACAGAACGAAAAACTACTCAAATGTGAGATAAATAGATCGTAGTCCAAAAATAGTAACAGACTACAAGACAAGCACATTATTATTTCGGGCTTCGGCAAGCAAACGTGCGGTTGCCATGGAAACGAGACAATGGAATTGTGGGGGAGGTTATTTTTAGATTTCACTACGTAGTGACGGTGTCACCTTCGCCTAAGTGCCGTTACCATGGCAGCGACTGGACTTGGACGAATATCAAATCAAATAATATAAAATCAACTTTATTCATGAATTGTACACGGTACAAGAATTGTGTCAACACTTTTACCATGCTAAAATGTAGCTAAATTAGATTACAATAATCATAAAATGTAATATTACATGTTTAGAGGAAAAAAACATATATATCAATAAAATTAAATAAACAAATTTTCAGCTATTGGATCAGTTGTGGCGGACTTGAAAAAACTCATCAAAAGAGTAAAGAGGATTTTTTAACGAGTAGTCTTTTAGTTGTTTTTTCATGTAGTTACATTAGCTTCCTCTATAAATTAACGAGGGAGGTGATGGAGAAACTTAGTACCTAAATAGATAGTTTTCTTTTAAAAAAATTACAAATTGTGTCGGACAGCTTTACGATTTAAACGTGAATTATAGGAATGGGTACAGTTTTGTAACAACGGGTCAAAAAATTGTTTAACGTAATAATCAGTCTCAAGAATAATCAAGCCATAAACAGTTAAAATTCCTAAATCAGCAAAAATATTTGTTTCACAGAGTCAGTGCTTTTCAGTTTTAGCATGATTCTAATTGATCTTTTCTGTTGCAGTAATAATCTATCCAAATTATGTTTTGTGGTAGCTCCATAAATGCAAATTCCATATGACAAGTGGGAATGAATCATGGAAAATATATTGTTTTTAATGTTTCTAGGCTACAGCATTTTGACATCTGTTTCAGAGAAAAAATTCCAGATGACATTTTATAAAAAACATAAGTTACATGATAATCCCAACTCAAAAATTTTCATTTATTATCAATCCCAGAAATTTAGTATGTTGAACCTGATTTAGAGCATCTTCATCTATAAAAATGTCTGGTGAAATTTTATGCCTTGCTGTTTTTGTAGAAAAAGAGATAAAGTTTGATTTACTTGAATTTAGAAGAAGATTTCTACTCAAAAAAATCCTTAACCATTGTTAAGCCAATGAAAGACGAGATTTCAATTTCCTCCAGTGATTTCTCTGAAAAAAGAATATTAGAATCATCAGCATAAATACATATGGTGCTGTTTTCGTCTTGCAAGGAATGAAGTGCCCCAGGAAGACCTTTTAAATAGCATAGAAACAGTAATGGACCCAAAATGGATCCCTAAGGTACACCATGTTTTAATTAAAGTTTGCAACTGTGAACAAATTTTATTTATGTATTTGATTTTGGATTTTGGTGTAAAGTAGTCTGAGACATGCTCCAGTTCAATGTATTGTTGCCTATTCGTTAAATAAGATTTAAACCATGTAATTTCTTTATCTTTTACCCCAAGATTTCTTAGTGTTAATAGTAACTTATTGTGGGACAGACTGTCAAATGCACGTGATAGATCAAGGAAAATGCCAAAATTGTCTATAGAGTTAATTATAGATTGTATAAATTCTACACCTGTTGTAAATGTTGAGTTTCCTGTCCTAAAACCAAGCTGTTGGCTTTCCAATAAATTGTTTATTTCCAGATATTTAGAAAATTGGTTGTATACTACACGCTCAGATTTTTGAAAAAAACAGGAAGCAATGATATTGGTCGATAACATGATGGATCGGTAAGGTCACCTTCTTAAAAAGAGGAATTACCTTTGCAAATTTCATCTTATCTGGGAAAATCCCAGATATAAGAGAAGAGTTAATTATGTGTGCAAGAGGTTCTAAAATGATTGGAAGTGATTTTTTATATATTAATTGGAATTTCATCATAGCCACAGGAATATTTGTCCGGAATATTTGTCCTTCATTGACATAATTACTTTCTCCAGTTCCAGTTTAGAGATTTTTTCAAATCTAAACTAGGGGTGTGCAAGTAGTGATTTTTTTAATCGAGTCGAGTCGAGTAGTGCCAATTATTTTCGAGTTTCGAGTATTTTCGAGCGAGTATTTGCCATCAATTGGTAGTTTTAAAATAGTGTAATGGGATTTGGATACCACCATAAATTTGATAATCTAAACATGGTTTCTAACTAATACATGAGTAGTAATACAAAGTTTTGGCCAGTACAATCAAACTGGATTATGTATTGACTAACAAAACAAGGTTTGATATTCGTTTCCAGCCGATGAAACCGGAACCTGTTGTCATTTGGCCAATTTCACCTGGTCTAGACATCGCTTATAATCAATATTAAATGACGAAATTGTTAGTCACGGCCGAAATTGCGCGATCCGATCATCATTTTCGGCCGATTTTACGTGATGTGATCGCCTTTTACGGCCGTTACTACACGTTTTGGCCGGTCGCAATCGTTCGCGGTCGTCATTTTCGGCCTGTTTTACGTGATGCAATCGCCTTTTGCGGCCGTTACTAGGCGTTTTGGTCGGTCACAGACGTTCGCAGTCGTCATTTTCGGCCGATTTTACATGATGCGAATGCCTTTTGTGGCCGAAATTGTGCGGTCCGATCGTCATTTTTGGCCGTTACTACGCGTTTTGGCCGGTCGCAATCGCTCGCGGTCGTCATTTTCGGCCTATTTTACGTGATGCGATCGCCTTTTGCGGCCGTTACTACGCGTTTTGGGTGCTCACAATCGTTCGGTAATCGGCGGGAAATACTCGCTCGAACTTTCGAGTAGTTTTCAAAACTTCGAGTCGAGTTCGAGTATTAAAATACTCGGCCGAAAACTCAAAGTTTCGACTACTCGCACACCCTTAATATAAACACTGTTCCAGTTGGCGGTGAAAATTGTTGAGTTTCGCCTGAGGAGTGATTTGAATAGTGCGCGTGACTCATACGGTTCAGAGTTTTGGCTCACCATTACACCGTTACAATTACAATTTGCCATTACAATTTGAATTTTTTATTTTATTTTATCGTCGCGTTGGTTGCGGCGTGCGATATGAATGTTTTGATTACTAATATCGCTCGCCTATATCGGATTGAAGAATGATACGTGTACCATTTGTTTCGTAAAATATCGTATTGTTTGAGGTTATTAAATTTATTCATTGCACGGTCACTGGACTCTCTTAAATTATTCATCAAATTACATTTCAAACCTTTTTTATTTGTATCGATACCGGTACAAATATTTTCTCTTAGAAGTGTCGTTTTTACCGATGTGAATATCGAAGTGACGA
This sequence comes from Allygus modestus, assembly GCA_963675035.1. NCBI lineage: Eukaryota > Metazoa > Arthropoda > Insecta > Hemiptera > Cicadellidae > Allygus > Allygus modestus. Next base: position 125,161,520 of record OY776113.1, read on the forward strand.
TACGAAACACGATGTTTCGATATGCGTCTTACATCGGGTACATTGCTTTCTCCTTACTTCTTGCTAATTCGTCGTCCGTCAAGGTCGAAGAGTGCGCTGTGCTTTGTTCGTATTATCAGTGATTGTTTTCTGATTTCTTGTTGAGTGTTGGAGGAATCTGATCAGTCTACGTTTCATGATTAATTTTGTTAAAGTGTTGGACATAAATTATTAATATTGTTTGAAATATGAACGCATCTAAAGCTGGCTCAAAGGTAAGTCCTTTATAAGCTTTTAATTTTTCAATTAAAATTCTTCAGTATGCCCTACAATTTGAATTTGTTATTTTATTTTATTGAATTTTTATTACAGTGCACTAAATTAAACACACTCTTTAACTCACTAATTTCTTGTATTGTTTTATTCTTGAATGTTGGTAACTTAGGTTAAAAAAATAAATAAATAGTACATTTGTATTTTTATTGTTAAGTTATATTTAATTTGATTCATAAGGGAAATAATTCAGATACACATTTTCACTCACTCATTTATTATTATAATCCAGAATAAGTTAGATTTAGCAATAACTTAAGACTTATTTGAAATTAGATGACAATTAGGCCCATTTTCTTTGGAAAGATTATTGACCCTAGAACCATTTAATCATATTTTGTTGTAGCAGTTAATCTTAGCTTATCATTGTCTGGGAGACTACTTGGGTTAACAAAAATAATTTGTAATCAAAACATTAGTGTTCAATAGCCTATATCAACTAAAATTACAGAAAATAACATCTAATTATTAGTTAGGCCTAAATTTTCTTTAAGAGAATGTTACATCATGTTGTCTGTCATAAGTGGTAGTATAATAGTTTTTCTCAAATTAAAAAATTGTCATCAAATTGTTTCTTAATGTATTTATTTTGGTTTTATGTTAGTGTAAAACACATAATTTTAGAATTATTTCAAAAATTTAAAGAGGAAAAAGTATTTTTATTTATCATAGGGTAATCATTTGTCTGACAGGCTGCTGTTACTAAAAATTAGCCTACTGTAACTAAAAATAAACCTACAACATTTGATATTTTGGGATAAAACGTCTGGAGATATTGTTATAAAATCAAAATCAGCATTTAGAAATAATTTGGGAATCTGTTGTGTTCTCCATTATATTGAAACTTAATTTTAGTGAGATTCGGGTAGTGTCAGACGAATGATTATGATTCTAGGGTTAACCAGCTGTATGCACACCTGATGTGCTCCCAGATTAAGAAGAAATAATTGGGAGAGTACCAGTACATTGATTTAGAGTTTTGAACGGCTTATAACTTCCAAGTTAAGATTTTCTTTCCTAACTTGCTTTAAAAATAGAATTAGCAACAATTATCAACCATAGGCAATGGTTTATTAAATAAGAAATCTATATTATTAAAATATTTTCCATATTTTTGTTTGGCGATTTTTTACCTCTTATATTTTTATTTGGCATAAGTCTTACATATTTGGTACCTATCAATCAAATCAAAGTGGTTAGTTTGTTTTTATTTTAAAATTAAGTTGTAAATCTTAACTTTTATGAATAGCCAACTCGTTAATTTCTTTCTTAGGCATTAATGCTTTAATTTTAACATTTTTACAAGAATTACAATAATTAAGAATTTACGTTAATTACAAGAATTAAACAATACAAGAAATTAGTTAGCTAAAGAGTGTGTTTAGTTTAGTGCACTGTAATACAAATTCAGTAAAATAAAATAACAAATTCAAATTGTAGGGCATACTGAAGAATTTGAATTGAAAAAATAAAAGCTTATAAAGGACTTACCTTTGAGCCAGCTTCAAACATAAATTAGAGATGCGTTAATATTTCAAACAATATTAATAATTTATGTCCAACACTTAACAAAAATAATCATGAAACGTACACTGATCAGATTCCTCCAACACTCAACAAGAAATCAGGAAACAATCACTGATAACACAAACAAAGCACAGTGCACTCTTAGACCTTGACAGACGACGAATTAGCAAGAAGTAAGGAGAAAGCAATGTACCCGATGTAAGACGCATATCGAAACATCGTGTTTCGTATCGTCACTTCGATATTCACATCGGTAAAATCGACACTTCTAAGAAGAGAAAAATATTTGTACCGGTATCGATACAAATAAAAAAGGTTTGAAACGTAATTTGATGAATTATTTAAGAGAGTCCAATGATTAAAAACCGTGCAATGAATAAATTTAATACCCTCAAACAATATGATATTTTACGAAACAAACGGTACACGTATCATTCTTCAATCCGATATAGGCGAGCGATGTTAGTAATCGATACATTCATATCGTACACCACAACCAACGCGACAATGCGAAGCGACGGCGTAATGGTGAGCCAACTCTTTGAACCGTATGAGTCACACGCACTATTCGTCCAAGTCAGTCGTTGCCATGGTAACGGCACGTAGGCGAAGGCGACACTGTCACTACGTAGTGAAATCTAAAAATAACCTCCCCCACAATTCCACTGTCTCGTTTCCATAGCAACCACACGTTTGCTTGCCGAAGCCCGAAATAATAATGTGCGTGTCTGGTAGTGTGTTACTATTTGACTACGATCTATTTATCTCACATTTGAATAGTTTTTCGTTTTGTTTTCAGACTTATAACAAATATCAATGTGAATCCCCGTCTTTTTAAGACCACTTTCTGATTTCATTTTAATTCCCGACTTTTCTGACTTTCCCAAATGCTAGACACCCTGTGGATGCCGAGTCATCATTGTCATCTGTCATAACGAGTCACTTATTGTTACTCTGTGGACGATTTAGAGACTGTAAAATAGTTAGGATAACTTCCTTCCTCGTATTAGTGCAACACTACAAGATTAATGCAGTACATTTCAGTTTATAAAACAAATTAAAATACTAGTACAACAATTCAAAAATATTTATGAGTTGTTGCAATTTTGACATTAAACTTGCTTGAAACTTTTCGAGTTTCAGTAAAACCTCAAGTTTAAGTAAAACCTCAAGTTTCAGTAAAACCTCAAGTTTCAGTGCCAAACTCGGCTCGAACTTGAAATTTTGAGTACTCGCACATCTCTAATACAAACTGAGTTTCCTTGCATCATACAAATCCATGATCCATCCATCCCACCGTTTTCTTAGAGGGGTGTTTCCCTATCTGGTAGACTACTGATATATTGCACTCATCTGTAGCTCAGTGATAAATGTACGATTCTGGAACTCACCAGTCTTAGTTTGTTTATTAGCATTTTCAATGCTTTCAATCAGAGACTTGACATTGACACATTGCAGAGAGGGTTTGGAAAACTTATGAATTGCTGTCTCTTTGGTAGCAGCAGCAACAGTGGTGTGTGTTGCGGAGGCGCTTGAGCTGGTCAGCACTTTTGGGACATTCGGAGACTTTAGTATATCCAATGGTTTTAGTGTCATCTTTTCTTTTCCTGTAACAAAGGTAAAACCAATTTTCCTTAAGTAATAAATCCTATTACAATTTTTTTTGTAATTGTTAAGTTAATCCTGCACATTTAGCAATTGTTATACTTTTGGGTAACCCCACAAAGCCACTAAGAACATATTCCACAACAGGAATTTTGCATAGGCTATCGACAGTAAAGTTACTTCATGGTGTCCACAGAATTTGTCATACCTTTTTCCCGGACTTACCTGACCAAATTTAGTTTTTGTCCTGACCATTTAAAAATGGCGGTATTTTGTTTTCCTAGCAGATTTTAAAAAAATAATACCTTAATGTTACAACGTAAGATGGCATCATAAATCTTGTACTGTGTGATAACAATACAAAGGGTGTTTTTCTCAATCTTTTAATCGTAACTTGGTGTATTATAATTTTACTGAAGCTTTGACTTCTGGTTTTTATAAAATTGTTAGTCAACTTGACTTTTGTCAGTTGCATCTATGACTAAAGGCAATAAAACTCTTGCATCTTGAATCTGACAAACTCTGAACATCAGACAGGTTAGAGGGAAAAATTACCTTACAGAACGATTTTAATGGGTTCTGGAGGAAGCCAGCTAGGATGGGCTCCGAAAGAGGGAGGAAGGAGGGAGAAAGGGAGTCCTAATTGATCCAAGAAGTAATTTGGGTTAGAGAGTGATTCAGGCTAGGGGACTGTCACCCGTGGGAGCTAAATAGGTCGAGGAGTGATTCTTCAGCCCATTTTTGGGTGACATGTTTCCAAGTCCACTCATTTCCAACCATGCATATCCTTTCCCTCTCGTGGGTGAACAATACTCCATAAGGAAGACGTGTCTAGTCATCCCAGGACTACCTTAATACTGGTCTATACCAGTTTTGAGGCTAACATTGGGTACAGCAAATGAAGTTGTCATTACATATGGTAAGTCTTTTGGCTGTCAGAATCTCCGGGTTTGGTCCCCAACCTTCCAACCTTCCAACCTGAGAATGGATGGTCCCTGGCTGTTGTACATTGATACCCTGTCAGTTGAGTTGACCAGTTGGAGGGCAGAATGCGGGTCCCCTGTTTGAGAGCCTCATCCCAGCTGTCACGGAAGTTGGCCCTCTGAAGGGTCGATTTGGCTGCCGTCCCATCCCACCCTTTCCTTTCCTGCTATATCCTATCCTTCCGGTAACCTGCGCAATATTCCCGCTTGTGGACGATGTGCCTAGCAGCTATGCTGGGGTTTCCTAATCTGCAAAAATGATGATGATGACGTGTCTAGTCAGCTAACCCTAACTCAACATAGGAGTTCCCTATCTCAATAGACTTGATATCTAGAATCTAAACGACGCTTAACATTACCTTCAATTAATAGCAAAACAAAAAAAAATTGTGCTTAGGGGTATACTAGACCACTGCAGACACTAAATATTATTAATTTCAATAAAAGTAGCCATAATATTATGAGGGAAGGAGAAAGTTGGGGATCTTAGAAGCACTCAGAGACCATTTTATTTGTTCGTTCTTTCACCTCCTCGAACAAAATATTTTATTTATCTCTCTTGATGATTTCTTTCCATTATGAGCAAAAATCAACCTTTTTACTTTTCAGACTAGGTATTAACTAAACACACGTTAATCAATAAAGAGAAGGTAAGTTAATAATTAAAATGGGTAAACAAAATCTACTTTTCTTGGCAGAAAGTCTTATTCATCATACTCTTAATAATGTAACAAGATACTTAATAATCAACTCCATTAAAATAAAGAATTAATTGATATTCTCAGATTTTCCTGGTCTTTGAGTCATGTTTCCAGGTTAAATCATGATGTATCAAATTTTATTTGGTGAAACAAGAAAACATCAAACCCAAATATTTTTGCATTGGGTAGATTTAATCAATTTGCAATAACAATATGAAATACAAAGGATCAGCAAGGTAATCTAATCACAAATATTCACCTCTTCTGAGGGTAAACAATGAGTATAACTAGAATGATACCATCCCCGATCTACTTCTTGCTAACAAAAACAAATCCAAATCTGATTGGTGGGAGAGATTCTTGCAGGCCACACAATGTGACAGCCAATCACAAATTGGCATTTTATTATTAAATCACTTACTTATAATTTTAGTGAATTTGTTTAGTGAGGACCTTATTTAAGCATCAAAACAACTAAATGTGAAAGTTTATAGGCAGACGTCAAATATTTATGAATAAGTACTGCATCGCTTTGAGTTTATTTATACAGGAGTTAATCAAAGGATGTAAGGCATTTAAACTTAATCTTGTAGTGGAAAACTACTGATCTACCCGTTAATGTTCAGTAATTTTATAACGGTTTCCCATCCACAGTAAGAGGAATCCGTAAGTTGTTTTTACTATTACAAATGTTTTAAGAAGTTTATTTCTATAAGTAAACAGACGCTCAGTAAAATAACACACAGTTACAAAACTGTTGTTCAAACAACATAAAGTTACTTTAATTGTATAATTTAACACACTTTTTTAAGGATGTCTTTTAAATACTAAATATTGTTATAAGCTAAATATAGAAAATCAACATTCTTACAATAAATTAAAGGCACGGTATTACAAAATTATTATGTCTCGATTACAATTACATTTTTCTAATATATCTCAAAAATAACACTTTTTCGGATAAGATTAAAAATTACTTTTCACTCAATAGACAGATCACGACATTAATTCTTAGACTGGTTTCCCACACAATACACAATCGCATCAAATCAACAACAGATGTGAATTCCTATTTGGAATCTCTTTTGATCAGACATGCAGACCGTAATGAACGTTTGTGCACTACGCCCAGTACAGCTCCCCCACCACCGGGACTGTGTGTGCGACAGTCTACTCCCTCCACCGCGAAAGTGAGCCAAGTCTCGTTGCTGAGTGGTCACACATCTTATTTATACAGTGATTCAAAATGGCGATGCCAATAGAAAATTCTGCCAAATGTGAGATTCGCAGTTTGTTTGGTTTTTTCAAAGGAAAAAATGTTTGGACAGTTGACATTTTTAGACAAACACCGAGAAAGTTCATGGTGAAAGTGCAAACAAGGGTGAAAATCAAGTGAAAAACAAGGGTGAAAGTCTTCAGGGTGAAAATTGTGTATCATGACGGAATGAAGGAAAATCCAATGTGCATGACAAGGATTGGAGTGGCAGGTTATCGCCCGCTACAGATGATTTTAAAGAACAAATTGAGGAATACAATGTCAGAACATTACATTAATCCTATCCAGAAATTCAGGCACTTTCACCATGAACTTTCTTGGTGTTTATCTAAACATTTCAATCGTTTGAAACAATTTTGCATTCAGAAACTGAATAAAACTAGGGATGACAGATTTGGCAGGATTTCCTATTGCCACCGCCATTTTGAATCCCTGTATTAATAAGATGCATGACCTCTCAGGAACAAGACCAAGCTCACTCTTTGGCCGGGAGGTGAGTCGACTGCCACACACACAGTCACAGTGGTGGGGAGCTGTGCTCGGCGTAGTGTGCAAACGTTCTTTACTTTCTGGATGACCCTCGTAAGCAGTTTAACAGTTTTCTTCGACTTACTTATGTACTGCTCGTTCTGAGCTATCAAGGTGGCGTTGGTTTCCTCCAGCTCTCGGATCCTGGCCTGGGTCCGCTCCAACTGCTGCTGACACTCAGTCTTGATATCGTTAGCCACTCGAACGGCCACCAGCAGGTCTTCATGGAGCTGCTTCCACTCGGCACACTGCAAATAGTTCATAAGTAGACGAAATAATAATTATTTATTTACCATCATCACACTACATCATAAAATATGCTTGACTGGTGATTAGACCAAGTTTCTTAATCTACAATCCTTATTAGAGTATGAGAAATATATCACCTAACCAACAATTCAGTCTCCTTGCAAGTAATCCTCCGGTGAATAAAATGCCTTCTCCGATAGAAATTTTGTCAAAGATATTTTAAATTTAGAAAAAGTGTCTATATATTTTATTGAAACGAGTATAATCTATTATAAACCTTTTGGTCCTATGTACTGAGGAGATAAATGAAAAACTTTAAGTCTATGTTGTACTGGTTTAACAAAATTTTTAAATCTGGTACTATAGATTCCAGTTTCTCAGAAACTTTGAAAACAAACTATTATTCCTTTTTTTATTCAATTTTAACGTACGGGATGGGGATTTACATCGAAGTGCAATATTAAAAAACTACTATTACTTCAAGAAAGAAAACGGTGAGATGTAGCTGGACTGGACTTTGGAGACTTGTAAAGAAGCATTTGAAACGCTGCAAATTCTAACTGTTCCTTGCACCGTTATTTATAAAGTATTGGGAAATTTAAAAGTAAATAACAGTTTTAAAACAAATCATGAATTATATTCGTATAACACAAGAGGTAGGGACAGTATTCATGTTATAAAGCATAATCAAAGGCTACAAGCATTGGCAAGCCTAACCTTTGGTCCAAAACTAAGGAATAAGTTACCAAAAATACTCAAAGAATTGCCTGTTAAAAAATTTAAAATTCAATTAAACAAGTTTCTGAGAGACCATCCCCTATACACAATTCAGGAGTTTTGGAATATAAATGGTGTTCCGTGGCTACTGCTGATTGTCTGCAATTCTCAAGTGTTGAACTTGACCGTGTGGATTGTTCAAACTTATGTATTACATTTTTTATAGGTTTAAGAATGACGTATTGGAGGATAATAATGTACTATTTATTGTATATTGAATTTTATCTTTTCTAGGGGTCTGCGGTGCACCGAAAAATCGGTACTGGTACGGTGCAAATTACCGAATTCGGTACGGTACCACTAACAGTACCGGTAATAAGTCGGTACGGTACAGCCTACAACTACAAAAAATCAGTATTCACTGTTTATCAACCACATGTTCCCTTCAGTTTTATTCATGACATCTTTTTTGTCCATTGACATTTCATTTACACAACGTGACGTTCCTTTGCTAACGACAGCAACTTTCAACTTCGACCGGCATTCGCGAGTTAATAGGTTCACAATCACAAATGATGACGAGATGCCTTTACAGCATTGATAAAGCCGCCTCTACAGACTGGGCGAATGTTTCGTTGAGTTACGTACGACTCGGCGAGTAATTTTATAATGTACATAAACATTGATGACAGAGGTTAGTAACAAACTACTACGCATTTACACTGTCACGCTCGTCTTTGCTCGCCTAGACTTGGCCAGTGTATGGAGACGGTATAAACGTAAACAAAAACCTACAACTGAATTTGTATGACATTTAATCATTTTTAAATCAAACTGAGAGATAAACACATAAATCTCTTTTTTTTATATCAACGAAATTATAACGTTTTGTGTTGTACATTGCCGATTGGATAACGGCCCCCTAACCTCAAATGAGTACTTGATACTACTTACAATCGCCAAACATTTGGCGAATTCATTGGCGAGCACAATTTCACCCGGAGCAGAGCATATCCATGACGTCACCTCTCCAGCTGATGATTCAAACTTTCGATATTCGATAGTGATTCTTTCGGGATACTAAAATAGTTACAACTATCGAAACGTGGACCTTTCCCTTCTCGATCCCGAACCGAAAACCGAGAGATGTGTAGTATTGCGCTTTTAATAACCATTGAGCTTGTGACATTGAATAAGAATAAGAATTTATTCAGCCAGTCAATATTTCAAACAAATACAATGACACGTCAAATACAAATACACAATCTAAGTTGTATTAATCAAAGTCCAATGAAGTCCAAGAACTTGACATAAACTCTTCCACAGAATAAAATGGGTGCATACAAAGAAAATTATGTATTTTAAACTTAAAATCCTTATCATTAAGTAATCTTATTGCTACTGGTAACTTGTTTAATAATTTACTACTTAAGATTAACGGACTTTTATCAGTCTTAGCTATTCTAACTTGAGGCAAATTTATGTTACATCTAAAACGTGTGTCATGACTGTGTATATCACTCCTATATTCTAAAATACCTAATTGAGTTCTTAAATATAACAGGCATTGCTTAATAAATAAGGAGAACAAAGTCAATATTTTTTATTCTTTAAAAAGGTCCCTGCAACTATGATATCTATCTACTCCAGCCATGACTCTAATAGCCTTTTTCTGCATTATTAATATGTCTTTGGCATGTGCAGAGGACCCCAAAACGAGAAGTCCATAACTTAAATTACAATGAAAAAGACCATAATATGCCTGTATGAGAGAGGCCAGTTCAAATTCACCACACAACCTCTTCAATGCAAATATACTTGAACTAAGTTTACTTTTAAGAACAATTACTTGTTGATGCCAGTTCAAAGTGGGATCGAAAGTTAGTCCCAAAAATTTTGGATTTTTATCTTTATTTTGGCTACCATGAACTTCACGAAGATTAAACAGAACAGTATTTGTCTTATCATTATTTAGAACCAGGTTATTTGAAGTTAACCAGTCTTCAACCATCTTAATATTATGTTTAGAGTTTACTAAAAGTTGTTCACAATCGGCATGTCTAGTAATGATGGTTGTATCATCTGCGTATAGTACACAATTTGAAGAAATGTTTACACTTAAATCATTAATTATAACTAAAAACAACAGAGGCCCAAGTACGGAGCCTTGAGGGACTCCACAATTGACAGGTTTACATGAGGATACTTCTTCTCCTAAAACTACATATTGAGTTCTGTTTACCAGATATGATCTAAATAATTCAAGAGCCACACCTTTTATGTTGTAAAATTCTAATTTTTTTAACAAAATATCATGGGATACTCGATCGAATGCTTTACTAAGATCACAGAATGTAATTGCAGCAAAATCCTTATTTTCATAACAATCAAGTATCTTATCGACCAAAGAAGTAATGGCATGTGTTGTAGATAGCCCTTCACGAAAACCAAACTGTTCTATACATAGTAATTGATTTGATTCAAAATAAAGCATTAACTGTTTGCCAACCACAATTTCAAACACTTTAGACAGTACAGGTACAATGGCTACAGGCATATAGTTACCTATGTCATCCCTTTTACCTTTTTTAAAGATAGTGTGAACTTTGGTAATTTTTAAGTATCAGGAAACGCACCTTGTGTCAAACAATTATTAATTAAAATTGTTAAAGGAGTAACAAAATAAGCTATGGTTTCCTTAATAAGAGCATTTGTCAGTCCAAAGTGGTCTTTAATCTTTTTTGAAGCCAACTGTCTAACAACGTCTACAATGTCATTTTCAGTCACACAATTAAAAACAAAATCTCTAATACTATCAGGTACTACTTTTTTACTTAAAAAACCTTCAAAATTACAATCCTTAGCTAAACCTACACTACGACTAGAATTTACACTATCACAGGCAATGTTTACAAAGAATTCATTAAAATCGTCTGGCTTAAAATGGTCATTTACTCTACAATCTGCTGCTTCATTTTTACAATTTTTACAATGTTCCATAATGCTTTTGATTTATTTTTGGCATGTTCAATCAATCTAGAATTTTCTTTTTTTTTAGCTTGTTTAATCTTACATCTATACACTTTCTTAAGTCTTCTGTATTCACTACTATACCAAACAATATTAGTATCTTTAAATAAATAATAGAGACAATCCAATCTTTCTTTAAGTTCTTGTAACTCTGCATTGTACCATGAGCACTTATTGGCGGACTTCCGATAACAAGTTTTAAAAACATTCACATTCTTAACGAAACTTAGATTAAAATAATAAAGAAGAACATTCATAAAAGTAACAAATGCACAATTGGCATCATTCATAAAATATACCTCTTCCCAATTTTCCTTTCTCAAATAATATTTGAATTCTCTCATGCCCGGTTCAGATATTTTTATGACTATTTTATTTTTATTTAACGGGAAGTAACAACTCTCTTCCACACTCTTATTATACATAAAAACTAAAACTTGACCAAGGTGATCACTAACATGCTTATTAACAACTGAGGCTGCATAGCTACCATTTTCTGAAGAAGTAAATATATTGTCAAGGCACCTGTCACCCCGGGTAGGTTCAAAGATTGTCATATTCAACCCATACATACTAAATAGATTAACAAGATCAATAGTATCACTATCATCACCAAGAAAATTAACATTAAAGTCGCCACACACAATTGATTGTTTATTCTGTCGATTGAGTTGGCATAGTAATTTCTCTAATATACTAAAAAAAATTTTGACATTACCATTTGGACTACGATATATGGTCACTATGCATAAATTTACGTTCAATATTTCAACACAAGCAATTTCACAGTCTAAATCTACAGATAGTTTATTCATATCATCCCTTACTTTTATAAATGATTGATCATACCAAGTAAAAACTGCTGCACCTCCACGCATCCTATAAGTTCTACAATAACTAGTCGCATGATAAAGGTTGTTAATGGAACATGTCCCGATTTCATTACCCCTAAACCAATGTTCCGTAAGACAGAGAAAATCTAAATTCATTTCTTGTGCAATGCTATCCAAAATGTTAAATTTATTGATAAGGCTTTGACAGTTTTGGTGATAAATTTTTATCGTTTTATTTTTGTGTCCATAATATAAATTTTCACCACAGCTAAATGGAAAAAAATTCTTACATTCTATAGACTTCCCTAAACTAGTTACATGACTGCTAACTAATTGATAAACATCTATGGGTATGTCCGAGTGTACAATAGTTATTGGTGAACAGTTGATCTCGGTGTCGTGCAGTTTTCCGACAGTAGCAGAGGCGGCTCGGTTCCAGGAGGAGTAGGTTGATTCAAATCACCCAGTATCTAGAGGCACTTTGATGTTACTGGGACGCCAGATAGGGTTGAAGCCAGCTTTTCAGCTATCAGATGGGCAAGCCATCTCTTGCCACTCTGGTTCAGATGTTGACCATGACGAGTATGTAGCCGCCGGTCGGCTCCACTTACTTTAACCATGGTTACATTGTGAAGTGGTTCACACGGTTCCGTTAGACGCACGTTGGTTCTTGTAACCTCCCTGTTTACACAAGACCAATGAGGCAAATCATGCCTCATTGGTAGGTCAACTAGTACAACATTTGTATTTCTTAGACTTTCCAAAGAGTCAGTAAAACTATCAAATATATTATCAGCATTATTTTTTGCCACATCATTACTTCCACAGATCACAACTAATGCATCATTTGTACCTAGATCTTCTTGAACAATTTTTTTACATAAAACTTCTTTAGAGCATCCTCCGCCATTGTATCTATCTCACACTCATAATAATTATAGAATCATTCCTTCCAACCCATCTTCAAATATAAGCCCTAGTTTCGTCGGCACCCAATAAAAGTGATAATAATAATCTTTATTCATTGACATAGGATTTTACATAAGTAGGCCTACGGAATAACAGTTATTGCCAATTTGTAGTTGTTACGGTAACTTCAACGATTCCAATACACCTATCCTATATCTTTTGTGGCTAAGTTAATGATGATTATAATTTCTAACAGATGAATTAATATTTCTATCCTTCTCTATTAACCCTAGCAGAGGCCAATGGTGTAAGTGGGAAATGGCAGGCTAAATTTGGCGATTTTGCAGACCTTTTTTTGAAAATTCGTATAAATTCAATTGTAGAAGTAAACCTAGCCAACCTTACATTCATTTTGATCGGAATGAACCGTAGAATCTGAAAATAATAAAATAAAAAAGATCTAGAAAGTTCAATTTTTTGGTAAAGTGAAAATGAGAAAAATTATAAAAAGTTTTCAGAAATTTCAAAAGCAGCCTCAGTAAAATGTTTTCTACAGATTTGTTATGGAAAATTCGTTATATACATTTTGTAGACAATTCAATTCGCTACATAGAAATAACATGTTGGGGAAAGAACTTTTTGTATACATGTTAGGGGCATAATATTATAATAAAATCTCACCACTACCAGGTAACGACATTTCATTTCATTTCATTTATTGATACAAAAATGCTACAAAACAGGTTCTTAACCCAATTACAAAGTAGCATTATCACTAACATTCATTATTTTTAGGGATTTTTCATTCAAGTCCAGTTTCATGAATCACTACTCAATGTCTTCCAAAATACTAATATAATACCATGCACATGACACATGCAATCTACTATACATGCATTATTTAAAGTTTTAAACTACACACTACAATTAAATAAATATATTAAATTAAATTACTCCATACCAAACATACTGAGTTAAAGGTAACGTTCAGTCTAAATGCAATAACTTAATAAATATTTATATATTATACCATAAGACGAACCTAATCTAATAAATGTTGTACAATTTGTTTTCTAAATTTGCCGAGTGTATCTCCAAATATATCCACGATATTTGGTAATGAATTATAAATTCTTCCCATAACATTTAGCGGGGAATTAAATCCTAAATTTGTTCGAGAGTAATGGGTGGAAACAACAGACGACAACGAGAATTGTGCCGCGGCACATTGAACTGCAGTTTAGATAACAGAGTTATGTCATCAAGCGCACCACCCACCAGCTGATGCAGGTAAACCAACATAGCGACCCGCCGCCGCTTGTGTAGGGAGTCCAGTTCAAATATAGATAAGAGCTCAGAATAGGGAATGACTGTTGAGTAATGACCAGACTCTTTAAAATATAAGAATCTTAAAAACCTTTTTTGAACATTCTCAATTAGATCAGAAGAGTAAGCATAATACGGATTCTAAACAACTGAACCAAATTCCAATCTGGATCGCACCAAAGTACAATACAGAAGCTTGATGACATCAACATTTTTCAGAAAATTACTTGACCTACGAATGAAGCCCATAATTGAAAATGCAGATTTACAAATAAATAACACATGATCAACAAAAGAAAATTTGTCATCAAACATTATACCTAGGTCTTTAATAACGTGATTTGATACCAAAGTTGTGCCTCCTATCCTGTAGTTAAAAAAAATTAAATTACCCTCAGGCTTCCTGGAAAAACGCAAAACAGAACATTTATGAATATGAAATTTCAAATTGAGTTCACTCCACTCAAACAAATTATCCAGATCTTCTTGAAGATTTGAGCAATCAGAAACGTCCTTTATGTTTGAAAAAACTTTCAAGTCATCAGCATACAAAAGAAACTTACAATTACGTATTGATGTTACAATGTCATTTATGAAGATTATGAACAAAAGGGGCCCCAAATTTGAGCCCCGGGGAACCCCAGAACCTGCATGAAATTCAGAAGACAAAAAACCACTATAAGAAACAAACTGAGTTCTATTGTACAAGTATGACGAAACAAATTTGATTAGAGAAGCAGAAAGACCAAATGAATTTAACTTGGATAGAAGCGAACTATGATTAACCTTATCAAATGCTTTTTCGAAATCCGTATAAATCACATCCACCTGTCCACCTCTATCCAAATGTGAAAAACAATAATCAGAAAAATTTAGTAAGTTAGAAACAATGGATCGACCAGGAAAAAAATCATGCTGATGAGGACTGACAAAGCTTCTTACATGAGAAAGTAACCTATTGTGGAGAATAGACTCAAAAACTTTTGCAGGTGTAGATAAAACAGAAACTGGCCTGTAATTCCTAATGTCCGATCTCTGACCTTTCTTAAAAATAGGTACTACTCACGATCTCTTCCACGCGTTTGGAAAAAAACAATTCTCAATTGACAAATTAAAAATACTAAGTAAAGGCAAGACAAATAACTCTGCACATGCTTTGAAAACATAAGGGGGTAAACCGTCCGGTCCCACAGATCTTTTTGGTCTCAATTTTTTTAGTGCTGAGAGCACTTCAGATTGGGTGACGGCGACAAGTGTCATGGTGGGCAGACCCGGCAACGCCGGAGAGCGGAGCGCTCGGCGACACAACTCCTCCCCGTCCAGCTGACAGGGCTCATACACAGAGCAAAAGTAACTCGCAAACCGGTCCACTATCTGTGCTCCCCCCTCCACCTCCTCTCCATCCATATACATTGTTGAAGGATTTACATTGGCCACTCTCAACTTGCAACTTGCAACTCTTAAGTTGCAGCTTTCATTCAACTTTCAAAATTACAACACTTTTTTATTGAAAATAAATTGATCCTGAATACAGAAAAAACAAATGTTATGTCTTTTCATACTAAACAAAACAGAAACCACCCAAATCCTCTTATTTTGGCTGACGTTAAAGAGTTGGATAAAGTGAATCATACTAAATTCCTTGGGTTAACAGTAGATCAAAATCTCAGTTGGGATATGCATGTTGAAAGAATCATTGAAAGGATCAATTCTGGTATTTTTGCTTTAAAGAAAATGTTCTTTCTTTGTATTTTATCTGTTTTAAAAACTATTTTTTATGCTCACATACAGTCCCATATTGCATATGGAATAAGTATATATGGAGGAACTTCGAGCCAAAATTTGAAAAAAATTCTTGTCCTGCAAAAGAAAGCTATAAGAACAATGTTAAATCTTAAAACTGATGTATCCGTGAAACATCACTTTGTTGACCTAAATATTTTAACCGTTCATAGTCTCTACATACTTGAGTGTATTATGCATTGCAAGACACACATTGGCCAATTCAAGAGTAACAATGATTTTCATTCATATAATACAAGAAACAAACATGATAAAATATTACCACAGCATAGACTAGAATTTTTCACCAAAAAAACCTCCTATGCTGGAATAAATTTTTTCAAATATGTCCCAAAGGAAATAAAAGATATTAAAGACAATGAATGGTAAATTCAAGAAGTCATTAAAGGAGTTCCTGATGCAGAAAGCTTGTACTCACTAGATGAATTTTGCATGGACAATTTTGTAAAGAAATAGTAATTAAGTATTATTTAGGCTAATCATTATTTATGTTTTGACACTATTTATTGTACCTTTGTGCACGAGACGAATAAAGATATTTTTGATTTGATTTGATAACACCGATTAATAAAAAAACAAATGTTTTACACACACTACTGTTGTAACAAATAACAAAGGTTAGCCTAGATTGGTTCATAATTTTATGTCGTATTTCATAATTTTGGAAACTGCGTATTTATTCTCTCTGATATTCACTTTCTAGGTATACTCTCTGTGTGACGACGATGTTTGGACGTAATCACCACTTCCACTTAAAGTGATCGCGTGTCGTCTTTGTTGATAAAATGTTTTGAACAAGTTTTGTGATACCCTTAATAGTTTAACTATTTAAAACAAACAATGAGTGATTGTAATGGACTCTTGATTCTTGAAGAACCGCCGTCGACTTTTGTTACGAGTAGGCTACAACTTCGACGTCTGCTGAGTATGTGTCATCTGATTGCAATACAAATTCTTATTCTGTTGTGTTACCTGGTTACAAGATTTAAAAGTTGTTGGAGGCTATGATGTATAATTCATACAACCTGTATTTAATTATAATCTAAAGCTTACCTAAATACAATTTTATGTCTGACAGTATGTTTTTCATTTAAAATCTTTTTTTCTGTATTTGTTATGTTTGGTTTCTGAATACACTTAGGCTATGATAAATTACAGCTATTTTATTACCACGTACCGTACCGATTTTGTACCGAGAACCGAGGTACAAAAATATTTATCGTACCGAACCGTACCAACCTTATATTTCTGGTACCACAGACCCTTAATCTTTTCTGATAATAAAGATCTTGTATCTTGATATGGCAATGTTGATTTACCATGAATGTGTCAGTCACTTTTAACCGTTGATGAAGTTGGTATATATAAGAGCTGTACAAAGTGAGAATTTTAAAACTTGATGAACAAATCTTTACAGTGTGTAATTTGAGGGACTTTGGCCACCAGTCTTACTGCTCTTTTTTGGAGGATAACGAGCTTTTTAGCTTGGCATGATAGACTGTAATTAGTGTTTCCAAATTTGTAGTATCTCTAATCACTCGAAGAACGAATGTCGCTGACCTCAGTCATTTTGATAAATTTTCAATGTGTGTTTGCCAATTTAGGTGTGAATCAATTAAAATTCCCAGATATTCAATTTAATTTTGAGAGACAAAGTTGAGATAGAAATTAAGTAATATCTCTAATCAGGTTGGAAGCTGAAAATTGAATAAGCTGCGTTTTAGAAACATTCATGGAAAGACCATTTACAGTAAAGCAGCCCTATCAAGGTGTACATAAAGTCCCGCACGGGTTTAATATTTTCTGAACGATAACAGATAAATCAATAAGATTTGGTACATCAACACTACACTTAAAAATCTACTTTTTGAAGGAACTATCAGTTTTCTGTCATATCATGGGGACGTCCCGCAAGGAGTCAGAAGGAAATCTTAAATAGGAGCATAGGTCAATATGCACATCACTTTAAAGGGTTCATCTAGCAGAGTTGAATGCCGCAAACCGCACTAAAAAAGGTTGATCCAGTAAAAAATGGCGGCTGTTCAAAGGTTTTATTAAAAAAAAGATAAGATTTTTCTAATTGTTACTGTTACCAGTTTTTCCCCATTATCAATAGATTTGGACCAAATTTGTAACCCTTGAGGATAACTAACGTCATAATTCACTTCTGTATTGACAGGCATAATGTAGTATTTAGCTGCAGTATTCATTTTAGTTGCAGTTTTGCTTTAATGGGGTTGTGGCTACTAATAAAATGTAACCAAGTAAAACCTTTGAACAGCCGCCAATTTTTACTGGATCAACCTTTTTTAGTGCGGTTTGCGGCATTAAACTCTGCTAGATAAGCCCTTTAAAGTGATGTGCATATTGACCTATGCTCCTATTTAAAATTTCCTTCTGACTCCTTGCGGGACGTCCCTATGATATGACAGAAAACTGATAGTTCCTTCAAAAAGGAGATTTTTTGGTGTAGTGTTAATGTACCAAATCTTATTGATTTATCTCTTATCATTCAAAAAATATTAAACCCGTGCGGGACTTTATGTACACCTTGTATGATAATTGAATAAAAACACCGATACTCGCTTAATCCATCTTCTGACGAAATGTAAAAACCCCTGATCCTGCATGTGTATCTGCAAGCTCGTAAGTATTGAAAATAAAGTTTTATAATTCTGTATTTAACACTTCTCCGGGTTTGGCATCTTTCACGGAACTTGATGCTGGATGACTTGAGTTTTAAAAAGTAAATCAACTTTATTTTAAACATGATATGCAGTATTTATTTCAGAGTAGGGCGAACATGTTGGCTGCTTGGGCTTTTTGCGCTCCCTGCTGAAGTGGTTTCAGAATCCGTCGAGATGCAGGAGCCTAAATTTTCAGCTCCTGAGTCAACCTTACAACTTTTAAACTGCACGGAAAGTGGCAATGTCAGTGGGATAATGGCAACTTACGATTAACCAATGCCAGTTAGATATTTACTAATATTATCAACATTAGTAAATATCAATATTTTTCCAATCTTGAAATATCAGAAAAAAACGTGAATTTCGAATTTTAATATTGTATTTTTTTTAAATAACCATAAAAACTTTCATTTTATTCTACATCTGACATACAAAGTCCAAACAGTTTATAAAGTGAGGGATATTTTTTCACTGTAGGCATACCCTATTACCTGTAGGTAGAATAACCCCGTCGCAGCAAACCTGCATACTCAGCGAATTTCCAATGGAGATATAATTGGATATATCTCCACTGGATATATCTTAATACTACATAAAGCCACTGACCAAGTTTCATAAAAATATATTCACAAATAAGCGGTATATACAATTTTAATTATTATCCATAAGAATAACATTGGGGCTGAGTGGGCAGGTTTGCTGCAACAAGGAACACAAAAATGGTCTTTTATGCTAATATCAATATAACTCAACTAGGTGCAGTCGTTTACCAGTTTTTATTAATTAATGTTAATAATTAAGGGAGATATAGCATTTAATTATTCTTCATAAGAATAACATTGGGGCTGAGTACGCAGGTTTGCTGCAACAAGGAACACAAAAAATGGGCTTTTATGCTAATATCAATATAACTCAACTAGGTGAAGTCGTATACCAATTTTTATTCATTTATGTTCATGATTAAGGGAGACATAGCATTTAATCATTCTCTATAAGAATAACATGGGGGCTGAGTACACAGGTTTGCTGCTACAGGAGCCTTTTGCAAAAATTTTTTTGAGCAAATATCAATAGTCCACAACCAGATGAAGCCTTATACAAAAATTTTGTCAGTATACGTTTATAAATAAGCGAGATATAAAAGTTCTCCTTTCCTCCATAAGAATAACATTAGACAACGTACTATGTTTAGCACTTTCAATATCTCGGTAACCAATTGACGTAGAGGAATGATCAAAATACCAAATTGTGTGTTTTTTTAAGCTGAATCCAATGGTGAAACCCAATATTTGACTTTTCAAAAGTTGTATGTAAAAAATTGAAAAAAAAACATTTTTGGGGTATAAAACCCCCCCCCCAAAAAATACCCATTCGGATGGAGCGACCTAGCTGGTTTTTGAACTTAAAGTTATAAATGTTGCTTTACACGTTTATACCAAATTTAATCAAAATCGGATCATACAGTTTCAAACGAATGTTGTTTTTGGGGTCTGGGGACCTCAAAACAAAATGTTATCATGGCCCCGGGCCTAGGTCTTACCATGCCGACTACGGTAATAGCTTCTTCCCTATAGGGGAAATTCGCTAAAATCAATTTTTGTGTCGGTAATCTTCATTTTATTTATTTATTTGTAAACAGTTTTACCATTTTTTATGCCAGTGGGTCCATTTCACTAGCTTTGTGCAATTGACAAAGGTGAACGACCTTTACGCTCCTTTAGGTTTTTTTTAGGCCTTTTGACAGCAAGGCAGCTTAGATAAGAGAGACTGGACTTGAACACTGGCTGTTTCAATTAGCACAAAACAAAATGAGATGTTATCACAGCTTTATGAAAAATCGATAATTTTTCCGTGCTCTTTTAAAATAATGCAGTGTTTTTACTTTAAAAATTAAAGCGTTCCCGGCAAAACAACACAATATTGAGCTTCACATTTTCTAAAACTGCAATAAAATATTAAAAAATGAAAACCTAAAATAAATTTAAAGCTTATTTTATTATTAATTAATTGTAATTAATTTGACTCTAAATCCTTTTATTTAGTGGAAATTCAGAGCCACAGCAAGAAGCACTAAAGCTTTCTCTTGGATTGGCCACTATATACAATTTAAAGAACTTTAAGAGGAAACAACTAACAATTAACTATATAAAGTACAAACAACTAAAATAAGCTTCTTGTGTAAGAGGACACCTACCTCGTCATCTCTTCTCTGTTTCTCTTTTAGTTTTTGCTCCTTTAGGTCCTCAAACTGTGTTACAGTTATTTGAAGCTTATCCTCAGTGATTTTTAAATTCTCAGTCACCACTTTCAGGTCTCGGGAAAGTACATCGTACTGTTGTTTCATATCTTTTAATGTATTTTCCGTCATCTCTATCTTTTTTGCTGCTTCCTCCTGTTCTATTTTTCTAAGTTTAGAATGATTTTCTAAATCAGATATGGCATTAGCGGCACTTTCTTTTAACACCTATGCGCAAAAATATATATTAATAAAACATTCTTATAAAGAGAATAAATTTATAAAACCAACAAAAATGTGTAACTTGTCAGCAAACTTGTCAATGGCTCATTGTCAGGAGCAGGGAATAAGGCAGTTGACTGACATCGGCTGGCTGACTTAAACAAATATAATGCTAAAATTGTCACATCAATTCAGCGATCGGAATATTTTATATGATAATCTAACCAAACCACAGCTTAAATGGACTCTTTCTTTCTCTATATGTAGTGATGGGGTGTGATTTGCGAACCTGTGATTTAATCACTGTGATTCTGAAATCACAGGTCGACCTGTTACTGACCGAGCCGGACTAGCAGGTCTAACTGTGATTCAATTCGTTGTAGGCGGACTGCTCTCAGTGCTCTGCGTGAGTCATTTCCTCGTCACGCAGCCACGAGTCGCTCAAATCACAACCACACTCTCGACTGTGACTGTGATTCGACTGTGACTGTGATTATCTGATACTGAGAGGCCGAGCGTCTAGCGAGGACGGGTCGACCAGTTTACTGTTAATTATGTTTTGTATGTTATTTTAATTTTATGTTGATATTATGGTTGGATTTTTTAATTGTAAATATCAATATATATATGTAATCGAACACGTAGCTATTTTTACTTTCTCCCCTTATACATAGTATATGGAGAAAGTATTGTTTTCCTCAAAATTTTCGAATTTGATTTGTTAGTGGAAATATTCGTTTGGGTTCCCTGAACCCAAAAAAGTTATTTTTATGTGATGTCTGTCTGTCTAGATGTGTACAGAGCTAGAGCCCTAACCAATGGTCCGATTTTTATGAAATTTAGTATGCAAGTACTACTCCACGATATCTCTAGGAGTTTTTTCTTTTTTAGAATTTTTTATTTTTAAGGATAATTATCCCCCAAAACCGCCAAAAAACATGAAAAATCAACATTCCTAAAAACGGCTCTAACGATTTTAATTAAACTTTAGTCATTTGTAGAGCTTTATTTTCCCAACAAAATTACACCACCCGCATTTCTGTAAAAATTCGGGTTCATAAATTACAGGACTTAAAACATTAGCAATTCAGTTTTTTGAAAAAAAAAACTAAATACAAAAAAAATTACTATTCACCATTAAAAAGAGCTCAAAAAACTAAATAATTTAGTATTCTTGAATTACTATTCTACGATTGCTGGTTGAGGAGAAAATTTAAATTTTCATTTTGCGTAAACACAGTTCGTTGTCCAATGTTATTCTTATGGGGAATACAAAAAATACTATTTCTCTCTTATTTACTGATAAATTTCGTTCAAACTTGATATGCTTGTCAAGTTAGCATTGATCAACAGAGGAAATTCGAAATATGTTACCCCTTAATAACCCTGGGGGGGGAATAGGGGGCATTTCCCCTCTTAAAACCACATGTGTAGCAATGGATTCTGTAGTACCTCCAAAACATGGATTTGGGTGGACGTTTTTGAAAACAACTTGTTTACAAGATTTTCTGTACATTCGACCATGCTTTGTATTCTATATTTATTAAATAAAAAGAAATTTATTCATTTAAGTTGGGCTAGAAGGGAGAAAGTACGTGTCAGTTTCCTGATACAGTTTATTGTTCATACATCCAATAAATAACAATTTTTTATTTGACTAAGTGTTATTTTCTCAAACCCTTCATAAGTCGTCACGAATATTAATACTTTGCTAAGAAAACAATATAAAATTGTAACTCAATTAGTACATAAACGTATTCACTTCTCCCTAAGCTGTAGGATTGCAACCTAATCAATCTACTAAAAAACCCCTTGTAATGACACGGGTAGCTCAACAACCTGAGCAACCTTCACAGTTCACAAATCATTTCGCAAGCTCCCACCCAACACAACAGCAGATGAAAATCACAATCACAGTTATAAATCACAATCACAGTTATAAATCATAGTGATTTGTTAGTAGCAATCACAGTTTGACCTGTGAGTGTAAAATCACTGCTAGTCACATCACTATCTATATGTGATTGAAAAAGTGACCAGTGACCATGAAATAGCTCAAGATATTGTGTATTTTCTACTTGTATTTATGGTGTGGACTTCAGTTCAGATTGCGGGATTTCCTGCGGTTGCTTAGCAAGGAAACAAATGCAATTACCATGATTTAACAGGATTAATGCAGTGAACATGTTAAGGTAAGCCTGCTCACCCTATCCAACCCAGCCTAAAGTCCTTTCTCAAAAGTACTTAACCTCAAACCTAACTTAATTAGGAGTATAAGGCAAAAGCAAATACTCTGAGTGTCGGTGGGTTAGAAATATGTACTTATTACATTGGGTATCATAATTTATTATATAATTTTCATAATTTATTTAGTTTCTATTTTGATCAGGCATTTCCCAAAACACTTATTACAAAAAGGACTAAAGCAAGTAATTGGATAACAGAAGAAATTAAAACTGAAAGAGTAAATATCATGCAACTAACTAAAGAGTATAGGAGAAACAAAAGTTGTGTGTTGAAAGTTAAGCTAAATCAAGCAAAGAAGGATTATAAGTATACATTAAACCAAGCAAAATCAAACTTTTTCAAATAAAAATAACAAATCCACTAATATTCAAAAAACTATATGGGGACTAATCAATTCAGAAGTAGGGGTAAAAGAAAGGGAAAAATATAAAAATATTTCTTTGAGAGATGGAGCAGAAATCATATCAGATCCTAAGTTGGTAGCCAATGCACTCAATCATCACTTTGTTAATGTAGTAAAGGATATAAGTTTAAATGACATTGTCAATTTTAATATATCCAGTAATGTAAATAATGACATGTTGATAAAGCCAAGTTTTATTTAAGAACTATAGATAAGAAAGAGGTAGGAAAATAATAGAAGCACTTAAAAACAAAAACTCCAGTGGTAAGGATGAAGTTCAAGCTACGGTAATTAAGGCTGTAAAAACAAATTTGAGTACAATTTTATGTCACCTAATAAATTCCTCCTTTGTTTCAAGTATATTTGCAATTCAATTAAAACAAGCAAAAATAATACCTATTCATAAAAAATAAGACACAAATAATATTCTTAATTAGCGTCCAGTGTCTGTTCTACCAACCATCTCAAAAATATATGAAAAAGCAGTACATTTACAGTTCACAGTTTTTAGAAAATTTCATTTATTAGACGAAGGCAAGCACGGTTTTAGATCGGGAAGATCAGTCATGCGTGCTGCTATATCATTCATTGAATCAATCATTGAATCAGTTGATTAAGGAAATAATAAAATTGGGGTGTTCATGGATATCTCAAAAGCTTTTGACAGTGTTAAAGACTTTAAGATAATAGAAAAATTAGAAGAACTTGGAGTGACAAGAAACGCCCTTGACTGGTTTCGATCCTATCTTTCTAATAGATCTCAGTATGTCAAAATTACTCATTTACCAAAAAAAAAAAAAAAAATTAAAACCTCTTGTCAGTTTAACAGCTTAAAATTTGGTGTACCCCAGGGGTCATTTTAGGGCTTTTGCTCTTTCTTTGCTATCTAAGGGGAACTAGTAGATAACCTGAATAGTGACCTCTGCCTATATGCTGATGATGCAAATTTGGTGGTATCATCAAGATTGCCAGAGGAAACAGAAATTTATGTATGTAGGGAATTAGAAAATATTGGAATTTTTCTTAAAAACACAATTTACTCTTGAACACACAAAAAAAACAATTTTGTAAATTTTAAAACTCCAAAAAACAGAATGTTGACAGATCCAGTAGTAACCTATGAATCAAATGACATTGAAAAGAGGGATAGTGTAAATTTTCTGGGGTTAAGAATAGATCAGCATCTAAATTGGGATGATCATATACATAAACTTTTAACTAAAATAAACTCTGGAGTTTATGCATTAGCGAGAATGACATCACTATTGTGATGTAAAAACACTGAAAAACATATATTTTGCCCATGTGCATTCTCACATTTCATTTTGTATTGCACTTTACAAAACAAAAAAAAACAGAAAGTATTTTAAAACAACAAAAAAAGCTATTAGAATTATGCTAAAGCTAAAATTTGATGATTCGGCAAGGGATCACTTTAAAAGTTTGCAAATCTTTACTTTTTTCAGTCAGTATATATTTGAATCTATTCTCGCGGCAAAAAATTAAAAACTAAACGTTAATATTAAATTACCAACTCATCCCTATAATACTAGAGGAAGGAACAAAATTATCCAGCCTTACCGGCTAACATTTTTTGAAAAAAAAACCAACATATATGTGGAACTTATTTTAAAAATACATTCCAAAAAATATAAAACCTGATAAAGAATTGAAATTTAAAAAAATTGAAAATTTATCTAATAAACAAAGCATTGTATTCTATTGAATAGCTTTCCACCCCTCTCTAAATCTAAATAACGTTGATTAATATTTTTTATATATGTTAATGATAAGATTATTTTGTTTATGTAAATGAGCTATGACACTATTTATTGTACTACATGTGCAAAAAATTAATAAAGATTTATGACTATGACTATGACTATCACTGTGTTCGGTATGGTTTATAAGACGGTATTGTTTGTCGAGTTTGTTTTTGTTTGGTCACCCCACCCCCAAGTACCCAAGCGGTGTTATGTTATGTAGTTAAGACAGTATTGGCTGCTGGGTTGGCCATTTGGGGTGATCAATTAAACAAAAACAAACCCAACCGCGCCAATTAACACTGGCTCTCAATGACGATAGCACAGAGTAATATCGATCGTTAATGATGACCGCACGGCGTATTATTGACTGTAAATGACAACTGAATCGCACAAAACAGGCTGTAAATGGCGATCCCACCATGTAATATTAGTTGTATGTGATGATCAAGTTTTAAAAAATGGGCCATAAATGACAATTGCACCATACTAAATCAGCCTTAAATGATGACTGGTCTTTGCATTACTAGCATATTAGATGACCAAATCACATGATATCGGCTTTCAATCATGATCGAACTGCATGTTTGTCGAAATGTCTGTGTGTGAAGGACTGAAATGACAAAACTTCTGCGTAAGATTAGCTGAAACTACATCACACCAAAACCAAAACCGACACATCCGTAATTTGTAGGCAAAAAAAAATTAAATGTCCTTGACCTGGCATTATTTTTGAACAAGCCACGACTAAATATTACAATTTTTAATTAAAGAGAATAATACTTACAGTCAGTTGCTCACGCAATGCGTTAATTTCTTGACTCAATCTTTTATTTTCACAGTTGGTTCTCTTTAATATATCCTCGGACTCAGCCATTTTCTTTTCCACAAGTTCTTTCTCTTTTAGAACATTATTCATCATGTTATATAACTCGTTCTCATTGCCTAAGCTAGCTTGGGCTGCCTTCAACTCTTTTACCTACAAACAGACAACAATGACACATACAAGAACAATTTTAAATAAACAAGGTGAATTCTCAATAACGGTAAATTTTCCACGGAATTAAAACCATATTTCTGAGGACTCACAGAAACACACTTAAGACCTGAAAGTATTTCAATGTTAACATACAAATGCCACTATAACGACATATAATTTTTGGTAAAATCAAATCATTGGTCTTAACGACATTAAAATAATTGAGGTTTGAATAAATGAAGTTGAAATGAGAAGTGACTTAGGCCACCTTCACTCTAGGTCACTGCGACCGGGTGGCAGCCACTGACCTGTAGAAGTCGCAGCAACGCTTGTCCCTTCACATATGGTGGCTGCGACCAAGTTGTGAGGATGCGTGCGCAGCTTGTTTTGGACGTCTGCCTGCCACCTGTATTTACCATTTGCTGTCGCAGTCTCGCTAATCTATCTTTTTAATTAATTCGTCAAGATGGATTCAATTGATGAGGATGAGGACCTCCTGCTTGTTCTTTTGCTGTGCAAAAGAAGAAGGCGGGTAAGAAAACAAAGAATGTGGGTTCAATTAAATAAAAAAAAATATGAATTGTGTAAAATTAATTATTATTTATAAATAATTATATTACAATACTATGATATGATAATATTATATATAATATAAATATATTATAATATTATAATAATATACCGTAATGTAATATAACATAATTATTATTTAATTTATGGATTATTTATTTAAATTTGTGGTATTGTACAATTAAATTTAAAACAAGGCACAATAAACTATAAACGATAAACAACACAGACACAAAACAAGATAGTTTCACAACAGTGTGATCCTGGGATCAGCGAAACGAGACGACAGCAAATGATAGACACAGGAAGGAGACAGGCAGATGACCAAAACAAGCAGCGCGCGCATCCCGAAAACTTGGTCGCAGTCACTGAGTGTGAAGGGCTACGTATGTTTCAATGCTCCGCTAGCGGGTTGAGTCGCTAAAAAGCAGGGTCGCTGGCACCGCCTGGCGACGCAGTTCTGTGGCCACCGAGGTGGGTCGCTGCGACCCACTAGTGTGAAGGGCTCTATAAGGCTAAATGCAATTTCAACAGGTCAAGTGCCGACGGGTGGCTGCGACCCGGTCGCAGCGACCTAGTGTGAAGGCGGCCCTACTGGCATATGATATAAGGCCATTACATATAGGTCCCCGCATGTAACGAAGGATAGATCATTGATCATATTCCTCTAACCAAACAATGCAGAGGGGAGTGAAGATTTTGTAAACGGGAAGTATTTTAAAGTAGGCTGGAAGCGTTATTAACCATAAGTTGTGTTGCTGACCTTCTTAAGGCACCGGCTCAAGTGGATCAGCTGACTTGGGTTCAAGGTCAGTCTGTGAGTTTGGGGATTAGAATAATAGCCCGGTCAATAAAGACACAAAAATGGCCAATATCGGAACAAATTAGTGACAAGCACAACTATATACCACTGGATAGTACACGTCAAGATGAACATTTTCCCAAAAGTCCCCTAAAATCCCCCCCCCCCCCTCAAAGTTAGGAATTGCAATGTTTTACTAAAACGCGTCCATATCCAATACGGTTTACTCAATTAAGACAATCTATAGCTCGTCGCGTTCCTCATTAGATTGTCTAAAACAAAGTTTCTCAACACCTTTGCGGTTAATCCAGTACTTTCTTCACAATTTAAGGCTAAACTATAAAATGTTGTAAATCTTTAGATCGATATTTTTGTTTTTCTACTGTAGTATTTTTATGCGCGAAGTAAATTAAAAACACTTCCTCTAAACGTTGTAGGGCATCTCTTCCTGAACATTTTCATGTAAATAAGTATAGGATGATAAGATAACCGTTGACAGGAAATCGGCCCAACGCATGTTGTTGTTTAAATTTTGTAAGTCAGGTTCAGGCACTGAAGTAAGGACATCTCCATTTTACATGTGCAAGTTGTTCAAAGAAAAATACTAGTTGTAAAAATTGTACTCCATTCATTCATACGCAACCTCTAGGAATGAACGTGACTGTCTTATCACAGTAAGCGTAGCAGTTCGCTGAATCGCCAAGAAGGTACTTTGACCTTGTATACGAGACTTGCACCTGACTCACAGCTGGTAGATACTTGGACTGTTTCCGAGAGATTATTTATGTCAATAAAATCAGCTAATGTAAATACCTAGTCTTAACTAATATCATGGTAATTGGTATTTAAAGCGCTTTTGATTTAAGTAAATGTCAAGACAATGTGTATTTTTGGTGTCAAAATATTGCTAGTATCCGTCAGAATACAGCGGCAGATTGTCACTAAAAATTCTTCATGGGAGCTGAATCTGTGGAATTGTTTAACAAGGTTATAAAAACAAATGTATTATCCCCTTACTGGATTAGAAATGGGAATGATTGGATATACAGTGTAGCTGAAACTAGCAAAATTGCCCTTAAATGTTGGAACTATGCTTTAGCAATTAACAACGAACTCTGTGAAGTGAGGGATGTAGAGATAAGAGGGAGTGGAATCCTAAGAAATGTTTCGAGTTGTGAAATATTTGGATCTAATTTCAGAATTTTTCACAAAATTCAAGGTTACACAAATTATTTGAAAAATATTACTAGTCTACATATTCCTAAGTTTAATGACATGCTCCATCAGCAGGATCACAAAATTCAATCTTTTAACTTAAACATTACCTTTGATTCAATTAACGAACTGAAGAATGAACAAGGTAATGACACAGTTGAGATTAGTCTCAACAGATTGTTATCAACTATAGAAAGGACAAATTCAAGAATAAATGTAAATTACGAATATAGAGTAGGATTTTTCATAGTATTAGTTTTATTCATCTTTATCATGATACTGCTTGTAGTGATTTTTGTTGTAGAAAGAAGGGACGATCTGGCCAGCAACCATCCGATAATTCTCCCTGGATACGGTGTGCGACCACCCCGAGGCACGAAATTGTCTTATCTAGTGCCTAAGATACATGGTCCTCGTCAACCAGCAGTGAGCAATCAAACTACAAAGTGAGATTTATAAAGTGAAATGTGACACTTGTGACTCTTTAGGATGTGTTGTGCCAGGTCGTATAATCTCTATTACGAAAAGGACGTTTATTATTTAAATGTATTAAATGGTTAACTTACTGAATTGTGTTTAAATGTTCAAAGATTGTGTTTTAAGGGTTCAAATTTGAATTGGGTGTAGTTAGTGATAGGAAATACTGAAATTAATACTTCAGAAGTAGCATTAATTGTTCAGCTGAACAACTTTAGCAGTTCACAAGAAACTGTTTCTCAGTAGTGAACAAGGCATGACCTCTACAGAAGTGTTAACTTCCGCTGACGCTGTGCGTCCGGCTGTCCGTGGTTTTGTGCGTGAGAAACTCACAATTGCAAGCGCAGCCCGGTATTGTTTTATGCTATGATTTCCTGTCCAAGATTTCATTTGTTCTTGTTGTTGTTCTTGTATCTGATTGCTTCATAGTTTGTGCTCAGCCTTTCTGAGCTAAGCAATCCTTCCCGGAATATAGTATAAATGGTATGATGGGATTTGGATACGACTCCATATTAGATAATCTAAACATGATATCTAGCTAATACATGAGCAGCAATACAAATTAATGGCCAGTGCAATCAATCTGGATAATATGTTGATATACAAAACCCATTTTTACAGTCGTTTCTGGCCGATAAAACACAGACCGGTTGTCGTTTGGCCAATATCACTAGGTCCGGACATCGCTTATAATTAATATTAGATGATGAAATCGTTATTTATGGCCGATATTACGCGGTCCAGTTGTCAAATCTGGTCAATATTACGTAACAAAACATCAATTACGGCCGATTTTAAGTGGCCCGGTCGCCATTTTTGCCGATATTATGTATACCGTCGTCATTTTCAGCCTTTATTATGTGATCCAGTCGTAATTGTTGATCGATATTATGGTTTCCATCGTAATTTACAGCTGATACTACGTGATGAAGTAATTATTTTTGGATGATATAATGTTCCCATCATCAATTACGGCCAAAATTATGCGGTCCGGTTGTCATTTACACACGGTTGTTTTTTAATGACCAATTCATGTTTCTAGTCGTAATTTTCGTCCGATTTTACATGATGAGATCACCTTTTGCGGCCGTTACTTCGTGATTTGGCCAGTCACAATCGTTAGCAATCGTCCGGAAATCGGCGGGAAAAACACACTCAAACTTTCGAGTATTTTTCAAAACTTTGATTTTGAGTATTGAAATACTCGGCTGAAAATTCAAAGTTTCTGCTCGGATATTTTTAAGGACAAATTTTTAATGGTGCCCTATAAAATCACTAACATACTAGTTCCTCTTGTCCTATGAAAAATGGACCATCAGTCGTTTTGGAAATTTAATTTAATTTAAAATATAAACAAGTCTATGGGCCATCAGACCATTTTATAAATCAAGATAAAATATTATATTTTGGTCTGATGGACCATCGACCCTCTATCCATAAACTAACTTATTATATTGACGTAAGGTCGATTACACATCAAATAGATGGTACATCGATCCCAGAATGAAACATATTTAGATTAAAGTTATAACGGGTCGATTATCAATACGTCGACTTATAGAGGTATGGCGATTGTGCATATTCGAGTTATAGAGGTTCTACAACTAAAACTTCC
This sequence comes from Allygus modestus, assembly GCA_963675035.1. NCBI lineage: Eukaryota > Metazoa > Arthropoda > Insecta > Hemiptera > Cicadellidae > Allygus > Allygus modestus. The sequence goes on from OY776113.1 coordinate 125,192,535, forward strand.
GACTTATAGAGGTGCGGTGACAGGCTAAGAATTCTGAAAAAATTTGAGTTATCGAGGTGTTTCCTGCTAACCCTTCGACTTATAGAGGTAAAATAATATAGCATTAAGTAGGCAAGTTCAAGGGGAATAACAAAATTTCGAGTTATCAAGGAATTCAACTTATTGAGGTTCGAGTTATCGAGGTTCCACTGTATAACAAAATAATACATCTTTAAAAATTTATGACATGTAAGAAAAACAATAGTTGTTAGCAAATTTTGGATCGAAACAGTTTTAAAGAGGAAACTCTTTATTGCATGGGACACATTAATTTGTCCCACACGCGACTCGGCCACCGCACACTAATGGGACAAACAAGTCCCGCGCGCGACTTGGCCACCCTATCACGATGGGACAAACGTCCCAGCCGACACCAAAGGGTTAATAACTTAATCTCGACTACTGTATTAATTTTAATATTTCAGTTGTAAATTTCGGTAATATTTCGTAATGTATTTAATTTATTGCCAATGCAATATTGTATTGATTACCCTGGGTAAAAAAATTTAAAAATCAAAAGAAGATACTCTGATAATTTACAGAGAACATTTCCTCCATAAGTTATCCAATGTTAGAAAATTATAATCACCTTCGTTTCCTCAATATCCAACAGTACGTTGAGCCTTAAAATTTCAAAGTATTTAGAAGACTGTTCTTCCTTCAAATTTACTAGTTCATCTTCAAGAGTTCTTTTCTCATCTTGGACGTCTTCAAGAGTCACTTTTAGCTCACCGACCCTATCTGCGAGGCATCTATTTTCTTCCTCCGCCAACTCCTTTGCTCTTTGTACTTCGTTCAGTCGGTATTCAAGCTCATTCATATGTGAAATCATTGTCTCTCTTTTCGCCTGCCCTTGCTAAAAAAAAAATGTAAATTTTTTTAATGCTAATAAGCAAAAAGAAAAAACTGTTGCCAAAAACAATTTTTACAAATCTGCATGGAATGCAAAATTGAGCAATATAAAATATAAGTCACCATCATGACTACAGTACTTGGTATACCACTTCTCAATCAAGTAATGTTTATTTTCAGAAAATCAAATCTATATTCGCACTTGCGCATGCGTGCATGCTATGTGCACTGCATGTACACTGCACACACACATATTGATTATAAATTCCGGCTATAACGCTGCCACAAAAGTATAAAGTCCAAATGCTCTCCACAAATTTAAATTTTATATACTTCACTGTCAAGTGCGAATGAAAAAGAAAATACAAACTTAAAATTAATTATACGCTACTTGTTTCAGGCCAAAGAAATGGGATATGTGATTATGACAATTTTTAATTTGAATTGAAACTAGTTTATTTAATAAAATCTATTTATTTCTTAATGTATGCTGTACCAAATGATTATTTTATTTTGTAAATGTATAGTTTGTGATTAATTTGTATGTTTAAAACATGCTGGACTTAAATGAATTAAGTTTTCTTAGGGGTGTGCGAGTAGTGATTTTTTAATCGAGTCAAGTCGAGCAGTGCCAATTATTTTTGAGTTTCAAGTATTTTCGAGCGAGTATTTGCATCAGTTGGTAGTTTCAAATGATTTGGATACCACTCCAGATTTAATAATCCAAACTTGGTTTCTACCTAATACATGAATAGCAATACAAGTATTATTCGGCCAGCCGAATCAAACTGGATTACATTTTGACAAACAAAACACAGTTTGACATTCGTTACCGGCCGATAAAGCATGGTCCGATTGTCATTTGGTCAATGTCACTTGGTCAGGACAAAGTTTATAATCAATATTAGATGAGGAAATCGTTATTTATAGCCGATATTAAGTGGCCCGGTTGCCACTTTTGCCGATTTGATGTATACCTTCATCATTTTCAGACTTTATTATGTGATCCAATTGTCATTTAGGGCCGATATAAGGATTTTCGCCGTCATTTATGGCCGAAAAAAGGTTTTCCACTGTCATTTTTGGCCGAAATTAAGCGGTCCGGTCGTCATCTACACACCTTCGGTTGTTTATTATGACCAATTCATGTTTATAGTCGTCATTTTCGGCCAATTTTACCTGATGCGATGGCCTTTTGCGGCCATTACTAAGCTATTTGGCCGGTCACAATCGTTAGTCCGGAAATCAGCGGGAAATACTCGCTCGATCTTTTGAGTATGTTTCAAAACTTCGAGTCAAATCCGAGTATTGAAATACTCGGCCGAAAACTCAAAATTTTGAGTACTCGCACACCCCTAGTATTCATTGATAAATTATGAACAGACACTTAACTGACTAGATAATCTGAATAATAACAAATAATGTTTTACAACCACTATTTGCCATCTGTGAAGGTGGTTATTTTTTGCTACTTAATATATATCAATCCAAAGCCACGATAAATATAAGATAGTCTGAGGTAGACTTGTAGCAGGAAAATATGGATACTAACACTACAAAATATATATAAAAGAATATTTCAAGGCCACTGGCCTCTTTGTCAACTTTCCAAGGTAAGCCTGCTTGTCCTATCCATATTTTCCTGCTAAATTGACAAAAAGCCCTATCCAAAACTGAAGTAGACATATAGGTATGCTGAGAGATAATATGGAACATCCAAATAAACATGGATATTGATAAACATCCAAATGCCATGTGACATGAGGTCACATGTTACATACTGCCAACCCAGGATTGTTTGATGTTGGTTCCAATTCAATAATTTGAGCTTCAGTTCTCGATTTTAACTCCAATACCAATTAAATAAGCATGGGTATAGCTGTTTTCTTGACATTTTTTATATTTAAAAAAAAAGTTGTGGCCTCTTTTATCCTACTTTGCATGTCCACATAGACTGTAGATCTATGTGTGGGGAACATATCCAGCTAAGCAAGGAGTGAACCCTTAAAGTACAAGATGTGCAGTACTGATAAAATTTACATGCCAGGACTGGGATTCGAACCCACGACAGGCCCGTTGCCATGGTTCCGGAGTCCGTTGCCTTGACTACTATGCCAACGACTCACATATTGCAAATGCAATATTCTCAAAAATAAATGTTTAACTGTCCAGAACAAATAAAGACGATGAGTACATAGACATAGTCAATTTATAAAACTTCATAAAAGATATTTATGACCATGTATTAAAACGATTATGTGCAATAAAATTAAAGTTGGATTCCACAATTTACTATCATTAAAATGGATAAAACATTACGTTTCATATATTTTATACTTGTAATTCTTGAGTTGGCGGTTGCCCTGCTCGCCCTGCCTAACGCCGGCCCTGACTGTCAGTCCTGGGTTCACATTCAAGTTTCCTACCAGTACTTAATGAGAAAATGTAAAAATGTGAGAACAACCTTTTGTATTGTCTTAATTGTCAAGTGTCACTATAGATTTAATACAATACCTTTAATAGTTCAATAAGCTTTTTCTCCCTATCAGGGACTGAATTGTCACTTGCACTTTCGTGTAACAGTTTTTGAAGGTTTTCGTTTTCTTTCTTTGCCGACTGAAGTCTTTCTGTTTGACGATAGAGAGACTCAAGGAGAAGGGTTTTTTCCTCTCTAAATTTCTCTTTTTCGTTCCTAGTCTGGTCTAGCTGGGTTTGCAGATCTGATAGTTCTTGAATGGTGGCTTGTAGTTCCTCACTTGTGCTGTTAACACCATTAAATTTATCAAATCCACTTTCAATTAACTCTTTTCACGTTAATGAAATTAATATTATATGATTTTACACATATTATATGATTCACAAATATTTTTAAGTGAGCAAAATAATACAACTATTATTTTTTATATCATAACTTAATTTATAATAGAACAGTCTAATACAGTCATTACATTCATGAAAAATTGTGTTAGTTCGTGCATTTTGCCAGTTATAACAGACTTGTCATATTACAGTCCCGTTTCCGTTAGGACAAATTAGCGTCATACCATGAGTCTTCGCAAGAGACAGTGCTATGTCACCATGAGTTGTTAGAATGGAAACACCTTGGGGGCAGGTTTCGTCACAGTTTTGCCCCGGGCATGTTACCTCCACATAAGTCACAGGTTATTGGGCCTGCAACATGTCCACAGTTGGGGTGTGCGATGCATCAAAATTTCAATTTAATGCTGAAGTAATCGAAATAGCTATGCATCGAAGGTGTTCGATGCCTTCCTAATCGGCGGGTTACTCCCACCGTTTACCCGCGCTACAAAGGGCACGGGGAGTGTTTACAATGTAACGGACCAGCATATTCACTGGAGGCGTAAACTGACACTGGTAAGAGAAATCACCAAACTTCACTGATACCAATCACTGATATTTCACAATCACCGTATCGTCACTGATACCACAGAGTAACTGATAAGTTCATCACTACTATGCAGTGATGTTACGAGGTACAATTCAGTGTTGCCAGACGTACGATATTTTCACCATAAGTCCACTGTGATATCGTACATTTTAACGAATACACTATTGTTGTTTACCAATAAATACTAGTTTAAATTAGTATCAATTAGTATTTTCGTAGTTTTTAATTCCTAAAATTGTGATAGTGAGTTATTTGAATAACGTTATAACTTCACAAAACTATTCCTACTAGAGTGGGTAAAATAGTATTTTGTCAAGAATACGGTAATTTTACTGGCATGGTACAATAGTGGTATTTTACAATCCAGCAAAACTTTCTACATCGTCCCTCGTTATTTAACTTTGGCAATCGTTTGTATTTCTCCGTCCTTTGAAACTTAAGTAAATAAAATTAAGTTTAGGTTATGCATTTTTATTGCAAAAGTTTTTGAAATGATGGATCAAGTCCTTGGCCCATTCCTTTTTGTTGTTGCAATAAATGATCTGTCACGTAATGTACCTGTTGACTGTGTGATTTACGCAGACGACACAACAATTTTTGCAAGTGATAAAGACCTAAATAGGCTTTCTCAAATAATACATGATTCAAAGGATGTTGTTTTGAACTGGTTTTCTGAAAATAAATGAATATGTAACCAATCAAAAACTCAAAACATAGAATTCTCCCTCACACAAAAGCATTTGGATCATTCAGTTATAGTTTTAGGAATTCATCTTGACAATAAATTAAACTGGAAATATCATATTAATCATTTAAGTAAAAAACTCTCAAGAGTCACTTTTTTATTTTGGAAATTGAAACCCCTTGTTAGTACTGATCATTTAAAATTGCTTACTATGGACTGTTTCAGTCCCATACTTAATATGGAATTCTAACTTGGGGTCATTCCTCTCATGTCCATGAGCGCTGCAGAAAAAGGTAATCCGAATAATGGCTGGGGCTGGCCCTGTGGAGCCCTGCAAACCACTTTTTGTCCGTCTAAACATATGCACCGTTATCAATCTTTACATTTACAATGTCTTAATCTACACCAAAACTAACATACATGCATTTCACACCAGGCAGGATTATCACTAGGGGTGTGCGAGTAGTGATTTTTTTAATCGAGTCGAGTCGAGTTGAGTAGTGCCAATTATTTTCGAGTTTTGAGTATTTTCGAGCGAGTATTTGCCATCAGTTGATAGTTTAAAATAGTGAAATGGGATTTGGATAACACCCTAGATTTGATTATCTAAACATGATTCTAACTAATACATGAGTAGCAATACAAGTTTTGGCCAGTACAATCAAACTGGATTATGTATTGACAAACAAAACATGGTTTGACATTCGTTTCCGGCCGATGAAACAGGGCCCGGTTGTCATTTGGCCAATTTCACCTGGTCCAGACATCGCTTATAATCAGCATTAAATTACGAAATTGTTAGTTACGGCCGAAATTACGCGGTCCGATCGTCATTTTCGGCCGATTTTACATGATGCGATCGCCTTTTGCGGCCGTTACTACGCGTTTTGGCCGGTCGCAATCGTTCGTGGTCGTCATTTTCGGCCGATTTTACGTGATACGATTGCCTTTTGCAGCTGTTACTATGCGTTTTGGCCGGTCGCAATTGTCCGGAAATCGGCGGGAAATACTCGCTCGAACTTTCGAGTAGTTTTTAAAACTTCGAGTCGAGTTCGAGTATTAAAATACTCGGCCGAAAACTCAAAAGTTTCGAGTACTCGCACACCCCTAATTATCACACACACCATTACAAGGAAAAAAGGACATTTGGACATACCACACCACAGGCTGGCCATTACAGGTAATTCTTTTAAGTTAAATTGTGTGAAATTTTACAATAAGCTGCCCGAATCTCTGCATGCTACCAGCCTTACTAGCTTTAAGTCCAAGGTACACACATGGCTGGTATGCAATCCGCTAAAAGAATTTTTTGAGTCTGAGATTGAAATTACCTGACTGTTAGACTAGGTTATTTACATTTTTACAATTATATTTAAGAACTTGACAATGCCTATTTCAATCATTGTATTGGTCAATGGCAATAAAGATTTCTGATTCTGATTCTAAAATGTGTTGATCAAGCCTTGATAACAAGTTTTGTAATAGCCTTTATAGTTTAACTATTTTAAACAAACAATGAGTGATTGTGATGGATTCTTGATTCTTGGATGAACCGCCATTGCCATCGACTTCTGTTACAACGAGTAGGCTACAACTTTGACGTCTGCTGAGTATGTATCATCTGATTACAATACAAATTCTTATTCTGTTGCGTTAAGTTACTTGGTTATGGGATTTAAAATTTGTTGGAGGCTATAATTAATTTATAATTCATACAACCTGTATTTAATTTGAAAATACACACACATTCCTTTCTTTCTTTTGTCATTATTATTTTACCTTCTTAATTGTGACCTTCTTACTTGTGAATCAAAGTTTATAAAGAAATAGATTTGTCTTATTTGCGTTTTATGTGACTTTTATTTGTATTATCTTGTATGAGATCAATTTTGATTATTTATATATATGAAATGTATTTGAGATAGCTTTACAATTTAAATTAACTAGGGAATTACCTAACATAACTAGTGAATATGGGGAAAATTGAATAAATGGTATCTATGTGAAATTATTACAAATACAAACAACAAAATCTTATAGATGAAATAAGCCTACATAACTAAATTAACACGATTATTTAACATAAAGGGAATTATTACTGTTGGGGTTTTATAAATATTGGGCTTTCTTTCTTTATTTACGAGATTTAACTCATTATTTAACTAAGCAACTAACTAAGCAAATTAACTAAGTTAACTAAGCAAATTTTTGATGCCTTCGATGAGAAATTATTTGCAGTTGGAGTATTCTGTGATCTCACAAAAGCTTTTGATTCCGTCAATCATAGTCTCCTGCTAAGAAAACTTGAGTACTATGGATTAAATGGAAAAACCTCCCAGTTGCTTCATTCATATATTGCCAATAGGTTTCAGTGCACCGGCATCTCTAATCATCAGTCAAAATACCAGCAGGTTTTAGCAGGTGTTCCACAAGGTTCTATCCTAGGGCCTTTGTTGTTCCTTTTATATGTCAATGATTTGGCTTGCAATGTGAGAAACTCTAGTCTGATTCTATATGCTGATGATACTACGGCTTTCTTGAGGAGTAGCAATGGAGTTGATCTTGGGCAAATGTTGGACGAGGCTATGGAAGACATGAACTCGTGGTTTTCTTGTAATGGATTAATGCTGAATAAGGAAAAAACCGCTATTGTAAATTTTCATCCAAATTATAGCAATAGTAGCAGAGCTCGGGCAGAATATTCTAAGTCATCAATCAATCTATCCACTTCTATTAATTTTCTTGGTGTCATGCTTGATAAGTCGCTTACTTGGTCCGAACACATATCCAAGCTTCAGTCAAAACTCAACAAGGCTTTTTATGTTTTGCTAACACTTTCACATTCGATTGACACATCTACTCTTAAGGCTGTATATTACGCCTATGTTTATTCCCATTTGTCATATGGAATTGTATTCTGGGGTTGTTCCTCTGAAAGCCTAAAAGTGTTCCGTCTTCAGAAAAGAATTCTGAGAGTGATGGCTGGTGTTCGTGTAAGGTCTTCATGCCGTAATATATTTAAAACTTTTGAAATTTTGCCCTTACCTTGTGTCTTTATCCTAAACATTGTCATATTTGTGAGATTGAATGCTTCACACTTTAATTCCAAAATTGAAAGTCATGGTTATCACACTAGACATAAACACTTACTACAAATACCAGCACACAAGTCATCATCTTTTGAAAAATCAGTTCTATACACTGGTAGCAAATTTTATAATAAACTCCCTCAGAGTATCAAAAACATTTCCGATATAACAAAATTCAAAGCAGAAGTGACAAAGTATTTAAAAACAAAGTACTTTTATAGTGTCAATGAATACCTTAACAGCCTGTCATTATAGTTATAAATTTTATTTTGGTTTTTAGCATTATTTGTTGACTGTTGACTTTTGTTTGTTTTAATTGTACTGTTTATTTACATTTTGATTGATCATCGAATGTATTGTATATATTGTTAGGTCTATGTATTTTAGTATAAGGAAACTTTGACAATTTCACCTGTCTAAGGGAAATTCCCTATAATAGATGTTATGTGATGTAATAAATAAATAAATAAATAAATAAATATTATTGTTATTAGGCCTAGGACTGTATAAATATTTGTGAACTATTACAAATTATAATCAAAAGCTTACTTAAATACATTTTTATGTCTGCTAGTATATTTTTCTTTAAAAATATTTGTTCTGTATTTGTTATGTTTGGTTTCCGAATACCGGCTATGATAAATTACGGCTATTGTATTACCGCGTACCGTACCGATTTTGTACTGAGAACCGAGGTACAAATATATTTACCGTACCGAACCGTACCGACCTTAAAATTCTGGTACCGCAGACCCCTAGTATTGATGAAGATGATTTTGATAACATAGAATGTATTCCGTTACAAGAACGGCAATCTGCAGTTATTGTAACTAGAAAAACTGTTAAAGCAGCTTACATGAGCAAAAGTAGGAAAATGCTCTGGAACTTGCAGCCGAATCAAGGTGCCTAGGCTCAAACGCCCAATAGAAATATTTTGCGAAAGAGGATGGGTTGTGTGGCCCAAAGTGCAAAAGAAGCCAAGTCTCCTGTCGAGTCATGGAACCTTTTTTTCCCCAGATGAAACAATCAATGACATAACGGGCTACACAAATATTTATATTAACGCAAACAAAGTTTTCTAGGGAACGAGACTGCAAAACAACTAATCCAATTGAGATAAGAGCGGTTGTTGGTATCCTGTATATGGCAGGGGTAATGCGTAGCAGGAATCTAATTCTGGAAGACCTATGGGCCACTGATGGGACCAGGGTTGAATTTTTCAAATGCGTCATGTCACTAAGTTGATTCAAAATTTTGTTGAAATATATCAGGTCTGACGACATCACGACACGAGAAGATAGACAGTCAACTGATAAATTAGCTCCTATTAGAGATTTGATTGATGACTTTGTCGAGCTATGTAAGAAACATTTCATCGTAAGTGAATTTGTAACAGTCGATGAAATGCTGGAATCGTTCCGTGGTCGATGCTCTTTTAGGCAATATACGAGAAATAAGCCCGCCAAGTACGGGATCAAAGTTTATGCAATGACATGTGCAAAAACCTTTTACACCACCAATTTAGAGGTATATGTAGGGTCCCAACCTGAAGGACCTTTTGTTGTCAATAACTCAAGCAAAGAAGTTGTTCTGAGAATGACTGGACCAATCTCTGGTTCAGGTAGGAATGTCACAGTAGACAACTTTTTCACCTCCATACCTCTTTGTGAAGAACTATTGAAAGATCACCGCTTGACGCTCGTTGGAACAGTAAGGAAAAACAAACGTGAAATACCAATTGCGTTCATTGATACCAAAGAACGTCCTGTAGGATGTTCATGTTTTGCTTTCAAGAAGGACTACACAATGGTTTCATTTAAAGCAAAGAAGAACAAAGATGTAATCCTGCTCTCATCAATGCATAACACCAATACTGTAGATACAACTGAGGATTCTCGTACTTATGGAAAGCCAGAAATTAATTTGTTCTACAATTTAAGCAAAGGAGGAGTGGACACTGTGGACAAATATAAAGAAAGCTATTCAACGGCCAGAGTCTGTAATCGATGGTCGATGAGGCTGTTTTACACCCTTCTCGACATTGGATGTTTGAACAGTTACATAATTCTGAAAAAGAATTTAAACCAGCCTATCTTGAGAAGAAAATTTATTCAAGAGCTTGCTTTCGCCTTGTGCAAAGACTACTGTGAACAAAGAATTTCTTACAGAAATATACCTAAGCCGATGAAAATACGGATGTGTGAGATTATGGGTATCAGCAAACAAGTAGATCGATACTGTGAACCACCTCCAGATCAAGTCACATCAGGGCGATGCTTCCTTTGCAGCTATAAGAAAAATCGGCTGTCGAAGACAAGATGTGTTGAGTGCAAACTTTTCATATGCTGAGAGCATTCATCAGTACAGTGTGTCAAGTGTGCTAAGTCTAGTGATGAAGATGAAGAAATGCCGGTAGATAGTGATTCATCTCTCTGAGCCTTTGTAAGGCTTTGCTTTTGGCCAACCTAGCCATGAATGACAATCAAAACAGTTAGTGGCTGGCTTTATATATGTTTTATGTATTTATTTTAACAATATATTTTACCTATAAGTTTTTTCACAATTATATTTCCCTGTGTACGCAATATTCTACATTCAGGCTTATTAGTTTTTTCATATCAAGTAGACCATATTCAAACATTCAGCAAATGTTGTAATTATAAATTTTATATTTCCTAATAATTATTATATTCATTTATACACTTCTTTATTTTACAGTTGTACTTGTAATTAATAAGATTATTTATACTATTTTCAAACATAGTATTTACAAGAATTTTTATAAATTTTTTTTCATGCAATACTTGTAAACATACTTTTTTTACAATAGCTAAGTAAAATATAAACTTTATATTACCAAAAACCTTTCTTTTAGCGAATTTCCCCTATAGGGAAGAAGCTATTACCGTAGGTCTCATGGTAAGACTTAAGCCCGAGACCATGATAACTTTTCATTTTGAGGTCCCCAGATGCCATAAACACCATTCGTTCAAATTTTTATATATGTATATATATATATATATATATATATATATATATATTTATATATATATATGTGTCCGTAAGCACGATAACTCTCGTAAAAAAGGTCCGATCTTAATGAAATTTGGTACAAATGTGTAAAGTACCATTTATTTGAACGAGTTCGAAAACCAGATGAATCACACCATCCGAAGGGGGGTTTTTGGGGGGTTTTGTACCCCAAAAATGTGTTTTTTGGGGTTTTCACATGTAATTTTAATTTATACCATTAAATTCAGCTTAAAAAAACAAACAATTTGGTATTTTGATCATTGCTCTACGTCAATTGGTTACCGAGATATTGAAAGTGCTAAACCGAGTACGTTGTCTAATGTTATTCTTATGGAGAAAAAGAAAAACTGTATATCTCGCTTATTTATGAACGTAAACTGGCAAAATTTGGTATATGGCTTTATTTGGTTGTGGTCTATTGATATTTGCACAAAAATCCATTTTTTGCCCGATAGTTCCCGTAGCAGCAAACCTGCATACTCAGCACCATGTTATTCTTATGGAGAATAATTAACGTGTTATCTCCTTTAATTATGAACATAAATTAATAGAACTTGGTATGTGGCTTTACCTAGTTGAGTTATAATGATATTTGTATAAAAGCCCATTTTTAGTGTTCCTTATTTCAGCAAACCTGCATACTCAGCCGCCATGTTATTCTTATGGAGAATAATTAAAATGTCATAAATCGTTTATTTATGAATGTATATTGATGAAACTTGGTATGTGGCTTTATGTGGTATTAAGATAAATTAATATGCATTGGAAATTCGCTGAGTATGCAGGTTTGCTGCTACGGGGGTATTTTATAATTCTACTTGTGTTTAACATATATCTGTATTTGTATAAACGTTTGATTATAAAATAAACCTTTTTATTTAAATGTTGTCCATTATTGCGTAACCCGGACGAAACCTCCGCTTAGCGATAATCGGCGTTTCAAACTTTAAGCGACCAATGAAGGGTTAGTTAATTATGTACATCCAATAATAAGTTTAATAATGACCTTTAAATAAATTAACAAGCATACTATAAGTTATCTTCTGTTACAAGTGATGCGTCATGTTTGTCCTCCTTGTCATCTAATGGAAACGGGGCTGAAAACCGTGTAATCCGCGTCGGAAACCAGGACTTGTGAAAATGGAAACGTACCTTGACTGAAATTTATTTCAACTTAAGATTGTGTCAAGTCTAAGAACTACTTAAGCCTAATTAAGGGGGCTGCTTGACTCTCGATATCTACCCTAAACACGCAATTTTGTTCCTCGAGTTTCGTCAAAACCATTCATCATAAACTTTTACTTTACACTCCAAATGACAGTTTCAGAGAAGATAGTTAAGGTTCTATAGCCTTATTTATCAACTAAAACATATTTTATATAAATGTTATTTCATGTTTAAATTCATTAACATTGTAGAAATTATTTTCCTCAAATGTAAAATAAATTAAGCTTGTCATCATGTAATCTTAGCTACGTTGTTGAAAAAAAAAAATGTTTATGTCCTAACATTTTAATGGAATGATAGATATCTAACTAATTTTGTATATCCGCTAATAGTAGATCAGCCCTTCATTAGTAAAGTATGCCAAGATATTCATCTGAATAAAAAACCCAATCGCTTAACTAAGAGGTATAAAAAATGTATCAATGATATTTTGATTTTACTCAACAGCAAGAGCCATGCAGATAGTCCCTACTCCTCATGGCTGAGGCTTATTTATGTGCATAAAACTTCTTGATTTGTATTCAATTATATACAATATATAGTATTGTATACTGTTATCATTTGTTTCAAGTAATACCATACCAATGTAAATACAGGGTGAGTTTTAAGTTCCTATAAACCCTCTTAATTTGCATTTGAATTAAAGATAGGAAATTTAAACTGCTCAAAAGACCATTGCAATTGGAATCATCTCATTGTTTTAAGTTTCACAAGTAACAATTGAATATCAAGTTTTAATGGCTGCTATTTGATTCAGTGGTCCATTGTGATTTTAATGACATACGGTCAGATGTGGTCCGCTTAGAATTAAGATTTTATTTGGACTCCTTGCGGGCAATCCCTATAGGAGTAAAGAGTCAGTGAGTACCCTGAAAGATAGATTTTTACAGTGCCCGGCAGTAGAGAACTCCGTTGGAGGCGGTGCCTGCGGTCGACGTGACCTTGAATAAAACCAATACGCATCACGCGCGGTTGCCAAGCTGTTTCCTGCTCTAACAGCGCTTGACACCGAATCATTGTACTAGTTACATTAAATCAAGGCGCTTGGGTAAAACATGTAAAACTGCAAAAAATCTTGTCACACTGTGTTAAAGAACAATAAATTACAAACATTTAAAAAAAAGTTTAGGGCGATAGCTTTTTTCCTTTATATTAAAAACTAATTTGATTTTATTCTTTGATTGCAAGGCTTGCAAATGGAGTTCTTGAATGGTGGATGTTATATTGATTTTGTTTGATGTACTAAACGTCTGAACTCTAAAAGATCTACAAATCAAATTTTCTAATAGATATTTTCAATTAAGGTCGGAACTCAAAAAAGTTTTTTTAAAATAATTTCTGGGTAAATATTATTGTGATGCACTGAAGTTACAATTATTGTTTTTAAAATCCTATAAGGTTGATAATTCTATCTTTGCTTGAAAAGTAACTACTTATTAAAAAAAGTTCAATCTCAGAACCACAATTGGTTGAATAATCTCCCAATGACGGGGGTGGAGGTATTCCATACTTACTTATGAACAGCTCGCCATGTCCCGTATGTTGTGCCTAATGATGAGTTGGCTACCCTATAGTTGGAGTGGAACTACACCATAGACATAGACGTGCGCATAGTCCGGTCAGCGTGGGTGCCGAACCGAAATATGCGCCCCCCCCCAAATATAACTTTAAACCCTATGAGTGTAGGTGATTTGTATTTTATTTGTGTTTTTGCTGTAGGAACTTATTTTTCTGCCAAATAATTGAATGCTTCAATCATCGTATGTCATATAATAGTTTGCTCCTCCTTGACATAAATATGTGCAATCTTATTCAATGCAATAAATATTGTGTAGGTATATTTAGTTTATAAAATATCATAATTTTACTTGTTTTGTATTATCTTCTAAAAAACATAGATTACGATGCATCACTACGATTTCTCGGTCAAAGAGTGTATCTTAAAGGTTTTTAAAACAATATAACAATTAGCAGTGAACTAAAATAGGGTAGCAAGCACTTCTTTTAAAAGCTAAGATCCAAGAATATATCATCAGAAAATTTATTGTTTCTCAGAAAAATATATACTTGATTGTATTATACCTAACTGATGATAGTGATGGAATTATTATTTGTATTAGTATTTTTATATTGTTTTACTTTTACCATTGATTATGGTGCAAACAGAGTGAGAAGTAAAGTTCAAATAAACAGCGATATAAAGGTACTACTTCTCTTTATACTCCAAATTTAAACCATTATGGCGATTACTTTCCCTATAAATCTCTGAACAATGAATAAAAGTAGGGCGAAGGGGTATTGTACTTATATATGGCACTCAGTTTCCAAGGAATCTACCGATCATCACAGGAATAAGTCAGAAGACAGTTTATGTTTGGACGTCGATTTTAATTTAATTTGCATTTGTAAACAATGTAAACAAACTGTGTTACAATAGTCATTTAATGTTTTAAGATCAGTTCAACGTTTTAGTTAATATTGAGTGTTATATGGTAGTTGTGTTTTTGTTTTTTATTTCTTAGTATTTGTATTTATTACCATGGAACAACCGTCTACAAGCGGTGAAAAAGGGAAAACTGTGCAAAGTCGTAAGCGCAAAATTGTAAAAATGTTTATTGTTTGATTGATTTGTGTAAAACAAAACTATTACAATAAATCACACAGGAGGATACCGGAACCTTTTAAGGCATTTTTGTACAATGTTCATTAATATAGATCTTAACAATATTTATATAATTTAATAGTACAGTAATTTGCAAATTATACTAATATTATTTTTATTATTTATATGCATTCTCATTAATCATTTAAAGAGAATGAATTAAATCACTCTCAGTATTAACAGTTCATGCCGCACCGGAGCTGCTACAGAGCTTAGTTGTGTCTGTAGCCTCGAGCGGCTTTTAGCAGGGTGTAGCAGGGTGCCGAGACTGTGCGAGGCTACTGTACACTTGTCAACGCCGCGCTCTCGTTCTATTGGCTGCAGCCCAACGGACTTCTTTGCTGCCGGGCACTGTAGGTCCATTATGGACACTAGCTCTAATTTTTTTGATCAATTCATTTGACGATATTCAAAATAAACACATAAAGGCCCCCCATCACAACCAAAATTTATTACGTAGAAAACATATAAATACAGCTGGTTTCAATTGGAATATTATTACCCCTCAGGTCATCTTAAAGGCAGCAAAAGACTTAACAACTCTAATAGTAAGGATATTTATAACTTGTCTATAGGGGTGTGCGAGTAGTGATTTTGTTAATCGAGTCGAGTCGAGTAGTACCAATTATTTTTGAGTTTCAAGTATTTTCAAGCGAGTATTTGCCATCAGTTGGTAGTTTAAAATAGTGTAATGGGATTTGGATAACACACCCTAGATTTGATAATCTAAACATGGTTTCAAACTAATACATGAGTAGCAATACAAAGTTTTGGCCAGTACAATCAAACTGGATTATGTATTGACAAACAAAACATGGTTTGACATTCGTTTTCGGCCAATGAAACAGGGCCCGGTTGTCATTTGGCCAATTTCACCTGGTCCAGACATCGCTTATAATCAATATTAAATGCCGAAATCATTAGTCACGGCCGAAATTACGCAGTCCGATCGTCACTTTCGGCCGATTTTACGTGATGCTATCGCCTTTTGCGGCCGTTACTAGGCGTTTTGGCTGATCGCAGTCGTTCGCGGTCGTCATTTTCGGCCGATTGTACGTGATGCTATTGCCTTTTGCGGCCGTTATTACGCGTTTTGGCCGGTCGCAATCGTTAGCGATCGTCCGGAAATCGGCGGGAAATACTCGCTCGAACTTTCGAGTAGTTTTCAAAACTTCGAGTCGAGTTCGAGTGTTAAAATACTCGGCCGAAAACTCGAAGTTTCGAGTACTCGCACACCCCTACTTGTCTAATAGTGCACTAAAAAAGATAATTCAAACAATTGCTTTCCTTTTAGCATTCTGTATAAATAAATTTCTTGTAGAAGGTGTTTTCCCTGAACACCTTAAAATATCTAGAATCTGCTCAATATATAAAAAGGGACCTATAAATACTCCTCAAAGCTACCGCCCCATCTCGATTCTACCAATAATATCAAAACTAGTTAAAATAATTGTTTATGACCAACTCAGTCTTTATTTTGAACTTAATATAACCCAATTTGGCTTTAGAAGAGGACTGTCCACCGTAGACGCAAAGGATAAGTTAGTGCAGGAGGCTCTTCAAGCTTTGTTCTCAAAAGCTTGAAGAGCCTCACGACATATGCAATAAAAAATAAAAATAACTCCAAATATAATTATGATAACCACAACTACAATACAAGGACAAAAGATAATGTGTCAATACATTTTTCAAGACTTAGCAAGAGCTTGAATAGTCACACTGTATCTTTAAAGATCTATGATAAACTAAAGACACTCATTGATAAGTATCCACTTATACAATTCAAAAATAAGTTTTTTAACTGGCTACTAGCACATCCCTTCTACAAACTTGATGATTTTTTTGCTGTTAGTTCTATAGAATTCTACATTAAGCCTACCTTCGATTTTCTAAATGATTCTTCATGTTCAAAATTGTATTATTCATAAATTAGAATTTATTTATTCAATTTTCTCAACAATATTAGATATAAATACAATTTTCATTTCTGTACTTTTTACTAGCCTACTTACTTGTATAAGTTACTATGTACTGTACCACTCAATCTGTAAAACTGATGATAATTATGACTTTGCTTACTTGGCTGTAAAATGACTTTGTCGATGATCTGTATATATGATTCCTATGGCAAATAAACACATTTATTCTTATTATTATTGTTAATCCCTCGGTAGGGTAAAAAGTTTAGAGGAAAGCTCTTTAACACACTGACTACAGGAAACTGCTTATCTTTGATTTCAATCACTGAACTGTACACACTTTGCATTTATTTATTTTTTTTAATCTGCCAACACTGTAGCAATCTTAAAATTTGATCAAGTATGACCATTTATAGTGTCAGTTTTCATCTGTGCTTTGAGTCTACGATGCACAGTGTGTACAATGCTACCCCCCTCCACTATTGTCGGAACTCTTTCCCCTTTGTGCATATGAGAGCGCAGATGAAACCTGATGACCTGTACACCATACAAGTTTATCAAACACATAGAAAACCATAACATTTCCTGTGATAATGGAGTCTCTAGAGGTGGTAAAGATAAATCTTCTCACCATATTGCTGACATTTCAACGAAGCGATTTAATTTTTCCGAACGTCGCCCATTAGGTGTGAAGGAATAAGAAGGTGCACTGCTGTTACAATAGGTTTACCTGTAATGGGACTCCTCCATTTGTCTTAGGTGATCTTGCAATTGTGAAACTTCAATCTCTGGTTTAATCAACACCTCCTGTAACTGGAAACAGAATGTCATCATGACTGGATACTTCACCTTAAGACATTAAATTGGGAATTGTATTAAACGCAACACTCGCTGACTTAAATTAGATTCCCGGCCAAGAAAATTTAGTTATAACTAAACATCTTTCGGATTGGTGACCATCAATAGATGCTTGGACTGTTTTACTAATACAAACACTTCACAGGGTATATGATAGATATATCCGCTTATTTTTTAAGCCCTGACAGTAACACGCAGATAAATCTCCATATTTATAAGTATTATGCGAGTGGTTGGCGGTTATATTAGCTAAATCAATAAAAAACATATTTAATAGATATTGTATTATTTTTCAATCAACTTGTTGATACGAGGTGTGTTTTTAAAAGTAAGTACTGTTTTTAAATTCGCCATGACAGCACTACAACTGTTATTTTTGTATCTTGCGCTGTGTACCTGCATCTATTGGCAAGCCTGGGACACCACTACGGCAAAAATCAACCGTGTTTACATTTGTGACCATTCACAAATGCTGAGTAATTGCTCACCCCTAGTTATTTTCCCAACTTAAGAACGAAAATCACAATTTTTTTGAAAACTTTTCCTAACCTTGTAAAATTCTACACCTTTTCCTGACTTCCCGACTTTTACCGACTGGTAAATACCCTGCAATTAAAACTGTAAAAAATCAAACTTGAAAATGGAATCTAAACAGGACTTACTTTGTGTCATGCAGTGCAAAGTTTGATGTCAACAACTAAATTGGTTTTTATAATCAAATCTTATGAGTACATACAGACATAAAATGTAACAATTTAAAAATAAAGCAGGAATATATGTATAGGACAAGAAGGCTTACCTTGGAAAGTATAAGCATCCTAATTATAGCACACTAATAAACACTAAATAAAACCCATAGAATAATTTTTTAAGGCTACTGGCCTCTTTGTCATCTTGGAGAAGAAGCTGTATAAATTTATATAGAGGTCCGTTGAAGTTGACAGTTTATGCTTTGTATATTTTTCAAGTTATAATGCTGTTGAAACTGGATAATAAATATATTTGTAAAAATAGTGATGTCCATGCTCATAATACAAGGAGAAAATTTGATTTTTATAGAGTCAATAGAAAATTCAAAACAACAGAAAATAGTCCTTATGTTAAAGGTGCAATATTTTTTAATTCACTTCCTCAACACATAAAAATCTTAGATGGAAATAAGTTTAGGACAGAACTCAAGAGATATTTAATCATGAAGTGTCCTTATGATTTACAATTGTAGAAGTGTAAATCGCGTGTACTTTATAACTTTTTTTCTGTGGATATTTCATGTAAATATATTGTGTTGATATTTAGGCCTAATTTGACTTTTACTGTGACTGAAAAATGTATATAAATATGCACTGTGAAATAGATTAAGAACCTCTGACAATGTTTATGCATGTAATTACATGTTTCGAACAATAAAGAAATTTGAATTTATCATGTTTTATTTCTACCTAAAGTTACGCAATATTCCCCTGTAACCAATAATTTACCTCTTCAGTTATAGATGCTGCTGATAACTCTTGTGGTTTCACTCCACAATATATTGCTGTTTCATTCAAACTTAAATTCTGGGGTAGTAGAGTTGAATTCGGTGCAACAGTTGATTCCAAATCTATGGTCGAATCCAGTACTATGGTGGATGTAAACTGAAATAATGTATGGATTAATTTTTCTAAAAAATGCACACTACAACTATTTTATCAAAGTTTTACTGATTGAAATTGAAAATTCTTTAAATTGCTCATTTTACATCACACCAATAATACAGTAAATTTTAAGTGATGCATATAATATACTATGAGTATAATATAGTAATACTGTACAGTAAAATTACTTCACAAACTTAGCATTAGAGCAATAAAGCCCTGAGGTTATGAAACCTGTGTGGGAATCATACATTTAAACTAAACACAAAGACTCGTAGTGAGAATGTCCGGCAGGTCACCAGTACCACTACATACTCTTACACAGTACAGTTCATAAAATAAAATCATAAATGGCTTCTTAATTCATAACAGGCTAGGACAAAATACTTATTTTGTCTAATAAAATAAAGACCATAACGAATACATAATCTGCCCTACTAGAAACTATTAATTTTTACCGATATAAGTTAATTACAAATTTTAACATTTTAAATTCAGTAACTAAAACACCTTACAGGAAAAAATTTACAAAAAACTGACTTATTAAACTAAGGTAGTGAAAAATAAATTTATGTCATTTAGCCTAATAAAATAGTCATGTGCAAGTTTGCTAAATTCATTTATATGTGAACACTTTTTTATGTGATACAGAAGCAGACTGTAGAAGGTTGGTGATAAGTACAAAAATATTTTTTTAAACATTGTTAGTTTGGGCTTAGGAACACAAACATTACTCTTACTCCTCAATGTAATATATTTTCGATTCACTCTATTAGAACTACACCTGTTAAAATGTATTTTCAAAACCTTAAACACATCTAAATTTCTAATAGGTAAAATGTTTAAGGCCTTGAAGAGAGGGGAGTTATCTTATCTAAGACAAAAATAGCCACCCCACCTGATCTATGATCAGAATTACATCTTAACAAAATTGAGTAGTAAGGCAAGTTACATGAGCCAGCTTCACTTTGTTTAATCCAAATTTTGGACAATATTATTAAGTCTGGCATCCTATCTAATAACAGAAGTTCAGAGACAAATGCATCACAATTGCACAATCACAAATGCTCAAACAGTGGTGCAGGCCCTTGTTGCCATCCAGGTCCAAGTTGGTGACCTTTTTATTGATTGTATAAGCAGGGCCGTACTCGGGTGGAGGGAAGGGGGGACAACTGTCCTGGGGCCCGGGCCCAAAAAGGGGGACCCGGTGTCTCATTTATGACCCTGTTGTCTAAAAAAAGTCACCAACTTGGATCCGGACGGCAACAAGGGCCCACACCACCAGGCCTGCCCAGGGGCCCGTGAAAGCTGAGTACAGCCATTGACTATGTATAGTCAATGGTACAGCCCTGTGTATAAGGCTTTCTGTTGTGCGGGCCCTAGGTTAGCACAAAGTTGTGTTTCGCAAGTTAGTTTTGGCACTCAAACTAGCAAAAAAAAGGTCACCAGCTTGCTGACCTGACCGGTAAAGGCCCGCACCACAGGTTGAAACTAGGGGCCTACAGCTCCTAAATCCGGCCTGATTTGGACAGTAAAACTTCAAGCGGTAATTCACTTTCCATATTTATTTTTTGCCGCTGAGCTCCCGACAACATTTTTTTCCACTTTGGACCCTGGTACAATTCACGTAACTCATCAATGCGAAATCACTGTGATAGACTGACAGTGGCAATTTGACGCGAGAGGTTGGAGGGGTACGTGGGGTAAGTTGGTAGAGGATGTGAAGTCAGTGTCTCTACCAAGAGTCAGCGTCCTCAGATCGGGTGTAATATTAGAACCGCGCAACTCGGCAAAGAGTGTGTGCATGGATATGGGCTTTCAGATAATGTAATATCATAGACTAACTGGTAATATTGATGTATAATAATAAGAAAGTAAAGATCTGGTGCCCACTACACATTAGAGTTCATTATTAGGCTATTAATAATAACAGTATACATAGGGCTGGATTTTTAAGCATAGGCTACATGAGCGCGCGCCTAGGGGCCCGCACCACAAAGGGAAGCTTGCACCACACAAAACCACATACAAAAACCACTCATATGAAAAAAAAACACCAACCTGGCTGAACAGCAGCAAGGGCCTGTGCCACTGGTTGAACCTAGGGGCCCAAATTAAGCTGGGGGTCCTAAATCCGGCCCTGAGTATACGAGAAAATCCAGCTGCTCAGTTTAGAGCAAATACTTATTTTGGGATAGCTTAGTATAAATAGCACATTTAAAGTTATTAGTGTCAGATATATTTGTTAAAAAAAATGTAACGTATTGTTCAAATTTCTCTTTGACCTAACTTAAAAAATATGTTTTTTGCAAATAACTTAATTTTTTCCAATTATTGCGTTTTACTTTTGCCTACCGCGGCGCCCCTCTTGCCGAGGCACCCAGGGCAATCGCCCCGGTCGCCCCGCCTACGCGACGGCCCTGATAACTTACAACTTACAAACCCAAAATTATATAAATAAATTTGACAAGATGTAGTTATGGTGTGTTTGAGTTTGCTGCTAATCCTTCTAGTTCTCAATAACTGTCAAAGGCATGCAAAGCCGACAGAGCTTTAGCACCACAGTCAGTCTAACTGTGTACATCATTTTCAAATATTTGATGATGTCAAAGTCTATCATGTCACCCTGCCAAACTAATTTGCCTTAATATAGACCTCCAAAACTACTTAAAGATAGCAACATCGCACTGAAATTCACGTTATTTGATCTATGTACTAAATTCAGGGCTGAACACCTTTACCTCAATCTATTTCATTATATTTTAAATTTTACCTTACAAATGTAAAAATTCTATTTCTGAGCAAAATATTTACGATTATAAACATTTTATTAAGCTTAAGCTTACTAATACTAACTTCTAAAGTTTTCTTTTCTTTCGGCAATGGAAGCAAAGGTAACACAGCCAATGCAGCTATTTCTCGTAAATACTTTGGTTCAGAGGTTATCTCCTCGTTTACCTCCTTCTGCTGTGAAATTAAATCATCCTCGGATGATGACGACTCAATGACGATTACGTCCTGGAATTAATACAAGGATTAAATTTAAATATAGTTTAGTACACGTAGCTATTGAATCCAGGTTTTGCATTACCTTACTTACACATGCTTAGATAATATCACACATTTCCCACTGATCGACATGGTAGTTACTCGCAAGGCCAGTTGGTCGACTTTTAGAAAATAGATAAAAATATTTAAAATAATTAAATAAAGACCTGGAACCAGTTGGTCGACATAATCTTTGGTCGCAGAGCCACTTGGTAGACTTTTAAATAAATAAATGTAAACAACTTTTTTATTAGCATATTACGTGTTGTTATTACTTACGGGATGTAATAAAAGACGTCTTACAACACTTTAGATATATTTACACTTATACTGATTCACATACAGACGGTAAACATATATAAAAGATGGTACTAGGCGATTTCGACCAGTCACACCGGTCATCATCAGGCCAATTAGAGATCTGACAGAATCAAAATGGCGTTCCTGCTTATATCCTATTGGCTACCGGATGTTCCGGATACAGGTTCCTATATGTGCCACCGGAGTCAAAGTTAACTTATTCATTAATCAATTTATCTCTATCTTTACATTTTTCTTTAAATATAAACAATTCTTCCCATGCATTCATTTCATTTCCTTTTTTACAATTCTTGAGGATGCTGAAGTTTCCTTCTATTTTCCCTATGGTATGGCCATTTTCTAAAAGATGTTTCACTACCTTTGATCTTTCTGGTTTCCTGTTCTTCCAAGCTGATACATGGTTCTTAAATCTTTTAATACAGTTAACAGTTTGACCAATATAAAAGTGATCATAGTTGTTACAATTAATTTTGTAAACGCCGGGCATGTCGAATTTGTTACAATCTTCTATCTTGGGATTTAGTATTTTGTTCATGGTGTTTTGTGTTCTGTAGGCTATATTAACTCCATATTTCTTGAATCGATTTGCGACCTTTTGTTTCTTAGTTCCTGTGAAGCTGAACGTTGCAAAATTACTTGATATTTCTTTTCTTCCGTCTAACATTGTTATTCTACGCAGTTTTTTTTTTGGTTCTTTATTTTCCTATGTATTTTCGCTCCAATTTCGTCTATTATTGTCGGATTGAATCCGTTGGCTCGAGCAATCGCCTTTATAGTTGTTATTTCTCTTCTTTTGTTTTCTTCATTTAGAGGAATCTGGAAGGCTCTATATAACATCGATCTGAATGCAGCGGTCTTATGGTTGGTGGTGGGATGAAGAGACTCGTTGATTGTAGTATCCGTCTGTGTAGGCTTCCTGTATATATCAAATTCTAGCTCATCATTTCTTCTTGATATCGTGAGATCTAGGAAATTTTCTTGCCATTCTCTTCGTACTCTCTAGTAAAGTTTAAGTTTTTATGGTGACTGTTAAATAATCTTACCATTTGTTCCGCTTCATTTTCTTCGGTTTCCTTGAAAATAACAAGTATATCGTCCACATATCTGACATACATTATGATTTCATGTTCTTTCTTCAACTTTTCCAAAATGATCTCCTCATTATGTTGCAAAAATACTTCTGATAATATTGATGAAACGGGGCTATCCATGGCTAAACCATCAGTTTGTGTATAAAATCTATTGTTAAACCTAAAATAGTTTTGTTTCAATACGATTCTGAGCAATTTTACAAGCTGATTTATATAATCATTATCCAACTTATTAAGTATGAGTCTAGCCTTGAGAACGTACCAATCAGACCTTAATGTTAGAGATAATAGTAGGCTAGTTTCATTTGATATTTCAAATTTATATACAAATATTCCTGTGAATGAAACGATTGAACTAATCAAGGCTAGACTCTTTTCACATGTTACCTTGGGGGGGATTGATAAAGCCTTAACACAAAATTTGAAGAGCAGTCTCTGTTTATATACTGATGATGCTAATCTGGTAGCATCATCAGCAACCTCACAGGAAACAGAAAGGGTTGTTTTTAGTGAATTGGGAAACATTGGGAATTTTCTTAAAAACCACAATCTACTTCTAAATACAGAGAAAACTAATTTTGTAAATTTTAAAACCCCACAAAATCGAAAAAATTAAGACTTATTGATAAGCTATGAGTCAAACCTAATTGAAAGGAAGGATAGCATAAACTTTTTGGGCTTAACAATTGACCAACATCTAAATTGGGATGAACATATACATAGGATCTTAGGTAAAATTAACTCCGGAGTTTATGCCTTGTCGCAGATGAGTTATTACTGTGATGTAAAAACCTTGAAAAATTTATATTTTGCGCACGTTCATTCACACATCTCTTTTTGCATTGCCCTCTATGGGTCCACAAAAAAAATCAATTTAGAGAGTATTCTAAAACAACAAAAAAAAGCTATTAGAATCATGCTAAAACTGAAATATGATGATTCAGCAAAGGACCATTTTAAAACTTTAAAAATTCTTACGGTCTTCGGTCAATATGTTTTTGAAACTATTCTTGCTGCAAGAAATGAAAAACTCAGTATAGATATTAACTCAATGAGGACTCATTCCTACAACACCAGAGGAAAAAATCAGTTTTTCCAGAGACATAAATTGAAATTTTTTGAAAAAAACCAACATATATAGGAAATATTTATCTAAAGCATATTCCAAAAAGTATATCAAAGGAAAATGGCTTAAAGTTTAAAAAAATGTTTAAAAAATATCTTATAAACAGGGTATTATATTCTTTTGATGAGCTTTCCACCCCTCTCTAATCTTAGTGAGTAAATGTATTCTTGTTTAGTTTTAATATTGAAATGTATTATTTTGATGATGCATATCTTGACGCTATTTATTGTACAGCTTGTGCATAATGTAAATAAAGATTTGTGACTATGACTATGACTCACACGTAATAAGTTGGATAATGATTATGTACATCAGCTTGTAAAATTGCTCAGAATCGTATTGAAACAAAACTATTTTAGGTTTAACAATAGATTTTATACACAAACTGATGGTTTAGCCATGGGTAGCCCCCTTTCATCAATATTATCAGAAGTATTTTTGCAACATAATGAGGAGATCATTTTGGAAAAGTTGAAGAAAGAACATGAAATAATAATGTATGTCAGATATGTGGACGATATACTTGTTATTTTCAAGGAAACCGAAGAAAAGGAAGCGGAACAAATGATAAGATTATTTAACAGTCATCATAAAAACTTAAACTTTACTAGAGAGGACGAAGAGAACGGCAAGATAAATTTCCTAGATCTCACGATATCAAGAAGAAATGATGAGCTAGAATTTGATATATACAGGAAGCCTACACAGACGGATACTACAATCAACAAGTCTCTTCATCCCACCACCAACCATAAGACCGCTGCATTCAGATCGATGTTATATAGAGCCTTCCAGATTCCTCTAAATGAAGAAAACAGAAGAAGAGAAATAACAACTATAAAGGCGATTGCTCGAGCCAACAGATTCAACCCGACAATAATAGACGAAATTGGAGCGAAAATACATAGGAAAATGAAGAACCAAAAAAAACTGTGTAGAATAACAATGTTAGACGGGAGAAAAGAACTATCAAGTAATTTTGCAATGTTCAGCTTCGCAGGAACTTAGATACAAAAGGTCGCAAATCGATTCAAGAAATATGGAGTTAATATAGCCTACAGAACGCAAAACACCATGAACAAAATACTAAATCCCAAGATAGAAGATTTTAACAAATTCGACATGCCCGGCGTTTACAAAATTAATTGTAACAACTATGATCACTTTTATATTGGTCAAACTGTTAACTGTATTAAAAGATTTAAGAACCATGTATCAGCTTGGAAGAACAGGAAACCAGAAAGATCAAAGGTAGTGAAACATCTTTTAGAAAATGGCCATACCATAGGGAAAATAGAAGGAAACCTCAGCATCCTCAAGAATTGTAAAAAAGGAAATGAAATGAATGCATGGGAAGAATTGTTTATATTTAATGAAAAATGTAAAGATAGAGATAAATTGATTAATGAACAAGTTAACTTCGACTCTGGTGGCACATTTAGGAACCTGTATCCGGAACATCCGGTAGCCAATAGGATATAAGCAGGAACGCCATTTTGATTCTGTCAGATCTCTAATTGGCCTGATGATGACCGGTGTGACTGGTCGAAATCGATAGCCTAGTACCATCTTTTATATATGTTTACCGTCTGTATGTGAATCAGTATAAGTGTAAATATATCTTAAGTGTTGCAAGACGTCTTTTATTACATCCCGTAAATAAATGTAATAACAGATGGGCTACTTGCTCGATGTACCATTTGGCCGCGCCCCCCACTCCCAGTTTCGAAGACAGGGAAAGGTGGATATAAACGTGGAATTACAGGATCAGTTCACTTCCGTTCATAGCTGTAGGCATGTCCTAGTAGCGCAATAACGTAGCGTGGAACTTATCGTAAGCGAGCAGAGATACCAACACTTACAACCCAAATTTCCCGGATGATAACAATTTACCCTTTAATGTAACGAGTTATATGACAGTAAATCAAAATAGAAACTAAATGATTCAATGTTATGCACCATCTGTTGGCCTAGGGGCCTAGAGCCAATAAATCTGGTTCTGAACGTATGGGCATAAAGGGTTTCGTCAGTTGCGTTCTGAAGGGTACTGGCAGCCCCTAAGTTCATTATCTGTCTATCCTATACTCTAAAATGAGTAAGGTTAACTTGCTTGCAATTCTGATTTTTAAAAACAGCTTCAGTAATTTTCTAAAGTGTTGGAAATAACTAACTTATGGGATAAAAATAAGTTCCAGGCAGGTGTCATTCCCTTGGTAAACTCGAATAATGTAATAAAAGTAATATGAAAACAAAAAATGCAACATTTTCCTTATGGATTTAGAAATCAAAACCAAAGAATCATAACAGCTGTTTGTAATCTATCTGTATATTGTAAAAACCACTGAATGAAGAATAGATATATAAAGAGGTCATGTGCAAAATGAATCAAAGGGATATTAAACTAAAATAATACACTGGAGTTACCTTAAACATGCAGAAAAGAGACATATATAAGAGAAGCAAATCTCATTTTGGAGGGGGGGGGGGTGTAAAATTACTCCATTCATACAAACAAACTGTCTGACATGGACCGACTGTCGGTCTCCCAGTGACTTGGACAAATATGGTAATATTTGTATTATAATTGCAGCTGTTAATACAATAATGACAGTTTGTAGGATCCGATGATACATGCAAGGAATATACCTAAAACCTGTCAATCAGTCATGAAATTTGGAGTTATTTTTATGTGTTATTCATGTGAAAACTGGAAATGGTGTTTTTCATTAGCCTGTATGACTTTACTCTGCTGGACCAGCTTTTGTCCCAACCAACAAAATATAAAAACGGCTCTACTGGAATTACAGGGTTTCTACAGAATTTTAATTTTCTATTTCCCTGACTTTTCCCTGTCTTTCCCTGACCCTTCTGTAAAACTCCCCTGACCAACTTTCGAAGTACGTCTTAGCATTTTAGCTTTGTAAACAATTATGGATGCACAATTATTGTATACTTAATACTAGCTGTTTCCCGCAGGCATCACCCAGCAATGATTTATAAAAACTATGACAGATGTGTGTGCTGCATTCTGTGGTTAACCCGTGGAACTACTACGAATCATGATCAGCTGTTTGTATTTTCATCAGCTCAAACAAAAAGTGAATGTCCATAAGGAATACATGGGAACTTGGAAGACCCATGGGGCAGAAACCCGTGGAACTACTACGAATCATGATCAGCTGTTTGTATTTTCATCAGCTCAAACAAAAAGTGAATGTCAATAAGGAATACATGGGAACTTGGAAGACCCATGGGGCAGAGCCCTATTGTGACTGAGGAACACACACCATTCCAGTTTTATATATTAGTAATGATGTAAAACATTATTTTCTATATCATGTATGTCATTAATGTTAGTAAAACAAAATAAATATAGTTTGGAATAGTAATAAATATTGTCTATACGCTACAAATTTACTTTTATATATTTAGTGTGTGGAGTCAAGACGTAACAAAGTAAGCTTTATCTCTGGGTTCCCTGACTTCCCCTGACCGAATTTCCATTCCCTGACTTTCCCTGACCTCCCCTGACCGTAGAAACCCTGAATTAGAAAATACTTTCTCCCTTTGCCGTCGAAAATCTTCTGGGTGATTTCACTTCATCGCAAGGGCTTTCACAAGACAATTAGGGGCGTAGGTAACAAATTCTGTAGGGGTCTCAGAGTCCCCTATTTTAATATATTGGTAAATTTTCTGAATTTACTGAAAATTGGGGGCTCTTGTTGTCCCCCCTCGAGGCGGCCCTGTTCATCGCTTGACTGATTGTGCTGAAGTTATGTAGGAAGTTTGGTAATATAATTGTTTCAAATATGGCCTCTTCTGCTTTTTGGAAATCCTCTTAGATTCCACCCCACTGCCATCAAAACTATCAAGTTTACGTTTACCATCACGCAGCAAAAAAGTCAAACCCATTAGGGTCCCTCAATAGCATTAAAATTTATTTGCTAAGTAATTCTCAAATAAACCTGAAATATTGTGAGAACATCTTAGATACTGGAACACTATAATTTAACATATGCCTTCTCCTATAACGAGGATTTTTTGGGCTCTGACCATATTGGGCATAATAATTCCCACGCCAAATTCTTCTTTATGCCTTCTCCTATAACGAGGATATTTTGGGGCTCTGACCATATTGGGCATAATAATTCCCAAGCCAAATTCTTCTTAAAGATAGACTATCAATTTCATAAATTAGGGATGAGTCGATTCCAATTGTTGATTCTCGATTCCACCAATTCTCAGGCTTAGAATCGGAATCGAGAATCAATTGCCCAATGTCGGTTCTGATTCTATCGATTGCAGGCCGTCGATACTCCTGCCGTTTACCCAGATTTACGCCGCTAACCATAGAAAATTCTAGTTGAGTAGTTGGAAATTGCATAGCTACTCCCGCCGTGTCCCCAGATTTACGCCGCTAACTAATGTTTAACAAAATATATGACTAAACGAAAGAAAAATAAGCCTAAAATCTATTTTTAGCTCATATGAAAGGAGACAATGACAAGTGAGTTATTTATGGATACCTGTGAAGTACGATAAGTAGGAGAGGGGTACGGGGAGTGTTTGGGACCGGGGCAAACAATTTTCCTTGGAGGTAAGGAAGGAAGAGGGGAGGGGGACGAGAGGGGTGGGGTCCTGTTAAAAGCAATTAATCAGTAGGCTGACCAACATTATTTCTTTGAGTCATTATCTTACAACGACGTTTTCCCCCATTATGAAGTTTCATAATAACTACAAAAAGCTACTAAATAACATTACAGTATAATTAAAAACGTTGATCTACAATCAATAAAAATTAATAATTTAAAAAATATTGTTTTCTAACTTTTATAAAAAATTTAAAACCCTAAATTTAACATTAATAACATTACAAATGTTTTTTTATCGGTCAAGAATAGTTAACATCCAAAGTGATAGTTTTACAACACAAGAAAACTAATTTCAAAAAATATCATGGGAGATTTATGTAGCTTAAAGCATAACAATTATATGAAAAATAAACATGCAATTCAACTTAGTTTTTTTTTAATTATTTATTTTTTTAAGTTTATTTCATTTGATTAATGAAAAATAATCACCAACCAATTGATTGTCTCAGTTTATTAAATAAAAATCAATTGCTGCCTAACTTATTGTCTTTAATCATTTTTAAAACATTACTTTGCTATTTCACCTATTATTAGGAATCAATGGAATCAGAATCGAGAATCGATTTGTAAGAATCGGAATCGAAAAAAATTGCAATCGACTCATCCTTACTATAAATGTTAATAAGTTGACACACACATATATATATATATATATATATATATATATATATATATATATATGGTTTACAATCTATCATTCTACCAAATGTTAACTCAGTGTAAACCATATGGTAAACCATAAAAATTGTGAAATAATAATGAAATATTGACTTATAATTTACGATGTTATTATTCTGCAATCACGTGAGCGAAGCTACGGCAGGCTAATAGTACACAATAGTCATTGTTGTTCTTCTTAAATCTGTTGAGAAATGTACTTAAATAGTATGCACTGGAATTATATTAGATACAATTTTAACTGAAAATTACTTCTACCATTTACTTGGTGTTGATTTGCAGCAGTGTAAACCAAATAAGTTTGAATATATAAGTAATTTCCACCAGTAAAGACTGATAAGAAAATTCCTATGATTAGCTCCTAATAATAAAAAGCGGGGTCTACCTTGCATGAAATGGGGTAGTAGGTTTCTTTTTTATATTGTATGGGATGGTACCGAGATGCTAAGTCCAATTTTTCGACCTCGGCAACCTTCCGAATCACCACCAAAAACGTAAAAATCAGCGATATTTTGTACTTTTTTTACGTTTGGCCGATTCTGACCCTGAAGCATCACTTTTTCAAAACATACACTTCTATTAGTTTTAAAAGTACTATAAATTTACTACAATTTAAGACCAAAACCGTAATTAAAGGTGTAATAGTTTCTGAGATATGACTCCGCAAATAAAAGTTAAAATTGACAAATTTGGAACCTTTTTTAAGTTTGGCAAATTTTGGCCCTGAAGGAGTAATTTTTCATAAAGAACATCTATTATCATGTTAAAAGTAGATTACATTTGCTACAATTTAAGACCAATGTGGTTTTACAATAGGCTTAAGTGTCCGAGATATGGCTCTTCAAAGTTTGTCAAATCTTCCATCGATGCTATTTTCCATAGGGCTCTATCATTACACAGTCTCTATAGATCGGTTCTTAAACTGTTTTGGCCAAGGCTGATTTTTGTCACATGGTACGTTACCGCTGATGTGTGATTTGTGGTGTACGCATATTAGGGGAATACTGGCCTTTATTTTGGTGTTAAGTAATTTACAAACAATTAATTTTTGATGGTTTCTATGGTTTCCATCAGGCTATGATTATATATGAGTAAAGAAATACCAGTGATGTTCTTAATATTTAATATCATAACTTGCATGTCACACCTGACGACGTAGCTGATGCAGACAACAAATTGCTATTGGGCTATATGTTGGAAATAGCTCAATTAAAAGCCTAAATGACCTGCGCTATCAGCTCTTTGGAAAGGCTGCAACCAAGACCAACTTTAAACTTGCCAGACTACACATCTTCAACCCACTCAAGACGCTGCCAGATTCCACTCACGTAGAACATACCACCAGGTGCAGAGGTGGCTTGGTATGGCTATCGATCGGCTTAAATGGGGGTGGGTTCTACAGCATACGGCCTAACCCCAAGAGTGATATCGAGGGATGCTGCTCCTTCACACCTCATGAAGATGATCTTCTGCAACTGTAAGAAGATGTGTTGCAATGCATGTAGCTGCAGATAAGCAGGTTTGAAGTGCTCTATTGTATGTGGTCAATGCAGTGGACAGTGCTGCGAGAATCGACCAGATATCATCATTGACATGGATACTCCCGAGCTCGATGACTTATTAGATGGTTACGAGCTAGATGCTTTTATATATTGAAAGCGCTCCAGATAACGAATATCTTTGGTTTTCATCTTTTCCTTCAGTAGGTGGATGAATCTCACTTAGTTTTTAACGATAGATAAAAACGTTTCTTGGGAAATCTGAGGTACCGTTGTCTCCACAAATATAACCTCAGGAGAAGAATGTGACTGAGCTGGGCGAATACGTTCAGCGCTTTTGTGTTTTTTTTAAGCCTCTGTTGGATACACGTCAAACACTACTGCTATGAGCGGACCATAACGTATGACAAGATTTTGAATGTATCTGGCAGCTATCATGTCAAATGAGGATCCTTTGGGCCACACCACTTTTTGGAGTTGATGACCACCATATAAAAACTACAAATTTAGATCTTCCTTCTGTCTCAACAATGTCGACAGGTTTAAATGCGGTATAGAAAGAGGATTTTGTACCCTTCCTCATTCCATCTTGAGTGAATAGAGCGAACGTTCATCTGTAAAGAAGTTCTTCGTCTGACTGTTTCAGAACGCATAGCGTGTAAAACAGTGTGAGGGGGTCGATGGTCACCTCTCTCTTGCCCACAGTCACAGTATTAAAAGCAGAAGATAGAGATACCACTTTATTCTTCCTTTTGAATTTGACATTTTCATCATTTACCCCTTCAACTCCAACATCGCTTCCTTGCCAACATCTCTAGCCATGTGACAGTTGACCCCTTCCGCTCCAACAATTCCACTGCTTAAGGACATGATAACATCGGTATTAGGAAATGGAGGTTGATGGAGGGAATGAAGTAACCGTTCACACAGCTTCTCTGTATCCGTTTCATCTCGAGTGATTCGCGAGGGTCTCATTTCTACATGCTGCTATGCTATGAACTATATTTCTTATGAACCCAAAAATATTTTCATTTAATGTAGTTTTAATTTTGGCAGCTTTGTTAACAAGAAATAGTAATGCTTGCTTCTTCCCCTATTGACAATGCATGCAGTCATTAGATATTACTTATTAATATTAATCTATTAAAATACATTTTGCAAGTGTATTGACAAACACACAAATTACTAATACAATTACAAATAATAAAACAAAACTCTCTCAAAATAACTAACTACCTATAACATTAATATTAAGAACATCACTGGTATTTCATTACCCATATATAATCATAGCCCGATGGAAACCATAGAAACCATCAACAATTAATTGTTTGTAAATTACTTAACACTTCCAAACAAATTACAACAACAAAAATGACCAGTATTCCTCTAACATGCATACACCACAAATCACACATCAGCGGTAACGTAACACGTGACAAAAATCAGCCTTGGCCAAAACAATTTAAGAACCGATCTGTAGAGACTGTCCATCATAAAAGAAATCATTCACCAAACTAAAGTTTGATTCATAACTGTTAGATCTAAGGGAACAATTGCTTCATTTTCATTTTTCACCAAGGATCTGTATTCAGACCATCCATTGAGGAAGACCTATCTTGACTTAAAAAAAGTCAGCTAAAGCTAAAAGTGTACTTTTCCACTTGAATAAATCTGATAATAGATCTAAAGCAGCATGGAATATTATTAATGAAATGATTCCAAATAAGACACCTGTAATTCAAAAATATATTCAGATAATGCAAGATGGTCATCTGACAAGCAACCCTAACATCATAGCTGACTTGTTCAATGTATTTTTTACCAGTATGGGAAATAAACGTTGCAAGTGATCCCATTGCACTTAATCATTGCAGTAAGATACCAGGTAGTTGTTCCTCTCTGTATTTACACCCTACTACTTGTGAAGAGGTCATCAGTGTCATTAACTCACTTAGAATGAGTAATTCGGCTGGAAAAGATGGTATCTCTTCCAAAATTGTAAAGGAGATATCTGAGTCTGTTGCTTATCTACTGACGTATCTTTCAAGTCTAATCTTTAAGGAAGGTTTATTTCCTTCATGTCTTAAATGAGCAGTTGTCAAACCTTTGCTTAAAACAGGAAATCCTAATCTTCTAAATAACTATAGGCCAATTTCTCTTACCTCAAAATTTTCGAAGATTCTTGAAAAACTTTATTTGAACCGCTTTATCCATTTTTAATTTCCAACAATGTTCTTTTTGATAAACAATTTGGGTTCAGGAAACATTTCTCAACAGTTGATGCTATGTTTAGTTTTATCTTTAATGTTTCCAAGGCTCTGGATAGCAGGGTGAGTGTTTTTGGTGTATTTCTCGATCTTAGTAAAGCATTTGATATGGTGAACCATAAACTGCTCATAGAGATACTTAACCATCTTGGCATTAGAGGAAGAGCAATTGATTGGGTGTCTTCGTTTCTCATTGGAAGATCACGCACTGTGGAGATCTCTAACATTGATAAGGGTGGTTGTCTTAGTAAACATCAGTCAGATGAAATTATCGTCAGCTCCGGGGTTCCGCAAGGATTAGTCCTTTGACCAATCCTTTTTTTAAGTTTAGTGATATTGCCAGCAGTGTCCCTGGCGTTGATTTATGTTTGTTCGCTGACGACACTTCCCTTAGTATTTCTAACAAATGTACAAGCTTTCTTGAGGTCAATTCTTTCATTAAGTGTAGTCAATTGTTACAGTGGTTCAGCGAAAATAACCTTCTTGTAAATACTGATAAAACACAGTTTATCGATTTTAAATTGAAAGACCTTCATGGAATATTTACTAAATCCATTGTGACGATTGGTGATACTGAAATTGAGTCAAGTCAGCAAACAAACTTTTTGGGGCTTGTTACTGACTCCTGTCTTAATTGTTCTTTCCACATTGCTAAGTTTGTAGTAAGCTGAGCAGTTGTTTGTTTATGCTCCGTTGTTTGGCCTTTTTTCAGATAGAGAAGTTCTGTTGTCACTTTATTATGTTTGTTTTTCCCCCATATGGCCTACGGGGTGGCTATTTGGAGATTCGAAACGGAGAAGCATAAGCAAGTGTTTCGTTATCAAAAGAAGGCGCTTCGGTTGATTTTTGAAATGAAAATGTCTGAATCATGCAATGGAGTTTTTTTCTTATAACAATATGCTGACATTCTCTTGCTTGTATATCTAGGAATGTTTATCATTTTTGGTAAAAAACAAGGAATTATTTCAGTCTTGTAATCAAAGTACATGTTATAGCTCCAGAAACAATCTTTCCCTTTCCATTCCACGCCATAACACAGCTCATTTTGAAAAACAAACATACTTCTCATCTATAAAACTGTTCAACTCTTTGCCCATACACCTAAAACAGGAATCAGATATTACTGAATTTAGACGTCAGACAAAGATTTTTCTCATAAATATGGAATATTACAGTGTCCATTATTTTTTCAATGACAATTTAGTAATTTAATTTCAAATGTTTTTAGTTATTATTTCTGTTTGGTTATTGATTTTATTTTAAGCTGTTACACAATGTTACAAATTGTGACTTGTTGTCTATGCTATGTATATAGTCTAATGGCAATAAAATGATTTTGATTTGATTTATACTGATAGAGCCCTATGGAAAATAGCATCGATGGAAG
This sequence comes from Allygus modestus, assembly GCA_963675035.1. Lineage (NCBI taxonomy): Eukaryota > Metazoa > Arthropoda > Insecta > Hemiptera > Cicadellidae > Allygus > Allygus modestus. The sequence goes on from OY776113.1 coordinate 125,228,014, forward strand.
ATTTGACGAACTTTGAAGAGCCATATCTCGGACACTCTTAAGCCTATTGTAACCACATTGGTCTTAAATTGTAGCAAATGTAATGTACTTTTAACATGATAATAGATGTTCTTTATGAAAAATTGCTCCTTCAGGGCCAAAATTTACCAAACTTAAAAAAGGTTCCAAATTTGGTAATTTTAACCTTTTTTTGCAGAGCCATTTCTCAGAAACTATTAGACCTATAATAACCGTTTTGGACTTAAAATTGTAGTAAATTTATAGTACTTTAAAAACTAACAGAAGTGTATTTTTTTAAGTAATGCTTCAGGGTCAGAATTGGCCAAACGTAACAAAAGTGCAAAATATCGGCGATTTTTAGGCTTTTTGGCGGTGATCCGGAAGGTTGCCGAGGTCGAAAAATCGGACTTAGCATCTCGGTACTATCCCATACAATATAAAATACCCCCATAGCAGTAAACCTGCATACTCAGCGAATTTCCAATGCATATATATATGTACCACTTAATACCACTTAAAGCAACATTCCAAGTTTCATCAATATACATTCATAAATAAATTATTTATGACATTTTAATTATTCTCCATAAGAATAACATGGCATCTGAGGAAGTAGGTTTGCTGAAACAAGGTACACAAAAAATGGGTTTTATATGAAAATTTGGTATAACTCAACTAGGTGAAGCCCAATTCTAAATTGTATTAATTAATGTTCATAATTAAGGGAGATAACATTTTAATTATTCTCCAAAAGAATAACATGGGGGCTGAGTATATAGATTTGCTGCTACGGGAACTATCATAAAACAAATCGTTTTTAGTGCAAATATCAATAGACCACAACGGTATGAAGCAATACACCAGGATACGTTATCAGGATACGTTGATAAATAAGCAAGATATAGCATTTTTCTTATTCTTCATAAGGATAACATTGGACAACGAACTGTGTTTAGCACTTTCAATATCTCTGTAACCAATTAACATTGAGCAATGATAAAAAAACCAAATCGTTTGTTTTTTAAGCTGAATTCAATGGTGAAAATTAAAATTTGATTTACTAAAATATTATAAGTAAAAAACTCAAAAAACCCATTTTAGGGGCACAAAACGCCCCCAAAATACCCCTTTGGATAAAGCTATCTGGCTGGTTTTCGAACTTATTACATGTTTGTACCAAATTTCATAAAAATCGGACCATTTTTGCAAGAGTTATCGCACCCACGGACACATATATATATATATATATATATATATATACAGTTTTGAACGAAAGGTGTTGTTGGCATCTGGGGACCTCAAAACAAAAAGTTATCATGGCTCCCGGGCCTAGGTCTTACCATGACGACTACGGTAATAACTTCTTCCCTACAGGGGAAATTCGCTAAAAAAGAAAGCTACTAACCCATTTCATGTAAGGTAAAATGTACTAAGTTACTGGGCTATAAATTTTCTGTTAATTTAATGTTTTATGAGTCATGTTTATGCAAATCTGTTCAAGAATATAAAGTAAATTATAGAAATAATTTCCAAATTCCAATAGATTAAACGTTGCGATAAAGGTATCAAAATAAAAACAAATTATTTTTTGTGGGAAAAATATCAGCTCTATAGTACATATGTATACCTATTAAAACACAGCAACACAGTTATTTCGCCGCTAAGCCACATAAAAAATTATATCTAAATTGATTATCCCGGCATTGTTTCGGCTAAACAGAGTAAAATATAACGGCACTCATAGATTAGTAGGTGAACAAGTTTTAAGCTTTTAAAATTTTAATTTTTAAGCTATGTTCATGCAAAACTTTAGTTTATTCGTCCAGTAGTTTATGCGTGATGTAACTACAAATATCCATACATCAAAACTTTCACATTTATAATATTAAAATTAGTAGGATTAATGTTTGCATTCTTTGTTAGCGGTCATCAATAAAGAAGCAAATTTAAATGCAAAATATTCATTAGGAGCAATAATGAATTCAAATGGAAACTCCGCCTTTGCACATTTTAATGTCTTACAGCGAGAAGACCCTGCAGTGCAGACTACCTTGTACATTGTAAGTCATGATTCCGTAATTAATAACAATTACCAATTTACGAATGTAAAAACTTCCAGCAAGGATCAGTTCCATTGCCCATATACAATTTACGGCCGCTTTCCCCATATACAGTGGTTTAAACCTATGTATAAGATATATATGATATTAAAATAAGTAGGATCAATGTTTGCATTCTTTGTTAGCGGTCATCAATAAAGAAGCAGATTCAAATTCAACATATACATTAGAAACAATAATGAATTCAAATGAAAACTCCGCTCTTGCACATTTTAATGTATTACAGCGAGAAGACCCTGTAGTATTGTACACTAGCTTGTATGTTGTACATCATGATTCCGTAATTAATAACAATTACCAATTTACGAATGTAAAAACTTCCAACAAGGACGAGTTCCATTGCCCATATACGTTTTACGGCCGCTTTTCCCATATAGTAGTTTAAACCTATGTATAAGATAACAAGACTTCCCCAACTTGTAGCCTATTACTACTATTTACATCCAGTACTGCATTTCCCACTAGGCCAAATAAATAGGCACATACCAAGAGCACCGAATTAAGGGCACAAATACAAAAATAACACGCTGACTCAGCTGCCCCTGTGTGCAGCACATGGGTTCAATGGGCGTGGTCAGATTTTGAAATCACGACTAACCAATACAAATTATGCTATATTGGTGTTGTGCTGCGTAGCAAGATAGTTGGACGTAGTTCTCCAAAGCGCCAAAAGGTAGCAGCACAATCCAGAGAGTGAGGTAGCCAGCGTTACCGTTGGCACTGCATTATGCGCTGTAATATCAGGGAAATTTTGTTACAAGGTTCAGCAAATTTCTTGCCGCACCTGCGTCCTGCGTGGTCCCACGAGCAGCCGGTCAAACATTGGGTTGGTGGTGGGGCTATGCACTTCCACTAGAAGCTCCGCCTCTCCTCTCTTCTTGGGAAGGCAGAGTGGGGGGCGCGAGCAACTGGTATATCGAGCAAGTAGCCAATCTGTTATTACATTTATTTAAAAGTTGACCAATTGGCACAGCGACCAAGTATCATGTCGACAACCTGGTTTAAGGTCTTTATTTAATTATTTATACTTATTTTCTTAAAGTCAACCAACTGTCCCTGCAAGCAAGTAACATGTCGATCGGTGGGTTTCAGGCTTTTATTTAATTTATTAATAATTATTTTTCAGTTTTAAGTCGACCAACTAACTTGTTGATCAACTGGTGAGCTCCCCTTTAAAAGAGAATGAATGTTAAACAAATTATGAAAACAAAAACATACTGTTTAAGAAGTCTTCAAACTTAATACTAAAAGTTAGGTTTGTAAATCTAATTACTGTTCAGAAAAACAAGCATCACTTTTCTTTCTTTTGGTCGACATAGCCTAGGCCAAAAGTAATTTATTTATAAACTTAAAACACTTGACGAAAGTAACAAACGAATCCACACTCAGTTTTAACATTAATGCCAATGTCCTAATGTTGTAGAAAAAGGTTTCAATAATGGGTAGGTACTGTCGAATAATAAAATTAATACAATGGATATAGAATGTGGAAATTTGGTGTCACTGTTAATTTTTCCCGGCAGACGATTTATGTCTGCGTTGAGTGAAGCGAGTAAGAAACAAGTAAAATACAAACGGATTTAGGGAAGTTTGAGGTTCTGCGTACGGCTTTGGCGAAGCAGTAAACTGTCCTTGACGCTAGTGCTGCCTAGACGATTTTCTCGTCGTACTGGCACCCACGGCGTGTTCACGTTTTCAACATGCAATGTCCAATCCACATTAAACTCAAAACGAGATGGACCATTCGATTCTCTTATAAGTTGTTCGTTTCATAGTAGGCCTAGATGAATGTTTGTTATTAAATATTCACTTTGCTGTATTGATGGTAACTATCGTATCGTAACCTTTTCGAAAAAATTAAATAGTTTACTCGATATTTAAAACAGGAAATCTGTATTTATTTCAACATTGTAGTGATTTTTAAGAAAATTATACTTAAATTTATGATTTTAACTACTTTTATGTAAGAATCGGTATCAAGGAATCGAGAATTAGAATCAGCCCATCCCTACCATAGTTGTTTTTGTTATTATCCTTAAACCAGTTAATTATTTTGTATAAGAATTCAAGAATTGACATGTCACCAGCCTATTGCCTAAGGGTGTAATGTGAGATGTAGTAAATAAATAAACAAATAATACAGAGTTCGGCCTGCTCAGGACCTGAACAGCTGGTACCATGAAATGGTAAAGATGGAAAATCACTATTACTGAAGTACTCACTAAATCTTACTTACACGTAATTAGAAAATTTACCAATTAATATTCCATAAATTGAACCAATTTTATCAATAAAAATAGATGGTAAAACTATAATCAATAAACTAAGCTAAGTATCATTATGAAAAAGTATTTTTGTAATTGTTAAAAAGTTGAAAAAACAGCAAAATTAAATTAACAAAAGTATTAGAGTGAAAATTAAAACTTTTGCAGGGCCAGTAGACACCTTGTAAACTAAAACATACGATTAATTTAAAATTACTTAATTTTACCTTATGTCATACTAAACTAAGCCAAATTAAATTAGTATGACACCTACGTAGGGAAGTAACTAATATAAAACTCACAGTCTCTGCAGGCTTGTCCTTAGAGGTACATGGGATGTTTTTTTCTTGTAGAATAGAGGAAGTATTTTCCTGGTTGCTATCTCCTACAATACTGGATGAAATTTCTTGAGTCTGGAAGATTTCAGTTAAATTTAATCATTAATCATTTAATCATTAATAAACTAGAATATCTCTTTTGATTTATTAGCTCAAACTAATTTATAACATAGCGTTACCTCAGTAGAGTGAAATAAAAAATATTATCTCTAAATAGCAAATAGTAAATAAGAAAGGATTTTGAATTAATGCTGGCTTAAGTTTAAAATCTTCTTAAAAACGTCATATAAACTATAATTAAGATAGTCACAAAGAAGTGTACAGTGTGTCCTAAAATTCCCGGGATGGTTTAATAACTATAAAACCAAACAAGATAAAGAGAAGATATTTGACTCACATTTTGGACAGGTGTATGAATTCAAACTCCGGTTTGTGGCATTGTACTTCTATTGAAAAGTAATTTAAAATTATAGGCCACACGATAGGGGTTTACATTACAAAATTTGGGGCTACCCCCCCCAAAATCATATTTTGGGTACAGGGTAATATGGCACATACAGCAAAAAGTAGTTTATCGTTGCCCAAATACGTGTGCAAAATATATTTCTTTTATCTGGTTTGGTTTAAAAGTTATTAAACTGTGCCAAGACTTTTGGGACACACTGTATTATGTAGAATGGTTTGGGAATTCTTTGAATCTAACTATTTAAGGCAATGGTTAAAATTAATAAACACATCAAACTCATTAGCTAGGCCTACACATAGTCATAGCCCAGAACATTGCATACATGTAATGTAAATTGCACAGTAAGATCTACATCTAATACTTTACCACTACCATAACAGGACACATTTCTCTAGAATATTACACCTGCTATATAACACTCTACCCAGTTTATTACAGCTTGTGTGGATAAAGATGTAAATTAATCAACTGGGTAAAAGACTATTGATATTTAATAAGTTTTCAGCTGTTTAAAAAAATGTTTTACAAGTTTTCAGCTGTTTAAAAACCACTACTTAAAGGTAGTACAGCTCTGATACAGTAAACCCCCAATCAACAGAAATAAAAGGGGCAGACAACTGCTTTCCAACGCAGTGGGTCATAGTGATTAGACCACTTGACACAAAATGTAGTCCGATACTTTCTACTGAACTACCAAAAAAGTTTTGTATGAGTTAAGCCTCTGAATCACTGACAAATGCATGTGTACTCTGGTATGGGTCTAGACTCAACTTCCGTACTGTTGTTTTAGCCAAAAATGAATTTTTCATGTTTTAGTGAAATAGGGAAGAAGCTATTACTGTAGTCGGCATGGTGAGACCTAGGCCCGGGACAGTGGTAACCTTTTGTTTTGAGGTCCCCAGATGCCAAAAACCACATTCGTTCAAAACTGTATGTATATATTCGGTGTGTACTGGTGTACTGAAAACTTTTGAGTTTTCAACTGAGTATTTCAATACTCGGACTCGACTCTTAAGTTTTGAAAAATACTCAAAAGTTTGAGCGAGTATTTCCTGCCGATTTCCAGACGATCGCATCACGTAAAATCGGCTGAAAATGATGACCAGAACGCGTAATTTCAGCCATAAATGACAACAGAAAACATTTGGTATGTGGCTTTAAATATTTGAGTTATATTAATATTTGTATAAAAACCCATTTTTTGGGTTCATTGTTTCAGTAAACCTGCGTACTCAGCCGCTATAGTATTCTTATGGAGAATAATTAGAATGACATTAATCGCTTATTTATGAATGCATAATGATGAAACTTGGTAAGTAGTAGAGATGCGGTCGTAGTGAGGAGCCATTAGTTGTGTATAGTAGAAGAGCTGGTTCCATTGGATTTCTCGGTTGCATTTATTCTTCCATACATGTATACAGTATGTATAGTATATATATATGAAGAATTATACCCTATAATGTATATAAAATTATAAAAAATAAATACAAATGATAGTTTTTCAAAAATACTAACTTTGGTGTTTATGGTCCGATTTGTTTAAAATTTAGATATGTTATTGTTCTAAGCTGGTGTATATGTAAACACAAAAAAAATCATTTTAATACATCCTTTGCAGAAATCCACGAGTTCTGGCTATTTGGGAACCCAAGCCATTAGACATATAATAAATCTCCCTTTCATCTAATTACCTTTTCAATTAAATGCATGTCTTATATTTAGTATTTTACAATTCCTCTGTATAGAATCCTCCCTTTATTATATTTCCAATCTCATCTTTCAAAATATAAGTCACAGGCTTTTTTTCTTTACTTCTGCTATTGTAAACAACTCTCCTGTCCAGTTAGGGGTCATTAAAAAACTCTTCTCCGTTATCAGACTGAATATTTTTAACACCCTTTGGTAGAATAGTCTTTATAGCTTCTGTGACCACCAATCCGGTCTTATTCTATAGCAGAGTGGGGCATAAGCCTTTTTAAAAAATGTATCTATTAAAGATAAATATATTTATTCCCAGAATTCTCTCTAGCATAATTCTGCATATCTATTAAATCTGATTGAACGGTTTAGTTTATACCCAATACTTTAAAAGACCTTCTAAGAAAATTCTTCCTTGCAGGCTTATGTAATTCGTAAGCAATTCCTTAAATTTTTTATTCTTTATATGTGAGGCGGGAAGCAAAAAGGGACCTCTTGTCAGCAATTTCCGATTTTGAATTATTGATATTTTCAAATTAAGCTTTTAATTACAAACAGTTTGTCAATCAAATTATGTCCCTACGATTTTTTTTTTTTCAAGTTACATGCGTTTGAGTTTTGTAAAATAAAAATGGGCTTTTTGAAAAAAAAAATGCATTTTAAAACTTTCAAACACTACCAAATTTTAATTTTTTACATTTAAGGAATGAATTTAAAATCAAAACTAAACAAAGCTTAAAATCTATTCTTTAAAATGATATAAGGAAGTTTTCTTAAGTCTTTTTTTTCTTTTTTCAAAATGGCCACTTGCGATGCTTTGTCGAAGGGCCAGGAATGGCTGGCGGGTCGTCAGGCGGACCCTCATCAGCATCATCCATGGGTAGAGGTTCAGGTTCGATAGCAGGTCCTTGTTGTGGGCAAATAATAACCTTAAACTCTCCTTTGCAATACTCTCGGATGTTTTTGAAGAGATATTCTTTTCGTTGCTTATTGTGTAATAGAACGACTGAGGACAGAGTGACTGTGATTCTCTGATTGTGACAACGTAAAGTTTTAGACGTGGGGTTCTGTAATTTAGAGGAACCTAGGTAAGAACTGTAAAACCAGCGTGATTATCGGACAGTATTAGCGGATGGTAAAGTGGGAGTAGATTCTCGGGGAAGAACGGAGAAACAATTGCTGTGATTGGCTGACTGATAATTCACGGCTGCAAACCTCTCTACTTACAAAATTAGATTTACAAACTTACCACGAATGCTAAAGTAGTAATTATTATGGATTATTAGTTATTAACAGTATAGTATTAAGAAAAATTAATAATATTACTGTAACAGTAATATCAATAACATTGATTGGCTTACAAACCTATGAAAAAGGTACCTGATGTCGGAGCGGGCATTATTATAACCAGACAATGTTCTTCTCTTATGAGAAATCCGTCGTAGTTCCCTCAGTTACCACTAGAGTTCAGGGAAGACTCGTTTTTTAAAGTAATGCGAAGTGGACTTGTGTGTTTGAGAAATGGGACGTCATGTCGGCCATGTTATTGCTCCATAAGCGATAAGAGGTAACTTTTCCGAAAAAGAACACAGTCTCCTTTATCGATTATTTGAGTATTTTACCTGTTTTAAACTGTTTTTTAATCGATTGTGTCCTGTAAACGACATTACAAAGAGTAGTAATATGCAAAAAAACGAAAATCAATATTTTATACCCAGATGACTTATTACGACTGTACTGAAAAATTTACTTTGCCGACAAGAGGTCTTTTTACTTTCCACCTCACATATTTATTGTTAAGGTATTTACCAGTCCTCGTCGTTTCAAAAACATTATCACTGCTATCAACTAACATACCATCACTCATTCTTTAATATACATAGTTTTGTGGTGAATATGCCATTCCATCCAAAGTCTTAAATCCGCTTAAAGATGTAGAGTCGGCCACTAACAATTTAGGATTGTAAAACATAAAGTCAATTACATAATGGTCTTGTCTAAATTTGTTACTTTTGTCGTCAAATCTCAAAGCCTGTGATATTAAACAAATTTCAATCTTATCTTTACTCTTGGGTACATTCCTTATGAATTTTTCTTCTGCATCCTATATACATCTTTATCTAATGTCAATACGTTATACTTTTTATCCCCCTGTTTTATTATGCTTTTCTCTCCCTTTGTTAATATTTGGTCGACAACTGCCGTCGTTTGGTAATGTTCCAGGTAAAATGTTTGTTAATTGCTTATTTTTGCCATCAAATTTAACACTGTCTAAAAGTCACATTTTGGTGTTTTGTAACACAATCGTTCTCATCAATGCCAGGTTTAACACAAACTAACCTTTTATCGTTAAAATTCTAAAATTTTAAACGTGGTATTTGCGAGATGTTTGCAGCATCACCTCCATCTTTACCGGCTAAACAAATTACTATTCTTTCGCTTTTTGGCATTCCAAACTTTATTCTCCGATTCTAAAAATTCATATTTATTATTGTCTTGTACAAAAGCACCATCTTTTCTTAATAAAGTCAGTTGTAGTATTGGGACTTGGTCTAAATTTTCAGCACTCTTAACATTCCGAATCTTTCGCTTTTTGGCATTCCAAACATTATTCTCCGATTCTAAAAATTTATATATTTGGTACTAGTTTGTACAAAAGCATCATCTTTTCTGGTTAATGTCTGGCCCAAGTCGATACATCGTCAACATATTCTCCTTCTTTAACGCTACAAATTTTATAATTTAAAGCATTCCAACTTTTATCTTTTAGTTTTAAAGTAAGTTCTTTAAAACTTCTAGGTTCAGGTGTTGTATATGAACATTTTTTTAATTAATAAATAATTCCACTTTCTCTCAATTCTTCTATAATAGAATCGATCTCATTTTCAACCCCCGTATTCCCAGCTTCAAGACTTAGCCAAAGCAATCTTAACCTATCTACAAGCTCATTAGGATCGTCCCAATAGACATAGTCTATTTTATTACCAGTTACCTGCCTCAAACCTTCACCAACAGACAGTCTTAAGCAGAGGTTTAATTATGTTAACATATTTAGAGTGTCTACTACTTGACATTGCTGCATCCGCTTTATAACCCTTTAAATGTGCATTTGTAGCCTCCAAAATCTCTTTATAATTTTGCAAATCCGCCTGACTATAGTTTAGGGGTTCTTTTAAAGTTAAAAATTCCCACAGACCATTCATACCCATATAAGTTTTATCTCCAACTATAACATCATCATTAGCAATTTCAACTTCTTGATTCCCAATAAAAAATGTATTTGCTTCTCGCCTAATAAAATATGTAGTGTCTGTCATTCTACTTTAACTAAGGTAATTTCCCAAATAGTCTGATGCTTCCCAATAGTAAACCTCCTAATATTATTTAAACAAGATTATTTAAATTTTAAACATGTATACAACAATCATGTTGGAAATGACTTTTCATTTAAACAATTTAGAAATCTCTGTCATCAATGTTGGGATAGGTCTAAATATGGCTTTTTTGTAATAGACAAGGAAAGGACAAAGAATAATGGAAAATACAGATTTATTTTTGACCAATTTTATAATGACCAAGGGCAAGAGTGTTGATTCCATCCACAATAAACCTCTTATCATCGTCAAAAGGTAGTACTTTTTTATTTATAGTTAATGTTTGAAGGTGATGGTTTGTGGATTTAACTCTTGTAACATTCTGATAGTAATCTTCCCCGGTTTGCAGACAGTTTAAGTAATGTTGATGCCTTAAGAGATGTTTAACTGTAGCATTGTCAGCACCCTTTGCCCTTTTAACCTCTAGCTTATTCTGCTTTTTTAGTTCTTTTTCCTCCAACCATTGCACAGGAATGAAAGAGTATAATTTTGGTCTTAAACCACAATATTCATACATAATATTACCATTTGTCTTTAAACTTGCCCATAACCTTTTTATTTTTATCAGAGTATAAGAAATGGTCTTTACTATATGCAGAGGTGTCAAAATAGTCCAAGTCTATTTCCTTGTAAAAGTCCTCTGTAACTATAGAATAAATTAGCCTATCTGTATCTGTCATCAGGAACTTTTTATTCTTCAATTTTGACATATAATTATAGTGGAAATCATACATTATTACCTTACTGATATCCAAAATGGCAATTCCTAAATATATTGGTTTATCAAACTTAACAATTAATTTATTTAAATGTGCAGCATGCAAATTGTTATCAAACTTTTTACTACAGTCAAACCTTGGCTTTGTAACATATTTTGTTAATTTAGACTCATCTACAAGATATATGTCACGAAATTGGCATTGATTCATAATTGTCCTACCAAGTAGACTATTGTTTAACCCTTCAACGCGTGACTTTTAAAGAGAAAACCCCCTCTTGCTGCGGGACTTTTTTTAAAGCACTTTTACATTACAAAACACATGAAAACACGAATAAAACTAATATTATATACTCAAAACACAATTTCAGAACGTATTCAATAACCTAACCTACATAAAACACACTATAAATGGTCAAGTGTAAACAAATGCGTAGTAAACAACATGCCAACAGTATCAGAAACTGGTCTGCTCAAACAAAACAGCTGTTACACTGTTGAACTAATTTTGTCACCAAAGGCACACAGAAGGATAGTATGTTGTTGTTTTTTGTCTGTTTCAATCAGAAATCTTATCTACAATGTGCTGCAATATCGATCGAATCGAGATAGTTCCGACTTCAGCCGCTAGATGGAAGCATCTGGCGGAACGGTCCTGATCGTACGCTATACGTCAAACACGGCTGCGGTATTAAAAATCCTAGCGTATCACGTACAGCGAAACACGTTGAAGGGTTAATAATTTATAAAAGTCTTTTTCAAAATCATTTTCATCCTGTTTACACTCAATATTAAAATGAATACAGGGTGGCAAGAAAGTCCAGGGACGGTTAAATATTTTAAAAAATAATAGAGATAGAGCTACAAAACTTGGACAAAGTTACTGGGCATAAAAATCTATTTTGACACATATTCAGTGATACGCTCATCAGGGGGACAGCCCGCTAGGAGTCAGAAGAAAATCTTAAACGTAAGTATAGGTTGATATGCACATCAAATTAAAGGTCTTTGTAGAATACAATGCTGCAAACCCGACCTCAAACGGACAACCGAGCCGGAAATGGCAGCCGTTCAAAGATGGCTTGAATTTGCAATAAAGCACTGTAAATAATAAAACTGACGAGCTGTTTAATGTTCAATTTTCATTGTTTGATTTATTTTCTGTCTCAGGAATATGTAACTTATTATTCTACAATAGTAATAATAATTATAAACTTTTTTGGATTGTTAATGTTAACATTAACAGCTCGTCAGTTTATTATTTACAGTGCTTTATTGCAAATTCAAGCCATCTTTGAACGGCAGCCATTTCCGGCATCGGTTTTCCGTTTGAGGTCGGGTTTGCGGCATTGTATTTTACTAACAAAGACCTTTAATTTAATGTGCATATCAACCTAGGCTTACATTTAAGATTTTCTTTTGACTCCTCCCCCTGATGAGGTAGCGTATCACTAAATATGTGTTAAAATAGATTTTATGTCCAGTTACTTTTTTCCTAGTTTTGTAGCTCTATCTTCATTATTTTGTTAAATACTTAACCGTCCCAGGACTCTTTTGCTACCCTACAGGGTGCAAGCCATTTTGACTGTCTAAATTTTAATATTTTATGACATTTTGTTACCATTAATCTCAAGTTCTCATATTTTTGTAATGCTTTATAATATAAAATATATTTAGTTTTGTCATTTAAATTTTGAATAAATTTTCCATTCATCTTTTCTGGGGCTAATGGATAGTCGTTGTGTAAATCATGCAAACTTTTATCATTTTTTAAATCAACTTCCAAAATGTATCCAAAGTTTTCATTTCGATGTTAGTATTTATAATTTTTCTCACTCGTCCAATGGAAACCATCGACAGGCAAAGACTCACACATGGCTGTACAATATAGAGTATACAAGATAGGTGCTTTCTTGATTTCGATCAGTGTTCACGCATGTATTTATTATTGGCTTTAGCATAGCGTGTGGAAATCATACTGACTCCTCCTGTGATTGCACTTTCTATAAACAAGTGCATGTCAATATCACTAAATAATTGTAATTTTATGCCGGTCATTCTAAGACGTGCTTCCCAAGTTAGTCGAGGGAGGGAATACATATGGACAGGGTCAAGCTTATAATCTTTTAAACATAAATCCCTAAAGGTCTCAATAAACATCAGCCAATTGCAACACATCTGTTTTAAGATATGAATCGTGTTCTTTTAAATTCGTAATATTAAAATGAGTCCAGACGTTTTTGGCATGTATTGGGAGATGTCTTTGGGAGAGATGAACTCTTTAGTTAACTAAAATGGGAGAGATGAACTCTTTAGTTAACTAACTACTACAAAATGCCTTTATTGGTGGGAGAGGCTCTGAGATTTTCTCTGGTCCTGTCATGTACTCATAAGGAAGTACACCTTTGCGTTGTAGTAGTGGATTGTCTATAAATCCTTAAGTATTTAAATTGGAAGCTAATTTGTTTAATGGTAGAGAAAGAAAGTTGTATGTATCTAAAAATACTAAATCATCAACAGAGAAAGATATATACTTTTCCATATCATCATTGTTGTGAATTAGGAAACCCCAGCAGAGCTGCTAGGCACATCTTCCAAAATTGTACATATCGTTAGCTATGCAATTTAATTTACGATTAAATTTCCCTACATGCTGTATAATTAAATGTCCATCATCGTTTTTGATATTGTGGAAGAATACTGGGACTTTCTTAGTTTGAGTGTCATTTAAATTACTTTCATTATGTGCTGGACCTCTAAACTGTCCTGTTAAGTGACAGTGATCGCGGGCTTAGTCACACAATAAAGGACCACAACAAATATAACAATGTGTTGAGTTTTGGAAAGATTCCTCTTGTTCCGGAGTCATTACAAGGGGAATATATACTACTATTTGACTTTAGTAAAGTCACAAGTCTCAAATAACTTTTCGAAAAACACATCCATAACATTTTCACCACTGTATAACTCTTCATAAATTATTTGAGAATCTCTTACTACAACAAATGCAAATCCAGAAGGAGTGTGATTGCTTGAGTTTATAAAGCATTCAAAATCTGCGTAAATTACAAGTGGGGCTTTAAGTTGATACTTGTGATTTGTACATTTTAATGTAGCTGTTTTACCCACTTCCACTCGTTGGGCATCATAATTTTTGTAATATATAATGTGACTTTCCAATTTATCTTTAGTATACAATCTTTGCAACAATATTAGTACATGTTCTTGTACTCATATTTTGTAGAATTATACATTAATTTATCAAAATCTCAAATTAAACAATAGTGTGTGTTGCGAGCTTGATCAGGGTGTCTACTGGTTTACAAATTTGAAAATCTGTGACTTTTCGGGGACTTTCAGGGATGAAAATTTTTTAAAATCGGTGACTTTCGTAAAGGGGATTTCTTTACGGCTACAGAAGTCAGTCAATACCTTGGATAAATTTAGGCGTTGTAATCGGTCTTAGGCTAAATATGTTTTCATTAGATCATTAATCAATGCCAAGTTGATAAAATGTTCTACAACCAATGCAAACTCTTCAATTCCAGAAAACAACATACTTTCAAAATAATAATGTACGGTAGTTTAATTATTAAACTTTGAACATACAAAAAGCCGTATGAGGATCTTTCCCGGGTCGTAGCCATAACCTCCAATCATGTTCATCAATCCACACTTCATTAGATCGGCAATTTCCCATTAGGCCTGTGGGATTTTATTCCAAGAAAAATACTTAGAACACTAAACTTAACTTCAATACAAACTGATTGAGAGGGAAAATACAAAAGAAAATACTAAATACTGTTTCGTCAACACAACACCACATCGTCATTTTAGACAATCAGTGACGCATTGCCATTGCCTCAAAGTGATGGGCGATTCACGAACAAACCGTTCATATTGAAAAAAATCACAAGGCGAATCAAATGAACTAAATTTCTGAAAGTAGTGTGAGTCAATTTCAGTTATTGAAAGAGTTGAGTTGACACCCATTATAGTTTCGTTCTCATAGCCTATCAAGGTATAAAGCGCATAAGCAGAAGACCAAACTATCAATAACAACTGACTTTTTGGCATTCTACGGCGAGTAGGAAACGTGAATCAAATGAGTCGGTTAAGATACGATTTATTTTATTTGAGTGATTCATATGAAACAATTCGCCAAGATGAATCAAACTGCCCATCATCACCTACGACTATTTCATGCCGTGTAATGAGCCCATGTGCTTCCCTGACCCCGAAAAGTGTCAGAGACGGGGGGGATACGAATAATTTGGAAAATAGTAGGGCTTAACGTATCTGTACAAGCTTTTGTCCGTTAACACCAAGTATGACGATAATTAATTTGTCTTTTTGGTATCAGTCATAGTCATTAAAAACCCGTATTGGTCATATAAGCATTAAAAACCCGTGCTTGATATTAAAAATACAGGACTTTTCCGTGACATCCGTGCCCCTTCACTGAAATCTGTGACTTTTCCGTGACATCCATGATTTTCCGGGCTGGTAGACACCCTGTTGATGTAATAGCAGTAGGTTAACGTGAGTATTACTATTTTGTTTGGTTACTCTCAATGGAGATATACATTTCTTACCTTCAATCCCATATACATTTACACTTATATTATTTTGTCTTTCAAGTTTATCTATATCAGATATTTTTAGGGGATATGTTATATTTGTCTATATATATAGCTGACCTTCATTTGGTTCGTAGAATGAAACGCGATTTCCATGTTCTTGAAAGCTTCTTGGATGTAAGGCTGCTAAAACCGACCATAGAAAACACTTGTTATCACTATTTAGTGTATTCAATACAGCATGTTTCGATTTAATACTTTCTGGTGTGGGGATGTATGATTTTGGAATTAAGAGGTTTTTATTTTTAAACATGTAACAGCGATTTTAGAGCCCTGAAAAGTATGAAAAGTGAAGACTTTTTGGCTAAAAAGTAGGACAAGAGTAGGATGAGACCCATCCAGCAAGGAAAATATACTGAAGACAAACCTAATTCTTAAATAACATAATTTAATTTTTATTACACTTTATTTATTATTAATTATTATTAAGTATCATCTTTTTTCATAATTTTGTTGTATCCCCAACCAATGTCCCGGATAAGGCCCCAGCTGATAATAACAAAGCAACCATTATTATGTGCTATTCACCTTTATACATAATTCTGCAAGCGAAATTTCTAAGTCAAAATTGTGGGAGTTTTGCAGGATGATGTGAGACAGCTCAAATTAAGGTCTCAATCTCAGGGACTAGAGAAAAATAACAGTATTTCCAACAAGTCACCATCAAACGAGAAATAACGTAAAACATCACCCATAAGAAAAGCATGGGGATTTAAAAACGTCTGTATTGTTTACATTAAAGCATGTGATTGTCTTCTTTGTTTACGAACTAACATGTATTCCTACTTATATAGTTTTATTTTCATTGGTAATGTAAAGAGAAAGAAAAATCAGTTGAGACAGAGTATTGGAGCACGGTTAGGGGCTTTGGCCTCTTCAAGCCACTAGTTTATGATATAAAAACAAAATGGAAAACTATAGTTATTTTAGTAAACTTTTACTGAAAATATTTGCAATTTTTACTTTCTCCCCCTATACATAGTGTATGGAGAGAGAATTGTTTTCGTCAATATTTTTGAATCTTAGTTATTAGTGGAAATATTTGTTTTGGTGCTCACTGAACCTAAAAAAGTGATTTTTGAGTGATGTCTGTAGGTGCGTGCTTGCCCATGTGCCACGATATATCCAGAAGTTTTTTCATATTTTTTTTACTTTATAATTTTAGAGGGTTATTAACCCCCAAAAACCACTAAAAAACATAACGGATAAAAATTTCTTAAAAACGGCTAAAGCGGTTTTAACTAAGTTTAGTGGTTTGTTGAGCTTGAAGTTTTTAACAAAATTATTACTCTACCCACTTTTCTGGAAAAATTGGGGTTGAGAAATTACAGGACTTTATTCCCATAATTCAGTTTTTTATTTTTCATAAAAACCATATATTATAAATAAAATTTACTTATCACCATTTAAAAAACTGAAAAAACTAAATAATTTAGCATTTTTAATTATTATTCAACGATTACTGGTTGCGGAGAAAATCTAAATTTTCATTTAGTGGTGAACACAGTATGTTGTACAATGTTATTCTAATGGGGAATACAAAAATTACCTTTGCCCTCACATTTACTGATCAATATCTTTCAAACTTGATATGCAGGTCAAGATAGCTTTGACCAACAGAGGATATTTTAAATATGTTGCCCTTACCCCTGGGGGGGGGATGAGGGGACATTTCCCATCGTAAAACCACTGTGTGTAGCAAAGGATTCTGTAGTGCCTCCAAAAAATGGATTTGGTTAGACATTTCTGAAAACAAGTTATTTAGAAGATCTCAGTACCTCCTACCTTACTTTATATTCTATGGTAATAAATAAAAAATAATTTATTCATTACAGTTGGGCTAAAAGGGAGAAATTATGTCTCAGTTGTCCTGATACTGTTTAATTTTGCATTCAATACAAGCAAGCTGGGTTATAAAAACCAAAACACTTGGGTTAAATTATTCTGAACATCAAATGGGTGACAATCAAAAGCCATTAATAAATTCTATAAAACTAGGTTTTAGGCTTTCACATCAGTTCTCAATATTATTAACCTTTTTATTAGGTATTAACTTATGCTGTGTGTCTGGTTGGTTGAAAGCTAACCTACTTGAAGAAACTCTTTACTACTAAGGATAAATTCCTTCTTAAGTGGATGGAGTGTTGAGTTTAACTTTCAATATCGCCAAAATATTTTCTGGTGTGAAATAAAATAAAACTGTTTTAATGTTAACGACAAGAAAAGTATCTTTTTGGATTCCAGCTTTGTTTGTTAAAATGTTTACCCGTAAAATTAAAAATGCTATTCGCTCTATAAAAAAATACATATAAACTGCTTGAAAAGTAGGAAAGTAGGACAATTTTGCCAAAAGTAGTGTACTCCTACTATCCTACTAAAAAGTAGGAAAAGTAGGAATAGTAGGACAACTGGGCTCCCTGATGTTTAGTGAAACCCCAATATTTAGTGTGGTCATATATCCACCCACTGCCTTGTGGATTGGTATCTGTGCATAGACGTATCAATCTTCAAAAGTAAATTTTCAATTTGAGATTTTATTTATTTTTTCTCAATCGATAGCATTATCAAACTTTGAAAATCAGCAACACTTTCTTTATCAATTATTCACTGTTCTTGTCGACTGTATGTTTCTATGTTTCTTGACTTCACTCTTCTAAGAAGAAGCCAAGAAGAATTTAATTGGTAAAGGACATTATTGAAGAGTGTTTAGTATATCCGCAGACTCACCTTCAAACCTAAACACATTGTAGGGTCGTTTGTCACAACGTAGGTAGTGGCGTTTCTTTTGACAGTTAACAACCTTCTTACAAACCTTACAACTACTGTGGTTCTCTAGCATATGCATTTTAACTCTAGCAGTGGCCAATGGTGTAAGTGGGAAATGGCAAGCTAAATTTGGCGATTTTGCAGACCTTTTTTTGAAAATTCGTATAAATTCAACCGTAGAAGTAAACCTAGCCAACCATATATTCATTTTGACTGGAAAGAACAGGAGATTCTATAAATAGTAAAATAATAAGATCTAGGAAGGTAATTTTTTTCGGTAAAGTAAAAAAAATTAGAATTTGTTGAAATTTCAAAAGCAGCCTCGGTACTTTTTTTCTACAGATTTTTTATGGAAAATTCATTATATACATTTTGTAGACAATCTAATTCCCTACATAGAAATATATAACATGAGGGGGAAAGAATTTGTTTGTATGTTTCAGGGGTGTAATATAATAACAAACGGGGAACCGATAAAAGTGAAGACTGTACAGTGAAAGTTTTGTGTTGTAAAAAAGTTATATAATATATGTATATACTAATAATGATATATACATATTTGTAATTCTAATGAAGTAAGGAATCTAAAAAGTCATAAAGTTTATGGTAAAAATGATTATCACTTATAATTATTTATATACAAAATAATGTTTTGATTTTTTTGCGTATTAGTGAAAAAATAAATTTCACAGTATTTAGTGTATAACTTTTTCACCAAATTTTGCTACCCCAAACCAATATAAACATGTTGTAGTACATTCAATTACCTACATAAAAAGTTATAACACCTAGAGTAAATTATTGTTTTTATATGTGTTATGTAGCACAAAACAAATAGTCGCGGATTTGGCAAATTTCACTAGGCCTATCTATGTAGGAGTAAACACAACACTTTATAAACACTATTTGCCACACTTCAGTAATGTTTATATAATGCATAGATAGTACTGTTATATACACACAAACACTTCACTAACACTAATACTCTGAAATAATAACATAAATAGTAAGAACTCACGAATAAAAATAGCAAACGCTTAGGTACCTAAATAAATACAAGATGGCCTTCAGACGTCAGACGAACTGGATAAAATATGACGAAGTAATTTGATGATGCAGGAAAAAATACGTAATAGTAGGGCTGCTGATGGCAAAATTAAATTCCTAAACATTTAATCCTCTTCAAAATGACATATGATTTGACTAGTAACAATAACTTACAATGCTCATAAATCCAATTTTCCAAACCCTCCAATTGCAACGGTTTGCCATTCGTTATAGAAACAAAAAACACCTGTTTTTATAAAATCATATAATCTAACCAATCAATATTTCGTTTGAAAAATCAATACCACATTGAAACACATCTGTTTAGCTGTGCAGTGGTACCACTCGCAACTTCATGCGGCAAAAATTACCCGAGCTGGGTAATTTCAAAAAAGTCATGTTTTGGAGTTTTCCTAGCGTCGGCTGCAGGAATAGCGTTGGGCCAAATATTCATTTGATTTCTAATCGTTGTTACATTGTTATATAGCTGCTACACGGTTGGTTTATGTAATAAAATTGAAGTTCAGAATATGATCTTTCGAATGGTATATATATTGTTCACTTTTGAGTTGATTATTAATGGTTATTTTACAATACAAAATTTTCGGTCATGAACCGACGCAAAGCGACAGATGCCATTCTAAGGCGACAGGATGAACCAACGCACAGCGACGGTTGGCCACTGCTAGGGTTAAAATTATTGTTATTGCCAAATATTTGATGACATTTTTTACAAATTTTAGGAATAACTTTGTGAATAGTTTGATAGTAGCGTAATAAATTACTTCTGTTGGAGTAGGGCGCGGAGCACTGAGCACAGGACAACATTTTTTGTTGGAATGAAAGTGGTAATTTTGGGACTTCTATATATACCCGTTGTTGAGAATTTTGAAATTTCATCTTCTTTAAATAAGTAAAAATACTTTTTTGCTGAAAAATAAGAAAGTTTTGTAGTTGTAATTTTATAGATTCTAGTTTACTTATATACCAGCCAAGTTACATTCAGACAAAAAACAAAAATTGTCAAAATTATTATTTGTTATATACATTATAGGGAATAATTCTTCATATATATACTATACATACTATATACATGTATGGAAGAATAAATGTGACTGAGAAATCCAGCACAACTAATGGAATCAACTCTTCTACAATACACAACTAATGGAACCAACTCTTCACTAAGATCGCATATACACTACTTATAATAAAGTCATAATAAGGACAGATAATATGATTGATTATTGTTAAATATGGTGCGTTTAACTTTGTCGTATGTAATTTAAGCAAAAAAATTGTATATATATATATAAACAGGTGAGATCGGGTGTCGGTCCAAAAACTGATCATTCGGACTTGGTTGTCAGTTGGCAGAAAATCGATGGGTTTTCTCAGCCATTTTTTTCCAGATGTGGGTTTTGTGGCTTTAAAACGGCCTATTGCCACTACTTTGGTACGTGGCTTTATTTGATATTAACACACATATATGCATTGGAAATTCGCTGAGTACCCAGGTTTGCTGCGACAGGGGTATTTATGTTTGTTTGTGTGTTTTTAGTGTTTCACGTCTCAGTGGTTTTTTTTTTAAACTGACACGTTCGAGAAGAACTAGAACTTTGACGTTTGCCTGATGAAGATCCCATAGTGGATTCAAACCAGCTGCCTTTCGAGCAAAATAGGATCATTTGACGATAAGGTAATTTAAACCAGTACACATATAATAGAAAACAGTAGCACAAAATAGTACTTCTGCAATTTATGATTGAAACAGTCTAATAATGCTTGGGAATCAGGGCCACTTTGAAAGACTGCAATACAACTAGAAACTTACAGATTGCTAGATGTTACCCAAAAAATTAATCATCTGTTCAACCCTATCAGTGGCCAATGGTATAAGTGGGAAATGACTGCGCAGATTTGGCAAATTTGCAACCCTTTTTTTGAAAATTCGTATAAATTCAACCATAGAAGTAAACCTAGCCAACTTCATATTCATTTTGATCGGAAAGAATAGGAGAATCTATAAATAAATAAATAATTAAATGTCCCTTTCTTGAGAGGTAACTAATGAGCTTTATTGCAGACCAGGGAGGTAATGACACATAGTGTTACGATTACACTCCCGGCAGAGCTCATTGACACATGTTCCAATAACATCAGCTGTTGCATTTACAACAGTTTTCACAACATACACATATTTTTTGTTCTGATGCTTAACCCTAGCAATGGCCAATGGTGTAAGTGGGAAATGGCAGAGCAAATTTGGTGAATTTGCAGACCTTTTTTTGGAAATTCGTATAAATTCAACCGTAGAAATAAATCTAGTCAATATTATATTCATTTTGATCGGAAAGAATAGAAGAATCTGAAAATAGTAAAATAAAAAAGATCTAGATACAGTAGAAATCCAATTATCCGAACCCCAATTATCCGAATATTCAATTATCCGAATCGAATTTGAGTGAAATAATAGAAATATAAAAATCAAGAAAATAACAGCGGGAGCGCATGTAGCGATAATGCGCCGTGAGCGCTAAAATAAAAGCCCGCGCTATTACCTTCTGGACGATATTTTCGCAGGGAACAATGAGTCATACCCCTTTCCCGCCCTGCTCATCATCAGTCGCTACTGTTCTTTCACCGAGATTATCGTTCGAAATGAGTACACAACGTAAACTTGTTGTCCTTTCGCTAAGTGATAAACTCACTTTGCTCACTTTGCGAGATGTTCAAGTGACACAGCCAACATTGAACAGTGAAATACGTACAGTAGGCTATGTATTGAAAAGAGCAACTGTATATACTGTATTCAATTTAACTCCTGTAATTTAATTTTTATGACGTATATTATTGATACAGTTCGCTCACTTTCTGTTCATTACATTTATAATAACTTTGTCAATAAAATTCTGATTTGTTATGTATGGCGATGTTTTTTGCTTAATTCCCGAGGTATACCTGATTATACGAATTTCTGCATATCTGAATCGGCCCGATCCCCAATTAATTCGGATAATTGGAGTTCTACTGTAGGTGCATTTTTCGGTAAAGTGAAAAGAATAACAATTTTTATTTTATTTCAAAAGCAGCCTCGGTAAAATTTGTTCTACAGATTTTTTATGGAAAATTCATTATATGCATTTTGTAGACAATTCAATTTCCTACATAGAAATATATAACATGTTGGGGAAAGATTTTTTTATAAGTATTAAGGGCATAATATTATAATAAACGGAAAACCGAAAAAAGTGTAAACTGTACAGTGTTGTGTTGTAAAAAGGTTATGTAATATATGGATATACTAATAATGATAAAATCAGTTGTAATGATTGTGATAATTTTTATGTTGGTCAAACTGTTAATTTTGTAAAAAGATACAAGAATCATGTTTCAGCATGGAAGAACCGAAAACCGGAAAGATCGAATATCGCCAAACACCTCCTGGGAATTGGCCATTCCTTGGGAACAATTGAAGAAAATCTGAATATTTTCGATATTTGTAAGAAAAGAAATGTAATGAATGCATGGGAATAATTGTTATTTTTAAGGAAAAATGTAAGGATAGGGATAAATTGATCAATGAACAGGTCAACTTTGACTCTGGTGGTACTAATCGCAACTTGTTTCCGGAACTTCCGATAGCCAATAGTATGTAAGCTGTTCGCCATCTTGTTTCTGTCATTCTCTGATTGGGCTTGATGATGACCGGTGTAACTGGTTGAAATCGATCGCCTTGTACCATCTTTTATGTATATTTTACCGTCTTGTATGTAAGTACAGTATAAGTGTAAACATATTTTGTAGTGTTGTAAGACGTATTTTATTGATCCTGTTTAGTTGTAACAACACGTATCATGCTACTAAAGAAATTATTTTGTAACAATATAAAATTAGTCACTTACTTGGTAAATTTGTGAAAAGTATTTTTTTCATTGAGAACTATTTATAAACAATATTTCCCAATATGTTTACATAAATTTTACTGTTATATACACACAAACACTTTACTAACACTAAAACTCTGAAATAATAAAGGATTTAGTAATAATTCATGGATAAAAAATATCGAACGCATACCGATGATAGCCAACACAAGATGGCCTACAGACGAAATCCATGCAGGAGGATATAAACCTGCAATCAGTGCTGCCAACAGCAAAACTTAATTCCTCTACATTTCTTCCTCTTCAAGATGACATATTATTTGACTAGTACAGGGTGTCTAGTAATATTTGATCTCAAAATTCAAGACTTTTTCCAGACTTTTTAAGACTTTTTCCAAAATTTTCCAGACTTTCGCAAGATAGTACAAATATACTAAAAACGTCATAAGAGTAAAAATATCATGTTTTTACCACTTTTTGGATTTTTACTTTCTCCCCCTTATACATAGTAGGCCTATAAGGAGAAAGTATTGTTTTCGTCAAAATTTTTTAATTTTAGTTGATAGTGGAAATATTTGTTTTGGTGCTCCCTGAACCCAAAAAAGTGATTTTTACGTGATGTCTGTGTGTCTGTCTGGATGTGTACAGAGCTAGATCCCTAACCAATGGTTTGATTTTTATGAAATTTGGTATGTAGGTACTATTACACGATATCTCCAGGTATTTTTTAATTTTTGATTTTTAAGGGTAATTATCCCCCAAAACCACCAAAAAACATGAAAAATCTAGATTTATAAAAAACGGCACTAACGTTTTGATTAAACTTTAGTCGTTTGTAGAAATTTAATTTCCCAACAAAATGACACCACCCGCATTTCTGTAAAAATTCGGGTTCAGAAATTACAAGACTTAAAATATAAAAAATTCAGTTTTTTTATTTTTCATAAAAAACATAAATGTGAAAAATATTACTATTCACCATTAAAAAGAGCTCAAAAAACTAAATAATTTGGTATCTTGAATTACTATTCTACGATTACTGGTTGCGGAGAAAATTTAAATTTCCATTTTTGATAAACACAGTACGATGTCCAATGTTATTCTTATGGGGAATACAAAAATTACTATTTCTCTCTTATTTGTCGATCAATTTCGTTCAAACTTGATATGCTTGTCAAGTTAGCATTGACCAACAGAAGAAATTCGAAATATGTTGCCCCTTAATAACTCTGAGGGGGGATAATAGGGGGCATTTCCCCTCTTAAAACCACGTGTGTAGCGATGGATTCTGTAGTGCCTCCTCAACAGGGATTTCGGTGGATATTTTTGAAAACAACCTGTTTACATTATTTTCTGTACATTCAACCGTGCTTTGAATTTTATATTTAGTAAAGAAAAAGTAATTTATTCATTAAAGATGGGGTAAAAGGGAGAAAGTATGTGTCAGTTTTCTGATACCGTTTATTTAAACTATGGTAAACAAATTTAAATAGTGAAAAAGAATGACACTTGGAAGAAAAATCACCAACAAAACCAAAACTCAATATAATATTTTTTATTAAAAACTCAAATACTGCATAATATATGAACATAAATATTTATATATAAATATATATTTTTTCAATTAAACTTAAAATACAAATGAAATAAACGTTACCGGTTAGCTATATACAAAATAATTTAATTAAAGAAACAAAACTAAAAACGTCAACAAATTTAAAAGGGCATAAAATATCAGCATGTTAAAAGAACATAAAAGGATATTTTCCAGAGTTTTTCACCCTAATTCTAAATAAGCATTCACATAGAGATGGTTGGTGATGTGCTCGGAACGTATTCCTAACAAAGTTTGCTATCTGGACAAATTTGAAGACGATAAGTATCTTCCAACTCTTTAGACCGAACGTAACTGTAACCTAAATAATCCGTATGAACAATTACTTTTGGTTTTTTACATCGTTCCGCTTATGAAAGTGTACCCTCTTTATACATTGGAAAGCAATGAGGATTAAAATAAAATACAGTACCGGTAAGTTAGTAGCCTGTTCATGTACAGCAACAAATACAAAATTTCGAATAGGTTGGCATATGAAAATAAAAGGCTAAAGTAAAACTAATTTTTACTCATAACTTTGAAAACATATTTAGTCATAAATTGGCCTGTCGATCTCATCACTGGCCAAAAAAAATAATTTAAGAAGTCATCTAACTTATATTTTTTTTTATATCAGTACCTAAATTAATTTTAATCGAGTTCAGTTTTAAAAAACTAGGCCTAACTTAAATTTTTACAATTTCTCCCATGTTGACATAATTTGGCGATTAAATCAAAGTTTAAAATTACGCAGACGATAGTAAGCTTTGGCCTAGTTAAAATGTTTTCAAAGGTAAGTTAAAACATTACAGTGACTAGGCTTATTTGATATTTAGGCCTATATAGCCTATGTGTATAGAGAACCACTTTATTAAATGTTATAAACAGTTAATTAGTAATCATGTTCAGACCACAGTTTAATATTTCCAAGGGTAAAAGTAAAGTAACTTCATTAGTTTAGTGAGTAGGCTATATTATTTACGACATTGTTCAAATGTCACTAAGCCACTGTTTAATGGTCTTCTGGTGATCTGAGAAATAGTTGACAACTGTAATTAAAACTATAAAATTGTATAACTTAATACTACTGAACAACTGTCGGGCGAGTTACTTTGCCCCGTTCCGTGGAAACCAGGCCACAGTGCAAGCGGTGCAGACGACGAAATTCGGCCGTGTTCGAAGTAAATTGCAACGTAAACTTAAAAGTTTTAACACGTAAAATATTAACTTAAGTGTGTATTGCTCACGCTCACCGTTGAACAAAATTTGAAGCATTGTTGGAATGCAAAGGGAAATAAGAATAGATCATAGTTAAGTCGTTAACCTGTACCGCCAATAATTTGCAGGCATTATTCAATATTTACGGACAAATCCCGGTTTTAACTCACTTCACTCGTCAATGTAATCTTTAACCTACAGATTTAAATGCTTCACTATGCGTCCGTCAATGCGCGCAACTGCGCAGGTACTACGACGACGCGACGTGTGCGTGTGAGAATCAGAGTCGGAGTCTAGGGACGTTCCGATACGATACTACTCACTACTGGCTACTGGCTTGGACCCGATATTTGGTATCGCTACGAATCGAAACTAAAGTATTGATACCCATTACTCTAAGAGGAACGCGGGAGATAGCTTGGAGTCAATTCTCTCTTACAAGAACTATATTTGAAGTTATTATTTGTGTTTATTTTGCTAAAAAGTATATTAAACAAAAAATAATCTATGTTTTAACAACGTAAAAATGTACTATTTTTCCAATACCGATACTCAACTTTTCTTTCGATACCACGATAATATCGGTTAACCGATGCCCAGAGTTCCGAAAACAAAGTTTCGATACCTACTCGGGTCGGAAGTATCGGAACTTGTCTATCTCTATCAGAGTCCACTAGCCGAGGGATGGCGAACGACGTGGGCGAGAGTGTAGAGGTACCTTCAAGGTCACCGCTCTCCACCCCTCCCCCCTCGTGACTCATCTTCCTTTTCGCGTTGCCATAGTAACGGCATGTACTTGACTGGCTTTCTTAATTTCTCCGAAAAACTATGGGCCAAGCATTTGCTTCGGTTGTTCCACAACGTACATCTTGTTTCAATTGCCATTGATTATAAATACTAGTACCTTGATATCACTGTTTATAAGTTTTATCCATTTTCCCGACTTAATAACAATTTTATATATTAATTTCCGCCTTTCCCGACATTTTATTAATTTCTATACAAATTCCCGACTTCCCCGACTTTCCCGACTGCTAGACACCCTGCTAGTAACTATAACTTACACTGCATATAAATCCAATTTCCCTAACCATCTGATTCTGATGGTTTGCCATTTTTGGTTAAAGAAACAAAAAAAACACCTGTTTTCATAAAATCATATTATCTGTCCAATCAATATTTTGTTCTAAAAATCAATACCAAAATGAAGTACAACTGTTTAGCAGTGCATTGGTATCAACAGCAACTTCCCACGACAAAAATTACCCGAGCTGGGTAATTTCAAAAAAGTCGTGTTTTGAGCGTCGGCTGAAGGAATCGCGTAGCGCCAAAAATTCATTTGATTTCTAATCGTCGTGACAATGTTATACAGCTGCTACACAGTTCATTTATGTAATAAAATGAAAATTCAGAATATGATCTTTCAAATGATAAATATACTGTTCACTTTTGAGTTGATTATTAATGGTTTTTAACGTTACAAAATCCGATGGTTGGCCACTGCTAGGGTTAAGTTATTGTTAACTATCTATGGTCAACTTAGATAGTCAACTGTCTTAATACTGAATGTCTGAAAATTGTGACTGAATCACTAACTACAATAAGCCAATAATGACTGCATTACAAGACAATAATAACATTCTACAGAACAAAAACCTACTCCAACCGCAAAATATCATTCAAAAATTGCAATGGGATTCTGTGATATGCTAACTATCATGACCATGCCGTATCAAATCATTCGATGATCAAAACTAGCACTTGAGATAATATTGAATAATCACAATAAAACCATCAATGCAATCACAGCATATAGTATCACAGACATTCACAACAGATCTACATAACAGTAGACCCTTCCAGGAGCAATAACATATCATAAACCACCAACAATTGCACCCCACTGCATGTAATAACAACAGCTAAAACAATCACATCGCATCATGTCACTGGCAATCGCATGTTACATCAATGATGATAGTAAACAAGTCACAAAACTGTAACTGCTGGTTTCAATTTATATGATCGCAGCTCACAATTTACTCATGTTTTACAAGTTTTTACTGGTTAGGTATAATATATAAACTTGAACAAATGGTGTTTTTGGTATCTGGGGGCCTCAAAACAAAGTTATCACAGTCTCGGCCTTTAGTCTTACCATGCCACCTACAATAATAGCTTCTTCCCTAAGGGTAAACTCACTAAAAATGACTTTAAAATCTGAATGTTATATGTTAATAACATTTAATTACATGTCAAAATAAAAGTTGCCAAATATATCTCAATTCATTATGAGTTGCAATTACTAGGGACGGCAAATTGAATTCCATAAATAACACATTCCGACCTGCTAAAAAACTGCAATGTTTACAAAGTCCAGTAATATTAAGAAAACAGTAGAATGTATAAAAAAGTTCCAAAGTAAGATTTATATCTATAGAAATAATATAAAATAATACTGCAAGTTTCAAACATTTTAAAAAGGAACAATAAAACCTTACTAACCTATATATGGCTGCTAGCTGCTAAATGGAAAATCAACTGTTTTATCTGTTGGATATATTTAGTGTATTGTCATTACAGGTATAATCTGAAACTGATATCTACAGGAACGGTAAACTATCAGCTGATATCAAACCAAGGCATGTTTTGGAATACTTTATCTTCTGTATAACATTCGTGAACAATGTATATCACTAAGGAGTGGTATTACAAACAAAGAAAATTCTATTCTAATTAGTTTGCTACTGAAAACTCTGCCTTACTCAGGACAGGATTTCTAAATGTTAATTTCCCAGGTCTAAACTGAAACTGACACATTGTTCAGAGCATATAATTGAATTAACATAGAATACTTAAAAAACATATCCTTAATTTTTAGGGGGGGGCGAGTAGTGCTTTTTTAAATCAAGTCGAGTATTGAACCAAACTACTCGAGTATCGAGTCGAGTACAGTAGAACCTCGGTAAACCGAGCCTCGCTTATCCGAGATTCCGGGTTAACCGAGGCGGTCCTAATATGTGTACAGTATTATAAATTTCAAAGAGAAAGTAACACGCTCAAATAAACGAGCAATTGACAGCGTGCGCCTTCACTTACCGCAAACACAATACGCGCGCTGAACTGTATTGTGTTTGCATTCAACTACAGTAAACGTCGGCAGTTGTCGGGGTTGTTCGGCAAAGTTTGTGCGTAGCAGACAGTGCAATTCGGGACCGTTGTCGTTAGTTTGTCGAAGCCGCCATTTCGTGTTGACAGTGATTTGTTTACTCAGTTCTGTTTATCGCTGTTAACTTAGTGTGTCCGTGTTAATTAGAGAGATGAGTGCTAAGCGCAAACGTGTCGTTGTGTCTTTAGACTCGAAATTAAATGCTATGTTATGATATTTCTTGTACTAATAAACTGAACAAAACTCAAATCATTGTTTTATTTCATGGTTTAAACATATCTTGAGCTATTTATAACCCCAATTATGATTTTTAGGTTACATTCCGTGTTATCCGAGATTTGACGTATCCGAGGTGGCCTCGGTCCCAATTAACTCGGTTAAGCGAGGTCCTACTGTAGTTCTTTAAAGTTAAAAAAACTCATTTTATTTTTTTATTGAAAACAGTTTTTTACATATTAAACTTTAATTACAATCATAGGCTTTTATTGAATGATTAATTTTATTATTTATTTTATTTTAACCTTTATTTTACCATGGATGAATAATAATTTAAATACAAAATTTATAAAAAAAGGGTACTTTGTTAAAATATGAAGATACATCTAATAATATTAGTAGCCCTAATCAATCACTATAACATAATATACAAATATATATATATATATATATATATATATATATATATATATAAAAGCTGTTTTCAACAACCATAACAAACAAAAGACAAATATTACAAAATATACCCATACAAAGATTTTGGGCTAGTTTATCAAAATGAGAACAGTTTAACAAGAAAGTGATTACAAATGTTTAATTTCTATACAAGTAAACACAAACTGTTAGTTGTCGGGAGCTTGGACTCAAGGTAATGTTTTGCTCAGTTTGTGTTTGAGTAGAGAGCGATAGCTCACTTGACACCTGTCATTGTCTCTGAGGGTTTACTAAACAGGTTCTTGAAATATTGATAGTAAATGTGCTGAAGAAATTCAAAAGAAATATTACAAATACAATTAATTTTATGTCATAAGCTGATTATTATATTGCTTTGCAAGACAGAAAACTAACAACAAACCTAAAATTGTACATAAACCATTTGTTGTTCTACTGAGAAGATAAATATCTATATCTAATATCAATAATAGAAAGTAAAACAAGATAAATTCAAGATCTGTGGGATAAGAAGAAAAAATAAATTTTAAATGCAACCTTTAACTAATATGGATTACAACTATAATCTGTTGAAATACAAAATAAAAATATTAAATGAAAATGTTACTCCATACTAAATATTACAGTACTTTTTTTAAGAATTCCCAATATAACTAAAACACAAATAAAGAAAGTAATTAAAGTACAGAAATATCTTGTTGGTTTGGCTTAGTCAAATTTAAAATAATTGAGCTAATAAAGCTCATAAAAATGTAAAAGTAGTTTACAGTAGGGGTGTGCGATGCAGCGATTTTATTTTGATTCGATGCAACGATGCGATTCAAAGAGTTTTGATTTGATTCGATGCAATGCGACATGTTTCAATGATTAAAACTCAGGCTATACACCAACTTTTATGACCGACATGGATGATCTACCATCTTGGCCAAAGTCTAGTTATAATTTTCTGATTTGATCAATAATGCATCGCACACCTCTAGTTTATAGTTATTGTTTTTAGATGAATTTGACAAAACCACATAAGAGACTCAAAGATAATGTTGGTCAGCCAACTGATTTATTGCTTTAGATCTGACCCTACTCATTCCGTCTTCCTTCCTTGGCTCCAAGGTCAGATTTTTTACCCCCGACCCAAACACTCCCCGTGCCCCTCTCTTACTTATCTTACTTCGCAGGTATACATAAATAACTCACCTGTCATTGTAGAGTGTTAAAGACTACTTGAAAATTCGAGTTGAATTGTTGAAAATGGCATAGCTACTCCCGCCGTTTACCCAGGTTTACGCTGCTAACCAATGTTTAACAAAATAAGTGACTGAAATAAACAAAAATTAACCTAAAATCTATCTTTAGCTCATGAGACTCCTTTATTATGAGCTAAAATAAGATTTTGGGCTTATTTTGCTTAATTTCAGTCAATCATTCTGTTAAACATTGGTTAGCGGCATAAATATGGGTAAACGGCGGGAATGTATGCAATTGTCAACTACTCGACTCGAATTTTCGAGTAGTCTCTAATATTGGCTCGAAAACTCGAAAACTCGAATACTCACCCACCCCTATTAATTTTCCACCAGTATTTCACTAGTTTATTCACCGATAAATCAATAAATCGCAATATAAAAGTAAGAAGTAACAACTGTGACTTCTTACTTTTTCAATTACGGTACAAAATTGAGAGGAACTCAAAAAATTATGGTATGGATGTATTATATGAACCATAAGATGTAATTCTTGTTTATAATTGTCAGTGATGATGATTTTATGTTATTTATGAAATTATTGAGGACATTTTCCATCACTAATATAGAAAAACAAGTTTCACAGGGTTTTGAGATCTGGAATCTGATCTCATATTCAGGTGAGAATAATACCTAGAACATAACAAGATTAATGGCACAATCCAGGAAAAGTTAGAGAACAAAAATCACAGACAAGCTAAAACAGTGAACTGTAAAAGCAGTAAAAAAATTAAAGACTATCGTCTTGCCTGAACACCCCTGCTGTACATTTGTGCAGTAGTGTTGTCTCGTTCATGTGTTTGACTTTTATGTATAAATTTTTTGACTGCTTTTTGAGTTCTATGTTATGGTTTTTGTGTTTTTTTTCAGTTTTGCCTGGATTTTGTTACTTATCTTCTTATGTTATTGTTTTAGATATTATTCTAACCTTAAGACAGGACCAGATTCCAGATCCTTAATATTTGTTTACACAATATACACTGAGTTGATCTACTACTATTTAAGATACAAATACAAGCTCATCAGTATTTTATATCAAATATAAAGTCTTGCAAAATCACTCAGCACATAACACTCAGAGAAATTAACACAAAAAGCAACAGAGCTGCTTTATAGTAGTGGTGTTTACTCTAGCTTACAACTGTACAATGTATGAAGCAAAACAAATTTTTCACAAGGAAAACCAAACTACGACGACTTACTTACTTCGCTAACATGAGTAGTTTGTGATGACGACTGTTCCGTACTCAAGTTACGGAGGGATTCTGGTATGGTTATTCTTCCTTCTTTCAACCACTTATTTAATCTTTCGTCTTTAAATATTGGAATGTCAACCAGGTCTCCAGTGGAGGATGGCTGTAGGAGACTTGAGTTCTAAAAATATAAAATTCAAAATTTGTAACTTGGTTCTGTAAAAGCCAATCACAATGGCTCTAACTTTAACTCCACTATATTAAACATTATCTTAACTTCATAAAAGGACAACAAATAATACTTCATGTTTCCTATCAGAATGATCCAATTTGGTAGTTAATTGTTACCACGTGAATCATAATACAAGAGAAGGATTTTTATAAGAGCAATATCTAAGGGACTACTGAACCGATTTTTAAGCTTGATGTGTCAATTAGAAGAGGCACAGAGAAGAAAGAATCAGAGGTCGCTTTCGTATGGGAGTAGCATACGCCTCAGTGGCAGTTACAGTTTGTCCTGGTAGGCAGCGCTGAGATCTTGAAATGCGCTTTGTTCAAGAGGGAAAGGAAGTTGATGACGTACGAGAGGTATGTCGCATCCCCCTCCCGCTCCCGCTCAGTTCTGATGGCGATCCGCCTGGCGGCCCAAAAATGTGCAGAAAACGGAATTATCAGGCTAGGTGGCTAGACTAAAAGTGTAGAACACTGCAACGGAGCGATCCCAAGCGGTGAGCGTGCTGTCGTTTACACTTTCCTGGACCTCTTAAGAGTAATAAAACTACAATAAAACTTATATTTTTTTTCTGCCTAAGTTACCGCATCCAACGGTATAAATATATTTTAATTTAAAATTATAAGCAATTTTTAATAATGGAAAATATTATAAAGTTGTGTCAGCATGACATGAAAAAGTCAGTCAGCAAGAATTTTTTTAATTTTTGAGGTAGTACCAAACTTCCAGCGAGAAAGTTGTAGCTAATTAGTTAGTATTCAACTCTTATTGGAAAACATTTTCTATAGAACCTCTAGTTTGTTCAATAATCCGATGTAAATAACAGCTATGTTCATTTCTACACGCGCCACCGTCGCGTCGTAACGGCCCCACCCGGTTCATCTCTTATTTTAATTAGATGTTCACTTAAAAATATAAATTGACTACATTTTACTCCATGTTGTATTTCTATTATTCTTATTTAACATAGCTTTAAATTTCAATATTAAAAGAAGTTATTGAGGTGTAATTAGGCTCATGATGAATCTTATAATTTTATATGTAAGTAAATTAAACGTAAAATAAAAAGATTCTTATTTTTTATAAGATGTAAAACGTTATATGTTAGACTAAACATAGTTGTTTAGTTATATTTTTCTCGTGAAGTTGACACTTCACTTGCCTTACTGAAACTATTCGTATATAATTAGTTTTGCTTTACAGGTGTTTATATAGACAAGAATATACAATGTACATGTAATCCAGTTATTATTGTGCGATGATGGGTTAAGAAAATCTGCTACATGAACTAAGAAGGCTTGCTATGTGTATCTGAATAGAACATTTTATGTTTTGGGGTTTTGTTATTAACTTTAGGGCTCTTTTAACAATTTCTTACCGATTGACGTTTAAAGCTTTCATAAAACACATGCATGATCATCGATCTAATTCATTAGTTCCTTAAAGATCCTTTTTTTAAAAGGAATTTTCTGTTCTGTGCAGAGTATGTCTCTGGATTTTATCTGCAAACTCCATATAATAGTTGCCCATATTATCTTTAGGATTTCTCGCTCATCCTTTTTCCGTATGTGTATTTTTACGTGTGCATTTGTATTTAGATATTATTTTAAATCTGAAAATGTTTTTATTTCATTCTGATTTCGTTTTGAAGTTTACATTTCCATTGTTAATGCTTCTTATTGTTGGTTTTATCAATTTGGTATTATTTCCTATATCCCACATTGAACCCAAATCTTGGGCAACTTTGACAGTATATCACAAAACGAGCGTCAAAGCCAAAAAAAATCGCAGGGACATTATGTGTATACACAATCCAGAGTAGCTTTTATAAGTTTTGTTAAATGTTATTCAATTGATTCGTTTTTTAGATAGGTTTTTTTATAAAATTAAAGCCATGTCAACCACAAAGATAAATGCAATTTTGTATTTCTGTATAGGCCTATCCCTAAGCTGGGTGAATGCTACAACAGTTGACAATGTATTTTTATTTAGTTATGTTTTGACAATGTCCATGCGTATTCTTTTTATGGACTATAAAATATTTAATTTCATTTCAATACCTAGAACATAACAAGATTAGTAGCACAATCCAGGAAAAGTTATGGACAAAAATCACAGACAAGCTAAAACAGGGAACTGTAAAAGCAGTAAAAAAAATTAAAGACTATCGTCTTGCCTGAACACCCCTGCTGTACATTTGTGCAGTAGTGTTGTCTCGTTCATGTGTTTGACTTTTATGTTTAAATTGTTTGACTGCTTTTTGAGTTCTATGTTATGGTTTTTGTTTTTTTTTCAGCTTTGCCTTGATTTTTCCACTTATCTTGTTATGTATTCTGATTTTATTGTTAAGTATTATTCTAACCTTAAGACAGGATCAGATTCCGGATCCTTAATATTTGTTTACACAATATACACTGAGTTGATCTACTACTATTTAAGATACAAATACAAGCTCATCAGTATTTTATATCAAATATAAAGTCTTGCAAAATCACGAGAAATGGACACAAATAGCAACAGAGCTGCTTCCTAGTAGTGGTGTTTACTCTAGCTTACAACTGTACAATGTATGAAGCAAAACAAATTTGTCACAAGGAAAACCAAACCAAACTACGACGACTTACTTACTTCGTTAACAAGAGTAGTTTGTGATGACGACTGTTCAGTACTCAAGTTACGGAGGGATTCTGGAATGCTTGTATACAGTTCTTTCAACCACTGTTTTAATCTTTCGTCTTTAAATATTGGACTGACATCCAAGTCACCAGTGGAGGATGGCTGTAGAAGTCTTGAGCTCTATAAATAGAGAATTAAAAATCTTTAACTTGGTTCTGCAAACTCCAATCACAATATCTAACTTTAACTCCACTACATTAAAACATTATCTTAACTTCATAAAAGGACAACAAATAATACTTCATGTTTCCTATCAGAATTATCTAATTTGGTAGTTAATTGTTACCATGTGAATCATATTACAACAGAAGAATCTTTATAAGACCAAGATCTAAGGGTAAATTGTCAATTAAAAGAGGTCAAGGAATATATTCTAAGATTTTTCACTATTTTTTCATTTTTTGTAAGAATGTTGTGTATAAAAGTAATTTACATTAATATATCGGGATTCTCTTTCAAGTTTTCCAAAATTATTTCTTCATTTTCTGAAAAAAAAAACCCTGTGACAAAATTGCACAAAGTGGGTTCGACATAGCTAAACCATTGGTTTGCAACTAAAACCTATTGTTAAACCTGAAGTATTTCTGTTTCAAAACAATCTTGAGTAGTCTAACAATCTAATTAACAAATGCTTTATCTAATCCATTACGTAATTGCCTACATTTAATTAGATCAATAGTTTCACTTGCAGGTATAAATTTTAAATATCTAGTCACTAACCTACTATTTGCCTTTAAATCAATCAGTATGCTTAACCTTACTGACAAAATCATTACTATTTTTTACGTTATACAACAGACTGACAGAAATCCAGAATAATGTGGCGGAAGGCCGGTCCAGATTTAAACAAATTTGTCTCCCGGAGGTGTGCATGAGTCATACGAGACACAAACAAGGTAAAGTGATATCTGCACTAATAAAGTGGGTGCAGTGAATTGACGATCTCCTGACCCCTCTTCCCCCGTGCGGCCACTGCCACTGCCTCGTAAGTCATAAACGACATCAATTTTACTGAAACACAGAGCGCCTGACGATGCAACCTACATACAATTTGTGTAATGCGGGCTAATTGGGTGAAAACTGAATACTCTATATCCTGAAGTTTTCTTTTTTTCTTTTGTTTGCAACAAAAAATTCAAAATCATCAAACTGGGACCGGTGTCAAGAGTCTGAACCAGGCCGATCTGGAATTCTGAGAGCCTGCTATATTTGTATTCTACCCATTACTCTTAACACACAAATTGTATCAAGTCATTCATCCAAAATTTAAAATTGGACCTACCATGAATGCTGTAATAGTAATTATTAGTGATTATTAACAGATATTAACAGCATATTTAAAGAAAAATACATAATACTACTGTAGTAGTAATATCAATATCATTTATTGGCTTGTAAACCTTCGAAGAAAAAGGTACATGATGTCGGAGCGGGCATTATTATAACCAGACAATGTTCTCCTGTTATGAGAAACCCGTCGTAGTTCCCTCAGTTACCACTAGAGTTCAGGGAAGACTTGTTTTTAAAGTAATGCGAAGTGAACTTGTATGTCTGAGAAATGGGACCTCATGTCGGCCATTTTATTGCTCCATAAGCGACAAGAGGTACCTTTTCCTAGGCAGAACACGGTCTCCTTTATCGATTATTATGAGTATTTTATCCGTTCAAAACGGTTTTGTAATCGATTGTGTCTTGTAAACGACATTATAGAGAGCAGTAAAATGCAAAACACCGAAAATCAATATTTTATACCCAGATGACTTATTACACGACCTTTTTGCTTTCCAAACACACACACACACACACACACACACACACACACACACACACACACGCACACACGCACGCACGCACGCACGCACGCACGCACGCACCACGCACGCACGCACGCACGCACGCGTATATTGCAGTATTCGGCTCGGCTCGAGATTTGCAAAAAGGTTTGAAGTTCGAGCCTAATATTTAAAACGCCGACTAGTGAAAAGAGTCGTCTACAAAAGTAAATTTAAAGCAAAAAACTTTCCAGAATCAATGTTAGAATTCTCGTAGTTTGCGTCGGTAGAGCTCTATAACCCTAATGCTTTCGGTCCTTCGTAAAAGAAATAACCAAACATTAAAGTACTGTAATATTTTAAACTGGCGACCTGATCAGTGATCAACCAACGCAATGGAGCTACTTTCTCTACGCTCAATCACATCAAGCGGACCTATCACACTATTCCGTTTGCAGTGCAGTGTTGCTGTTGCCCAGTTGAGTTGTGCAATATTTCACGGTTAACAATAATTAATACAACAACCGTACTGCTCCAGAAAAAGTACCACAGGAAAAAAACTAAAATCCATTAAAACACTTTTTCTAATTGTTGTATTGGTACAGTCTTTTCTACAACTTACAACTTTGTACATTACACAATAATTATATTCCCTGGAGTCTGAAATTATCTCTGGCAACACTGATGGCATACCCACTTTGCGAACTGCCTTAAGACGTTGAGTGAAGATGGTTATAATGTAATAATGATTTAACGTGACCAATAGCTAGGGACAAGAGTGTAGGTGATGAACGCCTAATAATGAAGACGGCGTTATAATGTGCAGACAAATTAGTACTTGGATCAAAATTGGAATTTTTAAAAAAGTGACTAATTGCGATGTTCACAAAATCTAAGGATTTTTATTAAAAAAAAACTGAATGGTTACATAACGCATGTTTATAATACCGGTGGTCATATTATTTTAAAGGTTGATTATATTCTATGTACGCCAAAGGCCCTATCCAAGAGCAAGACGTGATCAAAATGGCGCAGTGTTTTCATCACGCTACGCTACAGCTGTGCGATTAAAATCATATTGTTAACTCCGCGGGATTGTTTGAATTTGTGAATAAACGTCAGTAGAAGTACAAACCATATCATTTTGTAACTGTATGCTTTCAAATTGTTAAAAGTTGTGATGGAAGAAGAATGCATTGAAATAGGTTAAGTCTATTAGGTAATAGGTTAGACAGAACATAAGCTAGCGCTACGATTATTGAATAACTTATTCCTATGAGTACAATAAAATATAAAGACTGGTTTAATAATTTATATTTATAAAAGGATATCCTAAAATTTACTATTTACAAATTTGAATGAGAGATAGGCTACTGGGTTTTGGCAATTCCCAAGGCTAGGGCCTAAGTCTTTGGTTAGATGGAGAGTACATATTGACATATAATCAATTATTATTGTTATGGCTATTAATAAATACGGCAATAACTGCATTAGTTAACCTATGGGCTCATCAGTCTAGTTAAACATTTTTAGTTCTCTACCTTTACGTTATTTTTTCACTATGTAGGCTACCAACTTTATATTTAAAGACAAATTTGTCGTTACTTTCAACTAGTGGTCTCAATAAATCTTCCTTTTTAGTAGCCTACTTATTTCGTTATTTTCCCACTGTAGGCCTTATTTATTTGAAGTATGAATAATGAATGTAGAAGAAGTGATTGAAAGATGACAAGTATTGAAAGTGTTAAATTATTTTACACTACCATAATGAATAAAATGTTTGTTCTTTTAAACATTAATATAAATAAAGAATACATATAGGCCTAATCAAAAATGCTAAAAGCTCGAGAAATTTGAAAAAATTCTGCCCGGCGTGGCTCGAGTCAGAAAATCACTAACGGTATATTGCACACCCCTAGAGAAAATTCCCATCAAAAAAGCTCGGCTCGAGAAAGCTCAAAGCTTAAGAACTTTGAAAAAAGCTCGGCTCGGCTCGGCTCAAGCCAGAAATCACTATTCGCACACCCCTACTAAAAATGAACTAAATACCCCCGTTGCAGCAAACCTGCATACTCAGCGAATTTCCATTGCATGTATATGTTTCTCACTACCACATAAAGCCAATTACCAAGTTTCACAAAAATACATGTATAAATAAGTGATGTATAGCAATTAATTTATTCTCCCTAAGAATAACATTAGGGCTGAGTACGCAGGTTTGCTGCTATGGGGATAATCAACAAAAACTAATTTTTGTATGCAAGTATCAAGATATCAGTACTAGTTGAAGCTACATACCAAATTTCAACAATATACATTTATAAATAATCGAGATATCAAATTTTAATTATTCTCCATAAAGGTACGTTTCCATTGAGACAAGTTCCGGGCTCTTGTGACGACACGAGTCGCGACACAAGTTTCAAGGGGGATTTTCAGATCTGTTTCCATTAGGACAAACATGATGCGTCAGTTGTAACCTGATGTGCTGAGACCGTTTCCAATACCTCGCTGCAACGTGTGTCATGGCGCTTTTTGGCGGCCTAGTGATGTATATGTAGTACATATTTAAGATTTGACCATTCTTTCTAATACCTATAGGTTTCGTTTTTATTTGTGAATGCAATTAATTTTAAAACAAATTTATAAATACATGCAACTAAATGGTTTTAAGACATATAGTTCACTTGTAAATTAGTTTAAAAGGTAAACTAAACATTATTGTCTGTATGCAATAAATAAATACATTTCTACACTGCATGTATACGTAACTTAAAAACTGTAGGTACCATATATATGTATCATGCATGCAAAAAAATAACCAAACAGATTTGATATTTAATATGGAAAGTTTAAAATATTTAAGCCAGTACACGTCGTTGAGGAAACCAGTAAACTACAGTCATGGTTAGTTGACAGTTTTTGTACTGTAATACACCACTTTAATTAAAAAATAATTAAACAAGTTTACTATTGTACGATTAGGATTAGACGCATCTAATATGAATAAAAGTGCAATTAATTATGGTCCCGTTTCAAAG
The DNA here is from genome assembly GCA_963675035.1 of Allygus modestus. NCBI lineage: Eukaryota > Metazoa > Arthropoda > Insecta > Hemiptera > Cicadellidae > Allygus > Allygus modestus. Next base: position 125,268,137 of record OY776113.1, read on the forward strand.
AATTATTATTGAAACACTGTTAAACAAAGAAAAACAGTTGATATTTCAATTGCTGGCGACTTAATTTCTATCTGTCTTGTATGTGTAGCGGGTCACATATATATATTGCCTAATAAAAGGATTTCATATAAAATATTAATAAAATTGTCAAAATAGGCTATAGGCCTATTTAGTGAGATTAAAAGATTAGCCTATTAAAAAACTTTTTTATATAAGTCCAAATTGTAGTAAAGAAATGAATTAGTTTAGGAAATATAGGTAGGAAGAGAAGAAACATAGAAACCAACTTTAAAAAACTGATGGATAAAATTTACAATGTAAATGCAAACCTATTGAGCAACAATTGATCGATAACAAATGACGTGATTAAGGATAAACTAACGGATAAAATCAAAACTGTTAAGGGATAAAAGAATCTCAAAATTACATCTATAAAAATAAAATATACTGTTAATAGCGTAAATCGTAAATAATTTAATAAATTAAATTACATAACCTTAAATAATGAAATGCAAGAATTGAAGTTCAGATGAGTGAAGAAGGTCATAGTTGGAAATAGGGATATAGGAATTATAGTTTCAGATGAAATATAGGTAGAGTGAAGTTGGAAAGTCATTAGTTGGAAATAGGGATAAAAAGAAGAGAAATCTTGAAATATAGTGGTAAAAATCATAATAACTCGAGTCTCTGTGTATTCCAAAAAGGTGAGTCTCCTTGAAGTCAGGTGACTGACTCAACCAATGGGATTGCGAGGATTCATTAGATGCCTAGGGGGGGTCTCTTTTATTAATACAAATTACGACGCAAAGGGACATTTCTGTAATGACGAAGGCTTTTAGAGAAAGGATTTTGTAGTTTCGCCATTTTCTTTATACAACATTCACGAGCGTGAAGGAGTTTCTGTCTGTCTTCCCCTTCCGTGAAGTGAAGACGTGTAAGTCCTGGCTCTTGAGCAGGCTGAACTATTTCACAACACAATGTGAAGTTTTTAAGTATTGGTTTTGCTTGAACATATTAACCAGTTAGTGATGATTAATAATAAATTAATTAAAACCAAGAATTCAAGAAGAAATTGGCGTAAGTAGGAAAACGATCGTAAGAATAGGGAGGTCAGGAGACTTGTTGCACATTGTCCCAATAATTACAAGACGATGGGACGGAGTTAGTAACAGTAACATTTTAAATTGAATTAATAATTATAAAGAAGCTTCAAAACAAAAAACTATTATTGACTTTCAACAAAATAACATTTTCTGATAGTTATGACATAACTTCTCTGTTTCCTTTCCTATAGCTTAAGTAAATAGGAGTAGGATAATTTCTGTGCTTCCTTTCCCTTTTAATAAGTAAATTAAATTTGTATTTTATTATTTGCCATAACTTAAAATCAATATAGAATTTTGATTATTGAAATGACGTTTCATTCATCTTACATAGCTCCCACCACGCACCCATAAAAAACGACCCTGAGATAAGAAGAAAATAGGCCAAGCAAATTTTTAATTGTAAAATAAGATATGAATTGAAAAATATAAATTAATAAAAGGTACAAGTTACATATGCGGACGATACAAATACAGTCATTTCTGGGAAAACTGAAGAGACAGTAGAAGTCTCATCTCATATTGGCTTGTCACTGATCAAAGAATTTTTAAATAGTAAGAATCTCCTTTTAAATTCTGACAAATCAAGCTTCATTTCATTTTTGACTAATCAGGCAAAAAATAGACCGAACCCAAGTATTTTCATTGATGAGAACGAATTAATAGATCAAGTACAAGACACAAAATTTCTAGGTTTGATTACTGAAAAAAATTTGAGATGGGACAAACATGTTGATCATATACTGCGTAAAACTTCGAGTAGTCTATATGCCTGAAGACGTATGGAAAAACAATGCAACACTGATTCATTAAAATCTATCTATTTTGCTTTAATTCATTCGCATATAGCTTACAGAATTAGTATATATGGAGCAACCACCAAGAAAAACATGAACAAAATTTTAATTCAACAGAAAAGGGCATTACGTATCATATTTAATCTAAAAAGTAAAGAGTCTGTAAAACATATTTTTTCTGAATTAGATATATTAACAGTTTATGGTCTGTATATTTATGAGACGATAAAATATGTTAAAACAAATAGCTTTTTAACAGAAAATAGAAGTCATGGCTACAATACACGATCTCAAAGATATGTCGAGAAACACAGACTGGAAATATTTAAAATTAAACCTTCCTATAAAGGGATTAAATTCTTTGACTGTTAGCCCAAATCTTTAAAAGATGAGAGTAACATTGCAAGTTTCTTAAATTGTTAAAAAAAAACCTAGTAAAGGAAGCTTTTTACTCATTGGACAATTTTTTATATAATAGATAAATTAAGACAATAGATTTATGAGGCTTATGTTGTATATGTTATCTGTAAATATTCATGACTTGTTCATTATATATACTGTATATGCTTTTCTGAATAAAGAATTTTGATTTGATTTGATTTGATATCCGGTCAAGTGGTTTGGGGCTATATTTGGACAATGTTGCACCGGGGACAGGTTCAGGCCGTTTCCATTAATCTGGGGCTCATGTGACGGTAACATGCCCGGGGCAAAACTGTCCGGGACAGGTTTGAGTCGTTTCTTGCGACGAAACCTGCCCCGCGAGGTGTTTCCATTCGAACAACTCGCGGTAACATGTTACTGTCTCTTGCGAAGACTCATGTTGCGACGCGTTTCTGTCCGAATGGAAACGGGGCTTAAGGATAACATTGGACAACATACTGTGTTTAGCACTTTGAATATCTTTGCAACGGTTGGACATAGAATCTTAATTTTAACACCAAATTATTGTTTTGAGCTGAAGATATTGGTAAAAACAAATGTGAAGTTTTCTGTAGAATTAACTGAGAAAAAGCTAACAACTTTTTTCCCATAAGATTAACATGGGAAATTTTATGATCAAGTTTTTTGGATTTCCTCTGCAACCACTTAACCTAGGTTAATAATTCAAAATCCCATTTTTTTTTTTTGAGCTCTATAAAATGTTCAAAACCAAAATTGAGTATTTTAAAAATTTTAGGGTGAAAAATTCAAAAAACTGATTATTGTAATATTTTGAACCCCCATAATGGTCCGATTTTTCTGGTTTTCACACTTTAAGTCATGAGTGTTGCTTTACATGTTTGTGCCAAATTTTATCGAAATCGTATGTTTTTTTTTTGAAAATTATCAAGTTAAGAGAGTCACACACATATATACATATATGTATGTATATAGATGATTGAAAGAGGTCGTAGTTTACAATAACCACCAACAGAGTATACTGTTGTCAACTATTACTTATCCTCTCAAGGAGGGGATAATACAACAGATGGTGTGTCAGGAAGCAAACATAAGTTGATTATTACTTGCTTTCTGGGGTGGGGATATTTTAAAAGTTAACGTAAATAACTAAATTAAATAGTTGACAGCAGCACAATCTGTCGGTGACCTAATCAAACTACTTCAATTTTAAATTCTAGCATACACTAAAAGTGGGACAGCTGGACCATATGGATGGGATGTCTCCTTCAGTATTCATAGTCAATGATTATACCGACCACAAAATGTTATAACAATTTTAAAGTGTAATTAACCAAACAAACTATATTGAACAAAAGTAAAGTTGTTTTCTTATTTAGCCCACTACTTACAAGCATTTTGAATGGCTCGTAACATTTCTGAGACTCTCAGAAGATAGCAACATCGTCAAGGAGGGATTAAAATGGATTTCCGCCATCAGCTGCTGTTCTCGATTGCCACGTATTCTGCGAGGCAAGAATCTAAATGAAGGCGACTTGTACTTGTGATTCTTGTCGCGATATTAAGCTGAGCCCCATATACGCACATACGCGATAAGATGGACTAGTCGAGACACTATCACCAGTATCACCGCGCCGGCCGATGAATGACCTTTCAACTGACCTTGATGAGTGAGGGAAAGGAGGGGTTTTGTGACGCGACAAACGACAAATTCTGTCGACAAAAGAGTACTTTACACAATTACAGTAACCTCACCTATCATAAACCCCGCAGCGTGCTTGTAGAGGTGGTGGTCGGTATGATGCATAAGTACCGATATATATTTAGACATATATAGATATAAATAAATTTGAACGAAGTGTTTTTGGCATCTGGGGACCTCAAAACAAAAACTTCAATGGTCTTGGGCTTAAGTCTTACCATGAGACCTATGGTAATAGCTTCTTCCCTATAGGGGAAATTTGCTAAAAAGGAAAACATAACTTTGGCATGCAAAACTTTTGGAAAATTGGAACAACAACTTAATCATAATATAAAATCAAAGGTTAAGGTGATGGATTAGATGACACTGGTATATATAAGTTAAATTGCAACGAATGCCCAAAATTCTATATAGGACAGGCAGGACAATCTTTTCAAAAACGTTTCAACGTCTCGTGTGAGCAACGAGACTAGGCTCACACTTTGGTTGGAAGGTGAGTGAACTGCCGCACACGCAATCGCAGTGGTGGGGGAGCTGTGCTCAGCGCAATGCACAAAGGTTCTTTAATTTCTGGATGAACCTCTTAATATATTGGTTACAATAAGATATGGTATTTTGTAACTTTAATAGGAAAGCCTTTTTGCTTGTTAGTGTTTAGCTGATAATAAAGAAAATTAGTATATGCCTGAGGGTTCAACCAACAAGAAAATTAAATTTTGTTATTTTAACTTAGTGATTACGACAGTAGCAAAATCTTAAAATAATTATACAAAAAAATAATATTAACTGTCTCAAGGTATACATGAAAGTTGTATTATGCAATAGGTAGCCTAATTAAAAACTTAAAATTTATATTTTTTGAGTGACTTGTTTAACCCGGTAGGGAATTTTAACGGTCTCAAGGTATACATGAAAGTTGTATTATGCCTAGTTGTTGAGTAGCCTAGTTAAAAACTTGAAATTTATCTTTTTTGAGTGACTTGTTTAACCCTTTAGGGATATGACTCTCTCTAATACCTTAACCGGTAAAGTATGACCCTTTGAGGAGCCATTCCAGCTTTTGCCTAGGTGGGAGAAGAAACTGTAGAATCTCGGAGTGGCCGGTTCGGGAATTGATCCCAAGATCTCCCGAATGAAAGGCGCTTGTTCCACTCTCAAAATATTTTCCTGAGAGTCTAAGCCAATTATACTTGTACAAAATTATAAATGGTTTTGTTACGTTGTTGATTTGACCTGACAAAGGTATCTTTGATACTGAAAGGCCTCGTCAAAAGTACATAACCGGATTAGAAATTAATTTTGAAAACAAGAAAATTATCCTAAAATAGTTGTTATTGCAACTCTTTGCCACAATTTCATCCTCAATTCTTAAAACCCCATGGTTTTCTATTTGAGTCCAGTGCAAAAATGGCTGGGATATTCAAAAAATGCCAACCGAAAAGAGATCAATGTATACATGGCTGTTCACTAGTAGGTCAAGGTGATATCATCATCATCATCAGAAGGGGCGGACATGAGTCCCAAGGCACAACAGCCGCAGTGGGCTTATTACGCACTCCCGAGAAAGAGATTGGGAGTTGGTATTAGGACTCCTCCAGGTTCATATGTATATATCATTATTAGTACTTCCATATATTACATTACTTATTTACAACACAAACTAAATAAAATATAAAAAAATAAATAAATACGTGCTTTATTTCCAAAATGAAAACCATGAACATCCAGGTCAATTAAAAATTATAAAGTTACATCACAGCAAAAGTCTTTCTGACTGTCAGCTGGGTTGGCAGTTTATAAATGATCACACCTTTTACTATAAAACACACAAGCACTATTTAAATATAAGATTATGTAGTATTCAAATTGTTTTCTTTTTCTTTTTAGATTAGCAATACCAAAAATCACAATATCCTTAAAATGAATATGCAAAACAGTATGCACAACAGTATCCTTAAAATTAATAACTATAGCACTTTATCACTAATATACTGAATAATAAATACAAACAATGTGACGAATTAACCCTCCTAATTAAAAATTAAATTCAGCCACAAGCTGCCATCTGACTTTCCACGCCTCTTTTAAGTAATTTCCCAGCCTAAACCAATCCCACCTGTTCAAAATGTCTAAACATTCTTCAAAGCTTAAAGTTGTTTTCAAAAGCCAATATTTTATAATACCATTCAAAATCGGGCACCGCGCATGAAATCAAAAATATTTTCATTCTCTTGTAAATTGCAAATAGAGCATAAATTATTTCTGTTCAAAACCCATGGTTTGTAATTAAGGTCTACAATTTCGGCACGGGCCTTCAATACCCACCGAATAATATTCAGAGGAATGTTATCACATAGATAACTGTTAATTCCGAGCTCAAGATTCAATAATGCGTAAACAGCGTGGTGTTGTGCCGCTCTGGCCCTTATCATGCAAGCGTACTTGGCCGCGTCCACCAAGGTCAGCAGCTGATCGCCAGCCCCTCCCCCACCGACAACTACGTCCACCCCCAACTCTCTCCCCAGTCTGCGTAACTCGTAACACCAATACACGTTTTTCTCAATCACTTTTCGAGCTCGTATATTCGGCAACCAATTTGGCTGTAGCGTCAATACCCGTTTTAAGTACTTTATGTGCATTCCTAAAGTGTAAACAAAAAGTTTATCGATGCCCGTCTCTAGATACAGTACGTAATTAGGCGTGTTGTCCGGCAAACAAAAGATTCTCTTGATAAAAACCCTTAATACTCTCTCTAATGTGTCTAATCTTTGTATCCCCAAATTTTACACCCGTAACACACCATAGCACTAATGATTGATGAAAAAACAACTTGTTTTGAATTTAGCGGCACTCGCTCATTTCCTATCAAGTTTCGCCAAGTTATGTTCATTGCCAATTTTGCTATAATGGATTTTTCATTTAAGTGTGACTCCCAAGATAACTTTGGAGTTAGTGTTATACCCAAATATTTGTATTTATTAACTACTTCAATAAGTTCTTCACTTTTTAACTTTCCACCTCCTAAAAACCATTATTTTCGATTTACTTAAATTAACAACTAAGTTCCACATATTCTAAAAGCTTATTTATTATTTGTTGAAGGCTAACTGCAGTAGGAGCTAAAATTACCAAGTCATCAGCATAAAGTAATACATTCACTCTGTATCCTCCTAAGTTACAACCACCTTCTAATACCTCAGGAATATTGTTAATAAACAAGGAAAACAATAATGGATAGACATGTGCGAGTACTCAAAATTTCGAGTTCGAGCCGAGTTCGGCACTGAAACTCGAGGTTTTACTGAAACTCGAAGGTTTCGAGCGAGTTTACTCCCGCCGTTTACCCGCGCTACCAAGGGTCATCCGCGGCCGCGCGTCGTCTGTAAATTCAAATTGAGTGGGAACGCATTTGAGGTGTTAAGAGTTGTAGTGTGGATTTTAATGTTTTATTAATAAATAAATAAGTTGTGGCTTATAAATTTGTGTTTCTCTTTACACCAAAGTGGAGGATTTACCAGGACCTTTAGATTGTGTTGTATGAACACTGTCTGTATAGTCCACTTTTGAGTTAACCTAACCTTGTAATTTTTTAAAGTAAATATCAAAAACCGGTTTGTAATTAAATCTATTGGTAAGCCTAAGAAGTTTGTGCTTGTTTTTAGATCCATTATAATTGAAATTGAATCAATCCATTAATTTTAGGCTCAACTGTCATTTGGCATTGAGCTGTTTTAAAAGACAAGTGATTTGTTTTGGCCTTGTTTAAGTTTCATTAATGATTTTTTAGATAATTTGTAATATTTTAAAACTCTATTCAAGACATGGCTTCAATGTTATCGATTGATTTACCAAGCACTTTCAAACATATCTTCATGTTGTTACCAACTGATTGTTCTTATTAGGACTATTAGTGTTAAAATTAATGCTAAGATATGTTAGTAAATACATTTTGTGTGGTAAGTAAGTAATAGTTAATGTGTTACCTTGTAATAGGCCTTTTAAATATTAAAATAAAGTTTATTTTAACTTATAAGGCCTAAATGTAATTTTATTTTCTCCATTCGTAGAAAGATGTAGCTTAGGCCTAAACATAATATAAAAAACATAGGATAAATAAAAAAGAGGAAATAAAATAAAAAACTGAGTTTATTTTGTAATGAAACTGTTAATTAATACCATATAGGCTATAACAACCTTAACACCAAAAGATTAAAAGTATTTTATCTTCATGGTAAATTGTTATGCAATAACTTTGGTATGATTAATTATCAGATGAATGTACTTACCCTTTTTCCAATGAAGCAGGAATCCATTTATTTTACTTACTATTGTTATTTTCAGGTCATAGTGACTAGTAAAGTATATTTTAATAACAACATTTGTAATTGGAACCCTGTACACTGTTTTGATCCAATTCAACTCGACCTATGTGTTTTTTTGTTTATTTGTATACTCGACTCGAACTCGAGATTCGAATCTTTTGCCATTTACTCGACTCGACTTAAAAAACCTGTACTCGCACATCTCTATCGATTTATAAATGTATATTGATGAAACTTGGTATGTGGATTCACGTAGTACTGGTATATTGATATTTGCACAAAAAATTGATTTTTGTTGATTATACCTGTAGCAGCAAACCTGCATACTCAGCCCTAATGTTATTCTTATGGAGAATAAGTAAAGTTTTATATCTCCCTTAATTATGAACATAAATTAATAATACTTAGTATGTAGCTTCACCTGGTTAAGTTATATTGATAATTGCACAAACAAATATTTCTTCTCTTTCTTTTTGCAGCAAACCTGCGTACTCGGCCCTAATGTTATTCTTATGGAGAATAAATAAAATGCTATAGATAATTTATTTATGTATTTTTATGAAACTTGGTAAGTGGCCTTATGAGGTAGTGAGAAACATATGCATACATTGGAAATTCGCTGAGTATGCAGGTTTGCTACGATGGGGGTATTTTAAGTATAATGTAGATTGTGGCCGAACTCAATTGAAACAAATGTGCTTTCTGGTTTAACTTCCTGTTTTTTATTTTATTTTTCTGTTTATTTATAATGTCATCAATGATAGTGCTCCATTATCCGTTACTCTGCAATGTATTGTAACTTTTACATGTATTTTAAAATATTATATTCCGACTCATATCTTCTTTGGACATGGGTAAATTTAGTAGCTGTTGAACAAAGCTATAATAAGCTGCCATTTCATGGGATTGTGGGTGGTTAGATGAGGCGTGGATTGTTTGGTCTGTTCCAGTAGGCTTCCTGAATATTTTATTTTGTTATTATATCTGGTAAGAGGGAGATCAAGGAAGTTCTTACAGTTATTTTGTTCTGTTTCCAGGGTAAATTTTAAGTTGGGTGGTAATTGTAATCGTATCATCTACATATCTTTTATGAAACAAAATCTTATCTCTGTGTTTATTCTGGCTAGAACAAATATTCTTACTCTCCATGCTGCTTAAATAAATTTCTGATAATATACAGTAGAAATCCAATTATCCGAACCCCAATTATCCGAATATCCAATTATCCGAATCGATTTTGAGTGAAATAATATAAATATAAAAATCAAGAAAATAACAGCGGGAGCGAGTGTAGCGATAATGCGCCGTGAGCGCTAAAATAAAAGCCCGCGCTGTTACCTTCCGGACGATATTTTCGCAGGGAACAATGAGTCATACCCCCTTCCCGCCCTGCTCATCATCAGTCGCTACTGTTCTTTCACCGAGATTATCGTTCGAAATGAGTACAAAACGTAAACGTGTTGTCCTTTCGCTAAGTGATACACTCACTTTGCTCGAGATGTTCAAGTGAAATAACCAACATTGAACAGTGAAATACGTACAGTATGTATTGAAAAGAGCAACTGTATATACTATATTCAATTTAACTCCTGTAATTTAATTTTTATGACGAATATTCTTGATACAGTTCGCTCACTTTCTGTTCACTACATTTATGATAACTTTGTCGATAAAATTCTGATTTTTTATGTATGGTGATGTTTTTTGCTTAATTCCCGAGGTATACCTGATTATCCGAATTTCTGCATATCCGAATTGGCCCGATCCCCAATTAATTCGGATAATTGGAGTTCTACTGTACTAGATAAGGGTGAAACCATGGCAAGGCCTTCCCTTTGTAAATAATATTTGCTATTAAAACTGAAATAATTCTGCTCTAAGTCACCTTGAGTAAACTGATCGAATCATCAATAGCTTCAGGGCTAAGGTTGGAATTGGCTGTTCAGGGCTAAGGTTGGAATTGGCTGTTTAATTATCTTTGGTAATTTCTAAAGTCTTCTGCATTGGAACATTGGTATAAAGATTCACAATATCAAATGAAGCCATAATATGACGGTTTTCTACCTTCATAATCTTGGTGAAATCAATAAGTTCCAAACTGTTTTTTTTAGGCTATGGTTGTTACTTAATTTTACATTATCTCTCAGTAATTCGTCCAATGTTTTAGCTAACTTATATGTTGGGGCTGAGATAAAGTTTGCAAGGGGTCTAATGGGCATCTGCTCTTTATGGATTTTTGGCAATCCTCTCAATACTGGAGCTTTAGGTTTAATGATTTTGAGGTATTTAATGTCGTCTCTATTTAATATATGTTGGATTTTATTCAATTGAGTTCAGCCACAATCTACATTATACTTTAAATAATGATCTAAAAAAGCAAAACATAACTTTGGCATGCAAAACTTCTGGAAAATTGGAACAACAACTTAATCGTAATATAGAATCAAAGGATAAAGATGATGGATTAGATGTCACTGGTATATAGAGCTTAAATTGCAACGAATGCCCAAAATTCTATATATTAAAAAAACAAATTTTAAATGTTAATGTTTCTATGTGTCAGTACAAATTTGTGTTTAGTGTTGAAATGTTTTTAAATTCAAGACGATGACAGTATTTTATTCTGTGATACAACACGATTTTATAATGGGACAAAACTAGTAGGGGTGGGCGAGTAGTGTTTTTTCAAATCGAGTCGAGTCGAGTATTGAACCAAACTACTCGAGTATCGAGTCGAGTCGAATAGTTCTTTAAAAAGTAAATAAAAACTAATTTTATTTTTGTACTGAAAACAATGTTTTTTACATATTAAACTTTAATGATAAACGTAACATTTTATTGAATTATTAATGTTATTATTTATATTATTTTAACCTTTATTTTACCATGAATAATGATTTAAATGAAATATATACATATAGGCTATACTGTTTTCAACAACCATAACAAACAAAAGACAAGTATTACAAATATATATCCATACAAAGATTTTGGGTTGGTTTATCAAAACCAGAACATTTTAACAAGTTAAGTGATTTTTTTACCCCGACCCAAACACTCCCTGTGCCCCTCTCTTACTCATCTTAACTCACAGGTGTCCATAAATAACCCACCTGTCAATGTCTCCTTTCATATGAGCTAAAATTAGATTTTAAGCTTATTTTTCTTTATTTCAGTCACTTATTTTGTTAAACATTGGTTAGCGCCGTAAACGTGGGTAAACGGCGGTGGTAACTACGCTAATTTCAACTATCTGGGGTAAACAGCAGGAGTAGTAAACTAGTCGACTCGATAGTTTTGAGTACTTTTACTACTCGACTCGGCCTTCGAGTAGTCTTTAGTACTCGAACAAATACTCAAAACTCGAGTACTCGCCCACCCCTAAAAGCTAGTCCCGAAACTAGTAATCTTATCAACTTGTGGATTGATGACGACAAGGTAAGTAACCTTATTTTTTAAGTCATACAATCAACCCAGGAGGCAAATAGCATGAATAAATTCACAATGAATTTGATGATTGTCTACAAACTTCAATAGGTCGGACATTTCATGCATTCACAAACCAAACACACTGTGGATCTCAGATTTGGTGGATTTTCGATTGACACCACCAATTTCAACTAGAGGGTGAGTGTACTGCCGCACTGCGGTGGTGGAAGAGCTGTGCTCAGCGCAGTGTGCAAACGTTCTTTACTTTTTGGATGACCCTCATATATTTCATTAAAAGTACCAAAAGTGGCCCTTTCCGGTCCATGATCAAAGCTCCGCCTTACACAAAACAAGATGGATTCCGGACATCAAGCACCGGAAAAAACTCTTTTGGGACAAGTGTGATTAACAACAGTCAATCAGCAAAATTGGCAAAATTGTATTTAGTAGTTTAATTTATTTCATAATCAGCTGATAAGTGCATAGCTAACTTTAGGTGCACTTTTAAAAATTATCTGGAAACAGCGATATTGATAATTGGATGTAAACGTTGAAAATAGCTATTTTTGGTGCAGTATGATTAAAAATCTGTTATGTGCCCTATTTTTATGTGTGCAATATAGATATTAGAAGGAACAATATAAGAAAGTATCAAAAAGTATTGCACATTCAACATTTAACATGTATAAGATTGTCCCTTTTTAAAGAGGTGCGGGGTGAATTTCCACCACATTCCGTTACATAAACTGCCCTGATTAAACTAATGTATTAAAAGAAAACACCTCACCACAGTCTTGTAGAGTCATTACCTTGTCACAGGGGGATGCACTTTTATTTCTGGAAGTGCCACTGGAATTTTCTGGAATCCGAATGGTTGACACATCAGGCTGAAAGTCAATAGCTCAGTGATAAATACACCTTTTTTCTAAAATTGACAGACGATATATTTTAAAAACTAGGTTATTTAACAACTTTTATTTTACTTTTACTAATTTAATACATTTGTTTAGACAAATGGGTGGTTAGATTTTTGTCATTAAATCATGTTGTGACAACATTTTGGGTTTTAGATGAACTATCTAATACCCCGCATTAACGCTTACAGTAATTTTTATCTGTGGAACTTAGAGGCCGTACCCAAGTTGGCAGTGTGAAGCCTTTTGTTTTAGATGACTACTTCACATATGTGTATTGTGTGACTAACGTTTATCTTCGTTAGAGGGCTAATAACATTTAGGTATTCTATCTGACTCTTGCACAAACTAAATACTAGAAAGTCGGCTTTTAATAATATTATAAAACCCTTGGGCCTTTCTTACAAATGTAAATTTCAAAATATTTCCTAAACTCTGTGTAACTTCAATTTTGAATAAAAATTTAGGATGTTAGCCGCAATTTTGAATAGGCTGTATATAAGACCACGAAAAATTTTATATATATAAAATCACATAAAACCAAAATTATCTACAAAAACAGTTTATATTTCGGTTTACACCATCTTCAGAACTTGATATAAAATTAGATAACCTACATATTTGATAACAACTAACTGAGTACCATGAGTTGCAAATCTTATCAGAAATCATATGTTTTTAAAAACAGTAAATTTGTGCATCTATATATATTAAATAATTGGAGCTTTGTGTAACTTTTCCCTAACGAATGTTTAGGCCTTTTGGGCACTTTGACTCGGTCAATAGTTGGCATGCCTGTTAGAGACTTCTAAGTGACGAAACACTGAACTTTTTGGTGATTTGTGTAATTGGCTTGACTTGATACGTATTTTCGAAACTGTCACCGTGTTTCTTTCCGTGTGTCACTAGGGGTTTGGTCTCATCCTGATGCTTGTATGCAAACCGGTGACCCTTCATCCTTACTCTTAGTGTGTTTGTTGTAGAGCCAATATAATCTTTAGGGCATTTTTTACAGTTTATTTGGTATACAATATTATTTGAGTCACAGGATAAATTGCCTGGTATTTTGTATATTTTTGATGTTGAGCTGCTACTAAAGGTTGATGATTCTTCAATTTGTTTGCATACAAGACATCGAGGTTTCTTGCAGGGATGCGATCCGGCGACTTTTCCGCTTGTTTGCTCTATCATGGGAAGTTTTGGTTTTGAAATAATATCTTTAAGAGTAGGCGGTCTTTTAAAGACAACTCTAGGTGGACATTTAAAGATATTGTTTGTCAGAGGTGAAGACTGTAGAATGCGAAAGGCAATCTTTATAATATTGTTAATTTTGTGAAGTCCAGGATGAAACTGGGTTATGAGTTTAGGGACGTCATTGTCAAACAAAGTTGAAGCACCTTGTTGATTCTGTGTTTCAATTTTTTCTTTCGACAGTTGTTCAGGGTACCCTCTTTCTAATATAGCATTTTTTATTTTCATCTTGTATTCATTCACATCCCTGTCTTCACTGCATAGTCGTTGAGCTCTCGTTTCTAGACTTTTTGGAATTGATTTCTTATTATAAAGTGGGTGGCAGCTACTGTAATGCAAATATTGAAAAGTGTTGGTTGGTTTTATATTAATTTTTTGCTTAATTATGTTGTTCACAATAAAAACGTCAATGTCCAAGAATGTGACGGATTCCGATGATATGGACCATGTAAATTTAAGGTTGTTGAATGAGTTTTTAGTGATTCTAAAAAGTTGTTAAGTTTTTCAGTACCGTGTGTCCATATCATAAAAATATCATCTATAAAACGCATCCAACAAAGAGGTTTCAGGAGTTGAGTATTTAGGAAGTCATTTTCAAGTTTTTTCATAAACAAGTTAGCATATGAGGGAGCCATTCTAGTGCCCATCACAGTTCCACGCTGCTGAAGGTAGTGTTTATCTTCAAACCGAAAACAGTTACACGTAAGAATAAAAGTCATCAATGTAGTGAGGAAATCTGTGGTCGGTTGTTTATTTGTCGATTGAGGAAAGATTTAGCAGCTTTGATACCTTCATTGTGATTGATATTTGTATACAATGACACAACATCAATTGTTACTAATTGCACCCCTTGAGGTAAGGGTTGAGGTAAATGTTTTAACTTTTCAATGAAGTCATCAGAATTTTTTACGTAAGATGCAGCTTCTTTTGCAAATGGTTGAAGAAAGGTGTCAACGTATGCTGATATCCGTTCAGTTGGTGATCCTATAGACACTACTATTGGTCGTCCTGGTGGTGGGAAAACACCTTTATGTACTTTGGGTAGTAGATAGAAGACTGGAGTTTGGTAGTTCGTATTAATTAGCATCTCAACCAAATATTTATTTAGGCCTTCTGAGTTGGCATTAGCTTGTATGTATTCAGATATATTGTTATTTATCTCAGTTGTTTGGTCTTTCTCTAGAAGTTTATAAGTTTTTGAATCGTTTAGCTGTTTGTACGCTTCTGCTGTATAATCTGATTTGTTCATTATCACTGTTATATCACCTTTGTCTGCCGGCAGTATGAATATATTATTTTTTAGAGAAGAAATTGCCTGAAACTCTTGAGTTGATAGGTTCTTATTTTTAAGAAGATCAGTGGGAAATTTTGGGTTTGAAACATTAGAAATTACCACATTCAAAAATTGTTCTAATGGATGGTCAGAACACAATGGTTCGGGATCCGAATCATTTACTATAAATTTTCTATAAAAAGCTGTCAGTGATGGATCTTTATTAGCGTTTGAATTATGGGTATCTTGTTTTTGGATACTTTTCATGAAATGTTTACGCATATATACATTATATAAACTTCGCTTACTGGAGTAGTTAACAATGCTGATCGATCCTGAGAGGGCCGGGGAGTTGAAGTAAATATTTGCTCATAGTCAATTGAAGGGAATCCCTCGAATGCAGAGCCACCATCAGATGGTTGATTATAGCTTGACTGTTCATCATTTATCTGGAAAGAAATTAAGGTCATAATTAGTTTGTTTTCTGCTTTTTTCTTTAAACTCTTAAGCCAGATTGGCACCCAGGATTTTATCAATGGCGCAACAATGTTAAATTTTCTTGATTTCTGTGACTGCCCATTTTAATAAGATAGTTAATCGTCAAACAAAAGAAAAAAGTGGATTTATTAAAAAGAAACAAATTCAAAAGGCTCATACTAAGTAATATTACTTAATATCATTAGCCCCTTACTCAATCGGTAACATTTCATATCTTATGTTTATGTTTATGTTCTAGATAGCCTATAACATTCTAGACTAGATATGTTATGTTCTTTTTAAATCTGTGGATCTGTAATGAAGGTGCAATATTTGTGCACTATAATATATACCTATTACTGTGTAATATATGTAGAGTCCTTCATATTCGTTATATTTCATACTGGTCCTATTTCATATTGGTAATAGTTCACACAGGTAAGAAAACCAAATCGATCACGCTGGTTACACTGGCCGTCTCCTGGCCCCCAGACATATCGAGGTTTCCCTACAAGTACCTGTGTTTTCTTTCCTGTGGAGTAGGAGATGTAGGCGTGGCACCCAGGGAAAGTAGAGTAATCTCCGGTTCCCGCTAATGCTATGTACCTCAAACAGTCCATTAAATTTCCCTTACACATATTATTGCAAAGAAAAGAAATTGTAATTAATTCAAAGGAAGGCTTAAGATATATAATAAGATTAAGGATTTTTGTTTAGTTAATTATCTGGCAATCTTCGATATTTTTGTTTCAAACGTTTTTTACTGAAAAAGTGGAAGGTTTGGTTGAAAAACATTTTCAAGTTTAAAATTTGGTTTATACCCGCAGTAAAAGAAGGTAATTTTGGTAGGGCAATTGGTGGTATGGTTGTGGGTGTAAAACTAGAATCAAAGTATGTAGATCATGTGTTTTTGAAAGTAATAGTTGGGTATTTTGTGTTTTTATAGCACTTAAGAAAAAGATTATTCATGTTTTGCCAATTTATTTAAATTGCAACTTTTAGGAAAGAGATTTTACTTGCCTAAGCTACTATGTGTCAACAAATATAGATAACAACTATTTAATCATGGGTGATTTAAATTCGAGGATAGGAGATAAACAAACTAAAGCTTAAAATATTACTAACGGTTTGGACTGCATTGCGGAAGAAAGAAATTCCAAGGATAGTGTAATAAATGTACAACAGTAAAAAATATTTGAATTTCCGTATTAACAATGGTCAATTAATTTTAAACCGGAGTTAATTTTTGCTTCAGGTTGCAGTAAGACATTCGGTATCGTAATCAGCAGATTGGGAAAATTGGGCCAGTGAAATGTGTGTATTGTTAGATAAGGAGAGGCAACGATGCTTGCAGGCTGCCCGGGCCAGCCGATATCATAAGATTTACGGAAGCCTCAGCTTTGAGTTGGGTAATAGTTCCTACATTAAAAATAGATTAGACATAAATTTAATTAGATGGGTTTTTAAGTGTAGGGGGAATTTGGTTAACACGTTATCTGCCATGCCGACCCGATCGGGTCGGCCGCACAATGGCGCAATGGCGCTAAGCGGGAACGTACCGACCCGATCAAGCCGGCTGACTGACATTGGCGGTAGTTCACCTTACTGCCACTGAGCGCTCTCAGCTGATGTCTGGTGGCAAATATATTTATGTTCAGAATTATAGACCCATTGCTCTTACATCTGTTTTCAGTAAATTGATTGAAAAAATTATTTTAAAACATTTAACTAATTTCTATAATTCTCTTGACTTAATGAAAGACTTTCAACATGGTTTTAGAAAAGGGTGTAGCACTACATCTGCGGCTGTAGAATTTGTTCATACAGCTCTGGAATGTATAAATAATAGTAACAAAGTATCAGGAACATTCTTAGATTTATCGAAAGCTTTCGATAGGGTTACTCACCAAATTTTGTAAAATAAGTTGTCAAATGTTGGAGTTAATCGAAGTTTATTGCTGTTAATAGAATCATATCTTAAAAATAGAATGCAATTAGCGGTGTGCGAGTACTCGAAACTTCGAGTTTTCGGCCGAGTATTTTAATACTCGAACTCGACTCGAAGTTTTGTAAACTACTCAAAAGTTCGAGCGAGTATTTCCCGCCGATTACCGAACGATCGCTAACGATTGCGAGCGGCCAAAACGCGTAGTAACGGCCGCAAAAGGCGATCGCATCACGTAAAATAGGCAGAAAATGACGACCGCGAACGATTGCGACCGGCCAAAACGCGTAGTAACGGCCGTAACAGGCAATCGCATCACGTAAAATCGGCCGAAAAATGACGATCGGACAGCGCAATTTCGGCCGCAAAAGGCAATCGCATCACGTAAAATCGGCCGAAAATGACGACTGCGAACGTCTGAGACTGACCAAAACGCCTAGTAACGGCCGAAAAGGCGATCGCATCACGTAAAATAGGCCGAAACGACGGCAAATGATTGCGACCGGCCAAAACGCGTAGTAACGGCCGCAAAAGGCAATCGTATCTCGTAAAATCGGCGGAAATGACGACCGCGAACGATTGCGACCGGCCAGAACGCGTAGTAACGGCCGTAAAAGGCGAGCACATAAGGTACAATCGGCCGAAAATGACGATCGGATCATGCAATTTCGGCCGTGACTAACGATTTCGTCATTTAATATTGATTATAAGCGATATCTGGATCAGGTGAAATTGGCCAAATGACAACAGGTTCCTGTTTCATCGGCTGGAAACGAATATCAAACCTTGTTTTGTTAGTCAATACGTAATCCAGTTTGATTGTACTGGCCAAAACTTTGTATTGCTACTCATGTATTAGTTAGAAACCATGTTTAGATTATCAAATCTAGGGTGGTATCCAAATACCATTACACTATTTTAAACTACCAATTGATGGCAAATACTCGCTCGAAAATACTCGAAACTCGAAAATAATTGGCACGACTCGACTCGACTCGATTAAAACAATCACTACTCGCACACCCCTAGATGCAATGTACTGAGATTATGTATGATGATGGATACCTACTAGAAAAGAGAAGATCAGATGTTAGGTTAGTAAAATTTGGTGTGCCGCAAGGTTCAATTTTAGGGCCATTTCTATTTATATGTTGTTAACGATTTTAAGATTTCACTGGACAATAGTTTTTTCCTTAGTATGTATGCAGATGATACATCTGGTCTTTGCTGGGCGAAAGACTATCCCGCTTTGAAAGATAAAGTTCTCACGTTTATCAATGAGTCCAAACTTTATTTTCAAGAAAATAATTTGTTGCTTAATATAGATAAAACCCAACTAGTGTTTTTTAGCCCAAGTGTTGTAAATGAGGAGTTTGTTGTAAATAGCAATGATTTTAGTGATAAATCTGTCGCATCTTGCAAATTTCTTAGTATTAATACTGACACCAAATTTTCTTAGGAAGTACATATTGACTATGTTTGTAAAAAAATATCACCTAGCCTATTTTTATTACGAAGAATTAACTCCTATCTTCATCCTGATATGTTAATGAAAGTTTACTATGGCCTAGTGTTCCCTTATCTTTCTTATGGCCTACTGTTATGGGGAAGTGCAGCCAAAACACACATGGACAGAGTTTTTATCCTCCAGAAAAAATCCTTAAGATTACTAGCTAAGGTGAATCCTAGAACATCATGTAAAAATATACTTATTGAATTTAATGTTTTAACAGTTTATGCTTTGTATATTTTTCAAGTTATAATGTTATTGAAACTGGATAATAAATATATTTGTAAAAATAGTGATGTCATGCTCACAATACAAGGAGAAAATTTGATTTTTATAGAGTCAATAGAAAAATCAAAACAACAGAAAATAGTCCTTATGTTAAAGGTGCAATATTATTTAATTCACTTCCTCAACACATACAAATCTTAGATGGAAATAAGTTTAGGACAGAACTCAAGAGATATTTAATCATGAAGTGTCCTTATGATTTACAATTGTAGAAATATACTATGTATTACTCGCGTGTACTTTACAAATTTTATCTATAGATATTTCATTTAAATATATTGTGCTGATATTTAGGCCTAATTTGATTTTTACTGTGACTGAAAAATGTATATAAATATGCACTGTGAAATAGATTAAGAACCTTTGACAATGTTTATGCATGTAATTTACATGTTTTGAACAATAAAGAAATTTGAATTTGAATCAACTCAACTACATGTGGAAGCAAGAGACCAAGCTAGAAGCAGAACACTGTCTGTATTGATTTCATAGGTTTGTTTGCACAAAATAAATGTTGGAATTTCGCAATTTATTGTCGACCCGATTAGGTTGGCCAAAAATTTCTTTAAACAATTTTCTCATAAACTATGAGAAATTGAATTGTTTAGCTTTAATTTACTCATTAGCTTGTTTTATTTATACTTAAAAGGATTATACGCGCTTGTTTTACTTAAAACAGAAATGGCATTTTTTATAAAACTATTTTTAATTTTACCTGCTATTTTGAGAAAATATGCAGGAAAATAACTAACTTTTGACAAAAACCTGTTTATTTTACATTTTAACAAAGACAACAAAAAATGAACACCATCATAAAACAAATTATGACAATGTAGTAAACATGTTTTTACTTGTGTATTTGTTTGAAGCAGTTTTGCATAAGAATGGTTTCTACATTTCACATAACGTTATGATTTTCTTGAGGATTTTGGCTGTCCCATGTCCTTGTTCACTGGAAACCTTCTGATAGCATACTTTGCAGTTCTTTCTTGTCCGTCTTTTTTTTCCTTCCCCAACAAATGTTGTACATTCAGTTAGATAGTGATGGCCCGTTACTCTAACTGGTTCGACAACTTCATCCCGGAGGCCAAGAAGAGAATCAGCCAGATTTTCTCAGAATAAGGTGAGAGAGTGTCTTTTTTTCGTGCACGCTGGGCATTGGCCCCAACAGCTTTGTACGTGAGCCATGCGTTCACTACAAAAGAAGTTCCTCTCCAACTTTGTCGCACCATCGTACCGTTTTCCTGACTAGGGTGCTGTACGATGACATTTGATCTGAGAGATCGATCCCCATTTTGGCCTTGTTGTATTCTTGCAGGACTAAAGGTTTCAGAATAGGATTACCTTGTCTAGTTCTTTTGCCAGTATCAATGAACTCAGCTGGGTGTTTAGTCGAAACCATCTTTACTTCCCTCTTATCTAGCCAGCGAGAGTACACTATTCCGGTCTGATATTATAGGCTAATCATTTCTCCTACTTGTAATTCTTGATAAGGAGGAATGGTCTTATTTGTGGGGGAACCATGCCCGATTACTTAGAACAGAGCCAACATGTGTTTTTCTGGCCAAAAGCATGTTGGCCAAATCAACGGATGTATAAAAGTTGTCAATGAACAACACATATCCCTTGTCTAGATAATCATTAATCAAATCCATTAAGACTGATGTAGCCAGTGTCGAACAATCATCTTTGCGGGTACCTTTACCCATGTAAATTTCCACTTTTAAAGTGCAGCCGGTCGTGTCACAAATCTTGAAGATTTTGATACCATACTTATGGTTTTTTAGGCAAGTACTGCCTAAAAATGAGACGCCCTCTAAAAGGTATCAAGCTCTCATCAACGGCCAAATTCATCCCGGGAGACTTCTTCTCTTTGAACTTCTGGTTCAGGGGTATGAAACAAGTGGGGCAACTTTGGCTAATCGGTCATCTTGCGCCATGGTTTCATTGACACTGAAATGCCAGAAACTTAAAAGTAACTGGAATCGATTCCTTCCCATAACACAGGGTGCAATCAGGTTTCTGTATAGTGACTTACGTGACCAGTAGTCACTCAGTCTAGGCATTTGGATCAATCCCATATATATTGTAGGGTAGAGCCCCCAACAACTTTTTTATTTCTTCTGGATTGGTGGGCTTCCATTTACGTAACCTACTACTACGATTCAACCTAATTTTAGCAATTACTAGAGCCGTATTTCGGTTAGTTTCATTCACCATAATCATGAGCAAGTGATCATCTAGGTATGACGAGAAAAAATCAATAGGCAGTGCTGTTCTAGGCAAATCGAAATTGAACTCTGAACTGCCCTCAAAAAGAAAATTCTGTTGTTTCCCCTCAAATGCTCCCCATTTCTTGTTTTCTTCCTGTTTCATTCTTGCTTTCTCTGCTTTATTCAGTTTGTTAAATTTATCCCTTAAACTTACATAAGGACCTACCTCATCAATCCTATCAGGAATATCCAAACTCATAGGCTCACCCCTCTCACTTCCATTTCCAGTTTCTTCATTTGCACTACTATTTTACAGTTCCCTCATTCACACTGGTATTTATATTTTCTTCATTCACACTACTATTTACAGTTTTCTCACTCTCCATTTTATTGACAAACTCACTTTTATTTGACTCTGCGTCCTCAACAAGTTCATCATAACCCAAAAACATAGATTCGTCATCAGTGATCGCAAAGTCCGGGTCGTCGTCTGTATCGTCTGTATTACTACTGATATTACTTCCCCAATCACCATCGGTCATTGAATAGTCAAGTTCACTCGTCATGGGCACATCAAAAAGCCTTTCTATATCTTCATCGTTCAGATTATCGCTCATTGTAACAGGTTAATAACTAACAAAACATAAATAACTAAAGTATTCACGTCAGCAAAAACGCTTCACATACGAATGCCGCCAGACGCATCTCGTAACAACAACATGTAGGTATGGGGATAAAAACACGCGGGAAACATTGCGCGCGCACCCGTAGCAGACGGACACGGAGTTTCTGCATCAGTTCTACCAACTGTGAATAGTAAAATACGCCACTTTTAACATCAAAATCTCTGTCGGCCCGATCGGGTCGGCGATGTTATTTTACCAACCACATACCGTTGAAAAATATTGCTGCTGACAAAAAACCCGAATATTGCTGACCCATCGGTCAAAAACTACCCCCTACCCCTATTAACATATTTTCTTCACAATTACTATCCTCCACATACAAACAGATGATAAAATGCTATTTAAGTCTAAAACCATAAAAAATACGGAATGGCAGTACGACATAATTGAAAAAATAGCCCATGGCACGTGTTAAGCTTAATATGCCTTGGTTAGCCATACCGTGGAGCGGTTTATGTTCTTTATGTAACAAAAACGAAATAGAGGACGTTTTTCATTTTATAGCCATTTGTCATGTTATATCAAACAAATGTTTTGTGATTTTCCCTAATTTTTCTATAGAGAGAAAGTCGGAATCCGTTTGAAGCCTAGGTTTTGTAAAAATTATAAAAGTAAAAAAAGCTTTTTTGTCATACTATAGAAACCATAATCCTTCTTTAGGGCACTAAACAAGTTTCACCGTTTTCAATTTAACTATAAGTGTGAGTCATGACTTAGTTGCGTGCTGGACGAATCCTCCTTTATGTTTAAATTTTAAACTATGAAATTAAAACATCAAAATTCCAACAAAAATAACAATTTTAATTTGCAAGAGCTATCAGTATCAAATATACCTTCCTCAGGTAAAATCAACAAGATAAACAAAATTTTGTTTTGTTTTTATGCCTTGTGAATTAAAACTTTATTTTTGTTGGAATTTAGATGTTTTAAAATTTCAAACACTAGTTCAAAATTTAAGTTATTTCCAATAATGAGCTCCTATTACAATATAGATGTGTTATGTTTTCTCGGACGAAAAATCCTAGCGTGTTGTGAACTATTTGTGTTTATATGTTGTTGTGGGTATTTAACATACTTGATTTAATTTCTTGTAAAATGAAACAAGAAGATGAGAGAATTGCGAGAATTTAGGCAAGTGTAGAAAGAGAAGTATGAAACTATTGAGTACAAATTGTCATAACATCTATGTTATGACAATTTGTACTCAATAACGTGTGTTTATTTTACAATAATTGGCTCTAATGTATGTTGGAACTTCTTTAGATCTTCGGAAATAAAGTTCATGTTTTCAAGCTATTTTTTACTTTTTGGAAATATGTATTTTGCGTTCATATATTTTATTATTCTATGAATTCATGTTATATACAACTCTTTTTAGTTTAGTTAGAGAACAAATTTTTGATTGTAGCTTAAGTTTGTCCTGATTCCATTTATAAAATCGGATCTTCTTTATGGAGTTTAGGTTGTTATGCTTATAATATTTCAATACAATTATAAATTGATAATTTTTAACGTAAGAAACTATTTGATGAAAGAACTGAAGCAATAAAGTACATTTTTATACAAAAATTTTAGTTTTTTTTAACCAGGAGGAATCCTCCTTGAGCACCCAACGGTGGCATTAATTTCAAGCGCCCCTCAGAAAGTTATTAATGAAATAACATATTTAAGCTTTTTACACTATACATAGGATTCTTAATGTTTTAAAAGCCCTGGCATTCAAGAGCAGGATGCCATTTAGAAAATGTCTTCAATAAATGTTAGTTTTTAACCCATTGGAGTAGACACAGGCTCAGCTCGTGGTGCCGTCTCGGGATTGACTGCCGAGTCACGAGGTGGGCTCGTGGTCAGTGATGATGTAATCGCTGTTCACGTAGTTCGTTAAAATTCCGACAGATACCGTTTTGTGTTATTTTGTCGCTTCTTTACAATAAATATTGAAGGAAATTTACGTTTTATCGGTTGGCTAACCTGTCTGAAAGACTGTTTGTTTACAACTTGTTTTTGTGCGTCGCGCGTCGTCTGTCTTGTTATGCGAGGAACGTCTGCTAGTTTGCTGTTTTTATTTGTTTATACAGTGGAACCTCGATAACTCGAACCTCTATAAGTCGAATTCCTTGATAACCCGAATTTTTACCATTCCCCCTGAATGTGCCTACCTAATGCTATGTTATTTTACCTCTGTAAGTCGAAGGGTTAGTAGGAAACACCTTGATAACTCGAATTTGTGCAGTATTCTTAGCCTGTCGCCGCACCTCTATAAGTCTTAAGTTTTAGCTGTAGAACCTCTACAACTCGAATAATTACAATCTCCGTACCTCTACAAGTCAAAGAATTGACTAGAGAACCTTTCTAAGTCGAAGTTGTTCATTCACCAAACCTCCAGTGACTTATTTGCAGCCGGAAATTCCACCCCTCCCTCCCCACTACACCTCTTTCTGGGTGCTCCTGTGTCGGTAAAACAACCGACAAATTTATATTGATGAGCAACACACTCATCCTCACGCACGGGTTTCACATATGTGAGGATTTCATTTCATAAATAAGGAGCAGTCTCATATTGTTGCAAATTATGTCTTTTTCTTAAATAAAATGGTTTTGATTTGATTAGATTTGTGTCCGGTGTCAGTTAGTGCGAGTTTAGAGGTTCTGGATAGTTTTGAGAGTGTGTTTTTACCAAGTGTTTGCAGTTTGGCAAAACGTGTTGGCAAAACTCTACCCTATGAGGAAAAGTTGAAAATTATTTGAGGCTGTTGACACGAAAAATAAGAAAATGATATCGGGAAGTTTAGAAACACCAGTAGACACTGTCGACAATTTTAAAACAAAAATAAGTGGCATAGTGCTTCACCCTAATTTGAATACCAACAATGCTCTGAAATTGTAATTGTTATCATGTTTTGTTCCCTTTTAGTTTTGCAAATTATTTTCATAGCCTACAGGACATTTGATGTTCAGCTAAATTTAAATTGATGCACAGTTGGTCAGAACTGACTTCCGTAAGGGGGAGGGATTTGTTAGGGGCAGGTTATAAGAAGTGAGCAAAAAGTCTAGAAAATAGACAGGAAGTGGTCGAACGGAGAAAACAACACCAAAATACCAAACTGTGAGTCATTATTTGTCTACTTTCCTACTGTACGATATTTTCACTGAAGGAATTACTACGTTAACCAAATAAGCTTTACAAAATATTTCTGGGCTTATTTTAGACATTCAAAATTGTTCAAATCCTTCTTAATTTTAGTAATAATTATTATGCAGTATAGTTATTTATGATACAAAGCACGAAATGATGTAAGGATTCTACCCTTCAATGACCCATCTATTATTGCGTTACCGTGACCCTCAATAAGTCGAAGTCTGTGGAAAAACACCTTGATAAGTCGAACCTCGATATTTCGAAATATTCGATAACTCAAACTTTTCCCGTTCCCCTGAGGTTCGAGTTATCGAGGTTCTACTGTATGAAAATTGAACAGAAAAGACTTTGTGATTGTGAAGTTTCTCAGTACCAATTCTCAAAAACAACGAGAGTTTTTGTTCGAAGATGACAATTGCGAACTTGACCGTGAGGGTTATTTAGCTTTTCAAATTGATGAAGAACTAGACGTTATTCCACCTTCAGATGAGGAACAAGGTTCGTTTTTGATTTTTAGTCCTCAGCTAAGTAAAAGTGACGTTTCTGAAAGTGAAACTGTGTCTCCACAAGTTGTCACCAGGCCCTGTTGTGTTTATGACAGCCCTATCGAGACTGAATCTCCAGCAGGCCTAGGCCTAACTGATCTTAGTTCTGAGCCTATTCCTGGTCCTTCCACAAGTCAAAATGATATTACTAAGAGTAGGACTAAAGTAAAAATCACAAAAAGTCTAATGTAAAAAAACAACCTAAATAAAAAAACCTAACCTGAATATAAAAAAAAATCCGAAAACCTCTATACTAAACAAATCTGTAAAATTTTGCGACAGTGACTGGCCTTGGCTAGACCAAGCCAATGAGCCAAAAAAAATTGATTTCCAGGGTGTTCCAGGTGTAAATGCTCGTATACTGCGCAAGCTAGGACAAAACCCCAATGAGTTAGGCTGTTTTCTGCAATTTGTTGGAGAAGAGTTCTGGAGCATGATATGTATTGAGACCAACGACTATGCCAATTTAAACACACCAGGAGTAAAAAGACAGAAAACAGATGAGAAATGGTATACTTTGACTGTGGATGAGCTAAAGGCATATTTTGCTCTTTATGTGAATATGGGACAAGAGAAGAAACCGGACATAAAGAAGTACTGGTCTCGTAGGAAAATAGTTGAGACCCCCATATACTCGGAAACTATGTCTTATGAGCGATTCTCCTCAATCTCAAGGTTTCTTCACCTCTATGATGAAGAAACTGAACAAATAGTTGAAACCTCCACTCCTGACAAACTAAAAAAAATAAGGCCCATCATCAAGTACTTGGAAACCAAGTTTTTACACACGACTGAACCTGAGCAAAACCTTGCCCTGGATGAAACTCTGCTCAAGATGAGAACAAGTCGGAATCATAATGTACAATCCCAAAAAACGGGCTAGGTTTGGCGTGAAAATCTACAAGGTTTGCAAGTCATCTACTGGTTACTGCTGTGTTTCTAAAATTTGTGTTGGAGACGAAAAGTGTGATGACCTACTTGCAAGTGAATTCATGGTCCTAGACCTAATGCAGCCTTTTTTTGAAACTGGTGTCACGGTATACCTCGATAATTAGTATTCTTCCCCCCTTTTCTATACCAAACTGTTAAGAGAAAAATATCCACGCAGTGGGTACAGCAGTGCCAACCAGGGTGTGCATGCCACAAGTTTTCAAAAACACACCACTGAAAAAGGCGAGGCCATAAGGAGGTCTGGGCGGGGTGTTCTGGCCATCAAGTGGTGTGACAGAAAAGATGTTCACATGCTGACTACTGTCCATAAGGACATGGCAGAATCAAAAACTATAAAAATAGGGGGCAAAGATGAGGTTGTCAAAAAACCACAATGTGTCATCGAGTATAACAAGGGGATGCTCGGTGTAGACCGCCAAGACCAGGTCCTGTCCTGTTCCCCATAATGAGGCGGTCTGTCAAGGCCTACAAAAAGATATTCTTTTATCTAATGGACATGACCATCTATAAGGCATTTGTGGTTTTCAAAAAAGTCAACAAGATAAAGCAAATGCATTTCACTGAGTTCAGGTTGAACCTCGTTGAGCAGCTCTTGGCTTCGGTGACTTTGCCAGTAAGAACAACCCCAGGGTGAGCACCGATTGGGCCTTCACCCCTCAGGTTACAAGCCAGGCAGTGGGCACACTTCCCAACTCAGATTCTAGCAACGGAATGCAAGCAGTTCCCAACCTGAGCCTGCAAAGTTTGCACTGCCCACAAAAAACTGTCTGAATCCCGCTGGATGTGTGAAAAATGCGGGGTTACATTGCACATGGAAAATTGTTTCAAAGTGTATCACACACAAGTAAACTACTAGAAACAAGTGTTGTGTAAATAGTGTAAATAGGAATGTAGATTGAATGAACTAATAATAGTGTGGTAGGGGAAAGAACTATTGCCTGGCATCAGATAGGCTGCTGCTATCCAAGTGGATAGAAAAGTGCTTTGGTGAATTACTTTATATATATGCATGTATTTTTATTTCTATAAAAGATATGGTCATGAATTTTTTTTCTACGTAGAAAACATTATTTCCTTCGAAAATATGTAAATATTTGAACCAGTTAAGGGTCCAAAATAAAAACTTTTGAGCTTTACTTTGAAATCTTGTTAAAAATCTAATTGAAATCTTGTTAAAAATATAATTAAAACAAGTTAACAAAGATATTTTTTTTTACAAAATTTAAATATTATTATGTAATTAAAGGTAAATTAATAATTGAAAAAATGGTAAAAGTTTCATAATTGTATTTCAATTGTTTATAAGCCTTTATTTAAAGGCCTGTATTTTTAACAAAATTAATTGCTGCCGGTAGACCTGCACAGGCTTTATTAACTCCTACCCCAATGTGTTAATGTTTTAATAGCTATTTTTGGTGTTGTGTGATGAAAATCTGTTATATGCCCTACTTTTGTGTGCCATATAGATATTAGAAAGTATCAATAAGTATTGCACATTGAACATTTTCCACGTACAAGATTGTACCTTTTACTTTCTCCCCCTATACATAGTATATGGAAAAAGTACCCAAAAAAGTTATTTTTACGTGATGTCTTTCTGTGTGTATGTGGATGTGTACAGTGCTAATTTTGTATTTTGAATTATTATCCTACGATTACTGAGAAAATTTAAATTTTCACTTTGCGGTAAATGCAGCGCATTGTCCAATGTTAAATTCTTATGGGGAATAAAAAACTTACCATTTCTCTCTTATTTGCTGATCAATTTCGTTGTAACTTGATATGCAGGTCAAGTTAGCATTGACCAACAGAGGATTTTCGAAATATGTTGCAGCTCAACCCTGGGGAGGGGGCATTACCCCTCTTAAAACCACTATGTGTAGTAACGGATTTTGTAGTGCCTCCCAAATAGGGATTTGGTTGGATATTTCTGAAAACAACTATTTTAGAAAATGTTCTGTACATTCTTCTGTACTTTATATTCTGTATTTAGTAAATAAAAAGTAATTTATTCATTGAAGTTGCGCTAAAAGGAAGAAAGTATGTGTCAGTTTCCTGAAACTGTTTATTTTAACAGGTGTAGTAGTAATTTCTACTACATTCCGTTATATAAACTGCCCTGATTAAACTAATGTATTAAAAGAAAACACCTCACCACAGTCTTGTAGTCTTTACCTTGTCACGGGGGGACGCAATTTTATTTCTGGAAGTGCCACTGGAATTTTCTGGAATCCGAATGGTTGACACATCAGGCTGAAAGTCAATAGCTCAGTGATAAATACACCTTTTTTCTAAAATTGACAGATGATATATTTTAAAAACTAGGTTATTTAACTTCAACTTTTACTAATTTAGGCCGATTCTAAACGAGCGTGAAACCCGCGACGGGATTCCTGGGGTGAGGGCGCGCACTCGTCAGGAACCGTTGAGTTGGATTGGTGTGTCTAAACGAGCGGGATTCCCGTCGCGGGAGGACGCGGCAGGAGCGCGGAGCTGATGCAGACGTCCGCATCAATCCCGCGACGGGAATCCTGCCCAGCCATTCTACATGTAGCGTTTTCACAGCGCGCAGCAGGCGGCAGCTCACTTTGCATCCACTGTTAGTTGGGTTCAACACACTACGGTGTAATATTCGACACACCAATCAAGCAAACTGTGAGAAGTTTATTTGAGAGGTAGAGGCGGGATAGACCTGTGCTACTGGCGTGGTAGTCAACAACAGTAAAATATTTTGCACTTTTTAGTGAATTTCCTATAGAAAGTGAACTATTAGCATGACCCACACGGTGAAACTTAAGCCCCGGACCACCATAGAAGTTTCTAAGGTGACCCCCTGAACACGTTTTGGGGGGTCATTCAAAATTGTATATATATCGGAAATTCATCGGAATACATGTTTAAAATTTATCGGAAAGAAACCCAAACAGATCTAATAATACCTGCTACATCAAACCACCCTTGCCAACACAAAACTGCAAGTTTTAGATCAATGATTTACAGGCTTTTAAATACACGAGTGGAGAAAAGGCATTTTGACAATGAGAACAAACTTATAAAAACTCTAGCTGTAAGAAATGGTAATAAATAAAAAATGATTGACACGATGATAAACAACGTGAAGAATAAAACTAATCTTAGTCCCGAAAATAAAATAAAAGAAGAGTATATATGTCTACCGTATAGCACATTTTTTAATAAAGCTAAAAGAAAAACTTTCTAAGGATCAAATCTTAATATAAGCTAAAGAACAAAAAACCACTCATTCAAACTGATACAAAAGGTAAGTAATATAAAGAATCAGCCAAACTTATACGTATATGACAAAAGTGGCATTTACAAAATACAAATGCAGCGAATGCCCTAAATTTTATATAGGCCAGACGGGAAGAAACTTTAAATGCAGATTTCGTGAACATATACAACCTATAAAATCAAACAACCGAAAAACACAGAAATCTGCATTTGCTGAACATATTCTTGAAACTCGGCATAGTTATAAAAATATCTCAGAGAATATGGAAATTCTAAATATCGCACAAAAAGGTGAAAGAATGAACATATCAGAATACCAAATCAATAAGAACAAAAAACATGACCTTAATAATATTTTAAATGTGTTGCAGAATGAAAACCAAAACCCAAGTTTTGAAAAACAATTTAAGAATTGTGTGCGTATGCGTGCGTGCGTGTGTGTGTGTGTGTGTGTGTGTGTGTGTGTGTGTGTGTGTGTGTGCGGGTGCAGTGTGTGCGGGTGCGGTGTGTGTGGGTGCGGTGTGTGTGGGTGCGGTGTGTGCAGGTGCGGTGTGTGTGGGTGCGGGAACTTAAGGGAATAGTGTACAAACCTTCCCAGGCATATATAGAACCATTTCCCTTTCTTTTTATATAAACCCTTGGGCCTTTCTTAAATTTTAAAA
Organism: Allygus modestus; assembly: GCA_963675035.1. Classification (NCBI taxonomy): domain Eukaryota; kingdom Metazoa; phylum Arthropoda; class Insecta; order Hemiptera; family Cicadellidae; genus Allygus; species Allygus modestus. The sequence goes on from OY776113.1 coordinate 125,298,998, forward strand.
TATTTCCTAAACTCTGCGTAACTTCAATTTTGAATGCAAATTTAGGATGTTACCTGCAATTCTGAATAGGATATATATATATATATATATATATATATATATATATATATACATTATATAAACTTTGCTTACTGGAGTAGTTAACAATGCTGATTGATCCTGAGAGGGCCGGCGAGTTGAAGTAAATATTTGCTCATAGTCAATTGAAGAGAATCCCTCGAATGCAGAGCCACCATCAGATGGTTGATTATCGCTTGACTGTTCATCATTTATCTGGAAAGAAATTAAGGTCATAATTAGTTTGTTTTCTGCTTTTTTCTTTAAACTCTTAAGCCAGATTGGCACCCAGGATTTTATCAATGGTGCAACAATGTTAAATTTTCTTGATTTCTGTGACTGCCCATTTTAATAAGATTCTGAATTTACTATTGACAAACAATACATTGGAGACCAACGAGCTGTTTTTAAAGTGTTATGTTTAAATTTCTTTCCACATAGTTAATCGTCAAACTAAACAAAAAAAAGTGGATTTATTAAAAAGAAAAAAAAATCAAAAGGGCTTTACCAAGTAACATTACTTAATATCATTAGCCCTTACTCAATTGGTAACTATTTCATATCTTAATTTTTACAGATTACAACATTATAGATAGTCTATAACGTTCTAGACTAGATATTATGTTCTTTTTAAATCTGTGGATCTGTCATGAAGGTGCAATTTGTGCACTATAATATGTTCCTATTACTGTGACATATATGTAGAGTATTTCAAATTCACGCAGGTAAGAAAACCAAATCGATCACGCTGGTTACACTGGCCGCCTCCTGGCCCCCAGACATATCGAGGTTTCTCTACAAGTACCTGTGTTTTCTTTCCTGTGGAGTAGGAGAAGTAGGCGTGGCACCCAAGGAAAGTAGAGTAATCTCCGGTTCCCGCTAATGCTATGTACCTCAACCAGTCCATTAAATTTCCCTTACACATATTATTGCAAAGAAAAGAAATTGTAATTAATTCAAAGGAAGGCTTAAGATATATAATAAGATTAAGGATTTTTGTTTAGTTCATTATCTGGCAATCTTCGATATTTTTGTTTCAAACGTTTTTTACTGAAAAAGTGGAAGGTTTGGTTGAAAAACATTTTCAAGTTTAAAATTTGGTTTATACCCGCAGTAAAAGAAGGTAATTTTGGTAGGGCAATTGGAAGTACCGTAAAACCAGCTGAACCCGGACACTTTTTTACGTTTTTTAGGTTTAAGTGCCTTTCAAACAACGATGTCACCAATAAAAACCATACCATTGTAAAATGTGTGTATCATTTACTATATCCCTGTACCTTTCCATGAGTTAAATGTTATCATAAAATAAATAAAAGTGTCCGGCTTAATCTCCACAAACGGTCTAATCCCGGACCTAAATATCATAATAACACCTAAACGTTCTCTGCTGACCGTAGTAGGACAGTGTTTTGAGGTCTGCAGATGCCTTTGCACCAGTCAAAGGCTTAAAAATGAAATTTTAAAAAAAATGTTAAAATGGGTTGGGGTTGAATAAAGAGTATTCTTACGACACGTTTTCAGCTGTTTATTCTTTGCAACTAAAATGAAACTAAACAAAGAACCGTAAGGGGAAAAGGCGTTTAAAATACAGTTTGAAACAAAGAGTAATACTACTTATATATATATATATATATATAGAGAGAGAGAGAGAGAGAGAGAGAGAGGTATATTTGTTCAAAATGATCAGCGATGACATTTTCTTCCTGTGGGCTGAAAACTGTCTGCTTTCCATGGGGCCCATTATATTTTCCACAGACATGATCATTGATCACGATCATGACATTAACTTTCCTCCTTTACTGCCTGCTCTAACATCTTGGCTCTTGATTTATTTTCGTTCATCTTGGAGACTGTACAAACAATTTTTCATAAATTAAAAGCACAAATTTTAACAACAAACACAGATAGTTAGTGTATCAGGGCTAAACACTACAATGTTTATTAGTTACGGCGGGAAATGTTCTTTTTACGTCAGTAATGGCAGGCACTAGTCGCAACAGCCGGCCCAACAGTCACATCCACGGAGTATTATTATAATGTCCGGGATTACAAAGGAATATGTAAATGTGATATATTTTTTTAAACATAAGTTGTATATAGCTTTAAATAGCATGACAATATGCACTCTTAAATTCTGAATAAAAATATGCCATCGCGAAAAAAAATCGGACAAACATGACAAAAATAACATGTCTTAGTTAGACATACATTTTTTTAAGTCCTAGGTTGGTAAACATGCAAAATAAAACAAAAAAACGATCGTATGCAGTTCTAACCTATACAGCTGTGTAGAGCATCTTCTGCTCTAAACGAATGTTAACGATCGACTTCTCAACTTTGCAGGTTAGTTTAGAAATATTTATGTTTACAAATATGTACACAGTGTCCAGGACTACCCCCCCCCCCCCGCCTGAGATAACCAGGTTTTACGGTATGGTTGTAGGTGTAAATCTAGAATCAAAGTATATAGATCAATATGTTTTTAAAAGTAATAGTTGGGTATTTTGATTTTTATGTCACTTAAGGATAAGCTTATTCATGTTTTGCCAATTTATTTAAATTGCAACTTTTAGGAAAGAGATTTTACTTGCCTAAGCTACTATGTGTCAACAAATATAGATAACAACTATTTAATCATGGGTGATTTAAATTCGAGGATAGGAGATAAACAAACTAAAGATTAAAATGTTACTAACGGTTTAGACTGCACTGCGGAAGAAAGAAATTCTAAGGATAGTGTAATAAATGTACAACAGGAAAAAATATTTGAATTTCCGTGATAATAATGGTCAATTAATTTAAAACGGGAGTTAATTTTGGTTTAGGAATTGGGTTGAGGTAGCAGTAAGACATTCGGTATCGTTATCAGCAGATTGGGAGAATCGGGCCGGCGAAATGTGGGTATTGTTAGATAAGGAGAGGCAACGATGCTTGCAGGCTGCCCGGGCCAGCCGATATCATAAGATTTACGGAAGCCTCAGCTTTTGAGTTGGGTAATAGTTCCTACATTAAAAAGAGATTAGACATAAATTTAATTAGATCTTTCCGCCTTTTATTACGTTTCTGGATCATTTCTAATGTGTTATAAGCCGTTAAAAAAAGGTGACCCAATTTGCCGGATTACGGCAATAGGCCATGCAATTGCCGGATATCCGGCAAAAGGCAGATCTATGCTTAATATTTGAACAAATATATCTATTCTGTCAGTTTTCCTATTCAAAGATTACCGATTCAAAACATGTTAGGCCTAACCGTGTTCAGGATAAAATTCCGTACAATTTGAGAACCCACAACCTAATATATGAAAACAAAAATATTCCGTCGGTTTTCCTGATCAAGCATTGTAAGCCTAATCGTGTTCAGGATAAAATTCCGCACAATTTGTGTACCCACCACCTAATATTGGAAAACGAATATATTTTGACCGTTTTCCCATTCAAACATTATTTTTCGGATTTAAATCATGTTAAAGACCAAATTCCGCACAATTTAAGTGGGCTACCCACAACCTCATATTTGAAAAGAAAAATATTCGGTCGGTTTTCCTGTTCAAGCATTATTGATTCAAAAAATGTTAGGCCTAATCGTTTTCAGGATGAAATTCAATTCTGCACAGTTTGAGTATCCACAACATAATATTGAAATATTAAAGTATTCTGTTGGTTTACCCTTTTAAACATTGTCGGATTCAAAAAAAGCCACCCCTCTTCGTGTTCAAGATGAAATTCAGCACAATTTCAGTAAAAGATTTTCACTGGTGAAAAAAATATTTTTTCCAAAATCAAGCTTACATAATTTCATACAGTGTGTTAAAGGTATCAAATGGAATTTTAATAACACAAATTCATCCCAACAAAATTTTGATTCATTTTTTTCTCAGCTCAAAACTAAACTTTGATAATTTCTTTCTCCAAAAAACTTTGAAAACAACAACTTTAACAAAATCTATGTATTAAAACAAAAATTGGATTATTACTGGGATTTGCATCTCAAGTAGAGGGAAAAGAGAACTTCATAAATTGGCAAAAATATCCAAAGATATTCAATTTTTAAATTATGTAAGTTCATACAAAAAAGTGTTTAGGAGGGTCTGTAGTGCTGCCAAAAGAATGGCTAACAGTAAATTTATTGTAAATGCTGAGAATAAAAGTAAGGCAGCATGGCACATAGTTAAATATGAATTGAGATTACAACAAAATGTTATAAATGTAGGCTTTGAGAGAGTTCAGTTTGAAGATAAGAAAATTATAAATGGAAATGAAATGGATAGTAAATTTAATGAAATATTTATTGGTGTAGGATGCAAATCAAATAAGTTAACATCAATGGAGGCTGCTAAGCAGTTTTTGGATGAAAGGGAAGTGTTAAACAATCAATTTGAGTTTAATTTTGTAATAAAAAATAAAACAAGTTAAGTAATAGCAAATCTAAAGAATAAAAAATTGGTAGGATGGGATGAAATTCCTGTGGAAGTTTTAAGAAATATTGCAGAGTACATTTCAGAGCCTTTGACTTTAATAATCAATGCTTTCAAGAAGGGATTTTCCCAAATCAATTAAAATATGCAAGCGTGATACCCATTCATAACAAATTTAGTAAAGAAAATCCTGATAATTACAGACCGGTGTCAGTTTTGCCAGTGCTATCTAAAATATTTGAAAAAATTGCTTATGATCAGTTAAGCACATTCCTCAACGATAACAAAATAATTTGCAATAATCAATACGGTTTTCGATTGGGATGTAGCACAGTTGATGCAGCCGCAGAATTGATCAAGCACATTGCAGAGGGGGTTGGACGGGTCACAGAGTACCGCAGGTGTTTTCTGTGACCTGTCCAAGGCATTTGATTGTGTTAATCATAATATATTAATTGAGAAACTGAGTTTTTATAGGGTCTGTGGAAGAGCTCTGAATTGGTTTAAATCATACCTAACAAATAGAAAGCAGAGAGTTATTATAAACAAAACGGATGGTAAATACATATCGAGTTGGAATGCGATTAAAAATGGAGTACCTCAGGGTTCACTGTTGAGACCATTATTATTTATTTTACATATCAATGATTTGCCTTTGAATGTTGACCATGCTGAGGTCATTTTATATGCTGATGACACCTCAATTTTATTGAAATGTTCTAATAATGATGAACTAAGGAAAGCAATAGGAAGAATTTTACCTGAATTAAAACAATGGTTTGATATTAATTGAATGAGGAAAAACTGAAATAATAAAATTTCAAACACAACACAATAAAAGCACTTCTAATAGTGACATTACCTTTGACAACAGCATTATGAATTTTATAGACATGGTGGAATTTTTGGGGTTAATTGTTGATAACAATATTACATGGAAACCTTTAATAGAAAAACTAAGTAAAAGGCTGAGTTCCTTGTGTTTTCAAATGTACATATTGAGAGAAACTAGAGTTGAATATGAGACTAATTGTGTATCATGCCTGTTTTAGTTCTTTGCTACAATATGGTCTTGAGGTATGGGGTAATTCAACAGAAATTTTAACTATTTTCAAAATTAAAAAATCATACATACGGACCATGATGTTTATAGAACATAATCAATCGTATAAATCTGTATTCAAAGAGATGAATATTTTAACACTTCCCTCTATGTACATATTCAAATGTTTAATGTTTGTATATAAACAAGCTGATATATTCTTAAACGAGCAGCACAGCCACAAGTACAATACAAGATTTAGAAATCAGCTCCAGTACCCAATTCATAGACTAAACTTATTTGAAAAAATCCCAATTATATAAAATTCCATAACTTTGGCAATATACTATCTATTTATAAGAATACGAAGATAGTATATACCAATTTTTTTTGTGTTTCTATCGACGACAAAGGCATTTTTCAATGTTCTTGAAAGGGAGTGGGCCCAAACCCTGATCTCATTAAATTTAAATCTACTATCTAAATTAAACATTTTCTTAGAAAGCATTATTATGGCAGCTAGATCCAGTTTGGAACTTTCCAAACATTTTCAAGATTTTTGCTAGGACTCAATCTGACAACAAACATCAGATAGGAAGGGACCGCCCTGACCACTTATACACTACCCCGCCAATTATGCTTACAACAAACAAGAGATATGAAGCGACCGCCCTGACCACTTATGCACTACCCAACCAATTGTGCTTACAACAAACATCAAATATGAAGCGACCGCCCTGACCACTTATACACTACCCAGCCAATTATGCTTACAACAAACAAGAGATATGAAGCGACCCCCCTGACCACTTATGCACTACCCAACCAATTATGCTTACAACAAACATCAGATCTGAAGCGACCGCCCTGACCACTTACACACTACCCAGCCAATTATGCTTTAACAAATCATCCAGCAACTCCAAAGACTACACAGGCAACTAGAAACTGAGCTCCATATCAACAATTAACAATTTTGACCAGACAGCAATTAATTAAAAATGGGGCACTTCTATTACCACTGTTTGTAACAACATACAAATTAATCTTGTTGATCTTAATAAAAAATGTCGCCGACAGTCACAACTGCATTTCTTAAAGTTTCCTCAACAATAGCTCTCACACTCATATGGCTAACATCGCCGACCATCAGAAACGCATCGCTAACGTCGCCGACTAACGAGAACGCAATGCTAACGACATCGACCATCGAGAACGTATCGCTAACGTCGCCGATCACCGAGAACGCATCACTAACGTCAACGACCAACAGGAACGCATTGCTAACGTCTCCGACCATCGAAAACGTATCACTAACATTGCCGACCATTGAGAACGCATCGTATTGCGCAATCGTCGACAATCGCAACCTGAAATTCCCGGTTCGACCAAAAATTCCCGCATAATCCACACATTTTTCCTGGTCACTAAAGTTCACGCCTGATTCCAGGTTTTCCAGGTGGATGGCAACCCTGATTATCAATTAAAAAATTTGTAGTCCTGATCATGTTCAAGATGAAATTCGGCATAATTTGAGAACCCACAACCTAATATTGAAAACAAAAACATTCTATCTGTTTCCCCGGTTGTTCCCGTTCAAATCATTACAACATTATCGATTAAAAAAATGCTAGGCCTAATCGTGTTCAGGATGAAATTCCGCACAATTTGGATACAGGGTATCTACTTTATTTCTCTCTCGAAATTCAAGACTAATTCCAGACTATTTTAGTTTTTTCAGCTTTCTCGCATTACTCGACATAGACCTATCAATTTTTACTTTAGGTTTGGCAACATTTATCTTATTTGTTTAGTTGAAAAATTATGAATTTCTCACTTTTTCAACAAGTAGAAATATTAATCTGCAATTACAGTACTGCAAACTATAGGAATTTTAATAAAAATAACGCATTTGTTTTTAAAAGGATATTTATTAGACATAAACTGTACATGTAATATGTATTGTAGCATGAGAAAATGCTTACAATTCCCAAAATCAAAGCTAATAACACGGGAAAATCTGAAAAAAACAACTTAATTTAAATATGTTAAACTAACCTAACCTAACTGTGCAGAGCGCTGTATGTAGCAATTTACTGCCAAACAACACTTGACTTGGTAGGTTAGGTTAGTTCATTTTAAATAGGTTAAATGAAAATAATTTAATTTAACAACAAATTAAAGAAGTGTTAAGAGCTTTTCAGGCAATTTTTCGAGACTTTCAGTGTTATTCTTTTCATCCGATCAAAAGAGTTACCTGTACATTATTGTGATCAACTAAAAAAATTACATAAGAAAACAAACAAGAGATATTAAACCATAACTTTTTTTCATTTTCTGGGGAATTTCAATTTTTCCGCAAAAATAGAACATTATTATCAGTTTCGGGACGTTACATATCTCCTACATATTGAAATAAATTCTCTTGCTGATGGGGTGCTGGAAAATACATAATAACCCCCTTAACACATTCAGTGCGGCAGGTCCGCCGGCAGACCCCAGATGCCGCCGCGATAGTGCTAGGGGGCCGCCGGCAGGGCCCCGCGCCATGTCATGTTTATGGATTCAGTGTGGTTTAGCAGTTAGCAGAAGAACCTTGATACGATACCGCATTGGCTCTAGGGTGTGTGTGCATACTCCAGTTCCATTGGTTCTCGTTTTGGCGGTGCGGCCGGATTTTATATATGTATTTTGTATATGTATTTTATATATTTTGTATATGCGGAGTGTATATATTTTGTTTTGGCCATATATTTAGTAGTTTACGTGCCGGTACTGTGTGAAAATGGATCCGGTCGCGTCTCGCACCTCGGCGCGCGGCCGTGACGTTCGTTCGCACCTCGGCGCGCGGCCGTGCCGTTCGTTCGCGTCTCGGCGGGTGGGGTGCGGTATGTATATGAATATGTATATGTATATGCGGAGTGTATATATTTTGTTTTGGCCATATATTTAGTAGTTTACGTGCCGGTACTGTGTGAAAATGGATGCGGTCGCGTCTCGCACCTCGGCGGGTGGGGTGCGTTATGTATATGTATATGCGGAGTGTATAGATTTTGTTTTGGCCATATATTTAGTAGTTTACGTACCGGTACTGTGTGAAAATGGATCCGGTCGCGTCTTGCGCCTCGGCGGGTGGGGTGCGGTATGTATTATGTAAAATTACATGTAAATTTCGGTGTCAAGTGCGGAGGGTCCGCCGGAGACCTCTGAATTTTTTTGCCAAAAAAAATCGATCGGAGTCTGCAATTTCGATTTTGACACCTATTCCCGACTTTTCAACATGAAAGGTAAAATTTTATGAAAAAAAAAATTGTTTAGCACATAAGTAAATTATTAAATTAATTTGCCGCAGCGAATGTGTTAAGTAAGGTAGGTGGAATGTATATTAAATTTGGACAACTGACTGACTAGCCTAGCCTCAAATAATCTTAATATTTAAAACTTATATAATTGGTCCCAATTTGCTTAAAACTCAAGATCATATTATATAGCCTAGGCCTAAGTTAATTTAACGTTAACTTAAATAAGTTACAACTGAAATTCTAAACTCTCTGGCATCTTACGGAGTTTGATAGCCACTGGAATACAGCTACTAGGACTACCATTGACTTTTAATTAATCAATGACCTAAATTAATCAATGACCTAAGTCTTAGGATTAAGTTTAATACAGTAGGTCTAGTCTCATGCCTAGCCTTTTTCATAAGAATCAGCCTTAGTTTCAAAGGCTTATAGGTTTTCTGAGGATAACTTTTAAAGGAAATAAAAGTTATGCTTGCTTATTTTTCAATTAGCAAAGTGATATTAATTTAGGCCTAGGCACTAAACAAATTATAACTAAAATTATCATGTACTGACATAGCCTATTGTGAAAAACTTAATGGCCAAATAAAATCATTAAACCCTTCAAATATTTAAAGGTATTGAACTAGACACTGAACATTTAAGTAAGGTTCTAGGCATTGAATATTTTAAAGTAATTGATCTAAGCACTGACAATTTTAAAGTAGCCTAAAACTTACTAACTTGCAATCAAAAACTGGGAAAACAAAAAGAAATACGTCAGTCATTGTCATAGCCTCTTGATTTTTTTAGCCTCTTGGGTTAAATTGGACTTGTGTTACTAATTGCTTCCGATTTGGAACTAAAATTCAAACCAGTATTAATGGTAATAAACAATATTATTTATTTCATTGTAATTTGCATAACCAAAACACTAAGAAAGAGTGCATGTTAAAAATCTTTGTTTGATGGGAAAATAAACATTGATAAGAAACTCAGTTGAAATTTAATTTTGACAAGGTAATTCGTCACTTAATGCATAACATTGAAAATGAAATGTCAAAATACTTAGTACTGGTTGGCGCAAAAAGAATGCATGAATTTGAGTTGAGTAGTGGGAGTGGGAGGAGCGGAGTGGAGGGGCGGGGGCTGGTTGTTTTGTAGGTTAGGGCGTCCAGTTTTAGTAGCAATGGCGCAGTGGACCGTAGCGCATCGCGTCTTTGCTGTTGAACATTTCTTCAAAAGTAATGAATCTGTTATTACTGTTCAACGGCTTTTCCGCACACAGTTCAATGTTCCGTGAAATGGTTCGATACCTGATCGCAATACAATACTTCGTTAGGTTGCCTCTTTTCGCACAACTGGATCAGTTAAGAAGCAGAAGTCGTCTGGTCGTCCTCGCACGGCGGGAACTCCACAAAATGTCGGCAGAGTAAGGGCGTCTGTTCTTAAAAGTCCTCGCCGCTCCACTAGGCGGCGCGCTCCAACTCTGGGCTTTCGCTGCAGTGCATCCTGAAGGATGAGTTAAAATTTCATCCTTACAAAATTATGATCGTACAGAAGATTTATGAACGTGATTACGAACAACGGAGACTGTTTTGTGAGAGAATGCTTGATGTTCTTGCCACTGATGATGTTTTGTTAATGATGAGTGATGAAGCACACTTTCATTTGGACGGTTATGTCAATAAGCAAAACTGTCGCTATGGGGCAGCAGAAAACCCAAAAGAATTGCACCAAAAACCACTGCACAGTGACCGTTTGGTGTGGAGTTTCGAAAGTGGGAATTGTTGGGCCTTACTTTTTTGAGGAAGGTGGTGTTAGTGTAACCGTGAACTCTAAACGATATGTTGCAATTTTACGCAATTTTTTGCGGCCACAACTTGCAACCTTAGGGATCAATAGAGCAGAAATGTGGTTCCAACAAGACGGAGCTACAGCACACACGGCTAATGATTCCATGGCAGTTGCGCGAAGGATGTTTCCTCGACATTTGATTTCACGTTTCGGCGATATGCACTGGCTTGCACGCTCCCCAGATCTCACGGTGTGTGACTTTTTCCTATGGGGATACTTGGAAAGCAAAGTTTATTGAAACAAACCCCGTACGATAGGAGACCTGAAAGTTGCAATACGGGAAGAAATCACAGCTATTTCCAACGAGACATTGTCAAAAGTAATGGAAAACTTTGAAGAAAGACTTTTGATGTGTATCGACGCGGAAGGACGCCATCTGTCTGAAGTAATCTTCAAAAAGTGATCAGTTCATTACAAACAGTGCATATCGATATACCAATGAACAAAGTCATAAATTGGATAATCTAAACATTTTATTGACGTGAGTCCATTTTGTATGTAATCACAATAAAGCAAATTATACTGGTTTGAAATCCATGCGTTCTTTTTGCGCCACCCAGTATCACATTGTTTTGAGAGAAACGAAACGCTACACTTTACTCCGCAATCATACGTTTTTGTTCATTTCCATTTGCCAGTGTCGATGCGCTTGCATAGTTGACAGTTGGTTTGTATTTGTTTACGTTCGAATCGTCGTTGAGTGAAGATTGGTAATACGGCCAAGTTCACTGCCCGCTTCCAGAGTACAGTAAAGCGGCCCCACACTACTTACAATATTGGTACCATAAAAATTGTTTTCAATTCAGACAATTTTAAAACAAGTACATAGTTAAGGTAAGGGTATAAATAACAAAACAAACAACATTAACTACTTTAATTAGTAAACATTTCGTTGTATTTTTAATTCCACCAAGGAATTAGACAAAGCCGGCTACTGTGATGTCGGTCAACTGCCGACTGCCAATCCAGTTTTTACTCCGTGCCGAACAACGCTGCTTTCTTAGAATGATATTTTTTGTTTTTCTATTTTTAGTGCAAATCAAACCAGCTGTATGCGTTGGGGCTGACTAGACGTTAGTTTGAATGTATTCAATCTCCACCGTAAAGACATGATAAAATGTTTCTTTCAAATAGATCGTTCAAAAATGCATTTATTGATAAATATAGACAAGAGTGTCAGAATAAATTAGGTTGTCCTACCTAAACTAAGAAATTTAAATAATTAATAAATTTCCCGACTTTGCCGGCAAATTCAAGACTAAATCCCGACTTTTCAAGACTGATGTAAAATTCAATCCTAATTCCCGACTTTCCCGATTTTCCAGGCTGCTAGACACCCTGTGGATACCCAAAAACTAAGTTGATATTTGAAAAAAAAATTCCTGGTTTTCCTGTTTATACATTATCGATTCAAAAAATGTTAGCCTAATCGTGTTCCTGAGCTGTATAGGTTAGAACTGCGTAGGATTGTTTTTTGTTTCATTTTGCAGGTATACCAACTTACTACTTTTGGAAAAAAAAATGTATGTCTAAGACATGTAATTTTCGCCAGGTTTGTCCGATTTTTGTCGCGAAGTCATATTTTTATTCGAAATTTAGGAGCGCATAATGCCATGCTATTTAAAGCTATATACAACATATATTTAAACAAATATAGACATTTAAGTATTCCAGTACAAACCTGGACACTAATAATACTCCATGGATGTAACTGTTGGGCTGGCGGTTGCGACTAGCGCCTGCCGTTACTGACGTAAAAAGCAGATTTCCCGCCGTAACTAATAACAGCATTGTGGTGTTTGGCCCTGATACGGTACCTATCTACGTTTGTTATTAAAATTTGTGATTTTTTAAGATGAACAGCAAAATTCAAGAGCCAAGATATTAGAGCAAGCAATAAAGGAGGAAAGTTAACCCTAGCAGTGGCCTAATATCGAAGTGGGAAATGGCCAAGCAGATTTTGCAGACCTTTTTTTGAAAATTCGTATAAATTCAACCGTAGAAGTAAACCTAGCCAACCTCATATTCATTTTGATCGGAAAGAACAGGAGACTCTAGAAATACTAAAATAAAAAAGATCTAGGAAAATATTTTTTCGGTAAAGTGAAAAAGAATAATAAAATTGATTTTTTTTTAGAAATTACAAAAACAGCCTCGGTAAAATTTTGTCTACAGATTTTTTATGGAAAATTCATTATATACATTTTGTAAATAATCTAATTCCCTAAATAGAAATATATAACATGTTGTGGAAAGAATTTTTTTTGTAAGTTTTAGGGGCGTAATATAATAATAAACGGAAACCCGAAATATATGTAAACTGTACGGTGTTAGTTTGTGTTGTAAATAAGTCATTTAATATATGTACTATTAATGATATATACATATTTGTAAAGCTAATGAAGTAAGGAATCCAAAATGTCATAATTGTTATCACTTATAAATAAATGTAAATAAAAGAATGTTTTGCTATTTTTGTGTATTTGGAAAAAAAGTTTCACAGTATTTAGTATTTAACTTTTTTGTCAAATGTTTTACCCTATTTTTTTTTTTGTAATTTCTAAAAAAAATGATTTGGATCAATCAATATAATGTTGTAGTACATTCAATTCCCTACATAAAAATATATATCATGTTATACATAGAATACATAGGAATATACATATAAATATATAACTCACCACTAGGCCTACCAGATAAATAATCCAATTAGCCTACGACACCTATGACGCATCATCAGGAAAGTCGTTCACCTCAATATCACTGCCTATATTACCCTCTAAATCGTCATCAATGTCACTAATACTTTCTTCAAGAGCACCCCGAATGTCACTACAATCCAGTTTAGAGTAAATTCGACTAAATAAATAACTAAAACACTCTTACATAACTGACAGCGGCCAAACAATAACATAGCGCGCCATTTTGGAGTGGGTTGCATATTTCAGATGTCATGTCATATTGTCAACAAAAACACAACACATCGAGACAGATATAAGAAGAAAGCCTGAAATCTGCTGTTTGCAGTGATACCAAATACAATACAGTTAGGAGCGAGCCAAACAGAGACTTCGTAAACAGCAAACAGCTGCGCAGTTGCCGATTAGGCAAAAATGTGACGTAATGAAACAATTCCTTGGTGATGAAGCCAGAATAAAACAGTGCTGCCAACGGCAAAACTAAATTACTCTACATTTATTCCTCTTCAAAATAACATATTATTTGACTAGTAACTATAACATACACTGCATTTAAACGTGATTTTCTGATCCGACCAATTTGGTCGGATAGGCCATTATACAAAAAAAAACCAAAAACACCTGTTTACAGAAATCATATAACTTGTCCAATCAATATTTCATTCTAAAAATCAATACCAACATAAAGAGCTACTCTTTAGCTGTGCATTGGTACCAACCGCATCTTCCTGCGAGAAAAATTACCCGATCTAGGTAATTTCAAAAATAACGTGTTTTGCCACTGTCAGAGCGTCGGCTGCAGAAATTGTGTTGCGCCAAAACTTTGTTTGATTTCTAATCGTCGTAACATTGTTATACAGCTGTTACACAGTTCATTTGTGTAATAAAATGAAAGTTCAGAATGTGATCTTTCAAATGATACATATATTTATCACTTTTGATTTAATATTATTGGTTTATTAACGCTACAAAATTTTCAGTAAAATCCGATCAATTAGGTCGGTGGCCACAATAGGCGACATAAAAATCTGACCAAATAGGTCGGAGGGCCACTGCTAGGGTTAATGTCATGATCGTGATCAATGATCATGTCTCATGCAATGATCACGATCACTCATCATGTCTGTGGAAAATATTATGAGCCCCATGGAAAGCAGACAATTTTCAGCCAACAGGAAGAAATGTCTTGTTAAAATTTGTGCTTTTAATTTATGAAAAATTGTTTGTACAGTCTCCAAGATGAACGAAAATAAATCAAGAGCCAAGATGTTAGAGCAGGCAGTAAAGGAGGAAAGTTAATGTCATGATTGTGATCAGTGATCAAGTCTGTGGAAAATATAATGGGCCCCATGGAAAGCAGACAGTTTTCAGCCCACAGGAAGAAAATGTCATCGCTGATCATTTTGAACAAATATACATATATATATATATATATATATATATATATATATATATATATATATAAAATATATAGTATATATATATATATACTATAAGTAGTATTACTCTTTGTTTCAAACTGTATTTTAAACGCCTTTTCCCCTTACGGTTCTTTGTTTAGTTTAATTTTAGTTGCAAAGAATAAACAGCTGAAAACGTGATGTAAGAATACTCCTCATTAATCCCCAACGGTACTTTGGTATTATACGGATGCCACCCTTATACAGCGCGCTGCGGCAGTTATGCTAGGATGGGTTATCATAAAAATGATTGTAGGACTTTCCTTGTTTCGTTACAAATCGAATAATACCTGATGAGTCATACTTCCGGCCTCCAAACCCCCTCCAAATAGGCCAAGGTCAGGTCGTTGACCGGAGCGCGCGCATCACCTGTCACCGCCTGTATCTGGGTCAGTGTCATGAGTGATTTATTGCCGTGCACTACGTTAAATTTGTTTTCATAATGAGTGACGTTCATTTGGTGTGGGATTTACCTCGAAATGAATAGGAAACCGTACGTATTTTTATGATAACCCATCCTAACATAACTGCCGCAGCGCGCTGTATATTTTGCGGAGTACAAGTGGCGATCGGGTGTGGCTGCTAGCGGCGGCGACGCATTCAACACGATCCTAGCGGACATCGCTGCCTTTTGGGAGGCACAACACAAAGACCGCTCATCAGAATGATGTAAAGTTTTTACAGTAGGTCAATAAAAGTACGTTTTTTCGAATTATGTAGTTATCCTTTGTATCCGGTAAAAATTAACCTCCAAAAATAGTGGCATCCGTATAATACCAAAGTACCATCCCCAACCCTTTACAAATTTTTGTAATTTCATTTTTAAGCCTTTGACTGGTGCAAAGGCATCTGCAAACCTCAAAACACTGTCCTATTACAGACAGCAGAGGTTAGTTTAGGCGTTATAATGATATTTATGTCAGTGTCCGGGATTAGACCATTTGTGGAGGTTAAGCCGGACACTTTTATTTTATAATAACATCTAAAATCTAGAAAGGTACAGGGATATAGTAAATGATACACACACTTAACAATGGTATGGTTTTTATTGGTGACATCGTTTGTTTGTTTAACCTAAAAAACGTAAAAAAGTGTCCGGGTTTAGCCTGGTTTACGGTACCATTTTTAAAGAGGAGATTATAAACTTTAATTTTCATATATAAACGAACCTCATAGCAGTAACAGATCAATAAAATTTCTATTATAATTAGAACAAAATTTGGCGAGCGAACAATTTTTGACTCGCAAGTGGCGAAATCTTGTAAAACACGTGTTTTTCAAAAATAATCGTAGTGTCTGTATTTTGGCCCAAACAGGAAGCGGTTGGTACCATTGGAAAAGGCATTAGTTGTTCTTTATTTTCGTGATGAGAACTTTGCCATTCGACTTCAGAAAGTCTAAGAAATAATGTTTGAAATCAGCTGTTATGTCAGGCCCATCATTGCCCCATTCGCCTAAAATTAGGCGAACTTATAAATCACTAATAAATGGATCGATAATTGATTTAGCGTCACGTAAATCATACCTCGTTGTAGCCAGGAAAAAGTTCTTCCCGTTTGTAGCGCTGCCTTCCTCTATGGAGCGTCAGGTGACTCGTATGACGTAGGCGGAAATACGAGTTGTTTTATGTCTCTGCTAGCCTAAGGCAATATGTTAGTGCAGTTAGGTTATTATCCGTAGTTTTCTATCGAATCTTATTGTTTTAGTGAAAGACAAGTGTATTGTCGCGTAGCGTGCGAGTTAGTAGTAATATTTATCTATATTACTATGGGTAAATATTATTATTTATGTTCAAATGTGCATTATTGAAAATGTCGAGTGTTTTTCAGATCACCATGAAAAGAAGCCACCTAAGGGATCGCTCGATCCAGAATATTTTGGACGAGGAAAACGACACAGACGGTGAAAATGTTGTTGACAGTGTTGTGGTTGCCAGTGTTGTGCTCGAGTGTGTGGAAATGATAGGGTTATCTTTTATGGTTTGGACAGACGGACAGTTTGAGTAACCTCTGCACATTTTGCTCAGAAAAGGTAACCGATTTACAGAAAAGGCTACAGATTTGTTGAAAAAATCTGTATGTGCGTCTCGCGCCACAAATGCTTATGGAACCTTTATTTGTTCATATTTGTCTATATATATATATATATATTCTTGTTCATAAATGTATTTACTATAAATATATGTACCATTTATTATATTGAAATAAAGTATGAAAATTAATTTAGATATAGCTTCGAATAACTAATTTTGGCCTTCGGCGAAACTCACATTTTGTTTTTCAACTCTTATAAAGTCATAAAAACAGTTATTACTTTGTACAAAAGTGCATTAATTCCAATAACGGTATTGTTACCTTCAGTAATATAACAGTTTTAGTATATTACTTTTATACTTTGATTTCATTTTTATTTTCCAAATGTACAGTGCAGATTTGTTGATTTTCCCCGGTTTCCGTATTTCTTTCTGTAATTTAGGTGACTTAACAATTTTTGTTAAAATAGATCAAACACATTTCCACGTAGGGAAATAAATTGCCTACATTTTGTATATCTTTGATAGTCTGTAAAGAAAATAGTGTAAAAATACCAGGGCTTTACTTTTGAAAATAAGAAAAAAAATTTGAAATTTTAACTTTTTTTTACTTTATCTAAAAATCTACCCTACCGCGTTATATTTATTTTATTTTATTCAAATTCTCCGTTCTTTTTTGAACAAAAGAGTATACATATGAAAGGGTTATCTTTTGTGGTTTGGACACAGGTACAGTTTGAAGTAAACTCTGCACATTTTGCTCAGATACGGCTATGCTGCAGATTTATATTGAAAAAATCCATACGGTATGTGCGTTTCGCGCAACAAATGATTTTATATGACTTTAAAACAAAATTTGAGTTTCGCCAAAAGCCAAAATTAGTTATTCAAAGCTAGATCTAATTTTTGTACTTTATAATAACATAATAAATGGTGCATGTACAGGGAGTTCAAAAAAGGTAGGGGACATAATTTACGTAGTGATTCCTTGGGTCAAAATAATCAAAAAAGTTTATATAAACATATGTCCTATCTCCTTTTGTTTAGCGTCTGTCTGTCTGTATGTATTTTTTACAAAAAAAGTCATAACTCCTTAACGGTTTGATCTACAACGTTGAGATTTTGCACAAAAGTTCATCTTATTGGCCGCTTTCTTTATGCAAAATGTGAATAAAAACTGTTTAACCGTTTCAAAATGGCGGCTATTTTAAATATTTTACGCCAAATTTCAAGAAAACCGTTAATTTTACCAAAAAATTGCAAGATACATAAAATCGTTAAGGAGTTATGACTTTTTTTGTAAAAACACATACAGACAGACAGACGCTAAACGAAAGGAACTTTTTTGTTTATTTTGACCCAAGGAATCACTACGTAGATTATGTCCCCACCTTTTTTTTTTGAGAGAGAGAGAGAGAGAGAGAGAGAGAGAGAGAGAGAGAGAGAGAGAGAGAGAGAGAGAGAGAGAGAGGGGGGGGGGAGAGGGGGAGGGAGAGGGAGAGGGAGAGAGAGGGAGAGAGAGAGAGAGAGAGAGAGAGAGAGAGAGAGAGAGAGAGACGCACATACCGTATGGATTTTTTTCATTTAAATCTGCAGCATAGCCGTATCTGAGCAAAATCTGCAGAGGTTATTACAAACCATAAAAGATAACCCTATCATATGCATAATCTTTTTGATCACAAAAAACAGAGAATTTGAATAGAATAAAATAAATCAAACAAAACTGGGTAGTTTTTAGATAAAATCACAAAAGTGAAAATTTATAATTTTCAATAAAAAACCTCGAAATTTTCAATAACGCACATTTGAACATAAATAATAATATTTACCTATACTGATATCAGATAAATATTACTAATAACTCACACACTACACGACAATACACTAGTTAATCACTAAAACACTAACATGCGACAATAAAATACGGATTATAACCTACTCGCACTAAAAATCACACAATAACTTTGGCTTGGCTAGCAGAAAGAATCTCTGATTTGTTATTATTTACACGAGTCACCTGATGTTCCATACAGTAAGTCAGCTTTACAAAGTCTAAGAACCTTTTCCTGGCTTCAAAGAGATATGACTTACATCACGCATTTCAGTTATCGAGCTATTTATTTTGGATTTAGAATTGCCCGGATTTCCTGCCAATGGGGCAAATGAACAGCTCACATAACAGCTGATTTCAAAAATTCATCCTCAGCCTTTCTGAAGTCTTATTACAAAGTTCTCATTACGAAAATAAAGAACAACTAATGCTGTTTCCAATCATACCAACTGCTTCCTGTTTGGGCCAAAAGACGGACACTACCATTTTTTTTTAAGAACACGTTTTACGAGATTTCGCCGCTTGCGAGTCAAAAATGTTTCGCACGCGAAATTTCGTTCATATTATAACACCAATTTTATTGATCTGTTGGTACTTTGGTATTATATGGATGCCACCCTTATGCAGCGCGCTGCGGCAGTTATGTTAAGATAGGTTATCATAAAATTGATTGTAGGACTTTCCTTGTTTTGTTACGAATCGAATGATACCTGATGAGTCATACTTCCGGCCACCAAACCCCCTCCAAATAGGCCAAGGTCAGGTCGTTGACCGGAGCGCGCGCATCACCTGTCACCGCCTGTATCTGGTATCTGGGTCAGTGTCATGAGTGATTTATTGCCGTGCACTACGTTACATTTGTTTTCATAATGAGTGAAGTTCTTTTGGTGTGGGATTTACCTCGAAATGAAGAGGAAACCGTACGTATTTTTATGATAACCCATCCTAACATAACTGCCGCAGCGCGTTGTATATTTGGCGGAGTACCTGTGGCGATCGGGTCTGGCTGCTAGCGGCGGCGACGAATTCAACACGATCCTAGCGGACATCGCTGCCTTTTGGGAGGCACAACACAAAGACCGCTCATCAGAATGATGTAAAATTTGTACAGTAAGTCAATAAAAGTACGTTTTTTCGAATTATGTAGTTATCCTTTGTATCCGGTAAAAATTTAACCTCCAAAAATAGTGGCATCCGTATAATACCAAAGTACCGATCTGTTACTGCTACAAGGTTCGTTTATATATGAAAATGAAAGTTTAGAATCTCCTCTTTAAAATAATATCAATACTATTACGTTTCTGGTTCATTTTCAATGCGTTATAAGCAGCTGAAAAAAATTACCCAATTGGCAGGATACCTGCCATGGTCCATCGAGTGCACACATGCATTAGCAGCATACCCTGCCAAAGGCAGTCCAAGGGTTAAAAAATTTCCCCACCCAATACCCCGAAATCCTATTGGGTCCCCTACATTGACTGGATTTTACTCTTTATTTTCATTTTACTCTTTATTTTCAGAATAGTTTGCTTATTAATGGTTCAAATGTAACAATAACGACAACATCGTATTCAGAATAATATTCCCTACAATTTGAGTACCCACAAGGTATATTTTGAGACAAAAAAATTCCCGTTTTCCCAGTAAAAACGGCTTTTCCAGACTTTTTTTCTGAAAAAAATTTGAGAAAATAAAATTTCAAAAAAAGTAGTGTATGGACGTCGACATTTATACCACAATAATATTTTAGGCCTTGCACTCCAGGTTAACTATTGCGAAAAAATTAATACAGTAGACGCTCGCTAATTCAGCATGTTCAGGACTTTGGCAGTGGCGGAATACCGAAAATGTCGGATTATATAGCACTGTCTACAAATCTCCATTATTGCGAGAATAGCAGAAATACTACGAAAAAATGAAGTCAAAAGGAAATCATTGGTTAGCGGGCCATTAAATTCCATATTATATTTTACTTTTTCTGATTTCGGAAGTGGTGGAAAATGTTAAAAACATTTCCACCAGAAAATAGATTTTAGGTTACAACATTAGAAGGTCTAAGCTTATATTTAAATACAAACAGAACACTTACGTCTACCATATGCACGCAAACTCTGCCAATCGCGCCTGATATGCTTATACGTGTTCAACAAATATTTGTAGAACCTGGATTACCCGAAAGCCCAGGTGCTGAATTATTGAAAGTACCGAACGATTGGATGCCGTATTTGCGGGATTTTACTGTACTTGCGGAAGAAAGCCTATTAGGCTCATTCCTCATCATATCACCTTGATAATTAAATTCTAAATTAGGACCTAGGTACAAGCTGTGATCATTATAGGCCTAGCCTATTAACCATATTTTGACTTATGTATTTTACACTCAATACAAAATTCTAAGTTTTTAAGGACCTTTATGAAAGTTTTAAGCTTAAGACTCTCAAGATTTAAGCTCATAGGTATGCTGAAGGAGGCCTAGGTACTGGATGTCAATATCAGCCTAGGCCTAAACTTACGTGCAAGTTAATCCATAGGCTACAAAATAAATTGTCCACATTTCTATTTGAAAATAGTGATTTTGTTCAACCTCAATGAGTTTGACATTCCAAAGCTTAGGGGTAAGCAATAACAATTATTAATACATAAAAACTTACCTATGTCCAAATTAATTGTAAAAAGTGTCAGTTATACAAACTAGGCCTAGAATTAAATAGTGACTTACTTCAGGTAATCTTTTAACTAATAACTTTAAGTGGTTATTTTCTGCCGCTAGTTTCGCCAGAAGTTCTTCACGCTTTTTCATTTCGTTTTTCAATTTTTCAATTTCATCTTCCATGATTACTCCGTTAGTTTTTCCGTTTGCAAAGACATCTATCCTTTCATCGATGCAAGCTTTACCAGCAGCAGCAACAGCAATGGACGCCGACTGGAAATCCGGAAATGGTGCTGCTGATGGATCTCCAGCTGTTGAGGGTTGAGTTTCAACATGGCGGCCGTGAATTGTTCTCTGACCCCTCTTGAAGAGTGCTTTAAATTTTTGCATCGTCTAGCACTCCCTATCTTATCTCAGATAGTCTGCCTCTTTTTCAGATGCAACTGCTGATATTTTGTAAATTAAGCTTCAAAAGTGGAGATGAAAAAACCCTGTACAGTTACAAATGTGGTTGTGGTCGATAACAAACTAATTTACAAGCTCTAGAATTAAACTTTCTCTTAACTACATTAAAACCTGTCGTACTTTATCCAAATAAAATATCATGTTAACTCACGAGTCACAATTTTTCACACATTTCCCTGAAGTGAGGAAAACACGAAGAGTCAACAATTTTTATGTTGAGATTATTAGTATAGTTATTTACAAAACGCACAGAGCAAACTATCATGTTATTCTTTGTTAGATTAGATTGGTGTAAAATGTATCATATTAACACGACTAGAACTACTCCCAATAAAAAAAGTTGTAAAAAGCATTGTCGTTAAATACAGTAAAATAAACATTACAAATTAATTGAAGGTATTAATCATTTCTACATAACTTATGGCCGAATTTATGAGCTGAAGGCCCTTAAACACACAACCAGTGCCAGTGGTGCGGGCCGGTGACATGGCGTGGGGTAGAATGTCTTCGGGTAGATTGTCACTCGGTAGAAATTTTGGCAGGCTCAGTCGAAATATGGCCGACTGCCGCATCGCGGGGGAATTCAATGCTGCTTCCCGCCCCTCAAGACTTAAATCACCCCCAGACGCAGGGGTTATTGTGAACTGAATTTCCGTCTCAAAATCCCTGGCGGTGCGCTATTCTTCAGTTAAGTACGCTGATAATATTTATTTATTTATTTATTTTCTACGGCAAGCACCATTTTTGAGAATAATTTACAGTTCAATTCAGTGACTTGCAATAATCGATGAACAATTGTCTAAGAAATCATGGTGAATATGTTCAATGGTATGCAGAGCTTCAGGATTCAGATGATATATGTTCAAGCGCTACTTGCAATACAAGGATAAATTACTAAATCTACAGTAGTAGAACAATAGTGCAAGCTACATCAATTATAAACATTGTTACGTAAAATCAAGAATTCTGTACCTTATACTATCCTCAATATTATTCTCTAGAGGATTTTCTAGTTATATTACTGTTGACGTGTTTAAGAGCTTACAGTTATTTACACCCTAAAAAAGGATATCATAAATAAATTGAGATAATATTAATAAACATAAGACTATGCTGGAGGAATCATACGTTCTCCAGAAATATATAATTGAGAACATATTGTTATGCAAATTGAGAATGTAAATAAAATAATTGTTTATACCTATCTACAATTTCTAAAGTTTTATTTATTGATCACAATCAGACATTTTATAAAAGCACGAATATATAATTACTAAACCATTTTTATGCCTGATTTGTTGGTTAAAAGAAATTGAGGTGTAGCTAGATCCTATGAAATTGTACAACCTATAGAAGGCTTAAATTTGGAACATTCATAATCAATTTATATGGTGAAGATCCCCACGGAGGCCGAATATTTCGTGGCAGCCTTTTTTAGGCCCACTAGGTGTGGGTCACCATGCTCTTCTGGGCTAATGCTTCTGAATGGTCTAAACGTTCATGTTTCAGATAGGACAGTGCCTCTGACGACCACTCCCTGATGCTTTAAAAATATTGTACTTTTGTTTGCTTGTGGTGATTCAGGTACAATAAACAGCACAGGTAAAATAAGGCTGGACATAGTGTTGATTTATATTAAGGAACACTCATATTCTATGAAATACACTAATGAAGCACCAACAGGGGCGAATCCAAGGGGGGCGGTAGGGGCGGTCGCCCACCCTCCCCAAACCTAAGAATTAGTGTGTTTTATTTTATTATTTAGGCATACGATGAAAGTTTGAATAAATCAGAATAAAAATGTAATCAGCAAAAGCCTCCCGAAACCCCGTTTTTCGGTTCCGAGAGTCAAATTTTGCCGTTCCCGTCTACAAGGTTACATTAAAATTCAAACTAACGAACCTAAACGTTCAATAAATGAAATAAAATACACACCATTAGACAGGTGAAATTTTAAACTTCCATTTTAGTATATAACACATTACTTAGATCCATGCATTTAACCTAAAAGCGACTTACAAAAACATGGATATTCCCAATCCCGAGTATCGCGAAGTTGTTGCAGTTTTGCCAGTTGGCAGACCGAAAATGCAGTGTTTTCAACATAGTCTTGAAGGTAAGTTCTAGCAGCAAAGGTTGCTACAATTGTATTCGGTGATTATTTTTTACTGGATTTTGCCCGCCTACCGTCGCGCGTCGTTTGCTATCAGCGGTGTTTTGTTGACAGGTTAGGTGTGGTTTTTGTTTAAAACCGCGTAATCCGTTGCTATAGGCAATAAATATCCAGTAGATGGGCTAGAAGCAAAAAGTGCCCTCGAATTATACGTAATAAAATAAGAGGAAACAAATATTAAATTGCGTGCAAACAGAAGCTCATATGCCAAGTACTTTATTTTGTAAAAATGTGGTATGAGAGTTTCATTTTTCTAGTGGTTGACCTTGGCTGGCAGCCTCATTCCTAATTGCATCTTCGCGTAGTATAGTTCAGTATTGCAGATTTCGGATACGTTTTGTTAATAGTTTGTCACGTGGGTAAATACTAAAATAAATAGTTTATTTAGGCATCTTACTTGTTCTTAGACGCCTACAGATGACGCAGAAAAAAGTGTAATGCCTGAATATTTTATTTTTATTTACGGTCGGGCGCAGTAGAACTAAAGATAATTTTTGTTTAGCTTGTTTATAAAGTTAAGATTGCTTTTTTCTTGAGTAAAAGGTTATATATAATGATATATAATGATATATAATTGATATATAATGTTAAATTACTTTCATTCGTTGTTTAATTTCATTGTAGTTAAAAACAATAATGGGGTGCCAGGGACCAACCACAGGGAAGGAGGAGGGGTAACTTTCGGTGACCGCCCCCCCCCCCCACCAACATGACCTCTGGATCCGCCCCTGGCACCTAAACCAACCTGCTTGGAGCTGGTAGGCCTATAGGCCCTAGCCTAAACTAGTCCAATAAATGTGACAACATATAAAACTGTTTTTGCTACCTAATGCGATGAAATTGTAGTAATATGCCTATATATCTCAAGTACATGAAATTTGAAGCACTCTTGATGTAAAAAACAACTGGTAAACTATACTTACTAACCCTGACTATATGACATGCCGATATGTACAAGAAACTTGCTGTGTTAGAAAAAATAAATAACTAAACATAAATTAAAACCTAGGCACCCTGATAATATTTTTTTATGGCAGAGAGCTAATAAGTGATGACAATTACAACTAACCTGATCAATTATAACAAGGAAAATACCTTACATAATAAAAATAATAATTTTTTTCTAGGAGGTGGGAATCCGATTACTGACAAAGTATGGTACTCGCAGAAGCCCTACCTACTAAACCCACCCTCATGCCAGGCTTTGCTTTCCCCGGGATTGTTTGTCACATTACTTCGAGGAGAGAGCCCCGTGCTGCTGATCCAGAGTGCTGAGATCAGCAGTGCTGGGAGAAAGGAACTACTTCATTTTCTTTGATGGCGTTGCTTTTTACAGTAAACTTTCTTCAGTTCTAGCCTTTTCCATTGCAACCCTTAAAATACAGCATGCCTCGGACCCAGCAATGTGGTTGGCCTTTTCCTCAGAGTGAGAACCTTTGCTGCAGGCAGAGAGTGGACCGATCCAGCCCAGTGCACTACCTGCGTCGGTGCTCGTAGCCCAGGCACTTTAAGCACCGTAGAACTATGGTCCTCCATCACACCGCACAGCTGACAACCCACCCGAAGATGGCCGGATGATGATAATAATAATAAATGTCAATGCCATTAGGCTTACAAAAAATGAGTAAATGAAGTCAAAAGGCAAATATGTACAAGAAATATATATACAAGAGTTTCTCTCACTATTCATTTTGTAATCACATTGATCCTAAAGATGATGACCTCTTATGATCGATGTAATATATAAAAAATTAAGTCACTGAATCTAAAATGATACAACTCAATGTAAAATACAATGATACAACTCAATACTCAATGGTACAATTCAATATGTAATTCGTTATAGTACGAATAATGTTTTTTTAAATCATCGGAAGAGTATAAAGTTTGATCAGTCAACAAGCCATGCAACTTTTGTTTGAACTTCTCTATTGGACAGTTTAATACACTTAGTGAAAATCTATTATAGCCTTTGGATTCAATTACATCATAGCTTCTTATAGTTAGTCAATCTTTGAAAAGGTACATTCATGAGTTTCCGGTTTCTAGTACCGTGCGAGTGTATATCTTGTCTTAAGTTGCAGATTTTGTAGATTGTTTATGGTATGCAGTACACTGTGTATATGAGTAGAGATTTACAAGAGTCATGACTTTAAGTTATAACAAATAATGACTTACAATGGCCCAGGCTGAGTACATCAATTATAATTCTAAAATTTTTTTTCAACAATAGAATATTTGTTTACAAGATTAAATATTACACTAAAGTAATATGTCATAAGAAATTATGCTTTGAAAGAAAGCTAAGTATACAGATATAATGTAATTATCTCATGCATAACATTTGAAATTTGTAAGCAAGTAGATAAATACCATCTCCTTCATATTTTACCTCTATTCTAATTCAATAATCTTTATTCATCAAATCTATAATATATACAGTCTATAATATATACAGCCGCATGTGTAACTCACTCACTCAATCACTCACTCACTGAGGTATACTAATTCTAGACCACATCTAGACGAGCTAGAAACCTAAAATTTTGCATGCAGGTATCTCAGCTTGTAACCCCCAGGAAAATCACCAAAATTGACAATTGTTTATTTAACCCACCTAAAAAAATATTTAAAACCACCAAAAAAGGCTTATTTTAAAATTACAGTTTTTGAGCTCTAGCGGCCGAACGGATTGACCTACAACTTTTTTCCTATGACTTGTTGCCGTATCTCGCTCCCTTCACCCTTAGGTAGCGCTAGATTTTTCAAATTTCAGGCAATTTCGACAGTTATTTTCGTGGTTTTAGCGAATTTCCCCTATAGGGAAGAAGCTATTACCGTAGTCGGCATGGTAAGACCTAGGCCCGGGACCATGATTACTTTTCATTTTGAGGTCCCCAGACCCCAAAAACACAATTCGTTCGAAACTGTATATATATATATATATATGTTACAATAATGTAATAACAGTCCAGACTGTTGAGGTGAAATATCCAGACTGTTGAGTGCAGACTCACATAGGGAAAATTTTTACCTGGCAAAAAAGGCCATAATAGGGTCATCTTTGGGCTCGCTCCTTGGGAGCATTGTGAGAGTAACTTCATAAGATTAGGTATTTCGATTGTTCCTGCCCGATATTTTGATGAGTTAGTAATATA
Organism: Allygus modestus; assembly: GCA_963675035.1. NCBI lineage: Eukaryota > Metazoa > Arthropoda > Insecta > Hemiptera > Cicadellidae > Allygus > Allygus modestus. The sequence goes on from OY776113.1 coordinate 125,326,120, forward strand.
CATTAGGAATCAAAAATTAATGAACCTATGCCAAAGAAATCATACTCACAGCACTCGGTTCAAATCAAAATTCTCCACCTTTCACAGACTGTCGGTCTTTGAAAAAAAAAACTCTTTACACCGGTTTAAAATTTTATAAAATTTTGCCTAACTTCACTTCATCCATTGTTGACGACAAAAAATTTAAAGTTACACTTAAGAATTAACAGATTGTGCATTGTTTTTATTCTGCGGAAAGTATTGTTGAACACCTTAAGTAATGTAACCCCCTGTGTAACTCTCTGACCCTCCCCTCCCTACCAATCATATTCTATAATGGCTGATACTACTTCAGCACTTCGACATGTTAAACGCCATCGAGCCTATGAACGGAAACAACAAGAACAAGAAGAACAAGAACAAGAACACACAATCTCAGTTACACTGGCAAGATATAAAATATAAACATAACATATGTTAATCAGTTGGCCTAACATAGATTTAGCCTAACTAAATGTAATTATAATTGCGTTGTAATGTGTGATTTTTATTTCCTGTAGCCTAATTACGTAGACACAAAGGTAACCTTTCTTTTCAGTAGTTAGTCTATGGTACCCCCAGGCAACAAGGAACGCCGGAGCAGCATGGTCACTACATCATACTCTTGGCACGGCGCGGCGCATTGCAACGTTGCAAAACGCTACGGCACGGCCTCGTCCCCCGTCGCGTCGCGTCGTCGCAGGTATCGTTGCGATGGAACTACTTCGTGGAGCGGTTCCATTGTCGCGACGGAACGGTCGCGACGGAGCGGGCGTCGGAACTGCAACGACCCACCTCTAGAGAGGGACGCCCACTAGTTAAATTATTACTTTTTTCTCAGAGAGGAACGCCCAATTCTTAAATTATGACTTTTTCTTAGAGAGGAACGCCCAGTTCTTAAATTACGACTTTAATCTCAGATGAGAACGCCCACTAGTTAAAAATTCTGACTTTTTTCTCAGAGGTGAAAAACACTGAGCTCTATGTTATGTCTGGAGTCACCACTCCGTGATGAAAAAGCGTGCCCCTGTGTTTATGGTTGTTATGTTGTTCAGTTGAGTTTTTGATAAATTGGTGGTATAGTTATTTTATTATTTCCTATTGGTTGAAATTTTTACATCGTCTACCCAGTGTATTCTGATTGGTCCAGTTAACGTCAAAGTGACAACACAATAGAGCAAAATGTCTGTGTTGACGGCACGCTTTTGGAAAATATTTAGCCAGAGAGTAGTGACTCCAGATATAACATAGAGCTCATTGGCGAAGAAACAGTTTGTATTTTAGGTTAGTGGCACCTCAGCGCCGTTGTAGAATTGTATCATGAAAATACCAAAGTTTATCTTAAAATAAATTGTCGTTAAGCATATATATTTTCAATATTAATGTAACCAAGGTTGATATACCTTTGTATATATTTTTTTAATTTCCTTAATTCAGTGCACGGTGTGCACACATCCTCTTCTCTTCTCCCCACTCCACTCTATACAATCCGGTCGCCCTTAGCACCTCAGACTCAGACCTCACACGTGCCCAGTTCTATCTCTGTTGTTATAGTTCTGACTCTGCGGTGTTCCCCATGAAATATTGATTTGTTGTTCAATTTCCTGTTTATTTGGTGAGTTTATACTATAATTGTAATCCACTTGATTGATATATCTGAATTAATTTGATTTTGGCCTGTGATAAATCTTGGTATTCATTATTCGGGGAGTGCTAGCTTGCCTTGTCAATCCCTAGCTGCCTGACCACATGTGAATGTTTTAATTTGAAGTCCAGTATCACTAATTGTTTGCAAAATTAACGACAAATATGTTAGATGAAGAGTGTTAATATTCTTTACATGTGTGTTTTGAGCACGCTTCTCAAAATCTGGCACAAAACATCATTGATTTATTAGTTAATAGAGGTTTAGGGCCTAGCTTGTCATAAATCTAGCCTCAAGAGTAGAACTTTCAAGCAATTCAGTTTGTCATAACGAAATAACATTGGCTTTGTTTTGTCTTTATAGTCCTTAGCCTAGCTTATACCAAATATTATTTAATATAATAAATTACGGTAAGTTCGCCTTCCTATAGTGCTGGGTATTCCCTGAGGTTAGGTTTGTCTTTGTGTTCGGTAATTGACTGAAAATGTTTATATTTATACTTATATAAATTGGTTTTCAACTATGCATAACACATTCATTCAAATCCAAAACATCAATATACCGTAAATTAATAGGCTATTGTTCTTTGCCCCAAGTTCTATAACCTAAAGGGAAATTATCCATGAATTTGGGTTGCAGTATTGTTAGGGTTGCTACTTTTGGTACTTTGGTATTATACGGATGCCACCCTTATACAGCGCGCTGCGGCAGTTATGTTAGGATGGGTTATCATAAAAATGATTGTAGGACTTTCCTTGTTTCGTTACAAATCGAATGATACCTTATGAGTCATACTTCCGGCCGCCAAACCCCCTCCAAATAGGCCAAGGTCAGGTCGTTGACCGGAGCGCGCGCATCACCTGTCACCGCCTGTATCTGGGTCAGTGTCATGACTGATTTATTGCCGTGCACTACGTTACATTTGTTTTCGTAATGAGTGACGTTCTTTTGGTGTGGGATTTACCTCGAAATGAAGAGGAAACCGTACGTATTTTTATGATAACCCATCCTAACATAGGGTAGAGTGACTGAAAGTGGACACCTTGTCAAAGGTGGACACCCAGTTAGTTTTGCCTAATTTTCCTCTAAGCTGATGTTTGATTGGTGGATTTTATTATTTTAAAGTCATCTGTGGTTTGTGTACAACAAAAATACCTCTTGTATAAGTTGGTCAGCTGTTCAGTTTTGGAGGGAAGAAATGAAGTTTGGTGAGGTGTCAGCTTTTCCCTGATATTCTTCTGTTGTAAGGTAAGAAATGAACATTTTAAATTAAATATATTAATTAAATTTCTTACCAGTATATACTTAGATTACTATAATCCGATTTAGTTAGGATTTGGAAGGGGTTTTTACATTAAAATTGACCTAATTCTAAGTGATATAAAATAAGTCCACGGGGTGTTCACTTTCAACATGCAAAAAACTGATTTTCAGATAGTGGACACCCCAATGTCCACTTTAAATTGGTCAAACATTTAAAGTGGACACTCTCTTTAAAGGTGTGAAGTCTTGTTTGTATTAGGCCTTAGTTACTTAATTTTAATAATGTATACTAATTATTTTATGATTATTTTAATTTATTAAAATTAAAATTATAGGCCTATATTCAAAATCCCTTTCTTTTGGGATTACCGGTAAGTTTTCTGACGACGTTTACCAAACTTGCCCGTTTGAATCCGTTTACCTAAATACAAATTAAATAAGAATCCATAAGTGAAAAAACCTTGATAAATAAATTTAAGAATACGCTTTGATTAGTTTAATCTTGACTGATCAGTAGATCTTTATTATTAGAAGTAATGCACTTTTGTTTTGTTTCAGAAATGCCTCCGAAAAAGCCAAAAGTTGTACTTCTACAATACAATCAAAATGATATGGAGGAAGCAGTCAAAGCTGTTCGAGGGGGTGTAATGAGTAAGAAATTAGCTGCAAAGACATTCAATGTTCCTCGCACATCGCTCATTCGTAAGGTAAATGGTGAAGTTCCACTTGAACAAAAAATGGGAGCACCAACTGTATTAACAAAAGCCGAAGAAGATCTCCTTGAAACTTTCATCTTAGCCTGTTGCAGGAAAGGCTTTCCTGTACACCGGGACAATATTTGTGACAGTGTTGAGAAAATCCTACAAAAAGCAGGACGTGGAAATGCGTTTCCTAATGGACGTCCAGGCACTACTTGGTTTAAGGCATTCTTGAAGAGACATCCAAAGTTGACGGTAAAAGAAGCAGAGTTCCTCACAAAATCAAGGGCCAGGGTTTCGGAAGAAGGGGTTAGGAAATGGTTTTCAGAGGTTCTAGAATATTTAAAGGAAGAGAAATGTGAAGAAATCTTGGAAGACGCAGACCGGGTTTTTAATGGGGATGAAACGGGGTTCCGGCTGTGCCCAAAGACGGGGAAAGTAATTTGTGAAAAAGGGGAGAGGCATACATATATGCAAGTTTCAAATAATGAAAAGGAACAACTGACCGTAATGTGTACATTTTCAGCCTCAGGAAAGACCGTACCACCCATGATTGTATATCCCTACAAGAGGCTCCCACGAACCATTGCTGAAAGTGTTCCGGACAAGTGGGGAATAGGTCTTTCTACATCAGGGTGGATGAATAGCGAGATCTTTTATGAATACATCGCCAACTGCTTTATCCCCCATTTGACCGAGAATAATGTGACCATGCCAGTAATTCTTTTTGTTGATGGGTATCGATCTCACGTTACATTGGAAGTGAGTGATCTCTGTTCACAAAACAAAATCATTCTCGTAGCTCTCCATCCTAACAGTACCCACTTCCTCCAACCGGCTGATGTTTCAGTGTTTGGACCTTTGAAAAAGTGTTGGAGGGAGACCATTAGAAGATGGAAGTATGAAAATCCAATGAAGGATGTCACAAGAGAAACTTTTGCAAGATTACTGGAGGACTCCCTAAAAAAGGTGAGCGAAGAAACAATCAAAGCTGGGTTCAAGGCTTGTGGTATTTGGCCATTCGATTCAAGTGCGATCAACTATAACAAGATTATCACAACACGTCAAGTTCCAGACCCAACTGCACAAACAACTGAGACCTCAACGACGATCAACAACATTCCACCTCAAAAGGTAAACAGGGATGTCAGAATAGAAGATCCAAGGGAAAAATTGACATATCTGGAAAAATTCATTGATGAAGAGAGACTAGTTATGTTTAAAAGAGTTTTTGAATCAAGAGATGAATGGTGGGAGCAGTACCCGAATGAGGTGGCAGCCAAAGAACTCTACGAGGTATGGCGTGCCATTAAAATAGATGTTACCTCCACAAAAGAAGAGACTGTAGTTCAGCTGAACGAGCCATTTCCTGAAAATCAAGCTCCAATTGTAATTGAGATACCTAATGTACCTGACTCTTTAAATGACCCAATGATTGTGGACCAGGATCCTTTTGAAATCGAGCTTTATGACGATGACGAACTAAGAACTGAAATTGAAGTTTTCAGTCAAAATTTTCTTGCTGATTCAAATCTTCCCCCGAAAGAAGAAACTGTTTATAAACAAGAGATGCTAACATTAGAGAGCCCAGCAACTGACATTGTTCCCATGGCGTCTTGCAGCAGAGAATTGGACATCGTTTTTGGAGAAAATATAGAAAGTTCTCCAACATCATTGCAGGGTTCTAAAACAAAAAGATATAGACCTCAACACTCAATCCTAAGCCCCTTCAAAACCTGTTTGGTGTATCCCAAAACCCCTCCAAAGAGTAACCAGGGTAAATCAAAAAGAAAACTGTTCCCATCCGTTGTATCTTCTGAAAAATGGAAAAAACATTTCCAAATCAAAGAAGACGAAAAAAATAAGAAAGAGATGAAGAAAGGTAAGAGAAGAAAGAACAATAAAGAGGATGATTGGGTATGCAAAGAGTGTCATGCTAGTTGGTACGACGAAAATAATAAAAAACTTGGATTAAAGTGGGTCAATTGTGATACCTGCAAATGTGCATTTCATTTTCGGTGTCTTCCGAGAAACCACAAAGAAAATTATGGCCTCGAAAGTGACAGTGAAGACGACTGTTTGGCATTTATTTGCCATTACTGCACCAAAGATGACTTAGATGACAGCGACTTCTAAGGTGGTTTAATATAGTTACCAAACATGAAGCAAGGTTCCTGTAATTGTGATATCCAGGCCTATTTAATGTTTGCCAAATAATGTGATATAATTAATTTGAATCCTTGAAGTAGTATTTATGCTTATGAAAAAGCAATATATTTGAGCATTTAGGCCTACATTTAAATATTAGTGATTAAGTTATTTGTTGTAAGTAAGTTAAAATTTTAATCGTAAGTGTTTACTCTGTTCTACTGTTTTAATAGGTACAGCAAAATGTTGGTTAGATACCATATAATTTATAGTAAAGAACAAAATATTGTATTTATATATAAGTAACATAATCAAAACTAAAATTTTAAAGTTGTATTTTAATACTTAAAGGCTTTTTATATTTTGATATGAAAAAACTGGCGTGGGGTGACCACTTTGTAATTTTCAGGTGTCCACTTACAAGTTTTCTATGTCCACTTTCCAAAATTTAGCACCGTTTCAAACAAAGTTATTTAATTAAAATTTCATAATCTAGTTATTTCTTTTAAGTGTATCCATAAATACAACTCTTCCTAGTGAATATTATAGTGTTATTAATCATTTTCTCTATAAAATCTTGATATTTTAAGAAATTTGTGAACTTCAAAAAGTCTTAAGGGTGACCACTTTTAGTCGCTTTACCCTAACTGCCGCAGCGCGCTGTATATTTGGCGGAATACATGTGGCGATCGGGTGTGGCTGCTAGCGGCGGCGACGCATTCAACACGATCCTAGCGGACATCGCTGCCTTTTGGGAGGCACAACACAAAGACCGCTCATCAGAATGATATAAAATTTTTACAGTAAGTCAATAAAAGTACGTTTTTTCGAATTATGTAGTTATCTTTTGTATCCGGTAAAAATTAACCTCCAAAAATAGTGGCATCCGTATAATACCAAAGTACCCTACTTTTTCTTTAGAAAAACTCAGGACAAGAAACCATTGGTGTTGGAGGGGGCACATCTACAATAAGGATAAAAACAGACAAAACGCGACGTGACCAACAAGTGGCAACCGCACTCAAAAGACGCGGTGTGAAGCAGCGCGACGAGTTCAGTCAACGAAATGGCGTCGAAACCAATTGGTAGAACACTGTTAATGTAGCCTATAAAAACTCACATTTTATGGGGAAAAATCTACATCGTCGGGTTGTGGCCGTCGTGGGGTATCTGCTGATCAGTTTTACCTATGCTGAATCCTCCAATTACCCCACCCAATTAAAAATAACGTAGGAACAAATGAGAGCAGAACAATGAAGACCATTTACTGAAACTGTGTTATCACAACGAAAACTCAATTTGAAAATTAATGCCTGCCAGATACATTTTTTTAATTTCATTTTAAGAGTGTATATTTTTTTTATTTCATTTCCGAATATTTTAATATCTTAAAGAGCGTTTTAGTATTTTGGTGATATACCAAGAATCCGTCCATAGAAAGAACATTTTTAAAAAAAGATTTTGAACGTTACCTTGGAAGTAGCATTAAAGAAGGACATTTAGGCCTACATTCTGTAAACATCCTGACGAAAGAAAATAATATCATGCGTCTCCTGTATTTTGAAAATAAAATAAACGATTTTGCAGCCAAGATAATGCATAAATATATTTAATGGGTATAGTTTGTTTGTTTAATTCAACTTAGTACAGTGATAGTGATTTTCGTGGTAAAGCAATTAAACTAGGAGTACCGTATTTGATTTACAAATGTTAGTTGTTATAAGTAGGCAACACGATTTTACTATATATAATTTATTGAACTATGGGCTGTAAGATAGAGACCTAAGAGCACTCCATACCCTTTTGTATTTTGAAACCGAACGGGCAGACAGACAGACAGTGGCCGCGCAACAGAGATAGAGTAAATAGTGCGGTAGAGCACGCCGGAGCAGTAACGTGTCCGCCCATCCCCTTCCCTCCGAACTCAAGACCCCGCAATCCCCTCACTCGACTCGTCGCTTGCGGCCTTGGCTTTGTGCTCTCGCTCACTCCTCATTACTAACCTCACTATCAGTGTTGTCTGTACTACCATAGATTAAGCATACTCCTTAGTAGATCACCCATCTTAATGGGACAAGCATACAAGGTCTGCTTGTACGTCCCAAGGCGACGGCTGAGTTAGTTCGGAACGTCTACGTCGCTGCGCTGCTGTCACTATCCTTCCCCTCCCCCCCTTCGACAGCTCGCCCATCCCATCAGCCCCTCCGCTGCCCCCTCTTGATCTCCCATCTCCCAGCTCCCAACACACACACTGTGCTGGCTGACGGGCTGGCTCGCTGGCTGAGGGCACCGAAGACCACAACACAAAGTTTTGTCACCGCCACCGGCCGCGGCGCGACGCCTCGCCGAGCTGGTCTATGGTCTGAAGCTGACAGACGCATGCGTCTTTCGATCATAACAGTTTTATAGGAATTTCATGATTCATTCTCAATACAACATTATGTTCATAATTAACAGGTGAAGACTAAGAAAAATGTTTGCAATATATATAAGAATTATGTTTAATTATTTAGTTTTCCCAATAAATTTAGGTTAATTACTTTTATTTAGTTTAATTTTTATTTTTTCCTAACCATAAATTTATAAATAATTATTTATAAATAATTTTACTGTTCTTTATTTTTGTCCGTATAGTTCATGCAGGTAAAAATGGATTGTAACCGTCTCTGTGACATTAAGGATATTAAAACTACAGTACGATTATTGATTCCAAATTTAAAAAATACAAAAATTAAAACTAATTTTTGTAACATAACAATTGATATGTATTAACGTATTCACATATTTATGGGGTTACCTTTATTAGCACTTAAGCGTAGCCCTACCGGTAATCCTGAGTTAAAAATGCTAAACTTTAAAATCACAACAACTTCTTTATTTATAGGCTGATTTTATTAAATAAGGTGTAGTTGGATTTGTATTAAGAATTACTTGCCGATTAACATAAGGATTTGTATTATGTATTGTGTAGGTTGATTTTTTAAGGTATGGTATTTTTAAAGCCCATTTAGTTTTGCGTCCAATAAAACCCTTTATATTAAAATTAGACAAATTAGACTAGACCGCATGAAAATGGTACGATGGTTGATTGCCCACATGATTCCCCCCTCACCCCCTTTCGTTCAACACTGTTGCCATACGAATTTCATAAACAGTGATTCCGTCTGCTTGTTTTTTTTTTATGTTGTGTACGATATTAATGGAATTCAAAACAGACGACAGATATACTTTACCATATGTTTTATTAGACCAGAGCGATTTGGCAACACTTTATTAACTTCCTCTAGTAGGCCTAAGGTTATAATTTACGGTCAAAATACGACAACAGTGAGCAAATAATAGTGGTGTACAGTTCTAATTCACAGGTAAAACCTGTATTCTCGTACTTAATTTAGTTTATCCCTTAATTATCGGGTTATCTTTACTTTTATAAAGGCATAATGCAAATTTGCCTGTACTTCAATTTTCCCGTTGTTAGCTGCAAAAGTTGTCTATCAACGAACTGTTGATGAACCAGGGTTTTCTGCCTTCGTTGCATAGGTCCTCTGGTTTGCCGGTATTCATATACCAATGTTGGTACTTATCTGGAACCTACATTGAACTGACATTTTTGTTATGTTGAAGTTGCGTTGTTCTTCAGGGTGTCGCGAACGATGAAAATTTTCTGGTGGAGAAGCGGAACGATTTTTTTAACTTGCTATGAAAACTTTCACAGGCGTTTGTGGTCCGCTTAAGGTCCGACGAGTGTAGAACCCAAATGATCAATTAGAATCCGTAGAGCGTTTATTATTTCTTTCCATTCCAACTTCCGCCCAATTACCCGGGCTACATGGCTACCTCGAGTAGTGTTGGCGCTTTCCCGGAATACCCACAAAATCAATATGATGTCTATAGGAGTATAAATTTGTTGCGATTCAAACCATGCTTTGAAGTATATTGATGAGTAAATTACGTTCCAATACAGTAGACTCCCTCTAGTCCGACCACTTCGGGACTGGGCCCTCGGCTGGATTACAAAATTGGCCGAACCGGCCGGCGTTTATTGTAAATGTAAAATACCGATCTATAATATAAACATACCAGCTCATAAAAACTTTACTTTTAAGATCGTATAAACAATTCAAAAATACCTCTGTCACAGCAGGCGCGGATCCATGGGGGGGAAATGAGGGAAATCCCCCTCCCCCACCCCCTAGGCAAAAGGTTGGAGTTGCGCGCGAACCCTCGCACCAGCACTACGTCTGCCCTGCATGGGTCGTCAGTCAGACTTAAATGCCTGTAAAACTGTACTACAGAGTGTCCACAGACTTATTTCCAGGAATATCGGATAATTATTCGGAATATCTTTTGCTAGGAAAATGCGAGGAATATACGGGAATTTCGGTGAAAATCGTCGGCCGATCTCGTTAATGCGGCTCGGTTGTCGTTCCCAGCCAATAAAACATGTTTTGGTTGTTATTTTCAGCCAATAAGAAACGTTGCTGATCGTCTTTTTCGTGTCATTAAATGCAACTAAATTCCTGTTTTGACCCAACTCAACTGACGTGGCGCGGAAAAATAGGCGTTCATTAGCGATAGAACGGGGTTGAATCGCCGGTTGTATTCGTAAAAGTATGTTCCGGTTGTCGTTCGGGCCTTTAAAACGTGACACAGCTTTATTTTTTGCTGATAAAATGTGCTCCGATTGCTAATTTTGTATGATTAATCCAATCATGGTTAGATTGCGATTTTAGGCATAGGCTATATTGAGGCTCAGTCGTCATTTTCGGCCGATAAAACACGTTGCGGCCATCGATTTCGGACTTTAAAATGCGAGGAACGGTTGTTTTCGGCGAATAGAAAGCTGTGCAGTTGTATATTTTGTTTTATAAAATTTATGTTTTAGTTAGTAAACCTTGTCTGTAAAACGTAGTCTGGCAGCCTTTATTGCCCGGTAAAATGCGGCCTTAAATGTTATTAGATTTATAGTCGATGTTTTTGTCCTACAAATTGCAGTATAGGTTTTTAGGTCAATTGCCTTTTTCGGACGCTAAAACGAGGTTATATTGCTGTTTACATGAAAATATGCGGCTCGCTTGCCGCTTCAGCTCAATAAAATGCAGTCCAGTCTATTATACCTAAAAATTCAATCATTTCGGTCTTTTTGACCACCAAATCGAGGCAAAATTTACGATTTTACCAATAAAACAGGACCAAATCTATAATTTCGCCAGATAAAACTCGTTTCGGACGACATTTTTGGTATATAAAACACGATCCAGCTTTATTTAATGCCGAGAAAATGCGGTCCGATTGCCGTTTTTGAGCGATTAAGCACATTTCCGGCATAAAATACGGTTTGTACTCAATTTTCGGCCGATAACAAACTTTGCGGTCGTAGTTTTTAGCTCGTAAAATTCTGTAAAATTGCCGGTAAAATTACCGATTTTGGCTGATAACTCACGTCCGATGGATAAATTTGCCTAAAACACAGTATGTCCGTTTTCAGGCTAAAAATGTGGCCCGATTGACGTTTAAGATGGCAAAATGAAAATATATTGGTATTTTAGGCCGATATATGTATCTCGGGTGCTTTTTAAAATCATTTAAAATCGCCGTATCTCGGCCGATAAAATTAGTTTCGATCTTAGTTTCGGTAAAATCTTTGTTTTCGACGATAACATACTTTGACACCTCCCCGCTGGCGTGTTGGCCTTTAAATTCGTGTTAGGTATAAACTATTGCGGATTTTTTTGCCGATAAACTTCGTATACTTGTCGTGTTCGGTCTAAAATTTACGGCGACCATGAATTGCGGTCAAATTGCCATTTTTAATCCGAAAAAACCTGCTGATTTTGACCAATGAATTCAATACAGTCATAGTCCGGCACTATTCTCGAATACGGATTTTTGAGTGTCCATGAGGATTTCATCTTCGGCCGATTTAATCAAAAGGAACAAAAAATAAATTTTGAAAAAGTATTAAATGGGATTTTAATATGGAAATATTGGTTGTGATTATCTGAATCATAGGTAATGAAATATCGGTTTAACATATCATATACACCTTTTACACTAAGTTGTAATTGCAACAGTAAGACCATTTTCGCGAGGGAATCTAAAACATTTATCAAGGGAGAAGCCGCTATCATTTGACAAAAGGAAGGCACTGGGGCTGGCGACTGGCGGACGCCCTGTGAGAAATCCACGGCGTGAGCCAAGGCACTACGGGCTACGGCAGTGTCGTCGGCGGTGCCGTTCTCTCTCACTCCCTCTCTATTTCTCTCTCTCTCTCGCACAAGTACTCCCGCTCTCTCGCACACGGATGCCGTTTCCCCTCCTAGCCCGTGACTCGTTGTTTCCTCACATGGCCACAAGCTGCGCCACTGCACCGTTGCCTTCTGCACTGATTCTATGCTAGTACTATAAAATCCCACAAGAGCGCGCCACTGTTCACCCGTATTCCTCTGGTAGCAAGTCGATGGAAAATCTGCTAAGGGGTATGCTTAATCTATGGTACTACTCTATTTGTACACACAACCTGCTGTGCGTCCACACTCCACATCAGTCTATATTGAATCCTGCTACCACACCTGACTGATGAAATTTTATATTCTAGGCTATCAAAAATGTGCTTTTAGCGAAGTTCCCCTTCAGGGAAGAATCTATTACCGTAGTCGGCATGGTAAGACCTAGGCCCGGGACCATGATAACTTTTTGTTTTGAGGTCCCCAGACCCCAAAAACACCATTCGTTTGAAACTATATATATGCACACATACACAGGGTGTTACAAAAAAGGTGCACTGGCTATATATTTTGAATTCCATACCCAAAAATATGTAAAAAATCCAGAGTGACATTTTTTGAAATTCCGCTCTGTTAGCGTCCCATAGTCCGATCGATCTGGTTTTCGAACTTTGAGTCATAAATATTATTCTCCACATTAGTGCCCAATTTCATAAAAATCGGGCATTTCTTCCAAAAGTTATCGAGGTAACGGACATATATATATATATACACGTATATATAAATTTGAACGAATAGTGTTTTTGGCATCTGGGGACCTCAAAACAAAAATTGATCATGGTCTCGGGCGTAAGTCTTACCATGCCACCTACGGTAATAGCTTCTTCCCTATAGGGGAAATTCGCTAAAAGCAATCCGAGTAGTTTGGACCTTTCCCGTTACAACTGTATTTAAATTTAAAAATTTCCCTCATCTCTGGGTATATATGGGACTGCGTGAGAGCTGTTTTTGAAAATTTTCAGCAAGGGTAGAGAGAGTTCTTAAAGTACCGGTAATTAAAACCATAGAATAAATTTTAAAATAATAAAATCCATATTTTCTATTAGTGATTATTTAAAGTTATGTTAAAAAGTAAAATTAGTTATTTAACTACTTGCATTTGGTGTATTTATCGACCCAGTGTATTAAAAAAGCGTCATGTCTTGTGTAATCAAATCACAACACTTAGTATTACGTCATAACACGACAATAAAAAATCACATAGAATTAAATATTAAACAATTGTGTCAAGATGTAATTAATTAATTATTTGAAAAGGTTAAGAGTTGTTAGGAACATAATAATATACAAGTGGTAAACTGTGATATCCTTTAGATGCTAATGGTAATCATTTCTTAACAATTTTACATCCTATTAATAGTTAAAACAGCAGACCCATGTTGCTCGTCACGTCTAGCCGCGTGTAGTCAGTCGCTAAAAAACAATTTTGATTGTTCCAACATTAGTCGCGTCGCTTCACGCCACTTCACACTGCGACGTTTCGCCCGCCGTCTGTTCACGCCCACATCCACGAATGACTTTGATATTGTCGCACCGCGCCGCCTGCTGTGTGTTTTCACCCTAAGGCGAGGCGTTGAAACAATATAATCAGCTGAAAACATATAACCGTGAATGACTGCGGTAGGCCTACCCAGCGAGGTAAAAACCATGGAGAGCTCGCGCCCGTAGTCAGTATAGAACAAAATTCGGTCCGGCCCGGCTCATGGTCAAATCTCAAAGTGTAGGACTCGTCGCAGTGCTCAGTACAGTGTCTTACAGGTTATTGGCGTCACGTGCTCAGTTAAATGAGGTTTATGGTGCGAGGAATTTTTTTAATGTAAAATTGTTTTTGGAATCGTATTACTGAATAAATTCTTTATCTTTTGATACTAAATTCAAACGTGTTTAACCTCTAATTATGACGTAAAAACACGTGTAGGCCTAGTTCTCAATATTAGTATAAAAATCTCGATCTTCAAGTACTTAACCTTGATTTGCATTGAAAAAATAATTTACGATTCAATGGCAGCCATATTTGCTTTACTCGATACATTCCTCAATTTTTGAGATGAAAGCAAACTATATAACAACTATTTATTGTAAGGCTTTTGTAGAGGCTTAGTTTTGAGTTTTGACAAAAAACATTGATTCTTTATTATTTAATTTATATTTTCAGCAGAAAATTTTATTAACAACTAAGTATCGTTTGTATTCAAGTTCCTTGATATGTTCCTCTACTTTTAACACCAAACATATTTTTGTAGGATCGGTTTTGAGTTTTGATATAAAACATATATTTATTCATTATTTTAATTAAATTTTCGGCTACAACAATTAATTTACGACTAAGAAGCCGTTGTATTTGGAGGGGGAAATGTTTAAGTAACATATAGTTTAAAAGGAAGTAGATTCTGTTTTTATAAAAAGGCAACGTTATGATTTCTTACTAAAGTATTTTATTTCATTATTGATTAAAACAAGTTTTTGCTTCACGAGTAAAATATAATCAACAATCAGATATGTCTATCTTATCATATAATGTTTTATTCTTTCTAACAAATAAGTCTCTTATTATTTACTGCCTAATTTACTTTACATATCAAATTATAAGATTCCTCATGAGCCTAATTACATCTCGATAACTGAATTATCTATCAAGATTGAAAGCTATGCTAAAAAAAAATCTCAATACAATATGGAGTAAAGTTTACATAATTAATATTTTCTAGGTGAAGATCTAAGTAAAATGAGGAGCGTTTAACTATGCTGGATATGGTAGAACAGCGTGGAGCCGTGGTCCGCGACGGCGGCGCGCGTAGGACTGAAAATAGCGGTTATTTACATCGGATTATTGAACAAACTATAAGTTCTATCGAAAATTGTTTTGAACGAAAATTTAAGATCATCTAATTAGCTACAACTTCTCGCTGGAAGTTTGTTTCTACCTAAAAAATAAAAAAATTCCTCGCTTACTGACTTTTTCATGTCATGCTGTTACAACACACTAATATTTTCATTATTAAAAATGACACATAATTTTAAACTAAAATATATTTATACTGTTGGATGTGGAAAGTCATACAGAAAAGAAATATATAAGTTTCATTGTAGTTTTGTTACTACTAAGATGTACAGAAGCGTGAAAACAACAACGCGCTCACCGCTCGGGATTACTCAGTTTTGCCGTATCTTACTCTTTTAGTCTAGCCTTACAATGCGCGGACCGTTTTTTGTCCATTTGGTGAGCTCTCCATGGTTTCTACCTCGCTGGGCCTATCTACAACATTGTAGATATAGTTGCAACAACACAGATTAGTTACACCTACTGTGATAGTGATAATGAGCGGTCCCAGCTCTACTTACCTCCTACCTCTCACTCCGCCACGTTACTCGTGCCTTTTCCACTATCGCCGTTTGCTCAGACCTTCACCTCCCCCGTCCACGAGTCTATTTACACGCCCTTTCGTTAAGAACTCCCAGTCTGTACAGCAACCCGCCTGTACATAAACTTTTAATAAATTGTTATGAAGCCGATTATTTTCTATTTCCGTTATTCTGGTATAAAAATGTAATTTATCAAGACCCGTTTCTAATTAAAGTTCATAATCCGTTGTATTTGGCGGCAGAATGAAAAACGTTTCAGGAAAATTTTCTGAACAGATTCCACATTTTTACTTTCTTTACAAAAAAAAAAAAAGAAATTGCGCCCCATATCTTACAACAGCTCTGACTACTGAACAAAATGAATGTATACTTAGCATATAACGAGATTTTTTTAAGCCGGCTATTGTTGCTGCCTCGGCGGCTCGTCCCTCATTATTGCCGCTTGGCCGAAAACAACGAATAGAGCAGTATCGAACCCAATAAAAAAATGTCATTTTCTAAATAGTTAAGAATCATTGAAATTCATTGATATATTGAGATTCACCTTTAAATTTGATGTAAAATCCTATAATCTTATATGAGCAATGTTTGTATGCTTGCACGATTATCTCAAAAACGGCTCCGAGGATTTCCTTCAAATGCTGAAAATAACTCGTTTCTTGTATAAAAACTTGTTATATACCGGTCACATTGTCAGCAAAAATCTAATCTAATCTACTCGTTCCACCAGGTACTTCGACGTAAATCGGCCAATTTTTAGATATTATTTCTTCTCAATGTACTTCACGTATATATAAGATTAATAATCTACGTCTTTAATTTTGTAAGGCAAATCCGTTGCTTCAAGATTTCAAGCGCTACACTTTACCAGCAGCCTTCGGGAAAGGCTCATTTTAAAGCTATGATATTGTAAATGGCGGGAAAAATAAAAGTATTTCCAAAAATTTACCAGAAAACAAGAAAAAATGAAAAATATGAATTAGATGCTATAGAATATTTATCAAAATGTGCCGTAAACAACATTTGCTAAATCAATTCAATTTAAAAGTTATGCTCACAAAAATCGCCTTAGCGTATTACAAAGCAAAAATTAAAACAATATTCTTTACGTCAATTCATTAAATCTAGTGGCTTGAAGGGGCCACAGCCCCTAACTTTACTCCAATACTTATTTTTCGGATTTGTTTTCTCTCTACTACTCTACTGAGGAAAATAAAACAATATAAGAAAGAACACATGCCAGTTTGTAAACAAAGTAGACATATAACCGCATGTTTTAAATCAAACAAAGCAGGTGTTTTTAAATCCCCATGCTTTTCTTATAGGGGAGTTTTTATGTTATTTCTCGTTTGCTGGTAATTTTTGGAAACACTGCTATTTTTCCCGAGTCTTGGGAACAAGACCTTTAATTTGAGCCGTCTCCCATCATCCTGCAATTTGGCAAACTCACATTTTGAAAAAATTTCCCTGACAGAAGTATATACAAGGATATTACAAAGTTAATTTCTTTAACTATTCATTATTTTTCATGACAGCTACAAAATACTAATATATAGTGCAAATCTCAGCAGTAGGCCTGAGAGGAGATTGCGACAGGCAACTAGACGGTGACGGCGACAAGCGGAGAGCGGAGCGGCCGCGGTGCCAGGTGCAGTATGGCGAGTAGGCCCCTCCCGCGACCTCACGTACCACGCTCCTCATTCATTCGCACTTGTGGGACGATGTGCCACATCTTTCGAAGGTCTGGGACACTTAAATAAATTCTTCGGGGCTGTGAAACAAGTTCAATTTCAAAGTTGTGACACGATTTAAAATTAAATTTTAACTGTTTTCGAGATCACGGGAAGACGCAATATTCGAGGATGTGCGACTAAATTACTAATCGGGGCTGTGGGATTCGGGGCTATGGGACCTCCTCTTGGGTTTATCTGTTGATATCACCCCCTCTAATCAGATAAAATATTGTAAGTTTCTATGTAGAGAGAAAAATCAAGTTCATTAACCCTTTCCACTCGTATGTCTGGGCAGCCCCACCTGCCACATTTAGCTACGTTGTCGCATGTCAGGCCTGTCCTGCACTTAAGTTTTTTTGTTTGTTTGTTTTATTGGTCCCCTAATCGACTGTACCAAAATAAAAGCACAAAAGTCTGTTTTTTGTTTTTTTTTTAGAAAAAATAAATAATTATGTAACCAGCTGTGCTATTAAATACAGCTGGATAGGAATAGGCCAGTCAAAAAAATGAGAGTGAAAAATGGTTAGGTCTAATATAAATAATTGTTCTTACTGTGCATACATATTTTTGGTGAATAGCTTAAAAAATATGAGATAACTGGAAAAATACTAGATAAAAAGTTAGGCGTATACTATTAGTAAAATACTTTAATTTAGAATGTTAGTCGTTATAGGTGTCGCATACATAAAAAAATACCGCACAAGTTTAAATACAATTTTGAGGTTTTGACTTTGAAAAAACATGGAATTATGCATGAGTTTTGAAATGCAACTTTTGTGGCAACCCTGGATATAGGTCTATCCTACCCACCTAATTAACCTAATGGGCTAACAATAATAGAGTCATGCTTTTATACTATTTAGGAATACTTTGGCAACCATAAGAATGACATTTAAGCCCAGCCATGATGTTTTTGTTTAGTGTAAATTTCTGTAAATTAATTTAAAATATCTGATAATTTATTTAGTTGTGATGACTACTACTCAGTTAGCACTACACATCGGATAACTGTATGCATTAAAAGTACCCGGTCATACGGGTTTTAGAAATTCTTGCACATATCGGACATTGGCAGTCACTGAAACGATTTACACACTGAGTGCTAGTGTCACACCACCTGGGCGTGGCAGCCATGCCGGCTTAACACGGTCAGCATCATTGTTGCTACCTTTAGTCTTACTGCAATCAGCTACTCGGTGAATCACTTTGAGGTTATGTAGCCATAAACAGTGGTACTTGTAGGTTGTCTGTGGTGACGTTGTGTTGTCAAGATGGGCTGGTGTTGGTGGCGGTGCACAGTGGTTGGAATGGCATGTACATTCACATTTTTGATACCCCCCTTACAACCCCTCCCCGCCACTGCCTACTGAGTGTTTTTCTTGCACATCCATTCTGTTCTTTGATTTTTCTTTTAAATGTGTTGGAAAGCCAGTAGCAACGACTCTGTACAAGCGTTACTGTTTGCAGTTTGCTTAGGTAGGCTATCTTATGGGCAAGAGTCAAGAAGTTTCATGAACCAATCCTATGGGCATGACCATAGAAGCATGACATTTCTTGAGACATTCAGAAATTTTGACAAACTTTTTAGGTTCTACTTAAATCTGTATGTGCATTAAGATGTTAAAGAAATTCATTTTTTTATTGGTTAAACTACAGTAGACTCAGAAATCTGGACTAATGTGGCGGACGACCGGTCCGAATTTCCCGGAGGTGGGCATGAGTCATTCAGGACACAAAAAAGGCAAAGTGACGTCAGACAAAGCAAGTGTAGTGAACTAAGACTCTCCTGCCCCCTCCACCCCTCACTCAACAAGTTCCACTACCTCACAAATCATGAACGACATCAATTTTACTGAAACAGAGCGCCTGACGATGCAAACTACATCACATTTTAAAATAAGGTTACTGTACTTTCGTCTTCCGCTTAAAAACAGTCCAAACAGACCAACCTTATTTTATATTGTTGATCAGCTTTGGAGGCTATTCAACCATGAACAACTTACATTGCATTTGTGAAATGGGGTCTAATAACATGAAACCTGAAGGCGCTAAAACATGAAGTTTAATTTGTTTTTATTAAAAACAAATGTCAAGATCATTGGTCCAGATTAGGCCAATCCGGATTTATGAGTGTCCAAAAACAGGTACAGTAGGTACCCTAATGCATAGGATCTACTATTACAGGAATACAATATATTTTACCAAATGCAACTTAGAATCTTTAGGATTATGTTTATTTTGAGTCTCGCAAGTGTCAATGCTAATGTCATGGAATATATTGAGGGATATATAAATATTTATATAGCATATTTCAAACCTGTGGAAACCCTTTATATGCATGGTTCATACTTTCTGGAAAGTCAGGGAATTTTCAAAAGGTTGAGGAAAATGTTGGAAAAATGCTGAAAGTCAGGGAAAATGCTAAATATTTTATTCAATTCAGGGGAATTTTTTTATTCAATCATAAACGCAAAGCACTACTGTGTTAAAATATAAACTTATTAGAGTTTTGTAAATTGGTTTTTATGGTGCAAAAAAAGAGGAAGTGAACCATAACTGGTTATGACTACACCTAGAGATAATTAAATTAGGGCTTAGTAAGCTTATACCTAACCAAGCCTACCAGTTTTAACTGACTTTGTATATGCTGATGTTTTTAAACATTATAAATCAAATATAAGGTAATTTAGCCTAGTACTAATTTGTTTATGTTTTTATAGATATTTGTCATCATGGGAAAAAAGAGTAAGAATAGTTCTCAGAACTCTACGCCAAATGCAAGTTTTTCAAATTCCAAGGTTGAAAAAAATAAAAAATCTCCTTTTTCTGAGGGCAAGAAAAAGGCTGTCAAACTCAGCCTTGAACAAACCCAGCAAATAACTAATTCATCAAAATCAAAAAAAAATCTTAATAACTTTCAAGAAAGCCCTCAGAACAATACTAAAAGTCCTATTCAAACTCCTAAGCAACAGAATGGAGGGCAGAAACACGTAGATTCACAGAAGTCTACTGGGTCCTCAAAAAAGAGGAACAAGAAGAATAAAAATAAACAAACCCCGAACACCTCAACTGATTCTTCTATCACTGAAAAAAATGCAAGTCCTACAAAAAATGAAGATGTAGTGGAAAAGCCTTTGTCAAAAAGGGCCAGGAGGAAACTTAAGAAGCTCCAAAAACAACAAAATAAAGATGATTTTATTCCATTGACTCCGTCAGGGCAGCAACCTAAAAAAAAAAATAAAAATTACACCTCATTGACTAAGAATGCCAATACGTCTGTGACACAAGAGAAAAATCTGTTTGATTCCGGCTCAGATGAGGAATCAGACGAGGAGTCAGATGAAGAAGAGAAAGTAAACATCAGTAGTTCAACAAAGAAAGCTAAAATTGTGAAACCAAAAGTTGAAGAGACAGACGATGATGATTCTGATGAGGATGAATCAGAGGGTGGTGAAAAGGCTGTGCAAACATCTGTGAAAGAGAGTTCTCCTAAAGCTAAAGCAGGGAACGAAAAGAAAGTTGTGGCATCACAGACATCTCAAAAGGCAAAACCAAATATAATAGATTTTGGATCAGATGATGATGACGATGACGACGATGAAGAAGAGGAGGAGGAAGAGGAAGAAGAAAGTGAAGAATCTAGTGAGGATGATTCAAGTTTTCCCGCAAGCGTAAAGAATAAGAATTCTAAATTACTTGACCAAAATAAAAATAAAAGTGATGGTAAAAAACAAATAAAAGGACAAAACTCTTCCAAATCTCTAACCAATGCTAGCTCAGATAGTAAGAGCAGTAATAACGACAGTGCAGTATTGTCTCTTAATGCTTCAACAATAGGCAGTGACAGTGACTCCTCTCCGTCAAAATTATCTGGTGGTAATATTTCACGCAAAAGAAAAAATGAAGAAAGTTCAGATGATTCAGAAGCTGAAGGAAAGGACTTCTTAGATAATGAAGCAGAAGAAGGGAAAGAGACATCTGAAGAAGAAGATGAAGAAAGTGAAAATGAAAGTGCTGCTGTAGAAAGTCCTATGAAGAAACCAAAATATTCACCCAAGGAAGAGAGGGTTGGAAGGGAAAGTACAGAAGAAAACAAAATCTTTGTTGGAAGACTCCCCCTCGAGTAAGTGTGTTGGTAATTTTTTTTTTTAATTAAAAACCATTGATTTTTTAAACAACCTTCATTTGTTTAAAATATCATGTTTTTTTATAATTTGTTGATGACAGTAATAATGAGAAAAGGATTTATTTGTTAATGAACATAAATTCATTGTTATGTCACTTATTATGAGCTTAGCAAAACTAGGCCTAAACTAATGTTTGGTCAGTTGTAATTTGGGACCTAAGTGCATATTTTCTTGGTCCCATATCAATAGTTAGCCTCTACTCTTAAACTGATTTTTTTGAGGTTTTATTTAGGCCATGTTTATTTTTAAAGTAGCCTACCTAGTAATAATTATAATAACATTTGGAGGAGTAAGGTAAATGTCTGATTTAAATTCTTAAATGGTACAAATATTACAGGTATTGCTGTATTATTACAGGTATTACTATTACAGGTATGCTGTAACAGATATCTCATCAATGAGAATATAACAATTTTATTATACATGAAAGCCTTGATGCCTTTTAGCGAATTTCTCATGTAGGGAGGAAACTATTTACCATAGTCGGCATGGTAAGACCTAGGCCCAGGACCATGATAACTTTTCGTTTTGAAGTCCTCAGATGCCAAAAACACCATTCATTCAAAACTGTATATTTATATGTGTTCGTGAGCTCGATAACTCTCGTAAAAATGTCTGATTTTGATGAAATTTGGTACGAATGTGTAAAGCAATATTTTCAAAAACAAATCCGACAGATCAATCTATCCGAATAGGTATTTTTTGGGGATTTTGTACGCAAAAAATGTGTTTTTAAATTTTGTTCATATACACTTTGAAACAGTCAAATTTTAGTTTTCACCATTCGATACAGCTTAAAAAACACAATTTGGTGTTTTGATCATTGCTCTGCGTCAGTTGGTTACAGAGATATTGAAAGTGCTAAACACAGTACGTTGTCCGATGTTATTCTAATGGAGTATAAGAACAATTTTATATCTCATTTATTTATGAACGTAGGCCGACAAAACTTGGTATATGGCTTCATCTGGTTGTGGCCAATTGTTATTTGTACAAAAAAATCTACTTACTTACTTGATACTTGATCCTTCCGTTCATAGGCTCATGGAGCGTTGAACCGGTCAAAATGGTGCCAACTCTCATGTTTTTCACCAAGGTTAGGGTAGGTTAGGGTTGTATTGGGGAGTACAACTCTTCATGTGATCAACAATACTATCCACGCTATAGTAGTTGTGGTTTAGGAGATAGCTTCCCAGGGCAAGTTTGAATTTATTTTTACCTATTTTGGATATTCTTGATGAAAAGAGGTAAATTTTGAAAAATCTTTAAACCAAAATACAAGGGATTCCTTTCTAAAAGAGACAGCCTGTGACTTTCAGCATACTTACTCTATGCTTAGTGTTATAATGGTGAGTTCTTAAACCATAAGATTTTAAGTTTTGGTTTTTAATGTACATGAATGATCAGTGCTACCCTTGGGAGATATTTTTATGAAACTTGGGATATACTTAAAGTTTTTTGTTAGTAACGTTTTCCAAACAAGTTTTTATCAAACTTGTACAATTTCAAAATGGCGGTCATTTAAAGATTTCATAGTCAAATTCCATGAAAACTAGCAGCCAAGGCAAAATTTTACAAAACATCAAATTTAAAGCACTTTTTAATAAAAATCCAATAACCTTTTGATTGTAAAAATCGGTTAGTAAATAAAAGTGTTGGTAATTTTTTATCATAAATCTATTATTGTTCGAGGCCGGTCATGGTGGCTTAGCGTATGTCCACCGTCCTAAGTGCCAGCTTCTTTATTAACATTAATGTCATTGTTAATTTTGCTTTTACTTGCCATGATATAGTTACCAAAATAACAATAGAATACAAAGTACCCTGTGGTACCCTGGAAAATTCAAAATTGTCAATGACTTGGCCTAGGTTAAATCCAGGTTTCTTTCTGTTCAGTGAAAACACTTCAGTCTTTATATTGGGATTCACAGAGGAGACAATTGTTTTTAATAAATATTCTAAATTGGCATTTAATGAATAGTTCTTATATTTATTGTAGCAGTTGTTTCTAATTATCTGTTGTTTTTTGTGATACATTATTATATTCTTAAAATAGTTACCTATTTCCCATATTTTTGAGGCTTTGTAAAGTGCTTAGTATGTCTACCCAAACTATTCCAAATTAACATAAAAATGCTGGGAAGTACTAGATTGATTATTAATTTGAAATCTTTATGAGTAGGCCTATATGTTGTTTAGTTTGCTAAAAACAATAAATTTTCAATAGTAGTTAACTTAGGTTATCATATTTTAATTTTTCAGAACAACAGAAGAAAGCCTTAAAGAAGCACTATCTGGGGTCGGGAAAATAACCTCGATTGTTATACCACAAAACAAAGAGATAGAGGGGCAATGCAGGGGATTTGCCTTCGTCACGTTCAAAGACAAGGAATCACTGGATGTGAGTAATATTTATGATTTGTTCAAATCAAATCGAACACAAATTTATTGATAAATGTACATGGTACAAGAATATTGTCATCGATGGCTTAGTTATATACAAACTTCCAGTTTTATTATAATTATACTGTTTCAATTTTACCTACCGCTTCTAGCATTAAAACTACACTATATTTCGTGAGTTAAGGAAACTCCTTCCATTATTGATTGGCGTTACTTAATTACATTAAAATTCATAACTTGTAATTAGTCTACATATTTCTACTATTTTATCATAGTAAGATCAAATAAAAAAAATTAGGCTACTTAGTTAGTTATACATTTTGAACTTAAATGTAATAAGTAGCGATTACAGGAGTTTCTTATCCTGACACGTTGTGTACCTTTAAACACAGAAGTGATAGCCAAACAAATCCAAATTATAAATAACAAATTCATTGCCATAATGAGTTTCAAAAATACAATTTATGTTTGAGTTATATCTTAACCCTTTCTGTATTTGTTGTAGTAGGCAAACTGTAAGCAAACATACAAATCTGCCTAACATATTTCAGTTCACATATAGTCAACAACGGATACATCTGCCAATATCAAACTATATTTGCTATTTGTTGTACAAGATGAAACAAATATTAATGGATCCGAAAGTACCATTTATTTAATAAATACAACGATAGCTTAAAAGAAATGCTCCCATCTTAGCAGAACTGTTTATATATGTTTCGTTAACCAGAGCAAATGTGTTGTGGCCATTCATCAGAAGAGAGATCACATTTCGTATTGAGACATTTTATCATCTAACAAAATTAATAGTTGTTAATAGAAAAATTACTTTCAGTAAACAAATCCTAATGGAATTGAAAAGTAATTTTATTTCTTTTATGTCCATTTCTTAGTATCTACTGTCCAAGTGGGAGTGGTGACAAAAAACAGTGCTGCATAACCACTCAAAAATTTCATATTGTGGGTTAATGTTTTTTTTTTCAGAAAGTATTTTTTAAAGGGAATACACAAGGGCTCGAAATTTGTGAGTCTACTATTCCTTACTTCATAGGCGTAATTCGGGGGTGGCATGGGGCTCATGACTATGTTTGCTCCTCCAATCAAAATACTGAAGATACGCTTATGCCTTACTTATATTACTACCATGGTGTCTCAAGGTCATCAAAGACTTAATTTTGAAAAACTCAGGATTTATATTGAATTATTTGGATCGGGGATTATTGGGGGATGTGGAGTTCCAATAAAAGTTTTGGAAATGGTGACCAGTATTTTTTCTGTAGGGGCAAGTCAACTCAGTGTTTAAGCGATGTTTTTTACTGTGGATAGTAACATTTCTAAGCATCCACAATATCAGCATCGCAGTTTTTTTTCAAGCGGTTGGCTATTAACATGGCTGTTGAATGAGAGTTCTGGTTTGTTATGTCAAGTCGGTAAGTAATCTCTTTGTACTGTTTTGCTGCAGAATTCAAGCCGTCGGAAGAGATTTATTGATAGTCTTTGGCAAACATATGCAATTGCAAATACTTTTTTGAATAAACTAGACTTTATCATTTTTTTATTTATTCCGAGTACTGCTTTTTTGTTTGGTAACAACTCTTTTTTGTGTGAATAGTTGGCTTTCCAGTTTTATTTAATGCAACTTAATCTTGCAGAGGGTGCTGGAGCTAGATAACCAAGCCGAAGTTCACGGACAAGCCATTTCAATACGAAAATACCATCAAGACGGGCCAGGAAGAGAGAGAGGAGGAAGAGGTGGGCGTGGCGGACGAGGGGGAGGTTTCAGGGGTGGCAACTTCAGGGGTGGAAGGGATGGCAACTTCAGGGGTGGAAGCGGGGGAGGTAACTTCAGGGGTGGAAGAGGAGGAGGTGGTTTTAGAGGTGGGAGGGGAGGTTTTAGAGGAGGCCGAGGAGGCAATGACCGTGAAGGTGGTAGGGGGGGATTTAACCGAGGAAGGGGAGGGTTTGGCGGTGGAAGGGGAGGGGGATTCAAAAAATCCTTCCAGCCAAGAAACGACTAAGGAAACCTAGTTAGATAATGTTGTAAGATAAAAAATTTATGGTGATTTCTGTAAAGATCCTCCTAAAGAACTATTTTTATTTTTTTGTACTAGTTCAGTGTTCTTTTGAACAGTGACTCGAGTGCACAAAATAATAATTTAATGGACTTTTATTTCATTTTACAACCTTAGGTTATAAGAAATATGCAATTGTTGTTTTTGTTTGCATATGAACTGCATTATTTTTTATCTAGTTTGCTAAGTCATCAAGAAATCATATTGTCTTTCTCTTTAGTATTGTGTTGTGGTTTCTGTATGATTTGTTAATTTTTTGTGCTTTTTTTACTCAATAACTTAACATACATGATACAGATCACTTTTATCAGCGATTAAACAAATAACAATTGAAGAGTGACTGTATGTGAACTTACAAGAATATCAAGCACTTTTTAAAATTTGCTTTCAACAATCTTGTCTCCAGACAATTACACATTGGTAACTCGATGGTTCCCTTGGCTGCTTCATTGTTGCCAAGATAGTGTTTAGTACAAATTCTTATTTTACTGATAGGTTTTATCCGTATAAAAGCATATTCATAAACTAAAAACCAGTGCGAGACAAATTTGGAATAAAGTCTGTTAAAATGCTGAATAATGTTATTTTGTAATATAGTGGTATACTTTTGTAAATTAATTGTATGTTCCTTTTTGGGTACATTATGAAGAAAACCCGATGTAGTAAAATATTGTTCCACATGAATTCCAGGAGGATTTTTCCTGCATATCTTACCATGTTTATTGTGTTGTGGCCTAAGAAAACGTTTTTTATAACAAGATTGAATTAAATCTTAGTTATCGACTTAACATGAGTCTTAATTTATCCTTTTCAGCATGCTAATGATTATTATAGTTATTCGGTGTTCTTTAACCCCTTGATTGTTTGTACATATACACCATCCCAGTTAACATAATCTAATTCGTACTTATGATAGGCAATGCATGAAAAGGAATGACAGTTAAAAATGCTTCTGTAGTTGTTTTTTTAATCTTGGGTGCAGTGCTAGGGGAAGTGAGAGGAGGAAGCTCTTAGTGGGTACGAAGTTGGGGCCAGCTGGCCACAGTGTTGCCTACTTTGTGGCGTGGTGGCGGCATCAGTAGATACTTGACGGTCTCATTGGTAACGTTGAACAGAGTGGTACAGAGTCGGCCATAGCAACAGGGATTCACACTGTGTCTGCCGCTGCCCAAGATTGAGGAAACCGCACTTTCCATTTTTTGGCTAACCCTAGCTTTTTGCCAGACGCTAGAGATAACCCCTAACATCCTTCTAGAGCAGAATGTACAATGCTAGTTTCACAACAGCCACAAATATCAAAGGGTACATCCCATCACAAATATATTTATTTTTCATCTCGTAGATACAATTTGTGAACAGAACAACACTGCCCGGATTATATGGATTCGGGAGTTTGAAGGTACAGAGTTTAATTATGAGCTTACCACTCAGGTTTGTTATCGTTACTTTCTTTGGGTGATGACATGTATGTATGATATTAGATTGGATCTTTACCTGTGGTGGCTCGCGATGACATCTACGGGGGGGCGGGGGGTTACAATTAATAATTTAAAAAAGTATGATAACAATTATTATAACTTACTATTTTATTTTAGTGTTATTTCTTTAAGACAAACAGTTATAGAAAGCTTAAACTATAAAATATACAAAACTGTTTGTTTAGGGCCTGCAGTTTTGAGATAAACTGTGTCAAACACTGTTTGTTTGGCTCTCTAGAACTGTTGGACTAATGAGCGTGGCAGAGGCAGCAGTTGTTTTCCAACTCTAAGGTAAAAGTAGGGAACAAGGTCATACATATATAATCAGTTCAATTGCTTCAGTGGTTCAGAGAACATTATCTTACTTTAAGCATGCATACAAACTTAACATACATAAATTTAAAACTAGTTTAAGATAAACAACAAAAAGAAAACTACGTGGATTATATTTAATCAATGCAAAGTCTAGTGTAGAAAGCTGTGCTTACTGCAAACACCTGTGTAAAAAACAGCCATATACAAATCAAATTTATTTCCAAATAAAAACAAATACAATATTGTGGAAAAATAAATTCTCACATAAGCCCATCAGCCTGTGCGTGAGAATTAGCTCTGACTCAAATTCAGTGTACTTAAATCAGTGATTACGAAGCTTATTAGGTCAAATCAATAATTATTTCCAGTTTGTAAAATTCTGAAATTTTACATTTTGTAGCCTAAGCATAGTTTCTTTTTCCTCAGAAAGCTAACTCCAGTTTATTTTTTTCCAACCCTAACCCATAAGGAATATTTGTGTTTGAGTAATATATTTTATTTAACAAAAATAACACTTTTCAATCTGTTTACGATTGTTAGGTCTAAAAATCACCGCCTTCAAATTCGGTGATACTAATGTCGAGTCAGCAGTGACGAGCGGAAAGCATTGCTTCCATTTCAGGTATTAATTTGATTGATCTGGTTTTTTAAGCATTTCAAATCAGCAACCAATTTAAATATTTTAATTGAGTTGGTCGTTTTACACACCAAAAAAATGTTACCACCTACAAGAAAATAGAATACAATGCCTTCAATAGTCGCAACTTAGTTTGTGATTGCATACAATTATGCAATATTGGAACTGTAACAAGAACTTCCTACACAACAACCAAATAAACTGGAGGTTCAGTCCACTCCCTCAGTAGTAAACAGTACTTTATTAATGATTGTGTTAGGCTTGTTTGTGTTACAGAGCTGACTACTGTATATTCATTTTACATTTATCAATTTAAAGCTCTGCCATGGGAGGTAACAACAAATATTTATAAAACAGTGTTGACGACCAAGTTTCAATAGCTTTTTTGGCAATGTTTAGAAAGTAGACAGGATGTCTTAGCCAAAAATATGTCCTTTTGGTTTGTAGTAAAAATATATTCACAAAGCTAATTCAGTGTATTTGTAGTTAGGTTCAAAGCATTTTTTACAGGCCCATTTGTGGATTTATTAGCTAGCATTTAATCAAAGATTTACTGAACTCCTTTTCATTATAATATAATCAAGTTTTGCTAGCTGCAATTGAACCTAATACTGAATATTACATTTAATTAGTGATAGGTATAATTACTTATAATATTGTTTATTTAAGATGATTTACAAGAAGGAAGCAGGACTATGTTATCTTTGACAGATAGCAAGGTCACTGACCTGTCATTTTACAATATAAGGAAACCAGTAGAAATAATGTAATTTACCTTATGCACTCCCAAAACTGACTGAAAATTGTTCATGATTTTTAAATTTCCCATATAAACAGTGATTTAAGCATATTGTCCTTTTACATGCATTAGTTATTGAATTTTGCAACAACAGTGAGTTAATTGTGCAACTCCTTATTCAAGTAGTTGTATATTTTTACCCAGTTTACTTTGCATTCAGTCACATCTGGGTAGTGTGTCAGTCCATAATTATTGTTGTATTATTTTATTATTTAGAACTACAATTTATTCAAGCCAGTAATTTATTATTTTCCAAGTGGAGATGAGGTACCAAAAAGAAAAAAAAACAAGCTAGATTAAGGGTGAATACACTGTATGATATGACTTAGCACTTATATACATTTAATACATAACATTTTTAGCAATGCTCAAGCAATTCACACCCCCCCCCCCCTTATCTAGCATATACCTGCATGAGTAGACGTTATAAAACACAAACAAGTAACAAAACCTGGTTCCTCAGTTCAGCTGATATTGCTTCCAATCGTACTCTTGATTACAATCACTAATTATTAATCAACAGTTAGTAAATTTAGTACTTTTTCAGTTTATGGTAAATAAAATAAATGACCTGCATCGATAGTTTTAGTTAATCCGCTACATTAACGGATATCATTTGTTGTGTGTTTGGCTTAGTTCCTTTTCTATGTAATAAACTTAAATTTATGACAATTGCAGCATAAAATTAAATAATTTGCATAATTTATACTCCCTTCGTTCGCTGGGGGGTCCCTGTTTGGCCACAATTAAATGTAAATTGGTCCAAATTCTATTTAAGACCTAAATTCTAAAAAGATCCCAAGGCTTTTATTATTGTTAAGGGTTTAACCTATCAAACCTGGTCATATGCCTGTTGCTGACTACTACTTAGCATACCACTACTATTAATACTAATTTTACTTGGACATAAAACCGAAACCCGGTAAGAACCCCCATAAGACTACTACTTTTACTAAGAAAACAGACAAAATAGCAGATATTTCAGTATAATACCATCCGTTTGGCAGTTAGGGCTGTTTAAACAACATTACATTTTGATTGTTGTTATCCGCCATTATGAATTTTGTTGAGGTCGTTAAAATACAAATAAAAATAATGTTTGGGAATTTTCTGGGGTTAAAAGGTGCAAAGCACATGCATGCCAAACCTCACATTCCTAGCTCAAGTACAAATGGTGTCACGTGCATGTGCAATAATATCAATTGTCACAGAACCCTCATTTCATCACTACTTATACTAAGAAAATGATCATATCTAAGGATATTCAGAGTTTTTAATTTTCCGACAGGTTTAAGTAATAAAAACTAGTCATATGACTGCTGCTATTTATTAAGTGTGATGTAGACATACTCTGTACCCAATAATAGGCCTCCATCGAATAATAACGTGATAACAATTAAAAACCGCCACAAAATATGGAAAATATGCCGAAATTTGAAAAATTAGCGCTACCTCAGGGTGAAGAAGACGAGATACGACAAAAAGTCATAGGACCAAAGTTGTAGATCGTCTCAAATTCGTGTGTCGTGGAGATCTTAGATTTTTGATAGGACCATTCGTTTGGTCGCTAGAGCTATTTTAAAAGACATTACCTGAGTAGGTCAGCAAAGCAGTTTGTCAATTATAAATCATTATCCTTTTACATTTTTTGGGGGGTTAGAAATAGTAAAATATGTTAATTTAACCACCGCTTCATGAGGATAAATGTGTAAACTTTTTTTCGACTCATATGTGGAAGTCTGCCTAATATCAAGCCTCTAAACACTAAATTGAAGTGATAGGAAATTAAAAACCATGAAGAAAACTGTTGAATTTGCCAAAAATTAAAAAAATCTAGCGCTACCTAAGGGTGAAGTGAGAGATACGTCAAAAAGTCATGAGAACAAAGTTGTAGATCTTGCAAAATCAGCATGTTGTCAAACATTTTTTCGAGGAGGTTGAAATTAAAAACCGTCAGTTTTGGGGATTTTCCTGGAGGTTACAAGGTATAAGCTACCTGCATGCAAAATTTCAGATTTCTAGTTCATCTAGAAGTGGTCTGGAATTCGTATACCTCAGTCAGTCAGTGAGTGAGTGAGTAACACATGCGACTGTATATATTATAGACTCGCTTCGCTCGCTGGGGGCTCCGCCCCCAGACCCCTGTGGGGGGCTTCGCCCCCAGGTCCCTGTCGTAGTACCTATGGCACATGGTTTAATTACGCTAATAATCCGAGGTCCTATGTATACTCAAAATATAAAGTAGACTTATTGAGTGAACAAATTTAGGCCTAGCAGTACAATATTAGAGTATATAACAATTTAAAAATCGCTCCGCCTCCGCCCCCAGGTCGCTGTTTGGCCACAGTTTAATGTAAATTGGTCCAAATTCTATTTAACACCTAAATTCTACAACTATTCCAAGGTTTTGATTGTTTTTAAGGGGTTAACCTATAAAATCTGGCTATATGCCTGTTGATGAATACTAATTGGTATGGAGTATGTTAAATTTTAAGCCTCCATTTCTTACCTAAGTGCTTGAAAAAAATTATACCCTTAACCGATGTAAAATGTAGCCTTTAAAAGGCGTATTTTGAACCTTATAAGGGATACGACCACCGTTAACAACCTGAAAAACTATGACTTTGGGTAACTTCAAGCCTTTTGCAACAAATATGACATGATTTGTAAGGGATTTTACCCTCGACAGAGCGCAACATAAAAAATGTATCCGAAAAACACGAAAAGTCTACAAGAGCTCAAAAACTTTGATTTTTGTGGGTTTTTAAGATACTTAATCCTGGCGTGGGAGTATTGCTTAGTACTAAGTGTAATGTAGGAATACTATGTGATAAGTATTAGGCCTATAAGTTCTATATTAGAGCGACAAACCATTAAAAACCACGAACAAATCTATGGAAAAAGTTTACATTTTAATAAATCTAGCGCTATCTAAGGGTGAAGGGGGTGAGATACGGCAAAAAGTCATAGGACTAAAGTTGTAGTTCGTCTAAAATCCGTGGCACGTGGTGGTCTTTGTTTTTCGATAGGACAACCCGTTCAGCCGCTAGAGCTCAAATAAAAAAATACTACATTTTGATTTTTGTATTCACAATTATTTATTTTGTTGAGATAGTTCAAACTAATAATATTAGGATTTGCGAAGAAAAGATGCAAGGCACATGCATGCCAAATCTCACTTGTCTAGTTCAAGTATTATTGGTGTCACGTGTCTGTCCAATAATATAAATTGGCCAGAACCCCCAATACGCCACTACTTATACTAAGAAAACGGTCATATCTAAAGATTTTTAGAGTTTTTTCATTTTTCGACAGGTTTAATTAATAAAAACTGGTCATATTTCTGCTGATATTTACTAAGTGTGATGTAGACATACTGCGTGCACAATATTAGGCCTCCATCAAGTATATTAACGTGATAGGAAATAAAAAACCGCCACAAAATCTCAAAATTTGAAAAAATCTAGAGCTATCTAAGGGTGAAGGAGACGAGATACGACAAAAAGTCATAGGAACAAAGTTGTAGATCTTGCAAAATCCGTGGCACGTGGTGGTGTCCGTTTTTTGATAGGACAATCCGTTTAACCGCTAGAGTTCAAAAACTGTAATTTTAAAATAAGCTTTTTTGGGGGGGTTTTAAATATTTTTTTACGAGGGGTTAAAATACAAAATTGTCAGTTTTGGCAATTTTCCTGGGGGTTACAAGCTATAAGCTACCTGCATGCAAAATTTCAGGTTTCTAGCTCATCTAGAAGTGGTCTAGAATTCGTATACCTCAGTCAGTCAGTCAGTGAGTTACACATGCGGCTGTATATATTATAGACTCGCTTCGCTCGCTGGGGGCTCCGCCCCCAGACCCCTGTGGGGGGCTTCACCCCCAGGTCGCTGTTTGGCCTCATTTTGAAGTGGCGTCAAATCAAGTGGCCCAGAACCCCCATAAGACTACTACTCATACTAAGAAAACAGACCAATCTTCAGAAATTTAAATATGAGAGCATCTGTATGGCCGTTGGAACTGTTTAAAGAACACTAGATTTCGATTGTTTCTTTCTGCCATTATTAAGTTATTGAGGTAGTAAAACTGGAAAAAGTAAGGCTTAAGAATTTTCTCTTTGGTTAGAAAGTGCAAAGCACATGAATGCCAGATCTGGAGTTCCTAACTTTAGGAAATGTAACCGAAATACTACTACTATTAATATAATACTACGTGGAAATAAAACCGAAACCAGATAAATAATAATATTAGTGGTATAATCAGACTCCGGGTTTAATTTAAGTTATTCAAATAATTGAATAACTTTGAAACATTTTTTAGTATGACCTGTAAATAACGATTTTTAAATGTTGTGGATGGATACACCGTCATAACATACCATAATAATAATACATGTGGTGTCTATAGGACATGTCCAACTAATCAAAACAAATTTGTGCTGGTTTTTACCCACTATGTAAGTCTAACATGCCCAAATATCAATGAAAACACCGGGAAATCTAAAAAACAAGAGGATTTTCAAAATTGTATAGGGTTCAAACAATTCAAATTGGTCATGCGACTTCTGCCACATACTTCCTGTAATGTAGATACATTCCGTGCCAAATATTAGGACTCAAAGTACTATTTTTTAGTGTCAAATAAATAAAAACCACTAAGTTTTGGTGGAAAATTGCTAAATATTTAAGAAATCTAGCGCTACCTAAGGGTGAAGGGGGTGAGATATGGCAAAATGTCATATGAATAAAGTTGTAGTTTGTCTAAAATCCGTGGCACGTGGTGGTCTTCGTTTTTCCATAGGACAGCCCGTTCTGCCACTAGAGCCCAAATAAAAAAAATATTGCATTTTGATTTTTTTATTCACAATTATTTATTTCTTTTGAGATAGTTCAAACTAAAAATAGTAGGATTTGGGAAGAAAAAGTGCAACGCACACACATGCCATATCTCACGATCCTAGTTAAAGTATAAATGGTGATACGTGCATTCTATTTAATAACAATTGTTCCAGAACCGGCATTTCCTTACTACTTATACTTAGAAAACTGTAAAATATATCGATTTTAAGAGTTTTTGATTTTCCGGCAGCTTTGAGTAGTAAAAATGGTTATATTTCTGCTGCTATTTACTAAGTGTGATGTATTGTGTAGTGTGGCATACTGCGTGCCCAATATTAGGCCTCCGACAAGTATATTAACGTGATAGGAAATAAAAAACGGCCACAAAATATAGAAAATATGCCGAAATTTGAGAAATCTAGCGCTATCTAAGGGTGAAGGAGACGAGATACGACAAAAAGTCATAGGACCAAAGTTATAGATCGTCTAAAGCCCGTGCGTCGTAGTTTTGCCCGTTTCTCGATTGGACCAACCGTTCGGCCGCTACAGCACAAAAACATGCACTATTTTGGAGATTTTCAAAATTTCCTCCCTTTTGAATTTTTTTGAAGAGGTTAAAATAAAAAATTAAACCTTTTTGCAATTTTCCTGGGGGTTTCAATAGACAAGCTACATATAGGCCTAATTCCATGTTTCTAGCATATCTAGAATTACCTGAGTAAGTCGATAATGCAGTTTGTCATTTATAGAATAATTAGGGTTTTTAATTTTTTTGGGATGTTTAATTATTAAAATATGTTAGTTTATCCAGTGTTTCGTGAAGGGTAATGTGTAAACATATTGGGTGCCAAATATCGAGCCTTTACATACTAAATTAAAGTGATAGGAAATTAAAGACCACAAAAATAACCGTCGAAATTGCCTGAAATTTGAAAAATCTAGCGCTACCTAAGGGTGAAGGGAGCAAGATACGACAAAAAGTCATAGGAACAAAGTTGTAGATCTTGTAAACTCCGTGGCACGTGGTGGTGTCCGTTTTTCGATAGGTCAATCCGTTCGGCCGCTAGAGCTCAAAAACTGTAATTTTAAAATAAGCCTTTTTGGGGGGGTTTTAAATATTTTTTTAGGGGGGGTTAAATAAAAAACTGACAGTTTTGGCAATTTTTCTGGGGGTTACAAGCTATAAGCTACCTGCATGCAAAATTTCAGGTTTCTAGCTAGTCTAGAAGTGGTCTAGAATTCGTATACCTCAGTGAGTGAGTGAGTGAGTGAGTGAGTTACACATGCGGCTGTATATATTTTAGACTCGGTTCGCTCACTGGGGGCTCTGCCCCCAGGCCCCTGCAGGGGGCTTCGCACCCAGGTCCCGTACCCGTACCGCAGGGTGGGTAGTACCCGTGGGTGACCCGAGTACTTACCTCAAGTGAAAGTGGTGTCATATTAAGTGGCCCAGAATCAACATTATACTAATACTTATACAAAGAAATAGACAAATCAGCAGTTATTTAAATATGAGGGGGTTAACAATTTAAATAGTAGAGTTTGGGAATGTGTAAGGATATTTGAGGGTTCAAGGCACATGCATGCTATATCTCATATACCCAAACAAATAATCTGCAACCCTTTCCCCTCCTAGACCTCCCGTACCACCCCACTTCCTCAACCCCTAGATCCCTAGACCATTATGGGAGGCTTCGCCCCTAGATCGATAAGGTTTAAATCATCAAATCTGTTCACATGATAAAAAATGCAAAACCTCAAAAAAATGTTTAAATTTGAAAAATCTAGCGGTATCCATGGGTGAAGGAGACGAGATACGACAAAAAGTCAAAGTTTTAGATTGTCTAAAATCCTTGGCAAGTGGAGGTATTCCGTTTATCAATAGGACCATCCGTTTGTCCGTTAGAGCTTAAATGAAAAGGCATTATTTTGGACATAATCAAAATTTCCTCCATTTTTTGTTTTGTATATGTGGTTCTGATTTAAAATTATACCTTTTTGCAATTTTCCTTGGGGTTTTAATGGACAAGCTACATGTAGGCCTAATTCCACATTTCTAGCTTATCTAGAATTACTTGAGTAAGTCGATAATGCAGTTTGTCATTTATGGAAAAATTAGGGTTTTTAATTGTTTTGGGGTGTTTAATTATTAAAACATGTTAGTTTATCGACTGTTTCGTGAAGGTTAATGGGTAAACATATTGAGTACCAAATATCAAGCCTTCAAATACTAAATTAAAGTGATAGTAAATTAAAAACCACGAAAATAACCGTTGAAATTGCCTGAAATTTGAAAAATGTAGCGCTACCTAAGGGTGAAGGGAGTGAGATACGTCAAAAAGTCATAAGAACAAAGTTGTAGATCTTGCCAAATCCGTAGGCCGTGGTGGTGTCCGTTTTTCAATAGGACAATCCGTTCGGCCGCTAGAGCTCAAAAACTGTAATTTTAAAATAAGCCTTTTTTTGAGGGTTTTATATATTTTTGGGGGGGTTTAAAACAAAAAACTGTCAGTTTTAGCGATTTTCCTGGGGGTTACAAGCTATAAGCTACCTGCATGCAAAATTTCAGGTTTCTAACTTGTCTAGAAGTGGTCTAGAATTCGTATACCTCAGTGAGTGAGTCAGTTACACATGCGGCTGTATATATATTAGACTCGCTTCGCTCGCTGGGGGCTCCGCCCCCAGACCCCTGTGGGGGGCTTCGCCCCCAGGTCCCTGTCGTAGTACCTATGGCACATGGTTTAATTACGCTAATAATCCGAGGTCCTATGTATACTCAAAATATAAAGTAGACTTATTGAGTGAACAAATTTAGGCCTAGCAGTACAATATTAGAGTATATAACAATTTAAAAATCGCTCCGCCTCCGCCCCCAGGTCGCTGTTTGGCCACAGTTTAATGTAAATTGGTCCAAATTCTATTTAACACCTAAATTCTACAACTATTCCAAGGTTTTGATTGTTTTTAAGGGTTTAACCTATAAAATCTGGCTATATGCCTGTTGATGAATACTAATTGGTATGGAGTATGTTAAATTTTAAGCCTCCATTTCTTACCTAAGTGCTTGAAAAAAAATTATACCCTTAACCGATGTAAAATGTAGCCTTTAAAAGGCGTATTTTGAACCTTATAAGGGATACGACCACCGTTAACAACCTGAAAAACTATGACTTTGGGTAACTTCAAGCCTTTTGCAACAAATATGACATGATTTGTAAGGGATTTTACCCTCGACAGAGCGCAACATAAAAAATGTATCCGAAAAACACGAAAAGTCTACAAGAGCTCAAAAACTTTGATTTTTGTGGGTTTTTAAGATACTTAATCCTGGCGTGGGAGTATTGCTTAGTACTAAGTGTAATGTAGGAATACTATGTGATAAGTATTAGGCCTATAAGTTCTATATTAGAGCGACAAACCATTAAAAACCACGAACAAATCTATGGAAAAAGTTTACATTTTAATAAATCTAGCGCTATCTAAGGGTGAAGGGGGTGAGATACGGCAAAAAGTCATAGGACTAAAGTTGTAGTTCGTCTAAAATCCGTGGCACGTGGTGGTCTTTGTTTTTCGATAGGACAACCCGTTCAGCCGCTAGAGCTCAAATAAAAAAATACTACATTTTGATTTTTGTATTCACAATTATTTATTTTGTTGAGATAGTTCAAACTAATAATATTAGGATTTGCGAAGAAAAGATGCAAGGCACATGCATGCCAAATCTCACTTGTCTAGTTCAAGTATTATTGGTGTCACGTGTCTGTCCAATAATATAAATTGGCCAGAACCCCCAATACGCCACTACTTATACTAAGAAAACGGTCATATCTAAAGATTTTTAGAGTTTTTTCATTTTTCGACAGGTTTAATTAATAAAAACTGGTCATATTTCTGCTGATATTTACTAAGTGTGATGTAGACATACTGCGTGCCCAATATTAGGCCTCCATCAAGTATATTAACGTGATAGGAAATAAAAAACCGCCACAAAATCTCAAAATTTGAAAAAATCTAGAGCTATCTAAGGGTGAAGGAGACGAGATACGACAAAAAGTCATAGGAACAAAGTTGTAGATCTTGCAAAATCCGTAGCACGTGGTGGTGTCCGTTTTTTGATAGGACAATCCGTTTAACCGCTAGAGTTCAAAAACTGTAATTTTAAAATAAGCTTTTTTGGGGGGGTTTTAAATATTTTTTTACGAGGGGTTAAAATACAAAATTGTCAGTTTTGGCAATTTTCCTGGGGGTTACAAGCTATAAGCTACCTGCATGCAAAATTTCAGGTTTCTAGCTCATCTAGAAGTGGTCTAGAATTCGTATACCTCAGTCAGTCAGTCAGTCAGTCAGTGAGTTACACATGCGGCTGTATATATTATAGACTCGCTTCGCTCGCTGGGGGCTCCGCCCCCAGACCCCTGTGGGGGGCTTCACCCCCAGGTCGCTGTTTGGCCTCATTTTGAAGTGGCGTCAAATCAAGTGGCCCAGAACCCCCATAAGACTACTACTCATACTAAGAAAACAGACCAATCTTCAGAAATTTAAATATGAGAGCATCTGTATGGCCGTTGGAACTGTTTAAAGAACACTAGATTTCGATTGTTTCTTTCTGCCATTATTAAGTTATTGAGGTAGTAAAACTGGAAAAAGTAAGGCTTAAGAATTTTCTCTTTGGTTAGAAAGTGCAAAGCACATGAATGCCAGATCTGGAGTTCCTAACTTTAGGAAATGTAACCGAAATACTACTACTATTAATATAATACTACGTGGAAATAAAACCGAAACCAGATAAATAATAATATTAGTGGTATAATCAGACTCCGGGTTTAATTTAAGTTATTCAAATAATTGAATAACTTTGAAACATTTTTTAGTATGACCTGTAAATAACGATTTTTAAATGTTGTGGATGGATACACCGTCATAACATACCATAATAATAATACATGTGGTGTCTATAGGACATGTCCAACTAATCAAAACAAATTTGTGCTGGTTTTTACCCACTATGTAAGTCTAACATGCCCAAATATCAATGAAAACACCGGGAAATCTAAAAAACAAGAGGATTTTCAAAATTGTATAGGGTTCAAACAATTCAAATTGGTCATGCGACTTCTGCCACATACTTCCTGTAATGTAGATACATTCCGTGCCAAATATTAGGACTCAAAGTACTATTTTTTAGTGTCAAATAAATAAAAACCACTAAGTTTTGGTGGAAAATTGCTAAATATTTAAGAAATCTAGCGCTACCTAAGGGTGAAGGGGGTGAGATATGGCAAAATGTCATATGAATAAAGTTGTAGTTTGTCTAAAATCCGTGGCACGTGGTGGTCTTCGTTTTTCCATAGGACAGCCCGTTCTGCCACTAGAGCCCAAATAAAAAAAATATTGCATTTTGATTTTTTTATTCACAATTATTTATTTCTTTTGAGATAGTTCAAACTAAAAATAGTAGGATTTGGGAAGAAAAAGTGCAACGCACACACATGCCATATCTCACGATCCTAGTTAAAGTATAAATGGTGATACGTGCATTCTATTTAATAACAATTGTTCCAGAACCGGCATTTCCTTACTACTTATACTTAGAAAACTGTAAAATATATCGATTTTAAGAGTTTTTGATTTTCCGGCAGCTTTGAGTAGTAAAAATGGTTATATTTCTGCTGCTATTTACTAAGTGTGATGTATTGTGTAGTGTGGCATACTGCGTGCCCAATATTAGGCCTCCGACAAGTATATTAACGTGATAGGAAATAAAAAACGGCCACAAAATATAGAAAATATGCCGAAATTTGAGAAATCTAGCGCTATCTAAGGGTGAAGGAGACGAGATACGACAAAAAGTCATAGGACCAAAGTTATAGATCGTCTAAAGCCCGTGCGTCGTAGTTTTGCCCGTTTCTCGATTGGACCAACCGTTCGGCCGCTACAGCACAAAAACATGCACTATTTTGGAGATTTTCAAAATTTCCTCCCTTTTGAATTTTTTTGAAGAGGTTAAAATAAAAAATTAAACCTTTTTGCAATTTTCCTGGGGGTTTCAATAGACAAGCTACATATAGGCCTAATTCCATGTTTCTAGCATATCTAGAATTACCTGAGTAAGTCGATAATGCAGTTTGTCATTTATAGAATAATTAGGGTTTTTAATTTTTTTGGGATGTTTAATTATTAAAATATGTTAGTTTATCCAGTGTTTCGTGAAGGGTAATGTGTAAACATATTGGGTGCCAAATATCGAGCCTTTACATACTAAATTAAAGTGATAGGAAATTAAAGACCACAAAAATAACCGTCGAAATTGCCTGAAATTTGAAAAATCTAGCGCTACCTAAGGGTGAAGGGAGCAAGATACGACAAAAAGTCATAGGAACAAAGTTGTAGATCTTGTAAACTCCGTGGCACGTGGTGGTGTCCGTTTTTCGATAGGTCAATCCGTTCGGCCGCTAGAGCTCAAAAACTGTAATTTTAAAATAAGCCTTTTTGGGGGGGTTTTAAATATTTTTTTAGGGGGGGTTAAATAAAAAATTGACAGTTTTGGCAATTTTTCTGGGGGTTACAAGCTATAAGCTACCTGCATGCAAAATTTCAGGTTTCTAGCTAGTCTAGAAGTGGTCTAGAATTCGTATACCTCAGTGAGTGAGTGAGTGAGTTACACATGCGGCTGTATATATTTTAGACTCGCTTCGCTCGCTGGGGGCTCCGCCCCCAGACCCCTGTGGGGGGCTTCACCCCCAGGTCGCTGTTTGGCCTCATTTTGAAGTGGCGTCAAATCAAGTGGCCCAGAACCCCCATAAGACTACTACTCATACTAAGAAAACAGACCAATCTTCAGAAATTTAAATATGAGAGCATCTGTATGGCCGTTGGAACTGTTTAAAGAACACTAGATTTCGATTGTTTCTTTCTGCCATTATTAAGTTATTGAGGTAGTAAAACTGGAAAAAGTAAGGCTTAAGAATTTTCTCTTTGGTTAGAAAGTGCAAAGCACATGAATGCCAGATCTGGAGTTCCTAACTTTAGGAAATGTAACCGAAATACTACTACTATTAATATAATACTACGTGGAAATAAAACCGAAACCAGATAAATAATAATATTAGTGGTATAATCAGACTCCGGGTTTAATTTAAGTTATTCAAATAATTGAATAACTTTGAAACATTTTTTAGTATGACCTGTAAATAACGATTTTTAAATGTTGTGGATGGATACACCGTCATAACATACCATAATAATAATACATGTGGTGTCTATAGGACATGTCCAACTAATCAAAACAAATTTGTGCTGGTTTTTACCCACTATGTAAGTCTAACATGCCCAAATATCAATGAAAACACCGGGAAATCTAAAAAACAAGAGGATTTTCAAAATTGTATAGGGTTCAAACAATTCAAATTGGTCATGCGACTTCTGCCACATACTTCCTGTAATGTAGATACATTCCGTGCCAAATATTAGGACTCAAAGTACTATTTTTTAGTGTCAAATAAATAAAAACCACTAAGTTTTGGTGGAAAATTGCTAAATATTTAAGAAATCTAGCGCTACCTAAGGGTGAAGGGGGTGAGATATGGCAAAATGTCATATGAATAAAGTTGTAGTTTGTCTAAAATCCGTGGCACGTGGTGGTCTTCGTTTTTCCATAGGACAGCCCGTTCTGCCACTAGAGCCCAAATAAAAAAAATATTGCATTTTGATTTTTTTATTTACAATTATTTATTTCTTTTGAGATAGTTCAAACTAAAAATAGTAGGATTTGGGAAGAAAAAGTGCAACGCACACACATGCCATATCTCACGATCCTAGTTAAAGTATAAATGGTGATACGTGCATTCTATTTAATAACAATTGTTCCAGAACCGGCATTTCCTTACTACTTATACTTAGAAAA
The DNA here is from genome assembly GCA_963675035.1 of Allygus modestus. NCBI lineage: Eukaryota > Metazoa > Arthropoda > Insecta > Hemiptera > Cicadellidae > Allygus > Allygus modestus. The sequence continues at coordinate 125,367,902 of OY776113.1, forward strand.
CTGTAAAATATATCGATTTTAAGAGTTTTTGATTTTCCGGCAGCTTTGAGTAGTAAAAATGGTTATATTTCTGCTGCTATTTACTAAGTGTGATGTATTGTGTAGTGTGGCATACTGCGTGCCCAATATTAGGCCTCCGACAAGTATATTAACGTGATAGGAAATAAAAAACGGCCACAAAATATAGAAAATATGCCGAAATTTGAGAAATCTAGCGCTATCTAAGGGTGAAGGAGACGAGATACGACAAAAAGTCATAGGACCAAAGTTATAGATCGTCTAAAGCCCGTGCGTCGTAGTTTTGCCCGTTTCTCGATTGGACCAACCGTTCGGCCACTACAGCACAAAAACATGCACTATTTTGGAGATTTTCAAAATTTCCTCTCTTTTGAATTTTTTTGAAGAGGTTAAAATAAAAAATTAAACCTTTTTGCAATTTTCCTGGGGGTTTCAATAGACAAGCTACATATAGGCCTAATTCCATGTTTCTAGCATATCTAGAATTACCTGAGTAAGTCGATAATGCAGTTTGTCATTTATAGAATAATTAGGGTTTTTAATTTTTTTGGGATGTTTAATTATTAAAATATGTTAGTTTATCCAGTGTTTCGTGAAGGGTAATGTGTAAACATATTGGGTGCCAAATATCGAGCCTTTACATACTAAATTAAAGTGATAGGAAATTAAAGACCACAAAAATAACCGTCGAAATTGCCTGAAATTTGAAAAATCTAGCGCTACCTAAGGGTGAAGGGAGCAAGATACGACAAAAAGTCATAGGAACAAAGTTGTAGATCTTGTAAACTCCGTGGCACGTGGTGGTGTCCGTTTTTCGATAGGTCAATCCGTTCGGCCGCTAGAGCTCAAAAACTGTAATTTTAAAATAAGCCTTTTTGGGGGGGTTTTAAATATTTTTTTAGGGGGGGTTAAATAAAAAACTGACAGTTTTGGCAATTTTTCTGGGGGTTACAAGCTATAAGCTACCTGCATGCAAAATTTCAGGTTTCTAGCTAGTCTAGAAGTGGTCTAGAATTCGTATACCTCAGTGAGTGAGTGAGTGAGTTACACATGCGGCTGTATATATTTTAGACTCGGTTCGCTCACTTGGGGCTCTGCCCCCAGGCCCCTGCAGGGGGCTTCGCACCCAGGTCCCGTACCCGTACCGCAGGGTGGGTAGTACCCGTGGGTGACCCGAGTACTTACCTCAAGTGAAAGTGGTGTCATATTAAGTGGCCCAGAATCAACATTATACTAATACTTATACAAAAAAATAGACAAATCAGCAGTTATTTAAATATGAGGGGGTTAACAATTTAAATAGTAGAGTTTGGGAATGTGTAAGGATATTTGAGGGTTCAAGGCACATGCATGCTATATCTCATATACCCAAACAAATAATCTGCAACCCTTTCCCCTCCTAGACCTCCCGTACCACCCCACTTCCTCAACCCCTAGATCCCTAGACCATTATGGGAGGCTTCGCCCCTAGATCGATAAGGTTTAAATCATCAAATCTGTTCACATGATAAAAAATTCAAAACCTCAAAAAAATGTTTAAATTTGAAAAATCTAGCGGTATCCATGGGTGAAGGAGACGAGATACGACAAAAAGTCAAAGTTTTAGATTGTCTAAAATCCTTGGCAAGTGGAGGTATTCCGTTTATCAATAGGACCATCCGTTTGTCCGTTAGAGCTTAAATGAAAAGGCATTATTTTGGACATAATCAAAATTCCCTCCATTTTTTGTTTTGTATATGTGGTTCTGATTTAAAATTATACCTTTTTGCAATTTTCCTTGGGGTTTTAATGGACAAGCTACATGTAGGCCTAATTCCACATTTCTAGCTTATCTAGAATTACTTGAGTAAGTCGATAATGCAGTTTGTCATTTATGGAACAATTAGGGTTTTTAATTGTTTTGGGGTGTTTAATTATTAAAACATGTTAGTTTATCGACTGTTTCGTGAAGGTTAATGGGTAAACATATTGAGTACCAAATATCAAGCCTTCAAATACTAAATTAAAGTGATAGTAAATTAAAAACCACGAAAATAACCGTTGAAATTGCCTGAAATTTGAAAAATGTAGCGCTACCTAAGGGTGAAGGGAGTGAGATACGTCAAAAAGTCATAAGAACAAAGTTGTAGATCTTGCAAAATCCGTAGGCCGTGGTGGTGTCCGTTTTTCAATAGGACAATCCGTTCGGCCGCTAGAGCTCAAAAACTGTAATTTTAAAATAAGCCTTTTTTTGAGGGTTTTATATATTTTTGGGGGGGTTTAAAACAAAAAACTGTCAGTTTTAGCGATTTTCCTGGGGGTTACAAGCTATAAGCTACCTGCATGCAAAATTTCAGGTTTCTAACTTGTCTAGAAGTGGTCTAGAATTCGTATACCTCAGTGAGTGAGTCAGTTACACATGCGGCTGTATATATATTAGACTCGCTTCGCTCGCTGGGGGCTCCGCCCCCAGACCCCTGTGGGGGGCTTCGCCCCCAGGTCCCTGTCGTAGTACCTATGGCACATGGTTTAATTACGCTAATAATCCGAGGTCCTATGTATACTCAAAATATAAAGTAGACTTATTGAGTGAACAAATTTAGGCCTAGCAGTACAATATTAGAGTATATAACAATTTAAAAATCGCTCCGCCTCCGCCCCCAGGTCGCTGTTTGGCCACAGTTTAATGTAAATTGGTCCAAATTCTATTTAACACCTAAATTCTACAACTATTCCAAGGTTTTGATTGTTTTTAAGGGTTTAACCTATAAAATCTGGCTATATGCCTGTTGATGAATACTAATTGGTATGGAGTATGTTAAATTTTAAGCCTCCATTTCTTACCTAAGTGCTTGAAAAAAATTATACCCTTAACCGATGTAAAATGTAGCCTTTAAAAGGCGTATTTTGAACCTTATAAGGGATACGACCACCGTTAACAACCTGAAAAACTATGACTTTGGGTAACTTCAAGCCTTTTGCAACAAATATGACATGATTTGTAAGGGATTTTACCCTCGACAGAGCGCAACATAAAAAATGTATCCGAAAAACACGAAAAGTCTACAAGAGCTCAAAAACTTTGATTTTTGTGGGTTTTTAAGATACTTAATCCTGGCGTGGGAGTATTGCTTAGTACTAAGTGTAATGTAGGAATACTATGTGATAAGTATTAGGCCTATAAGTTCTATATTAGAGCGACAAACCATTAAAAACCACGAACAAATCTATGGTAAAAGTTTACATTTTAATAAATCTAGCGCTATCTAAGGGTGAAGGGGGTGAGATACGGCAAAAAGTCATAGGACTAAAGTTGTAGTTCGTCTAAAATCCGTGGCACGTGGTGGTCTTTGTTTTTCGATAGGACAACCCGTTCAGCCGCTAGAGCTCAAATAAAAAAATACTACATTTTGATTTTTGTATTCACAATTATTTATTTTGTTGAGATAGTTCAAACTAATAATATTAGGATTTGCGAAGAAAAGATGCAAGGCACATGCATGCCAAATCTCACTTGTCTAGTTCAAGTATTATTGGTGTCACGTGTCTGTCCAATAATATAAATTAGCCAGAACCCCCAATACGCCACTACTTATACTAAGAAAACGGTCATATCTAAAGATTTTTAGAGTTTTTTCATTTTTCGACAGGTTTAATTAATAAAAACTGGTCATATTTCTGCTGATATTTACTAAGTGTGATGTAGACATACTGCGTGCCCAATATTAGGCCTCCATCAAGTATATTAACGTGATAGGAAATAAAAAACCGCCACAAAATCTCAAAATTTGAAAAAATCTAGAGCTATCTAAGGGTGAAGGAGACGAGATACGACAAAAAGTCATAGGAACAAAGTTGTAGATCTTGCAAAATCCGTAGCACGTGGTGGTGTCCGTTTTTTGATAGGACAATCCGTTTAACCGCTAGAGTTCAAAAACTGTAATTTTAAAATAAGCTTTTTTGGGGGGGTTTTAAATATTTTTTTACGAGGGGTTAAAATACAAAATTGTCAGTTTTGGCAATTTTCCTGGGGGTTACAAGCTATAAGCTACCTGCATGCAAAATTTCAGGTTTCTAGCTCATCTATAAGTGGTCTAGAATTCGTATACCTCAGTCAGTCAGTCAGTCAGTCAGTGAGTTACACATGCGGCTGTATATATTATAGACTCGCTTCGCTCGCTGGGGGCTCCGCCCCCAGACCCCTGTGGGGGGCTTCACCCCCAGGTCGCTGTTTGGCCTCATTTTGAAGTGGCGTCAAATCAAGTGGCCCAGAACCCCCATAAGACTACTACTCATACTAAGAAAACAGACCAATCTTCAGAAATTTAAATATGAGAGCATCTGTATGGCCGTTGGAACTGTTTAAAGAACACTAGATTTCGATTGTTTCTTTCTGCCATTATTAAGTTATTGAGGTAGTAAAACTGGAAAAAGTAAGGCTTAAGAATTTTCTCTTTGGTTAGAAAGTGCAAAGCACATGAATGCCAGATCTGGAGTTCCTAACTTTAGGAAATGTAACCGAAATACTACTACTATTAATATAATACTACGTGGAAATAAAACCGAAACCAGATAAATAATAATATTAGTGGTATAATCAGACTCCGGGTTTAATTTAAGTTATTCAAATAATTGAATAACTTTGAAACATTTTTTAGTATGACCTGTAAATAACGATTTTTAAATGTTGTGGATGGATACACCGTCATAACATACCATAATAATAATACATGTGGTGTCTATAGGACATGTCCAACTAATCAAAACAAATTTGTGCTGGTTTTTACCCACTATGTAAGTCTAACATGCCCAAATATCAATGAAAACACCGGGAAATCTAAAAAACAAGAGGATTTTCAAAATTGTATAGGGTTCAAACAATTCAAATTGGTCATGCGACTTCTGCCACATACTTCCTGTAATGTAGATACATTCCGTGCCAAATATTAGGACTCAAAGTACTATTTTTTAGTGTCAAATAAATAAAAACCACTAAGTTTTGGTGGAAAATTGCTAAATATTTAAGAAATCTAGCGCTACCTAAGGGTGAAGGGGGTGAGATATGGCAAAATGTCATATGAATAAAGTTGTAGTTTGTCTAAAATCCGTGGCACGTGGTGGTCTTCGTTTTTCCATAGGACAGCCCGTTCTGCCACTAGAGCCCAAATAAAAAAAATATTGCATTTTGATTTTTTTATTCACAATTATTTATTTCTTTTGAGATAGTTCAAACTAAAAATAGTAGGATTTGGGAAGAAAAAGTGCAACGCACACACATGCCATATCTCACGATCCTAGTTAAAGTATAAATGGTGATACGTGCATTCTATTTAATAACAATTGTTCCAGAACCGGCATTTCCTTACTACTTATACTTAGAAAACTGTAAAATATATCGATTTTAAGAGTTTTTGATTTTCCGGCAGCTTTGAGTAGTAAAAATGGTTATATTTCTGCTGCTATTTACTAAGTGTGATGTATTGTGTAGTGTGGCATACTGCGTGCCCAATATTAGGCCTCCGACAAGTATATTAACGTGATAGGAAATAAAAAACGGCCACAAAATATAGAAAATATGCCGAAATTTGAGAAATCTAGCGCTATCTAAGGGTGAAGGAGACGAGATACGACAAAAAGTCATAGGACCAAAGTTATAGATCGTCTAAAGCCCGTGCGTCGTAGTTTTGCCCGTTTCTCGATTGGACCAACCGTTCGGCCACTACAGCACAAAAACATGCACTATTTTGGAGATTTTCAAAATTTCCTCCCTTTTGAATTTTTTTGAAGAGGTTAAAATAAAAAATTAAACCTTTTTGCAATTTTCCTGGGGGTTTCAATAGACAAGCTACATATAGGCCTAATTCCATGTTTCTAGCATATCTAGAATTACCTGAGTAAGTCGATAATGCAGTTTGTCATTTATAGAATAATTAGGGTTTTTAATTTTTTTGGGATGTTTAATTATTAAAATATGTTAGTTTATCCAGTGTTTCGTGAAGGGTAATGTGTAAACATATTGGGTGCCAAATATCGAGCCTTTACATACTAAATTAAAGTGATAGGAAATTAAAGACCACAAAAATAACCGTCGAAATTGCCTGAAATTTGAAAAATCTAGCGCTACCTAAGGGTGAAGGGAGCAAGATACGACAAAAAGTCATAGGAACAAAGTTGTAGATCTTGTAAACTCCGTGGCACGTGGTGGTGTCCGTTTTTCGATAGGTCAATCCGTTCGGCCGCTAGAGCTCAAAAACTGTAATTTTAAAATAAGCCTTTTTGGGGGGGTTTTAAATATTTTTTTAGGGGGGGTTAAATAAAAAACTGACAGTTTTGGCAATTTTTCTGGGGGTTACAAGCTATAAGCTACCTGCATGCAAAATTTCAGGTTTCTAGCTAGTCTAGAAGTGGTCTAGAATTCGTATACCTCAGTGAGTGAGTGAGTGAGTTACACATGCGGCTGTATATATTTTAGACTCGGTTCGCTCACTGGGGGCTCTGCCCCCAGGCCCCTGCAGGGGGCTTCGCACCCAGGTCCCGTACCCGTACCGCAGGGTGGGTAGTACCCGTGGGTGACCCGAGTACTTACCTCAAGTGAAAGTGGTGTCATATTAAGTGGCCCAGAATCAACATTATACTAATACTTATACAAAAAAATAGACAAATCAGCAGTTATTTAAATATGAGGGGGTTAACAATTTAAATAGTAGAGTTTGGGAATGTGTAAGGATATTTGAGGGTTCAAGGCACATGCATGCTATATCTCATATACCCAAACAAATAATCTGCAACCCTTTCCCCTCCTAGACCTCCCGTACCACCCCACTTCCTCAACCCCTAGATCCCTAGACCATTATGGGAGGCTTCGCCCCTAGATCGATAAGGTTTAAATCATCAAATCTGTTCACATGATAAAAAATGCAAAACCTCAAAAAAATGTTTAAATTTGAAAAATCTAGCGGTATCCATGGGTGAAGGAGACGAGATACGACAAAAAGTCAAAGTTTTAGATTGTCTAAAATCCTTGGCAAGTGGAGGTATTCCGTTTATCAATAGGACCATCCGTTTGTCCGTTAGAGCTTAAATGAAAAGGCATTATTTTGGACATAATCAAAATTCCCTCCATTTTTTGTTTTGTATATGTGGTTCTGATTTAAAATTATACCTTTTTGCAACTTTCCTTGGGGTTTTAATGGACAAGCTACATGTAGGCCTAATTCCACATTTCTAGCTTATCTAGAATTACTTGAGTAAGTCGATAATGCAGTTTGTCATTTATGGAACAATTAGGGTTTTTAATTGTTTTGGGGTGTTTAATTATTAAAACATGTTAGTTTATCGACTGTTTCGTGAAGGTTAATGGGTAAACATATTGAGTACCAAATATCAAGCCTTCAAATACTAAATTAAAGTGATAGTAAATTAAAAACCACGAAAATAACCGTTGAAATTGCCTGAAATTTGAAAAATGTAGCGCTACCTAAGGGTGAAGGGAGTGAGATACGTCAAAAAGTCATAAGAACAAAGTTGTAGATCTTGCAAAATCCGTAGGCCGTGGTGGTGTCCGTTTTTCAATAGGACAATCCGTTCGGCCGCTAGAGCTCAAAAACTGTAATTTTAAAATAAGCCTTTTTTTGAGGGTTTTATATATTTTTGGGGGGGTTTAAAACAAAAAACTGTCAGTTTTAGCGATTTTCCTGGGGGTTACAAGCTATAAGCTACCTGCATGCAAAATTTCAGGTTTCTAACTTGTCTAGAAGTGGTCTAGAATTCGTATACCTCAGTGAGTGAGTCAGTTACACATGCGGCTGTATATATATTAGACTCGCTTCGCTCGCTGGGGGCTCCGCCCCCAGACCCCTGTGGGGGGCTTCGCCCCCAGGTCCCTGTCGTAGTACCTATGGCACATGGTTTAATTACGCTAATAATCCGAGGTCCTATGTATACTCAAAATATAAAGTAGACTTATTGAGTGAACAAATTTAGGCCTAGCAGTACAATATTAGAGTATATAACAATTTAAAAATCGCTCCGCCTCCGCCCCCAGGTCGCTGTTTGGCCACAGTTTAATGTAAATTGGTCCAAATTCTATTTAACACCTAAACTCTACAACTATTCCAAGGTTTTGATTGTTTTTAAGGGTTTAACCTATAAAATCTGGCTATATGCCTGTTGATGAATACTAATTGGTATGGAGTATGTTAAATTTTAAGCCTCCATTTCTTACCTAAGTGCTTGAAAAAAATTATACCCTTAACCGATGTAAAATGTAGCCTTTAAAAGGCGTATTTTGAACCTTATAAGGGATACGACCACCGTTAACAACCTGAAAAACTATGACTTTGGGTAACTTCAAGCCTTTTGCAACAAATATGACATGATTTGTAAGGGATTTTACCCTCGACAGAGCGCAACATAAAAAATGTATCCGAAAAACACGAAAAGTCTACAAGAGCTCAAAAACTTTGATTTTTGTGGGTTTTTAAGATACTTAATCCTGGCGTGGGAGTATTGCTTAGTACTAAGTGTAATGTAGGAATACTATGTGATAAGTATTAGGCCTATAAGTTCTATATTAGAGCGACAAACCATTAAAAACCACGAACAAATCTATGGTAAAAGTTTACATTTTAATAAATCTAGCGCTATCTAAGGGTGAAGGGGGTGAGATACGGCAAAAAGTCATAGGACTAAAGTTGTAGTTCGTCTAAAATCCGTGGCACGTGGTGGTCTTTGTTTTTCGATAGGACAACCCGTTCAGCCGCTAGAGCTCAAATAAAAAAATACTACATTTTGATTTTTGTATTCACAATTATTTATTTTGTTGAGATAGTTCAAACTAATAATATTAGGATTTGCGAAGAAAAGATGCAAGGCACATGCATGCCAAATCTCACTTGTCTAGTTCAAGTATTATTGGTGTCACGTGTCTGTCCAATAATATAAATTGGCCAGAACCCCCAATACGCCACTACTTATACTAAGAAAACGGTCATATCTAAAGATTTTTAGAGTTTTTTCATTTTTCGACAGGTTTAATTAATAAAAACTGGTCATATTTCTGCTGATATTTACTAAGTGTGATGTAGACATACTGCGTGCCCAATATTAGGCCTCCATCAAGTATATTAACGTGATAGGAAATAAAAAACCGCCACAAAATCTCAAAATTTAAAAAAAATCTAGAGCTATCTAAGGGTGAAGGAGACGAGATACGACAAAAAGTCATAGGAACAAAGTTGTAGATCTTGCAAAATCCGTAGCACGTGGTGGTGTCCGTTTTTTGATAGGACAATCCGTTTAACCGCTAGAGTTCAAAAACTGTAATTTTAAAATAAGCTTTTTTGGGGGGGTTTTAAATATTTTTTTACGAGGGGTTAAAATACAAAATTGTCAGTTTTGGCAATTTTCCTGGGGGTTACAAGCTATAAGCTACCTGCATGCAAAATTTCAGGTTTCTAGCTCATCTATAAGTGGTCTAGAATTCGTATACCTCAGTCAGTCAGTCAGTCAGTCAGTGAGTTACACATGCGGCTGTATATATTATAGACTCGCTTCGCTCGCTGGGGGCTCCGCCCCCAGACCCCTGTGGGGGGCTTCACCCCCAGGTCGCTGTTTGGCCTCATTTTGAAGTGGCGTCAAATCAAGTGGCCCAGAACCCCCATAAGACTACTACTCATACTAAGAAAACAGACCAATCTTCAGAAATTTAAATATGAGAGCATCTGTATGGCCGTTGGAACTGTTTAAAGAACACTAGATTTCGATTGTTTCTTTCTGCCATTATTAAGTTATTGAGGTAGTAAAACTGGAAAAAGTAAGGCTTAAGAATTTTCTCTTTGGTTAGAAAGTGCAAAGCACATGAATGCCAGATCTGGAGTTCCTAACTTTAGGAAATGTAACCGAAATACTACTACTATTAATATAATACTACGTGGAAATAAAACCGAAACCAGATAAATAATAATATTAGTGGTATAATCAGACTCCGGGTTTAATTTAAGTTATTCAAATAATTGAATAACTTTGAAACATTTTTTAGTATGACCTGTAAATAACGATTTTTAAATGTTGTGGATGGATACACCGTCATAACATACCATAATAATAATACATGTGGTGTCTATAGGACATGTCCAACTAATCAAAACAAATTTGTGCTGGTTTTTACCCACTATGTAAGTCTAACATGCCCAAATATCAATGAAAACACCGGGAAATCTAAAAAACAAGAGGATTTTCAAAATTGTATAGGGTTCAAACAATTCAAATTGGTCATGCGACTTCTGCCACATACTTCCTGTAATGTAGATACATTCCGTGCCAAATATTAGGACTCAAAGTACTATTTTTTAGTGTCAAATAAATAAAAACCACTAAGTTTTGGTGGAAAATTGCTAAATATTTAAGAAATCTAGCGCTACCTAAGGGTGAAGGGGGTGAGATATGGCAAAATGTCATATGAATAAAGTTGTAGTTTGTCTAAAATCCGTGGCACGTGGTGGTCTTCGTTTTTCCATAGGACAGCCCGTTCTGCCACTAGAGCCCAAATAAAAAAAATATTGCATTTTGATTTTTTTATTCACAATTATTTATTTCTTTTGAGATAGTTCAAACTAAAAATAGTAGGATTTGGGAAGAAAAAGTGCAACGCACACACATGCCATATCTCACGATCCTAGTTAAAGTATAAATGGTGATACGTGCATTCTATTTAATAACAATTGTTCCAGAACCGGCATTTCCTTACTACTTATACTTAGAAAACTGTAAAATATATCGATTTTAAGAGTTTTTGATTTTCCGGCAGCTTTGAGTAGTAAAAATGGTTATATTTCTGCTGCTATTTACTAAGTGTGATGTATTGTGTAGTGTGGCATACTGCGTGCCCAATATTAGGCCTCCGACAAGTATATTAACGTGATAGGAAATAAAAAACGGCCACAAAATATAGAAAATATGCCGAAATTTGAGAAATCTAGCGCTATCTAAGGGTGAAGGAGACGAGATACGACAAAAAGTCATAGGACCAAAGTTATAGATCGTCTAAAGCCCGTGCGTCGTAGTTTTGCCCGTTTCTCGATTGGACCAACCGTTCGGCCGCTACAGCACAAAAACATGCACTATTTTGGAGATTTTCAAAATTTCCTCCCTTTTGAATTTTTTTGAAGAGGTTAAAATAAAAAATTAAACCTTTTTGCAATTTTCCTGGGGGTTTCAATAGACAAGCTACATATAGGCCTAATTCCATGTTTCTAGCATATCTAGAATTACCTGAGTAAGTCGATAATGCAGTTTGTCATTTATAGAATAATTAGGGTTTTTAATTTTTTTGGGATGTTTAATTATTAAAATATGTTAGTTTATCCAGTGTTTCGTGAAGGGTAATGTGTAAACATATTGGGTGCCAAATATCGAGCCTTTACATACTAAATTAAAGTGATAGGAAATTAAAGACCACAAAAATAACCGTCGAAATTGCCTGAAATTTGAAAAATCTAGCGCTACCTAAGGGTGAAGGGAGCAAGATACGACAAAAAGTCATAGGAACAAAGTTGTAGATCTTGTAAACTCCGTGGCACGTGGTGGTGTCCGTTTTTCGATAGGTCAATCCGTTCGGCCGCTAGAGCTCAAAAACTGTAATTTTAAAATAAGCCTTTTTGGGGGGGTTTTAAATATTTTTTTAGGGGGGGTTAAATAAAAAACTGACAGTTTTGGCAATTTTTCTGGGGGTTACAAGCTATAAGCTACCTGCATGCAAAATTTCAGGTTTCTAGCTAGTCTAGAAGTGGTCTAGAATTCGTATACCTCAGTGAGTGAGTGAGTGAGTGAGTGAGTTACACATGCGGCTGTATATATTTTAGACTCGGTTCGCTCACTGGGGGCTCTGCCCCCAGGCCCCTGCAGGGGGCTTCGCACCCAGGTCCCGTACCCGTACCGCAGGGTGGGTAGTACCCGTGGGTGACCCGAGTACTTACCTCAAGTGAAAGTGGTGTCATATTAAGTGGCCCAGAATCAACATTATACTAATACTTATACAAAAAAATAGACAAATCAGCAGTTATTTAAATATGAGGGGGTTAACAATTTAAATAGTAGAGTTTGGGAATGTGTAAGGATATTTGAGGGTTCAAGGCACATGCATGCTATATCTCATATACCCAAACAAATAATCTGCAACCCTTTCCCCTCCTAGACCTCCCGTACCACCCCACTTCCTCAACCCCTAGATCCCTAGACCATTATGGGAGGCTTCGCCCCTAGATCGATAAGGTTTAAATCATAAAATCTGTTCACATGATAAAAAATGCAAAACCTCAAAAAAATGTTTAAATTTGAAAAATCTAGCGGTATCCATGGGTGAAGGAGACGAGATACGACAAAAAGTCAAAGTTTTAGATTGTCTAAAATCCTTGGCAAGTGGAGGTATTCCGTTTATCAATAGGACCATCCGTTTGTCCGTTAGAGCTTAAATGAAAAGGCATTATTTTGGACATAATCAAAATTTCCTCCATTTTTTGTTTTGTATATGTGGTTCTGATTTAAAATTATACCTTTTTGCAATTTTCCTTGGGGTTTTAATGGACAAGCTACATGTAGGCCTAATTCCACATTTCTAGCTTATCTAGAATTACTTGAGTAAGTCGATAATGCAGTTTGTCATTTATGGAACAATTAGGGTTTTTAATTGTTTTAGGGTGTTTAATTATTAAAACATGTTAGTTTATCGACTGTTTCGTGAAGGTTAATGGGGAAACATATTGAGTACCAAATATCAAGCCTTCAAATACTAAATTAAAGTGATAGTAAATTAAAAACCACGAAAATAACCGTTGAAATTGCCTGAAATTTGAAAAATGTAGCGCTACCTAAGGGTGAAGGGAGTGAGATACGTCAAAAAGTCATAAGAACAAAGTTGTAGATCTTGCAAAATCCGTAGGCCGTGGTGGTGTCCGTTTTTCAATAGGACAATCCGTTCGGCCGCTAGAGCTCAAAAACTGTAATTTTAAAATAAGCCTTTTTTTAGGGTTTTATATATTTTTGGGGGGGTTTAAAACAAAAAACTGTCAGTTTTAGCGATTTTCCTGGGGGTTACAAGCTATAAGCTACCTGCATGCAAAATTTCAGGTTTCTAACTTGTCTAGAAGTGGTCTAGAATTCGTATACCTCAGTGAGTGAGTCAGTTACACATGCGGCTGTATATATATTAGACTCGCTTCGCTCGCTGGGGGCTCCGCCCCCAGACCCCTGTGGGGGGCTTCGCCCCCAGGTCGCTGTTTGGCCTCATATTGAAGTGGTGTAGTTTCAAATGGCCCAGAAGCCCAATAAGACCACTACTTATACTAAGAAAACAGACAAATCAGCAGATATTTAAGTATAAGACCATCCTTTTGGCTGCTAGAACTGTTTAAACAACACTACAATCTGATTGTTTATAACCGTTATTATGAATTGTTTTGAGGTAGTTAAAACCAAAAAAATAATGCTTGGGAATTTTCTGTGAGGTTACATGGTGCAAAGCACATGTATGCCAAATCTCTCGTCTCTAGCTCAAGTATTATTGGTGCCACGTGCATGTCCAATAATATAAATTGGTACAGAACCCCCAATACATTACTACTTATACCAAGAAAACGGTCATATCTTACGATATTTAGAGTTTTTCATTTTTCGACAAGTTTAATTCATTAAAACTGGTCATATGACTGCTGCTATTTACTAAGTGTGATGTAGACATCCTGCGTGCCCAATATTAGGTCTCCATCAAGTATACTAACGTGATAGGAAATAAAAAACTGCCACAAAATATAGAAAATATGCCGAAATTAGAGAAATCTAGCACTACCTAAGGGTGAAGGAGACGAGATACGACAAAATGTCATAGGGCCAAATTTGTAGATCGTCTAAAATCCGTTATTCGTGGTGGTCTCTGTTTCTCGATAGGACCAACCATTCGGCCGCTACAGCCACAAAAAATGCACTATTTTGGAGATGTTCAAAAATTCCTCCATTTTGATTTTTTTTGAGGAGGTTAAAATAAAAAATTATACCTTTTTGCAATTTTTCTGAGGGTTTCAATGGACAAGCTACATGTAGGCCTAATTCCATATTTCTAGCTTCTCTAGAATTACCTGAGTAAGTCGATAATGCAGTTTGTCATTTATGGAATAATTAGGGTTTTTTAATTTTTTTGGGATGTTTAATTATTAAAAAATGTTGGTTTACCGAGTGTTTCGTGAAGGGTAATGTGTCAACATATTGAGTGCCAAATATCAAGCCTTTAAATACTAAATTAAAGTGATAAGAAATTAAAAACCACGAAAATAAACATCGAAATTGACTAAAATTTGAAAAATCTAGCGCTACCTAAGGGTGAAGTGAGCGAGATACGACAAAACGTCATAGGAACAAAGTTGTAGATCTTGCAAAATCCGTGGCACGTGGTGGTGTCCGTTTTTCGATAGGTCAATCCGTTCGGCCGCTAGAGCTCAAAAACTGTAATTTTAAAATAAGACTTTTTTAGGGGGGTTAAAATAAAAAATTGTCAGTTTCGGCAATTTTTCTGGTGGTTACAAGCTATAAGCTACCTGCATGCAAAATTTCAGGTTTCTAGCTAGTCTAGAAGTGGTCTAGAATTCGTATACCTCAGTGAGTGAGTGAGTGAGTGAGTGAGTTACACATGCGGCTGTATATATTATAGACTCGCTTCGCTCGCTGGGGGCTCCGCCCCCAGACCCCTGTGGGGGGCTTCGCCCCCAGGTCACTGTTTGGCCTCATGTTGAGGTGGTGTTGTTTCAAATGGCCCAGAACCGCAATAAGACCACTACTTATACTAAGAAAACAGACAAATCAGCAGATATTTAGGTATAAGACCATCCGTTTGGCTGCTAGAACTGTTTAAACGACACTACATTCTGATTGTTTATAACCGTTATTATGAATTGTTTTGAGGTAGTTAAAACTAAAAATAATGCTTGGGAATGTTTTGTGAGGTTAAAAGGTGCAAAGCACATGCATGCAAAAGCTCACGTCTCTAGCTGAAGTATTATTGGTGTCACGTGCATGTCTAATAATATAAAATAGCACAGAACCCCCAATACATTACTACTTATACTAAGAAAACGGTCATATCTTAAGATATTTAGAGTTTTTAATTTTTCGACAAGTTTAATTCATTAAAACTGGTCATATGACTGCTGCTATTTACTAAGTGTGATGTAGACATACTGCGTGCCCAATATTAGACCTCCATCAAATATGTTTAACGTGATAGGAAATAAATAACTGCCACAAAATATAGAAAATATGCCAAAATTTGAGAAATCTAGCGCTACCTAAGGGTGAAGGAGACGAGATACGACAAAAAGTAGTAAGACCAAATTTTTAGATCGTCGAAAATCCGTGTATCGTGGTGGTCTCCGTTTCTCGATAGGACAATCCGTTCGTCCGCCAGAGCTAAAATAAAAAAGCACTATTTTGGTCATATTCAAATTTTCCTCCATTTTTAATTTTTGTATGTGGTTCTGATTATAGATTATACCTTTTTGAAATTTTTCTGGAAGTTTTAATGGACAAACTACATGTAGGCCTAATTCCACGTTTATAGCTTTCTGGAATTACCTGAGTATGTCAATAATGCAGTTTGTCATTAATGGAACAATTAGGGTTTTTAATTTTTTTGAGGTGTTTACTCATTAAAAAATTTTAGTTTATCGACTAATTCGTGAAGGAAAATGTGTAAACATATTGAGTGCCAAATATCAAGCCTTTATATATTAAATTAAAGTGATCGGAAATTAAAGACCACAAAAATAACCGTCGAAATTGCCTGAAATTTGAAAAATCTAGCGCTACCTAAGGGTGAAGGGAGCAAGATACGACAAAAAGTCATAGGAACAAAGTTGTAGATCTTGTAAACTCCGTGGCACGTGGTGGTGTCCGTTTTTCGATAGGTCAATCCGTTCGGCCGCTAGAGCTCAAAAACTGTAATTTTAAAATAAGCCTTTTTGGGGGGGGTTTTAAATATTTTTTTAGGGGGGGTTAAATAAAAAACTGACAGTTTTGGCAATTTTTCTGGGGGTTACAAGCTATAAGCTACCTGCATGCAAATTTCAGGTTTCTAGCTAGTCTAGAAGTGGTCTAGAATTCGTATACCTCAGTGAGTGAGTGAGTGAGTGAGTGAGTTACACATGCGGCTGTATATATTTTAGACTCGCTTCGCTCGCTGGGGGCTCCGCCCCCAGACCCCTGTGGGGGGCTTCACCCCCAGGTCGCTGTTTGGCCTCATTTTGAAGTGGCGTCAAATCAAGTGGCCCAGAACCCCCATAAGACTACTACTCATACTAAGAAAACAGACCAATCTTCAGAAATTTAAATATGAGAGCATCTGTATGGCCGTTGGAACTGTTTAAAGAACACTAGATTTCGATTGTTTCTTTCTGCCATTATTAAGTTATTGAGGTAGTAAAACTGGAAAAAGTAAGGCTTAAGAATTTTCTCTTTGGTTAGAAAGTGCAAAGCACATGAATGCCAGATCTGGAGTTCCTAACATTAGGAAATGTAACCGAAATACTACTACTATTAATATAATACTACGTGGAAATAAAACCGAAACCAGATAAATAATAATATTAGTGGTATAATCAGACTCCGGGTTTAATTTAAGTTATTCAAATAATTGAATAACTTTGAAACATTTTTTAGTATGACCTGTAAATAACGATTTTTAAATGTTGTGGATGGATACACCGTCATAACATACCATAATAATAATACATGTGGTGTCTATAGGACATGTCCAACTAATCAAAACAAATTTGTGCTGGTTTTTACCCACTATGTAAGTCTAACATGCCCAAATATCAATGAAAACACCGGGAAATCTAAAAAACAAGAGGATTTTCAAAATTGTATAGGGTTCAAACAATTCAAATTGGTCATGCGACTTCTGCCACATACTTCCTGTAATGTAGATACATTCCGTGCCAAATATTAGGACTCAAAGTACTATTTTTTAGTGTCAAATAAATAAAAACCACTAAGTTTTGGTGGAAAATTGCTAAATATTTAAGAAATCTAGCGCTACCTAAGGGTGAAGGGGGTGAGATATGGCAAAATGTCATATGAATAAAGTTGTAGTTTGTCTAAAATCCGTGGCACGTGGTGGTCTTCGTTTTTCCATAGGACAGCCCGTTCTGCCACTAGAGCCCAAATAAAAAAAATATTGCATTTTGATTTTTTTATTCACAATTATTTATTTCTTTTGAGATAGTTCAAACTAAAAATAGTAGGATTTGGGAAGAAAAAGTGCAACGCACACACATGCCATATCTCACGATCCTAGTTAAAGTATAAATGGTGATACGTGCATTCTATTTAATAACAATTGTTCCAGAACCGGCATTTCCTTACTACTTATACTTAGAAAACTGTAAAATATATCGATTTTAAGAGTTTTTGATTTTCCGGCAGCTTTGAGTAGTAAAAATGGTTATATTTCTGCTGCTATTTACTAAGTGTGATGTATTGTGTAGTGTGGCATACTGCGTGCCCAATATTAGGCCTCCGACAAGTATATTAACGTGATAGGAAATAAAAAACGGCCACAAAATATAGAAAATATGCCGAAATTTGAGAAATCTAGCGCTATCTAAGGGTGAAGGAGACGAGATACGACAAAAAGTCATAGGACCAAAGTTATAGATCGTCTAAAGCCCGTGCGTCGTAGTTTTGCCCGTTTCTCGATTGGACCAACCGTTCGGCCGCTACAGCACAAAAACATGCACTATTTTGGAGATTTTCAAAATTTCCTCCCTTTTGAATTTTTTTGAAGAGGTTAAAATAAAAAATTAAACCTTTTTGCAATTTTCCTGGGGGTTTCAATAGACAAGCTACATATAGGCCTAATTCCATGTTTCTAGCATATCTAGAATTACCTGAGTAAGTCGATAATGCAGTTTGTCATTTATAGAATAATTAGGGTTTTTAATTTTTTTGGGATGTTTAATTATTAAAATATGTTAGTTTATCCAGTGTTTCGTGAAGGGTAATGTGTAAACATATTGGGTGCCAAATATCGAGCCTTTACATACTAAATTAAAGTGATAGGAAATTAAAGACCACAAAAATAACCGTCGAAATTGCCTGAAATTTGAAAAATCTAGCGCTACCTAAGGGTGAAGGGAGCAAGATACGACAAAAAGTCATAGGAACAAAGTTGTAGATCTTGTAAACTCCGTGGCACGTGGTGGTGTCCGTTTTTCGATAGGTCAATCCGTTCGGCCGCTAGAGCTCAAAAACTGTAATTTTAAAATAAGCCTTTTTGGGGGGGTTTTAAATATTTTTTTAGGGGGGGTTAAATAAAAAACTGACAGTTTTGGCAATTTTTCTGGGGGTTACAAGCTATAAGCTACCTGCATGCAAAATTTCAGGTTTCTAGCTAGTCTAGAAGTGGTCTAGAATTCGTATACCTCAGTGAGTGAGTGAGTGAGTGAGTGAGTTACACATGCGGCTGTATATATTTTAGACTCGCTTCGCTCGCTGGGGGCTCCACCCCCAGACCCCTGTGAGGGGCTTCGCCCCCAGGTCGCTTTTTGGCCACAGTTTAATGTATATTGGTCCAAATTCTATTTAAGACCTAAATTCTACAACTATTCCAAGGCTTCTATTATTTTTAAGGGTTTAACCTATAAAATCTGGTCATATCCCTGTTGATGAATACTACTTGGCATGGAGACGTAGTATGTTAAATTTTAAGCCTCCATGTATTACTTAAGTGCTTGGAAAAAATTAATACCCTCAACTGATGTATAATGTAGCCTTTATAAGGCGTCTTTTGAACCTTAGGGGAATACGACCACCGTTAACAACCTGAAATGCTATGACTTTGGGTCAAGCGTTCTGCAACAAATATGACATGATTTATAAGGGATTTTACCTTTGACAGAGCGCAACATAAAAAATATATCCGAAAAACACGAAAAAGTCTATAAATGCTCAAAAGACTTTTATTTTTTTGGGGGTATTTAAGATATTTAATCTGGGCGTAGGAGTGTTGCTTGGTAATAATTGTAATGTAGGAATACTGTGTGATAAATATTAGGTCTCTAAGTTCTATATTAGATCGACAAACCATTAAAAACCACGAACAAATCTTGGAAAAAGGTTTAAATTTAAAAAATCTAGCGCTACCTAAGGGTGAACGGGGTGAGATACGGCAAAATGTTATAGGACTAAAGTTGTAGTTCGTCTAAAATCCGTGGCACATGGTGCTCTTCGTTTTTCGATAGGACAACCCGTTCGGCCGCTAGAGCTCAAATAAAAAAATACATTTTGATTTTTTGATTCACAATTATTTATTTTTTTAAGATAGTTCAAACTAAAAATAGTAGGATTTGGGAAGGAGAGGTGCAATGCACACGCATGCCATATCTCACGATCCTAGTAAAAGTTTAAATGGTGATACGTGCATTCTAATTAATAACAATTGTTCAGAACCGGCATTTCCTTACTACTTATAAAACGGTCAAATCCATAGATTTTAAGAGTGTTTGATTTTCCGACAGGTTTATGTAATAAAAACTGGTCATATTTCGGCTGCTATTTACTAAGTGTGATGTAGACATACTGCGTGCCCAATATTAGGCCTCCATCAAGTATATTAACGTGATAGGAAATTAAAACCCGTCACAAAATCTCAAAATTTGAAAAAAATCGAGCTATCTAAGGGTGAAGGAGACGAGAAACGACAAAAAGTCATAAGAACAAAGTTGTAGATCTTGCAAAATCCGTGGCATGTGGTGGTGTCCGTTTTTCGATAGGTCGATTAGTTCGGCCGCTAGAGCTCAAAAACTGTAATTTTAAAATAAGCCTTTTTTGGGGGTTTCAAATATTTTTTTAGGGGGTTACAATAAAAGATTGTTAGTTTTGGCAATTTTACTGGGGGTTACAAGCTATAAGATACCTGCATGCAAAATTTCAAGTTTCTAGCTCATCTAGAAGTGGTCTAGAATTCGTATACCTCAGTCAGTCAGTCAGTGAGTTACACATGCGGCTGTATATATGTTAGACTCGCTTCGCTCGCTGGGGGCTCCGCCCCCAGACCCCTGTGGGGGGCTTCGCCCCCAGGTCGCTCTTTGGCCAAAATTTAATGTAAATTGGTCCAAATCTATACTTATTTAATAGGAGAGCAGGTTTTTTGTGACAATCACTCCTCCTAAACTACACAACCGATTTTCATGTTGTTGGTGTCATTGGAAAGAGCCTAACGTGAAGTTGTGCAGGAAACTTTTTTTATAGAGAAATAATTTGTGAGTGAGGCCCAGGGGCCCTTTAAAGTTGAGTTTTTTCCTATAAGCTTAACATTGGGAAATAACTATAAGTTTTAAGCAATCAGCTGGATAGAGTAAACACAGTTAATCAGCAGGCCATGTTGGCTTTTGAACGTTAACACGATATTTATAAATGATGATCGCGAGCGAAGCCGCGACAGGTTTACTAGTTCTCTTTAAGACCTATGAACTCTACAAATATTCCAAGGTTTTTATTATTTTTAGGGATTTCACCTATAAAATCTGGTCATATGCCAGTGTGTGAATACTACTTGGCATGGAGAAGTACTGTATGTTAAATGTTAAGTTTCCATTTATTACCTAAGTGCTTGGAGAGAAAATTGAAACCCTACACTGGATTTTGTGATATAGCCTTTATAGGACGTCGCCTAAACCTTATAAGGGGGAAAACAAAGTTAACAACCTAAATTGCTATGTATTTGGTCAACAATAAGCATTCCGCAACAAATATAACATTATTTATAAGGGTTTTTACCCTTGCTGGAGCGCTACATAAAAATACACCTAATAAAAACAAATAAATTTACAAAAGTTCAAAGTCTTTTTTTTCGGGTGTTTAAGTGATATAATCTGGGCATATGACTGGTTCTAAATACTAATTAATTGTAATATAGGAATACTATGTGCCAAATACTAGGCCTCTAAGTTCTGTATTAGAACGGCAAACCATTGAAAACCACGTTAAAATCTTGAAATTTAACAAATATAGCGCTATCTAAGGGTTAAGGGGTCGAGATACGGCAAAAAGTCATGGGAAGAAAATTGTAGATCGCCTAAAATCCGTGGAACGTGATAGTCTCCGTTTTTTGATAGGACAATCTGTTTGGCCGCTAGAACTCAAATAAAACGACACTTTTTTATTTAATTTTTTTATTTGCCATTATTAATTTTTATTAAGGGAATTTAAACTGACTAAAGTAAAATTTTGAAATTTTCTCTGGGAGTCTCCGTTTTTTGATAGGACAAAATATAGAAAATATGCCGAAATTTGAAAAATCTAGCACTACCTAAGGGTGAAGGAGACGAGATAAGCCAAAATGTTATAGGACCAAAGTGGTAGATCGTCTAAAATTCGTGTGTCGTGGAGGTCTCCGTTTCTCGATAGGACCAACCGTTCAACCGCTACAGCCACAAAAAATGCACTATTTTGGAGATTTTCAAAATTTCCTCAATTTTGAATTTTTTTGAGGAGGTTAAAATAAAAAATTATACCTTTTTATAATTTTTCTGGGGGTTTCAATGGACAAGCTACATGTAGGCCTAATTCCATGTTTCTAGCTTACCTAGAATTACCTGAGTAAGTCGATAATGCAGTTTGACATTTATGGAATAATTAGGGGTTTTAATTTTTTTGGGATGTTTAATTATTAAAACATGTTAGTTTATTGAGTGTTTCGTGAAGGGTAATGTGTCAACATATTGAGTGCCGAATATGAAGCCTTTACATACTAAATTAAAGTGATAGGAAATTAAAGGCCACAAAAATAACCGTCGAAATAGCCTGAAATTTGAAAAATCTAGCGCTACCTAAGGGTAAAGGGAGCAAGATACGACAAAAAGTCATAGGAACAAAGTTGTAGATCTTGTAAAATCCGTGGCACGTGGTGGTGTTCGTTTTTCGATAGGTCAATCCGTTCGGCCGCTAGAGCTCAAAAACTGTCATTTTAAAATAAGACTTTTTGGGGGGGGTTTAAATATTTTTTTGGGGGGGTTATGATAAAAAACTGTCAGTTTTGGCGATTTTCCTGGGGGTTACAAGCTATAACCTACCTGCATGCAAAATTTCAGGTTTCTAGCTTGTCTAGAAGTGGTCTAGAATTCGTTTACCTCAGTGAGTGAGTGAGTGAGTGAGTGAGTGAGTGAGTGAGTCAGTTACACATGCGGCTGTATATATATTAGACTCGCTTCGCTCGCTGGGGGCTCCGCCCCCAGACCCCTGTGGGGGGCTTCGCCCCCAGGTCGCTGTTTAGCCATGTTTAATGTAAATTGGTTCAAATTCTAGTTACGACTTAAATTCTACAACTATTCCAGGGCTTTGATTATTTTTAAAGGTTTAACATATAAAATCCGGTCATCTGCCTGTTGATGAATACTACTTGGCATGGAGACGTAGTATGTTAAATTTTAAGCCTCCATGTATTACCTAAGTGCTTGAAAAAATAATACCCTCAACTGATGACTTTGGGTAACTACAGGCCTTCTGCAAAAAATATGGCATGATTTATAAAGGATTTCACCCTCGACAGAGCGCAACATAAAAAATGTACCAAAAAAAAAAACGAAAAGTCTACAAGAGCCCAAAAACTTTGATTTTTTTGGGGTTTTAAGATACTTAATCTGGACGTGGTAGTATTGCTTGGTACTAATTGTAATATAGGAATACTGTGTGATAAGTATTAGGCCTCTAAGTTCTATATTAGAGCGACAAACCATTAAAAACCACAAACCAATTTGTGAAAAAAGTTTAAATTTAAAAAATCTAGTGCTATCTAAGGGTTAAAGGGGTGAGATACGGCAAAATGTCATAGGACTAAAATTGTAGTTCGTCTGAAATCCGTGGCACGGGGTGGTCTTCGTTTTTTGATAGGACAACCCATTTGGCCACTAGAGCTCAAATAAAAAAATACTTCATTTTGATTTTTGTATTCACAATTATTTATTTAGTTGAGATAGTTCAAACTAAAAATAGTAGGATTTGGGAAGAAAAGGTGCAAGGCACATGCATGCCAAATCTCACGTCTCTAGCTCAAGTATTATTGGTGTCACGTGTATGTCCAATAAAATAATTGAGACAGAACCCCCAATACACCACTACTTATACTAAGAAAACGGTCATATCTAAAGATATTTAGAGTTTTTCATTTTTCGACAGATTTAATTACTAAAAACTGGTCATATTTTTCGTGCTATTTACTAAGTGTGATGTAGACATACTGCGTGCCCAATATTGGGCTTCCATCAAGTATATTAACGTGATAGGAAATAAAAAACGGACAAAATATTTCGAAAATATGCCGAAATTTATAAAATCTAGCGCTACCTAAGGGTGAAGGAAACAAGATACGCAAAAAGTCATAGGACCAAAGTTTTAGATCGTCCAAGATCCGTGTGTCGCGGTGGTCTCAGTTTCTCGATAGGACAATCCGTTTGGCCGCTACAGCCCAAAAAAATGCACTATTTTGGATAAATTCAAATTTTCCTCCATTTTTAATTTTTTTATGTGGTTCTGATTAAAAATTATACCTTTTTGCAATATTTCTGGTGGTTTTAATGGACAAGCTACATGTAGGCCTAATTCTACGTTTATAGCTTGTCTAGAATTACCTGAGTAAGTCGATAAGGCAGATTGTCCTTTATGGAACAATTAGGGTTTTTAATTTGTTTGAGGTGTTTACATATTAAAATATGTTAGTTTATAGTCTAATTCATGAAGGGTAATGTGTAAACATATTGTGTGCCAAATATCAAGCCTTTATATACTAAATTAATGTGATAGGAAATTAAAAACATCGAAAATAACAGTCGAAATTGCCTGAAATTTGAAAAATCTTGCGCTACCTAAGGGTGAAGGGAGCGAGATACGACAAAATGTCATATGAACAAAGTTGTAGATCTTGCAAAATCCGTGGCACATGGTGGGGTCCGTTTTTCGATAGGTCAATCCGTTCGGCCGCTAGAGCTCAAAAACTGTCATTTTAAAATAAGCCTTTTTTGGGGGGGTTTGAAATATTTTTTTGGGGGGGTTATGATAAAAAACGTCAGTTTTGGCGATTTTCCTGGGGGTTACAAGCTATAAGCTACCTGCATGCAAAATTTCAGGTTTCTAGCTCGTCTAGAAGTGGTCTAGAATTCGTATACCTCAGTGAGTGAGTGAGTGAGTGAGTGAGTGAGTGAGTCAGTTACACATGCGGCTGTATATATATTAGACTCAATTCGCTCGCTAGGGGCTCTGCCCTCAGACCTCTGTGACAAACTGCAAGCCCAGTATTAGCCCAGTATTAGTACTTGGTTCATTGAGTATATTAACGTGGTAAAAATTTAAAACCGATACAAAATCTCAAAAAAATTCAAACAATTTGAAAAATAGCGCTATCTAAGGGTGAAGGAGACGAGATACGACAAAATGTCACAGGACCAAAGTTGTAGATCGTCTCAAAACAGCAGGTTGGGGTGTTCTCCGTTTTTCGATAGGACCATCTGTTCGTCTGCTAGAGCTAAAATAAAAAGGACCTATTTTGGACATGTACAAAATTTCCTCAATTTTTAATTTTTTTTATGCGGTTCTGAAAAATAATTATAACTTTTTGCATTTTTCCTGGGGATTTCAATGGACAAGCTACGTGTAGGCCTAATTACACATTTCTATCTTATCTAGAATTACCTGAGTAAGTAGATAAAGCAGTTTGTCATTTATGGAACAATTAGGGTTTTAAATTTGTTTGAGGTGTTTAAATATTAAAACAGGTTAGTTTATCGACTGTTTCGTGAATGGTAATGTGTAAATACAGTGAGTGCCAAACATAACTCCTTTAAATACTAAATTAAAGTGATAGTAAATTAAAAACCGTTGAAATTACCTGAAATTTGAAAAATCTAGCGCTACCTAATGGTGAAGGGAGCGAGATACGACAAAAGGTCATAGGAACAAAGTTGTAGATCTTGCAAAATCCGTCGGTTGTGTTGGTGTCCGTATTTCGATAGGACTACCCGTTCGGCCACTAGTGCTCAAAAACTATAATTTTAAAATAAGGCTTTTTGGGGGGTTTAAATATTTTTTTAGGGGGGTTAAAATAAAAAATTGTCAGTTTTGGCGATTTTCCTGGAGGTTACAAGATATAAGCTACCTGCATGCAAAATTTCAAGTTTCTAGCTCGTCTAGAAGTGGTCTAGAATTCGTATACCTCAGTGAGTGAGTCAGTTACACAAGCGGCTGTATATATGTTAGACTCGCTTCGCTCGCTGGGGGCTCCGCCCCCAGACCCCTGTGGGGGGCTTCGCCCCCAGGTCGCTGTTTGGCCTCATATTGAAGTGGTGTAGTTTCAAATGGCCCAGAAGCCCAATAAGACCACTACTTATACTAAGAAAACAGACAAATCAGCAGATATTTCAGTATAAGACCATTCTTTTGGCTGCTAGAACTGTTTAAACAACACTACAATCTGATTGTTTATAACCGTTATTATGAATTGTTTTGAGTTAGTTAAAACCAAAAAAATAATGCTTGGGAATTTTCTGTGAGGTTACATGGTGCAAAGCACATGTATGCCAAATCTCTCGTCTCTAGCTCAAGTATTATTGGTGCCACGTGCATGTCCAATAATATAAATTGGTACAGAACCCCCAATACATTACTACTTATACCAAGAAAACGGTCATATCTTAAGATATTTAGAGTTTTTCATTTTTCGACAAGTTTAATTCATTAAAACTGGTCATATGACTGCTGCTATTTACTAAGTGTGATGTAGACATACTGCGTTCCCAATATTAGGCCTCCATCAAGTATACTAACGTGATAGGAAATAAAAAACTGCCACAAAATATAGAAAATATGCCGAAATTAGAGAAATCTAGCGCTACCTAAGGGTGAAGGAGACGAGATAGGACAAAAAGTCATAGGACCAAAGTTGTAGATTGTCTAAAATCCGTGTGTCGTGGTGGTCTCCGTTTCTCGATAGGACCAACCGTTTGGTCGCTACAGCCACAAAATTTCACTATTTTGGAGATGTTCAAAAATTCTTCCATTTTGATTTTTTTGAGGAAGTTAAAATAAAAAATTATACCTTTTTGCAATTTTTCTGGGGGTTTCAATGGACAAGGTACATGTAGGCCTAATTCCATATTTCTAGCTTATCTAGAATTACCTGAGTAAGTCGATAATGCAGTTTGTCATTTATGGAATAATTAGGGTTTTTAATTTTTTTTGGTTGTTTAATTATTAAAACGTGTTAGTTTATCGAGTGTTTCGTGAAGGGTAATGTGTCAACATATTGAGTGCCAAATATCAAGCCTTTAAATACTAAATTAAAGTGATAAGAAATTAAAAACCACGAAAATAACCATCGAAATTGACTAAAATTTGAAAAATCTAGCGCTACCTAAGGGTGAAGGGAGCGAGATACGACAAAAAGTCATAGGAACAAAGTTGTAGATCCTTAGAAATCCGTGGCACATGGTCGTGTCCGTTTTTCGATAGGTCAATCCGTTCGGCCGCTAGAGCTCAAAAACTGTAATTTTAAAATAAGCCTTTTTTGGGGGGGGGTTCAAATATTTTTTTTAGGGGGGTTAAAATAAAAAATTGTCAGTTTTGGCAATTTTTCTGGTGGTTACAAGCTATAAGCTACCTGCATGCAAAATTTCCGGTTTCTAGCTAGTCTAGAAGTGGTCTAGAATTCGTATACCTCAGTGAGTGAGTGAGTTACACATGCGGCTGTATATATTTTAGACTCGCTTCGCTCGCTGGGGGCTCCACCCCCAGACCCCTGTGGGGGGCTTCACCCCCAGGTCGCTGTTTGGCCTCATTTTGAAGTGGCGTCAAATCAAGTGGCCCAGAACCCCCATAAGACTACTACTCATACTAAGAAAACAGACCAATCTTCAGAAATTTAAATATGAGAGCATCTGTATGGCCGTTGGAACTGTTTAAAGAACACTAGATTTCGATTGTTTCTTTCTGCCATTATTAAGTTATTGAGGTAGTAAAACTGGAAAAAGTAAGGCTTAAGAATTTTCTCTTTGGTTAGAAAGTGCAAACCACATGAATGCCAGATCTGGAGTTCCTAACTTTAGGAAATGTAACCGAAATACTACTACTATTAATATAATACTACGTGGAAATAAAACCGAAACCAGATAAATAATAATATTAGTGGTATAATCAGACTCCGGGTTTAATTTAAGTTATTCAAATAATTGAATAACTTTGAAACATTTTTTAGTATGACCTGTAAATAACGATTTTTAAATGTTGTGGATGGATACACCGTCATAACATACCATAATAATAATACATGTGGTGTCTATAGGACATGTCCAACTAATCAAAACAAATTTGTGCTGGTTTTTACCCACTATGTAAGTCTAACATGCCCAAATATCAATGAAAACACCGGGAAATCTAAAAAACAAGAGGATTTTCAAAATTGTATAGGGTTCAAACAATTCAAATTGGTCATGCGACTTCTGCCACATACTTCCTGTAATGTAAATACATTCCGTGCCAAATATTAGGACTCAAAGTACTATTTTTTAGTGTCAAATAAATAAAAACCACTAAGTTTTGGTGGAAAATTGCTAAATATTTAAGAAATCTAGCGCTACCTAAGGGTGAAGGGGGTGAGATATGGCAAAATGTCATATGAATAAAGTTGTAGTTTGTCTAAAATCCGTGGCACGTGGTGGTCTTCGTTTTTCCATAGGACAGCCCGTTCTGCCACTAGAGCCCAAATAAAAAAAATATTGCATTTTGATTTTTTTATTCACAATTATTTATTTCTTTTGAGATAGTTCAAACTAAAAATAGTAGGATTTGGGAAGAAAAAGTGCAACGCACACACATGCCATATCTCACGATCCTAGTTAAAGTATAAATGGTGATACGTGCATTCTATTTAATAACAATTGTTCCAGAACCGGCATTTCCTTACTACTTATACTTAGAAAACTGTAAAATATATCGATTTTAAGAGTTTTTGATTTTCCGGCAGCTTTGAGTAGTAAAAATGGTTATATTTCTGCTGCTATTTACTAAGTGTGATGTATTGTGTAGTGTGGCATACTGCGTGCCCAATATTAGGCCTCCGACAAGTATATTAACGTGATAGGAAATAAAAAACGGCCACAAAATATAGAAAATATGCCGAAATTTGAGAAATCTAGCGCTATCTAAGGGTGAAGGAGACGAGATACGACAAAAAGTCATAGGACCAAAGTTATAGATCGTCTAAAGCCCGTGCGTCGTAGTTTTGCCCGTTTCTCGATTGGACCAACCGTTCGGCCGCTACAGCACAAAAACATGCACTATTTTGGAGATTTTCAAAATTTCCTCCCTTTTGAATTTTTTTGAAGAGGTTAAAATAAAAAATTAAACCTTTTTGCAATTTTCCTGGGGGTTTCAATAGACAAGCTACATATAGGCCTAATTCCATGTTTCTAGCATATCTAGAATTACCTGAGTAAGTCGATAATGCAGTTTGTCATTTATAGAATAATTAGGGTTTTTAATTTTTTTGGGATGTTTAATTATTAAAATATGTTAGTTTATCCAGTGTTTCGTGAAGGGTAATGTGTAAACATATTGGGTGCCAAATATCGAGCCTTTACATACTAAATTAAAGTGATAGGAAATTAAAGACCACAAAAATAACCGTCGAAATTGCCTGAAATTTGAAAAATCTAGCGCTACCTAAGGGTGAAGGGAGCAAGATACGACAAAAAGTCATAGGAACAAAGTTGTAGATCTTGTAAACTCCGTGGCACGTGGTGGTGTCCGTTTTTCGATAGGTCAATCCGTTCGGCCGCTAGAGCTCAAAAACTGTAATTTTAAAATAAGCCTTTTTGGGGGGGTTTTAAATATTTTTTTAGGGGGGGTTAAATAAAAAACTGACAGTTTTGGCAATTTTTCTGGGGGTTACAAGCTATAAGCTACCTGCATGTAAAATTTCAGGTTTCTAGCTAGTCTAGAAGTGGTCTAGAATTCGTATACCTCAGTGAGTGAGTGAGTGAGTGAGTGAGTTACACATGCGGCTGTATATATTTTAGACTCGGTTCGCTCACTGGGGGCTCTGCCCCCAGGCCCCTGCAGGGGGCTTCGCACCCAGGTTCCGTACCCGTACCGCAGGGTGGGTAGTACCCGTGGGTGACCCGAGTACTTACCTCAAGTGAAAGTGGTGTCATATTAAGTGGCCCAGAATCAACATTATACTAATACTTATACAAAAAAATAGACAAATCAGCAGTTATTTAAATATGAGGGGGTTAACAATTTAAATAGTAGAGTTTGGGAATGTGTAAGGATATTTGAGGGTTCAAGGCACATGCATGCTATATCTCATATACCCAAACAAATAATCTGCAACCCTTTCCCCTCCTAGACCTCCCGTACCACCCCACTTCCTCAACCCCTAGATCCCTAGACCATTATGGGAGGCTTCGCCCCTAGATCGATAAGGTTTAAATCATCAAATCTGTTCACATGATAAAAAATGCAAAACCTCAAAAAAATGTTTAAATTTGAAAAATCTAGCGGTATCCATGGGTGAAGGAGACGAGATACGACAAAAAGTCAAAGTTTTAGATTGTCTAAAATCCTTGGCAAGTGGAGGTATTCCGTTTATCAATAGGACCATCCGTTTGTCCGTTAGAGCTTAAATGAAAAGGCATTATTTTGGACATAATCAAAATTTCCTCCATTTTTTGTTTTGTATATGTGGTTCTGATTTAAAATTATACCTTTTTGCAATTTTCCTTGGGGTTTTAATGGACAAGCTACATGTAGGCCTAATTCCACATTTCTAGCTTATCTAGAATTACTTGAGTAAGTCGATAATGCAGTTTGTCATTTATGGAACAATTAGGGTTTTTAATTGTTTTGGGGTGTTTAATTATTAAAACATGTTAGTTTATCGACTGTTTCGTGAAGGTTAATGGGTAAACATATTGAGTACCAAATATCAAGCCTTCAAATACTAAATTAAAGTGATAGTAAATTAAAAACCACGAAAATAACCGTTGAAATTGCCTGAAATTTGAAAAATGTAGCGCTACCTAAGGGTGAAGGGAGTGAGATACGTCAAAAAGTCATAAGAACAAAGTTGTAGATCTTGCAAAATCCGTAGGCCGTGGTGGTGTCCGTTTTTCAATAGGACAATCCGTTCGGCCGCTAGAGCTCAAAAACTGTAATTTTAAAATAAGCCTTTTTTTGAGGGTTTTATATATTTTTGGGGGGGTTTAAAACAAAAAACTGTCAGTTTTAGCGATTTTCCTGGGGGTTACAAGCTATAAGCTACCTGCATGCAAAATTTCAGGTTTCTAACTTGTCTAGAAGTGGTCTAGAATTCGTATACCTCAGTGAGTGAGTCAGTTACACATGCGGCTGTATATATATTAGACTCGCTTCGCTCGCTGGGGGCTCCGCCCCCAGACCCCTGTGGGGGGCTTCACCCCCAGGTCGCTGTTTGGCCTCATTTTGAAGTGGCGTCAAATCAAGTGGCCCAGAACCCCCATAAGACTACTACTCATACTAAGAAAACAGACCAATCTTCAGAAATTTAAATATGAGAGCATCTGTATGGCCGTTGGAACTGTTTAAAGAACACTAGATTTCGATTGTTTCTTTCTGCCATTATTAAGTTATTGAGGTAGTAAAACTGGAAAAAGTAAGGCTTAAGAATTTTCTCTTTGGTTAGAAAGTGCAAAGCACATGAATGCCAGATCTGGAGTTCCTAACTTTAGGAAATGTAACCGAAATACTACTACTATTAATATAATACTACGTGGAAATAAAACCGAAACCAGATAAATAATAATATTAGTGGTATAATCAGACTCCGGGTTTAATTTAAGTTATTCAAATAATTGAATAACTTTGAAACATTTTTTAGTATGACCTGTAAATAACGATTTTTAAATGTTGTGGATGGATACACCGTCATAACATACCATAATAATAATACATGTGGTGTCTATAGGACATGTCCAACTAATCAAAACAAATTTGTGCTGGTTTTTACCCACTATGTAAGTCTAACATGCCCAAATATCAATGAAAACACCGGGAAATCTAAAAAACAAGAGGATTTTCAAAATTGTATAGGGTTCAAACAATTCAAATTGGTCATGCGACTTCTGCCACATACTTCCTGTAATGTAGATACATTCCGTGCCAAATATTAGGACTCAAAGTACTATTTTTTAGTGTCAAATAAATAAAAACCACTAAGTTTTGGTGGAAAATTGCTAAATATTTAAGAAATCTAGCGCTACCTAAGGGTGAAGGGGGTGAGATATGGCAAAATGTCATATGAATAAAGTTGTAGTTTGTCTAAAATCCGTGGCACGTGGTGGTCTTCGTTTTTCCATAGGACAGCCCGTTCTGCCACTAGAGCCCAAATAAAAAAAATATTGCATTTTGATTTTTTTATTCACAATTATTTATTTCTTTTGAGATAGTTCAAACTAAAAATAGTAGGATTTGGGAAGAAAAAGTGCAACGCACACACATGCCATATCTCACGATCCTAGTTAAAGTATAAATGGTGATACGTGCATTCTATTTAATAACAATTGTTCCAGAACCGGCATTTCCTTACTACTTATACTTAGAAAACTGTAAAATATATCGATTTTAAGAGTTTTTGATTTTCCGGCAGCTTTGAGTAGTAAAAATGGTTATATTTCTGCTGCTATTTACTAAGTGTGATGTATTGTGTAGTGTGGCATACTGCGTGCCCAATATTAGGCCTCCGACAAGTATATTAACGTGATAGGAAATAAAAAACGGCCACAAAATATAGAAAATATGCCGAAATTTGAGAAATCTAGCGCTATCTAAGGGTGAAGGAGACGAGATACGACAAAAAGTCATAGGACCAAAGTTATAGATCGTCTAAAGCCCGTGCGTCGTAGTTTTGCCCGTTTCTCGATTGGACCAACCGTTCGGCCGCTACAGCACAAAAACATGCACTATTTTGGAGATTTTCAAAATTTCCTCCCTTTTGAATTTTTTTGAAGAGGTTAAAATAAAAAATTAAACCTTTTTGCAATTTTCCTGGGGGTTTCAATAGACAAGCTACATATAGGCCTAATTCCATGTTTCTAGCATATCTAGAATTACCTGAGTAAGTCGATAATGCAGTTTGTCATTTATAGAATAATTAGGGTTTTTAATTTTTTTGGGATGTTTAATTATTAAAATATGTTAGTTTATCCAGTGTTTCGTGAAGGGTAATGTGTAAACATATTGGGTGCCAAATATCGAGCCTTTACATACTAAATTAAAGTGATAGGAAATTAAAGACCACAAAAATAACCGTCGAAATTGCCTGAAATTTGAAAAATCTAGCGCTACCTAAGGGTGAAGGGAGCAAGATACGACAAAAAGTCATAGGAACAAAGTTGTAGATCTTGTAAACTCCGTGGCACGTGGTGGTGTCCGTTTTTCGATAGGTCAATCCGTTCGGCCGCTAGAGCTCAAAAACTGTAATTTTAAAATAAGCCTTTTTGGGGGGGTTTTAAATATTTTTTTAGGGGGGGTTAAATAAAAAACTGACAGTTTTGGCAATTTTTCTGGGGGTTACAAGCTATAAGCTACCTGCATGCAAAATTTCAGGTTTCTAGCTAGTCTAGAAGTGGTCTAGAATTCGTATACCTCAGTGAGTGAGTGAGTGAGTGAGTGAGTTACACATGCGGCTGTATATATTTTAGACTCGGTTCGCTCACTGGGGGCTCTGCCCCCAGGCCCCTGCAGGGGGCTTCGCACCCAGGTCCCGTACCCGTACCGCAGGGTGGGTAGTACCCGTGGGTGACCCGAGTACTTACCTCAAGTGAAAGTGGTGTCATATTAAGTGGCCCAGAATCAACATTATACTAATACTTATACAAAAAAATAGACAAATCAGCAGTTATTTAAATATGAGGGGGTTAACAATTTAAATAGTAGAGTTTGGGAATGTGTAAGGATATTTGAGGGTTCAAGGCACATGCATGCTATATCTCATATACCCAAACAAATAATCTGCAACCCTTTCCCCTCCTAGACCTCCCGTACCACCCCACTTCCTCAACCCCTAGATCCCTAGACCATTATGGGAGGCTTCGCCCCTAGATCGATAAGGTTTAAATCATCAAATCTGTTCACATGATAAAAAATGCAAAACCTCAAAAAAATGTTTAAATTTGAAAAATCTAGCGGTATCCATGGGTGAAGGAGACGAGATACGACAAAAAGTCAAAGTTTTAGATTGTCTAAAATCCTTGGCAAGTGGAGGTATTCCGTTTATCAATAGGACCATCCGTTTGTCCGTTAGAGCTTAAATGAAAAGGCATTATTTTGGACATAATCAAAATTTCCTCCATTTTTTGTTTTGTATATGTGGTTCTGATTTAAAATTATACCTTTTTGCAATTTTCCTTGGGGTTTTAATGGACAAGCTACATGTAGGCCTAATTCCACATTTCTAGCTTATCTAGAATTACTTGAGTAAGTCGATAATGCAGTTTGTCATTTATGGAACAATTAGGGTTTTTAATTGTTTTGGGGTGTTTAATTATTAAAACATGTTAGTTTATCGACTGTTTCGTGAAGGTTAATGGGTAAACATATTGAGTACCAAATATCAAGCCTTCAAATACTAAATTAAAGTGATAGTAAATTAAAAACCACGAAAATAACCGTTGAAATTGCCTGAAATTTGAAAAATGTAGCGCTACCTAAGGGTGAAGGGAGTGAGATACGTCAAAAAGTCATAAGAACAAAGTTGTAGATCTTGCAAAATCCGTAGGCCGTGGTCGTGTCCGTTTTTCAATAGGACAATCCGTTCGGCCGCTAGAGCTCAAAAACTGTAATTTTAAAATAAGCCTTTTTTTGAGGGTTTTATATATTTTTGGGGGGGTTTAAAACAAAAAACTGTCAGTTTTAGCGATTTTCCTGGGGGTTACAAGCTATAAGCTACCTGCATGCAAAATTTCAGGTTTCTAACTTGTCTAGAAGTGGTCTAGAATTCGTATACCTCAGTGAGTGAGTCAGTTACACATGCGGCTGTATATATTTTAGACTCGCTTCGCTCGCTGGGGGCTCCGCCCCCAGACCCCTGTGGGGGGCTTCACCCCCAGGTCGCTGTTTGGCCTCATTTTGAAGTGGCGTCAAATCAAGTGGCCCAGAACCCCCATAAGACTACTACTCATACTAAGAAAACAGACCAATCTTCAGAAATTTAAATATGAGAGCATCTGTATGGCCGTTGGAACTGTTTAAAGAACACTAGATTTCGATTGTTTCTTTCTGCCATTATTAAGTTATTGAGGTAGTAAAACTGGAAAAAGTAAGGCTTAAGAATTTTCTCTTTGGTTAGAAAGTGCAAAGCACATGAATGCCAGATCTGGAGTTCCTAACTTTAGGAAATGTAACCGAAATACTACTACTATTAATATAATACTACGTGGAAATAAAACCGAAACCAGATAAATAATAATATTAGTGGTATAATCAGACTCCGGGTTTAATTTAAGTTATTCAAATAATTGAATAACTTTGAAACATTTTTTAGTATGACCTGTAAATAACGATTTTTAAATGTTGTGGATGGATACACCGTCATAACATACCATAATAATAATACATGTGGTGTCTATAGGACATGTCCAACTAATCAAAACAAATTTGTGCTGGTTTTTACCCACTATGTAAGTCTAACATGCCCAAATATCAATGAAAACACCGGGAAATCTAAAAAACAAGAGGATTTTCAAAATTGTATAGGGTTCAAACAATTCAAATTGGTCATGCGACTTCTGCCACATACTTCCTGTAATGTAGATACATTCCGTGCCAAATATTAGGACTCAAAGTACTATTTTTTAGTGTCAAATAAATAAAAACCACTAAGTTTTGGTGGAAAATTGCTAAATATTTAAGAAATCTAGCGCTACCTAAGGGTGAAGGGGGTGAGATATGGCAAAATGTCATATGAATAAAGTTGTAGTTTGTCTAAAATCCGTGGCACGTGGTGGTCTTCGTTTTTCCATAGGACAGCCCGTTCTGCCACTAGAGCCCAAATAAAAAAAATATTGCATTTTGATTTTTTTATTCACAATTATTTATTTCTTTTGAGATAGTTCAAACTAAAAATAGTAGGATTTGGGAAGAAAAAGTGCAACGCACACACATGCCATATCTCACGATCCTAGTTAAAGTATAAATGGTGATACGTGCATTCTATTTAATAACAATTGTTCCAGAACCGGCATTTCCTTACTACTTATACTTAGAAAACTGTAAAATATATCGATTTTAAGAGTTTTTGATTTTCCGGCAGCTTTGAGTAGTAAAAATGGTTATATTTCTGCTGCTATTTACTAAGTGTGATGTATTGTGTAGTGTGGCATACTGCGTGCCCAATATTAGGCCTCCGACAAGTATATTAACGTGATAGGAAATAAAAAACGGCCACAAAATATAGAAAATATGCCGAAATTTGAGAAATCTAGCGCTATCTAAGGGTGAAGGAGACGAGATACGACAAAAAGTCATAGGACCAAAGTTATAGATCGTCTAAAGCCCGTGCGTCGTAGTTTTGCCCGTTTCTCGATTGGACCAACCGTTCGGCCGCTACAGCACAAAAACATGCACTATTTTGGAGATTTTCAAAATTTCCTCCCTTTTGAATTTTTTTGAAGAGGTTAAAATAAAAAATTAAACCTTTTTGCAATTTTCCTGGGGGTTTCAATAGACAAGCTACATATAGGCCTAATTCCATGTTTCTAGCATATCTAGAATTACCTGAGTAAGTCGATAATGCAGTTTGTCATTTATAGAATAATTAGGGTTTTTAATTTTTTTGGGATGTTTAATTATTAAAATATGTTAGTTTATCCAGTGTTTCGTGAAGGGTAATGTGTAAACATATTGGGTGCCAAATATCGAGCCTTTACATACTAAATTAAAGTGATAGGAAATTAAAGACCACAAAAATAACCGTCGAAATTGCCTGAAATTTGAAAAATCTAGCGCTACCTAAGGGTGAAGGGAGCAAGATACGACAAAAAGTCATAGGAACAAAGTTGTAGATCTTGTAAACTCCGTGGCACGTGGTGGTGTCCGTTTTTCGATAGGTCAATCCGTTCGGCCGCTAGAGCTCAAAAACTGTAATTTTAAAATAAGCCTTTTTGGGGGGGTTTTAAATATTTTTTTAGGGGGGGTTAAATAAAAAACTGACAGTTTTGGCAATTTTTCTGGGGGTTACAAGCTATAAGCTACCTGCATGCAAAATTTCAGGTTTCTAGCTAGTCTAGAAGTGGTCTAGAATTCGTATACCTCAGTGAGTGAGTGAGTGAGTGAGTGAGTTACACATGCGGCTGTATATATTTTAGACTCGGTTCGCTCACTGGGGGCTCTGCCCCCAGGCCCCTGCAGGGGGCTTCGCACCCAGGTCCCGTACCCGTACCGCAGGGTGGGTAGTACCCGTGGGTGACCCGAGTACTTACCTCAAGTGAAAGTGGTGTCATATTAAGTGGCCCAGAATCAACATTATACTAATACTTATACAAAAAAATAGACAAATCAGCAGTTATTTAAATATGAGGGGGTTAACAATTTAAATAGTAGAGTTTGGGAATGTGTAAGGATATTTGAGGGTTCAAGGCACATGCATGCTATATCTCATATACCCAAACAAATAATCTGCAACCCTTTCCCCTCCTAGACCTCCCGTACCACCCCACTTCCTCAACCCCTAGATCCCTAGACCATTATGGGAGGCTTCGCCCCTAGATCGATAAGGTTTAAATCATCAAATCTGTTCACATGATAAAAAATGCAAAACCTCAAAAAAATGTTTAAATTTGAAAAATCTAGCGGTATCCATGGGTGAAGGAGACGAGATACGACAAAAAGTCAAAGTTTTAGATTGTCTAAAATCCTTGGCAAGTGGAGGTATTCCGTTTATCAATAGGACCATCCGTTTGTCCGTTAGAGCTTAAATGAAAAGGCATTATTTTGGACATAATCAAAATTTCCTCCATTTTTTGTTTTGTATATGTGGTTCTGATTTAAAATTATACCTTTTTGCAATTTTCCTTGGGGTTTTAATGGACAAGCTACATGTAGGCCTAATTCCACATTTCTAGCTTATCTAGAATTACTTGAGTAAGTCGATAATGCAGTTTGTCATTTATGGAACAATTAGGGTTTTTAATTGTTTTGGGGTGTTTAATTATTAAAACATGTTAGTTTATCGACTGTTTCGTGAAGGTTAATGGGTAAACATATTGAGTACCAAATATCAAGCCTTCAAATACTAAATTAAAGTGATAGTAAATTAAAAACCACGAAAATAACCGTTGAAATTGCCTGAAATTTGAAAAATGTAGCGCTACCTAAGGGTGAAGGGAGTGAGATACGTCAAAAAGTCATAAGAACAAAGTTGTAGATCTTGCAAAATCCGTAGGCCGTGGTGGTGTCCGTTTTTCAATAGGACAATCCGTTCGGCCGCTAGAGCTCAAAAACTGTAATTTTAAAATAAGCCTTTTTTTGAGGGTTTTATATATTTTTGGGGGGGTTTAAAACAAAAAACTGTCAGTTTTAGCGATTTTCCTGGGGGTTACAAGCTATAAGCTACCTGCATGCAAAATTTCAGGTTTCTAACTTGTCTAGAAGTGGTCTAGAATTCGTATACCTCAGTGAGTGAGTCAGTTACACATGCGGCTGTATATATTTTAGACTCGCTTCGCTCGCTGGGGGCTCCGCCCCCAGACCCCTGTGGGGGGCTTCACCCCCAGGTCGCTGTTTGGCCTCATTTTGAAGTGGCGTCAAATCAAGTGGCCCAGAACCCCCATAAGACTACTACTCATACTAAGAAAACAGACCAATCTTCAGAAATTTAAATATGAGAGCATCTGTATGGCCGTTGGAACTGTTTAAAGAACACTAGATTTCGATTGTTTCTTTCTGCCATTATTAAGTTATTGAGGTAGTAAAACTGGAAAAAGTAAGGCTTAAGAATTTTCTCTTTGGTTAGAAAGTGCAAAGCACATGAATGCCAGATCTGGAGTTCCTAACTTTAGGAAATGTAACCGAAATACTACTACTATTAATATAATACTACGTGGAAATAAAACCGAAACCAGATAAATAATAATATTAGTGGTATAATCAGACTCCGGGTTTAATTTAAGTTATTCAAATAATTGAATAACTTTGAAACATTTTTTAGTATGACCTGTAAATAACGATTTTTAAATGTTGTGGATGGATACACCGTCATAACATACCATAATAATAATACATGTGGTGTCTATAGGACATGTCCAACTAATCAAAACAAATTTGTGCTGGTTTTTACCCACTATGTAAGTCTAACATGCCCAAATATCAATGAAAACACCGGGAAATCTAAAAAACAAGAGGATTTTCCAAATTGTATAGGGTTCAAACAATTCAAATTGGTCATGCGACTTCTGCCACATACTTCCTGTAATGTAGATACATTCCGTGCCAAATATTAGGACTCAAAGTACTATTTTTTAGTGTCAAATAAATAAAAACCACTAAGTTTTGGTGGAAAATTGCTAAATATTTAAGAAATCTAGCGCTACCTAAGGGTGAAGGGGGTGAGATATGGCAAAATGTCATATGAATAAAGTTGTAGTTTGTCTAAAATCCGTGGCACGTGGTGGTCTTCGTTTTTCCATAGGACAGCCCGTTCTGCCACTAGAGCCCAAATAAAAAAAATATTGCATTTTGATTTTTTTATTCACAATTATTTATTTCTTTTGAGATAGTTCAAACTAAAAATAGTAGGATTTGGGAAGAAAAAGTGCAACGCACACACATGCCATATCTCACGATCCTAGTTAAAGTATAAATGGTGATACGTGCATTCTATTTAATAACAATTGTTCCAGAACCGGCATTTCCTTACTACTTATACTTAGAAAACTGTAAAATATATCGATTTTAAGAGTTTTTGATTTTCCGGCAGCTTTGAGTAGTAAAAATGGTTATATTTCTGCTGCTATTTACTAAGTGTGATGTATTGTGTAGTGTGGCATACTGCGTGCCCAATATTAGGCCTCCGACAAGTATATTAACGTGATAGGAAATAAAAAACGGCCACAAAATATAGAAAATATGCCGAAATTTGAGAAATCTAGCGCTATCTAAGGGTGAAGGAGACGAGATACGACAAAAAGTCATAGGACCAAAGTTATAGATCGTCTAAAGCCCGTGCGTCGTAGTTTTGCCCGTTTCTCGATTGGACCAACCGTTCGGCCGCTACAGCACAAAAACATGCACTATTTTGGAGATTTTCAAAATTTCCTCCCTTTTGAATTTTTTTGAAGAGGTTAAAATAAAAAAATAAACCTTTTTGCAATTTTCCTGGGGGTTTCAATAGACAAGCTACATATAGGCCTAATTCCATGTTTCTAGCATATCTAGAATTACCTGAGTAAGTCGATAATGCAGTTTGTCATTTATAGAATAATTAGGGTTTTTAATTTTTTTGGGATGTTTAATTATTAAAATATGTTAGTTTATCCAGTGTTTCGTGAAGGGTAATGTGTAAACATATTGGGTGCCAAATATCGAGCCTTTACATACTAAATTAAAGTGATAGGAAATTAAAGACCACAAAAATAACCGTCGAAATTGCCTGAAATTTGAAAAATCTAGCGCTACCTAAGGGTGAAGGGAGCAAGATACGACAAAAAGTCATAGGAACAAAGTTGTAGATCTTGTAAACTCCGTGGCACGTGGTGGTGTCCGTTTTTCGATAGGTCAATCCGTTCGGCCGCTAGAGCTCAAAAACTGTAATTTTAAAATAAGCCTTTTTGGGGGGGTTTTAAATATTTTTTTAGGGGGGGTTAAATAAAAAACTGACAGTTTTGGCAATTTTTCTGGGGGTTACAAGCTATAAGCTACCTGCATGCAAAATTTCAGGTTTCTAGCTAGTCTAGAAGTGGTCTAGAATTCGTATACCTCAGTGAGTGAGTGAGTGAGTGAGTGAGTTACACATGCGGCTGTATATATTTTAGACTCGGTTCGCTCACTGGGGGCTCTGCCCCCAGGCCCCTGCAGGGGGCTTCGCACCCAGGTCCCGTACCCGTACCGCAGGGTGGGTAGTACCCGTGGGTGACCCGAGTACTTACCTCAAGTGAAAGTGGTGTCATATTAAGTGGCCCAGAATCAACATTATACTAATACTTATACAAAAAAATAGACAAATCAGCAGTTATTTAAATATGAGGGGGTTAACAATTTAAATAGTAGAGTTTGGGAATGTGTAAGGATATTTGAGGGTTCAAGGCACATGCATGCTATATCTCATATACCCAAACAAATAATCTGCAACCCTTTCCCCTCCTAGACCTCCCGTACCACCCCACTTCCTCAACCCCTAGATCCCTAGACCATTATGGGAGGCTTCGCCCCTAGATCGATAAGGTTTAAATCATCAAATCTGTTCACATGATAAAAAATGCAAAACCTCAAAAAAATGTTTAAATTTGAAAAATCTAGCGGTATCCATGGGTGAAGGAGACGAGATACGACAAAAAGTCAAAGTTTTAGATTGTCTAAAATCCTTGGCAAGTGGAGGTATTCCGTTTATCAATAGGACCATCCGTTTGTCCGTTAGAGCTTAAATGAAAAGGCATTATTTTGGACATAATCAAAATTTCCTCCATTTTTTGTTTTGTATATGTGGTTCTGATTTAAAATTATACCTTTTTGCAATTTTCCTTGGGGTTTTAATGGACAAGCTACATGTAGGCCTAATTCCACATTTCTAGCTTATCTAGAATTACTTGAGTAAGTCGATAATGCAGTTTGTCATTTATGGAACAATTAGGGTTTTTAATTGTTTTGGGGTGTTTAATTATTAAAACATGTTAGTTTATCGACTGTTTCGTGAAGGTTAATGGGTAAACATATTGAGTACCAAATATCAAGCCTTCAAATACTAAATTAAAGTGATAGTAAATTAAAAACCACGAAAATAACCGTTGAAATTGCCTGAAATTTGAAAAATGTAGCGCTACCTAAGGGTGAAGGGAGTGAGATACGTCAAAAAGTCATAAGAACAAAGTTGTAGATCTTGCAAAATCCGTAGGCCGTGGTGGTGTCCGTTTTTCAATAGGACAATCCGTTCGGCCGCTAGAGCTCAAAAACTGTAATTTTAAAATAAGCCTTTTTTTGAGGGTTTTATATATTTTTGGGGGGGTTTAAAACAAAAAACTGTCAGTTTTAGCGATTTTCCTGGGGGTTACAAGCTATAAGCTACCTGCATGCAAAATTTCAGGTTTCTAACTTGTCTAGAAGTGGTCTAGAATTCGTATAACTCAGTGAGTGAGTCAGTTACACATGCGGCTGTATATATATTAGACTCGCTTCGCTCGCTGGGGGCTCCGCCCCCAGACCCCTGTGGGGGGCTTCACCCCCAGGTCGCTGTTTGGCCTCATTTTGAAGTGGCGTCAAATCAAGTGGCCCAGAACCCCCATAAGACTACTACTCATACTAAGAAAACAGACCAATCTTCAGAAATTTAAATATGAGAGCATCTGTATGGCCGTTGGAACTGTTTAAAGAACACTAGATTTCGATTGTTTCTTTCTGCCATTATTAAGTTATTGAGGTAGTAAAACTGGAAAAAGTAAGGCTTAAGAATTTTCTCTTTGGTTAGAAAGTGCAAAGCACATGAATGCCAGATCTGGAGTTCCTAACTTTAGGAAATGTAACCGAAATACTACTACTATTAATATAATACTACGTGGAAATAAAACCGAAACCAGATAAATAATAATATTAGTGGTATAATCAGACTCCGGGTTTAATTTAAGTTATTCAAATAATTGAATAACTTTGAAACATTTTTTAGTATGACCTGTAAATAACGATTTTTAAATGTTGTGGATGGATACACCGTCATAACATACCATAATAATAATACATGTGGTGTCTATAGGACATGTCCAACTAATCAAAACAAATTTGTGCTGGTTTTTACCCACTATGTAAGTCTAACATGCCCAAATATCAATGAAAACACCGGGAAATCTAAAAAACAAGAGGATTTTCAAAATTGTATAGGGTTCAAACAATTCAAATTGGTCATGCGACTTCTGCCACATACTTCCTGTAATGTAGATACATTCCGTGCCAAATATTAGGACTCAAAGTACTATTTTTTAGTGTCAAATAAATAAAAACCACTAAGTTTTGGTGGAAAATTGCTAAATATTTAAGAAATCTAGCGCTACCTAAGGGTGAAGGGGGTGAGATATGGCAAAATGTCATATGAATAAAGTTGTAGTTTGTCTAAAATCCGTGGCACGTGGTGGTCTTCGTTTTTCCATAGGACAGCCCGTTCTGCCACTAGAGCCCAAATAAAAAAAATATTGCATTTTGATTTTTTTATTCACAATTATTTATTTCTTTTGAGATAGTTCAAACTAAAAATAGTAGGATTTGGGAAGAAAAAGTGCAACGCACACACATGCCATATCTCACGATCCTAGTTAAAGTATAAATGGTGATACGTGCATTCTATTTAATAACAATTGTTCCAGAACCGGCATTTCCTTACTACTTATACTTAGAAAACTGTAAAATATATCGATTTTAAGAGTTTTTGATTTTCCGGCAGCTTTGAGTAGTAAAAATGGTTATATTTCTGCTGCTATTTACTAAGTGTGATGTATTGTGTAGTGTGGCATACTGCGTGCCCAATATTAGGCCTCCGACAAGTATATTAACGTGATAGGAAATAAAAAACGGCCACAAAATATAGAAAATATGCCGAAATTTGAGAAATCTAGCGCTATCTAAGGGTGAAGGAGACGAGATACGACAAAAAGTCATAGGACCAAAGTTATAGATCGTCTAAAGCCCGTGCGTCGTAGTTTTGCCCGTTTCTCGATTGGACCAACCGTTCGGCCGCTACAGCACAAAAACATGCACTATTTTGGAGATTTTCAAAATTTCCTCCCTTTTGAATTTTTTTGAAGAGGTTAAAATAAAAAATTAAACCTTTTTGCAATTTTCCTGGGGGTTTCAATAGACAAGCTACATATAGGCCTAATTCCATGTTTCTAGCATATCTAGAATTACCTGAGTAAGTCGATAATGCAGTTTGTCATTTATAGAATAATTAGGGTTTTTAATTTTTTTGGGATGTTTAATTATTAAAATATGTTAGTTTATCCAGTGTTTCGTGAAGGGTAATGTGTAAACATATTGGGTGCCAAATATCGAGCCTTTACATACTAAATTAAAGTGATAGGAAATTAAAGACCACAAAA
Source organism: Allygus modestus (assembly GCA_963675035.1). NCBI lineage: Eukaryota > Metazoa > Arthropoda > Insecta > Hemiptera > Cicadellidae > Allygus > Allygus modestus. The sequence continues at coordinate 125,411,260 of OY776113.1, forward strand.
ATAACCGTCGAAATTGCCTGAAATTTGAAAAATCTAGCGCTACCTAAGGGTGAAGGGAGCAAGATACGACAAAAAGTCATAGGAACAAAGTTGTAGATCTTGTAAACTCCGTGGCACGTGGTGGTGTCCGTTTTTCGATAGGTCAATCCGTTCGGCCGCTAGAGCTCAAAAACTGTAATTTTAAAATAAGCCTTTTTGGGGGGGTTTTAAATATTTTTTTAGGGGGGGTTAAATAAAAAACTGACAGTTTTGGCAATTTTTCTGGGGGTTACAAGCTATAAGCTACCTGCATGCAAAATTTCAGGTTTCTAGCTAGTCTAGAAGTGGTCTAGAATTCGTATACCTCAGTGAGTGAGTGAGTGAGTGAGTGAGTTACACATGCGGCTGTATATATTTTAGACTCGGTTCGCTCACTGGGGGCTCTGCCCCCAGGCCCCTGCAGGGGGCTTCGCACCCAGGTCCCGTACCCGTACCGCAGGGTGGGTAGTACCCGTGGGTGACCCGAGTACTTACCTCAAGTGAAAGTGGTGTCATATTAAGTGGCCCAGAATCAACATTATACTAATACTTATACAAAAAAATAGACAAATCAGCAGTTATTTAAATATGAGGGGGTTAACAATTTAAATAGTAGAGTTTGGGAATGTGTAAGGATATTTGAGGGTTCAAGGCACATGCATGCTATATCTCATATACCCAAACAAATAATCTGCAACCCTTTCCCCTCCTAGACCTCCCGTACCACCCCACTTCCTCAACCCCTAGATCCCTAGACCATTATGGGAGGCTTCGCCCCTAGATCGATAAGGTTTAAATCATCAAATCTGTTCACATGATAAAAAATGCAAAACCTCAAAAAAATGTTTAAATTTGAAAAATCTAGCGGTATCCATGGGTGAAGGAGACGAGATACGACAAAAAGTCAAAGTTTTAGATTGTCTAAAATCCTTGGCAAGTGGAGGTATTCCGTTTATCAATAGGACCATCCGTTTGTCCGTTAGAGCTTAAATGAAAAGGCATTATTTTGGACATAATCAAAATTTCCTCCATTTTTTGTTTTGTATATGTGGTTCTGATTTAAAATTATACCTTTTTGCAATTTTCCTTGGGGTTTTAATGGACAAGCTACATGTAGGCCTAATTCCACATTTCTAGCTTATCTAGAATTACTTGAGTAAGTCGATAATGCAGTTTGTCATTTATGGAACAATTAGGGTTTTTAATTGTTTTGGGGTGTTTAATTATTAAAACATGTTAGTTTATCGACTGTTTCGTGAAGGTTAATGGGTAAACATATTGAGTACCAAATATCAAGCCTTCAAATACTAAATTAAAGTGATAGTAAATTAAAAACCACGAAAATAACCGTTGAAATTGCCTGAAATTTGAAAAATGTAGCGCTACCTAAGGGTGAAGGGAGTGAGATACGTCAAAAAGTCATAAGAACAAAGTTGTAGATCTTGCAAAATCCGTAGGCCGTGGTGGTGTCCGTTTTTCAATAGGACAATCCGTTCGGCCGCTAGAGCTCAAAAACTGTAATTTTAAAATAAGCCTTTTTTTGAGGGTTTTATATATTTTTGGGGGGGTTTAAAACAAAAAACTGTCAGTTTTAGCGATTTTCCTGGGGGTTACAAGCTATAAGCTACCTGCATGCAAAATTTCAGGTTTCTAACTTGTCTAGAAGTGGTCTAGAATTCGTATACCTCAGTGAGTGAGTCAGTTACACATGCGGCTGTATATATTTTAGACTCGCTTCGCTCGCTGGGGGCTCCGCCCCCAGACCCCTGTGGGGGGCTTCACCCCCAGGTCGCTGTTTGGCCTCATTTTGAAGTGGCGTCAAATCAAGTGGCCCAGAACCCCCATAAGACTACTACTCATACTAAGAAAACAGACCAATCTTCAGAAATTTAAATATGAGAGCATCTGTATGGCCGTTGGAACTGTTTAAAGAACACTAGATTTCGATTGTTTCTTTCTGCCATTATTAAGTTATTGAGGTAGTAAAACTGGAAAAAGTAAGGCTTAAGAATTTTCTCTTTGGTTAGAAAGTGCAAAGCACATGAATGCCAGATCTGGAGTTCCTAACTTTAGGAAATGTAACCGAAATACTACTACTATTAATATAATACTACGTGGAAATAAAACCGAAACCAGATAAATAATAATATTAGTGGTATAATCAGACTCCGGGTTTAATTTAAGTTATTCAAATAATTGAATAACTTTGAAACATTTTTTAGTATGACCTGTAAATAACGATTTTTAAATGTTGTGGATGGATACACCGTCATAACATACCATAATAATAATACATGTGGTGTCTATAGGACATGTCCAACTAATCAAAACAAATTTGTGCTGGTTTTTACCCACTATGTAAGTCTAACATGCCCAAATATCAATGAAAACACCGGGAAATCTAAAAAACAAGAGGATTTTCCAAATTGTATAGGGTTCAAACAATTCAAATTGGTCATGCGACTTCTGCCACATACTTCCTGTAATGTAGATACATTCCGTGCCAAATATTAGGACTCAAAGTACTATTTTTTAGTGTCAAATAAATAAAAACCACTAAGTTTTGGTGGAAAATTGCTAAATATTTAAGAAATCTAGCGCTACCTAAGGGTGAAGGGGGTGAGATATGGCAAAATGTCATATGAATAAAGTTGTAGTTTGTCTAAAATCCGTGGCACGTGGTGGTCTTCGTTTTTCCATAGGACAGCCCGTTCTGCCACTAGAGCCCAAATAAAAAAAATATTGCATTTTGATTTTTTTATTCACAATTATTTATTTCTTTTGAGATAGTTCAAACTAAAAATAGTAGGATTTGGGAAGAAAAAGTGCAACGCACACACATGCCATATCTCACGATCCTAGTTAAAGTATAAATGGTGATACGTGCATTCTATTTAATAACAATTGTTCCAGAACCGGCATTTCCTTACTACTTATACTTAGAAAACTGTAAAATATATCGATTTTAAGAGTTTTTGATTTTCCGGCAGCTTTGAGTAGTAAAAATGGTTATATTTCTGCTGCTATTTACTAAGTGTGATGTATTGTGTAGTGTGGCATACTGCGTGCCCAATATTAGGCCTCCGACAAGTATATTAACGTGATAGGAAATAAAAAACGGCCACAAAATATAGAAAATATGCCGAAATTTGAGAAATCTAGCGCTATCTAAGGGTGAAGGAGACGAGATACGACAAAAAGTCATAGGACCAAAGTTATAGATCGTCTAAAGCCCGTGCGTCGTAGTTTTGCCCGTTTCTCGATTGGACCAACCGTTCGGCCGCTACAGCACAAAAACATGCACTATTTTGGAGATTTTCAAAATTTCCTCCCTTTTGAATTTTTTTGAAGAGGTTAAAATAAAAAAATAAACCTTTTTGCAATTTTCCTGGGGGTTTCAATAGACAAGCTACATATAGGCCTAATTCCATGTTTCTAGCATATCTAGAATTACCTGAGTAAGTCGATAATGCAGTTTGTCATTTATAGAATAATTAGGGTTTTTAATTTTTTTGGGATGTTTAATTATTAAAATATGTTAGTTTATCCAGTGTTTCGTGAAGGGTAATGTGTAAACATATTGGGTGCCAAATATCGAGCCTTTACATACTAAATTAAAGTGATAGGAAATTAAAGACCACAAAAATAACCGTCGAAATTGCCTGAAATTTGAAAAATCTAGCGCTACCTAAGGGTGAAGGGAGCAAGATACGACAAAAAGTCATAGGAACAAAGTTGTAGATCTTGTAAACTCCGTGGCACGTGGTGGTGTCCGTTTTTCGATAGGTCAATCCGTTCGGCCGCTAGAGCTCAAAAACTGTAATTTTAAAATAAGCCTTTTTGGGGGGGTTTTAAATATTTTTTTAGGGGGGGTTAAATAAAAAACTGACAGTTTTGGCAATTTTTCTGGGGGTTACAAGCTATAAGCTACCTGCATGCAAAATTTCAGGTTTCTAGCTAGTCTAGAAGTGGTCTAGAATTCGTATACCTCAGTGAGTGAGTGAGTGAGTGAGTGAGTTACACATGCGGCTGTATATATTTTAGACTCGGTTCGCTCACTGGGGGCTCTGCCCCCAGGCCCCTGCAGGGGGCTTCGCACCCAGGTCCCGTACCCGTACCGCAGGGTGGGTAGTACCCGTGGGTGACCCGAGTACTTACCTCAAGTGAAAGTGGTGTCATATTAAGTGGCCCAGAATCAACATTGTACTAATACTTATACAAAAAAATAGACAAATCAGCAGTTATTTAAATATGAGGGGGTTAACAATTTAAATAGTAGAGTTTGGGAATGTGTAAGGATATTTGAGGGTTCAAGGCACATGCATGCTATATCTCATATACCCAAACAAATAATCTGCAACCCTTTCCCCTCCTAGACCTCCCGTACCACCCCACTTCCTCAACCCCTAGATCCCTAGACCATTATGGGAGGCTTCGCCCCTAGATCGATAAGGTTTAAATCATCAAATCTGTTCACATGATAAAAAATGCAAAACCTCAAAAAAATGTTTAAATTTGAAAAATCTAGCGGTATCCATGGGTGAAGGAGACGAGATACGACAAAAAGTCAAAGTTTTAGATTGTCTAAAATCCTTGGCAAGTGGAGGTATTCCGTTTATCAATAGGACCATCCGTTTGTCCGTTAGAGCTTAAATGAAAAGGCATTATTTTGGACATAATCAAAATTTCCTCCATTTTTTGTTTTGTATATGTGGTTCTGATTTAAAATTATACCTTTTTGCAATTTTCCTTGGGGTTTTAATGGACAAGCTACATGTAGGCCTAATTCCACATTTCTAGCTTATCTAGAATTACTTGAGTAAGTCGATAATGCAGTTTGTCATTTATGGAACAATTAGGGTTTTTAATTGTTTTGGGGTGTTTAATTATTAAAACATGTTAGTTTATCGACTGTTTCGTGAAGGTTAATGGGTAAACATATTGAGTACCAAATATCAAGCCTTCAAATACTAAATTAAAGTGATAGTAAATTAAAAACCACGAAAATAACCGTTGAAATTGCCTGAAATTTGAAAAATGTAGCGCTACCTAAGGGTGAAGGGAGTGAGATACGTCAAAAAGTCATAAGAACAAAGTTGTAGATCTTGCAAAATCCGTAGGCCGTGGTCGTGTCCGTTTTTCAATAGGACAATCCGTTCGGCCGCTAGAGCTCAAAAACTGTAATTTTAAAATAAGCCTTTTTTTGAGGGTTTTATATATTTTTGGGGGGGTTTAAAACAAAAAACTGTCAGTTTTAGCGATTTTCCTGGGAGTTACAAGCTATAAGCTACCTGCATGCAAAATTTCAGGTTTCTAACTTGTCTAGAAGTGGTCTAGAATTCGTATACCTCAGTGAGTGAGTCAGTTACACATGCGGCTGTATATATTATAGACTCGCTTCGCTCGCTGGGGGCTCCGCCCCCAGACCCCTGTGGGGGGCTTCACCCCCAGGTCGCTGTTTGGCCTCATTTTGAAGTGGCGTCAAATCAAGTGGCCCAGAACCCCCATAAGACTACTACTCATACTAAGAAAACAGACCAATCTTCAGAAATTTAAATATGAGAGCATCTGTATGGCCGTTGGAACTGTTTAAAGAACACTAGATTTCGATTGTTTCTTTCTGCCATTATTAAGTTATTGAGGTAGTAAAACTGGAAAAAGTAAGGCTTAAGAATTTTCTCTTTGGTTAGAAAGTGCAAAGCACATGAATGCCAGATCTGGAGTTCCTAACTTTAGGAAATGTAACCGAAATACTACTACTATTAATATAATACTACGTGGAAATAAAACCGAAACCAGATAAATAATAATATTAGTGGTATAATCAGACTCCGGGTTTAATTTAAGTTATTCAAATAATTGAATAACTTTGAAACATTTTTTAGTATGACCTGTAAATAACGATTTTTAAATGTTGTGGATGGATACACCGTCATAACATACCATAATAATAATACATGTGGTGTCTATAGGACATGTCCAACTAATCAAAACAAATTTGTGCTGGTTTTTACCCACTATGTAAGTCTAACATGCCCAAATATCAATGAAAACACCGGGAAATCTAAAAAACAAGAGGATTTTCAAAATTGTATAGGGTTCAAACAATTCAAATTGGTCATGCGACTTCTGCCACATACTTCCTGTAATGTAGATACATTCCGTGCCAAATATTAGGACTCAAAGTACTATTTTTTAGTGTCAAATAAATAAAAACCACTAAGTTTTGGTGGAAAATTGCTAAATATTTAAGAAATCTAGCGCTACCTAAGGGTGAAGGGGGTGAGATATGGCAAAATGTCATATGAATAAAGTTGTAGTTTGTCTAAAATCCGTGGCACGTGGTGGTCTTCGTTTTTCCATAGGACAGCCCGTTCTGCCACTAGAGCCCAAATAAAAAAAATATTGCATTTTGATTTTTTTATTCACAATTATTTATTTCTTTTGAGATAGTTCAAACTAAAAATAGTAGGATTTGGGAAGAAAAAGTGCAACGCACACACATGCCATATCTCACGATCCTAGTTAAAGTATAAATGGTGATACGTGCATTCTATTTAATAACAATTGTTCCAGAACCGGCATTTCCTTACTACTTATACTTAGAAAACTGTAAAATATATCGATTTTAAGAGTTTTTGATTTTCCGGCAGCTTTGAGTAGTAAAAATGGTTATATTTCTGCTGCTATTTACTAAGTGTGATGTATTGTGTAGTGTGGCATACTGCGTGCCCAATATTAGGCCTCCGACAAGTATATTAACGTGATAGGAAATAAAAAACGGCCACAAAATATAGAAAATATGCCGAAATTTGAGAAATCTAGCGCTATCTAAGGGTGAAGGAGACGAGATACGACAAAAAGTCATAGGACCAAAGTTATAGATCGTCTAAAGCCCGTGCGTCGTAGTTTTGCCCGTTTCTCGATTGGACCAACCGTTCGGCCGCTACAGCACAAAAACATGCACTATTTTGGAGATTTTCAAAATTTCCTCCCTTTTGAATTTTTTTGAAGAGGTTAAAATAAAAAATTAAACCTTTTTGCAATTTTCCTGGGGGTTTCAATAGACAAGCTACATATAGGCCTAATTCCATGTTTCTAGCATATCTAGAATTACCTGAGTAAGTCGATAATGCAGTTTGTCATTTATAGAATAATTAGGGTTTTTAATTTTTTTGGGATGTTTAATTATTAAAATATGTTAGTTTATCCAGTGTTTCGTGAAGGGTAATGTGTAAACATATTGGGTGCCAAATATCGAGCCTTTACATACTAAATTAAAGTGATAGGAAATTAAAGACCACAAAAATAACCGTCGAAATTGCCTGAAATTTGAAAAATCTAGCGCTACCTAAGGGTGAAGGGAGCAAGATACGACAAAAAGTCATAGGAACAAAGTTGTAGATCTTGTAAACTCCGTGGCACGTGGTGGTGTCCGTTTTTCGATAGGTCAATCCGTTCGGCCGCTAGAGCTCAAAAACTGTAATTTTAAAATAAGCCTTTTTGGGGGGGTTTTAAATATTTTTTTAGGGGGGGTTAAATAAAAAACTGACAGTTTTGGCAATTTTTCTGGGGGTTACAAGCTATAAGCTACCTGCATGCAAAATTTCAGGTTTCTAGCTAGTCTAGAAGTGGTCTAGAATTCGTATACCTCAGTGAGTGAGTGAGTGAGTGAGTGAGTTACACATGCGGCTGTATATATTTTAGACTCGGTTCGCTCACTGGGGGCTCTGCCCCCAGGCCCCTGCAGGGGGCTTCGCACCCAGGTCCCGTACCCGTACCGCAGGGTGGGTAGTACCCGTGGGTGACCCGAGTACTTACCTCAAGTGAAAGTGGTGTCATATTAAGTGGCCCAGAATCAACATTATACTAATACTTATACAAAAAAATAGACAAATCAGCAGTTATTTAAATATGAGGGGGTTAACAATTTAAATAGTAGAGTTTGGGAATGTGTAAGGATATTTGAGGGTTCAAGGCACATGCATGCTATATCTCATATACCCAAACAAATAATCTGCAACCCTTTCCCCTCCTAGACCTCCCGTACCACCCCACTTCCTCAACCCCTAGATCCCTAGACCATTATGGGAGGCTTCGCCCCTAGATCGATAAGGTTTAAATCATCAAATCTGTTCACATGATAAAAAATGCAAAACCTCAAAAAAATGTTTAAATTTGAAAAATCTAGCGGTATCCATGGGTGAAGGAGACGAGATACGACAAAAAGTCAAAGTTTTAGATTGTCTAAAATCCTTGGCAAGTGGAGGTATTCCGTTTATCAATAGGACCATCCGTTTGTCCGTTAGAGCTTAAATGAAAAGGCATTATTTTGGACATAATCAAAATTTCCTCCATTTTTTGTTTTGTATATGTGGTTCTGATTTAAAATTATACCTTTTTGCAATTTTCCTTGGGGTTTTAATGGACAAGCTACATGTAGGCCTAATTCCACATTTCTAGCTTATCTAGAATTACTTGAGTAAGTCGATAATGCAGTTTGTCATTTATGGAACAATTAGGGTTTTTAATTGTTTTGGGGTGTTTAATTATTAAAACATGTTAGTTTATCGACTGTTTCGTGAAGGTTAATGGGTAAACATATTGAGTACCAAATATCAAGCCTTCAAATACTAAATTAAAGTGATAGTAAATTAAAAACCACGAAAATAACCGTTGAAATTGCCTGAAATTTGAAAAATGTAGCGCTACCTAAGGGTGAAGGGAGTGAGATACGTCAAAAAGTCATAAGAACAAAGTTGTAGATCTTGCAAAATCCGTAGGCCGTGGTCGTGTCCGTTTTTCAATAGGACAATCCGTTCGGCCGCTAGAGCTCAAAAACTGTAATTTTAAAATAAGCCTTTTTTTGAGGGTTTTATATATTTTTGGGGGGGTTTAAAACAAAAAACTGTCAGTTTTAGCGATTTTCCTGGGAGTTACAAGCTATAAGCTACCTGCATGCAAAATTTCAGGTTTCTAACTTGTCTAGAAGTGGTCTAGAATTCGTATACCTCAGTGAGTGAGTCAGTTACACATGCGGCTGTATATATTATAGACTCGCTTCGCTCGCTGGGGGCTCCGCCCCCAGACCCCTGTGGGGGGCTTCACCCCCAGGTCGCTGTTTGGCCTCATTTTGAAGTGGCGTCAAATCAAGTGGCCCAGAACCCCCATAAGACTACTACTCATACTAAGAAAACAGACCAATCTTCAGAAATTTAAATATGAGAGCATCTGTATGGCCGTTGGAACTGTTTAAAGAACACTAGATTTCGATTGTTTCTTTCTGCCATTATTAAGTTATTGAGGTAGTAAAACTGGAAAAAGTAAGGCTTAAGAATTTTCTCTTTGGTTAGAAAGTGCAAAGCACATGAATGCCAGATCTGGAGTTCCTAACTTTAGGAAATGTAACCGAAATACTACTACTATTAATATAATACTACGTGGAAATAAAACCGAAACCAGATAAATAATAATATTAGTGGTATAATCAGACTCCGGGTTTAATTTAAGTTATTCAAATAATTGAATAACTTTGAAACATTTTTTAGTATGACCTGTAAATAACGATTTTTAAATGTTGTGGATGGATACACCGTCATAACATACCATAATAATAATACATGTGGTGTCTATAGGACATGTCCAACTAATCAAAACAAATTTGTGCTGGTTTTTACCCACTATGTAAGTCTAACATGCCCAAATATCAATGAAAACACCGGGAAATCTAAAAAACAAGAGGATTTTCAAAATTGTATAGGGTTCAAACAATTCAAATTGGTCATGCGACTTCTGCCACATACTTCCTGTAATGTAGATACATTCCGTGCCAAATATTAGGACTCAAAGTACTATTTTTTAGTGTCAAATAAATAAAAACCACTAAGTTTTGGTGGAAAATTGCTAAATATTTAAGAAATCTAGCGCTACCTAAGGGTGAAGGGGGTGAGATATGGCAAAATGTCATATGAATAAAGTTGTAGTTTGTCTAAAATCCGTGGCACGTGGTGGTCTTCGTTTTTCCATAGGACAGCCCGTTCTGCCACTAGAGCCCAAATAAAAAAAATATTGCATTTTGATTTTTTTATTCACAATTATTTATTTCTTTTGAGATAGTTCAAACTAAAAATAGTAGGATTTGGGAAGAAAAAGTGCAACGCACACACATGCCATATCTCACGATCCTAGTTAAAGTATAAATGGTGATACGTGCATTCTATTTAATAACAATTGTTCCAGAACCGGCATTTCCTTACTACTTATACTTAGAAAACTGTAAAATATATCGATTTTAAGAGTTTTTGATTTTCCGGCAGCTTTGAGTAGTAAAAATGGTTATATTTCTGCTGCTATTTACTAAGTGTGATGTATTGTGTAGTGTGGCATACTGCGTGCCCAATATTAGGCCTCCGACAAGTATATTAACGTGATAGGAAATAAAAAACGGCCACAAAATATAGAAAATATGCCGAAATTTGAGAAATCTAGCGCTATCTAAGGGTGAAGGAGACGAGATACGACAAAAAGTCATAGGACCAAAGTTATAGATCGTCTAAAGCCCGTGCGTCGTAGTTTTGCCCGTTTCTCGATTGGACCAACCGTTCGGCCGCTACAGCACAAAAACATGCACTATTTTGGAGATTTTCAAAATTTCCTCCCTTTTGAATTTTTTTGAAGAGGTTAAAATAAAAAATTAAACCTTTTTGCAATTTTCCTGGGGGTTTCAATAGACAAGCTACATATAGGCCTAATTCCATGTTTCTAGCATATCTAGAATTACCTGAGTAAGTCGATAATGCAGTTTGTCATTTATAGAATAATTAGGGTTTTTAATTTTTTTGGGATGTTTAATTATTAAAATATGTTAGTTTATCCAGTGTTTCGTGAAGGGTAATGTGTAAACATATTGGGTGCCAAATATCGAGCCTTTACATACTAAATTAAAGTGATAGGAAATTAAAGACCACAAAAATAACCGTCGAAATTGCCTGAAATTTGAAAAATCTAGCGCTACCTAAGGGTGAAGGGAGCAAGATACGACAAAAAGTCATAGGAACAAAGTTGTAGATCTTGTAAACTCCGTGGCACGTGGTGGTGTCCGTTTTTCGATAGGTCAATCCGTTCGGCCGCTAGAGCTCAAAAACTGTAATTTTAAAATAAGCCTTTTTGGGGGGGTTTTAAATATTTTTTTAGGGGGGGTTAAATAAAAAACTGACAGTTTTGGCAATTTTTCTGGGGGTTACAAGCTATAAGCTACCTGCATGCAAAATTTCAGGTTTCTAGCTAGTCTAGAAGTGGTCTAGAATTCGTATACCTCAGTGAGTGAGTGAGTGAGTGAGTGAGTTACACATGCGGCTGTATATATTTTAGACTCGGTTCGCTCACTGGGGGCTCTGCCCCCAGGCCCCTGCAGGGGGCTTCGCACCCAGGTCCCGTACCCGTACCGCAGGGTGGGTAGTACCCGTGGGTGACCCGAGTACTTACCTCAAGTGAAAGTGGTGTCATATTAAGTGGCCCAGAATCAACATTATACTAATACTTATACAAAAAAATAGACAAATCAGCAGTTATTTAAATATGAGGGGGTTAACAATTTAAATAGTAGAGTTTGGGAATGTGTAAGGATATTTGAGGGTTCAAGGCACATGCATGCTATATCTCATATACCCAAACAAATAATCTGCAACCCTTTCCCCTCCTAGACCTCCCGTACCACCCCACTTCCTCAACCCCTAGATCCCTAGACCATTATGGGAGGCTTCGCCCCTAGATCGATAAGGTTTAAATCATCAAATCTGTTCACATGATAAAAAATGCAAAACCTCAAAAAAATGTTTAAATTTGAAAAATCTAGCGGTATCCATGGGTGAAGGAGACGAGATACGACAAAAAGTCAAAGTTTTAGATTGTCTAAAATCCTTGGCAAGTGGAGGTATTCCGTTTATCAATAGGACCATCCGTTTGTCCGTTAGAGCTTAAATGAAAAGGCATTATTTTGGACATAATCAAAATTTCCTCCATTTTTTGTTTTGTATATGTGGTTCTGATTTAAAATTATACCTTTTTGCAATTTTCCTTGGGGTTTTAATGGACAAGCTACATGTAGGCCTAATTCCACATTTCTAGCTTATCTAGAATTACTTGAGTAAGTCGATAATGCAGTTTGTCATTTATGGAACAATTAGGGTTTTTAATTGTTTTGGGGTGTTTAATTATTAAAACATGTTAGTTTATCGACTGTTTCGTGAAGGTTAATGGGTAAACATATTGAGTACCAAATATCAAGCCTTCAAATACTAAATTAAAGTGATAGTAAATTAAAAACCACGAAAATAACCGTTGAAATTGCCTGAAATTTGAAAAATGTAGCGCTACCTAAGGGTGAAGGGAGTGAGATACGTCAAAAAGTCATAAGAACAAAGTTGTAGATCTTGCAAAATCCGTAGGCCGTGGTCGTGTCCGTTTTTCAATAGGACAATCCGTTCGGCCGCTAGAGCTCAAAAACTGTAATTTTAAAATAAGCCTTTTTTTGAGGGTTTTATATATTTTTGGGGGGGTTTAAAACAAAAAACTGTCAGTTTTAGCGATTTTCCTGGGGGTTACAAGCTATAAGCTACCTGCATGCAAAATTTCAGGTTTCTAACTTGTCTAGAAGTGGTCTAGAATTCGTATACCTCAGTGAGTGAGTCAGCTACACATGCGGCTGTATATATATTAGACTCGCTTCGCTCGCTGGGGGCTCCGCCCCCAGACCCCTGTGGGGGGCTTCACCCCCAGGTCGCTGTTTGGCCTCATTTTGAAGTGGCGTCAAATCAAGTGGCCCAGAACCCCCATAAGACTACTACTCATACTAAGAAAACAGACCAATCTTCAGAAATTTAAATATGAGAGCATCTGTATGGCCGTTGGAACTGTTTAAAAAACACTAGATTTCGATTGTTTCTTTCTGCCATTATTAAGTTATTGAGGTAGTAAAACTGGAAAAAGTAAGGCTTAAGAATTTTCTCTTTGGTTAGAAAGTGCAAAGCACATGAATGCCAGATCTGGAGTTCCTAACTTTAGGAAATGTAACCGAAATACTACTACTATTAATATAATACTACGTGGAAATAAAACCGAAACCAGATAAATAATAATATTAGTGGTATAATCAGACTCCGGGTTTAATTTAAGTTATTCAAATAATTGAATAACTTTGAAACAATTTTTAGTATGACCTGTAAATAACGATTTTTAAATGTTGTGGATGGATACACCGTCATAACATACCATAATAATAATACATGTGGTGTCTATAGGACATGTCCAACTAATCAAAACAAATTTGTGCTGGTTTTTACCCACTATGTAAGTCTAACATGCCCAAATATCAATGAAAACACCGGGAAATCTAAAAAACAAGAGGATTTTCAAAATTGTATAGGGTTCAAACAATTCAAATTGGTCATGCGACTTCTGCCACATACTTCCTGTAATGTAGATACATTCCGTGCCAAATATTAGGACTCAAAGTACTATTTTTTAGTGTCAAATAAATAAAAACCACTAAGTTTTGGTGGAAAATTGCTAAATATTTAAGAAATCTAGCGCTACCTAAGGGTGAAGGGGGTGAGATATGGCAAAATGTCATATGAATAAAGTTGTAGTTTGTCTAAAATCCGTGGCACGTGGTGGTCTTCGTTTTTCCATAGGACAGCCCGTTCTGCCACTAGAGCCCAAATAAAAAAAATATTGCATTTTGATTTTTTTATTCACAATTATTTATTTCTTTTGAGATAGTTCAAACTAAAAATAGTAGGATTTGGGAAGAAAAAGTGCAACGCACACACATGCCATATCTCACGATCCTAGTTAAAGTATAAATGGTGATACGTGCATTCTATTTAATAACAATTGTTCCAGAACCGGCATTTCCTTACTACTTAGAAAACTGTAAAATATATCGATTTTAAGAGTTTTTGATTTTCCGGCAGCTTTGAGTAGTAAAAATGGTTATATTTCTGCTGCTATTTACTAAGTGTGATGTATTGTGTAGTGTGGCATACTGCGTGCCCAATATTAGGCCTCCGACAAGTATATTAACGTGATAGGAAATAAAAAACGGCCACAAAATATAGAAAATATGCCGAAATTTGAGAAATCTAGCGCTATCTAAGGGTGAAGGAGACGAGATACGACAAAAAGTCATAGGACCAAAGTTATAGATCGTCTAAAGCCCGTGCGTCGTAGTTTTGCCCGTTTCTCGATTGGACCAACCGTTCGGCCGCTACAGCACAAAAACATGCACTATTTTGGAGATTTTCAAAATTTCCTCCCTTTTGAATTTTTTTGAAGAGGTTAAAATAAAAAATTAAACCTTTTTGCAATTTTCCTGGGGGTTTCAATAGACAAGCTACATATAGGCCTAATTCCATGTTTCTAGCATATCTAGAATTACCTGAGTAAGTCGATAATGCAGTTTGTCATTTATAGAATAATTAGGGTTTTTAATTTTTTTGGGATGTTTAATTATTAAAATATGTTAGTTTATCCAGTGTTTCGTGAAGGGTAATGTGTAAACATATTGGGTGCCAAATATCGAGCCTTTACATACTAAATTAAAGTGATAGGAAATTAAAGACCACAAAAATAACCGTCGAAATTGCCTGAAATTTGAAAAATCTAGCGCTACCTAAGGGTGAAGGGAGCAAGATACGACAAAAAGTCATAGGAACAAAGTTGTAGATCTTGTAAACTCCGTGGCACGTGGTGGTGTCCGTTTTTCGATAGGTCAATCCGTTCGGCCGCTAGAGCTCAAAAACTGTAATTTTAAAATAAGCCTTTTTGGGGGGGGTTTTAAATATTTTTTTAGGGGGGGTTAAATAAAAAACTGACAGTTTTGGCAATTTTTCTGGGGGTTACAAGCTATAAGCTACCTGCATGCAAAATTTCAGGTTTCTAGCTAGTCTAGAAGTGGTCTAGAATTCGTATACCTCAGTGAGTGAGTGAGTGAGTGAGTGAGTTACACATGCGGCTGTATATATTTTAGACTCGGTTCGCTCACTGGGGGCTCTGCCCCCAGGCCCCTGCAGGGGGCTTCGCACCCAGGTCCCGTACCCGTACCGCAGGGTGGGTAGTACCCGTGGGTGACCCGAGTACTTACCTCAAGTGAAAGTGGTGTCATATTAAGTGGCCCAGAATCAACATTATACTAATACTTATACAAAAAAATAGACAAATCAGCAGTTATTTAAATATGAGGGGGTTAACAATTTAAATAGTAGAGTTTGGGAATGTGTAAGGATATTTGAGGGTTCAAGGCACATGCATGCTATATCTCATATACCCAAACAAATAATCTGCAACCCTTTCCCCTCCTAGACCTCCCGTACCACCCCACTTCCTCAACCCCTAGATCCCTAGACCATTATGGGAGGCTTCGCCCCTAGATCGATAAGGTTTAAATCATCAAATCTGTTCACATGATAAAAAATGCAAAACCTCAAAAAAATGTTTAAATTTGAAAAATCTAGCGGTATCCATGGGTGAAGGAGACGAGATACGACAAAAAGTCAAAGTTTTAGATTGTCTAAAATCCTTGGCAAGTGGAGGTATTCCGTTTATCAATAGGACCATCCGTTTGTCCGTTAGAGCTTAAATGAAAAGGCATTATTTTGGACATAATCAAAATTTCCTCCATTTTTTGTTTTGTATATGTGGTTCTGATTTAAAATTATACCTTTTTGCAATTTTCCTTGGGGTTTTAATGGACAAGCTACATGTAGGCCTAATTCCACATTTCTAGCTTATCTAGAATTACTTGAGTAAGTCGATAATGCAGTTTGTCATTTATGGAACAATTAGGGTTTTTAATTGTTTTGGGGTGTTTAATTATTAAAACATGTTAGTTTATCGACTGTTTCGTGAAGGTTAATGGGTAAACATATTGAGTACCAAATATCAAGCCTTCAAATACTAAATTAAAGTGATAGTAAATTAAAAACCACGAAAATAACCGTTGAAATTGCCTGAAATTTGAAAAATGTAGCGCTACCTAAGGGTGAAGGGAGTGAGATACGTCAAAAAGTCATAAGAACAAAGTTGTAGATCTTGCAAAATCCGTAGCCCGTGGTGGTGTCCGTTTTTCAATAGGACAATCCGTTCGGCCGCTAGAGCTCAAAAACTGTAATTTTAAAATAAGCCTTTTTTTGAGGGTTTTATATATTTTTGGGGGGGTTTAAAACAAAAAACTGTCAGTTTTAGCGATTTTCCTGGGGGTTACAAGCTATAAGCTACCTGCATGCAAAATTTCAGGTTTCTAACTTGTCTAGAAGTGGTCTAGAATTCGTATACCTCAGTGAGTGAGTCAGTTACACATGCGGCTGTATATATATTAGACTCGCTTCGCTCGCTGGGGGCTCCGCCCCCAGACCCCTGTGGGGGGCTTCGCCCCCAGACCCCTGTGGGGTGCTTCGCCCCCAGGTAGCTGTTTGGCCTCATGTTGAAGTGGTGTTGTTTCAAAAGGCCCAGAACACAATAAAACTCGGGTACCTATCTCAAATGAAAGGTGTGTCATATTAAGTGGCCCAGAACAGACATTATATTACTACTTATTAAAAAATAGACAAATCAGCAGTTATTTAAATATGAGGGGGTTAACAATTGAAATAGTAGAGTTTGGGAATGTTTAAGGAGATTTGAGGGTTCAAGGCACATGCATGCTATGTCTCATATACCAAAACAAATAATCTGCAACCCTCTCCCCTCCTAGACCTCCCCTACCGCCCCGTTATGGGTTTAAATCATAAAATCTGTTTACGTGATAAAAAATGCAAAACATCAAAACAATTTTGAAATTTTAAAAATGTAGCGCTATCTAAGGGTGAAGGAGACGAGATACGACAAAAATTCATAGAATCAAAGTTTTAGATCGTCTAAAATCCTTGGCATGTGGAAGTATTCCGTTTATCGATAGGACCATCCGTTCGTCTGCTAGAGCTAAAATAAAAAGGCAACATTTTGGACATATTCCAAATTTCCTCAATTTTTATTCTTTTATGTCGTTCTGATTAAATATTATACCTCTTTGCAATTCTACTGAGGGTTTAAATGGACAAGCTACATCTAGGCCTAATTCCACGTGTATAGCTTATATAGAATTACCTGAGTAAGTCGATAATGCAGTTTGTCATTTATGGAACAATTAGGGTTTTTAATTTTTTTGAGGTGTTTAATTATTAAAACAGGTTAGTTTATCGACTGTTTCGTGAAGGTTAATGGGTAAACATATTGAGTACCAAATATCAAGCCTTCAAATACTAAATTAAAGTGATAGTAAATTAAAAACCACGAAAATAACCGTTGAAATTGCCTGAAATTTGAAAAATGTACCGCTACCTAAGGGTGAAGGGAGAGAGATACGACAAAAGGTCATAGGAACAAAGTTGTATATCTTGCAAAATCCGTAGGTTGTGTTGGTGTCCGTATTTCGATAGGACTACCCGTTCGGCCACTAGTGCTCAGTAGTGTGCTTTTGCGGCTTTTGGCTCACTTGATTTATGGCTTCCGGTCACGTGACCGGAAGCGCTGAGTCATTAAATACGTCATCTGAGGCTGAGCCAGTGACGTAGGCGGTTTTGTGACGTAATGAGGTAAAGTTCAAGGTCACGGGGAGGGTGTTTTAAAAAAGTACTACCTCGCAAATCCGATTGTGATTCGATAGTTAATCGATAATAAATATCGAATGAAAATAATCGAATGAAACAATCGAATGATACGAATGCGAGGTAGTACTATTACAAAAACAACTTTATTTTATTAACAATGTTTGTTCTTAATTACAATACGAAGCTTCCGCCGATGTTGGTTAAAATCGAAGTTGATGATGCCGACGAGTCGCGATCATCGTGTTTTTTCCTGATGAAAGAAGGTAGATACTTCGATCCCTGCGCAGAGTCCATGTTGTTTTTTGTTGCGTAAAGTTCCAAAGATAAATCGTAACCAGATGTTATGATAAGTTTTAACTCTTCACTAAAAACCTCGAGGTCTTGGAAAGTCGCCAGATAAATGGAGTCATAATGAATACACCTAATTTTGATGGGCATTTCAAAAGAGAGCTCGATGTACACTGGTCAAGAGCTGGAGGTGTACTGACTATTCGCTAGTTAACGTTTTTGTATTAAACGAACTGTGGGGCGGACGGCAGGTGGCAGGTGGCAGCTGGTGCGAGGCAGATGGTTGCTACTACATCCACCATCATTAGTCAAACCCTATCAGAGATGACATTATTGCTTCTGCATCAGAAGGTATTGTGCTAGAAACTTCATGTACTTGTATTTCATCATTTATATTGTCAGCTTGCTCAATATTAAAAGAAGAACATGTGGAAGAAACAGTAGTGCCTTGTATTGGCGAATCCATGTGAACTATGCAAGAGCCGCAGGTATACTGAAGTGATACAAGCATGTAGGATAGACACTCGCCTTTACCCCCCACCACACCAGTTTCCCCCACCAAGTTGTCACATCGCACAGTAACTATGGGACATGCATTAGTTAGAGTCTAGCTGTGACTCTGTGAGGATCGGAGCTCCGTAACTAAAAACATTAACAATTCTTGCTTGACACTGTTTTTACGCAATCATAACAGTCACTGTGATCTAATTTATTGCATGTACTCATATGATGCATCTTGCGTAGCAGACAACTTGCTAAGATTGTTTCAGCCTGGAGTATTCTACGGCGAAATGGCACACAATCCACTAACAGCGTAGACCTTCTATCTTTACAGTCGGAGAAGTAGAAGGTGGTGGCAGGCGGACTGTTGAAGGACACCTTCGTCATATTTCTGTAAAACTGTGACATCTTTAGAATAACACAAACTCTATAGGTAGATGTTAATCCTGCAAGGGTTGAAAGTATAATGATATAGCGCTAGCGTGTATGATACCCACCCAACGTTACCTCGATATACTTTAAACTACCATATAACACACAACTACCATATAACACTCAATATTAACTAAAACGTAGAACTGATCTTAAAGCATATTATATGACATTATAAAAAAGCATAAAGCATAAAGCATTATATGACTATTGTAACACAGTTTGTACAAATGCAAATTAAATTAAAATCGACGTCCAAAACATGAACTGTTATCTGACTTATTCTCGTGACGATCGGTAGATTTCTTGGAAACCGAGTGTCGGATATAAGTACAATACCCCGTCGCCCTACTTTTATTCATTGTTCAGAGATTTATAGGGAAAGTAATTGCCTCAATGGTTTAAATTTGGATTATAACGAGAAATAGTACTTTTATATCGCTGTTTATTTGAACTTTACTAGATTTGTAGATATTTTAGAGTTCAGACGTTTAGTACATCAAACAAAATCAAAATAACATCCAAGAACTCCATTTGCTAGCCTTACAATCAAAGAATCTAATCAAATTAGTTTTTAATATAAAAGGAAAAAAACTATCGCCCTACACCTTTTTTAAAAATGTTCGTAATTTATTTTTCTTTAACACAGTGTTACAAGATTTATTGCAGTTTTACATGTTTTACCCGAGCGCCGACAAATTAATGTAACTAGTACAATGATTCGGCGTCAAGCGCTGTTAGAGCGGGCAAACAGCTTGTCAACTACGCGTGATGCTTATTGGTTTATTCAAGGTCACGCCGACTGCAGGCTCCGCCTCTAACAGAGTTCTCTGCCGCAGGGCACTGTACATTACTCACATCCTTAGACCTCAGCTTCGTAACTGAAAACTTCAATAATGTTTGCTCAACGCTGTATAATTATAACAGCTACTATGATCTAAACCAGTGCATGTATTCATGTGCTGCTTCTTGCGTACAAACAACTACTTGTTCGTCTGATCAATCCGCAAGTTGAGTATCCATTTGGTATATGTTAAACCATAACTTCGGGTCACCAGAGGAGAAGTCATCCCGGTGGTTCTGGGTGCTTACTACTTGAATTAAACCCATTGTTGATGCTGTTAACTTTGGAGAGGTTATTTCCATCAATTGTAAAAATATATTCAATTAAGAAGAGTAAAACTAAAATCATTGTATAATGAATTTTTTTTTTTACAAAAGGTGATGTAGGCCTATGCAAGTTTAATTTGACATAACCTCATAGAGGTTTTTAGGAAAAGCTATAAATTTATTAAGTTTACCTACCTTGAAATCCTATATAGTTAACTGTTAAAGATAACAATCAACTTGTTTAATAAAAAAACATCCTGATACTTGTATTGCACTGTAGCGAAAATCAACCAATAATAGTTTACTATTGGGATTATAAATAAATTAAACATTTTAAAAACTTTAATACACCAGATTTTTATAAGGTTCTGATCATATAACCTGTCATATATGTAAATAAAAACGTGTATGAATTTAATGAGTAAATTAATGTAATCTAACATTTTTTGTTATTGAAATATCATTGGAGCCCACGATTTTGAATAAGTGCAAATAAAAAACATTTGATATCGATTGTTCTTTAATGAAACTAACAAATATTTTGAAAATCAAGTTTGCTATTAAAGTTTGTACGCCAACAAATGTACGTACAACTACTCCAAAATTTAGTATTGCAGGGTAATCCTATAGTATATTTTCTTTACAAATTTAAAGTTGCAAAAAGTAGCAGCTAAAACACGAATTTTTGGATTGTGTACAATCCGCCCTTCATGGAAATATATAATATTCAAGGTTCTGGTAGGTTCCTTGAAACCTTTACTCTAAAACACTTTGTAACACATTTATTTTTAAAGATTAAGCAAAAAAAAAATCTTCACATTAAAAAAATAATCAAAACAGGAACACTGACTTACCTTTGTGTTTCTTATCCATTGTATTAATAATAAAATAATAACCTATTTGAAGAACATCACATACTGGGGTCCTACACAGCGACTAATTGACAGCGACAACTTTAACTACTAACCGGCTCCCGCATTATCTGAGTATTTGGCCTTATCTGCACTCCGCCCAATGACAATGCAATTATAATAATCATTGTTTTGACTCTTTTGACTATTTGTTTATTTATATTTTATGTCCTTTTGTTAAATAACAATATTTCTGATAGGTATTTTTGTCCAGCTAGATTATTAAAATTGCCCCACTATGCGACGTTCGACGTCTTGGCCGTATTTCACAATGATATATAATGGGGGCAGCTCACACTAAAGTAATAATACGAATACGTAAATGCAAAATACCTCAACTTGTTTAATAAAAAAACATCCTGATACTTGTATTGCACTGTAGCGAAAATCAACCAATAATAGTTTACTATTGGGATTATAAATAAATTAAACATTTTAAAAACTTTAATACACCAGATTTTTATAAGGTTCTGATCATATAACCTGTCATATATGTAAATAAAAACGTGTATGAATTTAATGAGTAAATTAATGTAATCTAACATTTTTTGTTATTGAAATATCGTTGGAGCCCACGATTTTGAATAAGTGCAAATGAAAAACATTTGATATCGATTGTTCTTTAATGAAACTAACAAATATTTTGAAAATCAAGTTTGCTATTAAGGTTTGTACGCCAACAAATGTACGTACAACTACTCCAAAATTTAGTATTGCAGGGTAATCCTATAGTATTTTTTCTTTACAAATTTAAAGTTGCAAAAAGTAGCAGCTAAAACACGAATTTTTGGATTTTGTACAATCCGCCCTTCATGGAAATATATAATATTCAAGGTTCTGGTAGGTTCCTTGAAACCTTTACTCTAAAACACTTTGTAACACATTTATTTTTAAAGATTAAGCACAAAAAAAATCTTCACATTAAAAAAATAATCAAAACAGGAACACTGACTTACCTTTGTGTTTCTTATCCATTGTATTAATAATAAAATAATAACCTATTTGAAGAACATCACATACTGGGGTCCTACACAGCGACTAATTGACAGCGACAACTTTAACTACTAACCGGCTCCCGCATTATCTGAGTATTTGGCCTTATCTGCACTCCGCCCAATGACAATGCAATTATAATAATCATTGTTTTGACTCTTTTGACTATTTGTTTATTTATATTTTATGTCCTTTTGTTAAATAACAATATTTCTGATAGGTATTTTTGTCCAGCTAGATTATTAAAATTGCCCCACTATGCGACGTTCGACGTCTTGGCCGTATTTCACAATGATATATAATGGGGGCAGCTCACACTAAAGTAATAATACGAATACGTAAATGCAAAATACCTCAACTTGTTTAATAAAAAAACATCCTGATACTTGTATTGCACTGTAGCGAAAATCAACCAATAATAGTTTACTATTGGGATTATAAATAAATTAAACATTTTAAAAACTTTAATACACCAGATTTTTATAAGGTTCTGATCATATAACCTGTCATATATGTAAATAAAAACGTGTATGAATTTAATGAGTAAATTAATGTAATCTAACATTTTTTGTTATTGAAATATCGTTGGAGCCCACGATTTTGAATGAGTGCAAATGAAAAACATTTGATATCGATTGTTCTTTAATGAAACTAACAAATATTTTGAAAATCAAGTTTGCTATTAAGGTTTGTACGCCAACAAATGTACGTACAACTACTCCAAAATTTAGTATTGCAGGGTAATCCTATAGTATTTTTTCTTTACAAATTTAAAGTTGCAAAAAGTAGCAGCTAAAACACGAATTTTTGGATTTTGTACAATCCGCCCTTCATGGAAATATATAATATTCAAGGTTCTGGTAGATTCCTTGAAACCTTTACTCTAAAACACTTTGTAACACATTTATTTTTAAAGATTAAGCAAAAAAAATCTTCACATTAAAAAAATAATCAAAACAGGAACACTGACTTACCTTTGTGTTTCTTATCCATTGTATTAATAATAAAATAATAACCTATTTGAAGAACATCACATACTGGGGTCCTACACAGCGACTAATTGACAGCGACAACTTTAACTACTGACCGGCTCCCGCATTATCTGAGTATTTGGCCTTATCTGCACTCCGCCCAATGACAATGCAATTATAATAATCATTGTTTTGACTCTTTTGACTATTTGTTTATTTATATTTTATGTCCTTTTGTTAAATAACAATATTTCTGATAGGTATTTTTGTCCAGCTAGATTATTAAAATTGCCCCACTATGCGACGTTCGACGTCTTGGCCGTATTTCACAATGATATATAATGGGAGCAGCTCACACTAAAGTAATAATACGAATACGTAAATGCAAAATACCTCAACTAGCTACACAACATAATTATTTTAGTTACAACAAAAGGTACCTAAATTAAATATGAATAGAGATAGAGAATCCCAACCTGTACTAGCGTTCAACAAAACGAGTGGGAGAGTTAATTACCTAGTAGAATGCAACCGGTGCGCAACCCATTAAATCAAGCTGTCAAGGGAACGCCCCGCGCCAGCTGTTACACGCGAAATTAAAAACCTCACTAAATCAGCCGAATTTTGTTTTTATGTCTAGAGCTGCATTACACAACAAAATACCCAACCAAATTACCCTGTGTCGGGAAAATTACCCGCGCCCTCCCGCGGCCATATAAGCGAGTGCTCCGGACAGTTCCTTACCAGTCGTCGATCTAAGTCGAGACTGCTCCCATGCAAGTGACCTGCGTATTAAAGTGCGAGGACAATTGCAGTAGCGGGGTAATGCGGGGGGAGGGCGCCCCCCTCGTAAGATCTCGCTACCTGGGTTCTCTTTCTCTCTCTTTTCCTTCTCTTTCACTCTGTCTTTTCCTGCATGTTATATTGCTGCTTTATTAGTCCGGCTATAGTAGTTAGTTTCTTCCTTGTCTTTCTTTTCTTGCATGCTAGGGTCGTTGCTTTTGCTTTCAGCTTTTGTATTTAAAATCTTCCGCATGTCTTTGCTTTTCTTAACTGTATTGTAGTATGCTGATAAAAGCGAAATTAAAACCTCATTAAACTCAGCCGAGGTAATTTCGCGTCTCCTATATAAGCGAACCATGCAGTAACTGTCATCAGTTGCTTGCTGTACAGTGGAGTGTTAACATGGTACCATCTCCACTGTTCAGTGCAACTGTCTAGTTGTTCTTTTTATAAGAACAACTGGAGAAATAAGGGGTTAATACTAAGTATGTGCACACTTTTTATTAATCCCTTATACTTTTGCATGTTGCATGTTGTATGTTTGGTTGAACTTTGCTTGCTTGTTTACTTATTTTGTATTGTAGATAGTACTAACTCCTTTCTTTAAATTACTTTAAAGTTTGGCTAGGTTATTTATACATTTTTTTTTAATTTATTAACATCTTACACACACACACACACACACACACACACACACACACACACATATTAATGACACCCTTCAACTCCATCTCCTTTCCTTGCGAGTACGGCAAGAAAACCGGCTCTCCTTAGCTTTTAAGAGTACGGCCAGCAAACCGGCTCTTGCTTTGCAGTGTTTACGGCCCGCAAACCGATCACTGCACCTTCTTTGCATACCGGATGGGGTTTCGCATTTCCCCGGTTTTCGCTAGACCTCAGTGAGAGGGGTCCTAAGGCTCCTCACTGACTCCTTTATTTTAGATTAGTACAATTTACATTTATAACTCTTGTTAATTGAAATTAATTATTCATCATACAAATATGTAAGATACCCTTTAACTCCATCTCCTTTCCTTGCGAGTACGGCAAGAAAACCGGCTCTCCTTAGCTTTTAGGAGTACGGCCAGCAAACCGGCTCTTGCTTTGCAGTGTTTACGGCCCGCAAACCGATCACTGCACCTTCTTTGCATACCGGATGGGGTTTCGCATTTCCCCGGTTTTCGCTAGACCTCGGTGAGAGGGGTCCTAAGGCTCCTCACCGACTCCTTTATTTTAGATTCGTACAATTTACATATTTGTTTGACTTTATATTTGTAAAATAATAACTCTTCATTGTGACTTGAACTTTAGCCAGACTTTACTGTAAATTATATCTACTTCCCTTTAGGTTTCCGGGGTGTGAGATTCTGTCAAATCTCACACCCCACCCCCCATTTTGATCAGAAACGACCTTGACCCAGTTAGAAGATGTGGTAGAAGGGGTGATCACAGGCGGGGAATATATCAGTTTGTGGTTATAGTGAGAATCACTTACTGCTCTATTCCCCGTTTTGGTAATATAATCAGACGGCTTGACCCACTTGCATGATGGGTATTAAAGCGCGATGTTGCAGAGTCAATAATCACTTTGGTTGTGAACTGCATCAATAGAGCATCTACCATGGTATACCTCCACTATATTAACTCTACTACTAAAGCGGATATCTTTACCCAGCGTGTATACCAACTGCTTATGGAGTATCATGATGTTAAGGTCAAAGGATTGGGTATTCGTAAAACTGAAGAGGTAAAAATAGATGTGGAACCAAGTCGGCGCAGATCTTGGTGGTAGTAGCAAATACTCCAGCGAGGACCTGGAGGACTGACGTGGAGAAGGGTTTCTTGTGAACAGCTGTTGCACAAGAGTCAGTCGACCCTAAGCCCTAGGAGAAATCCTATGTCGATGGGTTGCCGAAGCGCTTAAAAATGAGCTCAAGTCACGTCGCCTCAGCGCGAGCGAGTCCACCATGTACTCAAAGAGACTGCAGTAGGACCTTTGACCATTTTTCGTTTTGGTCATATATTACATACAAATATTAATATGAAAATTGATGACTAGTTTTGAGATTTTAATACATTTATAATAACTTATTTTAAAATTAATTGTTTATTAAAAGTTATTTAAAATTAAAATTTCCTGGACATTACCACTTTTTTGTTAAATGGATATTTTCTATCATTTAGTCTACCAAACTCAAATCTAAAAGCAACGCCAAAAATGAATTAAAATAGTTTTTTGCTGATTTAAGATCAACATTTACTAAAAATCACAATTTTACTGGTATAAGCATTTAATCAATAAAATTGTAAACAAATTATAAGAATGTAGGCTTATTACATTATTTTTGACAAATAATAAAATAATTTCAGACATTCACTGCAAAGGCAATGTAAATCTTATTTTGTATTAAATTTTTTTGAAGAAAACACTCTTTTGTTTTTATACAATTTTTTAAATCCAGTAATTTTAAAATTGAAAAAGATAGGAAATATAAGAATTAGTGTTAATAAAATAAGGGAGCACCAAAATAAATAATCTGTTTGGCCCAAAATATAAGTTTTCTTTAATTTGGCTTGCATTAAAAATCAAAGATGAATATATGAAACAAATATTTGTATAATTATTATGACATCGTAACAATGAGTTAATAACAAATTTGCGAGGGTCATCCAGAACGTAAAGAACGTTTGCTTACTGCATCTATCACAGCTCCCCCATCACCACGATTGCGTGTGTGGCAGGCCACTCACCTCCCCACCAAAGTATGAGCCGAGTCTTGTTGCTGCGCAAGTTCGTTTCTTATGTCACGTGTCTTATGTCTACAGCAATTCAAAATGACAGTGGGAATCGAAAATCCTGCCAAATGTGAGATATACAGTGTTATTTGGTTTCTGAGTTAAAAAATTCCCAGCCCCCAGACCAAAGATATTTTTAGAAAAACACCAAAGAAAGTTTATGGTGAACGTGCACACAAGACTTCAAGTCGAGTCTTCAGGGAAAAAGGGTGCACCAGGTTTAATGAAGGAAAATCCATTGTGCACGACGAGGATTGGAGTGCCAGGTCATTGCTCACTAAAGGTAATTTAAAAGAATGACTTGAGGGAAAATTTGAGGAAGACACTTGCTAAAAATCTTAGCACATTATACATAAATTTAAAATATCATTTTTTCACTTTCTCCATAAACATTCTTTGGTGTTTTTCTAAAAATGTCTATAGTCTGGACATTTTTTAACTCAGAAACCGAATAACACTGTGTATCTCACATTTTGTGGGAATTTTAATTGCCACCGCCATTTTGAATCGCTGTTGAAATAAGACAAGTGACCATACAGCATTGAGACTCGGCTCATACTTTAGTGGGGAAGGACTGGACTGCCACACGGTGATAGGGGAGCTGTGCTAGGTGCAGTAAGCAAACCTTCCTTACTTTTTGGATGACCCTTGTAATTTATTCCCTTGACCTCAATTTAGAAACTAAACACTCGAAAGCACAATAAAACTATTCTATGTTCTTATGTACATCTCATAGCCTCTCATGGTTTGGAAACATTTATAATATATCTAATATATTAATATGTATACAAATAAAATTATAATAAACCTACGATAATGTGTTTTTGAATGTCCTTAGTGCCCTGGAAATTCATGATTTTGTAATGGAAATGTCCTGGAATTTTCTGGGAATTTCGTTTTCAAAAACTTGTGGGAACCCTGAATAATACCCCCGTCGCAGCAAACCTGCGTACTCAGCGAATTTCTAATGTATTTATATGTTTCTCACTCCTACATAAAGCCACTTACCAAGTTTCACGAAAATATATTTAAAAATGAGTGATTTATAACATTTTATTTATTCTCCATAAGAATAACATTAGGACTGAGTACGCAGGTTTGCTGCAACTAGGAAAATAAGAAATGAGTTTTTATGCAATTATCAATATAACTGAACCAGGTGAAGCTACATTACCAAGTTTTATTAATTTATGTTCATAATTAAGGGAGATATAAAACTTTACATATTCTCCATAAGAATAACATTAGGGCTGAGTATGTAGGTTAGCTGCTACGGGGATTATCAACAACAAATTGATTTTTTGTAAAAATATCAATATACCAGTACAACATGAAGCCATATACCAAGTTTCATCAATTTCACCAAGATTCATAAATAATCGAGATATCAAATTTTATTTATTCTCCATAAGGATAACATTGGACAACGTACAGTGTTTAGCACTTTGAATATCTCTGCAACGGTTGGACGTGAAATCACAATTTAAACACGAAAATGATTGTTTTGTGGAGCTGAAGTGATTGGTAAAAGCAAATGTTAAGATTAAAGTAAAATTAACTGAGGAAAAGCCAAAAACCTTTTTCCCATAAGATTAACATGGGAGATTTTATGAGCAGGTTTTTTGTATTTTTTCCGCAACCACTTAACCTAGGTTAATAATTCAAAATACTATATTATTTGTTTTTTTAAGCTCTATAACATGGTCAAAACCAAAATTAAGTTTTTTAAAAATTTTAGGGTAAAAAATGCAAAAAACTGATTTTTGGAAAATTTAAAACTCCCATAAACCCCCCTTCCCATGGTCCGAATTTTCTGGTTTTTGAACTTAAAGTCATAAATGTCACCTTACACATTTGAGCCAAATTTCATCGAAATCGGACGTTTTTTACTCAAGTTATTGTATTCACGGACACATATATATATATATATATATATATAT
Source organism: Allygus modestus (assembly GCA_963675035.1). NCBI lineage: Eukaryota > Metazoa > Arthropoda > Insecta > Hemiptera > Cicadellidae > Allygus > Allygus modestus. The sequence continues at coordinate 125,439,648 of OY776113.1, forward strand.
ATATATATATACGTATATATAAATTTGAACGAATAGTGTTTTTGGCTTCTGGGGACCTCAAAACAAAAAGTTATCATGGTCTCGGGCTTAAGTCTTACCATGAGACCTATGGTAATAGCTTCTTCCCTATAGGGGAAATTCGCTAAAAAGAATTACAAAACCGGTGCAACTGGCAGTCTGTATTGGTAGAACAGTTCCAGATTGGGAACAGCTCCAGTACCAGATTCTGGGGACACTGACATAGAAACAGGCCCAGGAATGCTAAGGAATAAAATAAAGAGCAGGTACACCAAGCAGTCTGCATCGTTGGAAGAGTTCCGGATGGGGACCAGCTCAAGTACCAAGTTCTGGGGGCACTGATGTAGAAACAGGCACAGGAATACCACAAAAAAGAGGAATACAAAACAGGTGTACTGGCACTGTATTGGTGGAACAGTTCCGAATCAGGAACAGCTCCAGTACCAGATTCTGGGGTCGCACTGACATAGAAACAGGCCCAGGAATGCTAAGGAATAAAATAAAGAGCAGAATGCATTAAAATTACAAAGCAGAATGCATCGTTGGAAGAGTTCCGGATGGGGACCAGCTCAAGTACCAAGTTCTTGGGAAACTGACGTGGAAACAGGCACAGGAATACCACAGACTATAACAAAGAGGAATAAAAAGCAAGTGCGACCGGCAGTCTGTATTGGTAGAACAGTTCCGGATAGCCAACAGCTCCAGTGCCTGATTCTGGGGACATTGACGTAGAAACAGGTCCAAGGAACGCCACAGAATACAAAAAGAGAATTACTAAACAGGTGTAACCGCCACTTACAAACTTTCACTAATGAGAGTCCCACCCTTGTTTTGTTGTACAGTTTTAATTTTTTTAAGTTTTATTTAAAGGAAGCTTAATCAAATTCTTTGTCTGGGGCAGCATCCAATTTGTTCCTGTGATAGTTTTTTTTTTCTTTAATTTGTGCGACAAAAAGCTCTTTCTAACAGTGCAGAGGATCAGACAGGTTACAGATCCTAAATTTCTAAAAAGGCAAACGTTAATATTCACTGTTTAATATTCAAGTCTAACCAAAAGTTAATATAATGCTTTTTGTTGAAAGCTAGTTTTTAAATGGTTGCCGGTATAAATTTCAATAGTACGTTGGTGCAATCCGTCTTTTAATCTTAGTAATTTTTATAATTTTCAAACTAATTAAAAATATTTTAATTGTTATTTACAACTTAGTTATTAACACATATCCACCATTACACACTTCTCCATGCGAACCACCAAGCGATTCATAACAAAGACCTGGGGTTCGCGAACAGAACCGTTGCTTTAGATGATTTTTAGCAAAATAAATGCAGAAACAAGAAAGATTTTTATTTGTCTGTTTCAAAATACGTGCAAGACTATTTGAATATTTAGCCTACAAAATCAGCTTGTGTGATTAATTTACTTGTTAAAGACTTTAAATCAAGCCCAAGACCACCAGATAATTATATGTGCCAAATTTTGTGGTTGTAGGTGTAGTGGTTTGGCCTGAGGGATGATCGGTTTTTAGTATTCCATAAGAATAACACTGGATGGTACTTTGACTTCCCATGGGGCGGAGCCCTAAGGGAATTTCTTAAATTCATTTCTTAGTTGTTACCTATGCTATGGAAAGAGTATATGCGCCAAATTTTGTGGTTACAGATGTAGAGGTGTGGCCTGGGGGATGATCGGTGTTTCGTATTTATAGATATAGATTTAGTTCAATAGTCTGTGAGGTAATGTACGTACACTAGCATATATTAAGATGTACAGCTGTTTGTTTGTGATGTGTAGCAATTATGTTCTATATTCTGTAATTATATATAAAAATCAAATTATAGTTTTGCCTGTACATATAGCTAACAGTCCTGATATTATTTTGACTTATTTTATCAGAAAAGTCTAAATTAGTGTTTTTTTTTCCTTGTCTGATATGGGTCAGAATTTAACCACTTTGCAAAAAAAGGATTTACTGAGTTAGTCAAATTATTTCCCCATTGTCTTGTGGAATTGCAAAAAGTATAATTGGACTTATGGATATTCTGATATTTACGGACATTTTGTATATATTCACCATAATAACTGTAAATAAATTCAAAAATAATCCGGGGTTATGCCTTCAAAATTCCTGTCAATTAATGGGTTACAGGCTAGTATTAACCAAGTATTTTATAGGCTAAATATTTAAGAGAACTAAGACCAGGTTACATTTTATAAAGAAAATAAACTTTTATGTTGGCCGATTTAATGTTAGTGTTAAGAAAGCAATGTCAGTTATTTACTAGCAGCCCGTCGCGGCTTCGCTCGCGATCAGAGTACAATGTTATGTTTGAGAAGTTAGTTACAATTATTATTGTTAAAGCACCTGGGAGACCGAGCTTTGCTCGAGAAGCCAGTCAGTTTGTCAAAAATGCCTTGAGTTATTTGCTTGTTTCTTGTCGTTTGGACATGTCAGCTTTATATTTAATCTTCAGTTGTAATGGTTCTCGCAATTTATACATAACCTAATCATGTATATTTAAAGTTATGTATTCATTGGTTCTAATCACTATCATCACAAAAATCACATGATACTTTACCAATTAAATGTTATTTTTACACTTGATTGGTTGCTTTTGAACAGCTGTTACGATTATTTAGTTTTTATTTACAATTTTTAACCAATACCACAATGTTAGTTTTTCAAATATCGTTCTATACAATACTAAATAATTTTCTATGGATGAGTCCTGATTTGAACACATTTAATAATCCACAAATTCCATAGTTCCAATATTTGGAGAGCCTTAAAGCAACGTAAAGCATTTAGGGAGCATGAGTTTGCGCAAAGGTTTTATTCTGATGTAATAACTATCCTCCTAACAAATGTATGCTCAATATGTCCAGTTAACTACTAACGTCAGTGTTGATTAAATTAAAATTTTAAAGGCCGACGGAGCAGATAAGTCCCAAAGGACATACGGGATGGGAAGTATAGCCCTATTTCTAACTATAGTTTGTTGCCTGTTGTATTTCTACCAAAATTTCCTCGATCAGTCTAGTAAGTATACAATTAACATGGCAATGTTGAAGGTCGTTAGGGTCAAGCCTCATTGGAACGGGAATAATCCCGCATAACTAGTTTTTGGGATGGACCATCTTCTTCCAAATATCTGCTCAATAACTCCTGCATTAATGGTGGACTTAAAAACACAGAAAATATTTAGTATTATAATCACAATGAGCTTTAAATACCATGTTGCAAGGGCTTATGTATTTTGTACACAATGATTCATGCCATTCCGTTATTTTATATGGGTTATTATACCTTTGTAGAGTAGTAAAGTAGACGTGTTTCCTCCATTCTGTGATAAAATATAATTGGCTGACTAAATGCTCATCAGAACAAATATGTAGCAGTGCCGGACAAAGGGGCATAACCTTAGTGATGTCCTATGATTTAAAACAACCAAAAGGTGTCCTCCTTCACACAAAAATAGGCAAAATACTTTATTTAATTCAGTACAGTATTTTTTTTTGGAAACACGGAACCAATCTGGCTTATAAACAGGCAGACGGATAAACAAATGTTAACAACAATTTAAATATCTCCGCTGAATACAAAATTTCACTGCTGAAAGGAATGTAGAATCAACACTTATTTTATTTAAATAGATGAATAATCTCCTTCCCTGTAACATCTGGTATTGCTAATAACCTGTCCAATGTCCATCATTGATGAACGAAGTTTTTTTTTTTTTTTTTTTTTTTTTTTTGTTTTTTTTTATAACTTTATTTAACTTTACAATCTGTTCTTAACTAGTTTGAACAATGAGTAAATAATTTGTGAGATATAATACAGAAAATAACGTTAAAACTTGAGCTAGTTGCTAACCACTATTAGAGCTAACAAAAATCACTAAACAAATCTGAAAGGCAGGTCCAAGATTGTGGATCGTTTCAATCTGTACACAGCGGTTGAATTGTCGAGCAAGTTCATAGCAAGATGATTCGGGTGGTTTTCTAATTTGCCAATATACTTTGTACTGAACCTAGTGACCTCTTCTTTAACTGTTGGGATATTTAAGTCATGATGCAGCGTTCTATTGGATACAAACCAAGGTGCTTTGGCAATTTTTCTTAGCATTTTTGATTGGTACCTTTGGATTATCTCCACGTTTGAGTTACTCGCAGAGCCCCAAAGTTGCACACCATAAGTCCAAACTGGCTTTAAAATAGTTTTGTATAACAATAATTTGTTTTCCAAAGTTAGTTTTGATTTAATTCCGAGTAGCCAATTTAGTTTGTTTGCTTTTAAATTTAGTTGCTGTCTCTTCATCCAAATGTGAGTTGTCCACGTTAGTTTAGTATCAATATGCATACCTAAATATTTAACTTCAGTTACTTGAGGTAGTTGATTGTTATATATTGTTACTGGAGGACAAGAATTTTGGTTTAAAGTAAAAGTTATATGAGCTGATTTATTTTCGTTTATTTTTATTCTCCATGTCTTAAACCAGTTTGTAATTATGTCCAAGCTTTGTTGCAAGTGGACAGAAGCTTGAGCTGGGTCAGTATTAACGGATAAAATTGCAGTGTCATCTGCAAAAGTTGCAATTTCAGTATGCTCACTTCCTGGGAGATCTGCAGTGTAGAGGATGTATAAAAAAGGTCCAAGTACACTTCCTTGAGGATTCTATAGGATGCAGTTGAGTAATATAATCTTGATATTTAATTTGAAAAGATCTATCCGTAAGATATGACTTTAATATAGGGAAAAGAGAATGTGGTAGATACTTCTTAATTTTGTACAACAAGCCAGTATGCCATACCTTATCAAACGCTTGGCTGACATCTAAAAAGGCAGCCGAGCAGTAGTTTTTATTTTCTAAACACTGTCGTACTATGTCAACTACCCTGTGGACTTGTTCTACTGTACTGTGTTTCTGCCTGAAACCAAACTGGTGGCCAGGAATCACTACATGTACATCAATCAGAGTTTGTAACCTTTTGAGAAGAAGTTTTTCAAATACCTTTGATATGACTGGTAAAAGACTTATAGGTCGGTACGAATTCAGTTGGTTTAGAGGTTTCCCTGGTTTTGGTATGACAATTAACTGAGCTTTTTTTAAATTGAACAGGAATGCAATCTAATCTCAAAATAGCATTAAATAATACAGTTAAGAATATTATACCTTTTCTTGGAAGTTCCTTCAACAATTTTCCTGTAATTAAATCGTAGCCAGGAGATTTATTAGGATTAAGCTCGTTGGTTATGACTGACCGAATTTCAGATGGTTTAAATTTTCGTAACGGAAAATCAAGTTGAAGTGGAGAATCTAGAAACTCTTGTAATTCCTCTTCGTTGTCAATTAAAGCATCGTTCGGTTTGAAAACATTTGAAAAGTATTGTGCAAATGCTTCAGATTTTTCAGTATTACTTTTTGCCCAGCTTCCATCAGATTTCAGAATAGGTGAAATGGATATTTTGGGTCGCTTCATCCTTTTCGTGGCCTTCCATAGCGAATAGTCTGTAGCCTCGGTAGCTGTCAGAGATTGGGTGTACTCTTCAAACCACTGGTTTTTCGTAATGAACAATAGTCTTTTTAAATGTTGAGCTGCTCTATTAAAATTTGCCTTGTCCAATGGATTCCTGCTATTTTGCCATATCCTTCTTAGTCTCCTTTTTTCAGCGATCTTTTTCTTGATATAAATAGGGTAGTTAAGTCCTGATTTGGTAAATTTTGAATAATGGGTTGCGGGCGTAGACGAATTTGCAGAATTTTTAAGGCAATCGATAAAGTAATCTACAGCATGTTCTAAATTTTCAACACTATGCAGTTGGACATTTAAATTTATATTTTCATTTATTAATTGGCGAAATTTGTTCCAATCAGTATTCTTGCTGTACAAAGTTTCTCTCGGCAATTTTTGAAACACTTCCGTTTTAACGATTAGTATAATCGGCGAATGATCAGAGGATAGGTCGAGACAGGATTGGATTTCTGTGTAATTTTGGTTAATGCCTTTTGAGACAAAAAAGTCTAATAAATCCGGTATTTTTCGCATATCAGTTGGCCAGTATGTAGGTTCGCCTGAGGAAAAATGATTGAAATGGTTATCATTTATAACCCTTAAAAGTTGACGACCTCTTGGTGTGGCCAATCGTGAACCCCACTCTTGATGCTTAGCGTTATAATCACCACCTGCAATGAATTTATTACCGAGGGTGTTAAAAAATTGTTCAAAGTGTTCTTTAGTTATAACATGTCTTGGGGGACAATAAATAGCGGAAAATGTAATAGGACCTAACCAATCTTCTACAACAATGCTCGAAGCTTGAAGATAATCGTCTCTAAAGCTGGGTAGTTCATAATGCTTAATCGTGTCTTTGACTAAGATGGCAGTACCCCCATGGGCCGTGTTGTCTGGATGGTTAGTAAAGTACAGTGAGTAATTTGGAATTTTAAAATAACTTCTGTCCGTGAAGTGAGTTTCTGAAATAAGTAAGACGTCTAATTTGTGTTGAGTGATAAATAACTGAACCTCTTGGCTATGCTGAGCCAAGCCATTGGCATTCCATAAAGCAATTTTCAGAAAAATATTCATTTTAGGCGAGAAACAACAGTAGTTAACAGATTAAGTAGAGTGCTAATCTGTTCCGCTTGTTTGGATAAAATACTTTCGAAGCGCAAAAACGAGTTTTGGATTATTTCAGATAAGTTTTCCGAGTCTTTGATTTGCTCGTTATGTTTATGTTCTTTTGAGGTAATATCTTCATTTCTGTTTCGCGCAGCTTGTGCAAAAGTTAGCCCTTCAGTTACTAAACTGCTGTTACTGGACTTGTTAAGTTTATCTTGAGTTTGACTTTGAGGATCAACACTTCCTTGGTTGGTTCCTAGAGATTTTTTCCTAAGAGGTGGGAATTGTTTTACCTGTATTTCCCTATACACAGGACAACCTTTATAGTTCGCCGGGTGCTCACCAGAGCACAACACACATGTAGGGGGTGCTGTTGTCGGTTTAGGACAGACTTTTGTGTCATGTTCTTGAGTGCACTTGACACAACGAAACACATTGTGACAATAGGATTTAGTGTGCCCATATCTTTGGCAACGTTTACATTGGACAACCTCTTTCTTTTTATTAGGTGGTTCAAACAAAACTTTAGCGTTTAGCAAATATTGAATTTGGAAGATATCTTTGTTGTGTACGTCAGGTTCTAGGTCAATGAAAAAAAGTGACATTGGTTTTTTTGTGAATCTATTCTGCACATTACTTAGATGTCTTACCTTGTGGCCGCGTTCCTCAATTGCGGTTTTCAAGTCGTTGATGCATGTCGAGTAGTGCATGTTCTTCAAGACGACCCTGTATGCCCGTTCCTATTTTAGCTGGTATGTATGAAAACTTACGTTCAAGTCCGTGAGGCCTCTTACGATTTTCCGGTAAGTGTCTGAGTTTGAAGGAAATAGTTTAATCCTGTCTTGATTGAGACATTTGTAAGAGTATCCAGTGTTGGATACCATTGAGTCTAGAGCTTTAATCATTGGCGTTACATTGGTCACTCCGGGGAGGAAGATAGGAGGTGGTTTTGACTCCTTAGTTGGACTGGTAGCCAAGTTTTCATCGTCCATTGAATTTTCAAGATTCGAGGACAGCGGTTCGTAGTTGTTTTTGAGTGGGATATGGACATTAGATAATCGCCCGTCTACCGCACTGAGACCATTGCGATGGCGCTTTTGATCGTGATCTGGTGACGAAGTTAGATTTCTCTTTGTGTTTCTTGTTACTACAGTTTGCCAATTTTCCATTGAATGTTCATTATCAGAACTACGTCCATCGGAGAGTTCCTGAGTATTTGATAACGTCAAATCGGCACTAGAATTGGTCTTAGACGAGGAAATATAGTTATGGTCATGTAAGTTCACTGCCATAGTTGGTAATAACAAATAACTAACCTAAAAAAAAAGCAACAGAATAATAAAGTTTGCTGAACAAATATTCAAACGAAGAACACACTCTGACTTGTTACATGATTAAGTTCATCACTTTAAAACGAATAAGAACACTAAATATTACAAAATTAAACAAAAATAATTAAAAGATTGATTATTTTTCAGGAGAAAAATAAAAACGTGTATCTTAGTTTACATCCAACAGCTGATATGATGAACGAAGTGAATCACTGTATCGATGAAGAAGTTTCAGTGGCCGTGTGTGGGTGTGTGTGTGTGTGGGTGTGTTATCGAAATACTAAATAACTGTAAAACATTTCTTAATGAAATTTTGAAGGAGTCATTTGGGATACCAAAGGGATGTTTTAACACAGCATTTGTATTTTATTTTGGATTATTAATAATTATTAAAACTAATTTTAATGTTTGATATTCAGTAGTTGAATTGGTTTTCGTAGTAAGCTATTGACTATGGTTGTCTTTAAAATGTCAGCTGGGATTTATCTGTGCTTCACTTGGGGGATTTTTATCCCATATATGGGAATATTTTGACTGCTTGTGGGATAAAATGGGATTGTGGGATAAAGTGGGATTTTTTGTAAATCGGCATTACGTCTGCTAGTTAGCTTACAACTTACGACCAGAGCACCTTAGCAGTAGCACTTCTAGTGGATTTTCTCGCCGTACTGGCAGTTGCGGGGTTTCCCATTTTTTAACCTCGCTGTCCGCACCTATTATGATTTTTTAAACGTCACGAACGAACACTGAATCATGTCAATTTCGCTGGCCGAGCCATGTTGGAATTAACAAGCAAACTATTTGCCATTATTTAGTACCTACTTCGTACTCTTTAGTACTACCATTAAAAATATTAGTACATCTCACGTAAAAAAATTATTTAATTTAGTTAATTCACCGTATCATTTAAACTATGTCGCATTGCTCAAAATCCTTTGAGGTACTAAAATGTAAAATACCTATAGGTAATTAGTAGATTTAAATAAGATCTATCTAACGGTATAAATATTGTACTAATACATTATTCAATAATCATATAATATTTAACATTTGAATCGAAAGCTCCGATTGTTGTAATTGATTGTTCCAAACAAAATGAATCTGTAAAATCGTCTAGTGTTGATATAAAAATAGAAATGGAATTTCAAGAAAACGTACCTGCAAATACATCTGCGTATTGTTTAATTTTGCACGATAAAATTGTTACATACACACCGTTGACCGGTATTGTAAAGACAGTATTGTAAAACGTTGTACCACCACCGGCACCGCCACAGTCGCTAACCTATAAATAGCGGAGCAACAATGCAGGTCTTCAGTTGATCGTCTATCGTCGCATGGGTAACATCTTCTACAAAATGAGTTCTCCATCTGTTGTACAAGGTGATGCAGAGGTAGCACCGTTATTGGAATGTGATAATACTAGTGAAGCAGAAATCATCAAGGAAATAACTGCATTTTTAAAGTTTGGTAAAAGAGATAGAGAGGAGGAAAGTAATGCAGACCCATCAAAGGTAGTACCAAAGAGGAAGAAGAAAGTTGAAGAAAATATTCCTCCTCACATTTTAACTGAAGTTTTTTTGCGAATCTTTTACCCCATCTCAGCATGCATCAGTAAAAGTGTATCAGTTGGATTGATGAAATCATTGGATTATTCGCCTACAGTAATACTACACCATGGAACAAAAAAGGTTTTATTTTCGCAAAATGCTTGGGAGTCATTTTTGAAACATGTACATTTAATAGAATGTTATTTAACTAACAGTTTGTGTGGAAGGAAAACACATATTCGACTTTTGGATTGTGACAATGAAATCGATATTGTTAAACATCGCGGACAACTACAAGTGCGAATTAGAGACTTGACTCAACATGAAAATAAGATTCTACTATCACGTGAAGAATTCTACGTTTTAAACTATGCAACAGAACCTATTACAAGGTACATGAGACAGTTGGTATTTGCAAGCGCTATTATTAAAGAATATTTGGTCGATACTTTGGAAAAACAACCTTATAGCACCATCGTGTACGGACCTGTGGATACATCTATTTTTAATAGAATACCTCATGAAGTTTGCATGTGGAGAAAGTTAAAGGATTTTGAACCACTTGTAGAAATCGCTACAGAAGCTACAGAAGAAACAACACAGGAAGAAGAAACAAAGAAACAAGAAGAAGAAGAAGAAGAAAACGAAACACAAGAAGAAGAAGTTAAAAAAGACTAAAGTTTGACTTAGTAAAGAAGAACACACGTGGGGTAGGCCTATTGGGGACGGTGTCCACGTTAAATATACACCAACGCGCCTGCAACTGTACGGCCTGGTATTTAACCTACCGTGGTGTGGAAAACAGTTTAGTTGATCGTTAGGTGCCATGATGAGCGGAGGGGATGAAGAAGTGAGTGTAAAGCCTTGTGTAATAGAATTTCAAGCATTTCGAAATAATGATGATAGGTTTATTATCAAGGAATTAGTAATTTTAGACTTGCTTACATTTGTAGCCTACCCATTTACGTTTGAAGCTCCTTTTTCTTTTAACAAACTTAACGCCAAAGCAAAAATTACAAACAAATGGATAACAAACTACTTTCATCACATACACTGGTATGAAGGTTTTATAAGCTACAGTAATCTGCACAGTATTATGTTTAACTTTTGCAAACAATATTCGCATATATACACAAAAGGATTAGAAAAAAAGAATTGGATACAAAAGTACACGCACGGTTATGTTTTCGATATAACTATCAGTAAGGATTTTAACATTAATCTCGGAAATATTTGTGTCGCTGCAAAAGATCTTAAACACGGTCAAACAAACTGTGCATTGTACAACGCATATCGTTTGGCTGCTTACTTGAAACAAACGCAGAAATGTGGTGGGGGTAGCGGGGCCTATAAATACGAGGAGACAACACCGCCCCAGCACGAGTATTATTCGAGACTCCGAAGAGGCAACATCACAGAAGACACCACAACTACTGCTGACGAAGATGGCATCACAACAGTTTCTACAAACACTGGTTGATCAATTCAACACTCATTCAAAATCCGACCTTCTGCTAACTAAAAAGTGTTCAGAACTAAAAGAACAAAAACACTACATTATTCATAACATCAAGAAAGTGGAAACCACACATGGAGAAGCAATTCTAGTTTCATTGAGCGAAGGACCTTTCACTCCAGGAGATGAGCCGAAGTTTCAAGTATTTCTTCCAAAACGATTTGTTCAACTGCTACAAAATGAAGATTTGCGAGATATTCAACCGGGGATGTTGTATTTGGTATCACACGGTGTAAGCGGCAACAACTCGACGGAACTCACTCTGCACATCACGCATCCTTGTACATAATGTCTCTGTTTGTATTTCTCTGTTTGTATTTCTAGTCATTAATGTTAGACTTAAGCTTATTGTATTGTAAGATGTTTGTTTAATAAAGAAAAGAAAAAAAAAGAAAAACAGCAACACAGCAGTATATTATTTTATATACTGCTGTGTTGCTTTTTTTAAAAATTCAAACGGATGACCTTGAACTTTTATTCAGGGTTAACTTATGAAGAGGTATAAAAGAGAGGGGAGCAGTGAAGTTAGTCTCAGTCTTGTCTAACACACGCTGCAGCTAACATGTCGGTGCCACCGATGAACAATTTATCATTCGATAACAATTTGAATACATATTGTTGCGAGTTACAATGTTTTAAAATACCAGGCGATCAAGTTGACGGGAAAGCTTGTCGTAAGTGCAGGTGTTTCAGCTATTGCATATGTAGATGTAAAACGTATCAAATGAACCGACAAGATAAATTACAAGAATTACGCCGACGGATTGCATTACTGTGGCGGCGAATGTAGTAGCAACCATCTGCCTCGAACCAGCTGCCAACTGCCATCTGCCGTCCGCCATCTGCTCCGCCCCACCACACTTTTACCCCCACCATTTTGTTTGATACCAAAACGCTAGCTAGCGAATAGTCAGTACACCTCCGGCTCTTGACCAGTGTACATCTAGCTCTCTGTTGAAATGTCCATCAAAATTAGGTGTATTCATTATGACTCTATTCATCTGGCGACTTTCCAAGACCTCGAGGTTTTTAATGAAGAGTTAAGACTTCTCATTGCGTCCGGTTACGATTTATCTTTGGAACTTTACGCATCAAAAAACAACATGGACTCTGCGCAGGAATCGAAATATCTACCGTCTTTCATCAGAAAGCGAAGTGATGGTCGCAACTCGTCCGGATCAACAACATCGATGACAACGAACAACGGGGAACTATTGTAAACATGAATTATTGTAAATAAAATAAAGTAATATTTGTAATATGAATTATTGTAAATAAATTAAAGTAATATTTGTAATATGAATTATTGTAAATAGAATAAAGTAATATTTGTAATAGTACTACCTCGCACTCCTATCATTCGATTGTTTCATTCGATGGTTTTCATTCGATATTTCTTATCGATTAACTATCAAATCACAATTGGATTTTACGAGTGCGAGGTAGATTTTTTTAAAAAAACTTCACCGTGACCTTGAACTTTGAACTTTCCCTCATTACGTCACAAAACCGCCTACGTCACTGGCTCAGCCTCAGATGACGTATTTAATGACTCAGCGCTTCCGGTCACGTGACCGGAAGCCATAAATCAAGTGAGCCAAAAGCCGCAAAAGCACACTACTGTGCTCAAAAACTATAATTTTAAAATAAGGCTTTTTGGGGGGTTTAAATATTTTTTTTAGGGGGGTTAAAATAAAAAATTGTCAGTTTTGGCGATTTTCCTGGAGGTTACAAGATATAAGCTACCTGCATGCAAAATCTCAAGTTTCTAGCTCGTCTAGAAGTGGTCTAGAATTCGTATACCTCAGTGAGTGAGTCAGTTACACAAGCGGCTGTATATATGTTAGACTCACTTCGCTCGCTAGGGGCTCCGCCCCCAGACCCTGTGGGGGGCTTCTCCCCCAAGTCCCTGTCGTAGTACCTATGGCACATGGTTTAATTACGCTAATAATCCGAGGTCCTAAGTAAACTCAAAATGTAAAGTAGACTTATTGAGTGAACAAATTTAGGCCTAGCAGTACAAAATTAGAGTATGCAACAATTTAAAAATCGCTCCGCCTCCCCCAAGGCCCCTGTTTGGGGTTTCGCCCCCAAGTCCCTGTCGTAGTGCCTATGACACATGGTTTAATTACGCTAATAATCCGAGGTCTTAAGTAAACTCAAAATGTAAAGTAGACTTATTGAATGAACAAATTTAGGCCTAGCAGTACAAAATTAGAGTATACAACAATTTAAAAATCGCTCCGCCCCCTCCCTAGGCCCCTGTGGGGGGCTTCGCCCCCAGGTCGCTGTTTGGCCACAGTTTAATGTAAATTGGTCCAAATTCTATTTAAGACCTAAATTCTACAACTGTTCCAAGGCTTTGATTATTTTTAAGGGTTTAACCTATAAAATCTGGCCATATGCCTGTTGATGAATACTAATTGGTATGGAGACGTAGTATGTTAAATTTTAAGCCTCCATGTATTACCTAAGTGCTTGAAAAAATTATACCCTTAACTGATGTATGATGTAGCCTTTAAAAGGCGTATTTTTAACCTTATGAGAGATACGACCACCGTTAACAACCTGAAATACTATGACTTTGGGTAACTACAAGCCTTCTGCAACAAATATGACATGATTTATAAGAGATTTTACCCTCGACAGAGTGCAACATAAAAATGTACCCAAAAAACACGAAAAGTCTACAAGAGCTCAAAAACTGTGATTTTTTGGGTGTTTAAGATACTTAATCTGGGCGTGGGAGTATTGCTTGGTACTAATTGTAATGTAGGAATACTGTGTGATAAGTATTAGGCCTCTAAGTTCTATATTAGAGCGACAAACCATTAAAAACCACGAACAAATCTATGAAAAAAGTTTAAATTTTAAAAAAAAACTAGAGCTATCTAAGGGTGAAGGGGGTGGGATACAGCAAAATGTTATAGGACTAAAGTTGTAGTTCGTCTAAAATCCGTGGCACGTGGTGTTCTTCGTTTTTTGATAGGACAACCCGTTTGGCCGCTAGAGCTCAAATAAAAAATACATTTTGATTTTTTTATTCACAATTATTTATTTTGTTGAGATAGTTCAAACTAAAAATGGTTGGATTTGGGAAGAAAAGGTGCAAGGCACATGCATGCCAAATCTCACGTCTCTAGCTCAAGTATTATTGGTGTCACGTGTATGTCCAATAATATAAATTGGCATAGAACCCCCAATACACCACTACTTATACTAAGAAAACGGTCATATCTAAAGATATTTAGAGTTTTTCATTTTTCGACAGGTTTAATTAATAAAAACTGGTCATATTTCTGCTGCTATTTACTAAGTGTGATTAGACATACTGCGTGCCCAATATTAGGCCTCCATCAAGTATATTAACGTCTTAGGAAACAAAAAACGGCCAACATATTTCGAAAATATGCCGAAATTTGAAAATCTAGCGCTACCTAAGGGTGAAGGAGACAAGATACAACAAAAAGTCATAGGACCAAAGTTGTAGATCGTCTAAAATCCGTGTGTCGTGGTGGTCTCCGTTTCTCGATAGGACCAACCGTTCGGCCGCTACAGCTCAAATAAAAAGGCACTAATTTGGACATGTTCAAAATTTCCTCCATTTTGAATTTTTTTGAGGGGGTTAAAATAAAAAATTGTAACTTTTTGGGATTTTCCTGGGGGTCACAAGGTACAAGCTACATACATGCCAAATATCAGGTTTCTAGCTCCTCTAGAAGTGGTCTAGAATTTGAATACCTGAGTGAGTGAGTGAGTGAGTTACACATGCGGCTGTATGGTATATTAGACTCGCTTTGCTCGCTGGGGGCTCCGCCCCCAGACTCCCGATTGGTGTCCCCACCCTAAAAAGGCTTCGCCCCCAGGTCGCTGTTTGGCCTCATTTTGAAGTGGCGTCAAATGAAGTGGCCAAGAACCCCCATAAGACTACTACTCATACTAAGAAAACAGACAAATCTTCAGAAATGTAAGTATGAGAGCATCTGTATGGCCGTTGGAACTGTTTAAACAACACTAGATTTCGATATTTTCTATCCGCCATTATCAAGTTATTGAGGTAGTAAAACTAGAGGATTTTCAAAATTGTTCAGGGTTCAAACAATTCAAACTGGTCATGCGACTTCTGCCACATACTTCCTGTAATGTAGAGATATTCCGTGCCAAATATTAGGACTCTAAGTACTATTTTTGAGTGTCAAATAAATAAAAACCACTAAGTTTTGGTGGAAAATTGCTAAAGATTTAAGAAATCTAGCGCTACCTAAGCGTGAAGGGGGTGAGATACGGCAAAATGTCATATGAATAATGTTGTAGTTTGTCTAAAATCCGTGGCAGGTGGTGGTCTTCGTTTTTCGTTAGGACAGCCTGTTCTGCCACAAGAGCTCAAATAAAAAATATTGCATTTTGATTTTTTATTCACAATTATTTTTTTTTTTTTTTAGATAGTTCAAACTAAAAATAGTAGTATTTGGGAAGAGTAGGTGCAACGCACACGCATGCCATATCTCACGATCCTAGTTACTAAAAATAGTAGTATTTGGGAAGAGAAGGTGCAACGCACACGCATGCCATATCTCACGATCCTAGTTAAAGTATAAATGGTGATACGTGCATTCTATTTAATAACAATTGTTCCAGAACCGGCATTTCCTTACTACTTATACTTATAAAACTGTAAAATATATCGATTTTAAGAGTTTTTGATTTTCCGACAGGTTTAAGTAGTAAAAATGGTTATATTTCTGCTGCTATTTACTAAGTGTGATGTAGACATACTGCGTGCCCAATATTAGGCCTCCGACAAGTATATTAACGTGATAGGAAATAAAAAACGGCCATAAAATATATATAATATGCCGAAATTTGAGAAATCTAGCGCTATATAAGGGTGAAGGAGACGAGATACGACAAAAAGTCATAGGACCAAAGTTATAGATCGTCTAAAGCTCGTGTGTCGTGGTGGTCTCCGTTTCTCGATTGGACCAACCGTTCGGCCGCTACACCACAAAAACATGCACTATTTTGGAGATGTTCAAAATTTCCTCCCTTTTGAATTTTTTTGAGGAGGTTGAAATAAAAATTATACCTTTTTGCAATTTTCCTGTGGGTTTCAATGGACAAGCTACATATAGGCCTAATTCCATGTTTCTAGCTTATCTAGAATTACCTGAGTAAGTCGATAATGCAGTTTGTCATTTATAGAATAATTAGGGTTTTTAATTTTTTGGGATGTTTAATTATTAAAATATGTTAGTTTATCGACTGTTTCGTGAAGGGTAATGTGTAAACATATTGAGTGCCAAATATCAAGCCTTTACATACTAAATTAAAGTGATAGGAAATTAAAGAACACGAAAATAACCGTCGAAATTGCCTGAAATTTGAAAAATCTAGCGCTACCTAAGGGTGAAGGGAGCAAGATACGACAAAAAGTCATAGGAACTAAGTTGTAGATCTTGTAAAATCCGTGGCACGTGGTGGTGTCCATTTTTCGATAGATCAATCCGTTCGGCCGCTAGAGCTAAAAAACTGTAATTTTAAAATAAGCCTTTTTTGGGGGGTTTTAAATATTTTTTAGGGGGGTTAAAATAAAAGATTGTCAGTTTTGGCTATTTTTCTGGGGGTTACAAGCTATAAGCTACCTGCATGCAAAATTTCAGGTTTTTAGCTAGTCTATAAGTGGTCTAGAATTCGTATACCTCAGTGAGTGAGTGAGTCAGTTACATATATTAGACTCGCTTCGCTCGCTGGGGGCTCTGCCCCCAGACCCCTGTGGGGGGCTTCGCCCCCAGGTAGCTGTTTGGCCTCATGTTGAAGTGGTGTTGTTTCAAAAGGCCCAGAACAGAATAAAACCCGGGTACCTATCTCAAATGAAAGGTGTGTCATATTAAGTGGCCCAGAACTGACATTATATTACTACTTATTAAAAAATATACAAATCAGCAGTTATTTAAATATGAGGGGATTAACAATTGAAATAGTAGAGTTTGGGAATGTTTAAGGAGATTTGAGGGTTCAAGGCACATGCATGCTATGTCTCATATACCAAAACAAATAATCTGCAACCCTCTCCCCTCCTAGACCTCCCCTACCGCCCCGTTATGGGTTTAAATCATAAAATCTGCTCACGTGATAAAAAATGCAAAACCACCACAAAACCTCGAAACAATTTTGTAATTTTAAAAATGTAGCGCTATCTAAGGGTGAAGGAGACAAGATACGACAAAAATTCATAGAATCAAAGTTTTAGATCGTCTAAAATCCTTGGCATGAGGAAGTATTCCGTTTATCGATAGGACCATCCGTTCGTCTGCTAGAGCTAAAATAAAAAGGCAACATTTTGGACATATTCCAAATTTCCTCCATTTTTATTCTTTTATGTGGTTCTGATTAAATATTATACCTCTTTGCAATTCTACTGAGGGTTTAAATGGACAAGCTACATCCAGGCCTAATTCCACGTGTATAGCTTATCTAGAATTACCTGAGTAAGTCGATAATGCAGTTTGTCATTTATGGAACAATCAGGGTTTTTATTTTTTTTGAGGTGTTTACTTATTAAAACATGTTAGTTTATCGACTAATTTGTGTAGAGTAATGTGTAAACATATTGAGTTCCAAATATCAAGCCTTTATATACTGAATTCAAGTGATAGGAAATTAAAAACCACGAAAATAACCGTCAAAATTGCCTAAAATTTGAAAAATCTAGCGCTACCTAAGGGTGAAGGGAGCGAGATACGACGAAATGTCATAGGAACAAAGTTGTAGATCTTGCAAAATCCGTGGCACGTGATGGTGTCCATTTTTCGATAGGTCAATCCGTTCGGCCGCTAGAGCTCAAAAACTGCAATTTTAAAATAAGCCTTTTTTGGGGGTTTTAAATATTTTTTTAGGGGGGTTAAAATAAAAAAATGTCAGTTTTGGCGATTTTCCTGGGGATTACAAGCTATAAGCTACCTGCATGCAAAATTTCAGGTTTCTATCTTGTCTAGAATTCGTATACCTCAGTGAGTGAGTGAGTGAGTGAGTCAGTTACACATGCGGCTGTATATATATTACACTCGCTTCGCTCGCTGGTGGCTCCGCCCCCAGACCCCTGTGGGGGGCTTTGCCCCCAGGTCGCTGTCGGGTGGGTAGTACCCATTGCAGTGACCTGGGTTCCTAGCTCATGTGAAGGCCGCAAGATCAAGTGGTGTCATATAAAGTGTCGCAGAACCAACACATTTCTACTACTCATATTAAGAAAACATACAAATCATAAAATATTTTAATTTGAATAGATTAACAATTAAAATAGTAGGTTCCGCCCCCAGACCCCTGTGGGAACCTTCACCCTTATATGTTTGTTTATCCTCAGGTAAAAAGTGGTGTCTTATCAAGTCACATAAAAAAGGACGTTTTTGGGAATGTTTAAGATGATTAGAGTGTATATGCAAACGTGTAAATGCTGTTAATCCCCCACTCGAAGTATAAAAAATATCCACTAACTTACGATCTTTTAAAGATTAAAGATATATACAGTGTGTACAAAAAGTCTGTCCCCCCCCTTTAATTTGTTTGTTTGTTAAAACAAACAAATCACCTTTGAGAAACGATAATGACAACCCAAAGTATCTTTTGACGTTATCGGACATTTTGAGTGTCCCCCAAACATGGGGGATTTTGGGGTAACTTAATTTTTTCTTATGTAAACCCCTTTTGAGTGACCTCTCATTTTAAAGAGCTTTAAAAAAATATGCGAATGGTGGAGGTTGGAGGTCTGTAACGTGTTTCTATCCAAAATGGCAGCTTGTCAAAGTTTTGAATTCAACTCATTCTTGAAACCTGGCGCCTAAGACTTTTGGGGTTTAATTTCACCTTATTTGGTGACTTAAAACTGGAACGACTCTTGAGGCAATGCTCTTGTTGAAGAAATGCTATTAAATAAAGAAGTGGTCTCTTTTGGTGATATTTAAAATTTTGAGTGTCCCGCAAAAATGGGGGATTTTGGGGGGCAACTCAAAATTTTCTGATGTAAACCTCTTTTGAGTGACCCCTCTTTTTAAGGAGATTTTGAAACCTTCGTTGTGTATCGTGGTGGTCTCCGTTTCTCGATAGGACCAACCGTTCGGCCGCTACAGCTCAAATAAAAAGGCACTATTTTGGACATGTTCAAAATTTCCTCCATTTTGAATTTTTTTGAGGAGGTTAAAATAAAAAATTGTAACTTTTTGGGATTTTCCAGGGGGTTACAAGGTACAAGCTACATACATGCCAAATTTCAGGTTTCTAGCTCTTCTAGAAGGTGTCTAGAATTTGTATACCTCAGTCAGTCAGTCAGTCAGTGAGTTACACATGCGGCTGTATATATTATAGACTCGCTTCGCTCACTGGGGGCTCCTCCCCCAGACCCCTGTGGAGGGCTTCGCCCCCAGGTTGCTGCCTACTATGCCAAATCTCACATTCCTAGCTCAAGTAGAAGTGTCAAATCAAGTGGTGCAGAACCAACATATTACTACTACTAAGACTAAGAAATAGACAAATCAGCAGATATGTTAATATGAAGGGGTTAACAATTGAAATAATAGGGTTTCAGAATTTACCCAGAGGTTGAAAGTTGCTAAAAACATGCATGCCAAATCTCACGTTCCTAGCTCAAGTATAAATGGTGTCACGTGCATTCCAATTACTAACAATTGGTGCAGAAGCGGCATTTCCTTCCTACTTATACTTTGAAAACTGACAAATCTAAATATGTGGAATGGCAAGAGGGAAATTTTTGCTGAATATAAAGGCTCCGGGTATAATTAAAATTATTAAAATAATTAAATATATTTAACAGATTTTTTAATACAGCTTTTAAATAATTTTTACAATTTTTTTAGGGGAATACACGGTCATAATATACCATAACTATAATACATTGGTGTATATAGGACATGTACAACTAATTTAAACAAGTTGGTACTGGTTTTTACCCTCCTTGTAAGTCTAAGATGCCCAAATAATAATAAAAATACCGACAAATCTTAAACACTGGATAATTTTCAAATTTTTTAAGGGTTCAAACAATTAAAAATGGTCATGCAACTTCTGTCACATACTTCCTGTAATGTAGAGATAATTTGTGCCAAATATTAGGACTCTATTTTAGAGTGCCAAGAAAATAAAAACCACAAAGTTTTGCTGGAAAATAGCTAAAAATTGGAAAATCTAGCGCTACCTAAGGATGACGGAGAAGAGATACGGCAAAATGTCATATGACCAAAGTTATAGATCATCTCAAATCAGCAGATTGTGGTGGTCTCCGTTTTTCGATAGGACCATCCATTCGGCCGCTAGAGCCCAAATAAAAAAACATTATTTTTGAAAGGTTCAACATTTCCTCAATTTTGAGTTTTTTTGAGGAGGTTAAAATTTCAAATTGTATATTTTGGCAATTTTCCTGGGGGTTACAAGGTACAAGCTACGTCCATGCCAAATTTCACGTTTATAGCTCATCTAGAAGTGGTCTAGAATTCGTATACCTCAGTGAGTGAGTCAGTTACACATGCGTATATATATTAGACTCGCTTTGCTCGCTGGTCCCTGTCGTAGCACCCATGGGACGTGGTTAAGACACGCTAATAATCCAATGACTTATGTCTACACAAAATGTAATGTATACTTATTTAGTACAAAGAATTAGTCCTATTAGTACAATATTAGAGTATCAATCAATTTAATAACTATTACATTGTCGTTGAAAGTTGTCTTGATTTGGTTCAAAACCTATAACAGAATTCATGTTCAATACGCGGAAATCAAACCTAAAACCGGTCAAAATTGTAAAAAATTCTATAAAAACTGGTAAATATTTCTATTTTAAAAATAATATAGTTTAATGTTCAACAAATAAAATATGGAGTCCTTCAAGGATCTATACGTGGCCAAATTTTATATAAGGCCTAAATACTACAATAAACATCAAAACTGGTCATATGTTCAGCCTGATGCAAATGCTAGGTATAATTCAAATGCGTAAATGCACTCGAAATATAAAAGATACCCACTAATTTACGAACTTTTAACGTTAAAAGACATTTTTAGCCAAATTTTACAACCTGAACAACGATATTTGTGGTTTGCCTACAAGCTATGTATAGCTAGTTTATCCTAACTTTTTAGGGGTATTATAATCTAAGTGGTCCTAGAGTATAAAAGCATCAAAATTCTTAAATTTAAACAAAATAAAGAATTTTATTTTTTAAGGGTTGAAATAATTTAAAATGATGTAATGTCTCTTTTTATAAATATGGAATGGTAAGAGAAAAATGTGGGCCGAATAATAAGGCTCCGGGTATAATTTAAATAATTAAATATTTTTGACAATTTTTTTAATATAGCTTTTAATTAAATATTTTGTATTTTTTTGGGGGATACACGGTCATAATATACCATAACTATAATACATATGATGTATATAGGACATGTACAACTAGTTCAAATGAATTGGTACTGGGTTTTACCCACTATGTAAGTCTAAGATACCAAAAAGTTAATGAAAACAATGGAAAACCTCCAAAAATTTTAAATCTTTTTAAGGGTTTAAACAATTGAAATTGGTCATATGACTTCTAACACATACTTCCTGTTTGGTAGAGAAAATATATGCTAAATATTAGGGCTCTAAGTACTATATTAGTGTGTTAAAAAAATAAAAACCACGAGAATTTGGTTGACAAAATGCTAAAAATATAAAAATTTAGCGCTACCTAAGGTTGAGAGATACGGCAAAATGTCGTAGGACTAAAGTTGTAGATCGTGTAGTTTGCCACCATTTTGCATTTTTTTTAGGAGGTTACAATTTTGGCAATTTTTCTGGGGGTTAAAAGGTACAACCTACATGCATGCCAAATTTCACTTCCTAGCTCATCCAGAAGTGATCTAGAATTCCTATACCTCAGTGAGTCAGTTAGACATGCGGCTGTATTCTTAGCTTATTAGCTGAGATTCTTAGAATATTTTTCATTGCAACATGGGCTTACACCCCTCCCCCCTCCCCCCCCTCCAAAATCAGGACCCCCCTCACCAGCATCTCACTTCACCCCCCCCTTACATTAGGAAATCCTCCCCCCCATAGAACAGGACATCCCCCCCTTAAATCAGGACAACCAGCCCCGCAAATCAGGACCCCCCTCACCAAGATAGTCCCCCCCAGCCAAAAGGTTCACCCCTCCCATCCCTATCCCCCATCAATATATTTAGATTCAAATTCTCAGATGCTTGAAATTAATTTAATGGGTGATTCCCAGTTCATCAGGTATAAAAAGTTTTTGCAAGCAAGAATGTAGGAACTCCTTTTAAGAGTGAGGGAATCCTTTTGTATTTCCGACGCAACAATAACCGATTTTAAGAAAGCCTTGAAAGCATCGCATACATCCTTACTCAGTGATTCAATTATTGTCATTTGCCTGGGTACGAACGATGTAACAAGAAATACACCGTTTGGGAATATCAAAGACCAGTTTTTATCATTACTCAGATTAATTAAAAGGCGCCGGGCACTTAAACTCCCGTTAATCCTTTACCTCCTTTTTTACGCTTTGTTCACGATGACTGTGCACTCAAGCGGGTTGATGACTTCAACAGATTTTTAACAACAATACAATCACACTCTACACAATTTCTACGACTACCTGTCACAATCCACAATGCTGATCAGTTTTTTGTGTCAAAGTATTATCCTTCCGGACAAAAGGATTGAATTCATTTGAATGCCAATGCTTTCTCGCACCTTACTGCAATTTTAGAGGAGCAGTTCAACGACAGAACCCCTGACCTTTGGCGGAGACCACAAGCATCGATGCATTTCATTAGCATTATACTATTATGGCATTACTAAGTAGTAACAATTCATTTTGAGCTAACTATTTAATTTTAAACGTGTTAAGTAACGTGATTAGTGTAAGGTATTTATAGTGAATATATCCATTGTATTAAACAAAATGGAATCATGGCACCTCACTTACCACCTCTCAAATCCTACCCCAGTCCGGAACCAAAATAGGGAATTTGTCAACTCATTAGTTGGGTTAGTCAACCCCAATTTAGATTTAGGGTGTGTAATTATACAATTTGTCTCTTGAGATACACTGTAATTAATTCAATTAGATTGTTGATGGTTTTGGTTGTCATTTAGCTTTGGAATCGCGAAATTAAACTTGGCTCGAGTGGAATGGTATTGCATTTCTCTCGTCGGTTTAGAATGAAACAGAAAATACTTAGAAAAAAAAGAAAAAAAGTGTAACAGAAAAGTACAGTCTTTGATTTAATAGAAACTTCTGAGCACTGTACCTTCATACCTTGCCTCCCCTTACCTGTTATTTGTTGAAAATATGGTTCAGCGGTTAAAAAACAAAATAAAAAATAAAATAAAATAAGGAAAAAAGTAAACAGTAATACCAATGTAAGACGGGTACATAGCCCCCCCTTGTCGTCCCATTAGCTTCTGGCAGCCGTGAGTGTGGGATGATACGTAAGACTATCATCACAGGCCCACGGTGTTAAGTGAATATATCACTGGTAGCACCCACCAAAAAAATTAAAAATACAACAAATACAAAAAAGAGTGCATAAAACCAGCAGCATAGCACTTGACAGCCGCGATGCGTCGACGGGGAAAATGGTAACAGAGAGCAATGAAATGAATGCTGCTGAGAAAATCAATCAATCCTTTTTTACCTTCCTTCTCAAGTAAGTGCTCTAGTAATTATAAATAAAATTAACGTCTTGGCAATACCATCCGCTCGGACGCCTTCCCCCCACCTTCAATTAGTTGGAAGTTATAATCCCACACTTTTAACCGTAATTCAGGTTGTCTATGCGTTTTATGAAACACAACCACGGTTGACGGTATTCTGTTTACTGTCGCCTCCCTGTGTGAGTGGTTGATGTGTTTCATTCAGGGTTCGCTAAGTTACCTCTCCAACATAAGGAATCTGGGCAACCGAACGCCTTGGAGGCCTTGGAGGTCCATTGTCGACTCACAATTGTCGCTGACTAGGGAGACAGTGTTATCGAGAGACAATATTTTTGAAGGCTATTCCCCGCTCTTTTTTTAATGATGGTTCAAAAGAATAGGGTGGTTCCGATACTGACTCATCCCTCACCAGCTCCTGAGTTAACCCCTCTACATGTAAATCAACATCAATATCTACTAACACCCATAGATAAATTATTAAAGGAATAGGGCTTAAATTTATAGGACCGATTAGGGAATTGTGGTCCAGCAATGCGTCAGGGACAACACGCTCAACTTCAGTCTATCTGGAACACTGACAGTAATGCCCTAACCTGGCTCTTGAATTATCCCAGACAAGTAGGCAAAATTGTACGTTGGATTACTCTAATAAATTCATTCCGATTTACGGTATATCACATTAAAGGAAAAGACAACGTAGTAGCCGACTGCCTTTCACGTATGTTTGAGGAGAACCCTAGTCCGAATACAGCACCCATAGTTAATACCCCCTAACACCCCCCATCAAGTATTCAAAATACCAGAAGCCTTTAAGGATATTAGGGAACATCAATTAGAGGACTCAGATACCAAGAAAATTATCAACACTTTACGGGGATGGAACCCCCACACAGGTTATTCAATGATAGATAATGTGCTAACCTACA
Organism: Allygus modestus; assembly: GCA_963675035.1. Classification (NCBI taxonomy): domain Eukaryota; kingdom Metazoa; phylum Arthropoda; class Insecta; order Hemiptera; family Cicadellidae; genus Allygus; species Allygus modestus. The sequence goes on from OY776113.1 coordinate 125,464,332, forward strand.
AGAAACCAAATCAAACTAAACCCAGAGTTGTAATTCCCAAACGACTTATTCCACTTCTTTTTACAGTATAATTTAGCACCCAGTACGGCCCATCTAGGCTTTAAAAGGACGTGGTCTCAAATTGAGCCACATTTTTGATCCCCCGACCTCAAAGATATCATTGCTCACTTGGTGAAAACCTGTACTTATTGTCAAAGATCCAAACAAGCCCCCAATACTAGAGCAGGACTTCTGTCATCGGAAGTGCCAACTAGGACCTTCGAGAAAATTTTTATTGACCATATAGGCCCCTTATCCCGAACAAAAAAAGGCAATAGATACATACTTGCAATAGATACATACTTAACAGTAGTTGACTCCTTTTCAAAATTTGCAGTTTTCCTCCCCGCCAGAAATACAACAGGATCGCCAGCCGATCTTTTCCTGAGTTTTCAAATGCGCCACCCCTTACATCTTAGTTGGGACCTCGATCAGTTATTCAATCAAGAGTCCACCTCCCCAAACACCCAAGACATATGGAGACAAGCCCACCAAAATCTAGCTAAAGCCAGACAAGCCCGCGATAAGCAGTTTAATAAGGGACGCCATCCTCCGTCTTTTAAAATAGGTGACTGGGTCATGTACAGAATGCATCACCAAAGTAAAGCAATAGGTGGGGCAAATGCCAAACTGTTGCCACTCTGGTCCAAGCCCGCAATCATTCAGGGTTATACATCACCTGTAACTGTTATTTTAACAGATCCCAAGGCAGGCCAAGTCATAAGACGAGTACATGCCTCGCAACTAAAGCGTTATTTTCAACCAACCCACCAACCAATTTCAGGGAAACCGACCAACGACCATACCAAGTACATAGTAGACCCCACTAACCCAAAAAATAAACCCAAAGCAAAAAAAATTAAACAAATCAATCGTAGAAGCAACCCAATGAGTCACGATAATCCCCAATGCTGGTGACATTAGATTAAGTTAGGTTAAGTAATACAAGTCCATATAGTCCACACCGTTCTTCACACACACATACAACCGGGTTGCGATGGGAAATACTCCTGTCGCTACCTGTGACTAAGGAGGTGTTTCGCGTAGGCCCCCCCCTTCAGGTGGTGGCAGGGAGCGCGGTCACCATCGCGACACACATACACACCCCGAGCGGCAGCCGTCCTTCACGACATTGGTATTAAAGTAACTTCAATTTTTCATGAATAAATATCCTTTTCCTTTTTCCTAAACTATGACCTGCACTGTAGTTTTTTTTATTTTTTTACCCCTTTTCCAGTGCAGTTCATGGGCCAATGATCGTGAGGAAGAGTGGATTGTTTCCCTTGAATCGCGGCGAGGAAGTATGCTCAGAAACACAACAATTTTAAACATCACACACACTTTCAAACCGGTAGGCTAAGGAACCGGTTATCTTTAAGGAAATGAAAGTACCTTAGGGCAGCCTTCACGCCAATAGAAAGGTGCCCTATAGGCAAAAAAAGTTATAACAAAAATATTCAAAAAAATATGTTAAGTATTTGTTTCATTATATAGAACAATATATTATTACATTGAGGTAAAAATATGTGCACATATTACATGAGATTTATTATTATTTGAAATATTTCATGACAACAACACTGGAAACACAATCCAGGGTGGCCTTATCAAAACCCCCAACATTTTACCAACCTGCACCCCTCCAAACCCCTTTCTTCTTTTACTACTATAATCAAATTTCAGACCTCAGATCCAGCCAGCCACGCTATTCCATTACCAGCCTTGACCACTCTGCTCTCCCTGACTCACTCCCTTTTTTTTGGGAGAGCGGAAGAGAGCTGTGGGCTACTCCCCACATCCCTACTAGAAAACAGGCCCGACAGAATAGGGGGCAAGGTCGCAGCGGGATGCGTGCGCACCAGACCCCAGGTGAGTGAAGGTCAGAGCGGCGGGAGGAGTTGTTGGCTGGAAGGGGACGGAACCTCATCGGGTCGCCCCTACATCTTCACCCTCCGGTAATATTTCAGGTTTCACTAAACGATACAATTTGGGGGAATTGAACCGTAGCATGCAATTCAGTAAATATCAAAATTAATCCATCTGCATTGATTTGGCACTATTGATTAACTTATTTAAATTTAATGTTGGGTTAGAACATGAAAACTTGCAGGAATAAATTTTGGGGGCAGAGTCTTAGTTAGGGAAATGAGTTCAACTGTAGTTAAATATTAAAACATCACAGCTGGCAAGGTGTTGGGGATTGTAGCTGTAGCGTTTACTGGGAAGTTTGGGAATCTTTATTAAATGCTTCAACATATTAATATTTAAAGACCTTGAACTTAGGTACACTTTGACTTTGACTTTTTTTTACATTAAATCAAATGGGAGGTTTTGACACCATCCCACCAGAATTACAGCCAATATAATGGAGGAAAAATTGGCTTTCACAACGCCACACTTTTTTAACTAAGAGTAATGACCCAAGATTACATAGAGCTCATTGTACTAGCTGTGGCTGTGAAAACATTGGGTTGCTCAGGCATCTGTTCCGCTTGAAGTTGTTCTTGTCGACTACTGTTATTATTAACTACTGTGACTGCTAGTGTTTGTTTTAAGATTAGTGTGAAACGTGAAACAAGTGTTGGGCTGGGGGCGATAGTGTTAATTTTGCACAGGGGCGGCAAACATCTAAATCCGGCCCTGGTTGGCTGTCAAGTCATCTTGCAGTAGGGATGAGTAGATTTTGGTTTTATAGGTGTTTTGTACAGAGATCCGATCAATAATTTTTGGTTTTGGTTCCATTGTGACTGCCATCGACTAGAGTTCCATTGTGACTGCCATCGACTAGAACTCGCAATACCAACCAAAGCACAATACTATTTTGGCCGTAGTAGATGACCAAAACACGTGATATCGGCCTTGATAATCAAACCGCTTTGTGTTGGGCAGAATGTGTACTGTTTGGCATAGACTGAAATGACAAAACTACCGTTTAATACATCATCTGAAGCTTTAACCTAAATAATCCATAGTTAATTAATACTGATGAATTTTATTTAGCGTTTTATATATATATATATATATATATATATATATATATATATATATATATATATATAGGCTACTTATCTTAAAGGCTGAATTAGTGAAAATTGATTTTGAAAGAGAGAAAATTGATTTTCAAACTAATCTTTGTAGAAACTACTCAGAACCAAAATCTAATTTCAATTGAAAACAAAACCAAAGAAAATTTTAACCGTCACGTCCCTACTATTTACAAAAGTGTAAATTATAAAAAACTTATTACCAGGGTTCAATTAGTCATCCCTTGGGGCAGAAGGCTGCCCACTATGTCCCAGGACTACCTTAAGACTGGTCTATACCAGTTTTGAGGCTGACATTGGGTACAGCAAATGAGGTTGTCATTACATATGGTAAGTCTTTTGGCTGTCCATTATGACTAACTTCCCTTTCACCTTTGGCCCTCCATTTGCAGCGGCTAGGGACAGAGTCTCCGGGTTTGGTCCCTCCTGCCAACCTGAGAATGAATGGTCCCTGGCTGTTGTGTATGGATACCCTGTCAGTTGGGTTGACCTGTTGGAGGGTAAAATGAGGGTCCCCTGTTGAAAGCCTCATCCCAGCTGTCACAGGGGCACGGGAATTGGCCCTCTGAGGGGTCGATTTGGCTGCCGTCCTTTCCCACCCTTTCCTTTCCTGCTATATCCTATCTTTCCGGTAACCCTCGCAATATTCCCGCTTGTGGAAGAGGTGACTAGCAGCAAAGCTGGGGTTTCCTAATCCGCCAATAACAACAACAGCTGCCCACTATCAGCTGCTATTAAGTTAGGCTGTAAGCTTCAGGCCCAGGACAAACAGAGAGATAGAGAATGAGTGTCCTCTCTATGGTTTTGTCTATATTCTATAAAGCGCATTCCTACTTATATAAGAACTATTTAAAGTAAGTACTATTTATAAATGTTGCCATTGCCGCGCTGCGGTTGGCATTACTGCATCTATTGGCAAGCCTGGAATGCCACTACGGCATAAGCAAAAATCGACCATGTTTATGGTTTTTTGTGAGCAATCAAAATGGCATAGCTGATTGAGAATCCAGCCATTCGTGAAGTATTCACTAAGATTAATTTCTAGGTGTTGACGGTGTGAAAGCGGCTGAAATTTATTGGCAGATTAGTGAAGTGTATAGCAAAGTGTTAGACACCTCTAGCGTCTAAGAAGTGTTTCTCAGGCAAAAAACTTATTACGATTTTAAAGCAATATACAGAGGAATATTAAACAATGTTAATATCGATTGTAACACAAAATATTTGTATAAATTAGACCTGACATAAAAATTGTAAATATAGTTTATTGTAATTATACTGTAATGTAATGTTAGACCAAATTTGACATGAATTGTCTTCATGGCGGTCGGCATGGCAATATTTCTGTATTTTGTGATGTAATTTTCAACCGGATATTAACGTTGCAGCGTCTTCAATCAACACTGTTTACTTTCACAAACCAGACAAGGAGGTGTGTCAGTTCTTACCGTCAGCTTATGTGTTTGGCAGATCATCTGATACTTCAAGCTGGTTGACTTGTCTTTGTGGAGGAGGAGTGAGGACCTTCCAACTAAATAATCCTCTTCATTACGCTGCCATTTCCTAGACTGCTGCTTCCGCTTACCATAATCCCTTCCATCCATTCTGTTATTATTTCTTCCTGTTTGTTTTGATTTTATGGTTCTACACCACTATATTAAATATATCGAGAGTTGAAACAGAGATGGTATTACTTTAATTTGGTATATTTTTTAATCTAGTCTTTTATCTTCTATATAGTAGAACCTCGCTAATCTGACAGCATGGTCGGAAAACAAAAAAGGTCAGATTTTTCAGAGGAACACATTTATTGATATGAAAACGTGATAAAACTGTTCTTTAAACTGAAAATATTGAAATGTATATACAGTTTTACTGGTTTAATATTATTGCAAATCATAAATGAAGTATAATGTGACAAAAACTGTCACCGTCTACTGATTTACATCATCAGTGATAAGTGATCGACAGGAGGAGGCCTGAATGGAGCATGGATATGTCACACTGGATATGTTAGTGAGTCCCTGAACTAGTCAAGGCGTCATACTCCGAAACCATTAACTTTTAAAGGCATCTCACGGTTAACCTCTAAGTGTGAGATAACCAAACACAGTATAACAAAATGTTTTAAATACGAGTTTTTGTTTTTATTCAACTTATTTCCAACATTCTTCTCGTTTGAAGTTCGTTTCTATCCCAGAAATAAAAAAGGTTTACGCTTAGTAACTTTATCGTGTTCCAATTTGTTTAGCTAATTATAAATATGTTAACTGTATGTTATTTGGGGTGCAGGGTGTGGATCCCTCCCGCGGCGTCCTTGTCGCGCACCCTGGGCAACGGGGCGTCACAAGCCAGTGGCGTCACGGCTAGCGCGGGTAAAATCCACTTGGCTGTGAGACTCTTCTTCTCACAGTTTCTTCCAGGGCCAAGGCCTTTCTTCTCACCTTTTGGGCCTTGGCTCGCCTTCTTTCTTCTTTCCTGGGCAAGCCTTGCTCATCTTCTTCTTTTCTTCGACCCCGCATCATGGGTGTCTTTCCGCCTTCTTTCGACCGGTGTCCACTGGGGGGTCCCTGGGAGTGTCCCTGGTGTCGCAGGGGCTGATGTGTGCTTGCACTGCCGATGGGTTCTCTTCAGTGGGTGTCAGGAGCCAGCCCCTTCGGGCCCTGGTCAGGGAGTGCGGCGTGGGTGCAGAGGTCGGGCTCTGCACTGCCACGGTGAACCCCGGCACGTCTGGAATCCGGTGCCGGCAAACGGAGGTCGGGTCCCCGGGGAACTGGGGTGGGGGCATCGTCCCCCTGGGTATACCCTCGCCTGGCCAATTCCGGGTTCACCCTCGTCGTGCGATGCGCTGGTTAAAATAAAGTATGGCAACCCCTAAAAACAACGACAACATCAACATTGGCAACGATATGAGGGAGTTTCCAGAACTCCCTCCTCCTAGCGCCAGTACTGCCTCCATTTTTCGGAGGAGTAGCTTAGTAGCGAGGTCCCCACCACCGGCCTCTTCTCCTGTGGTCGCGCTGGCTTCCACGGATTCAGCCAGCTCGAGGAATACCCCAAAGCCAAGAACGGTTCGAGCTCCGTCTCCGGTAGTTTCGCCGGATGAAAGGAACGTGGCTATTGCTCAGGAAAAGGTCGAGGAGGAACTGCAGAGGATGCGGGACACTCTCCTCGACATGTCCGCCGCGGTCGCGAAGCAGAAGACCGTGTCGATGGGCATCAAGAACGGGATAGTGACCCTGGATGCATCCCTTGATGTCTTTGACTCGATGCTCGGTCTCTGGAAGGCATCGCTAAGGCGGCTCAGGCTTCTGGAGGAGAAGCAGGGGCAAGCTCCACTTCCATCTTCGGAGTCTGGGGCGCCTGGTGGTGGTGCCAAGAGATCGGCGACTAGCCCTCCTGCGGAACAGCAAACGGAGAAGAGACCGGACGTCAAGAACAGGACCGTCCACGTGGAGAGGAACGGAGAAGAAGCCACCACTGCGTCTGCGGACAGGGAGGGTTTTAATCAGGTCCTCTCCAAGAAACAGAGGAGGAAGCTTCGGGCGGAGGCGAAAGCCCAGAAGAATCGGGAAGAGGCGGAAAACGCGCCTTCCCAAGCACCCAGCCAAAAGAAGGAGAAGCCAAAGAAGACTCGGCCTAGGAAGACCAGGAACCAGGTGGTCCTGATCAATCCGTCCACCGGCAAGACCTACTCGGAGATCCTCGGATTGTTGAAGAGTGAGGTGACGCCAGAGGACTCCGGAACTGTGGTTCGGCAGATCCGGAAGACGGAGGCCGGGGGGGTTCTCCTTGAGCTCTCGAAGTGTGACGACCGGGGGAAACTCCAGGAAGCACTTCAGAGAGCTATAGGGGACAAGGGCGAGGTCCGCTCCATCATCCCGAAGCTGAGGGTAGAGATCTTGGATCTAGACGCCCTGGCTTCGGAGGCCGATGTCATTGCGGCTATCACAAGAGACCTTCCGACAATCTCCGGTGTGCCTAAGGTCACCCTGTTCTCGCCAAACAAGCGGGAGCAGAGAAAGGCTGTCGTTGAGATGGAAGAGAAAGACGGTCTTCTCTTTCTTCAGTCTGGGAAGATCAAGATTGGCTGGGTCGTCTGCCGAGTTCGGCAGCGCCTTGAGGTAGAACGCTGTTTTCGGTGCCTCGGGTACGGCCACACGCGTCGGAGTTGCTCCGGTCCCGACCGCGGCAACAATTGTTGGAAGTGCGGTAGCGGCGAACATAAGGCCGCTGCTTGCACAGCGGCCGCTTCTTGCGTTCTCTGCACCGGCACACCTGGAGCGTCCGCGGACCACATTCCGGGCTCAGGGGCGTGCAGGGCTTTCAGGAAAGCCCTAGACGCTAAGAGGGCTCAATCTGCCACGAAATGATCCGTTTCGTCCAGGCAAACCTGCAGCGGAGTCGAGCAGCTGACGCCATTCTTGAGCAGCTTGCTTGTGAGGTCAAAGCCCAGATCGTGATCGTCAGCGAGCCCTACCGGATCAAAACCAGTCCATCTTGGTTTTATGACCGGCTTGGCACCGCGGCTCTCTGGATTTCGGACAGTCGGGGGATTCAGGTGTTGGGTCACGGATCCGGTGACGGTTACGTCTGGGTGAGACTTCGGCGAGTCAACGTATACAGTGTCTACCTCTCTCCAAACTATTCCGCCGAGGAGTACCGGGAGAGGCTGGAGGCGCTGGAAGACAGTCTTCAGGGTGTCTCGGGGGGCGTAATAGTTGCTGGGGACTTCAACGCGCGTGCCGTTGAGTGGGGCATGCCAGTCACTAACGCCCGGGGGAGACGAATCTTGGAGATGGCCTCGAGGCTCGACCTGGAAGTGGCGAACAGAGGGGACATGCCGACATACCGAAGACCTGGTTTTGGTGACTCAATACCAGATGTCACGCTGGTATCGGCAGGGTTGTTTCCTCTGGTAGCGGGGTGGGGGGTGATGGACGTGTACACGGCCAGTGACCACGAATTCATCTCCTTCAATCTGGAAGAAAACGAGTTGTCTCGTCGATGCAGTACCCGAAACCCAATTGGCTGGAATCAGGCCAAACTGGATAGGAGAAAATTCGTCGAGTGGCTCAGTCGTAGCCCCGAGGCCGGTTTGACGGAGCGCTTTGACTCCGCTGATCGAGATCGGGTCGAAGCTCTCGTGGGTTCCACAATGCAGCTGATCGAGCGTGCATGCGACTCGTCGATGCCTCGGAAAAAACCTGTCCGGGGTCGTCGCCACGTGTACTGGTGGACGGACGAAATCGCGGAGCTCAGGAGAACGGCACTGATGCTTCGCAGAAGAGCGCAGAGAACTCGAAACCGACCGGAGGCTTTGGCCAGGTCGGCAGAGCACAAGACTGCGAAAAAAGCTCTTGCCAGTGCAATTCGCCTGAGCAAGGCTCGCTGCTGGAAGGAGCTGTGCCGGGACGTGGACTCCGATCCATGGGGAAAAGGGTACAAGCTCGTCACGAGAAAGCTCGGGGGAATGGGGGCCAGCAGTGCCTCTATGCCTGCAGGCACGATCACGGCCATCGTCGATGCTCTCTTCCCAAGTCACCCTGTGAGGCGAGAGGAAAGAGTAACGGGGCCGGTGCCTGATGTTCCTTTGTTCACGGAACAGGAGCTCGTGGCAGCGTCGTCTGCCATGCACAACAACAGAGCTCCAGGCCCTGATGGCATTCCGGTTGAGGCTCTAAAGGTTGTGGCGGGAAGTCACCCACATCTGCTGCTGCGCATGTTCAACGCGTGTTTGGCGGCGGGTGTGTTTCCGTCACGCTGGAAGACAGCTAGACTGGCGCTCATCAGCAAAGGCAAAGGTGACCCGGAGTCCCCGTCGGCATACAGACCACTCTGTATGTTGGACACGGCGGGTAAACTCTTTGAGAGGTTGCTGAAACCCAGGTTGAGGTTGGCCGTCGAAGCCGCTGGGGACTTGTCCCCCCGGCAGCACGGCTTTCGGAAGGGCCACTCAACCTTGAATGCCGTGGCTGAAGTCCTGGGCGCCGTCCAGCGGGCTGACACGGCCTGCCATCAGGCCAGGCCGATCGTGCTGCTGGTCACCCTGGACGTTAAAAACGCTTTTAACTCGGCCCGTTGGGTGGACATGCTCGAGGCGTTGCAGCGGGACTTCAGGGTACCCGACTATCTCTTGGTCGTGGTACAGGACTACCTGAAGGAGCGCAGGCTGCTATATAGCACAGAAGCAGGGGTCCGTTCCAAAGTGGTCACCGCCGGCGCGGCGCAAGGGTCGATCCTTGGCCCTGACCTTTGGAACGTGGCATATGACGGAGTGCTTCGCCTCGAGATGCCACCACAAGCCTATCTCGTGGGCTACGCAGATGATGTAGCCGCAGTCATCACGGCTCGGAATCCGGAGTTAGCCCAGCTTCGCCTCAACCAGGTGATGTTTCGGGTCAACAGATGGATGAGCGGTCATGGACTTGAGCTGGCGGTCGCCAAGACCGAGATCGTCATGCTCACGCGACGGAGGATCCAAACAGTAATCCCTATGACTGTTGGTGACGTGGAGGTCCAGACGAAGACTGCGGCGAAGTATCTGGGAGTGGTGCTTGACCGCCGCCTCACATGGTGGGAGCACATCCAGGCGGTTTGCAACAAGGCGACGAGGGTTGTTCTGTCGCTCAGCAGATTGATGGGGAATGTCGGAGGCCCGAGGTCCAGCAAGAGGCGACTTCTCATGTCCACCGTCAACGCGACTCTCCTGTATGGCGCAGAAGTGTGGGCGGGTGCCATGAGAGTCAAAAAACACAGCAAGAGAATTCTCTCCGTTCAGCGCAGGGCGGCTCTTAGGGTTGCCTGTGCGTATCGCACTGTGTCTGGACTGGCTGTAATGGTTGTGGCTGGAGTGTTTCCCCTTGATCTGCTCGCCGCTGAGAGGCAGAACATCTTTCGCCGTGCTCCAGATCTTGGAAGAGACCAAGCTGCTGTGGAAGCCAGACTCGAAACTCTGCGAGTTTGGCAAGAGCGTTGGAACGGTGGACTGGAAGGGCGATGGACGTTTCGTCTCATCAGAGACATAAGCCCGTGGTTGAGCCGTGCATTTGGGGAAATTGACTTTTTCTTGTGTCAATTCCTGACGGGCCACGGGTACTTCAGGGAATACCTTTTCCGCATGGGGAAGGTGAGGTCACCTCAGTGTAGGTACTGCCCGGAGGAGGTGGATGATGCTCATCATACTTTCTTCCGGTGCAGTCGTTTCGCTGAAGACAGGAGGAGGCTCGTCTCTGCTGTCGGCGATCTGTCCCCGGACGTCGTGGTGGGGGCGATGCTTCGAGATGAAGACTCCTGGAGAGCGGTTGCGCTCTTCGTGCAATCCGTTCTTCGGGGAAAGCGAGACGAGGGATGCTTAGGTGACCTCTAAGTTTCCCGAAACGGTGACGTGACCCGTCTGGGCGCAAGACACGCGGGCCAGTGCCGAAGTTGTCCGATAAGGGTTCCGGCCTGGTTTTTCCCCCGCGGCTCCGTAGGAGGTTTAGTGGGTATACCTCGTAAGAGGGAGTCCCACACTGTTCCTTTGGGTTCGCGCATTAAGCGTTCCTCCTACGTAAACAAAAAAAAAAAAAAAAAAAAAAAAAAAAAAAACTGTATGTTATTTACTCAGCTGGCATCCTCAATTCTTCCAGATAACAAATATACAAGTTTCATTACAATCGGGTGATCCCTATGCAATGGAGGAGCGAGTTAATGAAAGCGTGCTTTAAAGTACTTTCTGGCAGAAATCGCTCAGTTGAGGAAGTTGACATGATAGTGTAGGGGGAAGGACCGTTTTTCGCTTCAAAAAGTCCACTTTGTTAGCATTCCAGGTGTATTAATAGAGTTCTGTGGTCTGTACACATCCACAGGGGTGCCAAAAGGGGGGATAATGACGCAAAATGCGTCATAAAACTTCTTGGGGGTTTTAAATTTTCTTAACAAAATATATAAAAAATTTTAATGTTGCATGAAAAAATTCAAATTTAATTTTGTTGTCAATTGTTTAGTTTCAGTATACTAATTTTAGAAAATAATCGTCAACAAAAATTACACAATTTTACATTTTTTTTTCATTATTGTCATCATTATAATATTTTCATTGTTAGTTTTAATGTGGGATCTAAGGACAATGTGGATGTGCCCGCTCCCGCTGCACGACTGTCGACGAAACGTCCAAGGCTGCGGCTAGCGCTACCACGGGATATCCCCTTCCCGCATTAAAGTGTTATAATTCCTCAAATTGGGGGGGATGTTGATAAGTTAACAATGCAAAAAATCCTTATGACCCATAAAAGAACTGACCATATTTTCTCGACAACATTCCTCCCCCCAACATTGATATTTTATTTGAAAAATTTTAAGGGGGGAACATTCTTTCCCCCTACATGAAATTTGTAGGGGGAGAAACTTTAGGGGAAAACCATTCCCCCCCTCAACAACAATATGTATGGATGGGAAATTTTAGGGGGGGGAACATTCCTACCCCTCAACTCAAACTATTTTCAGGGGGGAAATGTAAAATTGGCACGGTAACACGGCAAAAACATCTATCAGTTATCCCATTCATTATTATATTTATTCCCCTCCATTACAGTTGTGAGGTTTTACAAATTACTTCTAGGAGGGAGTGCGTTGATAAGTCCCAATAAAAAGGCTATGAGCTATTTTACGAAATTTCCTCCCCTAACAAAAGTATCTCCCCATCCAACATCAACTAAAGTGCCTCTGGCTCTATAATAGATTCACGACAATGACAGTGTACAACCACATATGTTAAGAGAATTCTGTGAATATTATAAGTTTGATTGTGACGAAACAGCAGAAGAGCTTGAGAGCTTTAAGTTCTTATGCAAAACGCCTCACCAAAACATTGAAATATCAGATTTGGTACCAGAAAAGAAGTTGGTTTCAATGAATGAGAAAAAAGTCTACAATCCCACTAGTCGCAGAAGAGGGTTGTGAAGAGATTGAAGATGGTGATGGTGGTGATGTGGAAGAGAACAAGTCAAATGTAGAATTATGGTTAAAACGGGGTTTTATCAAGCCCTACAGGCTTTTGTTACAATTTTCAGGTTTTCCTAACCTGAATGGAGTTTATAAAATTCTTCTGTCACTCCCTGTGACAAGCTGCTCAGCTGAGCGATCAGAGCAGAAAAAAATAAATCGACTGAGAACTAGTATGGGGGACTCTTGGCTCAACAACCTCGTGGTTTTAAGCAGCGATAACGATGTCCTTAACAAAATTTCTTATGATGAAATTATTGACAATTTGTCAGCAACCACGAAGCAAAGACAGAAAATTTTACTTAAACAGTAGGCCTAGAACTAACAGTGGTATTAACAGTATTTATCTGGTTTGTTCTATTTGCAATATTGTTTTTGTATCATTTTATGCAATGACTAATGACTTTGATGTATAGTTTTTAAATTAATATTAATTTGATTTATATATACAATGGTTGTATAGGCTCGTTGTACCTCATTTAATACATTGTACATTCAAGAGAAACAATTGTTATTATTCAGTTCTTCATTACCATGAACCTTAAATACAAAAAAACATCAAAGTGTGAAAAAATAAGTAAATGAAACATGAAAAGGGAAATTGGATGAGAAATGTAAATAAAAACCAATAATACTTAGATAGTTAAATGATAAAATTGACAAATTAATTTATAAATCAATACAAGTAGATTTAATGCTTTGCTTTAAGAGGTATGGGCCGAAAATTAGGTTTTGCAGGCTAGAGATCATGTTTCAAGTTCAAGACATTTATTTGAAAACAAAACCGGGGTTAGGAAATTGATGATAAACCTTTGTTGTGTTTGCTAAACAACTGCAATAAAAATCATATGGTTGTTATTGATCTGTGGCTAAAGCTTACTGAATACCGTAAGGTTATATTTTGTGTTGATTACGTAAAGGTATGAAGGAAATAAACAAACAGCTGATTTTCAGCTCTAGGGCGGTTAGATTACTTTCTGCCGTCATGTTCCCAAAACAGCTGATAGCATCGTAGTACAGTATGATAAAAATATCATTTTCACGTCATGTTTAGATTATAGTTATTGTTATTTCTTGTTTAAGATTTGTTTTAATTAATTTGCAGGTGATATAACTTAAATAATGCCAGGTTATTTTTTATGTTGCGTGCTAGCGGGTGTGGCAAATATATTTGGTATGGTAGGGGGGATATATTGATTACTTCTGGCAATTTTTGGGGGGATTGGCATCATTGCTCATGGGGGGATTGGCACCCCTACACATCCATACAGACAGACATCACCTCAAAAGCCAATTTTTGGTTCAGGAAGCATCCAAACAAATATTTTCACCAAAAACTCAAATTTTAAAATGTTTACATAAACTACTTCCTCTATATATGTTGAAGGGTATAAAATAAAAATTTTCTCTAATTGAGTTTTTGTGTCTAACTTACTGCATAGCAAGTTATGGTAAGTTACATATTAATGTTTATTTAATTGAAAAGTAACAAATGAGGTAATTTTTACACAGTTTGTTCAGCAGTGGAAAAATATAATAAAATAAAATAAAGAAACTTTTAACCACTTGGCCACAATATGCAAGAAAAGTTGTATCTGGGCAATGGAAGACTTATCAAAAGTGAAAACAAGCCTTGTTTGTTGTTTCCCCCATGATACATTTTATTCTTTAAACTTTTCTACTTTCTATATAAAATTAAATCAAACCAGAGAAGGTAAAATCTCAACAATCGGTTTAACATTGTTTTATTAAAAATATGAAACAGGAATAAACAACAAACGTACAAGTATAAAAAATGTACTTTTATGAACTCCAGGAAAACAATGTCAAAAGAGAGACAGAGGAAATTAATTTTACAATAAATACAAACGAGTCTACTATTTAGCTAATACAATTTTTGGTTTCACCGTTGAACTGTTATAACCAAATCTAGACATTAACTAGTTTGATGTAAATTGTTTACATCAGTTATAACCGTATTTAATTTACAATGCTCTTACAAGGTACCTAACTATATTTACATGGCAACAATATTAACACTACCCACAATCATCTTTGTGCACATAAAACATATCCCCAGTGAATTCCTTAACATATTTAGATAATAATTTATTGCACACAATTACAGAATCCATGTGATGCAAACTATATATGTTTTAATTTTTAACTATATCACAACAATAATAAAATATTCTCTTGGAAAATAAAATTCAAAATACAAGATAAACTATGGAAACGTGTTGTTTTTGTAAGAAGAGTATCAGTGCAACCTAAGAAAGTCAGAAACTTCAGCCTTAATTACATATAATATACAGTAAATGTAATAGCTTATATGTTATGGGATTTAAAGTAAGTATTCAAATTTTGGAAATAATTAATTGGTTTCCTATGTGCAATAGGATTGTGTAACTTTCAACTATGATGAACGACAAGGGGTTTGAAGATTGGACTTGGTAATGGCAATTTCAAGGATCCTACCTACAGACTTATTCATCCTCACACATTTTATTAGGCTAGAAACTAAAACTGTGAGAAAACCTTACAACATTTTATAAAATTACAACTTAACCATGTTTATGTTGCTCTATTATGTGGGCATATTAGCATGGTTTAAAACTAAACTAGAGGTTCTGTAGTACAAAGCTTTTCTACCGACTTTCCTTTTGTGAATGTACTGTAAATCTTAATTAAAACAAAAAAACAGGTACTTTTTTTGATATTTACAACAGTATTGGACCATTCACATATTATGTGACACATTTTCGTCATTTCAATGCCCCCCCCCATATAACACATCCCCTGTATCACTTGAGCTTATCACTAGCATTATGTGATGCAACAATAATAAGCTTAAAACAGCTAAAATATTATAAACAAAGTTGTATGCACAATTTTGCAAAGAAATAAGCTAAGCCATACCCCTTCCCTCCTTTAAGTGTGTTCTGAAATATGTGCTTGGTCCCTATGAAACAAATTCCCAGACAATGGCTAAATAACTGAATGATATTTACAATAAATCACAATATATGCATTCTTAGACATACCCAACAAATGGAAGCTGCACCAAACTAGAATAGTTAGAGGAAGTACAGTAAACTATCAATTATCCCAAGTATTCAGGCCTAAAATAACCCTGACCTTGCGAACAAAATCGACCTTGGCAAGGTCACTAAGGAAAATACAGAAGTGTAAGGTGTTTAGATCATACCAAGCATGTCTATACGGGTAGACAACAAAAATATTTTTAGGTCTGTTTTTTATTTAAAATACTTAATTTCCTGATTAAAATAATCACACCTGTAAATGAATGTCCATTAATGACTTTCTTGTATCCAATATTTAATAGTGTTAATATGGTTTTAAAATGTGGAGATTACCATCAAATAAGTGTCTGTAACGACTTGTCTATATATTGTCACTTTTTAAACCAAACCACAAAAATATGAGTCGTTTCAAATCTAAAATGTACAGTACAAAATATCAAAAGCCAACTGATTTACAGGTGATGGTAAGTAAACATTATGAATTGTAACTACTTTCAAAATGCTGAAATACTTTTTTTAACCCTTTTGCACTCCGGCCAACAGTTTTGGTCATCGCGAAAAACTCTGGCCAATCTACAGAAAGTACTAGCCAAAAACTCCAGACCCTTTTGATCAATTTTGCAAAGGTTTAAAGTTACCAGCTAAAGCATTACATTTTGTTTTGTTTCATTCCTTACAAATCTGTACATAATAAAATAAATATTTTAGCCCAAATAATTATTTTTTATTTGTACCCAAACAAATTATAAAAACATTTATAAAAGTTTATATTAAACTCCAATAACAACAAAATTCATGGATCCCTTATATAGTAATGGTGTTTAATAAATTTAGTTATATACCTCCAAATTTCAGCTTTAGCATATCACAAAAAATAAATATTAAAATGTTTTTGTCCATAAAATCTACTGCAACTTTATTGTACAACTTAACACATTCACTGTGTTGGTTGTGTGTATTCCAGGGCCCTATAACAAGGGCTATACCATTTCTTTGTTTGTGGCGCGTTGCTGCCGTGACCCCCTCCCACCCGGCCATATGTGCTGTGACGTCACTGCGCTGACAGCCGCTCACCACCCGTTTGGCGCAAATGCTAAATGATCACTTTTTCTCAACAGATTTCTACGAATCTTTGCGTCTGAATCTCTCGTACACGTGTCCTGATTTATTTTTGAACATCCTCAAATATAATCTTGGTTTTTGGCGCAGAAAGTGAAAAGTGTTTGCTTCCCCTGCACAGTGACCTTGATGAGTTTATTTACTTGTTGCACTGTTTGTAGTGTAGAAGTGTTATGCGTGTACTTGTGATTGCCGTGAGTTTAATTATTTGTTGTTATTAATTTAGTTTTCACCACTATTGTTTCTAAGATTAGTTTAAAGCCCTGGAAGTTACTTATTAATGAACTCCGCAGTTATTTTAATAAATATTTATAAATTATTAACAAATTATTTATAAGTACATACTAGGTACATACATACTAGGTATGGGTATGACGAGCATCTAAACATAGGACATAGGACACATAGGGATACATACAATAAAAATGTCTATGGTAACTGCCACCAGGTCATCTCTTCCTGTGGTTGATGAGCGGACGCCGAGCCCTGTCCTGACCACATCGCCGAGCCCTGTCCTGACCACATCGCCGAGCCCTGTCCTGACCACATCGCCGAGCCCTGTCCTGACCACATCGCCGAGCCCTGTCCTGACCACATCGACGAGCCCTGTCCTGACTGCATCGCCAGTGTCTAGTGATGGTGAAAGTTCCAAGTGTGTGAATGAAAATGTTAGCATCAGTGATAGTGCAAGTCATAGTTTAGCTCTAGATATTTCCAAAACTTTGTCTTTAAACTCCTTTTACAACCCCCTCCAACCCCCAATTTAAAAAAATAATACCCCCTAAAACTTAAATAATCAGTTCACCATTTTCCTCCAAAACACTCAACACTTAAATAGCCGTAAAGAACCATTGGAAATAATTTTTGACGAAATAAAACCAAACACTATAATTTTGACAGCACATAATATGTCAAAAAAGAAACTAGAAAAATTTAACTTATTAAAATTATTCTATCGCAAGTAATTATTCTCGGACCACAACTTCTGGGAGTGGAGTGGTTATTTTTTCAGAGGACAGTTTGAAGGCAGAGCAATTAAGGTGAACTGAAATTGAATCCGTATGTCACGACAAACGTTTTGAATGTAGCACAACTAAGTTTAAAACTGACAATAAGAAAATAATATTAGTAGGAATTTACAGAAAACCACAGCTACAAACTCCTATATTTTTAGACAGGCTGTGTTTAACATTAGAAATTTTGACAAAGAAAGAAAAATACTTAATTGTAGCCCGGGATTTTAATATAAATATTCTTGACCAATTATCTCCAGAAGTTAAAAATTTTAAAAATGTTCTAAAAAGTAACGGAATGTATTATTTGGTAGACTTTCCTACAAGGGTAACACATACAACATCAACAGGTATAGATAATTTCCTTACTAATATTGAAAAAACTAACTTAAATTTTTTGGTCTCATAACTGTGTGGTCAGGTTTTATCAGGTCCTGAAACTCTTGTTAAAACCACCATAAATAATATAAAAGAAAATAGTAAATTATCTTTAAAATGCAGAAATTGTTCTAAAAGCAAGGAAACATTTGTAAAACTAATACAAAAAGAAACTTGGGGAAATGTTTATGATGCCCCTGTAGACTTAAAATACACAGTTTTTATTAATATTTTTAATTATTATTGCAAACTGGGTTTCCTTATCAAATCAAAAAGAAATTCACCAGGAAAAACCAATGGATAACAGAAGATCTAAGGAAGGAACAATTTGAAATAATTAATCTGAGTAAACTTGCTAGATCTTTTAATGATAAAAGACTGTTTAAAGAAGTTAATGTAAGAAATAAGAGATACAAATCTATGTTAGTAGAGCCTAAGAAAAAAATACTATGACAATAAAATAAGAAATTCTTGTAATGTAGGGAAATGTACTTGGGATGTCATTAATGTTGAGACCAGCAGTTTAAAGGAAAAGGTAGTAGAAAACATTACTTTGAATGAAAATAAAATCTCAGACCCTTATAAAGTAATTTGTTAAATTTACAATTCATTAATACAGTCCAAAACCTTTAAAAAAGTAGAACCCATTCACATTTTAGGAATTTTAACATCAATGATTGAGAAAATCTTAAAAATATTCAACTTGACTTTTTCCAAAACTATTTTAAGTGCACTCCTGTGGATGAAAAATAAATCATTAACATTGTTAAAGATTTTAAAAACAAATCATCTAGTGGTTACGATGAAATTAATTAAGTTTGCTATCAAACCTCTTCTTAAACCTTTAGTACATTTAATAAATTCTTCCGTTGTATCTGGTATTTTCCCTTCACAGCTCAAAATATTTAAAATTGTGCCTATTCATAAATAAGGATCCAGATAATTACTGCCCAGTCTCAGTTCTCCCATCATTATCAAAGATTTATGAAAAATCTATGCATAATAGATTGGTAAATATTTTGGAAAAAGCCAACTGTTTGATGTAGAGCAACATGGTTTCAGAAGAGGAAAATCTGTTGTCTCTGCTTTAGCTGAATTTTCTGAATGTATAATTCTCGGCAGACCGGGGAGAGAGACCAATTGGAATATTTATGGATCTCTCTAAAGCGTTTGACTCTATTTCTCATCCTATTTTACTTAACAAATTAGAGTCCTTTGGGATCACAGGATTGCTTTAAATTGGTTTTGTTCTTACCTTTCTAATCGGTTCCAATTTGTAGAAATATCAAATGTATTAGGCAGTAAAATCACTAAATTTTAATCAAATAAATTAAAGACAAAAACTGGGGTTCCCCAGGATTCAATTCTTGGACCCTTGTTATTTCTTTGTTATCTACAAGGTCTTCCAGAAACTCTTGAAAATATCGACAATATTAAAAGCCAACTTATCCACTATGCCGATGATTCAAATTTAATTTGATCAACTAACAATGTAAAAATGTATGATCTAGAAAACGCAAGTCAAACTCAGCTCGCAAACATACAAAACTTTTTTAAAGCTAATTCTTTGTTTTTAAATATCAGTAAAACTACTTTCATATGTTTTGAAACCAAACAAAATAGAAATCAAATTGAACCGAATGTTTGTATTGAAAATGAACGATTGGACCAAATTTATAGCACCAAATTTTTAGGTTTAGCAGTCGATAATAACTTAACATGGAACAACCATGTACAAGATGTAGTAAACAAAATTAATTAAGGGATTTATGTTTTGAAGAGAATGGTGAATTTATGTAGCTTACCAGTGTTGAAAAAGATATATCATGCTAATATACACTCTCACATTGCATATGGTTTAAGTGTTTATGGAAGCACAAGTAATAATAATTTAAATAGAATTTTATTACTACAAAAAAGAGCAATAGAGATATGTTGAAGCTGAAATATGATGATCATGTTATAGATTATTTTATGAGTTCGGCAATATTCACTGTTTATGACCATTATGTATTTGATTGCGTGATATAGTAAAAAACAATCCACAGAAAATTACATTGCACTCTGAAATTCATTCTTACAATACAAGGAATAAAAATGATATTGAAATTCAGAAACACAAACTATCTCTTTTCAACAGTAAGCCTACAAATATGGGAGCCAAATGTTTAAACTATTACCACTAGAAATTAAAAATGAAACCAATCAAGTAACATTTAAGACGCGATTGAAAACTTTCTAATAGATAATCTAATCTAATTTTTCTCTGCTGGTCTGTGAAAGTGCAACTAATGTAATTCAAATTGATTTTAATCATATATTTTTCTCTATAGGCCTATTAGAGTTTTAGACTATAAGCTGACTATAATAAGAATATTGTGACACAATTTATGTACAGGTTTTGTACTCGCAAATAAAGAATTTTTGGTTTGATTTGATTATCAAATAATTAACACTTTTGTATTTAAAATATTTAACTACGTTTATATTTGTTTTCACTAAGTGTGTATATGATATAAGTCTGTTTTTATCTATATCAGTCACAGTACTAATAAGCATCTCAAAGTTACAAACAGTACGTTTATAAAGTTTAATCATCAAGAAAACTATTCTTGTTGGAAAATGTGTGACTGTCCCAGAAACGTTGGGAGGTATGGTCACTGTACCTAAATACTGTATCTTCAGACATCACAGCAAATACAGAGTGTTTAATAGTGTGTACTAATATTGTATAAGCAGCTTCTTTATAACATATTTTACAGTTTTCATTAAACCCCATTTCTAGTCGTATACTCATTACAGAAAACATGCATAATCTGCTGAAGGTTATTCTTATGGAGGATGACTGAAACTGTATACCGCGCACAACTTTACTACTTAAGCACAGTATTAAGTAAAAACAAACCTTAATTGTAAAATGTATTAACTTATCAAGAGCAGTAGGTACCGGTAGCCATGAATTACATCACACTATCTCAATCACACAAAAATATTACCGAAGAAAAGTATTATTTTAAAACAGTATATATCCAGTATCAACGCATTAAAATGGGGGTAAATCTTGTTTTTCAAACTTGTAAACAGAACGTTAGTTAATTGTCATTGATTGCTCATATTGTAATTTATTGCATTCTAACATTAAACGGTATTTACCTACATGACAAATGCAAATCGTAGTCGAAAAATTAAATTTCAAGTAATACAACTATTTGTCTGTATTCAATGAAATCTGGCTGTTGCATATGAAAAAATTGACGAAGAGTGGAAAATCAAATTAAATTGTAAATAATTGTATGTTGACATTTAGAAATATTGTATAATGAGTATGTTCTGTATCTATATAAATATAAAATAAACTATATCAGGTGAGTGTTTCTTTACATCATCTAAGCGCTTTATTTTGCTCTAGCAAAGTTGTTTCCTAAATTCTCGCATGACTCCGCCGCCGCTAAAGGAGGATGTTTGTTGGTTTTAAAAACATCCTGTGACTTATACTACCTTCCTTTATTTCTAAATTGATCAAAATCATTCTTCTGACCATAGTATTTAAGTTGTTTTCATATATACTGATAAACAATTAATGGTTTTTTAACGTGATTCCATTCAACTTAATAAAAACCTCTTATTTCTTACTAAATAGTTTTAGAAATAGTTCAGCTGCCAATCCTTTTGACAATGATATCACAATAAAGTCTGATTCATCTAGAAAATAACGGTCTTGTCCTATAATCACGGTGTCTAATAGATCACAAGTTTCAGCCGTGGAAGTTGTAGGGAGTAAAGCACTGGTAGCGCTGTGCTTCGAGCTGGCTGTCAGCACGGTGACGTAGCGGGTCACATGACAGGGGGGGGTCTGCTAACAGGCAAAATGTTACAGCCCTCCTTTCCTGGCCCTGGTGTATTCAGGATAATTGCATTTGTTTCCTTGTTAGACAACTGCCAGAAATCCGGCAGGCCACACTGAACGTGTTAAACTCTAACATAAAATGTCATAAATCTTCCAAAAGTAAACAGATATAAAAATAACTATGCCTTAGGATTAGCCTAGGCCTAGGCCTACGTCGGCTAGGCAAGGTGAACGTTGTGACGGCGATTATAAAGTCCTTACAAATAACAGAAATACTGTCATTAATTGTAGACAAAATGTAAACTGAATTTACACATATAAACATAACCTACAAATTGAAATAATAACTCAACGTGTCAATGTAATCAACAAAATTAGCAGATCATCTGATTCTCACAGACACCAAAACAACTCATCACACAAAAAACAGCATAGAGTAAATCAATACTGACTACATAGAGATACTCCACAACTATCTGACTTTCAAATCGCAAAGGGGCGCATTTGGTTAGTTTATAAAGCCAGTAATATTGATTGGACGTCGGAGTTTTATAACATTTAACGAACGTCTAATATATTGGACTGGGGAGTTTTTGGCACAAACAGCGACGTCCGACATATTGAACGTCGGAGTGCAAAGGGTTAAGTCATCTTTCTCATTTCTTTGCAGAACTTCTCTTTGATGCTTATGTTGAAGAGAAAGACTTGTTTTGTCTTTCGTGTTTTATTATGATTGTCGAGTTCTTTGAATGATATAATTTGATAGAGCAATAAGTTATCTTGTTTAATTTATTTTGTTATATTGAAAGAGTTATGAAATACAACTATAGTTATATTATAAACAAAGAACCAAAACTAATGCTTGTGTATCAATAATTGTATATTTTATGTTATTCAATTATTAATATTAATAGTAAATAAGGAAGACTGAAAACAGAGAGGCTTTAAGAGGAAGCATTCAGGACATTCTACTACCTTCAAAGTTCATAAAAATTATGTATGCTGGAATAAATCCTGATAAAAATGAGCATAAATTTACTTGTATTTTACATCAATATCTCCATTTTTACAACCTAAAATCTTGTCGCTTCATTGGACAATCTTGAACTGTAAATATTTACAAGAATATCTGACCTTTACAGTATAGGTTGTCCTAACTGGTTGTTTAACACAACTTTTTCATTACAATATGAAAACGTAACTAATTACAAGACATAAGACTAATCACAAAAATATCACAAGAATTAATTTTACATCATTTTGTAATTTACCTAAGCAACAACTGGTGTACATTTTTAAAACAAACAAGTTTTTAAAGAAAAGTGAACCCCCTACAAAACTTGTTAAGATTAACAACTTTTACTTATATTTTGAAAATTACAAAAAGCTTTAAGAAAAGTGTACCTACTACAGAGCACTTTTAATAAATTAACCATTCTAACTTCTCACAAATAGTTTTCTATCTACTGTAATATTCCCAAATAAAAATATCACACAAATATAATATTTATGTTTGACAAACTTAGCTAATTATTTTAAACATAACAAACAAAACATAGTCATGTATTTTCAGCAAAACAGTTCAATTAACATAAGCTTTCTATTACAGTCAACTCCCGATTATCCAAGAGCGGGTTAATCGGGTTGAGATTTAACCGGGGTCACAAAAGGTTTATTTTTATTATTTTTATCTATCCCCTTCTAAACATAAATAGAGCAATAATAACAATTTATTTTGCTAAATTATCTCCAGAATTGTATTGAATTTACTTTATTTATCAGAATAAATACTATACAAACAATTTAGTAAACACAACATAATCTGAGAGTCCGTCATCTCGCTAATAAGCAGTGGGGGCGTGATGGGGAGCAATGAACTTGACACTGCACCTGGCTAGGCAGTGTGACAGACGGTCGGACGCGGACGTCTAAAAATAGAAAACATTTCAAAACAATCACCCTTCCCGCCGCTGTTTACCCTCACGGGGTTTTCCTCCAGTGCGGAATTAATTAGCATAGGCCTACTGTTCGGTGTAGTTTAGAGTTCGGTGTTTAGAGATCTTTAACCTATTAAATATCATTCAGCGTTTTGGATAGTATTTACTGCTATCAGCCATTGCTAGTATTAACTATTATTATCTTGATTGTTTGTAGATTTTATCATTATTTAAAGACTTTCAAAAGTATTTAATTTACATAAATATATCTAAAATGACATCAAAACACAATATTGTAGTATACAAATTTTAATAAGCTTTTATTATATTTGTAATATTCAACTTATTGAATCCCTTTGTTTTAACCGTGGTTTTGGGTTATCCGTGTGGAGGTCATTACCCTTGATAATCGGGAGTTGACTGTATATCATTCATTCCCCACTGAATCGGCAATTAGCATTCGCAAGGTTGAAACATACCCTCGAAGAATAGTATTAAAGACATGAATTAATAAAAATAAACAAAAACATGTAAATTTAGTATTAAAATTATTTCTATAGTACTAAATGATAATTCATTCCTATGTTACATTTTGTCTTTTTCTAAAATCTCAATAACATTTAGGTTATCTGAACTGGTGTTCTTTAATATGAACTCAAACCACAATCAGGTTTTACACACCTTGCTGTGAGATAACTTTAAGAGGGGGGGCTCCAGTCACGAAACATTTCACATTTCTAACTGCTTCTCCAAAAGGCCAGTGTTAAATTTCAAAGCCCATCCCACCTTAAAATATTATCCGATATCGTTGATTTATGGCTCATTTTAAAGAACAATAAAATACCAAGCGATTTCAGTAAGCAAAATTTTGATATATCAAAAAATAATCATTTAAAAAATTCAAAATTTACTACTTTTTATGGAGTACTATTTGTGATATTGAATTTCTGCTCACTAACATAGCTAGGTTTTTTTCAGAATGAACCATAAATCAACGATTTCAGAAAATCTGCTGAGGTGGAACAGGCTTTAAAAGTTAACATTGATCTTATGGGAAAAGCAGAGGACTGAAGCCCCATCTTTAAAAAAATACTAAAAATCACCTCAGCTCATAAATGGAAGTGGGAAGACAAAAAGTGGGCATTTTAGTTGCGAGTCACAACATAAATATATGAACTACGTGTCTACTAAATGATACGTGTTTACGTGTCTACTAAATCCTCCATGTGAATTGTCTTGGCCAGCCTATTTGAGAGCGTTTAGGGCATTCATGCAATTAAATCACATACAAAACTTGTGTTGAGTAGAAAAAAAGTAAATAAGACTAACTTTTAGATCAGTATTTTTTCTATTAAACTTACTTTACAATATTTATTTATTCAAGAATAATAAACTTTAACTGACAAACCATAATACACTGTGATACAGTATACAACATAAAATAAGTCCTTTGGAATTTTAAAATCCCCAATTTTATTAGAATTCATGCCTTCCTTACTGTTTTACCTAATCTTCTTGACTTTCCCCAATGGAAGACCAATTCCAAAACTTCTTTGTTGCGATTCTGATTTTGATACTAAATATTTTGTATTCATTCTAGATTTTGGGTTAAATTTGGATTCTAAGCCGAATATGCTCATGTGCAAACTAATCAAGGATTTTCTTAAACTAAAAAATATTACATTTCTAGTTGAAACAGTTTTACAATATGTGTGTAAAATTTGATTACACTGAAATCAGGACAAAATTTAGACCAAAGTTCTATTAAATTTTAGAGCTTTTTTATTGTGTTTGGAAACATAGTGAATTTTATCTTGGTTTTCTATTTATTATAGAAAAAGTTATTTTAAATGTATCAGTTTGCTTGGTTAAAAGTAATATTACACAATTCTACACATTCCAAATAAGGGTTGTTCCTTCTTTCCAGAAAAAAAACCTTCAAGAACTCGAGACTGAAATTAAAAGCCTCCTACTGGGCATGGGGCTATAAGAAATATTGACAAGCTATATTATTGTTTTATGAACTTTTTCAAATGGAAAATGAGGCTCAAATTGCTAATTTAGAAACTTGAGGAACTGCTAAAATTGTGTTTTGACAACTATTATATGGGAATCGGTATCAAACCCAATGCCACAAGGTATTAAGAATCTATGATGCTTGATACCATCAAATTTTAATGATACCATCATTTTTAATTTTAATTTTAATTGGCAAATCCCTAATTTACATTTTATTTTTGAGGCAAATTAAGGTTTCCTAGCTTCTTCAGGCTTTCTATAATTTTCAGGTATGGTAGATACGCTGTAGATATGATTATGTAAACACAGCTAAATCGACAACGGCAAACTATGGTTTGAGTTAAAAGTTTATCTTATGGAATTGACACTATGTTTATTATATATTACTTAAGCATTGTCCTTAAGTAAAAAAATATACTAACACCTTCTTAGATCTTACTTTGAAAACATAAGCAGACTCTAGTACTGTCTGCCCTCCAATCACATGACACTGTTAGAAAACAAGTATAAATAACAAAACACAAATAATAACCTCTGAAAACTGTAACATAACACACATAGTAACTTCTGAAAACTGACAAAATTATGTCAAAAGTAGCTGAGTCCCATTTTGTTAAACAAATAGTAAATGCATCATAAATATTTTTCTCGCTGACGATATCTTACATGTTCTATAAATTTCGCTTGACAGGTACAATGATGTGATGACTCACACGCCCGGGGTTAGGTATAGGTTAGCTCCACTTTAGGTCGTAGCCCTTCCAGTTAGCGTGGGGTGCTAAGTAGATGCGACGTTTGTTGTAAAAGAAGGTTACAATGCCCCTGTACCCTGTGCGAGGCACTCCGCTCTGAAAATAAACATATAACTTGCAAATGTAATATGGACACCGGATAAAGATGTATGTGTTACCAGTCGTGCAGGTAAAAGTATGGAGTTCTGTGAAACGTTCACACATTTAGTTCCCATTTTATGCTACTTATTAATCATTAAGTACACTTTTTACTACGGGTGTGCGAGTATTCAAACTTCGAGCTTTTTCAAGTTGAATATTGCAGTATTCGGATCGGCTCGAAATTTGCAAAAATGTTCGAAGTTTGAGCCGAATATTTAAAACGCCGACCAGTGAAAATAGTCGTCTACAAAAGTAAATTTAAAAACAACTTTCCAGAATCAATGTTAGAATTCTCGTAGTTTGAGTCGGTAGAGCTCCATTCCATAACAAATATAATTCTGCAGTGCTAATGCTTTCGGTCCTTCGTAAAAAATAACCAAACATTAAAGTACTGTAATATTTTAAACTGGCGACCTGATCAGTGATCAACCAACGCAATGGAGCTACTTTCTCTAAGCTCAATCACATCAAATGGACCTATCACACTATTCAGTTTGCAGTGCAGTGTTGCTGTTGCCCAGTTGAGTTGTGCAATATTTCACAGTTAATAATAATTAATACAACAACCGTACTGATCCAGAAAAAGTACCACAGGAAAAAACTAAAATCCATTAAATCACTTTGTTTAATTGTTGCATCGGTACAGTCTTTTCTACAACTTACAACTTCGTACATTACACAATAATTATATTCCCTGGAGTCTGAAATTATATCTGGCAACACTGTTGGCATACCCACTTTGCGAACTGCCTTAAGACATTGAGTGAAGATGGTTATTATTATGTAATAATGATTTAACGTGACCAACAGCTAGGGACAAGGGTGTACGTGATGAACGATATGAGTAGAGTAAGTGTTCACCTTTACTCCACTCATCTTGGGTGATGAACTCCTAATAAACATGACGGCGTTATAATGTGCAGACGAATTAGTACTCTCCAAAAATTGGATAGTTAAAAAAATTACGAATTGCGAGGTTAAAAAAATCAAAGGATTTTATAAAAATTCTGAATGGTTACGTAACGCATGTTTATAATACCGGTGGTCATATCATTTTAAAGGTTGATTAAATTCTATGTACGCCGAAGGCCCTAACCAAGAGCAAGTCGTGATCAAAATGGTTTCAGATTGTTCAAATAACAGCAGCACATATTTCTGATAAGTACAAACAAAGAAATTGTTCATTTTCAAAATCTTAAACAAGTAAATTAAACTTGTGTACAAGTCTTCGGTCGCTAAAAAAACCAAAATCACTGCAAGTCTTTCCTACAAAAAAATTGATTTTCTACAATCAGTGTCTTGTTTAGTGAACTTGTCTCCTAACACTAGTATCAAATATCCGAAATCCACTGCTTGACATTCGTTTTAAAACTACCGTCACATTGCAGCTTTCCACACAAAGGATCGACAGACTTCACATTTTTCTAGGCCTCATAGCTTATCGCTGCCACTATACCTATCTCCTCTGTTTCGCCAAAATAACACAGACAGCTGCAGCGAGAACCACATCTTTATACACTCGACACTTTCCAAGCAATGTGACCTAGGTGAGGCCGGCTTGGGCGGGAAAAATATTCGTTGAAAAATGTTGGTAACATTTAAGAGTCTCAAAAAGAAATGTTACTAACATTTTTGTTTTTTGTTGGTAACTCCGGTGTAAACGCGGCTTTAAGCTTACTATCAACATGTAGTCTCAATAAATCTTCCTTTTTAGAAGCCTACCATACTTATTTCGTTATTTTCCCACCGTAGGCCTTTATTTATTTAATGTAGGAATAATGAATCTAGAAGAAGTGAATGAGAGATGACAAATATTCAAAGTTATAAATTATTTTACATTGCCATAATGGATAAAATGTTTATTCTTTTAAACACAATATAAATAAAGAATACATATAGGCCTAATCAAACATGCTCAAAGCTTGTGAACTTTGAAAAAATTCTGCCCGGCGAGCCCGAGTCAGAAAATCACTACCGGTAAGGATTCTATTTGTTGGGATATTGCACACTCCTAGAGAAAATTCCCATAAAAAAAAAGCTCGGCTCGAGAAAGCGCGAAGCTCGAGAACTTTGAAAAAAGCTCGGCTCGGCTCGGCTCGAGCCAGAAATCACTATTCGCATATCCCTACTTTTGATAAATGAATATTTAATTGTTATCCAGCGATAATATTATCACATACCGGTACCGTTCGTTTTTGTACCCAGAATCGAGGAATTAAAAATATGTACCATACCGACCTTACATTTTTGGTTTCGCAGACCCCTATATATCGGAATAGTGATTTACCGATGGTTGTAAAACAGATGCGGTGTTCCAGATTTTCATCAAACCCTTGCAGCATTACTGTACAAGCTTGTAAAAAGGAGCTTAAATTAAAGTCCCGTCAGATGGAGACTGTTTGAGATGAATGACAGTAAAATTCAAATTGTCTGAAAGATAAATGGCAAGTAATTAACAGAAGAAACTAAACTGGAACAAGAACCGACTCATGAGGTACCTAACTGGCACTCTAGATAATATGTACAGTTTTAAACTACCAAAACAATTGCTTTCACCTCGACAACATATTGTGAACAATCAGTCATGAAGGAATAAAGTCATCATAGAGCTAGCTTTATAACTGCACCAGAATAAAACCTGTTGGTCAACTTGTTGGTTCTACATATTATTTCTTCCCTAATCGATTAGCCCTAATAAATATAATTCAATATAAAATGCTTACTCTGAAATCATCCATGAGGCCAAGAGCTTTGGCTGTACGCTGATACTGGTCCTTAGTGTAATACGGTATTCGAACAGGGCCATCATGGACGATATTGCCTGACTTGAGCTCATGGTATGTGACGACTCTGCTCTCGTACACAGCTCGAACAAATTGTACATCGTAATTGTCCTAGAATCATAACCACAGCTCATCAAATAATTTATTCATTTTGAAAACGCCTCCTGAACTGTTGTTTAGAAATTAAAACCAGGTTTACATACCTTTTCCGTCCAAACAGTTCAAAATTAATCCTGTCACCTATAATGACGACGTGTTTCGGAATTCAAAATTCCATTTTCCAGCCACACAAAAACGTCCGTAATTCATTACAGATTTTTGTCAAAATTTAAACATTAAAACAGTTCAACACTACACGACATTTGACACATACTTCACATAAGTTACATCCACGCACAAGCCGGCCGGCAATTAGACTCCGACCCGGAGTCGTCATAATAGGTGACAGGATCAATTTTGAACTGTTTGGATGGAAAAGGTATGTAAACCTGGTTTTAATTTCATCAAATAAACTGCTTAGTTATAAATTTCTCAATTTTTTTTCAATTTGGTTTTCTCAGTGATTTCTTACATATTTCCTCGATAGCTAAATGGATAGGTCCAACCAGAACAGTCACCTGACTCGAGCTTATGAAGTATCACTGCTTTGTTTTTACACACAGTCAGTACAAACTGAACATTTTAATTGCTCAAGAACTTTTGGTGTTCCTGTTCAATAGCAAGTGAAATAAATCACAACTAATAAACCTTCAGTAATAGGACAGAATAATGTTAAATTACTCAAAAAATTAAATTTCCAAATGAAATACCAAAGATTATTTAAAATTCTTGATTTATATGGTCTAGATGTAAAATGCTTATTTACGCTTATGCTTATTTGAAAAATGCTAGAACAGGGATAACTCTCTTGAAGACGACTAAGACTTGTTGGATTGTGTTATCAGTTATTAATTAATAAACTACCTGGAAATAATATGATATGATTATTGGTAGGATGGAATATAAAAAGTAATTAGTACAGTACAATTACAAAAATAACTGTTAAATATATCACTTACCTTTAAAAGGAATGTCAAATTTTTCTTTGTAAAAGGCACAAACTGATCGTTAAGGTGTATGAATTTCAAATATTTCTCATAGAAAAGGCCACTGTAAACAACAAATTGGGATGGTTAACAGAATACTTCTAATACTGAGCCAAAAAATATCACTCACAGCTTAAATAGGCACTTGAAAGAAAAGATACAATATAATTATATTACAGTACACTTCCGATTACCTAAGGTCAGCGGGATATAAGCTACCTCAGATATTCTGAAGGTAACTTATATTTTGAGGTCTAGGTCTGATAACATTCAGTTTAGGACAAGAGGCGTGTCAGCAAATAAAGACAGACATGCTTACAATTTTATGAGGGTCCTCGGTTTTGACCACGAAAAGAAGATAGCATTTATTAACACTTTGAGCGCGGACAGCATGGATGCGTGCTGCCCGAACTACCGCAGAATGGCGGGCGGCACGGGGATCCGTGTCATACCGTGTCCGTGCTAATTTAAAATGTTGGTATTCACTGCGGCCTAGACACTGGAGATAGAATGTCGAGATTATGCAGGCGTATAGACCAGGGCTGTAGCTTGTTTACAGTGGAGTCGACCACTGTTCTCCCCCCCCCCCCCCGTTCCACCAGGGGGGCGAAGCCCGGCGTGCAGGTCATTCAGGCACTGGCATAACTTGCCCAATTTTTTACCGCGCTGAATGTGTTACAGTGTTAAATAGCCCTGTTGCTAAAAACGTATGCAAAATTGTCAAAAAAGTTAGTTCTTTCTGATCTATATGAAAAAATTAATTTGTTTGTTCTATTTCTTATAAAGATGAGAAAAAAAATTCTCTTCCAAGGAATAAAGTTATATTTTCATTCACAAAAACTCCTGATTTATTTCTCTTCTAGCTGTTACTAACACATATCGAGGTAAATTAAAATATCAGGTTTTCAAATAAACAAGTGAGATATACCATTTAATTTCCCCTCCAGAGGAGCAGAATTGTATATTCTCTTTACAACCAAATAGGTTAAAGAGTTTCAAGTTGTATTACCGGGAGGCCTTCAATTTGGTAACGTTTCAAACTGGTCCCATTTCATAATAGGTAACGCATCGCGCAAATAAGAAATTCAAACCATTCAAATTGGTAACAAAGACTTCCATCTTACCTCCATATGCCCCAGAAGTACCACAATTTGGAATATATGTTAAAAGTGAACAATTAAAGTTGCATACCGCACTAACAACTTACACAAAGTGCTGCGGCGGTTAGGTTACTCTAATTGACACAACGACATTGATTTACAAGTAATTTGCTATACCAATTGATACCCCCACAATAACATTTAAAATGGTTACATTACCCAGATTCCCCACTAATGGGAACTATATTGTTCAAATTCATTTGGGTGGCACACCTGTTTCCTGCCATGTATGCTATTCCTGACCTAGAATGTATTTATCTATCTCTCCAACCGATAGCATCACAGCGGCTGATGTAAGAGCGTGGTTGGCATTATTCCGCTTAGTAGTTACCAGCTTGAACGATCCTCACATCGTTCACATTAGTAACATTACTAGTTTGAAACGTTACCAGACTGGGGGATCCCGTATTACCAAACACTACTTACTTGCTTACACCTATTTTCCCAAACGTGCGTGTCCGTGAGAGCTCGGGACGGATGCATGCTCGGTTCCGCCGTTGCTCTGGCTGCCGAATCCAGTCATCCCAGTAGCTGAACGATGAAAGAATAACATCACCATAAGAACCATTCAAGTTTGGAATAACTAACAACTACACCTTTAATACAGTAGAGTCTCACAAACTCGACTCCAAATAAATAGACACTTCCGATTTGCCTTTTGTATCTAATGCGCCGGCGCTCGGCTGTACCTCTTGCGCTCCCGTTGTTTTGGTCGTTCTTTGAAAATTTGGCATTATCTCAGTCTGTATTGTGACTTTAAGTACATCAAAGTAAGGTTTATGTTTTTTCTGCCTTTTGTAATAGCGTATAAAGTAGGCTACTTTACCTTTTCAAATATGATCTACTATATACAACTGAAAGCTGAAGCTCGGGGATTTTCGCTTCTCAAATGTAAATCTGGGAAACTCAACATTCGCCAAACTCCACAGTGTCTAAGTCCACATTGTGTCGAGTGTGTGAGACTATTGTACCTTTAAACACATGACTCCTAATAACTATCAGTAGTAACTACTCTAGCTTTGCTTTATCCACTAGAAACAGAGTAAGGCCGTGTTCATTTAATTATTTATTGCTAAGGTTGGTCAAATTTAATAAAGGCCTGGTTATCAACCGATAATAAATATATTTATAGTAAAAGTGTGTCAGTTACACCGTCATGCTTAAGCTACCTGACATTCATAGGTTTTGAGATCAGATTTCAGAATATTTCAGGCATGCAAGTGTAAATTCCAAACTAACTAAATATGAAAGTAAAACTGTTATCATAATAGTAAACAAAATGTTTTTCACAGAAAAAATTCAAAATTCTTAAAACAGTATGGCCTAGCATATTAAAATATTATGGAATAATATACAAAAATTATCTATTTCATTACCTTTTAAAATTGTTAAAAAACAGTTTGATCGCTTATATATACCAAGTGGGTTGGTATATATGAAACATTTATATGTACTAGTGTGATGTGTCAATTGTAGTACTTGGTTTCAGGGGAAAACAAGTGAAAACCGAGAACCAATTTTGTTAATTCAGGGTTATGGTTCTGTTATATCCGACTTCCTGGTCACGTACTAATGGCCATAAATGACAATTGTTCCCCTTGGCACAAATAATGACCAAATCATTACCGTAGTAGATATGACTGAACCACATGATTTTGCCCATAAAAGACGATCCAACTGCGTAATACTGACCAAAATGTCTACTCCACCATATAGCACGACTGAAATGACTCTGACTGAAATGACTGATCAGTTGTGTAAAACCATCTGGAACTGCAACTGAACAGTAGTTTACCAATAAAAATGAATTTAATCATGCTTAGTATATGTTAGTATTACATAGGTAAACATAGAAAAAACTTATTTGAAAAATTACTTTTGTAAAAAGTACTTACAACTGGTAATTCAGCATTGTCATATTTTTTAAAAAGTAGAGTCATTATAACACTACATTACATTGTAAAGGGGGTGAACAGAAAGTACAAAACATTTTCTCTTGTACCTGGGAGGCCATTTGACTGAGAGCTCAGACCAAAGGTCCTTAGTCAGCATCCACCCAAGCCCAGGGAAGAAGTCTGTCCGGTAGATGACATCGTGAGCTGTCTTATCCACCAAGTTGAGTTTCCCGTTGTCATTCCACGCAGAGACACACCACAATGTCGGGTCTGCATGCAGCAGGGGAAGAGTCCCCAAGAAATACTCGAATATGTCAGGGGAAACATCCAAGTCATCTACAAGATTGTAAAGAACATTATTTATTGCACTGTTTGATCAATCCACATCTGTTATTAAATGGGCTGGGAATAAGTGTCCTGCGCTAGAATATTCTGCACCTATAGGGGTGCTAGCACATGAGGGGAAGTGTTCCTCCCTACACCATAGTCCACGTGGGCCCTCTTAAACCCCACCCCTTCCAGAGCGGCTACCTCAAATACGAGCTATGACCTGTCAGACAGTTGCGGTGTTATGTTGAGGTTTTGTTCACAATACATGTTTTGAATCTAACCTGGGACAATTCTAAACTAAACTTTGCATTAAACAAACTCTGAATTAGCGACTTCACTATTAATATTTAATAACGATGTTAATAACTATTTTTAGTAGGCATTGTTTTTATTATTGTTTATAAAATTGTAAAACTTAGGCCCCTTTGAAATCTGTGATTGTACTGTGTCAACAGCTGATTTAAAATGTAATTCAACTAAATTAATTGCCCACCAAAATTATCTTAAAGAAAAAATAAACGGTACCAGGAAACTGACACATACTTTCTCCCTTTTAGCCCAACTTTAATGAATAAATAACTTTTTATTTACTGAATGTAGAATACAAAGTGCGGTCGAATGTACAGAAAATCTTGTAAACATGTTGTTTTCAAAAATACCCACCCAAATCCCTGTTTAGGAGGCACTACAGAATCTATCGCTACACACGTGGTTTTTAAGAGGGGAAATACCCCCTATTCCACTCTCAGGGTTATTAAGGGGCAACATATTTCAAATTTTCTCTGTTGGTCAATGCTAACTTGACAGACAAGCATATCAAGTTTGAACTAAATTGATCAATAAATAAGAGAGAAATAGTCGTTTTTGTATTCCCCATAAGAATAACATTAGACAACATACTGCGTTTACCGCAAAATGAAAATTTAAATTTCCTCCGCAACCAGTAATCGTAGAATAGTAATTCAAAATACTAAATTATTTAGTTTTTTGAGTTCTTTTTAATGGTGAATAGTAATATTTTTTATATTTATGTTTTTTTATGAAAAATCCAAAAAAACAAATTTTTGATATTTTAAGTCTTGTAATTTCTGAACCCAAATTTTTACAGATATGAGGGTGGTGTCATTTGGTTGGAAAACTGAAGTTCTACAAACGATTAAAGATTAATCAAAATCGTTAGAGCCGTTTTTGAGAAATCTTGACTTTTCATGTTTTTTGGCGGTTGTTGGAGGATAATTACCCTTAAAAATCAAAAATTCCATAAAATGAAAAACACCCCTGGAGATATCGTGGATTAGTACCTACATACATTTCAAAAAAATCGGACCATTGGTTAGGGCTCTAGCTCTGAACACATCCACACAGAAAGACAGAAAGACAGACAGACACACAGACACACAGACATCACATAAAAATCACTTTTTTGGGTTCAGGGAGCACCAACACGAATATTTCCACTAACAACTCAAATTCAAAAAAATTGACGAAAACAATACTTTTTCTATATACTATGTATAAGGGGGAGAAAGTAAAATGTAGAACAAATTAATTCCTTCAACCATGGAGAAACATAGCAGAGGCAGCAAACATCAGGTGGGGGGAACAGTAATCATCATTCTTATTCCTCGGATAAATTTCATCTCTCTTGCACAATTTCTCCAAAAACGTTGCTTATTCAACAGTTGTTTAACAACTTCAGCTAGCTAACAACAAGAACTTAACTAGCCTCTTGAGCAATTTGAGCAGTTTGTGCCATTTGATTTTACAGAAATAAGAGGGCTTTCAACTAATAATACTGCATCGCTGCTAAGGGCATAGCCAGAAACATATTTCAGGGGGTATATGGATCAACCCACAGATATTATAATAAAATTTGGTTAATTGAAATAGTGTACCTTTACAGCAAAACTGTATAACAGAAAACCCAAAAGAGCCATCAAATCAGTATACTACTAGGCAAGGGCAGTGTGATTATCATCACATGCTGAGCATTCTTCTTTGGTTTACAATTATGGGTGTTAAGGTGTTCTAACAAGCTTAGCTCTAAGAACACTTAAACATAATTCCCACATGCACCAACCTCCATACATTAGTGCAGTAAGAGATGTTCGAGGGTCATCCAGAAAGTAAAGAACGTTTGCTTACTGCGCCGAGCACAGCTCCCCCACCACCGTGATTGCATATGCGACACTCCATTCACCATCCCCCCAAAGTAAGGGCTGAGTCTCATTGCTGAGCGATCTCGCATCTTGTTTCTACAGCGGTTCAAAATGGCGGTGTCAATCGAAAATCCTGCCAAATTTGAGGTCCACAGTGTTATCAGTTAGTGAATGCGCAAAGTGCCCGGCCTATTGAAATTTGTAGACAATCACCGAAGAACGTTTATTGTGAAAGTGCAATAAAGGAGACTTTGAAAAAATGATGTTATCAAGTTTAATGAAGAAATTTGATCGCACACGATGAGAATCAGAGTGGCAGGCCATCGCTCGTTACAGATGATTTTAAAGTAAGAACGGAGGAAACATTTTAGGAAAACAGATGCTACACTGTTAGCAAACTACAGTACATAAATCCTTTCTAGAAACTGCAAGATTTTGCTCAATACACTATCATCAGTAGGCACAAAACATTTTCTCTTGTACCTGGGAGGCCATTTGACTGAGAGCTCAGACCAAAGGTCCTTAGTCAGCATCCACCCAAGCCCAGGGAAGAAGTCTGTCCGGTAGATGACATCGTGAGCTGTCTTATCCATGGCCGATACTAGCACAGTGAGTAAATGAGGATGAGGATCACCCCCCCATGACGTCACCCCCTTTGACCTTTACCCCCCGTGACCTTGACTTTTCCCCCCGTGACCATGACCTGTCCCCCTTAACCTTTGACCTTTACCACCCCCCGTCATCCTCCCCATGACGTAGCCTGAGGCGACGCCCGAGGCTATTTGGTTTTTTCGTTTTCCCGGCTTCCCGTGAGGTCCCGAGAGCGGGGAAAAAGTCCTGGAGGTCCTTAGGGAACCCCCTACCGGATGAGCAGAGTCCCGATCCCCCATTGTGAATTTTAACTGTTACGTAACACTTACGGCTCCACGTTGGGCGCCAATTTCGATTCATCCTCCCCATATCATCATCCTCCCCATGACGTTAACCCCCCCCCCTACGTCATCCGTTGTTTACTTTCCTTATTCGTCACTGGTATTTTCCCCTCGAGCAATACCTTGTTTATCCTAAGCGTTTTCGCTTTCTCCTACCGACTTCTCCTGCCGATCTCTCCTCGCCTGAGTCATTCCAACAGCTAACACCATGGAACACGCATGTCAGTACTGTGGGAAGGGGTTCTCGCGTAGTGACCGCCTGCGGCGATATATGACCATGCAAGAGCAAGTGCCGGGCCATTTATGTCCCATCTGCATGAAACCTTTTAGCAAACAGAACAAGATAGTCCGGCATATTGCCATCCATGCGAGGCCGTATGCTGATGTAGGTGCTGCCTTTGCCCCCGATTCCTCCGTCAACCCCGCCGACCTCACTGCCCCCGATGCCTCCGCCGACCCCGCTGTCCCTGATGCCCCAGCCGCTCCCGCCGTCGTCGCTGCCACCGCCATGGAAGAGGCCCTGACCCTCGCCAAGGCTGTGGCGATTTCATACACCTCCCTAACAACCGAGGCTTCCACCCAGACACCCATCTTCAGGAGACGGGCAGGAGTCCCAGTTGGTGAGTTGTTAGCGAAAATTAAAATTTGTGAGAGTAAAAGTAATATTAGTTTCTTATTTTTTAAAAAACCTAAATTTATAATGAAATAACCTCAAACTTTAATGATTAACAGTAATATGTTTGATCCATTTTGAGTTCTTATTATAACATAAAGTAATTTAATATGAAATTAAAAGCATAGGAATTTTGAGAATTATGTTTGATTCAGTAACTTTTCTAAAATGAAAGCATTTTACAAATAGGAAAAAAAAATAGTGTGATGAATATTAATATGTTTGTGTTATTTACAGCTGTTGTTAAGCCGACTCCCATCCCCCAGGGCTGGTGGAAGCTAGAGTTTTTGGAAGAGCAGCGGCGGCGATATGAGGAGGAGGCGAACCGGGGTCACCGAGAAATCTGCTGGAGGCTGGTGAGGGCCCAGCAGCAGCTTCGGCGCGGGCCACAGCTCCGACACAGGCCACAGCCGCAGCCGCAGCCACAGCCGGAGCCGGAGGCAGGACTAAGCGGAGAGCCTGTTCCGAGGCTAATTGTATTAACGGATTCCGATTCCGATTAAAATAAAACAAAAAATAACCTTTTTTATCCCAAAAATAACAAAAAACAAACAAACAAAACAAATTAGTTGTGGAATTATCCACCGAGCCAGGGTGCGACACTCTTGTCTCATGGCACTACATGACGGTGACGTCATCCCCCCCCCTTACGTCATCCTCCAGCGTTAATTTGAACGGTAACACTTAATGTTACCAATTAAGGTCTTTCAGTAGGGTTTTTTTTTTAATAAAGGATTCATTTATTTACACAAAAACACTTATAATAACAAATTACTCCTTATTATACTCCTCGATCCCTTGTTCGGCCAAGCGGAATATTTCTGCATTTAAATCCTGCTGTCTAGCTCTGTCAGACATGTACCAGCGCCACTGCGTCGCGCCACGGGGTCCAGCCGCCCATATCCTGGTCAAATCATCCTCCAGCTCATGGCACTCCCGGAGTACTTCACATAGACTCCTCGGAGGTGGCGATGGAGGCGATGATGGAGGTGACGATGGCTGAGGCGATGGAGGTGGCGATGGCTGGGGCAATGGAGGCTGCAGTCCGCTTGGCCGCTGGGGCTCTGCCCGGATTTCCTCTGCAAACAGAGCCTCCTGACCCAGCTGGTCCATGTATTCCAGACTTTGAACGACGCAATCAATCTCATATCTGTCAGTTCCTCTTCCCACGCGGCCATGTTAGCGACTGGAGTGTGCGAGCCTATTTGCCAATTATTGGAGGTTACCATTACTGACGTGCCACAGACTTGTTGTTCGCGGAAAGATCCTCAGTTATATAACTTGTTTACCTATTAGGCTCACGAGTTATTCGTTCTTCACTAATGATGTATACAGCCAGTTTGAATCTTGAGTTAACTATGGAAGCAAGCAACCCACTGTCACTAGCTCAGCTATCGACCATTGAAATAAGGAAACGGAAATACCTTCTGCATGAGGGGATTGCACAATTACCAGTGTCTGTACAACGATACGTCGCATCCTGCCTCGAGGGATATGTGTGTGAATATGTGTTAGTACTTCTCAATCCCGAACCGGACCCTCGGGTGATAGACTTATATAACAAATACGACCATCATACGGTTAAACAGTGTCGCTGGTGTAGATACACTGAACATTATTGTAATAGACTTGTGTATCCTGCAAGAAATGTGAAAGTGTATCTTCTTACACACTAGTGATGAACAATACAATTGTTTCTGCTGGGGTAAGCGTGCTTGGGAAATACCAACGATGATTATCTATCGACCTTAGTGATTTTAAAGGCGATGGAAATCCAAACAGTTTGGGAGGGCTCGATGCACTCCAACTATATGTTTTTTCAATAAAGAGTGTTGTTTTACCCTTAATCCTTTTCCTTCCAAAATAA
The DNA here is from genome assembly GCA_963675035.1 of Allygus modestus. Classification (NCBI taxonomy): domain Eukaryota; kingdom Metazoa; phylum Arthropoda; class Insecta; order Hemiptera; family Cicadellidae; genus Allygus; species Allygus modestus. Next base: position 125,503,531 of record OY776113.1, read on the forward strand.
AAATAATTAAATCATCCAGAAACAATTATAATATATACCCCATGACATCATCCTCCCCATGACGTAATCCCCCCCTTGACCTTTGACCTGTACCCCCCCCCGACATCATCCAAACTATTTTTTTGTTCTCACTTTGTTCCTGAGGCAGCAGTGACGTCGCCCGAGAGAAGTGTTTACCGTCTCCACCTGCCGCAGGCATAGAAGCTTCTAGAACGTTATGAAAAAATGTTTACTCATTAGTGGTAATGATCGAAGCAACGTTTGATGTTTTGCGGAGGATGGGACTCATATTATCACAAGCTCTGTCGCTGTTCAGACCAATATAAAAAATTACATTTGCAGTTGCAATGGATGTGGTGATGGCTGAGCCGTTCTATGAAACAAAACCACTTATGGTCTCATCAGTAATTGTGGAAATCAATTCAATTTATGCCGAGATGTTTTTGTAGACAGTAAAGTACTATACCACACGCAACCATGCAAACTTGCACATACAAATTTTGTTAGACAAGCCTATACCTAATCATCGACGGCAGCAATTTCAAGTGGAGGTGGAGGGCAGGAAACCGTATGATACCTGTGTACATGTCATAAATTGGCTTCTTAGAGAAATAGAACAGATTTTCGTCAATGTGTTAATGGAGGGTAAATAAATAAAGATAAAAAAATGAAAATAAAAAAGATTTAAAAATAAAGATAAAAGAAAAAACCAATAAGCACTTGTGGACTTGGTCCCTGAGATAGGTTCGAACCGCCGAGGCTTAAACTCCCGCAGCTTGACGCCCGAGGGTCTGAGGACGGTGACGCCATCCTCCCCATGACATAATCCCCCTACCATGACGCAATCCCCCCCCATGACGCAATCCCCCTGCATGACGTAATCCTCCCCATGACATCACTCTCTCACTCTCGGGAAATACCTGGCTGATGATATATAAACCTGAGGTTCAGCCAAGGGCTCAGTTTTACCCGAGACGTCATCAAGAGCGACACCGAAGAGACCGAACGATTCACTGTCTGATGGAGGAGATTAATGCTATGGACAAGAACGCCAGGCCGCCCACCAAACCTAAGAAGAAAAAGCCCGTTGGATGGTGAAGAAGGATTTGCTTAGCGATTCTCCAGCATCCAGTTTGAGGGATACTGAATGCCAATATACAGAAAAGAACCCTGCCAACTTTGGGAACATTTTGTTAAAAATGTTAGCGATTCGCGGTGGTTGTCCGACACACAGTTGCAGCCTGTACCTGGACAAAGAGAGACGATGAAATCTGCATGTGTCTCACGGAACTGCAGACGAGACTGGAAAATATGTGGGTGAATGGTGATACTGGAGTGCCTAAAATTAATGGAGTTACCAGGACCGTAACTCCACTGCCCACTTGGTACAAGCCCCGTTGGCGGGAAACGTAAGGCCGGAGGTAATTGCGTCATCTCAAAGCGCAAAAAGTAAACAACTTATCGACCTGGAATCACCTAATGATGTAAAAAACTTGTTGACGCAGTGAGCCTATATAAAACGACTTGGTGGCGAGGTACAACCATTCCACATATGAACACACGATAAACAGCATGAACAAAAAGGTAGACCTGAAGTCAGCCCTCAAAAACTGCAAGGCTTTGGGTTATACTCGGATCACCGAACTACGTGACAACGTAGTCTACCCCATCAGGTCGTTTGAGCGAGTGGACTCGCCTTATGGTGAATCAATAATGGCCACTTTGGAGGGTCTGGCTGGTGTCGACCCACTGAGGGTCTACATGCCTTGGAGATACCTGGCCGTCCTGAGGGATCAGGTCATTGCCCAATACAACGTGGGTGTGAGGTCGAGGATGCATTTGGTGAAGAAGAACGGTCCTTCCGGCAGCAAAGGCGCTCTTCGAGAATTTGTTAGAATGAAAAGAAAACCCTTAATCCTTTATCCTTAAAAAAAATAAACAAAACCAATAAAAGATAAAAAACTCAATTTTGTTATAAGAGCTGGGGTGGTGCACTGTGGTCAGTAGCCATCATGGACTTGAGGTGGAAACACCCGTTCATTGCCATTGTGGCTGGGCCTTCGGGCAGTGGCAAGTTGCACTTTGTGGCTCAGTTCATCAAACACGCTGATCACATGTGCGATACGTGGTTCGCCCGTATCACCTGGCACTACGATAGCGGTGGTGGGGGAGCTAGTGACACTGCTGTGCGCTACGTAGCTGGCCTGCCCGACCTCGATGACTACGATGGTAGCAAGCCCACCCTGGTGATTGTTGACGGTATGATGCGTGAGGCTGACTCTCATGTGGCGGACCTGTTCACCAAGGGCTCCCATCACCGCAGCATGAGCGTGTTCTTCTTCACGCAAAACCTATTTCATCAGGGCAGGGGCCAGCGCGACATCTCGCTGAACGCTCATTACATTGTGTTTCAAGAATCCCAGGAGCCGCGCTTAGATCAAACACTTGGCCCGCCAAGTATAGCCAGAAAACCCGAAATTCGTGGCGGAGGCCTACGCAGACACCACGCGTGATCCGCATGCCTATCACACACGCATGCCTTGAAACAGTCCACGCCCGAAGAGATGCGCATACGTTCAGCCATTTTCCCCGATGATCCGGTCAACTATGTGTATCTACCCAAGAAACGATAAATAGGCTGAGCGCAAACTAGCGTCAGTCACCATGACGCAACGCTTGAAGAAAGACGCCGCTCTGCTGATGGCTCTGGTGCACACCACACCCAAGGAACGCAAAGCCCTGTTAAAAGCATGTGAGAACAGTCGCATCAGATCAGTGTGCGAGTGCGCATACAACGTGTTACGGGGGAACGTGCCGCTCACTGCCTGCTGTAAACGAAAGTTGATAAAACACAAACAGGCACTCAGACGGCTGGTGAAGCGCGGTGAGGGTTGGGCCAAGAAGCGACGGTAACTTGTACCACGGAGAACTTATTGTTGTTACACCGTTATTAAAGATCGTCAACATCGACGCCAAAAACTACACGTAAGGTGCGAATAACATTGTACATTTCAACGATCCTCACTACATGCCGTTGATGAAGAGCTCGTTCGAGAGCGTGGAAATTGATTTAAGGAACAGCACCGGACAACACCTGCCATTCCACTTTGGGACTACCTGCATGAAGCTTCACCTGCACAGAGAGCAACAGCAATGAATCCAAACGATCCCTACCTGGCGTACTACCACCAACAGCAGTCGGGTCGCAGAGTGTCCTCCGTATTTAGGGGGCCGCTTTCCAATGCGGCTATGGCATTGGCAGTTTCCTACGTGGACTAATCTGCACGGTAGCTCCGTTGATCAAGTCGGGCGCGCCGACGCTCGGCAAAGAGGTGCTAAGGTCAGTCGTGGGTTTCCTGGGCGACATAGCGGCAGGTACGTCCAACCCCCGAGTCGCAGCCAACGCTCGACTCAAGCAGTTGACTGGCATGCTGAAACGCAAGGCGGACGATAAACTGGATCGCGTGTTGAGCGGCGGTGGCTATAAGAAGAGGCGCATACAGCGAGTGACCCCTACATGTCTCTGGCCAAGCTCCTTGGAACGAGGAAGAAGCGTACTGCAACTAAGAAGAAGAAAAGGAAGCCCGCAAAACACGTCAAGAGGAAGACGGTTGTGCGACGTAAGAAGAGAAGTACTGCGAAAGACATTTTTGGATGATGGCGTTTCTACATCAGAAATCGTGCGAGTGTGTCAAGACCCAGTTGGACCTGTTCTCACTGCCGACAACACAGACCAGTATAGAGAGTGGCAAATGGGTGCAGTACAAGCCTATCTCGTCTCTGGCAGACAACTCACCCGTGGAGTTCATAGTTCCAGGTCATGGGGATGAGTATACGGATCTGTCACAGACGCTACTGCACATGAAGGCGACCATTAAAACGGCAAATGGAGATGCCATGATGGGTGAGCCAGCGATAAAAGAAGTGGGCCTAGTTAACAACTGGATGCACTCGCTGTTCAGCCAAGTGGATCTATATCTGAATAACAAACTGGTGTCACCTCAGAACAACACGTATGCCTATCGTGCCTACCTGGAGAACCTGTTGACCTATGGTGGCGACGCGAAAACATCGCACCTCACCGCGGAGATGTTCTTCGAGGACACCGCTGGTCATATCAACAATTGCGAAGAGAATAATGGTGGACTCAAAACGCGGAGGGCGTATGTCACGGGCAGTCGCTATGTGGACATGGTCGGACATCTGCACGTCGACCTGTGCAATCAGGACAAGTACATGTTGAACGGTGTTGATATGCGCTTTCGCTTATCAGGTCGCGGAACGCGTTCTCCATCATGTCCAAAAGCGTCACCGACTACAAGGTGGACATCATCGAGGTCAACCTGTTCATGCGCCGCTGTTGGCACACAGCAGGACGCTAGAGTCCGGCACAGCCAAATACCCCATCACGCGTGTGGAAGTGAAAACCATCACGCTGCCTACTGGCATTAGCGGCAAAACTCTGGACAGTGTGTTTCTTGGACAACTGCCGAAACGCATCATAGTCAGACTGGTCAACAACCACGAGTTCAACGGAGACTACAAAAAGAATCTGTTCAATTTCCAAAACTACAGCATAAACTTCTTCGCGCTGTACGTGGACAGTGAGCAAGTGCCGGGCAAACCGCTTCAACCAGATTAAACGGTGGGTCAAGAGTTGTACGTGCTCGCCTATCACTCGCTGTTCACTGGCACCGGCTCAGACAGCGGTAACGATATCGGTTGCGGTAAATATCCATATGGAAACCACCTGTTGGTGTTCGATCTGATGCCTGACATGTCAGCTGGTCAACCGAGCCACTGGAACCTGGTGTCAAAGTCAAAGTCAAACGGTGCATAACGGAAACCTGTGCATAGAGATCGGTTTCACCACAGCGCTGACAGAGGCTGTCAACTGTATAGTATACGCCGAGTTTGACAACGTTGAGGAAGTGGACCGCCACAGGAACGTGACTGTGGACTTTGGCAGGTAATCAAGTCTAAACCTGTCGCACACTAATGGTTTTTCCTGCCGCCGCCGCCGCCACTGCTACTTAAGGGCGAGGCAGCGCACGCCCAGTTCAGTCAGCCGTACGAGATGGACTTGCCACCACCGATCTACAGCACTGAGTTCACTGGCCTAGTGCGCTGCCATCACGGAATTCCTGTTGAAAGAGTTTTGCGTGGTGGACGTGACTACTGGCACGCTCATCATGCACCACATCACCTGCCCGCCCTTCAACCGAGACTACCTGACTGCCGAGAAACTGCGCGAGAGCAACTGGCTTATGCGTCACTGTCACGGGCTCGAGTGGGATCAGGGTGACATCACCTACGTTTCCCTGCTGGACAAGCTGCAGTCCTGCTTCCTTTACCATCCCATAATCTACGTGAAGGGATCGCAAAAGAGGGATTTTGTCAAGCGGCACCTGATCACTGAACCGGCCGCCACTGTTGTCCAGGACATGGACGACTTGGGCTCCGGATCGCTCAACAGGCCGCTCCCCTACGCTACGCTACGCTCGCTACGCTGTCACCACCATAAGAGCGCCCTCAATCTACAACAGGTATCGGCTGCAAGGCTTCGAAACTTCTGTCTGCGGCCACTACTGTCTCACCTACCTGTACTGCCGGGCAGTCCTCAATATGCCACTCAGCGACTACGTGTGGCTCTTCGATCTGGCCGCTTCCGCCATCAACGATGCTCTGGTCCGCAGGCTCTTTGACTCCATCCTCACATTTTGCCGTTGAAATTTACTTAAAAACTATATTTTTTTGTGTGTAAAGTCTTGCGTCAAGTTCTTAATAGACTATGCATGTATATTCTTATTATGTTTCAATAAATATTGTATGTTCTAATAACTTTTGTTTTGATTTTGTAATTTTTTTAGTTTTTTTTTGTAATAAAATCAATGTAGGAAGTATTGGGAGGTAATAACAACACGGATTTATGCTGTAAACTAAACGTTGAATATAATTACTTATAAATACTATTTACAAATGAACTTGGTTATATACAGTTATATTTACACCGGGAATTCATCTTCGCTGTCCTCCTCCCTTTGCTCCGCAGGACGATCCTCTTCTACGCTGTCCTCCTCCCTTCGCTCCACAGGACGATCCTCTTCTATGCTGTCCTCCTCCCTCCGCTCCACAGGACAACCTCGTCTTTCAACTCTAGGCAATGGCGGGATGTCCTTATGACCCCAAGGAAAGGTGTTAATGCCATCAGGGAGGATGTAGCGCTTATCATTCGCAGGACTCAAGGACAGCTTACTCATTTGAACCGTGTATACGCGGTGCAGATGAGACTGGAAATGGGTGTTGATGGTACGATTCAATACCCCGTTAAACAGGCAGTTTCTGTAGTCAGCAGTGGTGAGGAGGTTCTTGATAACACCCCTGGTGACTCCCTTAGCACGCTTGGTGGTCTTGAAAGTGGTCTTCTTCATTGTCATCCGCTACGTCCATGAAGTACAGTATGGAGCGGAGACTGAGGTATTCAAGAAGTGATTGGCCGTTGGCTTCATCCTTGAATTTGCCAATCACCTTGGCGTTGGTGGGGTTGTAGCAGGGGTGGTTCCTAGGGTAGGCACTGGTGTCGAAATCGTTCAAGTGCTCCAACATATCCCTGTAGATGTCCTCAGACATGATGTCGAACACAAAACTGTCTATGTCCATGTAGTCGACTTTCAGGTGGTCACCATAGCGGTTCTTCATTTTCAGCAGAAAGTAGTACATGAGCCACTTGCTCAGCTCGAGTACGCACACGCCGACATAGACAGGCTTCTCCAGAACGATATTAAACTTGGCGAGATGGATGAGGGCTATGTCTCCCGTGTAGAAAATACGATCCAGGAAGTTGGACTTGGCCACGTATTTGCTAAACTTCTCCGGGGTGCACACGAGCTTGACGTTGAGGCGCTTGCGGACATTCTTGATTGTCTTGCCAAAGACTGCGTTGTTCATCAGTTTGAAATAGTCTTGATCAAACTTGGTCTTGGCCTTCTTCCTCAGCTCGGTATTCATGAGGATGTACCGTTCGAGCCATCGAGACTGGCGAAACCAGACCGCTTGATGTATCGTCACAAGCTCCAACCCATTTTCCAGCGCCTGTTGGAGGATCCTGTAGTGACAGATGTAATGGTGTTTGTCATCAAGGGTAGTGAGCAGTTTGGGGAACTTCCCAGTCGGAGGACGCTTCGTCTTGCAGCAGTAAGGAAGGTCCTTGTGCAGATCGTGTAGGTGGTCAGGGTAGTGGAGGTCCACCTCGAGGATATAACCCCATTCGGCTTCAGCGTCCAGCGTCGCGATGTGCAAGGAGTCTCCAGTGGTTAGACACTGGGACATAGCCCAACAGTAGAGGTTGTTTGCATCCAGGTATAGGAGGTGACGTGTCGGCTCGTTGGGGCGGCGGTCTTCCAGGTGGCACTGATCGTGGTTGGCCTTGGCGTAACGGGTAATGGCCTGGGAGATGCCTCCTCGGATGCCTAGCTCCATGAAGAGGTACATGTCATCGTACTCAGCCAACGAGGTATCCCTGAACTGCTCGAATACGTCTGTCAACAGCGCAATGTTGCATCGCAGGTACTTGTCAGCGTAGTCCTTCAGCGGGCGGCAGTTGAAGGCTCGCCACATGTTGAGGCCGTGCTCGTACTCGGCGTCCGTAATGTCCTCCAGGGAGAGGCTGTTTTTGAATGTCACCAGGTGGCAACTCCCTGGTGGTGTACAACTTGTATGACGTCACAACGTCGTAGGGGAACATGCCTTTCCTGCGCACAAGGTCGAAGTGTCGGTCTTTGGGAAATCGCTTCTTGGTCTCTCGCATCTTGTCTAAGGGAAGGCCCGCTGCAAGTTTGGCCAGGCTCATTGACAGGAACCTGTAGCTGTCCAGGAACCTGACTGTGAATCCAGCTCGTCGCACTCGTGGATCGTCCCCAGGCTGACCAAAATAAAATCGCTTTGTAAAGGCGATATAGCGCTCTTCGATGTGTGCCAACACCTCCACATCACCGGTGTCAAGTGCCAACTCCCACACTATGAAGTGAGCGTCATAGTTGGACAGGTTGTGGAAGAAGCAGTTGATGACGCGCTGCTCCCTGTACCGCAGGTTGAACGACCGGTGAGCCGCTCCACGGAACTCGTACGGTGGGGCATGGTTGTGATCCCGCACCTTGTGGTCCTCCTCGGTGAACTCCTTATTGCAGAGGTAGCAATAGTTTACCGCGAAGTAGTCGTCCATTTGCTGTCGGGTCAAAAAAGGTCGCAGAACTCTTGCGCTGAACAGGATCTCCCACAGCATCAACACGTGCAACTTCAGCCTCTCCATAAACACCTTGGGTGCATCGTCCCCAAAGCCGACGCGGGGTTCGAACTCCTCTTGCTCCAGCGAGTGGGTGATCTGGTAGGCGAAGGCATACGGAATGTGTATACTGATGGGCCTGATGCCTGCCGGCAATCCTGCCGTGTCCCCTTCAACCGGCTGAAGAGCGCACTTAAAGTCCGCATAGATGCAGAACCTCTCTCCCCTGGTGAACTCGGGATGAGAAAACTGGATCTTCTTCTTCTTGGGCATGTCCAGGCGGATGGGAGCCTTGGCGTAGCAGTAGCGTCTGTGTTCATCCAAACGCTGAGCGCCCGTCAGGCCGAGCTTGCTGGGCCGGTTGTCGAAGTAGGCAAAGCATCGCTTGCGGATGTAGATCCTGTGTCCGTGTTCAGTGAGCTGGGGACAGATCAGTTGTTTCAGGTCCTTGTTGTATGCGTAATGGCTATCACCGTCAGTTGTTACATATAACAGGTCCCTGTCGTATTCACGCTCTCGATTGCAGATCTTCAACGGGTACACATTGTACTTGAAACTCGGGTGTTCCGTTGGGGCGTCTCCCCACCGTTGCACGCTCGAAACCATACTTGTTCACGCTGATGGCGTTATTGCGCTCATAGGTCTTGACGTCCTTCAGAGCCATGGGGAAGCGCAGACCGGTCCAATCGTAAGGGCGATGATATACAAGGTGTACTCTGCGAGTCTCTGCGGATTCCTCCGGGCGAACTTGGCCAGGATGGTAAACATGAAGGTCATTTTGTCAGCGTTATGGGCATTGACAACAGAATGTGTATCAGCAATGGCCTTTGGCAACGGAATAAAGGCTCTGCGACGTATATTCGTTCATAAGGATCTCCAGACAGCGTATGCGCAGGTACGTCCAACCGCTGCATACAAACTCACACAGATCCTTCTTGTTGATAATCATGCTGAAGGTCGCTGAAAGGAAATCCTCCAAGTCAGAGGCCTCGGTCAGCGGGACGTTAACGGGTATTAAACGATCGCATACAAGTGGCCTCGTGGATGTTGGTAAACTCACACTCCAAGATCATGTTCACCTTGATGCTGGGATGTCTATTCACAACATCAATCAACAGGTCGAAAACCTCCTAATACAAGAAGACCAGCGCCTCCTCAATAGTCAACAAGGCATCCATTGGTCGGGACACGCGGTAGGTGAGAAGACGTGTTTGTAAAGCCTGATGTACAAGCTGGAACATGGGGAGTCCAGCACCCACCATCGGCTCTACGCTAGGTCCTTGCTGCGGCTCGGTGCTGGGCCCTGGCTGGGGCTCGGGCTGCGGTTCGGTGCTGGGCCCCGGCTGTGGCTAGGGCTGCGGCTAGGTGCTGGGCCCTGGCTGGGGCTCGGGCTGCTGCTCGGTGTGTGGACCGGGTTGGTCATGAACAAGGTTTCTCACAACTGGACAGCCGTGAGTCTGGTGACGGTTCCGGTTGTAGAGGCGGCTAAACCCCTTATCGCAGTAGGCGCAGTGGAACCCAGTTACATGGGCCTCTCCATCTACACCACATAATGACAATTAATCAACTAAAAAAAGAATGGAGTAACAGGACAACAACATTACTACATTGGCACCCAAACAGGGAAAGAACATGGGAGGATGATGTCATGGGGAGGATGACGCAAGGGGGGATGATGTCATGGGGAGGATGACGGGGGGGATGATGTCATGGGGAGGATGACGGGGGGGATGAAGCGGGTGAAAGTGGTAAACAATTTTAAGATGACCTTGATGGAATATTCCATGGAAAATAGAGCTAATGATAACATTTACAAAGAGAAGGCCAAGCCCTGAAGACAGTCTACTACAATTTACAACGAATATTTTGTAAACCTTACTAACATGTCTCAAAAGTTTTTTAAAAATTGTTATTGGAAAAAGTTTTTTTAAAATTGTTATTGGAAAATACTTTTTAAAATAGGTTATAATCTATAAAGTATCGTTACTAACCTCGTTGTGGTTATGGTTCCTCCATGGGCCATTGTTCATGCACCGCAGTAACGTGACGGAGGAGGTTGTCGCTTCGTGTGAAGCGTCTGCCACAGACGTTGCAGTCATGACGTCTGACGTTGTGAGCAGACTCTGTGTGTCTCCTCAGGTTTGTGTACAGGCTGAAGGAACGACCGCAGACCTCACACAGATGTTGATTGTTCATCTACAACAACGGATACGCTAAGTCTCTTGGATTTACAAACACGGATTTATTGCAACAAAAGCACTTCACCATTGACATAATACCGGAGAATGAAACACACTTGACGCGTTCAGTGGTGCTCAAGAAGATGTGACAAGAGTCAAAACCATGACTCACCCAGCACTGATACACTAATTGATTTTTATTCATCGCACACATTATAATATCAGATTCAGAATCAATTCCATGAGGAACCACAAATTTTCCTTTCAATGCAAAACCTAATTCATTTCCACTGATACTGTTTTTAACATTTAACAATGATTTACCAATTCCGGTTTTAAAACCTGACTCATTCTGTTTAATCCCGATAAGACAACACTGTTCTAAGGACAACACGGTTGAATTAATTTCTATCTGAAAATAAAGAAAAGAAATATGTCTTTAATAATGAATTTTGGCAAAAGAACGCATAAAAGGTTTATTTCAATAAAAGATTTCTACTTACGTTTAAATATTGTAAAGCAGCAGGAAGGAATCACGTAGAGCACTCAGTAACACATTCACAGAAGAACTAAGGATACTCGTTAAGCGCAGCTCATTAAATAGGCTTAGTCTATGCGCAGGAAGCCAGAGGAAAACAAACAATACCCTCGGGGTGCCATGGTGAGGATAATGTAATGGGGGGGGGTAAAGGTCAAAGGTCACGGGGGGATGACGTCACCGTCATGTAGTGCCATGCGGCAAGAGAGCCGCACCCTGGCTCGGTGGATAAGTCCACAACTAATTTTTTATTTATTTTTTATTTAATTAATAAAACTTACATCTACTGATTACATTTTTTTACCTAAATGAATGATGAACATTATATATTATGAAACATGGTGAAACTTAAACCTATACTAATGATATAAATTTAACCCATACAAGGGCCTCTCCATTTATAATTAAGTTGCGGAGCCGCTGCTCCACATCCTCCAACTGCCCCGGCTGGTTGGCGATGTATTGCCGGCGCATCAGGTCATGTCGTCCATCGGGGCATAGTAGCCCCCACCGCAGGACGACTAGTCTGTCTAATGCCTCCACTCTCGCCAACCACATGATGTTGGTCACCATGTGCTGATGCCACAGAGTGTATGTATTGACGGTGGTCATGGCTGGGTGGCTTCTGCTTATGGAATGAATATTAGCCTCAGTTAAGGAACGAGGAGAAAGCGAGGACACTACAAGTAAACAGCTCTGGTCCCTTAGACCCAATAGGTAAACAAGGGGATGCTTAAAATAAACGACAAATAACCAAGGTAACATGGGGAGGATGATGTCATTGGGAGAATGATGACATGGAGAGGATGACGACATGGGGAGGATGACGACATGGGGAGGATGAATCGAAATTGGCGCCCAACGTGGGGCCATAAGTGATCCGTAACAGGTAAAATTCACGATGAAGGATCGGAACTCTGCTCATCCAGTAGGAGGTTCCCTAAGGACCTCCAGGACTTTTTCCCCGATCTCGAGACCTTACGGGAAGCCAGGAAAACCAAATAGCCTGGGGCATCGCCTTAGTTAAATCATGGGAAAGATGGGGGGTAAAGGTCAAAGGTCAAGGGGGGTAAAGGTCAAAGGTCAAGGGGGTAAAGGTCAAAGGTCAAGGGGGGTTGAGTTCAAGGTCACAGGGGAGGAGTGATCCTCATCCTCATTTACTCACTGTACCAGTATCGGCCCCTACTATCATCGTAAACTTTCTTTGTTGTTTAAATACGAATTTCCATAAGCCAGACATTTTGCGCATTCAGAAACCGATAACACTGCCTGGTATCAAATTTCGTGGGATTTTTGATTGACGACGCCATCTTGAATCGCTGTAGAAACAAGACGTGTGATTGTTCAGCAACAAGATTTACACTTTGGTAGGGAGGTGAGTGGACTGCCACACACGCAATCGAGGTGATAAGAGGAGCTGTGCTCGGTGAAAAGTGTTCTTTATTTCTGGATGACCTTTGCTTGTATAGTGTATAGCTCATAAGCAGCTACCTGAACAAACTTTTTATACAACTTTACTTCAACACATTTTGCAACAACGCTTACGGTAAAAAAAATATTTCAACTATGTTAAGAAACAATCATTAAATATCTCCCATCATAGAGCCAATCCAGCCTCCTCAGCCAAACCAGAGCCACTCCACTGACACTGTCGAAAACGCACTAACTATGCGGTTCATAATCTGGTATTCGGCGCACAGTCACCGGATCTGTGAGATATTTGTAGCAAACATGGAGTGCAATCCCTTAGGTCACTAATACACTAGTTCATACATCTGTATGTTACTTATCATACAAATGAGTTGTGATCCTAATTTCTAAGGAGAAATTCAAGTGCTGCAAATAAAGCCTTTGTGTGGCAAAAAAAGGCAATTAGGGTAATTGCTGGCCTATTACCCCAGGAATCTTGCAGGCAATCATTTTGTACCTTTATAATTACGTCTCTTGCCTGTATTCATAATTTTCAAAATTTAGTTTTTGTTAAGGAAAATCATCTTCTTGTATTTTCTTTCCATGAGCGTCTAAGCATAATCTTGTACCCCCAACCGTAAAGACTGACTAAGACATACAACTGCTATCATTCTCAGCAAATAAGATTAACAAGTTACCACTAGTTATAAGAGAGTTACCACTTCATTAGTTTAAATTAACTGTATCAGTTTGGTTGAAGCTGAAGACATTTTACTCAGTTGATGAATTTATGAACTGTGATATTTCTGATTTGCTCAGGGAAAATGTTCAGGCCTTTTTGTGTATTATCTGTTGTTTTATATCTGTACTGTGTCATATATTTTGTATGTATTTTGTTGAAAAAACCTAATGTAACAATTTGTTATTTAATGGTTGGTAAAATTCTTATTCGAAATATACTTCGAAATTTATTTGCTGTATATTTATATCCATATAAGTTAGTTAAAGTTTATTTTAGGGTGGCACACCTGTTGGTGTCCACGTTATATGATTTTACAAATATTACCTTCTTCTTAAAATTGGATCTGTTGGCTGTAACAACTTTCTGTTCCAATAAAGTGAATTTAATAACTAGTATGATGTCTGTTAAATTAAAAACCTTATTAATACATAGTTAAAAGTATTATTTTAAAGGGACAATATAAGTCATGGCGCTGCGTTATGAAGATTGTGAGAAGTAAGATTAAAAGCCAAGAGACCAAACCAAGATGTATTGTCAGCGAGCCTTCTCTAACAGGTATAAAACCTCATGGTAACTTCAAGGAAATTTTTCGAAATTGACCCCAATTTCAGTGAGTTAATTTCAAAGACTGGACTAATTCCATTTAAATGACTTTCAGTGCATGTAGTGTAGATAGGGCATTAGGCTCAACTAAATATGAGTTTTAGACCTCCTAAGCCTTTGATACTTATTGACAGTGCAGCCAGTGATTGGACTCTTTTCAAAAGTAAATTTCTTTTGTTTCTTCAGGCCACTGAGGCCAAGAGGAAATGTGAGGAGGTTAAAGTTGCTCAACTGCTTAATGTTATTGGGGAAGAGGCCCTCTCAGTGTTTTACACTTTCAAACTTGGGGACATTGTAGGTCTAACTTTGCAATAAGTTGTTGATGCTTTCGACAATCATTTTACTCCTAAGAAAAATATAGTATACCAAAGATACCTGTTCTTTAAACGCTCTCAGGCCCCGGGAGAGCCATTCAACAATCTCCTAACAGACTTGTGTAAGCTTACGATAACATCGAATTTGGTGACCAAGAAAACCATTTCATAAGAGATCGAATCGTTGTGGGCATTTCAGATGAATCAGTACAAGACAGACTATTACGTGAATCTAATGTTAAATTAGACGATGCAATTAAATATTGTAGGTTAGTTGAGTCCAGCAGGCAACAGCTAGTCACCATGGTAAAAGATAAAAGTGTTCTATCTCTGAGTAACCCGAAGAGTTCTGTAGGCGTTGCTCAGTATACTAAGCCTAATCCGGTGAAGACCGAAGAAGTGATACATCAAGTGACAATGCCCAAATCATTTCACAGGCCAAAAACTAACATGAAAAATCCTATGTTAAAGACTAACACTCAAAATTACAAGTGTAGGACCGGTAGTAACCTGTAAGAAGGTAGGCCTATTAATAAGTCTACCCAGACTAAGACACTTATGTAAGAAATGTAACACTGTTTACCTTCCAGCTCAGTGCCCGGCATTTGGTAAGAAATGTTTTTTGTGCGATAAGATGAACCATTTTTCTGTTTTTTTGTTTTTTTAAATAAATCAGTTCAATTCAAATCCAAACATGTAAATGGGGTTGGACTAGGACTTTTTTCTGGTGATCAAGAATTTAAAATTGACAATATTGAATCTAATAAAGACTCTGTAGCCTGGTATTAAACCGTAAAGATCAATGGCCGTGAGCTTCAGTTTAAATTGGACAGTGGGGCGGAAATTAATATTTTACCAAGACAAATTCTGGATCAAACTGATTCACAATTGAGTGAGTTCATCATCAAATCGAACATTATACTTGAATCTTATGGCGGCTTCAAACTGAAGGTGACCTTTCGCTCAACTGTAAATTCAACTCATTATCTTGTCAAGAAGACTTCATTGTTGTAAACCACCCAAAATGTGTACCTATCTTAGGCCTAAGTACTTGTGTTATGTTTGTAAAGATAGTTTTTTCAAACTCATATTGTAGTATTTCAAGGCCTAGTAGGGTGTTTTAAAGGTAGTCATAGGCTTAAGGTAAACCCAGAAATTGAACCTGTAGCACACCGCCACGGCGGGTGCCATATGCACTGTTGCCTAGATTAAAGTCAACCTAGAGGGGCTACAGAAAATAATGTTATTAAGAAAGTAGGTGTTCCTCGTAACTGGGTCAGCAACCTAGTTATTGTAGAAAAAAAAAACGACAAGTCTTTAAGAATTTGTTTGGACCCACAAGCCCTAAATTCTGCTCTAATGCCTCAGCCCTTTTTGAATCCGACTTTCGACGAGATAAAGGCCAAACTTGGTGGTAAAAAATTGTTCAGTGTTTTTGATCTGAAAGATGGGTTTTGGCATGTAGCTTTAGACGAAGAATCAAGTCACTTATGTACATTTAGCTCACCATTTGGTAACTATAGATTTTTAAGATTACCTTTTGGTATTAAAGTAGCCCCAGAGATGTTCCAAAAGCTAAATTAACACATTTTTTCAGATATTACTGGTTTAGCTGTATATTTTGATAATTTGCTAATAGCGACTGAGTCAGAGGAAGAACCTCAGGGGGTGTGCATCCTGATGATGGTCAGGTTAGGTCAGTTTTGGATTTGCCTGATCCTTGTAATAGGAAAGAGTTACAGAATATGCTAGGTTTGTTCAATTATTTTTGTAATTTTATTCCCCATTTGTCAAGTTTAACAAATTACAAGTTCTCTTCGAGAACTGCTCAAAAAAGGTTCTAAGTGGATGTGGCTGCCGATACATTCGGAGAGTGTAAATAAGTTGAAGAAAGCTGTGACCACAGCTCCTGTTTTGGCAACTTGTTGCCGTAACATAACTATTGAAGTTCATTCAGATGCGAGTAAAGACGGGCTAGGCTGTTGTGTAATTCAGTAAAATAAGCCAGAATCTTTTGCAGGGTTTAAGCTGCGGTCGCATTTGTCGCAAAATGCGACATGCACCACGAAAATGCGACAATATTTGGGCAGGCTGTCGCTTTTTTGCTACAAAGAAAAGTATAAGAAATTGTTTTAAATTTTATTGCAGAAAATCTGGTTTTAACAATACAAATTGCATTAAAAGTCCATGATCACGATCCACAACCAAAAAGATTAGAAGAGTAGTTGGGATGTTGTAGAGGCTTAACGTTGCGTTGGTTGCACTAAGTCACTTTACCGATCGCCTCTGAGCGAGTGGTAGAGGAGACGAGCCTACATTACGTAAACAGTGTCTGTCGATTTCAACTGCGTGCCGTGTAAACAGAACGGGCGAGTTACTGATATGACAGTTGTAGTGACAGTAGCTAACCCCCTAGCAGACGTCATGCGCTGTGACTCAAGTTTGGCGCGCACTCTGTAGTAGCCGAGTCTAGCCGAGCGAATCGGCGAATGCGAGAATGTCGAGGGCTAGTTCGCCACCGAAGGGATGATTGCGCTCGCCTCGCAATCACACCGATTCTTGTCGGTTTTTGTGACCGAGTCAAAGGAGACGAGCGGCAGGTCCTCCATACTTAGTGCCGCTCGCGATAAAAATGCGAAAAGGAAAATATTTTTGCTACAAGTCTCTAAGAGCTTGTAGCATTTTTGCTCAAAGAATTTTTATCCCAGCTGAATCCCTGATCTTTTGCATATAGATGTCTTAGCTATACTGAACAGCAGTATGCACAGGTAGAAAAGGAAATGTTAAGCATAGTTTTTGCAGTTACAAAATATCACCACATGTTGTACAGTAATAAGTTTGTGGTATACAACAACTCAAAACCACTGGAATCAGTAATGAACAAGCCTATACATAAAATATTGTCTCTTAGGTTACAGCGACTTAAGTTAAAGCTGGTAAAGTTATGATTTTTTAATTAAATATCGTCCAGGGAAGAAGATGGTTTCCGGATTTACTAACTAGAACATGAAAAAATGATTGTATGTCTCAGGCTAGTACTCATGTAAATGTGGATTTAGTTGAAAGGGTTGTAAGCCATGATTTGCCTATTTCTGAACAAAGGAGAAAAGAGTTTGTCAAGTGTAAGGAAAATGATCCTGCTTTAAAGTTGGTAAAAGACTAATTTAAAAATGGTTGGCCTAGTAATAACAAATGTGTACCTGATTGTGTCAAAGTTTACTATACTAAGAGAAATGATCTGTATGTATACAATGACCTTGCGTTTTCGAATGACAAAGTTGTTGAACCTATTAGTCTTAGAACCCTGATGCTTAGTTTGTTACATGAAAATCATTTAGGTAGTGAAAAAACTAAATCCAGATCAAGACAGCTCATTTTCTGGCCCGGTATGACAGTTGATATTGACAATTTAGTTGCCAATTGTTCTTTGTACCAAAAGTATATGAATACAAATGTAAAAGAGACCTTGAGGTCTCATTAAATTCCAGACTTGCCATTTAACAAAGTTGGTATGGACATTGCTGAGTATGCTGATAAAATATGTTTAGTTGTAGTTGACTATTACAGCAAATGGTGGAATGTGTAGAATTAAGATCTAAAACCAGCACAGATATGATACAGGAACTGAAAAAATTTTCTCCATCCATGGTATCCCTGCCATAATAATTGCTGATAATAATCCATTTGGTTTGTTTCAATTCAAAAAGTTTGCCATGGAGTGGAATTTTAAGTCATTAATTCAAACCCTAGGTACCCAAGATCAAACGGACAAGTAGTGAGAAAATTTTGAAAAAATGTGTTGATGATACAAAGATATATTTGACCATGTTGGAGTTCCGTAACACACCTGTCATTGGAGATTTATCTCCTGCTCAGTTGTTAATGTGTCATAGGCTATGAAGTAAACTCCCAATATCAGCTAAGTTGTTAAGACCACAGGTGTATGTGATGCTAATGTGGTTAATAGGCTACTTTCCAATAAGCAAACTTTATCTGCTCAGTATTACAATAGAAGTACGCGTCCTGAACGACAGTTTAAACTGTTTGACAATGTCAATATTTGGAATGTCCATTCAAGAGTGTGGGAACCAGGTGTGATTGTAAGCTATACAGCCAACCAAAGGTCTTATGTTTTTAAACTGTTAAGGAGTGGTAGGGTTGTTACTCGTAATACGTTTCATCTTAGGCTAAGACATTCTGTTAACAATGGTAATTTGTATAATGGTAATGATCATAATAATTTGGCTAGTTCTCCATTTAGGAGTTGGGTCACAACTCCAGTGTCTAGTAAAAATGTGTCACTTTGACTTTCTGAGTCACCAATTGTAAATAGGCCTATGTCAGCTAGTCCAAGTACTAGTTCAAATGTGTCAAACTCCCGATCCTGGCAGACTAGTCCATGTAGTGAACAAATGTCTCCAAGTAATGTAACTATCAAAAATGCTAATACTAGACCTACTTCCAGGTATGGTCAGTGGCGGATTTAGGGGGGGGGGGGCTATAGGGGCTGTAGCCCAGGGCGGCAAATTACAGGGGTTTTAGAGGCGGCAAATTTACAGAAAATTAATAGGTTGTTTACAAAAGAAATGTTGAAACGGGGAACATTTTGATGAAAACGGATAACAAAGACGGTGTGCCACCCTTTTAAAGGTAAAGGTAGTAATCAGAGACTAATGTATTACACTTGCTGTCCCTCACACTGCAGTTCCCCAAAACAGTCATAATGCATTTGTCATTCATCCGTACTAGCGACAAGACAATTACGCTATAGAGAAAGGGCGGCAAGCCACGAACTACATCAGGCACTGCGCCACTATGACTACGTCCAACTCACGGACTTCCAAGTTTACCCGTACATTCGCATAGCATTCAAATTATTTTTTACACAATATCAATAATGACTAAGGCACACGGCTGAGAAATGTTGCAACAGTTCAATTTGAGATGACAATAATAAAATTTAGACTACAAAGATATTGTCGATTCATTTTCAAACTCTAGGTAATAAAGAAAGTTATTTCAGCCAACGTATATTTCCCATCAAAGGCTACCACACATAATCGTTCATTCTGGAGTATATTTTTTTAACAAAACTCTGACCAAAGAAAAATAAAGAGTAACGTAATTTGTGAAGAGAGTATTTGATTGGTTGTTGCCATGGGAGCATAGCTGACAGAGGGTCAAAATGGCAGTCAGCATGCAGGCTGCAGTTTTTTACTCCAGGCGAGACCTCTATATATATTTTTTGTGTGGGGCGGTGTCAAAATCTCCCATTTCATTAAATGAAAAACTGTGATATTTGAAGTCTTTAAATCAATATCTTGCCACATTTTAGGCGAATCATGATGTTAAACTTAACTTTATAATCTTAAGACATATTTTATATGTAATTTTATTGTTTATCTCAAAGCAAAGTTATGGTTTGAGTTAAATTAAAACACCCTTTTAATATGGCTTTGGAAATAGTGTTGAAAACAAGCCACCTTGTACATTGAATGACACCGTCCAACCAACAAGTTGACTCCACAACAGGACAAAATACCAAATATGACGGCACGCTTTTTGAAGGTTATTTGTCAGAGAGTAGTGACTCCTTCCTGAAGGTATTATATTTCAATTCTTTGGACCTACAACATAGAAGAAGTGTTTGAAAATGTGTAGAGTTTTATGAAGATTAGGCCTACATCAATTAATTTTATATTTTGATCGTCTAAAACATATAAACATAATTCTTTGTATAAAAGAATAAATTACAAAATGACTGAAAAACTGTATCGAAAAGCGCTAATTCAGGATTAAAATAGTCAGAATTTTGAGGCTAATGGTCCGAATTACGAATTTTAAGGCTACAGTGTAATCATATCTAATTATAGGATATTTATTAAAATTTTCAGTAGTCAATGCGTTGGTGTAAGAATTAATGTTTTGACAAAGTATAAGAAGGGATTTTTAGGCCTTTGTAGAAGGATTTTCTTGTTATTAAAAGTAGCACTGGTTCACTACTTTTAACACAACATTTGTCTCTAAGGCTGATTGTCATAGAGTAGGCTATATCATCATTATTATAATAAAAAAATAAGGCGATTTTTGTGCAGAATATTATGATGGCCAAACTACTGGGTCGATTTTGATGATTTACGTGTCGTTTGAAAGCCCTTAGCCTAGATGTGCCTTTGGGGGCCTCAAGTCAGTGTGTGGAACCAGAAACCCTTGGGAAGCCCTCAAAGTGCGTTTTTGGCTCATTTAAATAACACTGGGCAGCAAATCAAAACAAAAGAAGCAGAACAGCTGGGATTAAAAATACAAACATATGGTTTGCTAGTTGAATATTAAACTGCGTTAATGTGAATCAAGTCAATTATATATTTTTTACTGTTTTTTTCAACTAGGAAATAACAGAAATTTCTTAAAACTTATTCATTCAGTTAATTCGTAACTTCTTTAGATACTGTCACAAAATAACCAAACAAGATATATAACATGTAGGTAAACCTGGGCGGCGAAAGGACAAAGCGAGGAGAGGGCGGCAGATTTCCTAATAGCCCTTAGGCGGCAATTGCTTAAATCAGCCACTGGGTATGGTAGACAGTTGAGAAAACTGATAAGGTATAGGGATTACAAAATTAAACCACATGAAAAGAGATATATTTTGTTCAACTTTAATCTGACTTGATATTTCTGAAATCCATATAGGTATATTTTATTTTGTTTAACTTTTTTGTGATTTTTAGTGCGATCATTCTATAATGCAAATGGCCTATTTAGTGTTTTGTTTAATCTTGTTACAAGTTAGCCTACTTTTGTTTGTTTCATTGTAAAGTAAGTACAGCCAATTTTAGAGATCATATTGTTTAACAAATTTACATGTAAAATCTGAATGCATTAAGTTAATTATCATGCTTTAGGCCCTATTTCAATTTTACAAATTAAAGATGTTGCTGTAAACAGGCCCTAATAATAAAAAAAGATATTTTGAATTGAATGATTTTTAACTGATCTAAATCTAAATCTAAATTTATCTGGAAATTTCCGCACAGTTCTTAATCTTTCTAGTCATCAAAATCCACAAATCATTCCCCGTTTTTGAAGTTAAAGGCAATCCTGCTTAATGAATGGAATCTTCTGATGTGGGTTGAAAATGTTGTTAATAACCCCTGATCAAAATAAACACCTATTACATACACTATAGCAAAAATAACCAAAGCAGTTGTATTTTATGCACTGGAGGCCACACTCTTATAAAGCTGCATTTATCTACCCTATTAATATGTCTGTGACAATGCTTACTATCCTTTACAAGGAAAAGCAATAAGTCAGTTGCAATTGTAATACTTTGATTAAATTGAAACAACCACTAAATAAATAACTCTAATTAAAGACTAATTTTCAAGTGAGACTTGGTAAGATCTGGTTTAACAACGACCATTTGAAGATTAATGTTCCAGAGAACATCAACCTTTGTTCAAATCCGTCTACACAATGAATGGATTCTTCATCAGGCCAGATGGGCATGAAACTAGATTCTTCATTTTTATCTTATAAAATTAACAACCTTTAAATTGAAATTGTACAGTTATAATTAACTGAGGAAATGAAAAACGGGTCAATATTGAGGCTCAAATATTTAAGCAGAAAACAGTTATCGGGTGCTAATTTTAGAAATGGTCAATAATCATAACTTTGTTAATTTGCATGTGCATAACTGGTACAAACAACAGTGACACATAAAATAATCATATAAATTTAATATAGAACTTTATCAACAGTTGAACTATAATAATAAAACTGTATTTGTAACTGAAAATATACTGTATTTAACAATTAAATTGCAATTAAACTGTCACCTACTGCAGCTAGTACAATTATGGGCAACACAATTATCTTTAATATCCTTTTAATGATAAAAGACTGTTTAAAGAAGTTAATGTAATAAACAAGAGGTACAAAACTATGTTAGTAGAGAGGAAAAAATACTATGATAATAAAATAAGAAATTCTTGTAATGTAGGGAAATGTACTTGGGATGTCATTAATGTTGAGACCAGCAGTTTAAAAGAAAAGGTAGTAGAAACATTACTTTGAATGAAAATAAAGTCTCAGACCCTTATAAAGTAAGTAATTTGTTAAATTTACAATTCATTATTACAGTTCAAAACCTTTCAAGTAATAGAACCCATTCACATTTTAAGAATTTTAACATGAATGATTGTGAAAATCCTAAAAATATTCAACTTGAATTTTTCAAAAACTATTTTTGGTGCACTCCTGTGGATGAAAAAGAAATCATGAACATTGTCAATGATTTTTAAAACAAATCATCTAGTTAGTGGTTACGATGAAATTCCTATGGATTAATTAAGTTTGCTATCAAACCTCTTCTTAAACCTTTGGTACGTTTAGTAAATTCTTCTTTTGAATCTGGTATTTTCCCTTCACAGCTCAAAATATTTAAAATTGTGCCTATTCATAAAAAAGGAAGCAAACAGGATCCAGATAATTACCGCCCAGTTTCAGTTCTTCCATCATTTTCAAAGATTTATGAAAACGCTATACATAATAGATTAGTAAATTTTCTGGAAAAAAGCAAACTAATGTAGAGCAACATGGTTTCAAAAGAGGAAAATCTGTTGTCTCTGCTTTAGCTGCATTTTCTAAATGTATAGTTGACTCGGTAGACCGGGGAGAGAGACCAATTGGAATATTTATGGATCTCTCTAAAGCGTTTGACTCTATTTCTCATACTATTTTACTTAACAAATTAGAGTCCTTTGGGATCACAGGCATTGCTTTAAATTGGTTTTGTTCTTACCTTTCTATCGGTTCCAATTTGTAGAAATATCAAATGTATTTAGTAAAATCACTAAATTTTAATCAAATAAATTAAAAACAAAAACTGGGGTTCCCCAGGGTTCAATTCTTGGACCCTTGTTATTTCTTTGTTATCTACAAGGCCTTCCAGAAACTCTTGAAAATATCGACAATATTAAAAGCCAACTTGTCCACTATGCCGATGATTCAAATTTAATTTGATCAACTAACAATGTAAATGATCTAAAAAAAGCAAGTCAAACTCAACTCGCAAACATACAACACTTTTTCAAAGCTAATTCTTAGTTTTTAAATATCAATAAAACTAATATCATATGTTTTGAAACCAAATAAAATATAAATCGAATTGAACTGAATGTTTGTATTGAAAATGAACGATTGGACCAAATTTATAGCACCAAATTCCTAGGTTTAGTAGTCGATAATAACTTAACATGGAACAACCATGTAAAAAATGTAGTAAACAAAATTAATTAAGGGATTTACGTTTTGTAGAGAATGGTGAATTTATGTAGCTGATTTAAGTTATTTTTTTACCAGTGTTGAAAATTATATATCATGGTAACATACACTCTCACAGTGTATATGGTTTAAGTGTTTACGGAAGCACAAGTAATAATAATTTAAATACAATTTTATTACTACAAAAAAGAGCATGTTGAAGCTTAAATATGATGATCACGTTAGAGATTATTTTAAGAGTTTAATAACATTCACCGTTTATGACCAGTATATATTTGGCTGTGTGATATACTTAAAAACAATCCACAGAAAATTACATTACGTTCTAAAATTCATTCTTACAATACAAGGAATAAAAATGATATTGAAATTCAGAAACATACACTATCAACAGTATGCCTACAAACATGGGAGCCAAATTTTTTAAACTATTACCACAATAAATTAAAAATGAAACCAATCTAGTAAAATTTATGACCCGATTGAAAACTTTTCTAATAGATAATCCACATTACTCATTAACTGATTTTTTCCCTGCTGGACTGTGAATGTGCAATTGTTGTAATTCAAATTGATTTTAATCAGAGATTTTTCTCTGTATTAGATTTTTAGACAATAAGGTAACTATAGTAAGAATAGTGTGACACAATTTATGCACAGGTTTTGTACTCTGAAATAAAGAATATTTTTATTTGATTTGATTTGACTTGATACATTGTATCTGAAATGTGTAATGGTAATTTTATATTGAAACCCAGTTTGTAGATATTTAATTTAAATTAACTACAATGACAACAGACTCACCTTCAATAATGATTGCATTTTTAAACTTTAAGAAGTTAAATGTTTGATTGAGGGCCCAACCATAATGGCGAGCTATCTTGAAATATCCTTTGAACTTTTTCTCCTTCGGTGGCACTTGGATATCACTCTGGTCCGGTTGCTGCAAACAAAGCAAATCAATTTTGTAACGTTCAAAAATACTCAGGCATTAATGCTTGTTTGAATCGACCATTGACGCCACTGGTATTAACCGGCTGTGTAGGAACCATGCTCGCGGTCCAGTGCGAGGGCAAAGGTCGCTCGCGGAGCGAGTAATCAGCTTACCTCTCCCGCCACTGGAGCTCGCTCACAGCGAAAATAACTCGCTAAGTCGGCATGTGACGCGCTGCATCGAGCGTGTATAAAACCCCAACCCGCGGCTTTGTTCGCACTTGTCTGGTTGCGCCTCTCAGGCAAATTAGTTAAAATTCGCCTCGTAAAAGTAAGTGTACGAGGCGAGGTGTGTGTTTATTGAAACATATTGCAGTTTTCAATTGTTTATACATATTAGATTAGTTTTATTATTGGACGTTGCAGATTTATTCTACTTATAAATAATTATTTCTTAATTAACGGCCGATCGAACCTAATAAAACGTTCATAATAATATTAACAAAGACCGGCGAATTTTGCTGAATAATTAATAATTTTGTATTTAACGGCCAATCGAACCTGAATTAACGTGCCTACTAATATTGACAAAGACCGGCGAGTTAGCCTGGCGAATTTTTATTATATATTTATTCGTTTCTTAACTAACAGCCGATCGAACCTGGTTTAACGGGCATAATATTCTTGACAAAGACCGGCGAATCAGCCTGGCGAATTTCATTGTATGATAAATTAATTAACTGCCCATCGAACCTGATTTAACGTAATTTATAATTTCGACAAAGACCGGCGAGTCAGCCTGGCATATAGCGATCAAGGTTAGTTAATTTGGTTTACTCTAAGACCAATTAAAATAATTAATGTAATCCGATTAATGTAATTGAATTTGTTGTAATAAAACTTTAGAATTAGCCTTACCAATATGTGCTACTTTCAAATATGAAGGGAATTACCTTTTGTTGAGTAGAAGTGGATTTATTTTATTTTCAAGACTGGCGGGTGAGCCTGGCCACTACATATGATATTTATTTTGATTTACAATTTAAAATCCCTCCGTTGATTTGTTTTACGCTGATTTATTTGTCACACTGATTTTGTACGCTGATTTATTTGTTAGTGTGCGGTGATTAATAGTAGCTACATTTTTCTTGCATTTAATTTACTGCGATTTCGAGCACTGTACACACGGTATCTCAGATAAAAGACTGGCAAATCAGCCTGGCGTGTTTGTGTCAACTTAGGATACCGTGGAACGAAACATTAATTAGCGACGACAATTTTTGTACTTGATAATAAAGACAAACGTAATTGGTGATTACCATTAATGAGCCAATATTCAAACCAGTTGCTTTAACAACAGAAGTTTATTTTATTTTGGCACAAAAAGCTATGTTCAGTATATTTTATGTGAATGTGATGATGAGGTTGGATATCGCTGACCCGCATGGTGAGATATTCCTCTGAGTATATAAATTAACTTTCGATAGACCTTGGATAAGCCCAGCAGGGCTCAGTTGTCCGGCAACCGTAGTAGGTTTTGGTTGATTTGGCGGTGTAAATAAAACACCCTTGACCAACCAAGTGTTACATTTGGCGCCCGAACAGGGACTGAATAAAAACTTGCAAATAACTTGTGTCTTAGCATTGATATCATAAAAATGAATGGTTGGGAAGATAATATTCTGTTTGGTAGATTGTTGAGGCATTTCGTTTGACTTTTGGGTATTTTTTATTTAAAATTATTTAAATAACTCAAGTAACGTTTGTAAAACTACATGGAATATTGTAAATAAAGAAGTTAGTCTTAAGAAAATGTCTGAATTTCAAAATATAAGTTTAGATTTAGATAACAAGGTAGTTAATGATCCGGCTCATGTTTGTAATATACTCTGTGACTATTATACTAATATGGTGGAATCTCGGATCATTCCAGATTTGAAGTCAATAAAATCAGTAACATCAGTGTCTGGTCATGATAGTTTTACCAGCAAAACATTTGTCCTTAAACCAGTATCCTGCGATGAGTTGGACGAAATAATTCAACGTTTCGACAATAAATACTCTACTGGACATGACGATGTACCAATGCC
This sequence comes from Allygus modestus, assembly GCA_963675035.1. NCBI lineage: Eukaryota > Metazoa > Arthropoda > Insecta > Hemiptera > Cicadellidae > Allygus > Allygus modestus. The sequence continues at coordinate 125,529,913 of OY776113.1, forward strand.
TATCATTAAACTTGCCGCGAAACATCTTATTAAGCCATTATCACACGTAATCAATTAAAAATGTCTAAAATCAAACCACTTTTTAAAAATGGTAGTCGTCTTCAAGTTGAAAATTATCGTCCTCTTTCTTTAATATCTTCATTTTCCAAATTGTCTGAAAGAGCTATGGCTATTCAGTTAATACCATTTTTGGAGAACAATGATCTTATGGATAAGGAGCAGCATGGCTTTAGATCGGGTAAATCTGTAATTAGTGCAAGCACTGAATTTATTGAATCAATTATAGAATCGTTAGACAATAGTGAAAAAGTAATAGGGGTTTTCATGGATTTATCTAAAGCGTTTGATAGTGTCTGTCATACTGAATTGCTTACAACCCTTTTTAATTTAGGCATCAAAAAGATACCACTCTCATGGTTTTCTTCCTATCTGACAAACAGGAAACAGTTTGTTGAAATTAATCATTTAAATAACCATAATCAAATAACACCTTGCCGCTCGACATTAAATACTGTAAAATTTGGAATACCTCAGGGTTCTATTCTGGGTCCTCTTCTGTTTTTATGCTACATTAAGGGATTACCAAAATCATCTCAGTTTGACAAAATGACTTTATATGCAGATGATATCAATTTAAAAGTATCTGCGGGAAACTATGATGAAATTGAAATATCTAGTTTTTGTGAGCTTTCGATGATTCAACAATTTCTAGCAGATAAGAATCTGTTACTTAATCCAAATAAAAATTTGGTTTTCTCTAAAGCAAAATCAAAGTAATAATTCGGGATTCAATGTAGTTATAAACAACCACATTTTAGATGAAACCGAGAATACAACATTTTTAGGGATTATTGTAGATAAGAACCTTGATTGGAACTCCCAGGTCGATCATGTTTGTAATAAACTCTCCTCAGGATTATTTGCTCTTAGAAAATTATCCCCAATTTGTGATATTAAAACATTGAAATCAATTTATTTTGCCCTAATTCACTCTCATATTTCTTTTGGAATTGTTTTGTATGGAAGTACCTCAGTTATCAATATGAATAGGATACTGATTTTGCAAAAAAGAGCAATTAGAATTATGTTGAGTCTGGGATGGTCTGATTCTGCCAAATTACACTTCCCTGAGCTTGGTATTTTAACAGTTTTTAGTTTATATATATTTGAGTTGATTTTGTTGACAAAACGTAATTTTAATGATTTAAATACACTGGGTGATAACCATAGTTACAACACGAGGTTTAGGAACCAACTTTCATTTAGTGCTCATCATAAGAAAATATTTGAAAACAAACCTAGTTATGCAGGCATTAAATATTTCAACTATTTACCTCCAGAAATAAAAAATATAACCAGTTTTGCGACTTTTAAAAATAGATTAAAAAAATATATGATGTCTAAACCTTTATATTCATTGGAGGAATTCTTTGATTGTAATAGTGATGAAGTTTGAGACCATGTGCTGTAGTTAGAGGACCATTTTTCTGTTTCTTTTGTTTCTATTAGTTCTTAAGGATAAGACGCCATTCGTATGTATATGTATACATGTAATGAATAAAGATTGTTTGACTTTGACTTTGACTTTGACTACCTGCTACGACTAGTGGAGGTACTGAAAAAAGAAGATAAAGGAACTAAAACAACGATAGCTATGGAAATTACTGCGAGTTCCGCTAGTACGACATCGGCCGAGTTAATAACGACATCAGTTTTAATATCGAGTGACGTGTCAAAACCTTTGTATACGACATCATCAAGCGAAACGTTAACAGTTCCATCCATGACAAACATTTTAATTTCTCTGACAGAAAACGATCCTTCTGTGGGCTGAATTTACCGACTGAACAAATCTGCTTTACAGTCAGAAATGTCTAGACGTGGATTAAATACTAAAGGCACAACGGGCGAACTACGGAAACACTTTGTTAGTTATTGGAGGGACAGTGAAACTAGAGCAGACGACACTGAGATTTTGAAAGAAAAAGAGCGGTTTGAACTGATGTGAAAATCTTCTGAGATGTGCAAACGTGCAAGCAATGCGGGGGGACCCATCACAAGCAGCAAAATGTTGCAACACAAGTATGATTCCTCTGGAAGTAATTCGAAAGATTTAGAAAACTTGAATGTGAAGTAGATGCTTGGTTTGCCACCAGATGCGGATGTGTACATGGTGAAGATGGCTTTATTAGATTTCTTGCACGAGAAACGTGAACGGAAGGAAGTAAGGTATTTTGAACCCTTTTCTTTGTCTCATCCTAGGAAGATCGTAGATTTCGCATTGGGATACGGTGGAATCATATAAGGAAAGTCTTGCACAGACTTTGGCGTAAGCTTACGGACAAGGGGTAGACAAACACATGTCGATGGAGATGTATATCAACCAGAGACCTGTACAACTCAGGTGTGAACAAATCAAAAGTGTGTAATCTGGCCAGAAAATGGAATATAAATTTTGACAGAAGCAAGGATCCTGTATCTTTTATCGAAAAACTGGAGGAAAAAATTGAGGCATATGGAGTAACAGGCCTAGAAATTACAAGGGCTTTGCCGGAGATCTTACATGGAAATGCGTTACTGTGGCAAAGAAATAACAACAAATTTTGGAGAAATTATAACGAGTTTAGAACAGTTTTTGAACTGAGTTCTGGCACAGGGTACAGAAGAAAATTAGATGATGAATTGAGACGACGAACACAAGGGGACCGAGAACAGTTCAGAGAGTTCGTCATCGCTCTGACCACCCTAATGAGAAGACGAGGCAGTTTCAGTCCTATAAAAAAGCTGGACTTACTGTACAATAACATGCCACCAGACTACAAATTGACCATCTGCAGAGAAGAGATAATGACTTTGAACAAACTGATACATAGGGCTGAACTTTACGAACAATATTTAAGGGAGAAAAATAATTTTCAATCATCCCCAAATGCAGTACAAGCCTTGGTAAGCGAAACAGCATACAACCTGAGAAAGAAAACAACTTTTTACCACGAAACAGCGCTGATGGACACAGATCGCCCAAAGAACGCAGACAAAAATGTCATCGCAAGAATAGATGTTAATTTGTTGGAACTGTGAGAAGAAAGGACATGTTTATTGAGAACATTATAAGAAAAAAAGAATGAGGTGTTATTTTTGCAAGAAGGTAAATCAACTTACAACTACGTGTGACTGCAGGTCAGAAAACTACCAAGGTGCTCAATTGAGCACCCCAAAAACAGAAGGCACAAGACCTCCGCAGAATGGAATCAATGGTTAGAAAAGGTGAAGACCTTCACGAGCAGTTTTATAGATAATAGTGTGAACAATGACGACAGACCTTATGTTAAGATACAGATTTTGAGGAGGAACATTGATGCGTTAGTAGATACCGGTGCTATGATGACGATAATTAGCAAGGACCTAGCTGGCCACTTGCAGAAAATGGAGGGAAGTCCCAATCCATTACCATTAAGATGCACTTGGCCGACAGAACACCTACCAATGTTTTGGGAGTATCCGACTTTGAAGGCAAAATTAAAGATAGAAGTATAGATTTTAAAGCGGTGTGCGTTCCAAAACTTTTCAGAGATCTTACTATTGGACTGGATGTAATTAATAATAATAAATGGTTGCTGAATGAATGTGCCTATGGAGGACAAATAATTTAGGTTGCAACTACATGGAAAACCTTATTCAAGAAACATGTGCTGTGTCAGCTTTAACCCCAGAAAAACTAATTGAATCAGACGATTTTCTAGAAGCAGAGTTACTAATTTTTGGGGATAAGTTAGGACGCACCAACCGCATAACTCACTCGATTAAGCTGAAACAGGGTACTACTTAAATAAAACAGAGATACTATCCCCGTAATCTGGTGATGCAGGATATTTTAGATAAGGAGATTGAGACCATGCTAAAAGATGGCATTATAGAACCGTCAAAAGTGCATGGAGTTCACCGACTGTCATGATAAAGAAACCATCGGGAAAATTCAGAGTAGCTGTAGATTTAAGAAAATTAAATTTACACTCCAAACGTGATGTGTACCCCTTATCACAAATTAACTCGATAATAGAAAAATTGCGAGGGGCAAAGTCCATCTCGACAGATCTGAAACAGGGGTATTGGCAGGTACCCTTAACGGAAAAAAGCTGGCTCTTGACAGCGTTCAGTCCCAGGAAAAGGGATATATCAGTTTACTGTGATGCCTTTTGGCTTACATTCGGCAGGCGCAACATTTCAGAGACTGTTGGACGACGTTATAGGACCAGAGCTAGACCCTTTTGCATTCGCCTATTTGGATGACCTGTTTCATATCTCCACTGATTTGTTAAGGGATGTTTGCAAACGTCTGAGAAATGCAGGCTTGCAAGATAAATTTGGAAAAATGCCAGTACTGCAAAAGGGAGTTGAAGTATCTGGGCCATGTTATCAACGAACTTGGAATCCAAACTGACCCTGAAAAGGTACGAGCGATTGTTGAGTTCCCTCGTCCCACTAACATCAAGACGCTCAGAAGCTTCTTGGAATGGAAAGCTGGTACAAGAGATTCGTTAGTGACTTTGCAAGGATATCATTCACTGTTGACTAAATTGTTGAAAAATAACCAAAAATGGGAGTGGAATCAACAGCAGGAAGAGGTATTTCGACATTTAAAGGAAAAGTTAACGTCAACACCGATTTTGGCTAGTCCTGATTTTTCGAGTACTTTCACCGTCCAGGTTGACCTCCGGAGAGCGTCTGGCGGTCTCCCTAACGCAGAATCAGGATGGCAAGGAAGTTGTTATAGCATTTGCCAGCCGTCTTTTAAACAATAACGAAAAGAAATATAGACCGTATCTAGAAGGTTACCATTTTGTGGTTATTACGGACCACCAGGCGCTAAAGTGGCTGATGAAATTACAAGAGCCATCCGGAAGACTTGCAAGATGGATTTTAGAACTTCAACAATACGATTTTGAAATAAGATATCGCAATAGCACCCTAAATAAAGTTGCCGATGCGCTATCAAGAAACCCGGTTGTGGAGAATTTAACCCTAACCGAGGGCAGAGTAAATATTGAGGTAAACACTAAGAGAGGGCTAGATAAACCTTCGTTTAACAACTGGTATATTACAATGTGGAAGAGAGAGGGTGGGTAATAACCCAAGGAAATTTCCAAATTTTACAATCAGGGGAGACATGCTATAAAATAGATTCCAGAGAAGGAAGCATACCCCTTTGGCAGACCCGAGGACTGAATGGACCCACATGATCAGAAAAAAGATTTACTAAGTAGGGGTCTGCGGTACCAACAATTTCAGATCGGTACCATTCGGTACGGTAAAATATTTTGTACCTCGGTTCTCAGAACAAATTCGGTACGGTACTGTCACATATACTAATTTGTATTTATTATAACAAATTAATGAGTAATACCTAAGCCATATGCAATTTTGATAATTTATTTGATTAAAAGAACAAATAACTATACTAATGATGAAAATATTTTAAAAAACCTGCAATCTTGAAGTATTGCATTTAAATGTTTTTTATATATTATTAATACAAGTACTTGAAATATTCATAATAAATAAACTCAAAAACTAGTTGAGAATCAATTAATTGCATAAGTTGCTTAATTGATTAATTACATTGCTTTGAATATAAATAAAACTATTTATTTAAAACATACAAGAACAGGAAAAACTAAAATTTTATAAATACCAGTCTTTGGTGTATTGGGAGATTATTGTATCAATAATAAAAAGTAAAATAAGATAACTTAAAAAAACTATACATGATGTGAAGCTAAAGAAAATTATAAATTAAACCTTTAAATACTAATGATTAAAATAAAAATATTTTTAAATTTTACATTTAACTAGGCTACTAAATTCAAAATTGTAATCCATAAAAAATATTACAGTAAATGTATTTAAAGGTAAGTACCATGTAAAACTGGAAGATAAAGGAAGAAAGGTAATTAAAGTACAGTGATATATTGTTAATTGGCTAACTCATCTAAAATAATTAACTATTAACCTCATCAACAAATAAATTTAGTTTGTTGTTAATTTTTAGATGGAGAAAGAACGTGATTAAAATATAGTATTCCTTTTTTTAACTGAAGGAATGATGTTGGACAAACAACTGATATATTGCTAATGGCCAGGCCCCTCCCCCCTTCACCCCTCACGCTTTCCTATTCTAAACCTTTCTTATCTTCAAGCACAGATTTTTGCAATCCCTCCCTGCCCCCTCGCCCACCTTTCTTATCTCTATTCTCGTATAGCCATAAATAACACCTGTCAATGTCTCTTTTCATAGTGTAGTTTTTGGAGCTTATTTGTCCTTAAAGGAAATGACTAGTTATTAACAGGAGTCTCATTTCAACCATTTATTTTGTTAAAGATTGCAGGGTTCCCACAGGTTTTACAAAACGAAATTCCAGGACAAAATCACGATTTTCTAGGGCAATCGCGACATTCGAAAAACATAATCAAAGGTTTATTAATTTTTCTTCGAGTTTATTTGTATACATAAATCAGATATATTATAAATGTTCCCCAACCAGGAGAGGCTATGAGATCTACATAATAACCTGGAATAGTTTTATTGTGCTTATGAGTTTATATACAGGGTTGATTGATATAAGTGTGCCAGCTGTTTTTCTTGAAAAGTACAAGAGCTATTAAAAAAAGTTAAAAAGCAACTCGCCTGGATTTTTGGTTCTATATAATTTTGTGATTTTGAAATTTTTATTTTATCTACCATTTTTCCAAAATGGTGGACAACTTTAGTTTTTCTTATGAAATGTCCATAGTTATATTGTTTAACCAAGTAAAAAATTTAGTTTTAAATTGTTTTTATCCTTTGTAATTTTTTTACTAAACCTAAGTTAACCGTTCACCTTCCAGAGCTAATCAATCAAGTGATTCTTCTTGTTTTTAGCAACAAGTAGCACACTTATGTGTTGCTCTGGAGGCTAAACAGTTAAGTTTAGGAAATAAACACCCAGAATAAAAACGTTTAAAAACTACATTTTCTACCCCATTAATTAATACAATTTTCATAAGAAAAATTTAAATTGGTTGCCTTATTGAAAAAATTACGAAAAAATATTTAAAATTAAATTTTCCCTTATTTTATTAATTAATGGGGTATAAAATACAATTTTAAAACGTTTTAGCGAATTTCCCTTATAGGGAAGAAACTATTACCATAGTCGGCATAATAAGACCCAGGCCGGGGACCATGATAACTTTTCGTTTCAAGGCCCCCAGATGCCAAAAACACCATTCATTCAAAACTGTATGTATATATATATATATATATATATATATATATATATATATATATATATATATATATATATATGTGTGTGTCTGTGAGCACGATAACTCTCGTAAAAATAATCCGATTTTGACGAAATTCGGTATAAACGTATAAAGCAGCATTTATGACTAAGTTCGAAAACCAGATAGATCAACCTATCCGAAGGAGTATTTTGGGGGGTTTTGTACCCCAAAAATGGGGGTTTTGAGTTTTTTACATATCATTTTTGAAAAAGTCAAATTTTAGTTTTTTTCCATTGGAATTAGCTTAAAAAGACGAAAAGTCAAATTTTAGTTTTTTCCATTGGAATTAGCTTAAAAAGATGAAAAATTTGGCGTTTTGATCATTGCTCTATGTCAAATGGTTACAGAGATATTGAAAGTGCTAAACACAGTAAGTTGTCCAATGTTATTCTTCTTATTGAGAATAAGAAAAATTGTATATTTTGCTTATTTATCAACTTATCCTGATGAAACTTGGTATATTGCTTCATATCGTTGTGGTCATGTTTGCAGAAAAAAACATTTTTTGGCCGATAGTTCCCGAAGCAGCAAACCTGCGTACTCAGCCCCAATGTTATTATTATAGAGAATAAGTAAAATGTTATCTCCCTTAATTATGAAGATAAATTAATAAAATTTGGTATGTGGCTTTACCTACTTGATATTGATATTTATTGATATTTGTATAAAACCCATTAAAATATAATTACCATTATAAAATTTGATATATTGCTTATTTGTGAATATATTTTTATGAAACTTGGTAAGTGGCTTTATGTAGTATAAAGACATTTATATCTCCAATGGAAATTCGCTGAGTACACAGGTTTGCTGCAACGGGGGTATTTCTTTATAATTTTGTATGGTCCATCATATTTCGGGGCTAATTTACCCGTAAACTCTTCAGCTGCCGACGAGAGGGGATGAGTCCATAAAAGTCGTTATTAGAACATGTTGCCTACAAGGAAAGAGTTCTCTCTCCGCCTGAGATTATATTATTTTCCCTTTCGGTTAGAGGCTTTCGTCAGGTTTTCTTGGCACTTTTTGTACAAAGACGTCAATTTCTGCATTCTCTCATCATGTACTTTGTTCAAGGATTCTTTTTTGTCGTCTTTACATGATTCAAACACAACTTTGCTGATGGCCTTGGGAATTCGTAACTCCCTTCCAAAATTCAACATGGAGGGGGAAAATTTGTTGGACTCATGGACGGCCGTGTTTACCGCAAACATGAATTCCTTGGCATGAGTGTCCCAAGTGCTGTGATCATCATTAACGTTGTGCTATCATAGTTTTAATAACTCAGTTTTGCTTCTCCGTCGGGTTACCTTGAGGGCTATAAGGTGCAGTATATTGTATCTCGACGTCCCATTCCTTAGCTAATTTTGCAAATATATTAGCTGTATATTGAGTCCTGTTGTCAACTATAAGTACCTCAGGACTTCCGTACCATAAGAAAATTGCTTCTCTAAATTTAGTCTAAATGTTATGTGCCATTGCAGCATTCAGGGGCATCATCTCAGTCCATTTACTAATCTTGAAACACAAGCAATCTCTTGATACAAGTAAGCTTAGTATCTAGATCCCTTTTTCGACCTAGGAAACGGACCCATCAAGTCGGACGTCACATTATGCCACGGTCCCTCTGGTTTGCAGAAATGCATTTTCCCACACGGCTTCTGTTGATAGACTTTAAAACGCTAACACACCTCACATGTCTTAATGTAGTTTCTAACATCTTTGTATAGCCCAGGCCAATAATAGCGCATCCCTTTGCATTTTACAGTTTTTTTTTAAACCCAAATGTCCCGACGTATCGAAATCGTGATTCTCCCTTAGTACTAGGGGTCTGTAGTGCACCGAAAAAACGGTACTGGTATGGTACAAAACTAATTACCGTCATCGGTTCGGTACAGAACATAACCCCGGTACAGTTCGGTACACAGTTCTTTGTCAAACAATAAACAGAGATAAGCTAAACAATGCAGGGTTCCCACGCGTCCTGGAAAACCTGGAATTTTAAGAGTGTCCTGGAAAACCTGGAATTGTCCTTGAATTTTGCTTTCTGTCCTGGAATTTTACTTTCTGTCCTGGAACTTTTCTATTTTCATGTAGTTTTTCAGTTTTTTGTCATTTTTTTTGCGTTGGAATGTTTCCAGATTGAATTTTTTTTATTGGTTCTACTTATATCTCAAAGGAATAAATATTTTCTTGATTATATGTTAAATTAATGCAGTTCATATGTAAAGAAGGGAGGATTTTTGGGTGACAGAATTAACCCTGGCCTATGCTGTCATATGGCCAATTTGGTCGGATTTTTATGTCGCCTAGAGTGGCCACCGTCCAAATTGGTCGGATATGACTGAAAATGTTGTAACGTTAAAAAACCAATAATATTAAAAAAGTGGTCAATATATATATCATTCGAAAGATCACATTCTGAACTTTCATTTTATTATATAAATGAACCGTGTAGCAGCTGTATAACAGTGTTACGATGATTAGAAATCAAATGAATTTTTGGCACAACGCAATTGCTGCAGCCGACGCTCTGACAATGGCAAAACACAATATTTTTGAAATTACCCAGCTCGGGTAATTTTTCTCGCAAGAAGATGCGGTTGGTACTAATGCACAGCTAAAGAAAAGCGTTTTATGTTGATATTGATTTTTAGAATGAAATATCGATTGGACAGGTTATATGATTTTATGAAAACAGATGTTTATGGTTTTTTTGTGGAATGGCCAATCCGACCAAATTGGTCAGATCAGAAAATCACGTTTATATGCAGTGTATGCTATAGTTACTAGTCAAATAATATTTTATTTTTGAAGAGGAAGAAATGTAGAGTAATAATTTAGTTTCGCTGTTGGCAGCACTGTTTGCCCTTGGCTTCATCACCAAGGAATTGTTTCATTATGTCACATTTTTGCCTAATCGGCAATTGCGCAGCTGTTTGCTGTTTACGAAGTCTCAGTCAGTTTGTTTGGCTCGCTCCAAACTGTATTGTATTTGATATCACTGTAAACAGCAGATTCCAGGATTTCTTCCTATGTCCATCTCGATGTGTTGTGTTTTTGTTGACAATATGACATGACATCTGAAATATGCAATGTCTAGTCCCAGTCCAAAATGGCGCGCTATGTTATTGTTTGACCGCTGTCAGTTGTGTAAGAGTGTTTTAGTTATTTATTTAGCCGAATTTACGCAAAAATGGATAGTAGTGACATTCGGGGTGCTCTTGAAGAAAGTATTAGACATTGATGACGATTTAGAGGGTGATATAGGCAGTGATATTGAGGTGAACGACTTTCCTGATGATGTGTCACAGGCATAGGCTAATTGGATTATTTATCTGGTAGGCCTAGTGGTGAGTTGTATATTATATGTACATTTCTATGTATTCTATGTATAACGTATTATATATTTCTACACAGGGAACTGAATGTACTATAACATTTTTATATTGATTTGGGGTAAAACATTTGGCAAAACAGTTATATACTAAATACTGTGAAATCTTTTTTTCCAAATACGCAAAAATAGCAAAACATTCTTTTATTTACGTTTATTTATAAGTGATAAAAATTGTTTACCATCAACGGTATGCTTTTTTGGATTCCTTACTTCATTAGCTTTACAAATATGTATATATCATTATTAGTATATACATATATTACATTACTTATTTACAAACAAACTAACACTATACAGTTTACACATATTTCGGGTTTCTGTTTATTATTATATTATGCCCCTAAAACTTACAAAAATAATTCTTTCCACAACATGTTATATATTTCTATGTAGGGAATTAAATTGTTTACAAAATGTATGTAATGAATTTTCCATAAAAAAATCTGTAGACAAAATTTTACCGAGGCTGTTTTTACAATTTCTAAAAAAATCTATTTTTTAATTTTTTTGAATTTACTGAAAAATATTTTCCTAGATCTTTTTTATTTTAGTATTTCTAGATTCTCCTGTTCTTTCCGATAAAAATGAATATGAGGTTGGCTAGGTTTACTTCTACAGTTGAATTTATACGAATTTTCAAATAAAGGTCTGCAAAATCTGCTTGGCCATTTCCCACTTCAACATTAGGCCACTGCTAGGGTTAAAGAAGCTTGTTTGTCAAATCATTTCTTGTTTTGTATCAGAGGCTAAAGTCTCAACAATTTGTTTGCCAAACAAGCTTAGTATAATTCTGTAGTGGTGGTATATATTTTGTAATGTTTGAGTTAGCTACTGCTGGAACAGCAGTCCACTTAAACATAGCAAATTCTTTAATAAGTGCCCCATTAAAAAATAGCGTAGTAAGTTGTATACCTTCTACTTAAAGAGTCTGCAGTAGAACCTTTTGGTCCCGTATTAGTAATATTATTACATCAACATATTAACATAGCAATTAATTAATGATTTCAAATTTCAATAATTTTTCCGCCATTTTTCCAATATGGCAACCAATATCAATTTGTCTTATGAAATTCCACAACTTTTATTAGTTGGCAAAATTGGCCAAAACGCAAATTAATTGGCTACAGTTAGAATGGCACTTGGCCTATGGCCTCCACTGAGGATGGTAATTAAGGACAGGTTCCAGCTAAGTTACCCATTACTGGAATTGAGCGGATTTGCTTTGACCGTTCAGGTGATTTTGATTGTTTTTGGCAATGAGTATCTCACCTTATGTGTAGCTCTGGAGGCTAAACAGTTAGGTTTAGGAAAGAAACGCCAAGAATAAATAACCCTGTAGCAGCAAGCAAACCTGTGTACTCAGCGAATTTCCAATGCATACATATGTATCTTAATATCACATAAAGCCATGTACCAAGTTTCATCAATATACATTCATAAACAAACAATTTATAACATTTTAATTATTCCCCATAAGAATAACAATGGGGCTGAGTACGCAGGTTTGCTACATCAAGGAACACAAAAAATGGATTTTTATGCTATATTCAATATAACTCAACTAGGTTAAGTCATATACCAGTTTTTATTCATTTATGTTCATAATTAAGGGAGACATAGCATTTAATTATTATCCATAAGAATAACGTGGGGCTGAGTACGCAGGTTTGCTGCTACGAGAGCCTTTGACAAAAAATTGTTTTTTGAGCAAATATCAATGCACCACATCCAGATGAAGCCGTATACCAAGTTTCGTCAGTGTACGTTCATAAATAAGCGAGATATAAAATTTGTCTTTTCCTCCATAAGAATAACATTAAACAACGTACTGTGTTTAGCACCTTCAATATCTCAGTAACCAATTGACGTAGAGGAATGATCAAAATACCATTTTCTTTTTCTTTTTAAGCTGAATCCAATGGTAAAAATTTGACTATTTCCAAAATTATATGTAAAAAATTAAAAAAAACCATTTTTGGGGTACAAAACCCCCCAAAAATACCCCCTTGGAAAGAGCGATCTGGCTGGTTTTTCGAACTTAAAGTCATAAATGTTGCTTTAGAAAACGGCAGCCATACATAGGATATTTTGCATTTAAAGTAGCAGCCACCTGGCTGTGGCAGCCGAATACGGCTGCCACTTTATTTCTCCGTGCTAAACAGATTTCTGAAGACAAAAAAACACATATAGCTTTATTTTGAAAATTAAAATTGGCTGCCACAGTGATGTTGGTGTGAAAAATAGTATTCGTTTAAGGTTCCATGTTTACTCGCCAGAACCGCGCTACCATCGCGTCGGTTGTCGTATAAGTTGCAGTGTATAGAGTTTGTACACCACGGCATCATTATGGCAGCTGTAAATATGGCAACTATTTCATGAGTCACACACTTCTTGCCTTATCGTTCGCCAGCCGCTCTTAGCCAGTGCTCAGCTCTTGTCTGCGACTGACGAGTCGCATCACCTCCGTGGAGCCGACCGGGTGACCCAACACGACACCGCGACGCGCGACGTACCATTTCCAACCTTGGCCCCCACACTTCCACACGCGGACATGTCAACAAAACAACACCGCCCGACATTTTGTGACGTAAAGAGTGAACGTTGGTGTATCTTGCTAGAAACCCTTTTGCGATTTAGAATACCTCGTGCTTGACGCATTTTTGTTTAAATAATATGTAGTATTAATTTCGTGTCCTAATTATCGTTGAGTGGACAAAACTTGAAATTTGTAAATTAAAATTGGATTTCTGCATCTTACCAGCATATTAATAAACCACCATCATGTAATTTAATTTCTTAAAGTTTCTCATTATATACTAGAATTCGAATTATTTTAAACTGCCTTTATTTTTAGAGTACTAGTATTTATTTTAACTGTGCATTGCCCTTCTATGACCATGGCCATTTCTTAAAAAGGTAGATATTCTAATTGCTGACACTGATTCATTTATGGAATATTAAGAATAAACAGAAATCAGTTTTTTTATTTTTATTGTCTATTATTATTAGGTATAGGTACAATTTATTGTTACCGTGCATCGTGCCTTCTTTAATGTGTTAATTTAAGAAAAAGGTAGATAAATTAGTTGATGTAACTGAATCATTTACAATATATTTTAGACTAAAGATAGTAATTAAACTCTGTAGAGAATACCATCATATTCGTCCTTCGCAAAAAAATGATGTGCTGTTGTATAAAACGGTATAGAAATAATCAAAAACTTTCAAACTAACTGTAAAATATGTAAGTGATTTTCATTTTTACCATCAAATCAGGAGTTTAATAACAATTAATTAATAATAATAAACATTTATCAAAAATCTTAATAGTTTTGTCAAACAAACTCGTGTTGTTTCATTAAGAATGAATGTTCTCCCAGTTAATCAGTTTTTATTTCTTCCCTTATACGTGGCATATGGAGGAAGTATTGTTTTGCAAACATGTTTTGATTTGAGTTATTAGTGGACATAGCGAGTTAAATTGTTCCCTGAATCAGAAAAAGGTGGTTTTTGAGATTATATCCATGTCTGTATGTATGGATATAGACCACAAGACCAAGCATGTTTAAAACTTATTTGTTATTTCATCAGTCGGTCAAATAAACAATAATAACTAGTCCTATTTTCATAATTGACATTCAAATTTGAGAATTGAATGATAGAATAAACTATATCAGGAAAGTGACACATAGGCCTACTTTCTCCCTTTTTCCAATTTTAACCAATAAATGACTTTATATTTACTAAATATTGAATACAATGTTCGTAATATTAGCCCAAATCTATTTTTTTAGGCACTACTGAATCACTTGCTTTACACGTTAGTTTTAAGAGAGACGATGCCCCTTCCTTCCTATTGTTCAATGCTAACTTGAAGGAATACCAAATGTTATTAAAATTAAAACTGAATAAGAAAAAAATGACAAATAAATGAGTATAAGAATACAATAATTTGAGGACGTATTTCGTTTACCGCTAAATGAAAGTTTCAGTTTTCTCCGCACCCATTGGTTGTAGAAAAATAATTCGAAATACTAATTTATTTAGTATTTTGGCCTTTAAAGTTGTGATAGTTAAACATGATTTAAAGTTTGAAGTTTTACTAGCTGCCAGTCGCGTCCTCGCCCGTGTAAACTAAGATCAATCTGTGTAATAATAACAGTTCTAGCTGGTGTTATATAAAGTATACCTTGCAACATTTCATCTATTTACACTAATAATTTGAACTTTAAATTCCCCTTTTTCATTTAAAATATTTGTTTACGAGTTATAATAAAGTTTAGGTATGAGAAATATATTTTTATTCCCCACCAGAAACAGTGTATTCCCAATCATTAAATTTCTCTATAAATCCAAATTAAGCTCCTTAACAAATTAATATAGTGCAACCAGTGAAGTGAGCATTAAGAGCTGAAGAATGATTAAGTGTGCAATGCCAGATGTGAATTTTGTAACAATGCCCTAAACTTTCTCTCTGAATATAGCCGGCCTTGTGATAGCATACTCCAAAATTTTCTCTTAATTTAAAATGTGATTTTACCCTGTAAATTATAGTATTTTTGGTATTAATGACCCAAATTTTTAAAAGAAGAGCCACAGGCATTATTTATCCCCTTTTGTTAAGGCCGTGAAGAAATATAAGCCTGTGGTGAAAATATAATAGGTGGTGAGACCAACCCTTTTCTACATTGTAAACCCAGTTGTGGACTTTCAACAGTTACCTATAAATTTAATAAAATACCAATCCACTAGACTTTTGATCAATCAACAAATTAGTAAAGAAAACTTTTTCAATATTTCAAATTTCATATCCAAGGACTATTTCAAGAATTAAATTCAATTTGAACAGTTTCAAAATCAGTTAACCGTATCCTAGAACCACGTTGTCAGGCAGCATTGTTGGAGGACTGCATAGCATCTGTAGAAGTGAACTTTCTTTATCTTCCAATTGTTATTGAGCAAACCTTTCAGTTTTTCATCCAAATTCATATACTTTAACCAATTTATTTTACATTGTACTAGTAGAACATGAGTTTAATCGTAAAATACAATCGTAGGAATATATTCGAAGCCAGCACGACAGCCACTCCCTGAGAAGGAATCTTGTAACCCTGAACTTAATATACTATAATTAGACGTAATCCAAATGCCTCAAGTAATAAAACACTCCCCATCATTGTAAACATTTATTGTAAATCCCTTTTTCATGTAATAAGTTTATCATTACCCACTCAGCACACTACGTCCCCAGGATATCCCATTTGTGTCCCACACATCCCATTGCAATCCCAGGATAAACAGGATATTCCTAGGATATCCTGCTATGTCCCGGAATATTGTGGACGTCCCAGGGATGTCCACGATCTTCCGGGATAACGTGGATATCTTGGGGACATCCCACGGACATCCTTTATTTCCCAGAACAATTTTAGTATAATTAATTGCAAGTTGTCTTTATAGTTTTAGTATTTAAACCAAATTGAATAACAAGTACAATGATCAGATATCAACAATAAAACATTGATAAAGGAAGTATAAATTTACAGTTTATATATTGATGAAATATGTATAGAATTCTGACAATTTATAAGAAAAGAAAATACAAAATGCATTACTGTTTACCGGTACACCAATAAAATTAATGGCCAATCCCATCTACAATAATCTCCTTTAAAGGAAAGAGAAAAAAAATCTGGCGCAGCGCCTGCGCAGCACCAGCACCCCCACCCCAGCAACAGGTCAACACTCAACAGACAACGACAGACCCAAGTCATTAATTTCCACTGAACCAAGTTTTGTTTTACATTTTGCAGGTTTGTTAATTGAGAAAAATAACATTATCTTCATTCAAGAGTAACTACAACTGTTTGTATACAACAGTACCGTTTCTTGGTAAGTAACATACTTTTTAAAAACATATTTATGGTACAGATTAACCCTAGTTTATTTTCCTTCATAAATGTAATAAAGAGTTATTCCCCTAGGATGGTTTGGCAATAGAATGTTACCGATTGTACAGAACTAACATATTTCAATTGTTTTGAATCACAGTTTATTGTAGTACTTGAATCACAATGAAACAGTACTGAATAAATTTAGTCAATCTCTTATTCTAAGAACTAGCATAACCTCGATATAACCTATACTATACAGTCTGTTGCACGAATGGAAAACAGCCCTTCCATACTTCCATAAGCCCAATGTTAAAATTAACACTTCTAATTCAAGTAGAATCACTTGAAATAGGCCTAAATCCAACATAAAATTAAAATGTTACATAGGGCCTTATAAATCCTACATACCGTATGGTAATGTAATAATTTTTTCTTAGTGATTATTAGCGACTATGCAAATCTTGAAGAGAATATTGAAGAACACATTGCATTTTATCCTTAGGTTAACTTAAGTGGGGTAAATCAACCCTTTATTTTAAGGAACTATAACTTAAGCCAAAATCCAACGTAAAATTAAAATGTTACATAAGGCCTTATAAATCCTACATACCGTACGGTAATGTAATATTTTTTCTTAATGATTATTAGCGCCTATGCATATTTTGAAGAGAATATTGAAGAACCCATTGCATTTTATCTTTTGGTTAACTTAAATGTGGTAAATCAACCCTTTATTTAAGAAACTATAACTTAATCATGATGCTAGGTTGAAAGAAAAATCAGCTTCATCGTGTAGTTTAGAATGAATAAATTCAAAGCGTACGACAAGGTAAAAATATAAAATCTTTTAAAATTGAACCTAAATTGTAATATGATCTTAAACTTAAAGGGCCTTATGAGGGATGGGGTAGGCCTACATTAAAAGTAGGCATATGACGTAACTATGTGCTTTTAGGAAATTGTTAGGCCTAGTTTTTTTGCTAATAAATTATTTTAATTGGCATGTGTCTCTGTTTAGGAGCTGGTCAGAATCAGTTTGCTGAGGCCAAAGTAAAACACATTGGATTCATGGATTGTCTCAGACCCTAAAGTAATCAACTCCTTATATATGAAGATAAATCCAGGTAAAATTATAGAACAAAATCTGTTTATTAAAGAAGGTGGATTAGAATACCGGTACTATGATTAAGTACAGTAGACTACTTCATTCGATTATGCAAGGTCTAAGGGTAAAAATACAGTGGAGCAGGGCAGGTCCCAAACTCGCATACTCGCTGGTCGCTTGTAGCCTAGCTGGTTACTTGGAGGGAAGCTGCACACACACACACACACACACCCACTGACGCTCAGTCATTCGCTTGTCGGCTGGTAAATAAATAACCCCGTCGCAGAAAACCTGTGTAATCAGCAAATTTCCAGTGCATATATATGTGTATTAATACTACATAAAGCCAAATACCAAGTTTCAACAGTATACATTCATAAACAAGCGTTTTGTCACATTTTAATTACTGTACCATCCATAAGAATCACATGGGGGCTGAGTACGCAGGTTTGCTGCTGTAGGAACATATCGGCAAATAAATGGTTTTTCCAGCAAATATCAATAGACTACAACGATATAAAGCAATATGTTCCAAGTTTCGACTGGATAAGTTAATAAATAACAAGGGATATAAATTTGTTCCTATTCTCCATAAGAATAACATTGGACAACGTATTGTGTTTAGCATTTTCAACATCTCTGTAACCAGTTGACGTATAGACCACTCAAGTTAGACATTAAAAAGAGCCCTTGTATGCAATTGGTCATGTAGTTCTAATTTTTTAGTATGTTGTTAGGACCTATACCATAACTAAGACACCAAGTTTGCAGCTTCGAAATACCTGTGCTACTGGCGTAGTAGCCAAAAAACAGTCAAACTTTTGCACTTTTTCAGTTTTTGCTATATATCTCCATAAGTATGCTTCTGACAGAATACGTTGCCTGATCCTTTCTTAAACTGGATAAAAATTGCTAAAGTCCGAGACGATAACAAATTCATTACGTCAAATATTAACTAAGATATAATGCTTTAAAAACTTGTAAAAATTCAACATTTTCGTCATGGTCTATTTTTTGTGACGTAATGTAAAAAAAAGAAAAATGTTATATCTCGCTTATTAATTATCATATACTGCTGAAACTTGGTACCGTTCATCTGGTGACAGTTTATCGTTTTTTGCACACAAAAAAAAATGTTTTGCCAATGGTTCTTGTTGCAGCGAACCTGAGCACTCAATCCCCATGCTATTCTTATGGATAATAATTACAAGGTTATGTCTCCCTTAATTATGAATAAAAATTAATAAAACTTGGTATCTGGCTTCACCTAGTTGATTTCTATTGATATTTGTATAAAAACACATTTTTTTGTATTCCTGGTTGCAGAAAACTTGTGTATTAAACCCCAATGTTATTCTTATGGAGAATAATTAATTTGGGTTGAGTTTTTAAAGTGTTGTACCTTAGTAAATAATGGACGTACTGAAGTCGTTATCGTCTCAAAAGTTAGTGAATTTCATCCAGTTTAAAAAGGACTGGACAACATATTCTGTCAGAGGCAAACTTAGCAAGAACTGAAATAAGTGCAATAATTTGACTGTTTTTGACTAATATGTCAGGAGCGCAGGTCTTTCGAAGCTGCAAACTTGATTTCTTACTTGTGGTATAGGTCCTAACAACATACTAAAAAATTAGAACTACATGACCTTTTGCACGCACGGGTGTTTATTTTGACTGGACTAGTAAAACAATGATCAAATCACTAAATTGTATTTTATTCAAGCTGAAAATCAAAATTCTATTTCTTAAAAGTTTATATGTAAAAAAAATACCCCCGTAGCAGCAAACCTGCATACTCAGCGAATTTCCAATGCATATATATGTTTCTTAATACCACATAAAGCGACATACCAAGTTTCATCAATATACATTCATAAATAAACGATTTACGACATTTTAATTATTCTCCATAAGAATAACATGGCAGCTGAGTATGCAGGTTTGCTGAAGCAAGGATAAAAAAGGGGTTTTTTACAAATATCAATATAACTCATGTAGGTAAAGCCACATACAAAATTTCATTAATTTATTTTCATAATGAAGGCAGATAAGATAACACGTTACTTATTCTCCATAACAATAACATGGGGCTGAGTACGCAGGTTTGCTGCTACAGGAGCCTTTGGTAAAAAATTGTTTTTTCGAGCAGATATCAATGGTCCACAACCAGATGAAGCCGTATACCAAGTTTCGTCAGTATACGTTCATAAAGAAGCGAGATATAAAATTTGTATTTTCCTCCATAAGAATAACATTAGACAACGTACTGTGTTTAGCACTTTCAATATCTCGGTAACCAATTGACATAGAGAAATGATCAAAATACCAAATAGTGTATTTTTGAGGCTGAATCCAATGGGAAAAACTAAAATTTGACTATTTCCAAAATTATATGTAAAAAAATCGAAAAACCCATTTTTGGGGTACAAAACCCCCCCAAAATACCCCTTCGGATAGAGCGATCTGGCTTGTTTTCGAACTTAAAGTCATAAATGAAGCTTTACACGTTTATACAAAATTTCATCAAAATCGGATAATTTTTACGAGAGTTATCGTGCTCACGGACACATATGTATATATATATATATATATATATATATATATATATATACAGTTTCGAACGAATGGTGTTTTTGGGGTCTGGGGACCTCAAAACGAAAAGTTATCATGGTCCCGGGCCTAGGTCTTACCATGCCGACTACGGTAATAGCTTCTTCCCTATAGGGGAAATTCGCTAAAACTAAAAAAAAACATTTTTTGAGGTACAAACTCCCCCCCCCCCGAAAAAAATCCCCTAACAAATCAACCAACACAAACAACGCCACATACAAATAGAATACGTAGTGAAAGACCCCGTGTGGAACATGTGAACCCGAGAGTACGTGGTTGTAAAGTGACATTGCACATGCGTGAGTCGGGGCCATCCACGCTTACAGCGATGTAAACAATCGACTAGGCAATTCTGGCCGCTAGCAGCTTAGCTCACTGCTACCATCCCGGCTACCGGCTAGGCGCGACTGTGCACGTGCCCATAACGACTCACGCTTCAATTCTACATCGCAGTAAGCGACCGGCTAGGCTACCAGCTACCTGCCCTGCTCCACTGTGTTTTTACCCTAATATAGACTTGACACCAATCAAAAATATTACAATTTAGTTACTTACACAATTGCCTGAAGGTGTCATAAGTTAAAATCAATAATAGGGGCCTATATATAATAACCAATATACATTAGAAGTTGACAGGATCAGTTAATTTTTGGTGAGTTTCAAGGTCAACAGTGATTTAGATACTTTTTACTTATGTCTATTCTGTGTGCCAATATGAATCTTTAAACTGAAAGAAAACAATATTTTAACTAAAATACACCATTAATCCATTTAAAAACATGATTTTTCTATTCCAATTCAAAGGTTTAAAAAAATGAAAGGCCAGGAACGGCACCAGTACCTGCGTCATTCTAAGCCAAGGGGTTAAGAGTTAAAGTCTTTATATCTCTATTATATATGATTGTATATTGATGAAACTTTGTATGTTGCTTAGTTGTGGTCTATTAATATTTACACAAAAAGATTTTTTATTGTCGCGTAGCCGAAAACTTGCTTACTTAGTCCTAATGTTATTCTAATGAAGAATAAGTAAAGTTTGATAGGCATCTCCCTTAAGAGTCTTCATCACCGGAAGTTGCCGGACGCCATCTTGGTGTTTTGTTCCATAAGGTCAATGTTAACTTTGTGCCTCCGTTACTCCTCACCTTATCGTCACAAACGATTAATTTTGGTGTCAAATTAAAGGTTTCGTCGTCCTCTAGGGAAATACAATAGTCGAATTTGGATTTTGTCACAAATTAATGAGAACATGTACAGTGTTTCAGTTCAAAATTAAACTATTTATTATGCAACTATGGTACCCAAATTAAAAAATTCGACATTGTATTTGCCTAGACGACAGCGAAACCTTTAATTTGACACCAAAATTAATTTTATGTGACGTTCAGGTGAGGAGTAATGGAGGCACAAAGTTAACATTGGCCTTATGGAGCAAAACTCCTAGATGGCGTCTATCAACTTCCGGTGATGAAGACTCTTAATTATAAACTTAAATTAATAAAACTTGGTATGTAGCTTCATCTGGTTGAGTTTTACTGATAATTGCATAACAACACATTTCTTATCCTCCTTGACGCAGCAAACCAGTGTATATTACTCAACCCTAATGTTATACTTATGGAGAGTTAATAAAATTTGATATCTCAATTATTTATGAATGTATTTTGATGAAACTTGGTATGTGGCTTCACCTATAGTACTGGTATATTGATATTTGCAAAGCAAATTTGTTTTTTGTTCATTATTCCCGTAGCAGCAAACCGGCATACTCAGCCATAATGTTATTTTTATGGAGAATAAGTAAAGTTTTATATCTCCCTTAGTTATGAACTTAACACGTCGCTACTGAAATTACCTATATGGAATTTGTCATTCACATAGACCAGCGACGCAGCTGTGCGTCGAGTAGTTTCTCCCGATAGACCATCGACGCGAATTTGCATGAGTGTCCCATTGTTATTCAAACGTGTATTTCTTAGCAACGGTCTATTTTAAAGCCCTGATCTCTTTGAATCAGTCTGTAGGGATATACGACCCACATGTGCGTTGCTTGGTCTGTGGGTATGACGATTGGTGACGTCACATTACAATTGGCAGAACTGTTGTTTACATTGTCATTTTTGATGCTGTACAACTGTCCACGTGGCTACCCTTACAGTTTTTGGACGTGCTTTAGTGGTGTTTGTTTGATTATTGTGCAGAACAATAACAATGAAACGGAATAGGCCTACAAATTATCAAATTTACATCGACGCAAATGTGCATCGCTCGGTCTATTGAACAAAAATACATCTTTTACTATATATTTTTTACTATGTTCCATTGTACAGACTAACCGACTCATATATGTAACATTTTTAAAATTGCTCAAAGTATAATAAAAAATAATTGTTATTGTTTAAAAATGCATTTTAGGTTATTATGAAGTGAATTAGTCCATTTAAACCCAATTTATCTCGTGGTCTATTGTTAATGTTACTCCTGTACCTCCCGGTCTGTTTGCAACGTTCAGATTCTTTCTTTTGGTCTGCGGGAGTGACCGGACCGACGCAAATATGCGTCGCTCGGTAGCGAATGTGATAAATTATTAAAACTTGGTATGTAGCTTCACTTGGTTGAGTTATATTGATAATTGCTTAAAAACACATTTCTTATCTTTCTTGTTGCTGCAAACCTACGTACTCAGCCCTAACGTTATTCTTTTGGAGAATAAATAAAATGTTATAGGCTATATCACTTATTTATGAATGCATTTATGTGAAACTTAGTAAGTGGCTCTATGTAGTAGTGAGACACGTATATATGCATTGGAAATTCACTGAGTACGCAGGTTTGCTGCGACGGGGGTATTTTTGGGTAAAATGTTACCCAAGGCTACATGCAGTATTAGCTTATTTTTTTTATTTTCAGGAAACGAGGCCATGATGAAGATGAAAACAGAAGGAATTTAATCAACAACCACTACTTACTATGTGTTTATATACCCTGGTTTATATAACTTACATTTTGGTTTTATATAAACTTATTTTTACTGCAATTATATTGCCAGTTTGTTTGAACTCATTACTGCATTATTTAAAAAAAAATCCTTAATTGCCTAAACGGCAATACGCCTATGACACTCCTGGGTAGATAGACTATATTTGTGCAAAATTTCAGCAGAATTGGTCCAGTGGTTATGGCGAGATGGAACAGTAGACAGGCAGACAGACACCACCGCATGTTTATAATCGTAGTTATTATACACTAAATATTACGGTTTTTAAGATATTTAGCTTTGAAAAATAAAAACGCCCGCTACTCTGAAATAGTACAAAGTAGAAACTTGATATTTCATGCCAAAATGGGTCGTATTAGGTGTAATATATGTACCGAGTTTTAAGTTGATATCTTCAAATGTTTCCAAGATATAACGTATTTAAGTAAAAGGTTATAAGTTAGATATTCCCCCTCTAACAGAGAGAAGTGTATTACAACCTATGCCACAATATTTGTATTTGTAGTTGATCCCGCATCAAATTTATGTAGACGGGAAACTAAGCGTTTTAGGATATATCCCTTTATATGAACTTTTTTCTTTTTTTTGTATGATGAATCATATTCCAAAGTTCTGAAGGTTTTTTTAACACCCTGTAGACATTTATATAGTATAACTAGCTGATACCCGACATGACTTCGTTCACAAAATCTTTCTTCATTAGGATCGGATTCCTGTTTTTTCTCGCTGGTATATTGTTACCAAGGATACTCAAATAAAATCATTACTCCATAAGGTGAACACTGACAAACGAATTCAAAATAAATTTTTAATGCCAATAAGGTGAAGCCCAAAATATTTTGAGTTTTGTCAGTACCCTATAGGTTTGATTCTAATCTACTTATCTTTCTATTGTATTTCAGCTCCATCATTCCATTATTATACATGTGTCAGTGAACGTACCTATGAATGCCAGTGGGGTGTAGCCTCATAGGACTGTCGAATAAGAAAGATATTTGATTAGAATTTTAGCTTAATGTGTTCAATAGTTGGTTGTGATAGTTAACATGGGAATAATAAACGTTCACTCTGCGGAGGAATAGGCCTATTCTGCTTAGAGTGCCTATTTAGCTACATCATTCTACCAAACTTTAGGTCCATCATTCCAGTGGTAGGTGTGAAATAGTATAAATATTTATGCACACCACTGGGGCAGAGCCCCAAGGGATATTTGGATCAGGGAAACGTCTATTTTGATTATTGTGTTTTACCTATTGTTTTGTGTTGGTGTGTGATGATTGGTATGAGCATACTAAAGGCTAGTGCGGGGCGTAGCCTTTAATTATAATACAGCCTATGTTTTTTTTGAGCTATCAGTTCTAATGAATTCCAGCTCCATCAGTCCAGTAGTAGGTACAAGATGGTTGAAAGGAAGGAGGGCAGAGCCCTAAAACATTTGGGAAACATTTGCGGCATAGGCTTATGATTTACCCTGTTATATTAGCTGCGTTCCTACCGAATTATAGACCAAAATAATCACTAATGCCTACAATATTTTCAAAAGAGTTCAGTAGGGTAGAGCTTTAAGGTTTAGACCTTTTACTAATGGCTAGAATCCTTCTAATGGTTAATCTGGTTTACCATGTAAATATTGAACGCAATTGGAAATATAGTGTAGGAAAGCATAAAGGACAAACGGCAAGGATTGATTTAAATACTGTATATTATATAGGTTATATCTTCCAATGTCTGATTTGTTGGGTGACATTTCAAATAATTGTTTATATAATATTGATTTGTTTTAACACTAACCAAAATGCCCACAAGATTTACCCTACAGGCTACATAATTAAATATACCGCTGTTTACAATATTGTATATTAGTCTTCGATGAAAATTATCACTAATCTTTCCTCCATGTTATAATAGCTTTGTAACTTTGAACTTCATGGAAGCAACACCCTAAATTCCTAGGACTTTGATAAACCTTCCTATGGTTAAACTGAATGACCATGCATAGTTTCATCGCAATCGGATGAGTGGTATAGATAAACAGACAAACATTTATTTTGATGTACAGAGATTCAGTTGTATTTAATTTACTAACATTTTTATTAAAAGTTATTAAATGATCAGTGATCATACACAATCTGCCTATGAATTTATTTTTACCTAAGTACATATTTTACTTACAACATTCAATTTACATCGCACTACAGAGTATCTATTTACGCTTTTTGGATTAAAAGGTTACCAGAAGTGTTTTTGCAATTATTTCAATAACAAAGAATTAATTCAACAAATATCTAATTTAAATATGTAAGATCCTTACTAAAGATTACTAGGACTGATGATCCCCTGACGGAAAGATTGACTGTAAGCGAAAAACATTGGTTTGCATTCTGTCAAGAAATTAATTAACTTTTTTGACAAACTTACTCATGTTTATCAAATCACTTTACTTAATTATATGATTTCCTACTTTTATGGCAAATGAGGCAAAGCCCCGATGGAATTTTGGATTTTCTTGAATTATGATATTTGTAAGAATAAAATAACATTTTATATGCAATGTGTTATGGTTTTGTCACGATAACAACATCAAATTTGGTCCAGTGTATTTTTTCCGTTTGATTATAAAAACAGGTCTATCTCAACAAAACACATAGGTAGCTAGCCCAGATGGTGTTTATAGTACACATTACGATGGCTGGCGCCAAGATAAGACCCCCTACTTCCTCTCCTGCTAAGATAGCAAATAAAAAGGTCGTAACCAATTTGACCCCACAACAGCTTCGTGTGTTAAACTGTGAGGTTCACGTTATGTCTCACAGCCCTTACGTGACGCCAAGAAATAGGTAGGATGCGGTAGTCATTCTTGTGCTGCAATAGGCCCCGCCCCGGGGTTGTTGTGCCCCCCTCCCCACCTGTGACCATAGATGGACCAGGGTTCAATGGAAGCAGACCCTTACCCATTTATTAGTTTTACAGTAACAATAAACTCAACAAACACAAATTAAACCTGTTGTGGGGATTCATTGGAAATATGTGTAACAATTGATAATAGATTATACGACAACTGATTAGTAATAAGAGTTCAATTTGCAGTGCCTTTATCGCAAAAAAACTGACTGAGATAGCCTATTATGAAGGATATAGTGTTCCTGTAAAGGGAACAGGAATTTAAAGATTTTGAGAAATTTGGCAACATTGCTGGCTGCTTTAATGATAGCGATATATTAAGACCATATAAAACGGCTGCTATAATGATGGCATTAAAATATACATATACACCGGCTGTTACAATGATGTTGGTATGTATGGCTGTCATAATGATATCACACTTGTACAGTGGTAGGAAGGTTTGCATATTTTTAATTTTTGCCATTAATCTTCAAATGGTCGTTGTTAAACCAGATCTTACCAAGTCTCACTTGAAAATTAGTCTTTAATTAGAATTATTTAAATAGTGGTTGGCTCAGTTTGATCAAAGTATTACAATTGGTTGCATTATGCACAATAGTTTCAAACTTTGTTTTTGTTTTAAATGTAAGTAAGGTTATGATTCAGGTAAACAATTATTTCAGTCTGAAATAAATAAACAAATAAGAGTTATGATAAATGACGCATTCAAACGCCAGTTTTAGAGTCAGTTAGTTATTAACGTGGCGTTAGCGCTAACCGTGTGTGGTGAAATCCGAATGAGACAATTAATACTGAACTAGCATTAAAATCTTCTTAACCTGTCTTTAACGCCGGCCGCATTAAAAGTTTGGGGAAATCCGGCCTAAGAATTATAACATCAAAGCTTGTAACCATTTTAAGTTAAATAAAGAATTCATGAATAAACAGTAGTGCAAGTCAGAAAAGGAAGGAAGAGTAGAATGGTTATTGTGCGGAGATGGACTATGCACTCGGCCATCCTTATCTCTCGACCCACATTCCTTTCCTGAATAACATTTTCTTGTCTTTTCTTTGCACAGGGCTCACTACCTGATCCGAACATTTCAGGAGCGTCACTTGAGAATTGGTTGCTGCTGATGCAGGATTTATGTTTATGAATTAGTAAATTTATGAAAACTTTCCATTTGTTGTAGATATTTATTCCAAACAAAAGTATTTATTTCTCAAGTTGGTGAACTATTTTTCATAGTGAAGTTATTAAATCAATAATAAATGAATATTATGTATTTTAATTATATTTGTTAAAGTTGTACATGTTGAAGTATTGTCTACTACTGTTCTGATTTATCTTGTCTTCAAAAGCCCTTGTGGTGAGTACTTTATAGATTATTGGATTGAGTGAACGAAGCGAGGGAAAATCCTTATACATAACTTTACTGCTTGGACTGGTAAGAGAATCAACTCGAACTGGCGTGTCTGTGACCAAAATAACTCAAAAACGCCTCTACAGATCCACTTAAAACTTTAGAGATGTATTCTATAGTACGAAATCTCGGTTGAGTTCGTTATTGGGAATATTTGGTTAAGTAATAATAAAATTATCTTTAAAACAAATTATTTTTTTATCCCATAAGAACATTGGGAGCCATTTTAGTAGTACTTGAATCGTTGATATTTAGCCAACGTCTATGTTTCAACTATAGAGTAACGTAAGTCACAGTGCCATAGATTCACTACAGAACTGTAGTTATTCATGTTCATGTTGACTACGGAAAAAAACTTCTTTTCTAACTTGAAACACAAAAACTAAGGTTTAAAATATTATTAGCTTTTAAAAGTTGTATGTATATTTTATTTTATACTAATTAAAAGATGCATTCTTGTTTTTACATACGGTACTATTATAATTAATAAATTTATTGGTACCATACTCTATTTTAAAAAAATGTAGGCCGAGCGCTGGACTATGGGACTTTGGCCACTCCAGACAACAAAATAACTGAAAGGAAAGATGTCAACAAGAAAAGTATTAAAGTGATAAACCTCCTTCTTACGTGATTAAAGTGATTTTAAACGCTAATATATGTAATTATTTACATTATAATTTCCACTCATTAACAGTAGAAAGTCTTAATTTGTTCAAAAAATTATTACCTCGCTAATAAAACGTACGGTAAGTTACCAAATAAAATTAAATGTTTTGGTTATTTATTTATTTATTGACGGCTTTCACTAATGCAACTTTACAATATGACAATAATGAACATTTGCAAGAACAGAAAAAAAAAACTAGCTACCTATACATCGTGCTTTTAACTATGATGATATGTTATTAAAACTTAATGTGGCACATTGGTTTTCACCATATTCTGGGTCTAGCCTATTTCCTTTTTTTCAGTTTGAAAACTTAAGTTTAATATAAATTTCTTTTCCTACAAAAATAAAAATTGCATTACCAGAATTGCCCTACATAAGTGTTTATTCAAACTCAATAAGGCAAACTCAATAAGACAGGTCCTTTTTTGAGGTTAATATTTATAAGGTATGCCTATCGACTTTAATTTTCTAGGCATAATTTATGATGTCCATACACCACTGTTTTAATCAAATTTTTTCTAAATTTCTTCATTTTTATCTAAAATAAACATTTTCCAAAATTGTTCCGTAAGGTAAAACTTAAGTCTCTGGATAATTGTGCCTTTTGGCACAAGTTCATCCTACGCCTACTTTTTGATTGAAAATTATCAATTTCATTGACTAACCTGATATAAATTTTCCTCTAGAGTTTGGAAATCACATTTGTTTTTGCCATAAACAAGGGTAAAGTGATAAAAATTTAATCCAAAATAAGCTATGACTTTTGTTTAACTTGCATTTAATATACCAGACGAATCCAATATAGTTTCGATCTTACACGGCTCGGGAATACTTTCATAAGTGGAACAAAACAAAGAACCAAATGAAATTGTTCGATAGGCTATGGTATATTAATTAGGTTGATATTTTGAACACTGATTAATATTTAATAGCTTTTATGTTTGTAATTACCGTCCCTACATCATGTTTGTTTAGTTTAGTTTGTTATTCAATTAAACTTAAAATAAAAATGAAATAAACATAACATTATAATGTTGTTCCTGACAATGCATGTTTATTGGAACCAACGTTTGTTATCTGGACAAATTTCAAGACACCTAAACTGACACATAACATACCGTATCGTAAAACCGGCTAGACCCGGACAGGGGGTCTTGACCCGGACACGTACATATTTGTAAACTTAAATATTTCTAAATTAACCTGCAAAGTTGAGCAGTCGTTCATTATAGGTAGGCCTACATTTGTTTTAAACGAGGCATGCTCTAATCGTTTATAACTGACGACTTTTCGCAAAAATAAAATACTATGTCTAACTAAGACATGTAATATTTTTCACGTTTGTCCGATTGTTTTCGTGAATAAGGCATATTTTTGTTTGAAATTTAAGCGTGCATAATGCCATGCTATTTAACCCCTTAACCGCCACGACCGAGATATATCGTGCAATAATTCTGTACAAGCGACCGCCACGCCCGAGATATCTCGTGCAGTACTCATGTTGTGAGCAACCGCCATGCCCGAGTTATCTCGTTTTGACGTTATCAGCTGTTTTGTTTACTTGTTATTAGCTGTATACACGTTATTTATGCTATATTTAGCTGCACAGCTGTCTTGGAATAGTGTCGACCCAGTTGGTGCTGTATTCTGGTGGATTTTTTCGAAACTACTTGCCCTGCACGGGCTCCGTCTTATCAAAAGTGTCAGTAGTTTGACGTTGTGTTTGGGTTATGTTATTTGTTCGTGTTTGTAATACGAGTCCGTAGTTTTACGTTGTGCCCCTGTTATAATATTTGTTTATGTTTATTATGCACTGTTGCCTATTTACCTTGATAGTGGTGTGTTGTGAATATATTTTATAATGGCTGACGATGAGTTGTTACACTTACTGGAACTGCCCAGTTCACAGGTAGGCCCTAGGGATGAAGATTTATCCGATGACGGCGGATGGACAAGTGATGTTGCGATTGACGACCGTGCTGATTTGGATACATTCACAGAGCTAAGTAATATTGAATATGTTGTTGATTATTCTGATAATGACAATGAGAGTCGGGGGTCAGACATAGATGAGCCTGGGGTCCCTGAAGTTCCTGAAGTTCCTGAGGTCCCTGAGGCCCCTGAGGTCCCTGAGGTCCCTGAGACTGGTCCCTCTAGATCTAAACGAGCTAGAAAAAACAAAGAATCTAAACCGAAAATCTTCAAACCAAAGAAAAAAAAGAAAAGTAAAAATACAAACAAAAAATCAAAGAAACCGAAATATCCTAATGTATGGAATGACACTAATTTTGTTCCAGTAAATCATGATTATGATGACACAACTAGTGGACTTGTATCCTGATCCTTGTCGTGAAATAGATTGTTTCGATAAAATGTTCCCTACTGAGACATTAGAATTTATTGTTGCACAAACGAATAGGCATTATGAATTTGTTGTTTCATCCCAGGCCCCAACACCTAAATCAAGGCTTCAAAAATGGCAACCTTTGACTGTAAGGGAGTTGAAAGTTTTTTTGCTGTCTCGTTGCTAATGGTACACAATAAAAAAATTGTATTGGAAAATTATTGGTCTACCGATAAACTGCAGCAAAATTACATTCCAAACATCATGTCAAGAAACAGATATTGCACAATATTGCGTCTGTTACATTTTAGTGACAACTCTCAGCCAAATCAGTATGGTAAATTTACCAAAGTAAAGGAACTTGTCGACATGTTTAGAAAGACGTTTTCACAGAACTTCATCCCATTTCGCAATGTATGTATTGACGAGAGTCTGCTATTATTCAAGGGCAGATTAGCCTTCAAACAATTTATTCCATCCAAAAGAAGTAGGTTTGGGATAAAGACCTATGTTTTATGTGATTGTGAAACAAGGTACGTGCTAGATCTGATTGTTTACACTGGGAAATAAAGCGAGATATTCGAAACAGAAAACCTAGGTTTATCGGGTGCGATTATCACGACACTGCTCGCCCCTTACTTAAACAAAGGCCATTGTTTGTATGTTGACAATTGGTATAGTAGCCCTGATCTGTTTATGTTTTTGCATTTGAACGAGACCAATGCTTGTGGCACTGTCAGATGGGAGAGATTAGGTATGCCTGAATTCCAGAAAGAGTTACAAGTTAGCGAACGGGAGGTTGTCAATGACGTAACTAGTATGGTTGTGCGATGGATTGATAAAAGGGAAGTTATGATGATCACAACCGAACATGAGGATAAAATAGTAGATACCGGAAAAGTGAATTACATGACAAAAGAAAAGATTATGAAACCAAAGTGTATACAAGAATATAACCACAACATGGGCGCCGTGGACCGAACAGACATGATGCTTAGCAATGTTTCATGTATAGGGCGTACCCAAAAGTAGTACAAGAAACTGTTTTTACATTTCCTGGATCTGGCAATACTTAATTCCCATGCAGTGTACCTAACTGTAAGTGGCAAGAAACCGACACTGTCAGATTTCCATTTAGAACTAATTCGTCAACTTTTAGAGGAAAACATGGCAACTCAGAGCCACAGTCAGAAAACAGGTGGTCGTCCTTCCCCCGGTGAACCACCACTGAGATTGACACAGCGTCATTTTCCTGCATGTATACCGTCAACAGACAAAAAGGAGTACCCCACACGTCAGTGCCATGTTTGCCGTCACACAACGCGACGTGAACAGGCCAGGCGAGAGTCCCGTTATATGTGTGAGGACTGCGGACTATCTTTGTGTGTGGTGCCGTGCTTCAGGGAGTATCATACTCTGAAGCACTTCTAGAACGGGAAAAGTAACTTTTGTACATAGTGTATATAATTTTTCAACTTTTACATCGTTGAAACATCCATCTACAACACGAGAAACCTGAATAAAACAAGTAAGTAAATTTCTTTAGTGTATTTTTTATTAATGAATAATTAATTATTAATATTTAATTAATATTTTTAAAGTGAATTAATTATTTATGTATATATGTATATTATAACACTGATGTTTATAACAAGTCATCATAGATTTCCGCTTAAAAATACGGTTTGAATTAAGTTTTCCCCAAACATAAAAAAACAGCTAAAATTTGCAAGGATTTGCAAAAATACCCGGCGCTGAACCGACGGCGAACGTAATTATCAGCACGCAAAAGGACCGCGGAGCGCCAACTTTGGCGGCAGTTAAGGGGTTAAAGAGATAAACAACTTACATGTAAAAAAATATTTCACATTTACGATAGGCCTATTCCAGTTTTGACCCAGACACTTTAATTATACTCCGTGGATGTGACTCTTGTCAACCGTTATGACTCGTCCCTGCCGTAAACACAGTATTCCAGCCATAACTAATAACAACTTTGTGGTTTTTAGCTCTGATACGGTATTGTTTATAAGAGCAGCAGCGAAAAAGTATTCTTTGCCTAAATCGACCATAAGTGATCATGTCTGTGGAAAATATAATGGGCCCCATGTTTCAAACTTTATTTTAAACGTCTTTTCCCCTTACGGTTCTTTGTTTAGTTTCATTTTAGTTGCAAAGAATAAAATCCCTAACCCATAACAATTTTTGATTTATTTTACTTTTAAGCCTTTGATTGGTTCAAAGGCATCTGCAGGCCTCAAAACACCGTCCAACTACGTTAGTTTATACGTTAGTTAGGTGGGTGTCCGGTTCAAGACCGTTTGTGTAAGTTAACCCAGACACTTTTATTTATTTTTTATTTTTGTTATAATAACATCCAACATAAAAATATATAAGTTAGGCTAAAGGTGAATGGATATAGTGAATAGTACACACACTTTACAATGGTCTGGTTTTTATTGGTGACATCGTTAATGGGAAGGCACTATAACCTAAAAATAGTAAAAAAAGTGTCTGGGTCAAGCCTGTTTTACGGTAGGCCTAACTGAAACCTAAACAACCGAAAACTTAATAGGCCTAACCGAAACCATAACCGAATAACCTAAATAATCGTTATACCCTATCGAACAATTTCATTTAGTTTTTTATATCGTTCCACTTATGAAAGTCTAACCTGGTTTCGGTTATTCAGATTTCAGTTATATTCGGTCTCAAAAGATATTGTCTTATAATTTGTCCAGATAACAAACTACTAATACTTAAACATGTATTGCCGGGAACAGCCATTGTAAGGGATTTATGGAAATCGCACTAAGCACTGAAAAAAATATCCAGTCTTTTAGTCCCCCAACAATGTATTAAGGTCCGGGAACAAGTTTGAGGAGCCGTTATACCAAAACCTTTTCTCTATAAGAATAACATGGTGGCTTTTGATGCCATTGGGGCAGAGTCTGAGGTCTGGAGGAAAAGCAAAAAAGTACCTATCTACAATTTGTTGGTCCTCTACAACATTATGGTCCGCAGCAGTTTTGAGTAGGCGTTTTCAATCATCTGGGACACACACGCACATGCACAACTATTATAAATATAGATTTTTCTCAATACAAAATACTTCGAGCTCCCGAAACACCCCGATTAACATTTTTTACAAAATTCTTTATGTAAATCTACTAGCTAAAACTACTGTTCCAACTGTAACCGTTTTAGTATTAAATTAAAGGTTTTGGCCTGCAGTTATGTCATAATTACATTTATTTTCTTTTTATGTGTTTTTTAACGCACAATGCTTGCGTTCATTACTCCCATAACAAATATTGTTCAACTTTCAATAAATCACTTACATTACTAGCAAAAACAATTAAATAGTTTTTGTATTAAATTGAAGGTTTTGACATACACTAATGTCATCAATATCTTTGTTTAGTTTAGATGTGTTGTTTCTTATGAGAAATTAATTTTAATTTTTAGCTCTCATAAGTGCCCATGTTCAATTATCAAACACATTCCTTTTGTAAATCCACTAACAAAACTAAAATACCGATTTAAATAGTTTTGATCTGAAATTTAAGCTCCTGTCCTATAGAGATTGGTACTTTTATTTTCAGAAAACATGTTTTTCTCAGTGAAAAATTACTTTTAATATTTAACAAGTAAAAGAGATGCTCCTGTTTAACATTTTGATTGAATTTAGTTGAACTATTTACCAGATATTGCAATTATATATGTGTTAATGGACTGTGAAAGACTCGTCCTTCCAAGCCGATTATGAAATTTGTTTACTAAGTTTTCTCTAACTTTTTGCGTATGTGTGAACTAATACAATACATTTTAAAAATGGAAGGAAATGTCGTTCCTATCTTGTGTGATAAATTTTGTTTCCCCCAACCTGCTTGGTAAAGTCAAATTTTACTCCTTGTAATGAAGGAGTATAGTGCTACTTTGTCTCCCGCGGAACAGAATCAGCTGACGTTTCGCTGCAATCATTAATGCTGCAGCTATAAGGGAATCGGATCAGCTGATAATATTTCGCTCCAGCTGCAATTAACGTTCCGAGTTTGGTTATTACGCAAAACGTAACCAAAATGGACAGCGATTGTGAATGTGAATACTTATCAATACTTGTGGCTTTTGGGGTGTGGGAAAAATGTTGTGTGTAAATTTGTCGCCCTCGCCTATGGCGTCGGGCGCCAACAATTTTTCTCAGGGAACAAAGTTGCACTTTACTCCCTTAATACACAAATAACTATTGTTTCAAGCAGAAGTCCCCGTATTATTTTTTACAGCAAATTTTGCATAAATTAAACTTGAGATAGTCAATAATATAAAACATAAGTGGGATCATAATACACCATTACTTAAAAATAATGTGATCATAATGTTTTTGGAAATTTAAATGCTATACAGCGCCTATTAAAAGTGAACCATACACGTAATCATCAATATATATAACTAGCTGGCCCAACAGACGTTGTCCTGTCCTAATGTCATTGAATTTGTTTTATTTCAAATACTCGTTCATTTTTAAGATGAGTTAGTTCGCTTCGCTCACTCGCCTCCCGGATTAGCTCATTCGTTATGCTCACTTGAATATCGAAAAAAGAGTTTGAGTTGCCATTCAAGTACTTTTTTTATTTCCAAAATGAGAGTTTCCATTCAAGTAGTTCTTTATTTCCATAATCAACAAATGTTTATGCCTTTCAAGTATGTTTACAGCTGCTTGGTGTAACTAACTGAACTTAGATCAAATCAATGAGAACTTTGAAGGCCTGTGGGGCAGAGCCCTTAGGTCGGATAAAAAAAATTGTCTTTTATAAGAACATTGTCCTGACATAAACGAACACAACAAAAAAATTATTCAATTTGGTCCACTAATTCTCAAGTGATGGCGTGACCAAGGGAAATAGGGATCCATTTGTATATATTAAGATGTATACAAAATGTTGGACCTTGAAACAATGACTGGTGGGTTCTAAGAAGTGGGTCAAAGAGTTTTAATTACTAGATTATATTTAACATTAGATACTACTTTTCCTTTCTTTTTAAAATAAGGCAATTTATTCTTCTTAAACACAAATTGACTGATTTAAGCCTCATTGTTTTTTAAGTTCTGCATTTATAGGCTATGTATTTGAACAACAGTATCATGCTACAATAACAATCGGAGGCCTGGGGGGCATAGCCCCCCCCCCCCAGTAAGGCTAATGTGTTGCATTAAAACCTCTGGATTGGAGTTTAATAACTACTGGATTGGAGTTTAGTGTAAATAACTACTTTTAAACAACGTGCTCTCACTGATTGGGGGCCTTTATTGTCGCCAACATATTATATTTTATCAAATTCTTCAGCTAATATTATTATGAGGGCCTAGATGATACAGCCCTCAGTGAGACTGAGGGGTGAGTATAACTACTTCATATGCACTTTGTCTGACTGACTGATTGACAGATTTCAGGCCTCATTGTTTGTCATTTTCTGGATTTGTATGTCATTGTCAAGCTGCGGTTATAATGGGGGGCCCATGAGGTATATTGTCAATTGAAACATTTTTGTTTGTATTGTTAACTGTGAGCTCAATCCTCATAAGCAATATAAGAGCGTACTCCTAGTTATGTTTTATTGCAAATTGTTAACTACATTACCAAGCTAATAAAAAGACCATTTTCTCAAACTATTTAAAACACATTTATAAATTTAGTTAAATATTTAAAGTGAGAAAAATGTAAAGTAATTTAGTGGTCCACATGTTTTTTCCAAAGTTTTCATGCAAGTCTAATGTGACCCAGTATGAAATATTTTAAGAGAATCATTTTATTCTTTCTTGTTATGTCTTTTTTGTTATTAAAAAATATTTAATGTTTACTTGTAAGAATTGTCTTCTGTATAGAATATCAGGGTTCCCACTCAAACTTAATAATCAAATTCACAGGT
The DNA here is from genome assembly GCA_963675035.1 of Allygus modestus. NCBI lineage: Eukaryota > Metazoa > Arthropoda > Insecta > Hemiptera > Cicadellidae > Allygus > Allygus modestus. Next base: position 125,566,495 of record OY776113.1, read on the forward strand.
TTTTCACGGTTTTCAAGGTCTAAAAATTGTCAATTTCACGGTCGAAATATTAAAAAAACAAACCTATACCGGTCGCAAAACAACAACGCAGACGCGGCGCAGCGGTCAAATACTAGTTAAAACTTTCCAACATTCCAATTACGATGTCACAGAACCATAAAGCCATACCATACATCCCAAGTGAACCTTTTAAAAAATAAGAACTATTTTAGAATTTCTTATTGTTTTATTGTCGTCGTGAGTCATGTCACCAGTTTATCGGTTATCGGTTGCTGGTGATTTCTACTTTGCTCAGTGTTGCCATTGACCACACCATTTGCAGTGTTGCATTTTACCATTTGCAGCCGTTGTCAAACAACCGTTGTGTAGCGATGACCGTTGTCTAGCTAAACGGTTGTGCGGAACTGGCTGTTATCGACAACCACCAAATGAACAACTACATCTGTATAATTTAAAGTAATCGTAACTAAAATTATTTGAATTGGACTTAAAATAGATAAACAATTACTTAAAACGTTGTCAGACAATTTATAACAAAGCAAATAAATAATAGGCCTACTTAAAAAACTATTGCAAAACATAAAAAAATGTATATAACAATCATTATTCTATGTAACAATCAATTAGTTTTTAATTAAAATAAGGTTTCCATATGCTAAACGCAACGCCTTTATATTAGTATGTCGATGAATGAAAATATAATCGTTCGATGGCAGTTGTCGGCTTTAATACAGGTGCTGGACACAATGAAACGCCAGACGCCAGGACAAACTGTTATCGAAACAGTTGTGAACAACCGGTTTATTAAACAACGCCCTCAGCAGACGGCCGACAACAGAAAACTATTCAACAACGTTATCGGCACGACAACGGTTATCCGCAACTAAGCTGATTCACATAGCTAAACGGTTGTGCCGAGGCAGTTGTCAACGCTAGCACTGCCTTCAGTATTAGCAAGAAAACACAACGCAACGTCAAGGTCAACAGTTGCCGACAACCATTGTTTTAAACGGTTGTCGCAGTGCAACCGTTGTGTGCACAACGGTTGTGTGATTTTGGCAGTTGTGCCCATCCATAGTTGCCAATCACTTTTTCCCAAATTACCCTCGATCCTCGTCAAAATTACCCTCAAAATCTAAACTCCTGCATTTGAGTAAAGAGTGCTAATGAAATAAAGGAAATGTGCTTGAAATTTGATAGGTTTGAGGAGCCGCCTACAGATGCCACTGATGTATAATTAATTTTAAAGTTAAGAATAAAGAATGAAAATAGAAGTTGCGCATGCCAGCCAGTTTTAGTCTCAATTTTTTTATGCGAGATATAACGGATTTTTCTCAGAATTTATTTTACTGCTTAAAAAATCACACTATATAAATGACTAATAGCTGATGCAATTTTGTTTACAGCCATAAACGACAATTATAAAACAGCTAACGCTGTCTATCTTTCAGTCTATCAACTGCTAGGATTAGGTAGGCGGAGACAGGTGACAATAATCCCCATTTTCTATTTTCGTTATTTATTGTCTGGTTGATGTTAAAACTTGCAGACATTACTGCAACTTAGCGGACTTCTTGTGTCATCCTGGCACTCGTGGCTCTTCCACGTTTTTAACATGAGACGATCACTCTACATGTAATCTTACTCAAGCTTGATTTCTGTCATGGAGTTCGTGAGTATTCGTCAGAGTAATGAAAGTCGGAAGGGTCGATAAAGTAGGGAAATGTAGTAGGCCTAATTTAATCATAAATAAACATCAATGATTGTAATAATAAGTATATAACAGAGTATAATATAAATTTGTATATTTTTAAAGTCTTTAGTAAAATTACACCTTTTTACCCTCGAAGTTCAAAATTATCACCGTCAAGGGTAATTTCTCTCGAATTGGCAATGCTGTCTACGCAGTACGCACCGTGTAAACGGAATGGGCGAGTTACTGACGCGACAGTCGTATAGTTAACAGTCTAAGTTACAGTAGCTGTCTACTGTCACCAACTAATACAAAACAATAGGCAAATGAAATACACTAAAGAAGACACATAAACGGTCTTCCACAAGTGTCAGTCAGCAGTCAGTTGAAAGTGAAAAAACACCAGCAACTTAACAACTGTCGCCCGAGTCGGCCCGAGTTCCTTTGCACCGTGGAAACCAGAACCAGTCCTAAATCATCCGCACAGCTGCAATCTGCAAGTAGGCAGACGACGCGGTATTCACCATATTAACAACGTACTAAATAATTCTGTTGTACATTTCCCTATCTGAAAACAAATGTGATATTTTCTGATATGATATTTTGTTATTGTTTTTCAAGTTTGATATATTTTTAAGGTTTGATATCAAAATTCACGGCTTATTCCAGGTTTTTTCACGGTATACAAAATTCACAGCTTATTCAAGGTTTCACGGTTTTCACGGTTGGGTGGGGACCCTGAATATGTAAACTTTTCGATCAAAGAAAATATAAGTCCATTTACAAACACATTTTAATGCTGATCATATTCAATAATCTTTTATTTTCACAGTCAAATTATTTGAGAAAAATATTAAAGGAACTGTTTTGGTAATAAGAATTATGTATTATATAGTCTGTTTACAAATTATGAAAATACGTCTTATTTTGAAATATTGTACATAAAACCGTTTTGTTGGATTTCAACCGTTTACCGTTGCGAATAACAATAATGCCAATTATTGGTAAAGTATTAATGTTGTTCAGTGTTGCATAAATACTTTTATAGTTTAATTTAATGCAATTATTATGTGGTTTGCAGTTCATAATTTGACAGTAAAATCTCTTTGAAAAAAAATCCAAATGAAGATAATCTTTTTGAAAATATAATTGAATATTCTTTTCCTTTTTGAAATTATGAACAAATATTGTGGTTGTTCCACCAAAAATTTGTTCTTTGTTATTCTGCTACATAATTATCATGGTGATTTAATTTATTAGAGAGTTTTATATTTTGTTGTAATTTAACTGGTTTCAGGTTGAATAAATAGTTAGTTTAGTGTCTAATGCCAGATACATTATATTTACAGGCTTTTATTGTACCATATAGAAGTACTGTATATTGAGGACTGAGGAACATTTGGTGTATGGGACCACCTTATACTGTGCCTGAGTGTGTAGTACCGGTAGTAGATTTTTTTTGGAATGGACTGCTCTTCACTATAAGGTCAGACCCACACTTTTCTAATCTTCGGATAATCACCTTGGACTTCATATCACCCAGGATATTTTCTATTTTTGCAAGTGACTATTAATTTACAAGAATAAAATTTGGACTATTGAACATTTTTTCACCATATTTAGTTATATATTAATCTGTGTTATTATTGTGTATTAGTAGATAGATTGTTATTGTTCTCGGTTGGATATCAGTGTATTTTCAAGGGCCTATGTTTAGATGATTTATGGACGTCCGAGTTAAATAATATTTTGTTAGGATTTAAAATACTTGAATATGTTTTGTCGTTGGTACTCATTGAAACGAGTCTGAAAACTTGATTTCCTGGATTATCTTAGAGTGACTTAAGTCAAAATCGAATCTCTTGCTTATTAATGATTATGTTAATAAAAAGTGTGATGAGAAATAGTTCAAGTTCAAGTAAATTTAATATTCACTGTTCAAAAAGGGTTTCTTTGTTTTCCCCTATCCAAACAAAGTGGCACTCATGAAATATGATTTCTTTAAGTCTAATTTCCCAGCTGAAACCATAATTCCTAAACCCTCCCCACCACCTACTGAGCACAGCCGAGGAACTTTTGGGGATTATCGGACTCTGAAAGGTAACAAGCTAGTTAAATCTATAGTTAGATTTAAGTAATTTTTGAATTTATTTCTGATGATTATTTCAAGAACTTGCATTAATACCTAATAATAACAATCTTAAAATGTAATACTCCAAAGATGCAGGTTTTAAAAATATTTGTATCCGTAGTATAGTTATTTATTTGTTTAATCAAATTAATAATAAAAATTGTATATGACCTTAATTATTACTCAATAATTTGTTTATGATACATTCAAATTAATAACTAAATTAGTATATATGACGGTACATTGTACCGTACCGAATTTGTACCGAGAACCGAGGTACAAAATCTTTTACCGTACCGATCTGAAATTGTTGGTACCGCAGACCCCTACACCTTATCCACAAGCCATAGGAAATTTTAATTTAGAAATGTTTGAAGTAATAAACCCAAGAAATTTGTTATGCAAAACAGACGATCATGCACACTGAAAACCATTTTTGCAACAATTGCACTGAACCGAGGTACAAAATCTTTTACCGTACCGATCTGAAATTGTTGGTACCGCAGACCCCTACACCTTATCCACAAGCCATAGGAAATTTTAATTTAGAAATGTTTGAAGTAATAAACCCAAGAAATTTGTTATGCAAAACAGACGATCATGCACACTGAAAACCATTTTTGCAACAATTGCACTCTCAGTATTAAGGGATGCAATATTATTTGCTTGGCACAAGGGAAACCATTCCCCTTGAAGATGAAAATTCAAGACTGAATGGTCACGTTTACAGCTACAGCTTCAAAAACGGCAAGTCTTAGTTTTGCATCAGCACGAGAACAATTAATCCCTCTCTCAGGTGTCTACCAAAACTTCAAAATTAAGCTCTTAAATTTTCCCAGTGTCTACGAGCATTTCCACAGCAAAGTTTGCAAAAAAATCATATGTTATGTTTCTCAATGGGGGTAATTGTTTTATTGTTCACTGTCATTACAAAAGCATATCTACATTTCATATTTTACAATGAGAATCAATTGTATGGATTCTCAAAGTTAATTTCATGCAAATCTTATGAGCATGATCAATGCATAGTAACAGGCTCATTTCTTTAGACTGGCTTTATTTTTAACCCGATTTCTACTGTTCCTTAACTTTTCAAAAGAATCCTAATTTTTCCATCATTCCGTCACCTTGCTCTCACCTGTATGTGGTAAAGGCGGTCGCCATACGCTCGAATGGCATTTGTTGTCGGTTCATGATTGCAATCCTGACTGACAATAATGGGGAAATGTGCTGGGTCAGGCTGGTACTTAAGCAACTGGTCCAGGCAACGAGTGACAGTCACACGGTTGCAAGCCAACACCAACACTGCGATGGCTTGAGGAGGATGCAGCAACAGCTCTTCTGTCTGCAAATAAATCATATGGAACTTGAGCAAATGGTCTTAGCATCGATTGACAGTCACATGGTTGCAAGCCAGCACCAACACTGCGATGGCTTGAGGAGGATGTATCAACAGCTCTTATGTCTGCAAATAAATCATATGGAACCTGAGCAAATGGTCTTAGCGTCGATTGACAGTCACACGGTTGCAAGCCAGCACCAACACTGCGATGGCTTGAGGAGGATGCAGCAACAGCTCTTCTGTCTGTAAATAAATGATATGGAACTCGAGCAAAAGGTCTTAGCATCGATTAACAGTCACACGGTTGCAAGCCAGCACCAACACTGCGAAGGCTTGAGGAGGATGCAGCAACAGCTCTTCTGTCTGTAAATAAATTATATGGAACTTGAGCAACTGGCCTTCATATTTCATATGGATAGTCATATGGTTGCAAGCCAACACCAATGCACACTGCAGTAGCATTAAATAGTTAGACACACAAACAAAGATAAACAAACTATAACCTTTTTTGCGAACTTAAGCATAAAATTCAGTCTTAAAAACATACGCTATGTTTCTTGATTGTGTTTTCATTAACCAGCTGTTGCTGCAGCTGCACATACAGTGTAAATTGTGACGGTTTTAAAAGTAATTACTTGAATTAAAACTGTAGCAATTTGTATATCAGGAAAATGCATCCTTATAAATTATTTATCTGTGCAAATATTTTTTTAAAATTTTCTTTGTGAACATGTTGATTTTACTTGTATGTTATTTAGGTAAAGAATACCGTTTTTACTTCATAAATGTAGTTATTTATACATCTAATCTGTTGAATTTTACAGACAAAACAATGCCAAATTTATTTGTAAACAAAGACATCTGACAGTGTGAGCAAACTGTAAACTATGGCACATTGGTCCAACTATGTTTGTAATGTGACTAGTATACAAAAAAGTGTTTGAATTGAATAGTACAATTGTGTGCCAACTTACATGCCTCTTACTGTACTTTAAAGGAATACAAGGTCCCCATTTAAATTTAAAATGATTTTCAAACCTACAAGTTCTTATTTGTTGACACAAGAAAAAATCTTACTATGGAAGAATTGTTAGCATGTTTAAGTTAGCAATTTTTAAGTCTGCAATGTAAGAACAATTTTATGTCTTTAAACATTGCTTGGTATGTGAGTGATATGGACATAACTGATTAAATACCAAATGATGACATCGGTAATATACAGCTACCAATTTGACATTTTCCTCAGTGTTTGTTAAATTATTAACTCAAAGTTATTATTTCCTTTAACTATCATACGAAGTTGGATAATACATTTTAGGAACATAAGACAAAAGAAAAAAGAATGGCAAAAAAGGTCCTAAATTCATTCATTTGGGTTCTTAAACTATGCTGTCATTCTGAAATAATACTTTATAAATTTTATGTTTATTAAGTATGATCATGCGCAATTAAGTATTAGTCTTTACTAATACTTAAAAGTGTGACAAGACAACGAGGGGGGGGATAGAAGTGTATGGTTTTACCTAAAAGTAAAGAAAACTAATAGTTTACATACAACATCAAACTGTATTTCAAAATTATTAATAACAAGCAAATATTCATGAAGAACAAGACAGTAATTGGTCCCCTCATTGTTAAATAGCTTACCTGTATAACTTAGAAATACTGTATTAGCAATTTCGAAGTTTTGAAAAAATGTTTAACAAATTGGCTCTTGAGGTTTAATTAAATGTTATGTTTGTTAATTTTATGTTTGTTATTGCTCTGCTGAGCTTGTTGTTTTGTTAAAACATAATGAGTTAAAGTATTTTTAGTAGTTATTTATCATTGTTTACTTTTACAGGATAAATTGTCTTTGTATTGGTTTTGTTACATTCTATTTAATGTTTTATTATAGTGTTTATTTTAAAAGGGAAAGAGTCTTGTTAATTGATTTTATGGATTATATTTATAGATTATCTTCATGCTGTTAGTGTACTGTTATTATTAACTGCAAATGCAACATAGAATACATGTTTTGTCTTACAACTGCTCAAGGACAAAGAAATAAAGGAATCAAGAAACTGACTCAAGAAGGACTTGTAGTTTGCTCATCTCAATAAAAGATGAGGTATAGACAAGCCATGTTTCGCTTTTGTAGTTTGTATTGTATATATATCCAATTTTTACTTCTAAAATTAATAAATTAAATTAAACTAATGAATCGGTAGTTGAAATAATACGTTTTTACAATATTTATCATTATTAAAACTGCAAAATTAATTAATTCTTCTCTGTCCTTATTAGGCCAGGGATTATAAGGTTAACAAATTGGATGGAAATTAAAAAATTGCAAGCAGATATATTTTTCCTGGAAAATGTTATCTGAGGTCCCTTTATTCAAATACCATGTTTTCTACTTCGAGTGAAGTGAATTTTCGCTGCCATATTGGATTTTTCCTCAATTTTTATATATAAATGTATGTCAATATTTATTAGGGATAAGTCGATTCTCGATACCATAGATTGGATATTGGTATCGGTATCGAGATTCATTTGTTCAATGTCGATACCAATACCATCGATACTCCCGCCGTTTACCCGCGCTACGAAGTGCACGGAAAGCGATGCACCCGCTGCTTACCCGCGCTCCAAAAGGAGCGCGGGGAGTGTTTGGGTCGGCGTCAAGATAACCAAGTTTTCCCCCATTATGAATTTATAATAAATAGTTTTATTTTTCTATATTACTATAGCATACTAGTGAAATTAACATTAAATTATGTAAAATATTGCATTAAACAATTTTTTTTATAATTAACTACAAAATACTAGTAAATAATTTTAAATGGTAATATACATTTGTAACGGTTTTTAACAATAGTTTTAACAAATATACGTACTGAAAAATCGTAGATATCGATGGTATCGGTATCGAGAATAGATTTTTCTGGTATTGGTATTGGTATCGAGAATCGATACATTTTGGTATTGACTCATCCCTACTATTTATGAAATTGCTGATAAATAGTACAGTTTTTATCTAATTTTGACAAAATTTAGACATTATGTGTTGATCTTGATTACCTTACCATTAATACAAGAACAATTAATTTCGTTGACTAAAAAGGTTAAAAATTGTAGGAATTATTACCCAAAACACAGATTCTTTTATTTTATCCTTGTATATTTTATAATCTATTCAAATATAACTTTTTCATTAAAGCTAGCTTAAAAACTACAAATTTTAATTTTTTGAATCATCATTATACAATGACTAGTTCCAGACAAAAGTAAAAAAATACATATTTGATAAATACAGTACGTTGTCTCAATCTTCTTTCCCTTACTAACCTGTTGAAAATGACTTAAATTGCTTTATATTTGTGCCAAGGAGTTTTAATTGTAAGACTTAATTTAAATATACGTTCAACTGACTTTGGTCTGAAAATGTATTAATTTCCTATAAAAATAACATTGATAGTCAACGCACTGTAATTTTGCACCGGCAGGCTTTCTTCACTTTTCTCCAGAACCACTCAGGATAAAATAATGATTCAAAATACTAAAATGTTTGTTTTCTTAAGCTCTACAACATGAAGACATTTTTTTAAAATATTAAAATACGTGGTCAAATAAATGAAAAACCACATTTTTAAAGGGAAAACGCTCACAAATACTAGTTGGAAATTGAAATGTGGGTTATGGCTTCATTAGGTCCAGGATCGTATACATGGTTAACTTATGGCACGAAACATCCAAAAATCATGTCCGCCATTTTCCAATATGGCGGCGAAAGCTAACCTGACATGAAGAAGAAAACTTGGCATTTGAATCAGAAGACCTCAGTCAGTGCACATATTCCAGCAAAAATATTCTGCTTGCAATTTTTTTAATTTTAAAACCTGTTTTCACTGGCCTATATTTCACATTTTTAAAGTGCTGTGTAAAAACAATATTGGGGTTTAATGTAGTGCGATAAAATCAGTAAGCAGCCAAATAGAATATTTTACGTAAAATGTGTGAATTATGTCAGATTTTCACATTCAAATAAGAGAGAGTAAGAATCCTTTGACTGAATTCTGCTGTGGTAGGGTTTGAGTTTTCAACTTGTTTACCCTACCAACAAAAAAAAATTAATTGGGTTTATGCAAATAAAATAGTTGCGTTAATACTGAACGTTACCTTTAACTCAGTATGTTTGGTATGGAGTAATTTAATTTAATATATTTATTTAATTGTAGTGTGTAGTTTACAACTTTAAATAATGCATGTATAGTAGATTGCATGTGTCATGTGCATGGTATTATATTAGTATTTTGGAAGACATTGAGTAGTGCTTCATGAAACTGGACTTGAATGAAAAATCCCTAAAAATAATGAATGTTAGTGATAATGCTACTTTGTAATTGGGTTAAGAACCTGTTTTGTAGCATTTTTGTATCAATAAATGAAATGAAATAAATGAAATACACTGTTAAAGTTATAAAACAATTATTTTTGAATATAAGTAATTAATTTTTATTTGAAGGTAATTTCTAAACTGAATACACATTTAGCTAAGTTTGAAATATTTAAACATGTTAGTGGTGTTGGGGGGGGTCCGAGCTAAAAGGGGGCGCATCAACTATAAAATATTTAAGAGTGAGGCTAGGCCGATCAAGTTTAAGAACCGCTGGGTTACCCTAGACAGAACCAATTAAAGCTATATTATTTTCAGCTGTGATATTAATACTGTAAACATTTATTAAGAAATTTCATTGATGAATTTTGCTCCCTTGTTATACAAGACTTCACGAATGGATTTACTATTTCAGAGCCGATGATAAAAACGACTCAAACTTTAGTAGTTTGATTCTGAACATGAGTCATTCATTGTCTTTATCAAATGAATGGGTCATAAGCAGTGTAATGTTCATCGAAACTGTATGCAAGTGGAAATTACATCACAGCCTATTGTTTGTTGAACTTCTGTTGTTTAGAATTTCTTAAAAATTACTACCAAGCTCAATGTATGCCAAATGCATTTAACTTTAAGTGCATGATTTCACGAAAACATTCTAAAGCTAGACAAGTTCTTTTTTCAAAATTGTTCATAGATTCAATCTTTGCCCATGACAACGTGCTTTAACACGTTCAGTGCGGCATGCAGGATTTCCGCTGGTTGCTTAGCAAGGAAACAAATGCAATTATCATGATTAAGCTTAATTAGAGCAGTAAATGTGTTAAAAATATGTTAAAATAAATTGGCCAAAACACAAATTAACTAGATACAGTTAGAATGGCACTTGGCCTATGGCCTCCACTGAGGATGGTAATTAAGGACAGGTTCCAACTAAGTTACCCATTACTGGAATTGAGCGGATTTGCTTTGACCGTTCAGGTGATTTTGATTGTTTTTGGCAATGAGTATCTCACCTTATGTGTATCTCTGGAGGCTAAACAGTTAGGTTTAGGAAAGAAACTCCAAGAATAAATAACCCCATAGCAGCAAACCTGCGTACTCAGTGAATTTCCAATGCATATATAAAATATCTTAATACCACATAAAGCCATGTACCAAGTTTCATCAATATACATTCATAAATAAACGATTTATAGCAGGTTTGCTGAAGCAAAGAACACAAAAAATGGGGTTTTATATAAATATCAATATAACTCAAGTAGGTAAAGCCACATAAAAATTTTATTAATTTATGTTCATAGTTGAGGGAGGTAACATGTTACTTATTCTCCATAAGAATAACAAGGGGGCTGAGTACGCAGGTTTGCTGCTGTGGGAACTATCGGCCAAAATATGTTTTTTGTGCAAATATGACCACAACGATATGAAGCAAAAGCAATATACCAAGTTTCATCAGGATAAGTTGATAAATAAGTGAGATATACAATTTTTCTTATCCTCAATAAGAATAACATTGGACAACATACTGTGTTTAGCACTTTCAATATCTCTGTAACCATTTGACGTAGAGCAATGATCAAAACACCAAATTTTGCATCTTTTTAAGCTGATTCCAATGTAAAAAACTAAAATTTGACTTTTTCAAAAATGTGTAAAAAACTAAAAAAAATTTTGGGATACAAAACCCCCCAAAATACCCTTTCGGATAGGTCGATCTGTCTGGTTTTCGAACTTAAGGTCATAAATGCTGCTTTATATATTTATACTGAATTTCGTCAAAATCGGATTATTTTTACGAGAGTTATCGTGCTTACGGACACACACGCACACGCACACGCACACGCACACGCACACACACACACACACACACACACACACACACACACACACACACACACACACACACACACACACATACAGTTTTGAACGAATGGTGTTTTTGGCATCTGGGGGCCTCGAAACGAAAAGTTATCATGGTCCCGGGCCTAGGTTTTACCATGCCGACTACAGTAATAGCTTCTTCCTTATAGGGGAAATTCGCTAAAACGTTTTAAAATTGTATTTTCTACCCCATTAAGAGGGCTCTAAACCTTCGCCAAACGGCTGAAAAACACACCTCCGTATTACTCAAATTCTGAGGTTATTAAAGCACCTAGCGACCTCCAGTGAACGATAAAATGTTTCTCATGAAATTAACTAGGTTATCAAAGTTATTTTTAGGTTTTAAGTTATTGTTATACATATTTTATTCAGGGTTAAACTCAGTGAAAATTGACCATTTTCTATTACGTAAATGTCAAACAGTTAAGATCAAATTAGAAAGTTTTTCTGTTTTAAAACCCTTATTAGTTATTCAAGATAATTTCCCGCTAGGCAGGATTTGATAAAAACCAATATTTATCTCATAAATCGAGTAATTTAGAATAATCGAGTATAGTAAGAAGTTTCTCATTAACAATCATAACTGTAACTCGGCATAGGTACAACGTGGCTTTAGCCAACTTCATCACAATCTGTTTCATGTCATTTTCAAAGTGTGTGTGGTTTTAAAATACTTGTTCGTATAACGCGGCGCGGCAGCCGCGCCGATTTCCAAGAACACTGAGCCGAGAGGTGACAAGGCGCCCCTCGACCAAGGGTGGGAGTGCATCACCTCACTTCCTGGAAGATCATCCCCTACAGCATTTTCCTTGCCCGCAAACCTTCAGTTCATCAGTTGCTCTTTGTGACAGTGCAAATACCCCCAGTGTGTAAAAAGGCAGAAATATTGCCATTTCGTCATGTGGACACCTCAAGGAATGAGGATGGAAGCGTTTGGAACATGATTAGTATAACAGATGATAATAATAAACCATAGATGTTTCACCGTGCGGGTCATGCTAATAGTTCACTTTCCAAAGGAAATTCACTAATAATCTCACATGTTTTATTATAGAGGGTACATTTTATATCATACGGACATTTTTATTGACAACTACGTAAGAACTACATAAATTTTCTATGCATTCATACATTTTAATAATATATATTAATTGTTTATACATTTGTTATCCATGCAAAACGGTCGTGACAAACATTTTGAGTTTGGGGTAAAATCCAAAGTGAGATTCTCAAAGAGAATTTTAAAGGAATATAGAAGCAGTGAGGTGACAGCCAAGACATTAGCCTGCCTCCTGCCACTGGCGGCATAGAGAGTTGGCGTTGTTCGTTCAACTTCCCTACGAATCCATGGGTTCCCTTTCGGTTGGCAATAATGCGAAAAACCGGTTTAGAGGGTGGCTCGCCTAGCGCAGCCACTTGTGAAAATTGAAACTACGTGGAGCTTTGTGGGACACAGATCGTTGTACTCCACTGTGGCCACGGACCTTTAGAGCCACCTTAATTAATAAAATCGGGGAAAATTTAATTTAAATATTTTCTCGTAATTTTTCCAATATGGCAAGCAATTTAAATTTTTCTTATCAACATTTTATTAACTAATGGGGTAGAAAATATAATTTTAAAACGTTTTTATTCTTGGTATTTTTTCCTAAACCTAGCTGTTTAGTTTCCATACCTACACATATATCTAAGGTGAGATATTAATTTTGAAAAACAATAAAAACACCTGAACGGCTAAGTTGAGTAAAAAAATACAAAGAATAATAACGTTTGAAAATTAAATTTTCTGCCTGATCCTATAGTAAAACTATAGGCATTTCATAAGAAAAACTAAAGTTGGCCGCCATATTGGAAAAATGGCAGATAAAACAAAAATTTCAAAATCACAAAATTATACATAACCAAAAATCCAGGGAAGTTGTTCTTTTCTAACTTTTTTAATAGCTCTTATACTGTTAAAGAAAAACAGTTGGCACACTTATATCAATCACGCTGTATATATAAATAATTTTAGATGCAAAATACTAACTGAGAATTGTACCACACAAGAGCAAACACTCTGTTTACAAATGCCTCAAAAAATTATGTCCTTGTCCCACAAGCAAAATTTCTAGGGAAAATGCCCACAAGCAAAATTTCTAGGGAAAATAACTACGGCTGCTTAATTGTGTGCCTAAAACAAAACAGAAATGAATATATTGCTTAAACCTAGTCACATTAACTTCTGAAAATGTAACAATTCATAACTCTAGAGTTAAATTACAAACTCCAAAGTTTTGGTGGTCACTCACATGAAGAGTGAAAATGTATGGTTATTTTTGTGTGAAATAGTGAAATCACAACAGGATTTGGACAATTTTATTCAATTTGACATGGAAAGGTAAAAACCAGTGTATTTGATAAGAATAAAGATTATTAAGTTCTTATCAGAGGACTGATAAACAACAGGTTGCTCTTGCCCTGTGATTTCACTCACTCCACTTCACCCTACGTAGATTTTGTGGCAGACCTACCTAAGTAATTTAAGGTTAAGTTATTTAGCAATATTTTAATTCCCATATAAAATAATAAAAATAAGTGTCATACACTCAATGACTGAATGATACAGAATAAAGAGGCAAATGTAAAAATGAAAAGCAGATATTAGGGGTGTGCGAGTAGTGATTTTTTTAATCGTCGAGTCGAGTTGAGTCGAGTAGTGCCAATTATTTTCGAGTTTTGAGTATTTTCGAGCGAGTATTTGCCATCAATTGGTAGTTTAAAATAGTGTAATGGGATTTGGATACCACCCTAGATTTGATAATCTAAACATGGTTTCTAACTAATACATGAGTAGCAATACAAAGTTTTGGCCAGTACAATCAAACTGGATTACCTATTAACAAACAAAACACGGTTTGACATTTGTTTCTGGCCGACAAAACAGGGTCCGGTTGTCATTTGGCCAATTTCACCTGGTCCAGACATCGCTTTTAATCAATATTAAATGACGAAATCGTTAGTTATGGCCGAAATTACGCAGTCCGATCGTCATTTTCGGCCGATTTTTCGTGATGTGGTCGGCTTTTGCGGCCGTTACTACGCGTTTTGGCCGGTCACAATTGTTTGCGGTCGTCATTTTTGGCCAATTTTACGTGATTCGATCGCCTTTTCCGGCTATTACTACGCGTTTAGGCCGGTCGCAATCGTTTGCGATCGTCATTTTCGGCCGATTTTACGTGATGCGATTGCCTTTTGCAGCCGTTACTACACGTTTTGGCCGGTCGCAATCGTTAGCGATCGTCCGGAAATCGGCGGGAAATACTCGCTCGAACTTTCGAGTAGTTTTAAAAACTTCGAGTCGAGTTCGAGTATTAAAATACTCGGCCGAAAACTCAAAGTTTCGAGTACTCGCGCACCCCTAGCAGATACACCACATTACTTCAAGATATCTGCCTATTATCCCTATAATTTATATTTAAAAAGTTATCAAAATGCATACCCTCTTCTTATATAATTCATCTGCTTCTATAGACAATTCTTCAAAAACTTTTTTCTTCTCTTCAATCAACTTTTTGTCTTCCCCTGTAACAGTTCCATGGACTTAATTACACAACCATCATTACTCACAAAATACTTTTCTGATGTAATATATATTTATATCAGAAAATACATAACATCATGCCTTTGCCTTTAAGGCAAACCTCTTAATTTATTAATTGAGTCCTACAATAATTATGTAATACAAAATAAAGTGATTATACCAATTAATAATTTATTAATTTATAAAGTCACAAACTAGGCGCCTGCACCATAAAGAAGGAATGGCCTTAACACATTGACTGCGGCTGGCTCTCATGTGAACTACTGTAAGCGTGTCGTGCGGCCTTGTTCTTCATACTGCTTCAGCATGTGGCCGATATGTTGTATTTGTTTACTCTCTTACAGTTTCCCGGTCTGCATTTTGGTTAACGTTTTATTGCATTATATATTTTATTTGTGTTTATTGGGCATTATAACAGGTGGGATAGTTTATTACATTAAAATTATAGATTTGTGGTATTGAAACAGCTCTACGTGGCAACACGTGAAACAACAGAACAAAGGATTTTTTTCTCTTAACAGTTTGAGAAAAATGCTCAAGGATTTTGCCTACCGGCTCACATGTGAGCCGGAGATATTTTGTTATTTTTTACTCGAGTTTGAACTCATAAATATCAAAGTACTTCATTCTAAGTATTTTTGACATAAACTAATTTAAAAATAAAACAGAATGAAACACTTTAAATCCCATCAGCAGTGCTGCTGGCTCACATGTGATCCGGAATTTTGTTAAAGAAAGTTTGAACTCAGAAACTAAAAAAGACTTCATTCTACGTAATTGTAGGTCAAAATGAGTATATTTCTTAAATACAAACATTTCAGCACCGGGGGGAAACATGAACCCTCACCACCGCAGTGAACATGTTAATGGTAGGTGACATTTCATGAATATTTAACAAGGCAATCAGAAACATGAAACATGGGAGTAAAACATAAAAGCCCATCGAACTGTTCATCAGTAAACAACCTGGAAATAACACACCTCAATGACAGTAATACAAGAAGTGGTCTATATGACACCACTTTGTTGATTGGCAGACATACGCATTCTTAACCAGCATTAACCCATGTTCCTAGAAAAATGGTTTCAGACATAAAACACGTTTTTACTGTTTCAGTCCTCAAATCAATGGGTTATTCGTAAATAATACTCATTTTAAAACTTAATTTTTACTTATTTCTTGACAAACTCAATTCAATTCAAAGTGTAATTTATTTCACAACGTAAATAAAATAAAAAATCATGTAAAATATATATGGTACAATATACAAAAATGTACAAAATAAAAATACGGTGGAACTTGGATAATTCGAACCTCTATAATTCAATATCGTCTTTAGTTCAAATTTGTTGCTAGGTCCCTAGCACTATATAAACGATATTAAAAAAACTTGGTTAGTTCATTTGTATATATAGTTAAAATTATTTCACCGGTCCTTTAAGATTCAAATTATCCAAGTTCCACTATAAAAAAAATTTTATAATATAAATCTTATGCTAATGCACATTGAACTGTTAGCATAGTTGTGTTATGCATGCAGGGTGTGTACTGACATTTGATTTTGGAATTCCAGTACAATTTTTGACAAAATTCCAGTAAATTATTACGCGGCAAAATTACATTTAAATAGGAAGGGAATAATATAAATTACACTACAGTAATATATTATTATAGTTCAAAAGAAGTCAGTTAAGTCATAATTTCATAAACTGTCGATATAATTTTTATTTTTTTATTTGTTTATTTCAACGCCAACGGCATTTTTGTTAATAGAGTACACAAACGCTTTTAGGGAAAGCGGTCCAAACCCCACTTAACAAATAAACATATTAACGTATTAAATTAACATATTACTCCAATAATAAATTTACAACAAAATTATTGTAAGAGAATATATCCTGTTTATTTCAGATTTAAAAAGTAAAAAAAGGAAATGCACACTTGGAACTCGGAATTAACTGTCGAACCTTAATTTTTTTGATTGCATCAAAAATCAATCTTACATGGGGGTATCTAAGGGGGGCCAACAAAATTAACTAACCTAAATTATTATAAATATAATGCGCAAGAGAAAATAGCGATACAACGTCAATAGTGAGCGGGTAGTGGCACAGATCCTATGAACAGATCTGTATTATAGGTTCTGTGGGGTAGCGGTTTATTTGGTGCAAATTCACCGGTGGTTTCAGGCCTCTGCTGGCGGCAAGGGGTTGTAGCTAGAGACGATCTGCACATGCACGGATATCTTAGGTGGTCGCCGCTAAGGGCGCTAACCTCCACCGGCAGTAATGTCAGTGTTTAAATACCTTTTTCGAGGGTAATGTTACCCGTCGAGGGTATTTTCGAGGGTAATTTACTTATGAGGGTAAAACTGGTAGTTTCCTTAAGTATTGTACCGGCGGCATTTATTCGGACACAATTCTTTCAAGGGTAATTTTGCCTCAGGACGAGGGTGATTTTCAAAGTAAAGTACAGCTGAGCCGCAGCAGCCATTGTTTGTTATGTTTGCCGTTTGGGTAGATTATCTCTGATGTACCAAAGAACTGTCTGGTGGTGTTTGGTGTTCATGTTTACATTAATTTGTTAATATTATATTTGAAAAATAAACCATTTTTGTGCATTGTCAATCATTCACTTTGCTTAAACTCTTTTAAAGCAATAATATTCAAAGAATCTAGCGCTAATTTACCCTCTGAATTTGGCTACCAAAACTAATATAAAACATTGAGTGTCACTACTATACTAATAATTACTTATTATTAGTCTTGCCCCCCCAAAAAAAACAACAAATATTTTCTATATTCGCCACTGCAATCTTATTTTAATAAAATTCCAGTACAGTACACAATATGAAATTCCAGTATTTCCTGTAAAATACCTCAATTGCAGCAAACCTGCATACTCAGCGAATTTAAAATGGTACTTCACTACGTCTTAAAGCCACTTACCAAGTTTCATCAAAGCATACTCATCCGGGATATGACATTTTATTTATTCTCCACAAGAAAAACATTAGGACTGAGTACGCAGGTTTGCTGCTCAGGATTTTATGCAAATATTAATGGATCACCCCAAAAGAAACAACATACCAAGTTTGACCAATATTTGTTCATAAACAACCAAGATATCACATGTTTCTTATTCTCCATTAGAATAACATTACAGCTGCTGAGTATGCTGCCATTATTTGCTGCCATAGGGACCACAAAAAATGGATTTTGTATGCAGATATCAATAGACCCCAACCATATGAAGCCACATACTAAGTTTCATTAATATATTTAATTAATAAAATATGTGTGTTGTAAAATTTTACTTATTCTCCATAAGATTAACATTGGACAACGTACTGTGTTTAGCACTTTCAATATCTCAGTAACCGATTGACATGCAGCAATAACTCAAGATACTAAATTGTTTTGTTTTTTTTTAAGCTGAAATCAATGGTGGAAACTAAAATTGGGTTTGAACAGAATTATATGTAAAAAGTTAAACAAATCCACTTTTGGGGTACAAAACCCCTTTAAAATGGTGTGATCTGTCTAGTTTTCGAACTCAGGAAAATAGATGCTGCCTTAGGCGTTTATACCAAATTTAATCAAGATCAGACTTTTTTATGAAAGTTATCATGCCTACGTACACATGTGTATATATATAAACATATATAGCTTATATTAAATTGAACAAATGGTGTTTTAGCATCTGGGGCCCTCAAAATAAAAAGTTATCATGGTTTCGGGCTTAAGTCTTACCATGCCACCTACGGTAATGGCTTACTCCCTATAGGGAAATTCGCTAAAATCCAGTATAATTCCAGTCTTTCAAGTATTTCCAGTATCAGTAGACACCCTGATAAGATGAAACAAATCCATCCAAGTGAAATAAGTTAGGTATATCTCAAAAGCTCAAAGCTCGTGTGAGATATCCATCACTTAAGGTTGCTTAAAACTAAATCCAAACAAAATCTAATAAAATATAAATAAAGCACAAGACAAGAAATTGACTTTATGTACTCAACATAATACGTTAAGTGAGTTACTTAAAAACATTTACAACAGTAAACAACAGAATGAAAATATATTTCAAAATGTAATAAGTATGTAGCGGTAATTTGCAATAATCTAACAAATAATAAATGGGCTGGTGAGAATAACATAACTGATCTAAAATACATCTTTAGTTACCTTCTAAACAAAGATAAACATAAATAACATTAACGCTACAAATTGCTGTACGGTACTTCAACAGTGAAACAATAGGAATTAAATTGCTATTGTGATGTTCTGAAAATAAGTATTCACACTTTTCCAAAAAGTTAAGTATAAAATATTTGTCAATCCACTCAAAAATTAGTCTATTGTTTCGTAGTTTTCAATTTGGGGTGATAGTAAATTAAATAAATGTGGTACATTATAAGTACAAAAATTCTTAACACAAGTTAAAAACTGGATGAGTATTGCCAAGATGCTGTGCTTAGGAATAGTATACATTTTGTCATAGCATTTTGTTTTTTGTTGAGGTTTAAAAAACAAAAACTGCTATCGAAGGAATGAGTTGATCCTAAGAGCATTCCAATAACACATGGGAGTGAGGGTTGGTAATATTAATTGATACGATAAAAGATGACAAGCTAGCCATCCAAAACTATAAAGGAATTTTTTAAATAAACTTGGAGAGAACTGTTTTTATAAAATTTAAAACAGGGAAAATGAGTTTCATAACTTTTTAAACTACCTATTTAAAAAATAGATACCCTAGGAGTGAACCAAACAACTAATAACATCATGTTTTACAGTGGATATCATTGGTAAAAGCAGAGAGAGTGTATGAAAAAGTAATTTATACTTCGTTTGCTCAGCTGTCAACAGCAACACAAACAATGACGTCTCTACTGTTAACATTGCCATAAATGAGTTTACTGTTTGTATTTATCATTGTCTTTGAACGTATGTGTTCAAACATGAAGTTAGATAGTCACTGCTGGAAATTTACTATTCTACTATCACACTGCACATTTTTAATTGCTCATACTCACATTGTGTCTGAATTGACGTTTTGAGCTTTTCTATAAGCAGCTGGACAGACTTCTGTTCTGTTTCAATTTTACCCTCCAAGTTTGCCAATTTATCTTCAGTATCTAAGTGCAAAGCCTAAACAAATAATAAAATGAATATAACTTTTAGAGCTTAACACTTTTTATGAGATTATGACTGCATATGAGCCGTTCCAAAATGATTCTTTCTAAAGACGCTTTAACACGTTGGCTACCGACGGTCCGGAATTCGGGTCGCCGGGAGTTCCCAGCAGACCAAACCTAATACACGAAACTCTCACCGCAGACCAAGTCATTGTGACCAATTGTAACCCAGAGACCAAAATTTGCTTTTTTCCGTATTTTTATATGTTTTGAAGTAGAATATATATATTTACTCATAAAAGTAGCAATAAAATATTATTTCAGTGCTATTTTAGCATTTTTATTGCGTCACGTGTGTGACGTCGGTCTATAGTAAAATTGTATATGACATTTTTTGCGATAGACCGACTGTCTCACATACGTGATGTGAGTTTTCAAACTTTGCATGACTAAAAATTCACTAAAAAGTAAAGAACAATAGTTTCAATGTGTCACACAATCAATAACACCATGAGGAATGAGTAAGTAAACAAACGCTACAGGCATCATGTGGGCAGACAGGATGGTCAACTTTGAAAATCTGTAAAAATAAATTGAGATCGAACCCCGAGACCGAGCGACACGCATATGTGTCACACATTCCTATAGACCGATATATAGGCTTAAGATCAATATAGTGTACCGTATGGACGTGGTAAGTCATTTAACTGAACGATGACTGCGTCCCGTATACGTGTCGTCGCTCCACTGGATTTGGCACGTATATGTGACGCTGGTCTATTTTAAGGTTTTTTTTAATATTGCGTCACATATACCTGACGATCGGTAGTCAATGTGTTAATGAAAACCCCATTTAAAGATATTTTTAGTTGTATAATGCTGAAAGTCTCCTTCTTCCAAACACAAGGCAATATCCTAAACCATTACACCATCATGGTAGACCAATCAGCAATCAGAATTAGCTTTTTCATATAGACCAATGACTAAATGAAAAGTATAAAACAACAAAGAGCAATCTCAATGTTTATAGTTTTTTATCTATAATATTGGGGAACACTTCTGTTTCTTTTAGAACATAACTTACTAAATTCTTAACAAACATATATTGCCATTGTTCCAAAAATTAATAAAAGGAATTGAATGTGCACTGTCATTATATATAGGCCCTGTGTTTGATGGGTTATTCCAGGAAAATAAACGGCTAAATGTAGCACAGATGTTAACCATAAACTACTGAAAAAGTCTTGATTTTCGCTGTCACCTTCAATAACTTACCATCTATTATTTAAACTTACCACTAGTTAAATCAACTGTTTTCATGTTAAAAGACTTTTCAGGACAGACTTATGGTAGGATCAAAAGTTATGAAATTAGTCCTAGTACTTACGTTATAATCTACTAATCTACTTACCGATGGACGGTGCTGGGGCCGCTGACTGCTTAGATAATAAACCGTAGCATATGAGATGATAGAGACAAGAAACAGGGTGGCAAAGGCGTTTTTCCGCATGGCAAACAAGAACCCCTTACAATCACATCTATAAATCAAGCAAACAAATTATGTTTTTTGCAACACTGAAGAGACTTATACCTCAAATAGATAACTAATGAAAAGCCTTATATCTTAAATAGGTAACTTATAGATTTATTAATGTCCTAGGAGTTTACAAACATGTAGTTTGCCTAAATTGGTTTATTGGGAAACCAAATATTTAATTCCTGTTAATAAGTTCATTAACTACGAGTTCACTTTTATAATGAAGTGGCAAAACAACCTTGTCCAATGTGTATGGGTGCCATGTCACTTTGGTGTCTTCAGGACTGACAGGGAAGGTGAACTAAATTACAAAGCTTAAATGGCCAAAATTGAAGGAACAGAGCCCTATTGCCCAATGAGCCCAATGAGCCTCCATACATGAATAAGATACCTATAACTTTTAAAAATGATCATAAATGTAGCAAGAAAGTTAGTCAGTACCGGTACCGTATTACTGAAATTCACAGGACCTAGAACAAATGGTAGGCTAAACCTATATGGTCATGATTTCAAAAACTTGTTTGATTCAAAGGTAAATTTCAGTCAGAGCTAGGACTAGGCAACTTAGCAGGAACCGTACTTTTTATGGAGCATCAAGCTCATCGTATATGATAAAAAGGTTTCCATACCATATCCAAAATCAGTGTCACACTGTTTCACCCCTCCAGTAGGTATTTGCAATTAGCCCGGTCTGTATAGGATAACCTAGCTGGGATGACAACGTTCCTTAGAGTACTATACTGGAGCCAGGATAAAACCATGCTGGCATACAGGCATACAAGGTGGTTGTAATCAGCCAATCAGAAGCAAGGAACTAGGTTGGTAACAGGGATAGAAGCAGTGAACAAGGGTCAGAGTACGGCTCATAGCCTGGATAAATACAAGATGTAAACAAAAGAGGTTGATTAAACTTTTTCTTGGTTGATTATTTGGCATTCTCATCTTCTTCTTTAAAACTATATGAAGTGAAACAATTTTAAATTTAAACCAATATCTTTCGAATATGGGTAATTTAAGGATTTAAGGACCTTCATAAAATTTAAGAGTTTTTGATTTGATTTTATATAAATTGAGAAATGAACAATTTGAATTTTAAAATAAGATGTTAGTCACGATCTTATATAGGTATAAGTCAGTTTTTTATTTGTTTTCATATTTAACAAACTGCTTTTTTTGTTATATTTTAACTACCGTACCATTATTTAATATGTGATTTTACTAGGGTTAAAAATTATGTTTTCATCTTCAAGGTTAAAATAATTAGATTAGGTAATCTGTCAGGTTGATGACTAACCCGTAGTAATTGTATTTGCAATAAACCTGTGGAGAAGGTTAACTTATTGAAATTTTACTTACAACATGACTAATTTCTTAAACTGTAATTTATGTACTATGATTCCTAATACTGAAAGTAAGTAACTTAGTTGTAACCTACAGTTACAAATCCTCCAAAACATCCCCTAGTTACATTGAAGCCAGAAGTAATATGATACCCAAACGCAGAAAACCACCTTCTGTTATTAGAACAAACAACTCAAAGTACACCCTGAACCAACAAATTGTTTGCAAACGCCTAGCAGATTACTGACCAGAAAGCTTATTACTCAGCGAAGCCACCAACACGTGATAGGAACTCACGTTGCCGTTCTCGACCAATTAAATGAGTGGTAACGTCCCTTCACGTGACGAATTTCTACTTGTTTGATTAACAATTGAAAAATTAGTGAGAGAGGAAAAGAGAACTTTTCGGCGGAGAGGAACGACGGAGAGTCCGTAGTTACAATTGGCGTGGAATAACTCGTCCCGAGGGTGGAAGTCTGATCCTTGAGAAGTATACAAAAGTGAAATGTGTCAGTGTTTGTGAATATGGCCTGTGGCAAAATTTGCCGAATTCAGTGAAGTGTTTGTGCCACTACTTTCATTGGATATACACCTTCATAAAAATTAAAGTAAGATTATTTGATTTTCAATTCATCCATCCATGTCTGTTATAAATTAATTTGGTCTTATTCGTTTTTATCAACATCTTAAATTCAATTTATGCCTTCTGCAATTCCGCTTTTGGGAATAACACTTATGTAACTTATCTATTCATTATGTGAATTTCATATTTGATTAAACAAAGAAACCTCACTCCAATGAGTCTGGCAACTGGGAATCATTAATTCATTACATCATGTGATTCATTTAACTCTTTATATTTCATTGCTGGCTGGTTAGTGCTCATATTAAGTTTCTAGAGATTCTGTTTGTTAAACGAGGGTTCATTTTATTGATTTTAATTTTGTTCAATAGAGGTTTGTTTACTGAATTTCCCGACTTTGATTCCATACCTTTTCTCTAGCCGAGCGAGTTTGAGTTAGTAGCTCAAGCAGTCATTGTTTCTGTAACTCAGTTGTAAGTAGTTAACCTAAGTGTAACATAGTGTAAGTACAGTTTAGTACAATAGTAGTGCAAAGTACACTGCACAGTGGTAGTGTGGTGTATAGTAGTGTGTGTAAGTAGTATAGTAGTTTAGTGTAATGTATCTTCATCACTAAATATTCAGACATCTTAATATTAACAACTATAAATTTATAAAACATAAACCAAATAACTTGTAAGTAACTTAGGCCCTAAATATATAAAGAAAACATAACAAATGGAAATACCCCCGTCACAGCAAACCTGCGTACTCAGCGAATTTCCAATGCATATATATGTGACTCACTACTACATAGAGCTATTTACCAAGTTTCACAAAAATACATCCATAAATAAGTGATATATAGCATTTTATTTACTCTCCATAAGAATAACATTAGGTTTGAGGACGCAGGTTTGCTGCAACGAGGAAGATAAGTAATGTGTTTTTTTGCAATTATCAATACAACTGAACCAGGTGAAGCTACATACCTAGTTCTCTTAATGTAGGTTCATAATTAAGGGAGATATACCACTTTACTTATTCTCCATATGAATAACATGGGGGCCGAGTATGCAGGTTTGCTGCTACGGGGACTATCAACAAAAAACTTGTTTTTTGTGCTAATATCAATATACCACAACTAGTTGAAGCCACATACCAAGTTTCATCAATATACATTCATAAATAATCGAGATATAGAATTTTAGCGAATTTCCCCTATAGGGAAGAAGCTATTACCGTAGGTGGCATGGTAACAGATCGATCGGTCAATGGGAAGGGGGTTTTATGGGGGTTTCAAATTTACCAAAAATCAGTTTTTGAACTTTTCACCCTAAAATTTTAAAAACACTAGATTCTAGTTAAGCCATTTTATAGAGCTTAAAAAACCAAACAATGTAGTATTTTGAATCATTAAGCTAGGTTTAGTGGTTGTGGAGAAAAGTAAAAAAATGTGTCTATAAAATTTCCCATGTTAATCTTATGGGAAAACGGTTTTTAGATTTTCCTCAGATAATTTCACTAAAAACTCCACATTTCTTCCTACCAATCAGTTTAGCTCTACAAAACAATCATTTTGGCGTTTTAATTGTTGTTTTACGTCCAACCGTTGCAGTGATATTCAAAGTGCTAAACACAGTACGTTGTCCAATGTTATCCTTATGGAGAATAAATAAAATGTTATATTTTGATTATTTATATATGTATATTGATGAAACTTGGTATGTGGCTTCAACTAGTTGTGGTATATTGATATTAGCACAAAAACAAGTTTTTTCTTGATTTTTTCCCAGTAGCAGCAAACCTGCATACTCGCGCTCCATGTTATTCATATGGATAATAAGTAAAGTTTTATATCTCCCTTAGTTATGAACCCAAATTAATAAAGCTTGGTATGTAGCTTCACCTGGTTGAGTTATATTAATAATTGCAAAAAAATACATTACTTATCTTCCTTGTTGCAGAAAACCTGCGTACTCAATTATAATGTTATTCTTATAGAGAATAAATAAAATGCTATATATCACTTATTAACGAATGAATTTTTGTGAAACTTGGTGAGTGGCTCTAGGTAGTAATGATACCAATATATATATATATATGCATTGGAAATTCGCTGAGTACGCAGGTTTGCTGCGACGGGGGTATTATTTATTCTCCATAAGGATGACATTGGACAACGTACTGTGTTTAGCACTTTGAATATCTCTGCAACGGTTGGACATAGAACAACGATTAAAACACCAAAATGTTTGTTTTTTTGAGCTAAACACATTAATAAACAGAAATATGAAGTTTTTAGTAAAACTATCTGAGAAAAATCTAAAAACCTTTTTCCCATAAGATTAACATGGGACACGTTTTTTTTGGATTTTCTCTGGAACCACTTAACCTAGGGCAATGATTCAAGATACTAAATTATTTGTTTTTTTAAGCTCTATAAAATGGCCATAACCAAAATTGAGTGGTTTTAACATTTTTGGGTCAAATTTGCAAAAAACAGATTTTTGGGAAATTGTAAACCCCCATAAAACCCCCTTCCCATAGTGCAATCGATCTGGTTTCCGAACTTAAAGTCATAAATACTACTCTCCACATTTGTGCCAAATTTCATCAAAATCGGGTGTTTCTTTCAAAAGTTATCGTGATAACGGACACGCACGCACGCACGCACGCACGCACGCACGCACGCACGCACGCACGCACGCACGCACGCACGCACACACACACACACACACACACACACACACACACATATATTTATATAAATTTAAATGAATGGTGTTTTTGGCATCTGGGGACCTCAAAATGAAAAGTTATCATGGTCTCGGGCATAAGTCTTACCATGCCACCTACGGTAATAGCTTCTTCCCTATAGGGGAAATTCGCTAAAACTAGAGACAACCTTAAACAACTTTTTTATTCAAATTTAGGCTACTACAGCTATTCACAAAAATCCAGTCACAAATTGATTCAGAAGCTATGCGTTTTATTAGTTGTTTTTAAATAAACCTGACCAATCAGCTGTTAAAAATAATTATAACTGGTGTGCCTCTCCGCTACTACCCCCATTTGTATACCAGCATACATCTTGGAGGTAGAATCTAAGCTACCTTACCAGGTACCAACCCGTATTCTATCCCAGCTCCAGTATAAATGTTCCCTTAGCGATCTGCACACGGGAAGACTGAATTCCAACCGTCTTCAGTCTGTGACCCGACCAATGTACCTAGGTGTGGCACCGCACAAGGCGCAAGTGAGACACGTTTCGTTTAAAACCAGTAGCAGCCCAACAACTTGATTAATGAACCATTTGACCATAACCTAGGTCTCGAATGTTGCTGGTATAATCATAGTTTCTGGAGTAATTTGACTAACATTGTGGTCAAATCAACTACTTCATTTTTGGTTAGCCTATGTTGACTTGACTGTTGTTAAAATTTTATTTCTGGCCACCTATTAACAAAAAATAATAATACAAATATTAGGTACCAATTATGTTATTGTTGTATTAAATTACTACTAGGGCTGAGGTGTAGAGCCAAAATATTGATTTATAAAGGGGAAAAATCAGGTTAAGTACTAATGCAGTAACTCTGAAGCATTATTCATCGAATATGTTATAAATTATCATGACATGACTGTAATGAAAGTGACAAGTCCTGATGACAAAGTAATTTATATCTAAAACACAAAATTAAACTACTTACCATAGCGATAAACCCATTAAAATGTTACAAATAAACATTTTCATAATTTTACGTGTAGTAAATACGGCAAGTATACTTGAATTAGTGGTTAAACAAAACGATAACAAATTTCAAAATAACCTAGGCCATTCCAAAATTGAGCTGTCAACCATCGGCCATCGGCTGTGTTTATGGTTTATTCATTGTAGATGATACTGCTAGCTAGTGATGTGCGATACGTATCGTATCGTATCGGAATATCGCGATACCTAGGGACGATACGATATTTTGTCACGATATTTTTGAAACGATACGTATCGTTTCGCCTAAAACGATACTCGATTTTGTATCGGCACATAGAGACGATATTTCGATATTATTTTCTTGGCTGTAAAACATTAAGGTTGTATCTATACTCGACAAGAATTCTTCAAAAGTGTTCTTTCTGTGGTACTACAATTAAAACAAGTGGAAATTCCTCGATGACCGTATTTTTAACTGCAGTGTACGATACGATATACGTTGTATCGTTTATGCACAATATGTTAAGCGATACGCGTATCGCGATACACAGCACCGATACAATATGGCCGATACGATATCTGACTCCGATACGTATCGTATCGCGATACACGACCGTATCGCACATCACTACTGCTAGCTTAAAGAATGTTTTTGTATCGAAGTGACTACGTACACGTCCAATGTAAAGGCAAATTCACATCGCTACCGTTTCGGTTAGGTTAGGTTACGTTACATTTCGTTTCGTTATGTTAGGTTAGGTTACGTTAGGTTAGGAGGTTTTCTGGCTCTCAATCTGTTTTAAATATCACAGGAAAAGTAACGTATGGTGCATAATTTGGAACGGACGTGAACAGTAGCGGCTCACGTCGGACGTGTACGTAGCCTCTGCCTTTTAGTATTTAGTTAGCGATTTGCAGACTTATATGAGGTGGTCAGGCTGTCCAACCAGAGAAAATAGTAAGACATAACATTGTAGCTTTCCATATTTTATAATGGATAGGGATTTACCCTAACCATGCATTATTAAAAAATTATACAAATAATTATAATTTGGCATAAGTACTACTATTTACTGTCAAAATAATTCATCAATTACTACCAACCTCTGATTGCTGTAAGAATCAACGAACCTTAACAGGTACATCAACATTTAATTATGTAAACAGAGAGACATCGTTGTAAATGTACTATACTATACTAAATTCTATACTATTTAAACAAACTACGAAATATTGTCTTTTGTAGTACTAGTTCAGTGCTACACACCGGCTCTGGAGCGGCGGCACGCCCCTCACGTACCGTTCTGGAGCATGGCTTGCACATCCCAAGGCCGTCCGGTACTGAACTTTTAAAGGAATATGGAAAAAATGGAAACAAAATATGGAAACTTCCTCATTTTTTATTCCAGCCTACAGTTCCTCGACATCGTACTTTCAGAAAATTCGATAGCACATGGTAACGATTGATAAATGGGTGGTGACTTACCTATATGTGATAGAAAGCAAGCAGTGAGTTGGAATGGGAAATGTTCTTCAGCTACGGCTGTAAATGATGGTGTGCTCCAGGGCTCGGTCTTTGGGGCCTCTCCTTTTCATTATAGCCATAAATGATCTCTATTATAGAGTATCCGGTAAAACTATATTGTTTACGGATGATACGACTTTGTACTCGTGTCACAGTGACCATCTTGCTGCTGAAAGGTCTGTATAAAGGAGGTTCTCGAAACTGCTGCTTAGTGGTTTCTCATTGAGAACAAACTGGCCCACAATGAAAGTAAAACACAAATAAATGATGACCAACATAGTCTTGCTAACGGTATCACTGCTGATGATCCAATAAAGCTTCTTGGCTTTACACTTGATTCAGGGCTGGTTTGGGAATCACTCATTTTGAGGTTCTTTCCCCAGCAGCACACATCGTTGGGCCAACGTTGGGCCATTGTCGGCATTTTAGGATATGGTAGGGAAATGGCCGGTTGGCATTAACGCGGTTGGGCCAACGAACCAATCGTTGGCTAGCCCACGTTAGCAAATCCAACCATAGCCGACGTTGGGCCATCAAACGCTATTGTTGGAAAATCCTCCCTAGTGGAAATGATCAATAGAAATCAATAGAAATATTTTTAGTGATACGTAGTGATATCAATACGTAATTGGATCACTACGTATCACTAGACATCAATACGTATCACTAGAGATCAATAGAAAATTGTTTCTATTGATGTCTAGTGATACGTATTGATCTCTATTGACACGTAGTGATATCACTACGTAATTGGATCACTAGACATCAATACGTATCACTAGACATCAATACGTATCACTAGACATCAATAAGAAATTCTATTGAGTCTTTAACTGGTATTTTGTAATTAAAACACAACAAATCAATGGTACTAACAGGTATATTCCAAAAAATTAAAAAAAAAATTAAACAGTAAATTTATGACCTAGGACTAAGTTAATTTACCTACTTACTTGTTGAAACAAATTTTTTTTAATGCACCAAAAAACACTAAAATCAGGGCCTTTATTAACTTGCTTGTTCACATAAGTAAAATACACAGCCAACACTAAAATTCGGGCCTATATACTATTCACTGATTTCCTTGATCTTGTTGTTTAGTGTGGCAATTTTCTGAGTGATGTACTGGCTGATACTGCCACTTCCAAGCACAGTTTCTTTCTTTGCTGTGTTAGGATTTTCCTCCAGGATTCTTTCTTTGACAATTTCTGTGAACAAATAATCATGCAAATAAGTTATATGGTAGTAAAAACGTGAAATTAATGTTTAAAATTAATAATTTTACATCAGTACTATATTTTTACTATTTTAACACATTATTATCACATTTGTTTACATGAAGCAATCGTCAAGATGTCACAACTTTTCACATGATAAAACGTTAAATAAATACCAGTACCGTTCATGAAAAATCATATTTTGACATCACCATATTTTATAATTTTTGAACATTTTGTTACGTTGTGGAAAAAACTTAGGCTACAATGATTTTCGTGTGAATCAATCATAAAAACGCTAGGACCTGCTGTAAAATTTGTTGTATGAAATAAATACTTGAAAATAATTTGTTGTGCAACTCTATATTACCTTTTTCACATTTTATGCTAATTTTGTAAGTATAGGCCCAGCCATAAGGGTCTTCACATATCTTGACTGATGGTTTGGCAAGTGTTGGGTATGGCGAGGGGAGGATATATGTGCTTATTAATTTTTTATTTATTTTTCCTACATACAGTAAGTTCAACTGAGTAAATTTAACTGATACAACCTTACAATCATACACATGCATCTGTGAGTGATATATTCAGGAGGACATCGCAACAGTAACTTTTATAAATTTTATTTTAAGTTTAGGCCTACCATAATTGAAAAACAAAATAAACAAAACAAACATGACGTAAAGATTTATGTACAGACTATAAAATATTTTGCAATAGATACAAATATCGACCTAATCGATATACCGTATCGAACAATTTCATTCAGTTCTTTAGGCCTATATCGTTCCGCTTATGAAAGTGTATCCTACACCTCCTGGAGATTGATAGGCCTAGTGTCAGGATTTATATTACAGAATTAACTTACTTTGGCAAAAGAAAACTTTAAAAACTCACCCTTGATAATGCAAATTATAAGTTATAACTAACTTAGGTACCTACTGTAGGTCTAGTTCCTATGATTTCTCAAAAATATGCATGACAGGAACCTGGCATCCAGGACTAAATTAGTCTATTTATTTATTTATCATTCCAACAGCAGTACTCAAATTTACATTTCAATACAAATTAAATGTGTGAATTGTGTACCAAGTAGTTATTGAGGTTATGCTTATAGCTAGAAACTTAAAAAGTGTATGTCACTTACCTAGAAACAGTACAGCTTTAATGCAAAACTGTATAACTGAAGTAACTCTTGAATGAAGATTATGCAAATATACTCAATTAAGAAACCAATAAAGCCTGGAAAACTTAAAACTTGGTAAGAAACAATCAGTTGCCAAACAGGTTGACCGTTGACCGTTACAGCTTCCGGCAGACGTCATCTGTTTTGGTGGCTGGTGGCGATTGGTTATGGAGTGTTTTGCTTTGGGACCTTTGCAGGCGCCGGCGCCGCGCACGGTTTTTTTTCTCTTTGCTCATAATAAAGACTATGGGATGTGATCGGCAGTTATATGTTATTGGTGACTGGTAAAAAGCAAGTTATGCAATTTGTATTTTCTTATTTTAT
The DNA here is from genome assembly GCA_963675035.1 of Allygus modestus. Classification (NCBI taxonomy): domain Eukaryota; kingdom Metazoa; phylum Arthropoda; class Insecta; order Hemiptera; family Cicadellidae; genus Allygus; species Allygus modestus. Next base: position 125,598,051 of record OY776113.1, read on the forward strand.
AATAGAATTGTATATACACTATCGATATGTAAACAGTATATTAATAAATACATTCTAATTAAATTTATATTCTCTATGTTTTATTGATAATTTCTGATCATAATCCTTTTTATTAAATTTTTTTAAATACTAAAACTATAAAAAATTCACTAATAAAACTAGGTAAATAGTAATACTGATTATTTTATATATATATATATATATATATATATATATATATATTGTGAAATAAACAAGGGCATATTTACATTTAAAATATGTACCAAAACAGTTAACAAAATTAATTTTAAAACAGTAATTGATTTTTTTATAATAATACAACAATAACATTTCGTAGTTAAAAAATATATTAATATAGGACTGTTATAATGATTTAGTTATACAATTTTAAAATTAAAAAATATATTAATGCAGACATGTTATAATAATATAGTAACCAATTCATAAGAAAACTAGCAAACTGCTATAGAATTTTGTAATAATATAGTGCCTAATAACACTTTTTCGTAATTTATAAATTATATATAATTTTATTTAAATTTATTGATTTGGCATTCTAAAAAAATTGTAATGGTTATCTTTTTCAATTAATAAAATTATATAATGATGTCTATTGATGTTTATTTACCATGATTTTAATGATGTCTATTTACTTGTAGTTGTTGTAGTAATCTTTATTGATATCAATACATATCAATAAACTCTTAATGATTTCTATTTACCTCGGTTTTAATGATTTCTATTGATGTTTATTGATGTCTAGTGATACGTATTTACATCAATAGACTTCTATTGATATCACTGAACGGTCTAGTGATATCAATAGAAATTTCTATTGATTTCTATTGATTTCTATTGATCACTTCCACTAGGGCTACCTTTACCCTAGTAGCACAAATCGTTGGTCCAACGATGGGGAATGGTAGGGATGGTTAGAAGTGGTTGGATAATGGTCGGTTGCCAAATCCAACCATAGGAGACGTTGGGCAAACGAATTAATCATTGGGTAACCCGCGTTGGCAAATCCAACCATAGAAGACGTTGGGCCAACGAACCAATCGTTGGGTAACCCGCGTTGGCAAATCCAACTATAGCAGATGTTGGGCCATCAAAAGCTATGGTTGGCAATTCATACTATATTATATTATTATTAATAATAATAGTAATGTATATATTATAGTATACCGTATTAACATAATATATTTTATAATTATAATTATATTAAATATATATTAATTTGTTCATAATTTAGTTCATCATATTTCATAGCAAGAATAGACACATAAATCAAAAGAACCAAATTACATTGTTCCAACTTGTATTATCTTATTACAGTGATTTGCGCAAGTAGATTAATTTATAGAAGAGTTAAAGGAAATATTGTCCATTGTCCTAGTCGTGTAGGTGTACACTATTGGTAATTTTATATTCTAGTCCTTCCATTCACATACACGAGTCAGAGTGGCCGCGAGGATTAAGGCGAGTGTACAGTAAGTCAAAGGTCGTAGGTTCAAGACTCGACCAGGACAAAATATTGTTGCTATTCAAATCGTTTATAAAAATTTATATTATTGGTTTACCAAGCCAATTCAATGTGAAACTGTGTTTTTTCAATGCAAAATAAACATTTATATACAAAATTATAAACGGTTGGCATTTGGTTGGGTGTTGGTTGGCATTGTTGGCCTTTAGTTATCAAATACAACGTTGGCCCAACGGTGCGCCAACGGACATTTCTTACTGTTGGCCAACGAACTGTGCCAACCATTTCCCAACGTTGGCCCAGCGATTTGTGCTACTAGGGTATATTATTATTAATACCACATAAATAATTAATAATAATATAATGGTAGAATTTGCCAACAATAGCGTTTGATGGCCCAACGTCGGCTATGGTTGGATTTTCCAACGTGGGCTAGCCAAATAGCCAACGAATGGTTCGTTGGCCCAACCGCTTTAATGCCAACCGACCATTTCCCTACCATATCCTTCAATGCCGAAGATGAGTAGGGGTGGCAGCGATATAGCAAGCCAATCAGAAGCCAGCATTTTGGTCACGTGACTCGTGACGTCATACCAAGATGGCGGCGCCCATGTTTCCCGCCAAATTTTCACTTTTTTCCCGCCAAATTCCCTAACCTCACTTTTTTCCCGCCAAATTCCCTAACCTCACTTTTTTCCCCGCCAGATTCCCTAACCTCACTTTTCTCCCTCCAGATTGTGCAGTGTTGCCAACCTATGGTTATTATATGCAGTATTATATATATATATATCCTCTATGCTATTATACTCTATAGGGATACGCTACCAACCTAGCGGAGCTAAATAAGGTAAGTAAAAAGTCAGTTTGTTATATAATAAGTTTATTACATATAAAAAGAATATACATATAAAAAAGTTAATAATATAAAAAGTTAAAAGAATATACATATAAAAAAGTTAATAATATAAAAACAAAGGGTAATATATATAAAAATTTAAAAAGGGTAACAATAACACAAAATCAACCTTCGAAGTACAGTCGCTTACGGCCGCTGACTGTTGTGCGGCAGAAGGGGCAGACATAGATTCGTATGGCACACGCTGGACACAGTGTATGCTGGCAAGGTGTCAGCACCACCGTGGGCAGACTATCCAGACACACTCTGCACACTATGGCTCTGGGGGGCTCTGTAGGGGGTGGAGGACGCCCTCGCTGAAGCTCCTGGTCCATCTGGTTTCCCGTCTGGGTGAGGATACGCTCCAGCGTTGTCTGGATCTCGGTCCAGATGACTGGGGCTACCTCCATCATCTCCGCCCGTGCCGTACCGTTCAGGACGGTCTCGGAGAGGTGGAGAACCTCCCGGAGCTCAGCCCTCACGTTGGAGATATGGCGAACGGCCTGCCATGATGCGCTATCTACCCCTTCGCGACGTTCCATATTCTGAAATCATAAACATTACTTAAGTCTTAAGGCATAAACGATATAAACCCTGAAATTATAAATACAGTTTAATTTATGAATCGTACTAAGTTATTATTATAATATACACACCCTCAGATAAGCTTCCATTCTTAGGTCGTTCAACCTCTCCTCCCTCAGACAGTTGGGGCAGGGCAGTGGTAGTGGAGGCCGGTTCTCGGGCTGTGGTGGGGGTGGATTCTCAGGCAGTGGTAGTGGAGGCCGGTTCTCGGGCTGTGGTGGTGGCGGATTCTCAGGCAGTGGTAGTGGAGGCCGGTTCTCGGGCTGTGGTGGCAGCGGTGGTGGGCTAGGTGGAGGCAGGTTCTCGGCCCCCTGTGCCTGCGACGGATCACCATACACAGGCTGGAACACAATACACTGGTTAATTTCATATATAAAATTAAAATAATCATCCCTAAGGTTTGTATCCAACTTACCAAAGGTTCAAGTCTCCTGGACGGTCCCGCGGCGGCACTGTCGTTAGAAGCCTCGGGTTGCGACATCCTCCTCTCAAGTCTTTCCATCCTCTGCCGTCTATCACTTACGTCAAGCTATAATAACAAAACAAACATTTATTTGATTATAAATTAAGCAAAATGTAACAGTAGATAAATTAAAAACAGAATAATATACTAACCCCTAGACGAGTACGGAGACTGTCAGATTCTTTGTGGACGTAGCTAACCCCCGCGCACTCCCTACGAACCCCGAGACTGAGGGTTCTTAGCGGTACTTCTTCCCTCTGCAACAATATTTGAGTAAAACTACATGAGCAAGTGGAACTACATGAGCAAGTGGAATTACATGAGCAATTCAATCTACATACCCTCAACTGGATTAAGGTCCATCGATTCTCAGCCCAATAGCAGTGTTCAGCAAGGATGTATACGTTAGACCGTCTTGAAGGCCATGCAGCCGACTCCATTTCCAGTAGTCGGCTTTCAGCTACTTCCTATGTATGGATAAAAAAAGAATTAAAATATATAACAAGATACATCATGTACGATACTTATATTATTACGTTACTTACAAAAACGACTCGGCGAAACCCTCGAGGAGCCGGTGGGGCAACCCTGTACTAAAAGGTGAGGATGTCTCCCTCTTCATTCATAAAATGAGCGTCGTCCTCCAAGACAAACGCGGGCTGAAAAAACAAGCAATTATTAGATTCTTAAAAATAACGCTAAATGAATAAACTTGTATATTCTGAGTGCTAGCTTACCGCAAGAGCTCTGAGTTGACTGTCACGCAGAACCTCACGGAGGGAGTCAGACTCTTCCCTTAATGTTCGGGTGTCCGTTAAATGTCCTAAGTTCCGCGCAACCACGCGTACTGGCCGTGAACGTAGTTCCATCTCATGGCTCCACGGAATGCGTTCAGCACCTCTCTGAAAATTAAAAAACAATGAGTACATACCAAACAGTTGTTATTGAAAATAGTTCTTAATAGAATTTCACGTGTCAACCCTAAAAACTACTAACCATCCATGTAGAAAGCGCCCAGCTAATCCCGTCGAGACGGCATGTTTGCTCATAAATATACGCCCCCGTTTCCACTGTAGGGTTCGAAAACGTGACCCAATCCGATATCTGGTCGTAAGCATCATCCTGAAAAATATATAAATAAATAAACTACTGTATTTAAGAGTAATGAATAATATCACACTATTAGAATGTTACGCACCCAATGCATTTCGTGAAACCCTCGAGGAGGCGCTAGAGTCATGTTTGTGTCTCCATCATCTCTGCGGTACTCGAGGATGGACCCGTGCCGGTTAGTGAAAAATACATGTCCAGTATCATTGGCACGATAGGGGTCAAAGAGGTAGGAACAGCCCCACTAAAAGAAAAAAAGAAAAAGATAATCATCTGTTACAAGGTGTTCAATGTTTATATATTGAAATTATTTTTTACTTTAAAAAATACCTACACTACGTAAGATCTCATTCAATCGTCTCTGCGATGTTTGGCTCCTGTGGGAATCATGAACCAGCATAGATACGTCACTTTCGGTAGAATCGCTCTGAAAAATAAAAATAAAATACAAAACTACAAGAAAACCTAATAATATTGTTTCAAAATGTTGGAATTAAATACCCTATACACTTACATCAGAGTCTTCATTGGCAAACATATCGGGGCTCGAAGGAGAGGGTCCCTGTAAATAAAATAAAAAAGTTACCTTTAAGAAACTATTTACTAACTAACTAACAACTAACCTAGCATTGAATTAACTACGTACCCCAGGCAGTAGTGGTGGTGTGTCCTCGCCGTCACTGTCCCCAACGGACAAGCGGAGAAAAGTCACAATAACAACTAGGCAAAGCATTACAGCAGAATGCATCGGTTACTGAGATCAGTATACTGGAAATGCTCGTATTTATACTTTACCCCCAACCGCAACCTTAGTCACCAGGGACCTTATCACAGTAGCTTTCCCTATCTCCTTGAGTTGAATCACGGCCAGTACGCTATGGCCTCGTCTCTCGTACAGTACTGTCTGGAGGTCATCTGCGCTAATAACCCGCGCTTGGATCAAATTTTAAACTTACCATTACCGCAACCTACGCGTCTTCAACTCGTTAATGAGCATAAAAGGTGTTGTAAAACCCTCGAGAGTTTTTGGTTCGAGTTTGAAGGCGACTTGGTCTTGTGTGTCTTCTGCACTCTTGTAAGTACACTTAAATTAAGTGCACTGTTAAAAAGGGTTGTTGCATTTTAATTTATGTTTTTATAACAAATGTTTTAGGAAGCCTTCATCCTGAGTGGAGGCAACCTACCTCCATACAGGTCGAAGGAGGCAAGAGAGACCTGCGGTTACGTGGATTTTATACCGCAGGAGAGGATGCGGCTCTGCGATGTATGCGACTTTGAAATTAGCAGAGCCGTTAACAGATGTTCCTGCGTAATATAGTAAGTACAATATATTATTTTACAACACATAGAGTAACCATTAGACAAATAGGCAGTAATGTTCGTGAGCTCAATCACCTTGAGCGATACTTGGATTTAACGAGCGGCTGGTCGGCTCGTAATCGATGGTAATTTTCGGCCGCTCAATCATCTTGAGTGATACTTTGTTTTAACGAGCTTCTGGACCCGGCTATTAGCGGCTATGATTTAGCCTCTCAATCATCATAAGCTATTATGATTTTTACTCACGTTTATTTTTCGATTTTATTATCCATTTGAAACGCTTGAAGTTCTAATCAGAGGAAACTCTTATCAGTACCGCGCAGGCGTGAAACTGCTGCGACACATGCATTCACTCATTCACGTCTCACCATGGAGCACCTCCATTACAGCCACTGCGAGGCCTGCGGCAAGCTGACGTCGTGTAATATGTTGTGGTTTACCCCTTCTGGGGTAGGCTACGACATATGTTGTAAGTGTGAGGAGCTGTCCCCGGAGGAGTGGGGAAACCATCCACCTATCGAGTCCTGTGAGCACGATGCTGTTCAGTAAGTAATTGTATTAATTATTGTTCTTATTTTTGAACAGGGTAGCAAGCGTTAGACAGTGGTGGAAACTTGTTTTCAAAAACGGGTCTAGCATTGCTTGCTACACTAGTCATCCGCGCTATCACAGGAAGTGATAGCGATTAGGGCGCGAGTCACACTCGCCACTTCAGTTGCAGTCATGGAGCCCGTGTGTATAGAGTTCCCGGTCTATTCCAGTTACTTATGGCCGTTGTACTCGGAGGGTGTATGCTGTCGGAGCAGCCAGGTACAGATCTCTCCACACCTTGAGATCAGGTTCCATTACTGCCTCCATCCACAGCTTTTCTCATGGCTGGTGGTTGAGTGGGTAGTATGGTATTCTTGCCCCACGTGCGGAATGTGTTTCCGTTCTGGATGGACAGAATACTTCTTATAAGGTATGTTATTATTTTTATTCGGTTTTTAGAGTCCAAGTTAAGTATTTGTATGACCCATGTTTCCACACCACCCAGGGGGTAGGGTCTCGGCACGCTTTTTATTAAAGTGAGTATCCCCAGTAGGCCTATTCTCACTGTTTTTAAACCACTGCCCCAACCAACGCAGTGATTCGTGGCAGCCATTCCATTACAAAAATGCTGCCTCCGATAAATATATTTTTTGTTCTCTGTTTCTAGGCTCTTTACTAAGACTGTGTCCGTTCATTTTAGCCTAGAAAATAGACAGAGAATTTTACTTTTATATTTTTTTATTTGGTTTTTATTTTTATACTTTTTTTGTTGCGCCTTTCAATTCGCATTTCCCTGACAGTCGGAGGATTACAACAAACGGTTTCACGGTTTTTTAGGCCAACCTCCCCACACCCCTGGACTTACAAAGGGTTTAGCCCTGCCTGCTGGGTGAGCGACTGCCGGGCCTTATTTTTATTAGGCCCCACTCGAAAATATTTTTCGAGCGTAGTACTGTGCGGACCTCAAGGCGCAAGTTTCGTTTTTATTTTTATGTATAATGCAAGCTACTGTAAAATCATCATCATCTATATACAAACTTTCATTCATTTCTTTAACATTAGAATGAAATGCCCGAAGAAATTGAGCCTTCTCCAGGCCTTTTGTGTGTATGACCTCGAAGGGTTTACACAGTGAGCGCAAAAGCTCTTCGCTGTAATGTACCTCACCTTCATCCCACTTTATATGGTGAAAGTGACGAGTCAGCCAGCGGGCTGTTCTTTTCATCTTGCTATTCAAAAAATTAAAACAGTATGAAGGCCGGAATACCAGCTGAGTTCTGTAAGACTTTCCGACTATAGCAAACTCCTTTACAATAAATTTATTATTATTGTCTTTGAACCCGTGAAACTCAACTACAGCCTCCATAATGAGACTTCGCTAAAAAGACGGTCAGCTACTTGAGGCGGTAGTTGTTCTGTACAAGCTTCAGCGCCCGATAAAACCTGATCAATAAAAACTTTAATAATATTCTCCAAATAAAACAATTCTAATAGAGAGCGACCGATCAAAGGAATGTTAATTACAAGCTGATTCCACTCGTGTCGATTGAGAGCCAAGGAGTGTTCTCCGTCAGAGACACAAGCGTACTGCTGACTAAAAATACTGTTAACTTTAATATCAGCTCCCGTATCGGTCTTTACAAAGCATTGATACTTGCCTTCAAAAGCTAAAGTAATTTCATTGAACCTGTCAACCAGCTGACAGTAAGAATCGTAAGACCAAAACACAACACCTTTCCCCCCCTTAATTAATACTCCGAGGCTGTTGTCCCTGTTTTTAAAAATACCCGATACTACGCACTTGGTGAGTTCAGGGTCCAAGAAGTGGACTGACTTTAGAAATACTCCAGTCATTAAATTTATAGGCTCTTTCCCCTTAGGGATAGGTATAGCTCCCGTACTCACCTCCATCTCGGCCGATGTCATCTCTGATACTAATCGGTACGTCCCGTTAATAAACGTCTACACCCAACCTCATCTACCCCCTCCCCTCCCCCTCCTTCTCCTCAGGATCTGAAGAGGACTCTGAGGATTCACTGTTGTCAAAATCTGTACGCCATTTAACTATAATGCTATCGATCCCACGCATTAATTTAAACTCCTTTTCAACACTAGCAAACTTGTAACTGTCTACGTAATCTGTTTTCATCAAAACCTTCTTGTAGTAATATTCAATTTTAACCCAACCGTAGTAACCCATGTTTACTCACTGACTGTTAACCTCAGACTAACAAAATCTCTTAACCCACAACATCTATACCCTCCTCATCATCATCACTGCTAAAGTCTCCGTCGTCTCTGAGTTTAACAACTACGGTGGTGGTACCCTCAGGAATATCAGATATTTCCTTCTCACAGTATATCTTGTAACAATCCATTTTTGCTGTACCTATTAAAACATTATCGGCGTTATAAAACTGAATAATAACCCACTCGCCCATGTTTACTCGCTGAGTGCTAGCAAGAGACTAAAGTAATAACACTCTGAAAATTAGATGTATCTTTTACCCCTTCCCCACCCAACCCCAAGGGGGGCGATTCGCCCCCCTTGTACATACATTCCAAGTGTTGGACCCGGAGGGTCCACTGTTTAGAAATTACATTGGAAATTTTCTCTTGTGTCAGTTTAATACGCCTTGAAAACCTGACCCTATCCCTTGCTAACTGTTCCCAATCTGATTGTCTATCTTCAGCGGGCAAACTGTATATTTTTGTAACTACCGGGCTGGGGAAACTAACTCGATATTTTCCTGACATCTCCAGAGATCGGTGTGTATGTGTAGTGACAGTCGTGAATTATGAGACAGTATGCCCAAGTATTAGCTGGGATTGCTGTTTTAGTTTGAATCTCAAGCCTTACATCTACGGGACCGGTCTTAATAGTATCGTCCTGCTTTGAACAGTCAATTACATACAGAGGACACTTTGTTTTAAAATCATCAAAGTTTAATATCGGTGAGCCGATTCTACCGTAATAAGAGTTTTGAAAGTTCGCATACATATCATAAAACAGGCAAGTGTTCCCGCGAAGGTTGTCATACGGGTAGAAATTTGAGTTTAAATACAGTTTAACATCAAGCAAATCACAGGCGTCGAACTGTGACATGTCCTTTGTTAAGTCATTCTTTCGGCCTGTCTGAAAGGCTAGAACAATATACCGAGGTTTTTCTGTTTGGTTAGATGTTTTAAGTGTCCAAGATAACGTGTCTGTACTCGGTAGGTTCGGGTATTCAATCATTTCCCACTGACGGAAGGGAACATGTATTGCGGGGTCTTTCTCAATAAACTTGTACAATTTTAACTTCTGAGCGTCGTTCACTGTAACGTGAGGTATTCGCCAGTAGATTTTGTCAATTGTTAATGTTAAAGTCCCGGCCTCCCTCAATTTTACAGCGTTTGTATCTGTAGCCGAACGTAATAGTATCAGTTCCTGTTTAACATTTACCAACACCCGCCTGTAGTCTTCAGCGAAACCTAGCAAGAGTTTTAGAGGGATTGAATATACAAAGTCTGTCACTGTTACCGAACTACCAGGGCCAAACCAGCAAGCGACCTTTAGAGCATTTTTCTCTTCGTCCCGAATGGATAGAATATGTTTTAAAGTAGCACTAATACCGACATTTTTTGTCCTGTCAATTTCCTTGCCACAAATCTCGTAGCGGATTTCTTCAAACAAGAAAGATATAGCATTATTAATAAAGGAAACATCCTGAGGAGCCCCGTCGGCCTTTGTAGCGTTGGTCTTGCCGTGTATCACAATAAAACTTTCAAAAGGCGCGGTTATTATGTCCTGCTGTAATATCGGTATTCTTATTTCATCGTTATTATTGTAAGTTGTACTTGCATATGGCTGATGTGAGTGCAACTCCATCCCGGTTATCAAGTCAGCATACTCTGCCTGGTTGTCTATCGCTAATAGCTCCATTCTTTATTACTTTAAAACCAAGAGAGCGAAGAAACGTTATGCTTTTACAAGTTAACCCCTTGGCTTTCTGAACACTACTGACTTGTTGCTCTCCTGGTATATGCCTAAATAGTAGCCCCATTACTGCGCCTGAGATGTAGTCTCACCGAGATCCTTTCTCCGCGAAAGTTAACAAGATTACCGTCCTGGTCTTTTAAAGACACTGTTAAGTTGTTGATCCTCTGACTGATCACAGGTAAATAAATGACATTTCTCGGTAATTCCATTATTTTATAGCCCGGTGGTTCAGCCGGGTAGAACTCGTGTATGACATGGCCCTCAACCCCATTCAAGTATGACCCGCGTGTGACATTACATTCCACCCTTAATAGTAAACTTTTATTATATCTACAGGCAGTTCCGATACATGTTCATTTTTGGCCCCGTATATTTGTTTTTTGTAGCCCAAAAGTGTTCCCAATGAATGTTCTTTAGTAAAGTAAATTTTCTCAGAACAACATATCGTAGCTTTCAAAGTGTTATTATTAGGTTTCAAAGTAAATTGTACTTCTTTTGGCAGTTGCGACTGTATATATTTTTCAATGTCCTAAATTTCGTAAGACCCTTCAGGGATTGTAATACTTTTATCATCACCGTAGTAAAACGTATCATTTATGTTTTTTTCAATGTTCGGTATAGAGTTATAAGTGGTCAGTTCAATTAAACCAAGTTCCCATGTACCCTTGCTAACATCAATAGGAAATGCTAGCTCGTGGGATAGAACACTAGTTACTACTGTTAGACAGAACATTACTACAGAGAAACTTTAAACACAAATGTCCACAAACAACTGAGTCAAAATTCTGTTGTCTCTCGTAGTTATAGTACATCTCACATTCACCCAAGTACTTAGAAATTTCCGGTGGTGGTTTTAGGTTTCCAAAACTGTCATAATAATAGGCCTTTTTATCAATCTTCCTGTAACATACCCAGTGCGTGCCTGGACCGGTTGTACTGTCCAAGTTAACTATAGCAGATTCACATTTTCTCGGGTTTTTCGGTAAACTGTTCCTCATATAAACCCCTCTGAAATTAGGAATTTTCAATAACCTCGCGTATTTTATCAAATCGTAATTTGTAAGCGGCTTTATCGGTATCGAGATGTTTTTTTTTCGTTCTCCTTTTCTTTCTTCTGCCTGCGCCCGCCTTTGTACCCGAACCTTCCTTTCTATAGGGTCTAAGATACAATCCTCTACCCTTCGGGCGTTTAGCAGGGCGTTTCTTCTTACGACCTCCCCCCAATTTTGTTTTTGCTTTCATGGCTGTTGTGACTGCCCAAGCAGCGGCTTTCTCACCAACACTGGCGTTACTAGACTTGAATCTCTGCCAAGCGCGTTCCGCCAAATCTTTGTCAGCTTGCCTTCGCCTTTCTGAATCTTTGTAACGAGAGTATGCTATGTCGTGGACCTTACAGGCCGCGTCTAGTCCGTTTATTCCTTTGTCACCTCTAGCCAATCTCTCTTTTAACCTCGTGCCAGGTCCGCAGTACTGTTAACCAGGGATATGTAATTCGACAGGTAGTAAATCTATAGCTTTGTTCAACACCGATGAAACAATACCTCCGCCTCGCACGACCACTAGCTTACGTCTATAAGTTTTCCTTCTTGTGTTAGCCATTTATTGCAAGCGCTAGTATCATCCGTTGTAATGTCGTTGCACTCCAACACATTAATGTTAGTTATAAAGTAAACTTGCCCCTTTTATACCTAAACTGGCTCGGAGTTAGCTGAGGAGATTGGGGAAAAGAACAGTATCATCAAATATCCCCGTTGGTTCAAGACGAAAATTCTCTTTAATTTGTTTCAAATGAAGCTCCACTCAGTCCCTCTTCAGTCATAAAGAGATCATAAGTATCAGGCGGAAGAGGTTTGACGTCTTCTTCTTCAGGCTCTTCACCACCTTCCAACCCGTCAGCAAACAAAACTTCCCAGTCTAAGTAATCGTTTTCACCCGGCGTGGGTAGAATGGCAGACCTCCCAGTTTGTTTTTTGTTAATATAATTAAAGAGCATTGTACCAAATTTGTTCAACCGTTTCTCGTGAAAATCTTTATTACTAGTTATTAGACCTTCACACTTCACCAGTCGGGTCTTAATACTCGTTAAATCCGATTTCAATTGGTCTAGGCTAGTGGTTATAGGTCCAAGCTTTGATTCACAAGTGTTTTCCACATATTCCTTTGTCACTGCATCGCTGGGGTCTGTTGGTAAAGCTAAATTATTTATTCGTTTATTGTTAGCGTCATAATTATCTTTGGAGATAGTCATACTCAGTTTTTTTAGTGTGCCCAAGTTAACTGCGTCCGAGGAACCTACAGGGTTAGCTACACTCCATAGTCTTTTGTTTTGCATATTGAACCTCTGAACGTCAGAAGGTATAGATTTATGGTCAACATAATTCTTTGTAGCAGCGTCTAGTGGTTGTACCGGTGTAGCCAATTTACATAACCGCTTATTCTGCATATCATAGTCACCGTCCGGCGTCAAGTTAAAGCCATCGCCCTTGGGGCCCTTGACGGCCTCACCTCGGGATTTCCGGCTACTACGTCCGAACTTGTCAATCGTCATTTTAATAATGCTTTAAACCTACTGTTACCAGCTCCTTTTATGTAACCAGCCTCCCTTAGTTCCTCCACGATACTCAGTATTTCACTGCCATGGACTCTGTTTCCAGTCTCTGTTGACATGGCTATGTGTCGTAATCTGTCCACCAATTCGTTGGCGTCGTCCCAGTGTATTATATCACGGGACTTTGCATTCTTCCACGCTAGATTCTTGCCCACTCTGGCCGGGAATAAATCTTTTATAATTCTTCTGTACTTTAGATTGTTGTCCCTTCTAATTTGATTTTGGAATTTGTAGCCTCTCTTGTGAGCGTTGGTGGCGATAATAATACTCTTATAGGTCTTAAGATCGTCTTCATCGTATAAATCCTCGTCAGGGGTTCTCTTAAATATGAGCTCATACAAACCTTCAGTAGGACTATATCTTGTGTTGTTTATTAGAATAGTTCCATCGTTGTCAAAGTCTAACACCTTATCTCCCATCATTAAAGTACTGCCTTCGTATCTAGGGCCGTAGTCATGATCAATAACTCGGACCTTACCGCTAGCATCTTTTAAAAGAAGTGTCATATACCTCACCGTCATGGGGTTACTAAACTGACTTTCCATATATTGGGACGCTGTTTCCAGTCCTGAAGGGGTCGATACAATTTGTTTTAACCCACTGGTTTCAGGTGTTGATACACTCTGCGGAATAAATTCAGCTTCTCCTTCATCATCTGTCGTATTGTAGTCCATTGGTTCTTCTTTAAAGGTTTCGGGTTCTGTTTTTATGTCAGGGCTTACTGTGGTTGTTTTTCTAAGTTCTTGAATAATTGGTTTATACTGTTTCTCAAGCATAATATCACTTTCCTCCGATCCTTCCTTAACACATTTTATACTTTCTCTTAATAGCATTACGTAGCTCTATGAGTCGGTTTGTCAGTTGCTGTTTACTGCTTCGCTTCATAGTCATAAATGATAGATTTCAATCAGCGCATTTCGAACTATTTAAGGCAGGACTAGATTTAAGGCATTTCGACTTGTCTGAAAAATAAGGCACGCCCCTTATGCCTCCGTATGAACTCGATAATATCCAACAGTGAAACACCAGCGCTAAAGTCCATACCTCTGTAGTACCTCTGTTCTCTAGCATCGAACCTGGGGATTACATAACGACCGGTAAAACTCCTGAATACAAAAGTACGTTTCCACCCGTCTCTCCATTGAGGTATTTCTGCTACGGTGTATTTATCACTTTCAATTGTGTTTTGCATGAATCGTCTGAGTAACGCCATAGGCCTAGGCTCGTTGATGTGTTGCAGTAAATAAGACTTTAAAAGCCAGAATTCACTCGGGTTAGCGCCTGTGAACGCTCTCCACTGGTCAAATAGCACTCTGTTTGTTACACTGTACACGCCATTGTTTAGACTTATACCGAATCTCTCGCACTGTAACGGGAGTGTGGGCAGGGCCAGTTTGAGAAACTCTGTAGTATACAATCCCTGGCATAAATTATTAACACCGTTAAGCGGTTTATTCCTGTTGTATCTAGGGACACTAGGAGGTACGTTCGTGTATCCGATATTATAACTAATATCGATGTGACATTTTAAGCTTGAAGCTTTTTTATAGACTGTCATCGGTGATCTTATAGGAATACTGCGTTCTGTCAGAAGTATACACCGTGAAGCAAATGGGATCTTACATCCGTATTGCAGCATTTCATTACAGATCTGTGTAAAATTAACACTTCCGTGTAGGTTACGTAAAGGCAATACTTGCCCAAAAAACTCGGGGAATGGTCTGAATCTAGATATCATGTTTTGAGGGTCTCGCACGGTACAGTTGTACATATCTTCGTGGTATATTACAAGTTCCAAAGGTACGTTTTTTTCTTCGCATTTGTTCATAAAACTAAGCCATGTATCTCGGTTATAAGTTCTCTCACTCGCAGATATAATTAATAAGACTACAGGAGGTATCACGGCGGATCTTTTAAGTTTTTTATGTCTCCAGCATCTTTTGTTAAGCTGGTACCCATGAGGGGGTTTCTTACTGCAGTAGTTTCCACAGAATTTCCTTGTAATAAAAAGAGCACAAGTTTGACTTGACATTATGGAGTTTAGCGTTAAAGCCTCTTAAATCGTTGTACGTGTAGATGCGTACCATTACACTTCTGTTATAAAACTGTCCATTCCTACTCTGTACCTTCCCTTATAAGGGTCTAGAGTCTTGTCAATCACAAGGAATCCAAAGTTATCTTGCCACGCCCGAGCACACAACTCTTTAAATTTGTCAAAGGACATGTCGGTAGTGACATGATCGTTGTACACATGCCTTAAATTCATATCGTATTGTTTAAATAAAATAACAAAGTTACAGTTGTCCCTCACTAGCTGCTTGGGTATAGCACTGTATGTCTGCCCTAAATAAAATGTATCTATATTTTTATGTCTACCCATAGTAAAATAACTGCGTATATTGTCATGTTTTTCGCAGGAAATATCGTCAAAGATCATTATAGAGTTTGGTTTAGCTTCGTTTGGGTGTACAACTAGACTATTGTCATCATACGCGAAATAACCGACCTCCTTAGGCATTACCTTCTTAAGAAATTCGTACTTTGGCTGATAGAGGGACTTTGAAAAACGTAGACATTTTCAAATCTTAAGCCGTTTGGGTCAAACAATAAATTGAATAAAACATTGGTCTTCGCAGAGGAACTTGGTCCGCATATTATACAGCGTATTGAATCAGGTAATAAAATACCGTGTTTATTCTTTTTAACCATGCCCGACCCGATATATTGGTCAAAGTTTTGAACGGGAAGCTCGACTTCCTGCTTCTCAACCCGCATCCTGACTGATTACTCACTACTGATTACAACTGATATATACTTCCCGGACGTGGTCTTGATAAACACATACTGAGCGGATGAAGCGGTCAATCGTTATCACACCAAGTCCTTGGAGTCAATCCAACTGTCATGGCTGCTATCATACCCCTTCCAGCGTACAAAGAGTCTGTCTCCTCTCCTTTTTAAAACTCTTTCAACTAAATAAATGTCACCGGTTTTTTATTTGCTAATTTCTTCTGCATAAAAGCCACCTTTAAGTATTTCCCCTCTGTTGTCTTGTAATATGTATGTTATTGGTCTTGTTGGTTTAATCGCATATACTGTAAACGTCTCATTTGTCCAATTTGGCAAATAGCCTTTTTTAAACACTCTTTTAGCTTTACTGATTCTAACACTGTCACCTAATTTTAATTTTTGTTTAAGGATTTTATGTTTGGGTTTTTTAACTTTATTTATTTTATTTAGAATGTCTTTGACATGTTTCTGTCTTACATCCTTGGGTTTCATAGCTATAGTCCTATGCTTTGTGTTGTTGTAAGATTTTATGATTTCTGGCAATAGCCTTACCCACTCATAACTACCTCTGGCAGTAAATAGCTTGTACATTTTTGTCTTAATCGTTCTGTTTAGTCTTTCTACAATACTAGCCTTAAGTTCAGAAAATGTATGGTAATGGTTGATTTTGTATTTCTTCATTAAAGCGTTTACATGTTTATTGAAAAAGTCGGTACCCTGGTCTGTGTGAAAGTTTTTCATTTTATATTTAGCTAAGATAGGAGCGAGTGCCTTTGCCACTTCTGGCCCTGACTTGTCTTTTAGAGGTACGGCAAAAGCTAGTTTTGACAAACAGTTAATCATGGTAAGAATATATTTGTAGCCTTTATTAGTTTTCGCATAAGGCTTCATTTCAACGAGATCAGCCTGGTAAAGGTCCCTTAAGCCCTTAAGGGTGACTTTACGTCTGGAGTAATTTATCCTGGCCGTTCTGTGCAGCTCCTCAGCTATAGCTGTCTTACCGTCCATTTTACTAATGATAACTTTATTCTGAGGACACTAGTTTTATACTTACATCAGTGATTCTCATTATATAAATAAATATTAAGCTCGTAACAAATATAGCAAAGACAAATAGCTTGTCCGCTAAAGAGCTTATCAGACACCCCACCATACTTCCTCCTGATAACCCTCACCGCAGTAACGCTCGGTCAGTACTGGTAGAGATGTCCTGCATACTGCTGTGCTTTGGTTACGCGGTGTCCTGCACCAGGGTACCTCGGGCCCCACCTACCCCGACGGTCACGTATCGTCGTGAGGAGGACCCCCTGTACGAGGAGGTCAAGCTGGTGTCGTCGCAACCGCCTCAGCGACCACCTAACCCACCACCGCTACCACCTAGAAACCCTGTGTACGTTTTGATGAATCCCGTATACTCGGAATAAGTAAGTATCTGTTTGCTTGAGTGGGGTTTGAGACCACCCGTGCATGTGCACCCAGGTTAAACACTATTCCGTGCGTGAGCCAATCCAGATTACCTGGTTGATGCTCAGTACGAACTAATGTCCTCTCCCTTTTTAGCAAACAAAGGATAGAGTATTTTTTTAAAAGATAAACCATGGCTCCTCCACCGCCATGGCCCGTGGAGGCCTTCCAAAAACAAACTAGTTGCCTCCCCCGTTTTTCTTTTTGTATTTTACTTTTTAATTTTACAAGTCCCCACCGTACGGACTATTCCAAGGAGTAGCCTAGGTGTTAGCTAGACTGCTCGATGTACAAAGTCCTTCATTCACCCGAGGTCTGTAAGACCCCTCATTCATACATAGACCGTTCGAAGGAGTAGCCTAGGTGTTAGGCAAGCGCCTCAATCTACTAGACCCCCTTTCAGGTTTACGGGGCTTTTCGTCACCCACGCCAGGGACCTTCATTCACACACACACACATACATACAGTGGGAACTTATGCATTGTCCAAGACATGCTCAACTATATTTACAAAATTGTGAGAAGTTAGGATGTTGTTGTATGCAGAGTCAAAGTGCATACCATAACTCTGCATTACTTCTTTTGCTTTGTTAAGTACATTAATCCCATTAGGAACAGGAGACTTGATGAAACAAGGTACGAAACCTTCATTTTCGGCTTTTGTGAGAGCTTCGTTAAATTTTCTTTTTTGTATGCGAATACATTTGTACTCGCAGACTCCGTACAGCTCCAGAAGGGTTTCTTTAATAAGGACACATAAAACATGTTTTAGTCCATCGTCGTCTGACATCACAGCAACCTTCGGGGCCTGTTCAGTCAACAATTCATTTAGTGACTGGTTTTCTCTACACATTATGTCGTTTGCAGTTTTAAATTCTGAGTTAATTTGAGCTAGCTTTTGGTTGTTTTCTAGAGACCATGTAATTTCAGCCAAGAGTTGAGAGTTTTCATTCTTTAACTGATTATTTTCATGTTTGATTTTATATACTCCATACTTTCTAATGGAAGGCAGGACTTCTTCAAAAACCCAGTATTTAAATGATTTAGCAACTGGTAGTTTAGAGGAAAAAATCAACTCGTATAAACCCGGTTCTGATATAAAAACTACTTTAGAATCATGATAATTGAGTTGGGACCCATTTTGGGTCCCAACTACTTCCGGTTGAGTTGATTTGTTTATTTCACTGATATGTGCTAGAAGAGCTTTTTTAGGGTTAGAGTAGCCCAGGATTTGAGCCACTTCTTTTCCATTGAAGGATTATTTTCACTGTCAAACAGAACAGCAACGGGTTGATCATTAAATATATAAGAGGTTAGGTGAGACATCTTATGTCAAGTATTGTGCAATAGTACAGATCAGAGCTACGTAGGGACAAGTCTTACCTTGGCAGGAGCAGCGGCAAAAGTGACTGAGGCAGAGCGATCCGCGGGAGGGGAAAGTATGACTCATTATGGGTTAGGGGGGGGGCGTTTCGCCCCCTTGCACTTCCGGTGTTGTTTTACTCAAGTCTTTGAATTTTGTAGCCGTAAGGCAGGGTGTCGTACTCTCCCTCAAACTTCCTCTTTGGTCCAGTAATTTTGAAAACTTTAGTTTCGCTTACAGTTACAATGTCGCGGTCTTTAGTCCTTCTGATTCTATTCTGTTCAATTTCTAGTATTTCAGCTGTTTCACTAAGGACCATCTTTTTCAGAGCTTCAAAGTTTAACGTTTCGGAAGTCTTCATATTGAGGGCGAGGCCCTTGATTTTACAAACGGTTTTCAAACATTGTTCTTTGGTTGACCAGACAAGGTACGCGTAAGTTTTTGGCCCCCCAGAAACGAATTCAACGATGAAAGATCCAGGCCCGTAATCACCTACCAATTCATCTGTCATTTCCCCGAGGCAATCTCCCGTAGGGACTCTATACAAACCTCCCCTGTAGAAATAGATACAGCTGTCCGTGTCGTAGTAGAGCACCTGACCGCCCAAGGCCTCCAGATGTTCATAGAGTTTCAACCTAGCCTGAGCTGTAGTGTAGGCAGCGATCACTACATTGACATTTCTCAAGGGCTCACCGACTTCCTCCAGGTACTCCCAGCTAACTACCACCACTTCTTCATTAACAGTCTAGATTCTATTGACTTGTACGTCGGGACTTGTCAGCATTTCAAAGAGTGTTTTGGGATCTCTGACAATCATTGCCTTGGTTTGGTTCTCCCTCTGCCCAAACCTTCCCCAAAATGAATTTAACATTAATTTAGCCAATTGTCTTAAACCCCCATTCTTAACAATTTTGTCTTTCTCTAATTTGATTCCCTCATGAGTGAAGTAGTCCGCGATGTACTTGTCTTTGTCCTGTTCAGTCTCACACCAGCTAGGATAGCCTGAGGCTTCCTGCTTCATTTTCAAGAATTTATTGATAAAGTCAGTGAAAAGCCCCCCTTTCTCGTATGTTGCCATTTTATATTCCCACAGTTCGTAGATGTCGAGGACAACGTAGCCTTTCTCTACAGCCTTCCTCACCTCGTCCATAGTCCAAGTCCCTACCAACGCCCTTTCCTCACTCTCATGAAAACATTCCCCTTGGTTTTGAGTTTCCCCGCAAGTCCTACACAGGGCAAACATGAGTTTCTTGTTCATTTTGGCTGGGAGTACCGGGTGGTAGAGATCCCGAGGCGGCAGGACTTTACATTTCATCAAACCATCTACACCGAGCCCTCTCTCTCTGCACTCCCTGTCACCCACGTAAATCGTAGGATGACCAAGGGGATACTTACCGTACTTACACACATACGGATAGAGAGAGCACACGTCCACATACTGGATTGCTTCTCCCTCTTCACATTTGTGGTAAGTCTTGGAGTTGCCTGTTCTGCCCCCAAAGAAAGCGTTTCTAGGATCAAGTGGGAGTGTGTTTAGTATGGGGAGAGAGTCCAAGTGTGCGAGCTTCTGGTCTTTCTTTACTTTTCGAAACTCACATTCCCACATTTCGACTACTTCGTAGTCATTAAAGTTAGATATTTTGTACTTGGTTCTCTCGTATCTCAAGTGAAGCGAGTCCGAGGGATCCTCCTTCAGAGGAGCCTCTCGATTGTACGGGAACCATTTGGGGCAACCGTGCCAGTAGCACCCGTGAAACTCGTAGATGTTTTCCCCGTCAAACCCGTCTACTTTTAGCCCGTTAATCTTTACTTCCTTACCCCGCCCCGCATGTTCGATCCTCACTTCACGCTTCTCTTCTTCCCAGCTGAGCCACTGAATGGCGATAGCTGATTGGTTATCCACTAAACGGTAGCCGTTCTTTGGGATGAGGCCGATCGTGTTTGGTTTTAAAAAGTTGCGGCGGAAGGCCAAGTTGCAAGCGCTAGCGATCGTTACAGCCTCTAGGAAAGGATCGACATTACACTCTTTGAGGAATATCGATCTGAACTTAAGACAGGCCTGAGCTAGGATCTCTACATCAGAGATGCAGTACTCTAAGATTTCCTTTTTAAAGTCAAAGACATAGTTTTCAGCCACTCTCGCATCGTACCATTCTTCAAAGGCCTTGTGGGACTTTTCAAACATTGACCCCGGGCAGTAGTACTGCTTGTCGGGCATAGGACCTACATAATCTTGGTTTGCCAGAGTGTTAAACAAGTGGGGAAAGTAGCCCTTCTTTCTCTCGGGAGGCAGATCGAAGGCGTTAGGGAGCGCAGCGAGGGCCATGGGGAAATAGTTGAGTGAGTCCACAAACCTCACGTTGTCCATTTCCATGAGAATAATTTTGGTTCCCCTCATGACCAGATCTGGTGTGAATTTAGTTTGTTCCAACACATACTTTAACAAAAACTGAAAATCAAAGCCTTGGCCGTTGTGGGCGATCACACAGACATTTTTGAACTGTTTCCTGACTTCTATGACATATTCCATGAAATCTTTAACCGGGTCAGAGTTGAAGACTCTCGTACGGTTTCTACATGTCATACAAAATCTAGACTCTATACAATTAAAGCAAAACTGTTGAGAAACACACAAGTTTACCTTATGTAATTTTTGCTCGGGGTCAGAGGGGAGAGACTCGTCTTGGCGAGTCTCCAGGTCAAAGAAAATGAATAGGTAGTCCTTGCGTTTAGGCTTACCCTCGTCTCGCTGCATGAAACATTTATGATTAGGATCTTGGAAGGAACCGCAAGGTTTGCAATAGACTTCACCGCACTTGTGGGGTGTGGATCTGTCTCTAATCCAAATTAATTTACCGCAGTCAAGGCACTTTTTAACTTCTTTACATCTATCGACCTGGTGAGCAGTGAAACACCACTGATTCCGCAAAGTCATGTTACATTTTGGACAAACTATTCCCCCATGCTCCTCTTTGCAGGGAGGTGAGATGGTCTGACACTGAGAACAGATGTTCGAACATCTGTGTTTAGCTTTGTGATCGTAAGGGACGTGGCAAGCTTCGCAAAAATAGTTACAGGCAAAAGCAGCAGTCAGACTAGTGATTACGTTATAGTGGCCGTTATGAAAGAGCAAGTTAATTTGAAATTTAGCATTTTCAACACGTCCCTAAAAATAAACGTCACGGCCTTTCCTATCGTAGTTGAACACGGTAATTTTGAACTCTTTCAGCAAGTCTTGAAACTTTTCAAGTTCGGGGATTCCTGCGCCATCCTCGGACATCTCCACCCTAGCCCGCTGAATTAGTTCCTGAGCCCTAACGGTTTGCCTTTTTTATCATCCTGACGAATCGCTTTGTACTGAGGATCTTTTGTAGCATGAGCGATAGCCACCACCAAAGCTCTAGGGAGACACAAGTTGTCTTTGTTGTTAATAACTACGATTCCCTTCCTCGCCTTACACTCCGCTTCAAACGTATTATACAAGCCGGGTCTTTTGCGGGCCCCAGAACCTACAGGGAGATTAACTCGGGTACATTCTACTTTAAAAGTGTCCGTGGACTTGATGGATTCAGAATTTGACTGTACTATTCCCCCAAAAATTTGCCAAAGGATGTCTTCTTCAATTTCACCAGCGGGCCGAAAAGCAACAAACCCCGGATCTCTACCTTTTAGGTTAAGACTCTGCAAAGTAAAGCCGAGCTGATCGTTTTCATGGGCTTGGCCTTTCATCTCATTCACAATTTTGGCGAAACCTTGTCTGAGCCAATCTATCTCACTAGTATCGGGAGGGGGGTTAGAAAATTTGAAAATAGTTTTAGTACCGTACAATCGAAATTTCTTTACATACGCCTGCTCGTCACTGAGGACTTCGACAGGCTCAACAACACTAGCCATTACTACTTAAGTCAAAATAAAATTTAAATAATAAATCAAAACAATAAAGTGAGGTTATGTTATACACGCAAAAGTAGGGTTATGTTTACCCTCAAAAGTGAGGTTATGTAAAACCTCGACTTGAGTAAATACAACACTAGGGCTAGAAAATTAAAATAATAAAGTGAGGTTATGTTATACACGCAAAATAGGGTTATGTTATGCAATAAATTTGAGGTTAGGTCTCAAATATAATACGCGTTAAATACTAACGGTAAATTATAGCTAGCACTTACTGCGATTGCACAATACTATCACAAACTCACTACACCACAATATCAAAGAACTGAGCAGCGCAGAGACCTCTGACCAACACAAAAGCCTGGAACAGAGTGAACGAGGTAAGCCGCCAACGGTACAGGTGTATGGATGGACCAATCAGCGATCAGAACGCCTAAGACAACCAATGGGGTGCGAGCTTATTCCGACCAATCACAGAGCTGTATTTTAACAGGTTACAACCGGATTTTCAGTCGACTAACGGTGTTTTGTTTGTTTCAGGGAGGGGGCCACAGAGGATGCCGAGGTGGACCGCTAGCATTATATATATATAATCATGTATTTTTACTATTATATTTTTAACTTCTTTGTATATTACTCTTTGTTTTTTTTATATTATTAATTTTTATATATTACTCTTTGTTTTTTTTAATATTATTAATTTTTTATATATGTATATTCTTTTTATATGTAATAAACTTATTATATAACAAACTGACTTTTTACTTACCTTATTTAGCTCCGCTAGGTTGGTAGCGTATCCCTATAGAGTATAATAGCATAGAGCATATATATATAATACTGCATATAATAACCATAGGTTGGCAACACTGCACAATCTGGAGGGAGAAAAGTGAGGTTAGGGAATCTGGCGGGGAAAAAAGTGAGGTTAGGGAATTTGGCAGGGAAAAAGTGAGGTTAGGGAATTTGGCGGGAAAAACGTGAAAATTTGGCGGGAAACATGGGCGCCGCCTTCTTGGTATGACGTCACGAGTCACGTGACCAAAATGCTGGCTTCTGATTGGCTTGCTATATCGCTGCCACCCCTACTACGATGGCCCAACGTTGGCCAAACGATTTGTAATGATGGGGTATAAATTAACATTATATTTTCATTATTATAATTATATTAAATATATATTAATTTGCTAGTAGTTTTCCATATTTCATAATACATAAATCAAATTAACTTGTTCCTACTTTTACTACAGTGATTTTTGCACGAGTAGATTCACCCTAGTAGCACAAATCGTTGGGCCAACTTTGGGAAATGGTTGGCACCATTCGTTGGCCAACGGTAAGAAATGTCCGTTGGCGCACCGTTGGGCCAACGTTGTATTTGCCAACCAAATGCCAACAATGCCAACCAACACCCAACCAAATGCCAACCGTTTATAATTTTGTACATAAATGGTTATTTTGTATTAAAAAAACACAATTTCCCATTGAATTGGCTTAGTAAACCAATAATATAAATTTTTATAAACGATTTGAATAGCAAAATTATTGTGTCCTGGTCGAGTCTCGAACCTACGATGACCTTTGACTTACTGTACACTCGCCTTAACCCTCGCGGCTACTCTGACTCATGTATGCGAATGGAAGGACTAGGATATAAAAATTACCAATACTGTAAACCTACACGACGGACACTAGACAATATGTCCTTTAATTCTTCTATAAATTAATCTACCTGCGCAAATCACTGTAATAAGAGGATACAAGTTGGAACAATGTAATTTGGTTCTTTTGATTTATTTGTCTATTCTTGCTATGAAATATGATGAGCTAAATTATGCGCAAATTAATATATATTTAATATAATTATAATAATAAAATATATGACTTACGGTCATACTATACTATGACTTAGTATACGGTATACTATAATATATGCATTACTATTAATAATAATATAATATAGTTTGATTTGCCAACCATAGCTTTTGTTGGCCCAACGTCTGCTATGGTTTGATTTGCCAACGCGGGTTACCCAACGATTGTTAATCACTGTAATAAGAGGATACAAGTTGGAACAATGTAATTTGGTTCTTTTGATTTATGTGTCTATTCTTGCTATGAAATATGATGAACTAAATTATGAACAAATTAATATATATTTAATATAATTATAATTATAAAATATATTATGTTAATACGGTATACTATAATATATACATTACTATTATTATTAATAATAATATAATATAGTATGAATTGCCAACCATAGCTTTTGATGGCCCAACATCTGCTATAGTTGGATTTGCCAACGCGGGTTACCCAACGATTGGTTCGTTGGCCCAACGTCTCCTATGGTTGGATTTGCCAACGCGGGTTACCCAACGATTAATTCGTTGGCCCAACGTCTCCTATGGTTGGATTTGCCAACCGATCATTATCCAACCACTTCTAACCATTCCTACCATTCCCCATCGTTGGGCCAACGATGTGTGCTACTAGGGCACGTAGAAGAATAAAACTAGTACTATCCAATCTTAGAAGAATAAAACATAATAGTATATAGGCTAGTGCAAGTCGTGCAGATACAGACTATTGGTAATTTCTATATCTCAGTCCACCCTTCGATTCTCGTAAGTCAGATTGGCCGAGGGGGTTCAGGCGAGTGTTCAGTAACTCAAAGGTTGTAGGTTCGAGACCCGACCGTGACTCAATATTTTTGCAACTTAATTCCTTTTTCTAAATTTCCATAATTGGTTTACTAAACAATTCAATTAGATAACTCATGATTTTTAAAATTAAAATAAGCGTTTAAATAAAAAATTATAAAAAGTTGGCATTTGGTTGGGTATTGGTTGGCATTGTTGGATAATGGTTGGTTGATCCATTGATGGGCCAACCTCGCGCACCTCGCGACATGCCCATCGTTGGCCAACCATTTCCGCCGACCATTTGCCAACGTTGGCCCAACGATTTAATATATTGTATTACTTTTGAAGGAAATAAAATCATTTATCATTTATCATCATTTATCATTTATCATTTATAATTTGTGCTGATGGGGTTGCACTAGATTAAATCGTGTACTTTATCTGTTGAGGAGGTTATCATATTATCTTAATGCACACTTCTTAAGGTTTTGCCTATTTTTAAAAAGGCACTCACTTTGTAAAAATGAACTTATTGCCTACTTGTAAAAGGCACACTACCCTGTTTTGCCTTTTTCCACTCGCACCTCAGATATGGAACGAGGCTGACGGGTCAAGCCATACCCACTAAAGTCCTGCGTTTACAAAAGAAAGCCATATATAAGACTGTTAAGCAATGCTAGATTTAATGAGCACTGTAGACCTTTATTTGTTTAGAATTAAATTTTATTTGTGTACAATGTTTATATCTTAAATTGTTTCTTAGCCATTAAGGATTCCGAGAGCTCCATTTATTACAAATGCCGATGTACATACGCATGCCACCATAGGAACAACTGAAATTTGTTTGTTCCAAGAAATAGGTTTGATATAACTCTGAAGTCATATCCTTTTTCAGGTATTAGAATGTTTAACGCCATACCAAACAATGTTAGAAGCCTGCCTAGAGCTGCTCTCGCAAATATGTTAAAAGCTTTTGGATGTTGAGGAATCCTCTGTGTATAGCATAAATGCATTTTACAGCTTGGATAACATTGAATGTTTTTAGGCTTATTTAAGGTATAAGTTTGTATAATTGTATTGCACAAGGTATGAAGTGTTTGTTTTTGAGTGTCTGCATGGTTTGCAGCATGGTTTATATTAGTTTGAGTTAGTTAAGCATGAAGTTGGCTTATTGTACCAAATGTAATGAATTGCTCATTAAAATCATTTTTATTTACCATTTAACGGTACGTTCGCAGTATATGGTGTATGAATGAGGGACATACGGTGTGAGTTTTAAATGCCCCCTAAAAAAATAGATATATTGTTTTCTATATTTGAAGGGGATGAATAGAAAATTAGAATTTGATTTTCTTAGTTAATTAATTTCAAATTTAGACCACAATTTGCTTGATAATTGCTAAGTTTCTCTAACTAAATTCGCGTAGCCATCCATTATGAATTAATTGCGATATGTAGCTGTCATAATTATCTATGATTGGCCTTTGCTCTCCCTCACCCCAGCTCACTTGGTTCTCAATTGTTAATTCCTCGTCTTTCAGAAACTATTATGAGTTACCTTTTACTTTTGAATACAATGAGTTGATTGTATAACACCAATTCATATCGTATTGAAATTTTTACAAATAATTTTCTAGTTTCAAAGCACATTTAGGCATTACAATTAAAAATTAAATATCTGTTCATTTTGCTATGCAGGGCAGAATTCGAGCATAGGCTCATATGCGCACACCATGGGGCCCGAGCCAAAAAAAAAAAATACCCCCGTAGCAGCAAACCTGCGTACTCAGCGAATTTCCAATGCATATGTATGTGTATAAATACCACATAAAGCCACATACCAAGTTTCATCAACATACATTATAATAAATAAACGATTTATGCAATTTTAATTATTCTCCATAAGAATAACATGGCGGCTGAGTATGCAGGTTTGCTGAAGCAAGGAACACAAAAAATGGGGTTTTATACAATTATCAATGTAACTCAAGTAGGTAAAGCCATATACCAAATTTTATTAATTTATGTTCATAATTAACCTGCTGAATCCTGTCGCCGCACAGTTGGTTCCGAGACAAATGTACAGCAGTGGCTCGTTTCCGAAGTGATGCAGCGGCGTGCAAAAGTTTTTATTTCATGTTTGCCATGGCAAATGCCTTCAACTTAAATTATACTGAATATTATGCTGCGCAGGATGCGTCGCAAAATACCTTTCATGTGGTAGCCTATATTTAGTTTTGTGCTGTGGTTCTTGACAGCCGTTATAGTATTTTCCCAGCGGTTGTTATTTGTAAATTTCTGGGAAAAAAACAGCCTTTCTGCAACTGCTTTAACAACATATTGTATAAGAAGTAGGATATTGTGTAAACTAGCAAATTAATGTACGTAAACATCTCGAATACCTAATAATCACTGAAGTAGGCCAAAGGTATATGAGCAGGCTAAAAACCCAGGCCACTGTACGGACCATTGAAAGCCAATCTCGAGACCCAACAGGTTAAGGGAGATAACACATTAATTATTCTCCATAAGAATAACATGGGGCTGAGTACGCAGGTTTGCTGCTACGGGAACTATCGGCCAACAAATGTTTTTTAGTGCAAATATCAATAGACCACAGCGATATGAATCAATATACCAAGTTTCATCGGGATGAGTTGACAAATAAGCGAGATATGCAATTTTTCTTATTCTCCATAAGAATAACATTGGACAACGTACTGTGTTTAGATCTTTCAATATCTCTGTAACCATATGACGTAGAGCAATGATCAAAACACCAAATTGTGCGTCTTTTTAATCTGATTCCAATGGAAAAACTAAAATAAGATTTTTTCAAAAATTATATGTAAAAAACTCAAAAAACCCATTTTTGGGGTACAAAAACCCCCCAAAACCCCCTTCAGATAGGTCGATCTGTCTGGTTTTCGAACTTAAGTCATAAATGTTGCTTTACACGTTTATACCAAATTTCGTCGAAATCGGATTATTTTTACGAGAGTTATCGTGCTCACGGACACACACACACACACACACACACATATATATATATATATACCCTATATCTACAGTTTTGAACGAATGGTGTTTTTGGCATCTGGGTACCTCAAAACGAAAAGTTATCATGGTCCCGGGCCTAGGTCTTACCATGCCGACTACGGTAATAGCTTCTTCCCTATAGGGGAAATTCGCTAAAACACATACTAAAGATAGAATACCCCCGTCGCAGCAAACCTGCGTACTCAGCGAATTTCCAATGGAGATATATAATGTCTTAATACTACAAAAAGCCACTTACCAAGTTTCATAAAAATATATTCACAAATAAGCGATATATACAATTTTAATTATCCTCCAAAAGAATAACATTGGGGCTGAGTACGCAGGTTTGCTGCAACAAGGAACACCAAAAATTGGTTTTTATGCCAATATCAATATAACTCAACTAGTTGAAGTCGTATACCAGTTTTTATTCATTTATGTTCATAATTAAGGGAGACAGAGCATTTAATTATTCTCCATAAGAATAACATGGGAGCTGAGTACGCAGGTTTGCTACTACGGGAGCCTTTGGCAAAAAAATTTTTTTTAGCAAATATCAATAGACCACAACGAGATGAAGCCGTATACCAAGTTTCGTCAGTATACGTTCATAAATAAGCGAGATATAAAATTTTTCTTTTCCTCCATAAGAATAACATTAGACAACGTACTGCGTGTTTAGCACTTTCAATATCTCGGTAACCAATTGACGTAGAGGAATGATCGAAATACCAAATTGTGTGTTTTTTAAAACTGAATCCAATGGTGAAAACTAAAATTTAACTATTTCAAAAATTATATGTAAAAAGTTCAAGAAACCATTTTTGGGATACAAAACCCCTCCAAAATACCCCTTCGGATGGAGCGATCTAGCTGGTTTTTCGAACTTAAAGTCATAAATGTTGCTTTACACGTTTATACCAAGTTTCATCAAAATCGGATCATTTTTACGAGAGTTATCGTGCTCACGGACATATATATATATGTATACAGTTTCGAATGAATGGTGTTTTTGGGGTCTGGGGACCTCAAAATGAAAAGTTATCATGGTCCCTAGCCTAGGTATTACCATGCCGACTACGGTAATAGCTTCTTCCCTATAGGGGAAATTCGCTAAAAATGGTTGTTGACTCTGTACCCCAAGACATTCTATCGGGTTAACAGCCACCTCTTGATAGGGCCGGATTTAATTATTAGCTAGATAGGCGCGCGCCTAGGGACCCGTACCATACGAATCCCACATACAAAAGCCTCGAGCAACACAAGCAAAAAAGGTCACCAGCTTGCAGATTTGGGCAGTAAGGGCCTGCACCACCGGCTGCCCCTAGGGGCCCTCAGCTCCTAAATACGGCTCTGCCTGTTGACCTGTGCTGTGGGAGGTAAGGAAGCTCGTACCTCAGGTTGAGCTTAGGGGCATAACGATCCTAAATCCGGTCCTGTTGAAGTGTTTTATTTGATCAATTTTTTTTATTTATTTGTTTATCCTAATTTAACTACTACTTGATTGATCATGAATGAAACTTATTACAAATATTGCATCATGATTGATATGATTTATTGCATTTTTTAATCATACGGTTTGATTTATGATAATTTATTAATTATTACTGCGATCTTAAATGTGTAAGTTATTGTGGAGCAAGGCTTTGGAAAAATATGGATTGATTGACTTGGTGGAACTTGTAAACCTTTTCAGGGGTTAAATTGTTTGAATTGAATAAATTTGAAATTGTACTCGCTTAACTAGTTAGAGGTAACTCATAGGACTGTGTATTCGAATGAACACAGATCAAGGAAATGAAAACACTTTAATATACATGATAAATATAACCCAACTATAATAAATGATAAAACAGAATACTGTAAAAGGTGCACTTAAGCCTCCTGGACAATTTATGTTTATGGAGAGTCCTTTATCCCTGATAAACACATATAGTTTGTTCCACTTTCTCACTCCATGTCCATTTAATACATTTAAAATATTCACTTTGCACTTTAATTCTCCTATCCTCTACTCTTACAGTATAATGATGGTCCTTCAAAACAATCACCTGAACAACAATGACTTATACATTTATAACATAATTAAGACATGACATAAAGGCTCCCTAGAATATTCATAAAACACATACATAAAATAACCCCATAAAATAAAGCTTTCTATCTCTCCCTTGTTTAGTTATTATCAATATTCACAAATAATTCCTGTGATATTCTGAACAAAGGAGCAAAACACACTAAATAAAATCTCCTAATAAACCCTTTATATATCTGACATATTAATTATCTAATGCTTCGTACATTCAACATTAATTTGATTTACTGAATAAAGAATCAGTATACACTAAACGGAATTATCTAAAACCCTCTTATATATCCGACATATTATTAACCTAATACTTTATACATTCAACCCACATAGCATGGCGGGTTCTTAACTTGCATTCTGACATTAACCCTTTTAGTTTATATTAGTTAGATTATTTTGTCCCTTCGAGATACCTTATAATTCTCCTGCATTTAAACTTCTTATTATAGTAATTTATTTTTTTATTTAACTCCTGCTAGCTATTATTTCTTGGCTTCTTTTATTTAAGTTCGTCTTTAATATTTTATTAAATAAATCCTAACAGTGCACCTTTTTAATGAAGTGGGAACATACCCAGATATTTTGGAGTTCTCTGTAACACCTCGCGTCCCCGTGCGTCCTGTTCTCCTCCCTCCGGGCCGCGTCGTAGGTCCTCCTCGAGTCCCGCTCCCCCTGGGGTTGACGGCGGGTGGGTGGACGTCGGCCGGTGTCCTCACTGATGTCCTCAGAATATGGACCCAGAAGATGGACTCAGGTGCGATGGAATCTCGTCGAGTGAAGTGGTAGAGTGTCGTAAGGTACTGGTAGAAGTTATCGTACTCCCGGGTGCCCTCAGGTGCATTTCACTTTCCTGAAGACTTTCTGTTCCTACTCAATCCGGAACAGCCCAGAAGAAGCTTCCCAGTGTCTACCTTACTCCTCCAAAACTCTCCGAAGACTCCTTTACTTTTTCTCCCTCTATCGCCATCTTGTCCTCCAATCCGTCATCGTTCCGCCTCCTAACCAATCGGTGATCGATGCATCCGATACCTACACATTATTGGTCGTCCCCTTCCGATCGGCCTACTAGTTCGAGGAAATGGGCGTGTCGCTGACCGTAAGTTATTTTATTCTCTTAGCATGCTTGGATCATGGGATTGTTTGATTTTCTTAACGTTGTTCTCAAGGGTTTTGATTTTCAGCTTGATCATTATCGGGGATCGTAATTCTATACGTCCTGTTGTTCGCCGAGGAGTCGTGACTTCCCGTGGGAGCGTAATGATTTGATTCGATCTGTCTCTGCTTTCATAATTATTATTTTAGAGTAAAGGGAGTAATTGTGTTTTAAATTTTATTCTATAATTTCTTTAATTAATTATATACATTTAAATTCCCCTTGTTTATAAACTGAATACTAATTTGCATTTATACTGCGTGCATTCTAACATTGTAAAATTGGCATGAATGAATAAATAAAGAGGGACTTTTATGCTTGTGCCAAGGAACTTTTTTTCTGTGAACAAAACACTGGCAACATTGGTCGACAGATGACTGATCATTGAACAAGCCAAGCCTCAAGCCAATCAGGGATGATGGGAAGGGAGTGGAGTGAAGCAGTGTTGCCACTTTTAGGGTAATTACCTTTTTTAGGGTAATTTTACTGGTCTTAGGGTAATTTTAGGGTAGTGAGTTTTTAGGGCAATTTTAGGGTAGTGGAGTTTTAAGGGTAAAATCTAGAGCCTCTTTATATTTTAAATTTAGGTGTTTTGGCAATGTAAAATGGGTTTTCCAGGAATTAAAACATTTACATTAAGTGCTCGGTAAATTAAAAGTATTAAAAAAGAGATATAACTAGCATGTACATACTATATCCTATTCAGTATTTGACTGAAGATGCATCTAATCACAAAAAATACAAAGTTTAATTTTCGAACAGATAAAATTGAGACCGGGCTCAATAAAATTATGTTATATGTATGTGTCCAAAATTGGGCACAACATAATAATATAGAAAACCCTAAACAATAAAAATATATCGGGTTAATTTGGTTGAATATATGTTGTTAGATTTACAGCGCTGTTGTAGAAAATATGTTTACTGAAAATTGTACGAAGTGACTGCATACACGTCCAATGTAAGGGCAAATTCACTTCGCTACCGCTTAGGTTAGGTTGGGTTAGGTTACGTTACGTTATGTTACGTTAGGTTAGGATAGGTTAGGTTACGTTAGGTTAGGTTATGAGTTTTTCTGGCTCTCAATTTGTTTTAAAAATCACAGGAAAAGTGACGTACGGTGCATAATTTGGAACGGACGTGAACAGTAGCGGCCCACGTCGGACGTGTACGTAGCCACTGCCAAAATTGTATCTATTTTGATACAAATTTGTATGAAGGAACTGAATTGTATTGTATGCCTGTGAAATCCCCATGGTGAGCCAGGTGAGCGCACATAAAAATATCACAACAAGGCATAACATATGTAAATTTATGTGATGTGGTGAATTGCAATGAAACCTATTGGTCTAGTCAAATAGTAATAAGATGACAAACATATTCTCTGGGCATTATTATTTAGAAAAAATAACATTAACAAATTTGTATAACTGAAATGAGTTTATAAAACAATAAAGTACTCCCAAAAACTGTGTTAATAACATGTATCAGTAATTTTCTATTATCAGCGATACCAGCACATTAAAAATAGTGCTGAATAAAAATATGACAACAGAATATTTATTTGAATTTTTAATACATATTTCGTTTTATGTGTGATATAGGGCCTAAGACGAGTATTAAATGCCATGTTACCTTACTTTATATGCCTTAATCATGTTTTAAAACCAATCTCGAGTGTATTTTGAGCTTTTAGAGAAGAAAATCATCTCTTAGGGTAATTTTGGGGTAATTTACAAAAGGTTTAGGGTAATTTAATCACACGTTTAGAGTAAAATTTCATCTACCTGGTGGCAACACTGGAGTGAAGTGATTTGTTTGTGTGATTGCGGTGGAATCTAAAGAATTCAAAACAGTTATTTTGCAAAAGTCAAGCTTACTTTTACAGATCATTGTAGTATGTGTTCATTTGCGTTATCATATAAGTGTCAGTAATATTGTGTTATGTTGTCAACATTGTGCTTGGTGTTGTTTGGTTGTAATAAATGTGTTTTGTAGTATTTTAAAATAAATAATTTGGCCAGTCGTTTAAAGTATGGTTGTTTTCAACATCATTTTCGGTACGATATTGAGTATTGATAACGGTATCGTTCTTCGATATCAGTATAACGGTTACATAGAATAATTATATAAGTATTCTGATTATCATATTTCCAGGAAAATGAAGTAAATATTAATAATCTATAGCAAGATAGTGGAACTTTGAATAATATTTAGGCCTTGTAAATTATTACAAATGCACTGCACAGTTACAGAGTAACTGAAGTATCATTCCTTAATATGTCTTATAAAATAAAATGCAATACAATTTCAAATAAGAATAACTTACCTTTACCTCCATAGAAGTCCCACACTAGGTGCATTTAAGTAAGGTGTGCTATTGCCCATCGTAGCGTGATGTCATCTGGCGGTGAGTTGCCCAAAAGCGCATCACCAAGGTATTCTGACTATCCTATGTGAAGGAGTAGAGGACATGGAGTAGTCAGAATACTTCGGTGACACGCTTTTTTAGGAACTAGTATGCAACCATTGGGAAACTTCAGCTATACCTATTACTGTAAACCAGCTGATCAAATAAACACCGTGATGTCACATGGTGGCTGCGCAGAACGTGCTCAAATTCGTACTTCTGAATAGCACACCTGACTTACTCTCGATCCGGGCTTTAGTTGGCAGGGCGGGAAAGGCAATGCTAATGTATTTTAAATGGAGTTTCCGTACTACTAGTCACACTGCTGACATCGGTTGTTCTACTGATGTCAGTGACAAGAAAATCGGGCCAGTAAAATCATTGACTTTTTTTGCTTTCTCGTGCGATTTTAATATGTAGATGATGACGTGGAATTTTGTAAATGGTATCAAATTAAAGTTAATAAAACTGCCTTTCCTCATGTGACTCCAAGAAATGTATACAAATTTGTTATATATTTTTATAAACTTTTTTCAAGCGAGAAAATTGTACAAAAATAGATTAACTTAATTTTTTTAATTTGTAGTTTTGAGTTGGGCAGATTAGTTTTAGACGGTAGGAGCGACAGAAGTCATGAGTTTATCATTTTATTTGGAAGTGGTGCGGTGCCACCGCAGTGTTTCTGCTTTTCTTTAGGTACAGTACATAAATTAAAACTTAATGTGTGTATTTATTATTTATAATTTTATACAATAAAGTGCATTGGAACAATGCAAAATTAAATCATATCGTTAGCATCAGTAAAATCTTTAAGGCTAAATGGTATTAATGACTGTACTATGAGAATATTTTTAGAGCAAGCATTTCATTGAATAAACAGCTGTAGGTATCTGTTTTATACTGATGTAACAATATATATATAATGTGGTCCCACAGTGAAAAAAAGAAAGAAAATCATTAAGTGCTTTTTTCGTTAGGTAAATGATAAAAGTATATAAAGTACACAATTCAAATTAAAAAAATTATTGAAATATATTGGCTTGCTCCCTTACTCAGCTTCATAAGTTCCCCGCACAGGACAACATACCTTATTGAATTTAGCAAAATAAAGGAAAAAGGTCATTACTTAAATAACTAAAACAAATATCCAATAACAACTTTTTAGAACTTGTTCATTAAGGATTTTAAATAAAAAAAAACAAAAAAACAACATGGTAGTTTTTCTTTAAAACCCCAAACAATTTATTGAAAAAGAAGGACGAGTAGAATCCCTGCACTAGCAGACAATGTGTCATGCAGAACCTGGAGACATGCAGTCGTGTCGCGGCGACAGCCACAGTCCTCATGTCGTCAGGATGGGGAGTAGCCCAACAGCCGCTCATATGGCCTGTACTACCAACTAAAGCCCGGATCGAGAGTAGATGCACCTAGGTCCCACATACCATCTTGGCGAGACCGCATTCATCTTAAAAGGCCCAACCAGCTGATTCTAAAAGCTAAAAATTTAATAGTTGAGAGAAAAAAATAAGAATAGAAGTTATAGCGTTTTAATTGTCATTAAAAACACTATATAATTTAATTTAATATTTTTGAGATGTAGTAACTTGAAAAGAAATACTTATAAAAAAAAGTGTTGTGTATAATTGCTGATAATTGCAAATAAGAATTGCTGGTGCTACTTGGTTTTGCAAGTCTGGGCAGATTTGCCATTTTCATGTCGAGGATGTCGGAAAGAAGATGGAGACAATGGTTTGAATTGTTTCTTGGCCTGAGGGGACAGAAGCCGAGTCACGTGACGGCCGGCGTCCTCGGCTTCCAGAACTTTCGGTCCAAAGCTTATAAATTGAAGCTCGCCGGGAAACTGCGGCATTTTACGTACATTTCTGGTGTCGGAAGTTTGTCGCTAGTCTACCCTACAAGACGTGAATTTCTTCAGATTGGAAGGTACAAAAAGTTGTTTTTAAATTTAGAGTCATAATTCAAATCATTGCTCCATTTCTCATTTTGTTGTTTTTAAAAAAGGGGATCAGTCTGTAAAACAATTATTTCTTTTTCAGGGTTCGAAGCGTTCCTATTATTGGGTTGAAGATAGACTAAGACCAGACTGATAAACTACAGAAAGAAGATTTATATTATTAAAGTTCAGTAAATATAAAAAAAGAATCGAACAGTTTACTTTTATATTAAAATATTGAAGAAAGATAAGCAAAACCAAGTTTTATTTTTTTTTTATTTTGAATTTTAATCATTTAGTTTGGAAGTTTAAATATTTTATTTTACAACAAAGACTTTTAAATTGTTTATTTAAATAAATACAAGAAGATTGTATTCAGTTTAATTCAATTCAAATTAGCTTTATTCAATACAATTTGTACAATCATGCATACAAATGGTTACACAAATGTTGAATGGCATCATAATAATCTAGTGTATTATATACAAATTACAAGCATCTTATTCCAATAATTAAATGAGCAAATCCCCTTAAAGTATTTACAAAGTTATTACAAATTATGTTCAGTAAATTCACCAAATTAATACAAAGTTTTTTCTACCAAAAAGATTTTAAAATATTTTTTAAATTTCAAATTATTTTGTACCAATAGGAGGTCATTGGGTACATAGTTCATAAATCTGATACCAGCAGAACTTGGTTTTTTAAGATAAAATTCTGTTGAATGTCACTGACTAGCTAGCTGGTTCCTATTTCTTGTGTTATAATTATGATTTGACCCTAATCTCGGAAACCTGTCACCGTTATACCTAACAAACATAACTGTTTCAAGAATATATAGCCCATAAATTGTTAATATTCCTAAACTGGAGAAAAATTCTTGAACTAAATCCCTGTTGTTCAAATTCATAATTATTCTAATGGCCCTTTTTTGTAGTTTCAAAGTACTTAATAAATTTTTGTTACTAGTTGCTCCATACAAAACAATGACGAAGGATATTTGAGAATGAACATGAGCATGGTAAATAGTTTTTAGAGTTTCAATTGAGCAATATCTAGACATAGTTTTAAGAGCGAATATTCCAGAAGAAACTTTTTTCTGCAGTGTTACAATATGATCATTCCAAGTTAAATTTTCATCTAACAATAATCCGAGGAATTTTGTATCTCTGAATTGAGATATTTTAAAATTATCTATTGCAATGTCTGGCGTAGGTTTGTTCCTATTTTGTTTAGTATGAAAAGATAAAAGATTTGTCTTATCAAAATTTATCACCAAATTTGTACTGTTAAAGTAATTATTAATCAGCCTTAGGTCATTGTTAGCAATAGTCTCCACTTCATTTACAGTTTTACCCGTAACTATTAAGTTGGAGTCATCTGCTTAGAGACATAACTTGCTCTGATGACCAGATAAAATTGAAGGAAAACCTCTTAAATAACAAAGAAAAAGAATGGGCCCCAAAATAGATCCTTGAGGAACTCCATACTTGGTTGTTTGTAGTAAAGATTTTGTATGAGATATTTGATTTCATATTGTACCATGCTTCAACTCAACATATTGTTGTCTGTTAGACATATACGACTTAAACCAATTTAATGTAACATCGCAAATGCCTAAGTTCCTTAAATTATATAGTAATATTTCATGCGAAACACTATCAAAGGCTTTTGAAAGGTCCATAAAGATTCCTGTGGCATTATCTCCCCTATCAATAGCATCCACTATGGTATCAACAATCTCAGTTCCAGCAGTTACTACAGACCGACCTATTCTAAACCCATGCTCTTCATGATCAAAAAAGTTATTTTTTTTTTTTCAAGAAAGTTAGTTAATTGCAAATACATTACACGTTCAAAGATTTTATAAATAGATGGTATAATAGACAAAGGTCGATAATTAGCAGGATCTGTTTTAATACCTTTATTGAGAACAGTTATGATTTTTGACATCTTTATACTATCAGGAAAAATACCAGAGATAAGTGACGAGTTTATAACATGAACTAATGGTTTTAATAAGTATAACTTGGCTTGCTTTATCACTGGCATTGGTATTTCATCGCAGCCTACTGAGTATTTATTGTGGAATGAAGATACAATTTTATCCAATTCATCCTCATTTACTGGTTTAGTATAGAATTTTTTATGATTAGTATTTTTCAGAAATTTTTACAGTGGTATAGTTTGGCGACAGGCTAGGTATCACTAAATTATTAACAACATTAATAAAGTAGGTATTAAAAATTTCACAAACAGTTTTTGGATCAGTATACTCATTACCATTACTAATTAATTTGATATTATCATACATAATAGTAATATCTTCATTCCTGATCTCCTCTTATTAATTACTTTCCAAGTTGATTTAGTTCTTTTATTTAATAGACCACTTCTTAACCTCAAGAAATATTATAGCCTGCTAGACAGCGCTATAAAGTATAAACAAATAAACATGTTCATAACTTTGTAAACAAATGTTAATTTTTAGCACAAATAATAATACGACATTACATACGGTACCTAAATATTAATGTAACGGATAAATTACGTTTAAAAACTAATAGATGTAACATGCAGTTGATACTTGTTTATACTAGCCTAAACGTAAAAGGCTCTGACATTGTAGATAATACTGATAAGACTAGGAAACAGCTACCATTGATCATCTCTAAAAAAACTCATCTAGCAAAAACACACAGTAGAATAGTAAGAAAACTTATAGGCCAGTCATTTTATGGGCAAAATAGGTCAAACCTCAAACTAACGGTAATAGAAATGAAATTTATGACATATTATGTCAGCTAAAGTGTCCTCAATGTCATACTAAAAATCGGCAAAAGTCGGAGTGGCGGAAAGCCGCCATTTTGGGGGAAAACCTCCGCCATGTTGAATTTAGGTAGGCTTTTCGTAAAACAGTAATACAACGACTCTTAATTGACATAGAGCGTTCGTTTTTCCTTTGTTCATTTTAGCATCAAAATTACTTTAAGGAAATAATAACTTTTGTATTAATTAGTTGGTTTATAATTGGGTTTAATAGGCTAAAACGTAAAAAAATTGCAAAATTTCTAAATTCTATAGTAATAGCTTGGGATTTTCTTTAGAATACAACCCCGTATATTACCCTACACACTTGGCGTGGTGCTTAAAATAATCTACATTAAATATTGAACAGAAATTACTAACATATGTATTTTTATTACGTCTGGTAGGTGAGATACAGGGGCGATAGTTAGTGAGGTACAGCTGACGTTTGAACGCGGGGTAGAAGTCGTGCCGTCGGCCGGCGCCGCTGACGGCCGCTGCTGGCACTGTAATGTGTGCCGGTCTGCTATGATATTATTGGGTGGTAATTATTTAGGTAAAATAATGCTTTGCAAGTTTATTATTAACAGGTTATCTAGGTACAACTAGTTTAGCTTTTAGTTTCTTTTGTTATTCAAATATGTTTAGGGTTTTTATCTTTTAGTTATACACTAATTCTATAATGTCACAGAACCCAGAAATCATCCACGAGAATGCTTGCGGCTCCATTTTGGGCCTAGTAGACATTTATGATAAGTTGATGTCTGGTGAAAGTCTGGATGTTGAATCTAATCAAGTACTAGCCGATTTATCAGGAACATTGGAAGCTGCAAAGGTTAAGTGCAAAGGTAGCAGCAGAACTGGTTGTGTATGGATTCAATATATGACAATGATTGACATATTAAGAAATTATATTAGAGCTGAGCGAACTGGAGATTGGAAACTTCATCTTAAGTCTTTAAAATACATGTTACCCTATTTTGCAGCTGCTGGTCATAACCTATATACTAAGACAGTGTATGTTCATTTGCAAAATTTGCAAAACCTTGAAATTAGTCATCCAGATGTGTACAGCAAGTTTATCAATGGTTTACACGTCGTTCGGCGAAGTGAAGACCAATGGGCCGGTCTCTCTACTGATCTTTTATAGAGCAAGCACTTATGAGGAGTGTTAAGGCAACATGAGGATTGACTAGGGGAAGGGGTATGACAGGTGCAGCGCCAGGTCTGGGTTCAAGCTATGCTGCCTTGTACAGAGGTAAATAATGCTATGCAAGAGTTTACAGGGGCCATATACCATACTAGTGAGCAACACAAAGAAGAAACAGTTGCGAGGCAAGCAAGGGATCTTTCTGATTCTAAGAAACTCCTAGCGTTTTTAGTAGATCAAAATCCATTTAGCATTGGGGAGGCGTTATGTAACATAACAACGGGCGTGGTTGCTGGTGATGCAGTGAATGTAGACAAAGCAGAAGAAGTAGGAAATGCAGTTATTGAGCAGTTGAAAGGACAAAATATTTGGAACTATTCAATAAAACGAAGTGGTAAAGCTGTTACAATGGGAGTGAAAAAGTGTTGGTAAATAAGGAAGCAATCCAAATTGACCCCCAGTTACTGTTCCAAAGACTCATGATAATTTCAGAAAAACAGAACACTGAAACGAAAGAAATCTTTAAGTATGAGCTGTGCAGTTACCCAGCTTCATTGTTTGATAAAACACTTTTCCCTAGAGAAGCTAAGAAACACATATTGGCTGACGCTATCTGGAAGCAAGTAAAGGAGTGTCAAGGTACAACACTCACTGATTCTCTGTATGTATTAGATGGAGGTGCGTTACTTCATCGAATAAAGTGGTTGCTTGGCATTCAGTTCAAAGATATTTGTAGTGCATATGCTAAGTACGTTCTGGCCAAGTACGGCAAAGCAACAGTTGTGTTTGACGGCTATGAAGATGGACCGTCAATAAAAGATACAACTCACATCAGAAGAACTAAAGGAAAGAAATCACAAACTGTTTTGCGCACGACAAACATGACACTGACAATGAAGAAAGATGAGTTTTGGCAAACCAAACAAACAACGGTTCTTGAAGATGCTCAGTGACAGCCTTCAAGAAGTCGGCTGCAAAACAATCCATGCTATTGGGGATGCAGATCTTCTAATTGTTCATACTGCAATTCATGCTGCTGAATATAAAGATGTTGTAGTTGCAGATGATACTGACGTTCTCGTACTTCTTTGTTTTCATTATAATTCGAATGGTAAGCAAATCGTTTTTAAGCCAGAACCTAAAATGGGATCAACCAAGAACCGAAGTGGAACATTCAGGCTACTAAGAAGAAATTAGGACAAGACGTATGTTCTGGCTTGCTTTTCGTTCATTCTCTTTCGGGATGCGATGCTATATCACAACTGTTTGGTATCGGAAAAGGCCAAGGATTAACAATGATGATGAACAATCCTTCATTTAATAATTATTCTGAGGTATTCAACAACCCATACTCTACTAAACAAGACATCATTTCTGCCGGAGAACAAGCTTTAGTTTGTTTGTATGGAGGCAAGTCTTCGGACACACTCGATCATTTACGATATAGACGTTTTAGTGCAAAGGCGACTAACAAGAAAGCGACACAAGCTGTGCAACCTCAGTCACTTCCACCAACCTCAGCTGCTGCGAAATATCACAGCTTTAGAGTTTTCTACCAAATTCAGGTTTGGAATGACAACGCAACACTGTCACCCCTAGAGTGGGGTTGGAAATTACATGGTGGTCAACTTATTCCACTAATGACAGACCTCAAACCACTCCTACTGATATATAACAAGTTATCAGATGTAACTGCAAGACAGATTGCACTACTTCCCGTTGCTCTTGTCACTTGCATGGACTACAATGTTCATCTACGTGTGGAGAGTGCCATGGTATTTTGTGCAAGAACACTACTGTAGATAGAATTTTCGAGGAAGAAGTATAAATTGGTTCTACTAAGTATTACCATTTGTGTGAGATATGTATATATTCTTGTTAATAAAATCTGATGTGTTTATTAAAACCTCTTTCTTTGTAAACACTATCTTAGTTTTACCAGAACTAGTTAAAAAAGAGTTCTTAAAGAAAATGTTTGTTCAATTTTACCAGGTTCAGAGGTAAAACTGACGCTTGGTACTTCGATAGCAAATTGTTTACCGTATTTCGTATATTTATATATATAGTCTAAATTAATTGAGTTATGTGTTAAAAAATTTTGGTTCTATACGTATATTTGTTTATGACATTATAGAATTAGTGTATAACTAAAAGATAAAAACTAAACATATTTGAATAACAAAAGAAACTAAAAGCTAAACTAGTTGTACCTAAATAACCTGTTAATAATAAACTTGCAAAGCATTATTTTACCTAAATAATTGCCAACCAATAATATCATAGCAGACCGGCACACATTACAGTGCCAGCAGCGGCCGTCAGCGGCGCCGGCCGACGGCACGACTTCTGCCCCGCGTTCAAACGTCAGCTGCACCTCACTAACTATCGCCCCTGTATCTCA
The DNA here is from genome assembly GCA_963675035.1 of Allygus modestus. Classification (NCBI taxonomy): domain Eukaryota; kingdom Metazoa; phylum Arthropoda; class Insecta; order Hemiptera; family Cicadellidae; genus Allygus; species Allygus modestus. Next base: position 125,640,193 of record OY776113.1, read on the forward strand.
CCTACCAGACGTAATAAAAATACATATGTTAGTAATTTCTGTTCAATATTTAATGTAGATTCTTTTAAGCACCACGCCAAGTGTGTAGGGTAATATACGAGGTTGTATTCTAAAGAAAATCCCAAGCTATTACTATAGAATTTAGAAATTTTGCAATTTTTACGTTTTAGCCTATTAAACCCAATTATAAACCAACTAATTAATATTAAAGTGATTATTTACTTAAAGTAAATTTATTGCTAAAACGAAAAAAGGAAAAACGAACGCTCTGTGACAATTAAGAGTCGTTGTATTACTATTTTAAAAAAGCCTACCTAAATCCAACATGGCGGAGGTTTTTTTACAAAATGGCGGCTTTCCGCCAGTCCGATTTTTGCCGATTTTCAATACGACAATCAGGATACCTTTTCCGACATAATGCCGTAACTTTCATTTCTATTACCAGTAGTTTGAGGTTTTTCAATAAATTGACTGGCCTATTATGAAAAACAAGGCCATACATATATTAAGCCACAAATTTATGCGTTATCCGACCTTCAATTTTCTTGATAAAATCAGATGGTCTACCTTATCAAATGCTTTAGCCAGGCCAAGGGAACACAGTGTCCATATAAAAGACCGAGTCGAACCCTGAAGTCACATAACTTATTAAATTGAATAAATTTGTATTTACAGATTACCCAAGAATAAAAGCATGTTATAGCTATTGGTGAAATATATATTTTTCAAAATGATTGAACAAATAGCTATGAATTATCATCTAAAATATTTTAGATGGTATTGATATCATAGCGACTGGCCTTTAGATACTGATTTGTGACTCCCTTGCACTCTTAAAAGAACTACTGTGTAGGGAGATAACTTGGGGCTAGCTACTAAACGAGGGTGTAAGGGGAAAGTTACCCCCGCCACAATCCTTCCTTACCTATCCCATTGGACAAATTTATTTGAAATGTTTTGTATTGCAAGATTTTATAACAGGTGAGTGTTGAACATTATTACATTTCATTGATAGTTTCTTAGTTGGCTGTGTGGCTGTGTTAAACAGTGTGGACAGTGGAGGCAGTGTTGGGGAAGCTACTTTTACTTTCTCCCTCTATACATAGTATATGGAGAAAGTATTGTTTTCGTCAAAATTTTCGAATTTGAGTTGTTGGTGGAAATATTCGTTTTGGTGCTCCCTGAACCCAAAAAAGTGGTTTTTACGTGATGTCTGTCTGTGTGTGTGTGTGTGTGTGTGTGTGTATGTCTGTGTGGATGTGTACAGAGCTAGAGCCCTAACCAATGGGCCGATTTTGATGAAATTTGGTATGCAGGTACTAATTTATGATATCTCCAGGCGTTTTTTCATTTTTTCGAATTTTTGATTTTTAAGGGTAATTATCCCCCAAAAACCGCCAAAAACATGAAAAATCAAAATTTCTCAAAAACGGCTCTAACGATTTTGATTAATCTTTAGTTGTTTGTAGAACTTTAGTTTTACAACAAAATGACACCACCCGCATTCCTGTAAAAATTCGGGTTCAGAAATTACAGGACTTAAAACATCCAAAATTCTGTTTTTTTGATTTTTCATAAAAAGACATAAATATAAAAAATTACTATTCACCATTAAAAAGAGCTCAAAAAACTAAATAATTTAGTATTTTGAATTACTATTCTACGATTGCTGGTTTCGGAGAAAATTGAAATTTTCATTTAGCGGTAAACACATTACGTTGTCCAATGTTATTCTTATGGGGAATACAAAAATTACTATTTCTCTCTTATTTACTGATCAATTTCATTCAAACTTGATATACTTGTCAATTTAGCATTGACCAACAGAGTTAATTCGTAATATGTTGCCCCTTAATAACCCTGGGGGGGGGGGAATAGGGGGCATTTGCCCTCTTAAAACCACGAGTGTAGCAATGGATTCTGTAGTGCCTCCAAAGCAGGGATTTGGGTGGATGTTTTTTAAAACAACTTGTTTACAAAATTTTCTGTACATTCGACCGTGCTTTGTATTCTATATTTAGTAAATAAAAAGTAATTTATTCATTAAAGTTGGGCTAAAAGGGAGAAAGTATGTGTCAGTTTCCTGATACCGTTTATTTTTAAGTAGCTAGCTACAGCTCGAACTACTTTTATAAAAAAGTAGCTTCGCTACAGCTAAAGCTACATTTTTTTTTAAAGTAGCTAGCTACTTAACCAGTCAAAAGTAGCTATAGCTACAATTTTAGCTACTTTCAGTCTGGTCCTTACTTTCTTTAATAATGTAAACAAATTTGACTGCCCCACACACTCATATCTAATAGTGTTTTAGTTATTAATTTTCACAAATACCTACATAAGTTACTTATTTTGTTGCTAGTATTTTAGTCCTAGTTTTCTATATGTAATCAAATGTATTTTTAAATCTATGGTTGTTGTAAACAGATTAGTAACATGACAAAATAACGTCTTAAAATTAATTCAAATACATAGGCCTACATAAAAAAAACAGCTGAGGAACCAAACAATTTTCAAGCATAATGCGTATTCAATAATTCATGACAAATAACGTAGGCATATTTCAGTTACGTCAGACTGGTTTCACAATTTAAAAATACTAGGCCCATAGGCATACTTTGTATAACTTTGTGGAATTGAAAAAAGTTCGTCTTTGCAATAATTTATTTGTAAAATAACTCCATAGCATTGATAGACTTGGCCTACAAACAAATTTTAAAAGAACTGACCTTAAAATGTAGCTTCATATTAAGTTTTGAATTTCTAGAAACAGCTAGGCCACAATTCCACCATTACTTACATGTTACTACAAAATTACTTTTCTTTACAAGTTTGGAAAAATGTTCTTGACCGGTCATGGTAGGGCTTTTTGTATGTCCACCGCCCTATAGAAGTGTACCAGCTTCTTTATCATTAGTATTAATGTCATCGTCAATTTTTATTTTGGTGCCATGATATAAAGTAGTTAGCAAAATAAAGATATAATACTGTACAAAGTATCCTGTGGTATGATGTACGTACATTAAATGTAACCATAGATTAAACATACTCCTTAGATGTAACCTACATCTACATGTTATTTTATTGCAAGTTTTTACTTTGCAAAACATCAGAGTCAGAGATTGAGGTTATGTTATGATTAATTAATTGAAGTCAAGTATGTAAATGTAATTGCATAAAAAATGTAATAGTAGCGTAAAAAGACGCTAAATAATCCGCTACATCTACTCTAAAAATGTAGCGCTAGAGCTAAAGCTACTTTTTTCAAAAGTAGCGGAGCTACAGCTGACACAATTAAAAAAGTAGCGCCGCTACTTGTAGCACGCTACTCCCCAACACTGAGTGAAGGGGGTAGCATTCCCCTCAATCCTTTGTTTACTAGCTGGCCATCAAGTCATCTCCATATCAGTGGATTTACAACAACCAGGGAAATTTTGTGAAGTCAAACTTAAATTATATAAAGGTTAAAAGTTTGATGAAAATGTTAGAATGCCCTTTAAATAAATATTGGAAAGTGCTTTGACCTAGTAGTTAGTTTTGATTTCAACTTTCTAATTGGATCCCGTATATGTCACACTCAGATACCCGGTCCAGGGTGAGGCATGACACCACCACCAGTACAGGCCCCGCCATCACCGCAGCTGCTGTAGGCTGGATTACAAATTTTTTGTAAACTGAGTTAAATAAAGTATTCTCCAAATGCACCAGCAAATGATAAAAACCATTATCTAAGCTACCTCATTACTAATAGTTTACTGTTATTGGATTTTTTATTTTTAACAAACTGCCAAAATGTACCGTTATCAAATGTGTATTATTTTCAGTTGGCCTATTTGCAAAATAACGGATTTTAAATATTTAAACCTGTCATAGTAAGTTACTAAGCATTATCAAATGCATGCTTGTTAATGTTAGTAGTTAGTAGTGTACTTAGCATTGTCAAATTTTTATATCTTTTCAAAATTGTTCTTTTGAGATTTAAAATTATTAACAATGTCAAAATGGATATTTTTGTTTGATTTTCTGTTAAAAAAGCTACAACTTAATTTATTTTAGTACTGTAAAAGCATAAATAAATTTGAGACCAGTTGATTTGAGCTAATTGCTGATAAACCTGAAGGGAATCAGCTTGACGATAACAGTACTAATAAGGCTAGATCAGTTAGATAGTGGCACCGTGATAACGATCCTTACCACTAGCGCCAACATATTGATCATTAGGAAAGGTATGCGTGCATAATTGCACGTTTGTATATTCTGTATACAATAAGTAATACATAACAATACCTGACATATTTCAAAGAATAACCAATCTTTTTCAGGAAAAAATTAACTTCAATGACTGCTGGAGGACTGCAAATAATTATTTTACTCATTAACTTATACATATTCACTTGCATTTGTGCAAAGAAGCCTAACATTGTTGTTATTTTGACCGATGATCAGGATCTGCTACTGGAAGGACTGGTAAGTATTTTTAACCAAATGACTTTGTTAAAGAGTTAAAAAGAATACAAAAGTAAGTATATACAATTGACCTGATTAGGGAGTCTTTCAGAAAAAATTATGTAGAAACTTACGATAACAAGTCATTCAAGTCATTATAGAACTTACTATATCAACTAAAAATCAAGCAAATGGCCACCTAACAAGTGATAGTATATGGTATCTACACTTAACAATCATGAAGATTAAAGAATCCACAAATCTAACTGAAGATGAGATGGCTCAACCTAGGGCAACAAACACTTCGAAAACAAGATTTCAAATAATGAACCATTTTTCATAGTTACAATTCATAACAAAACATTTTATTTCTGTTTCTGACAGATCCCAAAACATTTATATATAACTCGCAAAATTAAAAATAGAAACTAACAAAAGAAAAAATCATGACGTTTTAACTAATAACAACTAAGGGTGATATCATAACTGCCACATCAGAAAATCAGGACTAATAATTAAGATAATTAAGAACCCTCTTACAGTAAATATCACCTATCACATGCTTCAGAAGATGAAAACCCACTCATCTACCTGTGCCTCAAAACGTCTGTAAAATCTCAAAATAGACATCATCAATTCAAACCACAAAACAGCTTCCATCCATGCAGTACAGAAGCATGGAGAAAATTAAACCATTGAAGTTCACTTTTACAATACAGTAGACTGTCAGAAATCCGGATTGCACTTATCCGGACTGCCGGTTATCCCGATCGATGAATTTTAATTTTTTTGTTGCAAATCAAAACGAAAAACCGAACTTCACCGTTTTGCACCTTCAGTTTTCAAACGATTATCTCGCATTATACAAATGTCATGTAGTTTGCATTGTCAGGTGCACTGTGTTTCTGTGCCATTATCGGTGTTTGTTAATGTTTACGTATCAGGTGCGCTGCCGTTCAGGTCTTCTCCTGTCGATGACTCTGACGATATAAATAGGTAGACCGGTGATATTTTTTATTACAGTACATAATTTATTTATTATTTACAATGTTATATTAAATCTTTACAAATGTAAATACATTTCAATGTTTTCTGTTTAACTATAGTTTTATCACGTTTTCAAGTAATTAATTGCTACCTTTTTTGAGTTCTGACCATGCTCTCGGTCCCGATGGTGATAGATTAACGAGGTGTTACAGAGTGTTTATAACTTTCTTCTGGACACTCACTCTTGTATTAGCACATTAACATAAACGCATATTGTCATAATTGTTCACTATATAGGCGGAATTGATTATTCATGCCCACCTCTGAGAAATCCGGATTTTTCTAAATCTGGACCGGCCGTCCGCCACAATAGTCCGGATTTCTGAGAGTCTACTGTAATCTAAATGTACATACAGACTATTACGAACCCACATCAGATAGAGAAAAATAATTAACAGACTCTTTGTTTGGAAAGAGATACTAAAATGACAAGTCAGCACAAAACTGCAACATTTCAGTGCTTGTTATTTTGCACAAAAACCACCAGAGGTTTTAAACAAAATCAACTGAATTCAGCTTTTTTAGTTGAGGAAGTCCTTCCCATTTTCATGTGAACAAAGAGATTTCTATAGTAAATAGCAATTTAAATATTCTAGATTAAAATTGATGTGGGTTTTTTGAGTATGTAACCGATATATGTATTAATATTAGAATAAAATAATGTATTAGCATTTTCCAGATATAATTTATTTATATTTATTTGTACGATACGACATCTCTCCTGGTGAAAAAAAACTTTGATTACTTATTTTAATTTTATTACCCTAACCTCTCTGCTTTTCATTTAGAAAGCAACTGTGAAGTGGAAACTATGGTATAGAGTAATTTTTAAAATGTATAGATAACATTAATGAGATAAAGTGGCTTGAACAAGTGGCTTTATCTCCTGCTTTAGCTACCGTCTATCAAGTAACCTACAACCACACTCTCAAGCATTCTTTTATGTAAAAAATATGAAATTCTAACATATTTTGAGCTTCATTTGTGGCTTGATTTTTAAATAATACACATTTAAAAATGTTTGTTTTAGTCTTGAAGACACTGTTGTCATTAGCACTGACAGAAAAAGTGGTGTAATGGAAAAAATAACTGGATCCCTATAAAACTAGTAATTATGCTGGAGGGTGAATTTGAGTAATGCTACAACTGTTGATGACAACATTCTGCTTATTAAATATCCAATCAAAATGTAGATTTTGTTGACAAAATATAGGGCAGAGGAGTTTACAAATTGTTATAGCCTAATTGAGAATATCTTAACCACCTGGTATTTTAACTGTCGGGTTGATAAAACAAAACAGCACAATATAATCTTTTTCTTATTTAAACTTTACATTGTTGTAAAAATAATTTGAATAATGTTTGTCCTATATTCAGTTTCCCGCTTAATCGATATCTTGAAATGTAAATAGACTCGCAGTTGTTCATTGCGTATACATTAAACACATTGTACTGTTTAAAACCCCTCTCTGCATTACTATTTTAAAATCTCCTCTGTATGTTTTACTTTGTGGTTAATTACCAACATCTTTAAGTTGTTTAGACATTTTAAATGTTTGTAAACACTATATGGTGTAATATAATCCACCCGTATTTTTTCTAGACTCCAGTTAAAGAAGTCCAACAGTTAATAGCAAACCGAGGAGCTACTTTTACAAATGCTGTAAGTTTTTAAATGTGGAATGCACACAACAAAGTAGCTTGTATGTCGTACTAATTGCAAGGTGAATCCCAGGGAAATATTAAATATTTTAATAAATGATTTAATTAGTAACATTTGTCTTACAAATTACTAAAAACTCATTATGAATTACGAGATAACTTCTAATTGGGTTCACTGAGCAAGGGAAAAGTTGCTTATCGAACAAGAAATATAAAGATTAAGGGATTTTTGTCCCGAATTTGTACCCAGCAGTTCAGCTGTTTACATGATATATAGTTTGAGTGCTTAGAACATAATGTGTATTTTACTTAAGGAAACTTCTTTGAAAATAAACAGCCTTTTGTATTAAACATGTTAGCAATTCAGATGTCATGGTTAATATAGACGTATTTTCAAGACGATATTATTTTATCTCTCAGAAAGTACTCTGTCAATGTAAGTGATTAGTAATATAAAAACGCCACAGATATTTAATATTAAAAGTGTTGAGACTAAACTTACCTCCCCACCAACTGTGATGAAGAAATAAAGAGGGTATTTATAGTTGTGATGGTGAGTTGTTAATGTGGTCAAGGCGATGGAGTTCGGAACCTTGGAGGCGGTCCGTCCTCTCATGGGTTAATTAAATCCTAATCCTGTCAAGAAAATGTTATCAGTGTCATCTGACTTGTTTTGAAACGGCTCACTCTTTTCTTTGATTGATATGTTCCAAGATAGGCTTGAAAACCCATTTGGACAAGCAAATTATGTATAGAGAAAAAAGGCCACCAATCTCTATAGCCTAATATAAAAATATTGGTTATTCAAAGTCAATGTTATCCAAAGTGGTTCTTAATTAATTTATTTTTAAGTGTAACTTTTGAATACTTAAGTTTTTATCTGTTTTTTTTAATAATTTAAATAAATATATAATTTTCCGATCAAAATGAATATGGTGATGGCTAGGTTTACTTCTACAGTAGAATTTATTTCAAAAAAAGGCCTGCAAATTCGCCAAATCTGCTTGGCCATTTCCCACTTTCACCATTGGCCACTGCTAGGGTTAAGCGCCTTCAGTTTTGAAGCGATTAGCCTGCATTACACAAACGTTATGTAGTTTGCATTGTCGGCCACTGTGTTTCAGTAAAATTGATGTCGTTTAAGATTGACGAGGCAGTAGAAGTTGTCACACAGTCAGAAGTTGTATGACCCATTTGCTCTGGTAAATCTGGATTTTTTTAAATCCAAACCAGCTGTCTGCCACATTAGTCTGGATTTTTGAGAGTCTACTGTACAAATTTGTATCAACAATATGTATAAACATCGGGATTATAGTATGCTTAATCGTTCAGTAGGCCTATCACATATGCAAGAAACTAACCCATATGTAGGATACAAATAGGAATTTCACTCATGTAAAGGCCTAATCAGTTGGTGTTGGCAGTTTGTTAGCACACCGATCTGCTGCCCGAGCAGGTCTACTATATTGTCGGGACTGTACCAACACAACCATGGAGTGGTGAACAACTCGCTGATCGGGGGCTGCAGCGGTCCGTCATGGCAGCAGGGGGTGGAGCCTCTCACCTTCGGGGCTGCGCTTCACAACAACGGCTACACCACCTTCTACGCTGGCAAATACTTAAATGCTGTGAGTTCATATGAAGCATGTAAACATGTTTATTTAAGCCTTCAATGTGGACGTTTATTTCATAGATTGGTTGACTCTGTGTTGTTTTATAGATTTTTAAAAGATATTGAACGCCTGAACAAGTAAAATTTAATAAAAACTTTCTTTTGGTAGACACACACACAGTTAGTATAGGTAAAAAGTAGCAAAACACTTGATAAGATGTGCAACTCTCAAAGAATCCACCTATCCAGGTTGCGTTGGCGTCTTAAAGAGATATTAAGATATGTTAAGATATTAAGCTTGGACCCGAGCCATCCAGCGATTGCTTAAGGTCTGCTCTCCCCTTCAACTCTGCCACAGACAGGTGAACTCTTCATGAGTTGCATATAAAAATCACCGACTGAGGTGGGATTCAAACCCTTGATCCAAGCACTACCCCCTGGCTGGGGAGATAGCACTTTACACTGCTAAGCCAACCTGATCGGCTAGCAGCTGCATCGGTTTGGATGGTATTAAAGCCTTCATGCAGGTTGAGAGTTCCGTTTGCGTCTACCAGCTATACCACATGTAAGTGACCAAGACTGCAGACAATGCTCATATTAGTTCACTTGCTTATACAGTAAGTAACCCTTCAATTAATTTAACCCTGACATATTTTAACACTGTATCACATATGGCAAACCACGTTTTAGGGTTAATTATAGTAGCGCTTTACAAACTTGACTCTCGAACTCAACATTTTGAGAAACTTAATGCCTATTTTTGTGTACAATATCACTACATTTATTTTTTACCTGTATATTAACTTTATTAAAACCATGATTTGATGAATGATATAAATAACTTGCACTGCCTTAAACTAATTACTGTCTAAAAAAACTTCCGGAAACTCCGCATTCCACAAACTCAACAATCTCAAAGTCCACATTATGTCAATTTTGTGAGACACTGACACTACTATACCTTGTAGTAGTTTATCTTATATGGGGTCTTCTTAATTTGAATATTTGTTTGCTAGATATGTTCGGATTAAAAAGGGAAAACAAAAAATGCCAAGTATTTGCTAAAAATAATGTTATCTCAATTTAAAAATTACATTAGAGTTAGTATAATTGAACAGTAGATGGTAAAAAATATGGAATACAGTTATATACTCATGTAATATACAACGTTTGTATGTATTGTATTGGCTGGGCCTGGTGGGCAACTCAAATTAATACAACTACACATTGTCAGTTATGGCACAGTTATCTATGTTAGAGTACGGTTACAAGGCAGCTGGTGGCACCCAACATGTTCCACAGGGCTGGGATTGGTTGCTGGGCCTGGTGGGCAACTCACGTTACTACAACTACACATTGTCAGTTATGGCACTGTTATCTATGTTACAGTACGGTTACAAGGCAGCTGGTGGCACCCAACATGTTCCACAGGGCTGGGATTGGTGGCTGGGCCTGGTGGGCAACTCACATTACTACAACTACACATTGTCAGTTATGTCACAGTTGTCTATGTTACAGTAAGGTTACAAGGCAGCTGGTGGCACCCAACATGTTCCACAGGGCTGGGATTGGTGGCTGGGCCTGGTGGGCAACTCACATTACTACAACTACACATTGTCAGTTATGTCACAGTTGTCTATGTTACAGTACGGTTACAAGGCAGCTGGTGGCACCCAACATGTTCCACAGGGCTGGGATTGGTGGCTGGGCCTGGTGGGCAACTCACATTACTACACCTACACATTGTCAGTTATGGCACAGTTATCTGTGTTACAGTACGGTTACAAGGCAGCTGGTGGCACCCAACATGTTCCACAGGGCTGGAATTGGTGGCTGGGCCTGGTGGGCAACTCACATTACTACAACTACACATTGTCAGTTATGACACAGTTATCTATGTTACACTACGGTTATAAGGCAGCTGGTGGCACCCAACATGTTCCACACGGCTGGAATTGGTGGCTGGGCCTGGTGTGCAACTCACATTACTACAACTACACATTGTCAGTTATGGCACAGTTATCTATGTTACAGTACGGTTACAAAGCAGCTGGTGGCACCCAACATGTTCCACAGGGCTGAGATTGGTGGCTGGGCCTGGTGGGCAACTCACATTACTACAACTACACATTGTCAGTTATGTCACAGTTGTCTATGTTACAGTATGTTTACAAGGCAGCTGGTGGCACCCAACATGTTCCACAGGGCTGGGATTGGTGGCTGGGCCTGGTGGGCAACTCACATTACTACACCTACACATTGTCAGTTATGGCACAGTTATATGTGTTACAGTACGGTTACAAGGCAGCTGGTGGCACCCAACACGTTCCACAGGGCTGGGATTGGTGGCTGGGCCTGGTGGGCAACTCACATTACTACAACTACACATTGTCAGTTATGTCACAGTTGTCTATGTTACAGTACGGTTACAAGGCAGCTGGTGGCACCCAACATGTTCCACAGGGCTGGGATTGGTGGCTGGGCCTGGTGGGCAACTCACATTACTACACCTACACATTGTCAGTTATGGCACAGTTATCTGTGTTACAGTACGGTTACAAGGCAGCTGGTGGCACCCAACACGTTCCACAGGGCTGGGATTGGTGGCTGGGCCTGGTGGGCAACTCACATTACTACAACTACACATTGTCAGTTATGGCACAGTTATCTATGTTACAGTACGGTTACAAGGCAGCTGGTGGCACCCAACATGTTCCACAGGGCTGGGATTGGTGGCTGGGCCTGGTGGGCAACTCACGTTACTACAATTACACATTCTCAGTTATGGCACAGTTATCTATGTTACAGTACGGTTACAAGGCAGCTGGTGGCACCCAACATGTTCCACAGGGCTGGGATTGGTGGCTGGGCCTGGTGGGCAACTCACGTTACTACAATTACACATTCTCAGTTATGGCACAGTTATCTATGTTACAGTACGGTTACAAGGCAGCTGGTGGCACCCAACATGTTCCACAGGGCTGGGATTGGTGGCTGGGCCTGGTGGGCAACTCACATTACTACAACTACATATTGCCAGTTATGGCACAGTTATCTATGTTACAGTACGGTTATAAGGCAGCTGGTGATATCCAAAATGTTCCACAGGGCTGGGATTGGTGGCTGGGCCTGGTGGGCAACTCACATTACTACAACTACACATTGTCAGTTATGTCACAGTCGTCTATGTTACAGTACGGTTACAAGGCAGCTGGTGATATCCAAAATGTTCCACAGGGCTGGGATTGGTGGCTGGGCCTGGTGGGCAACTCACATTACTACAACTACATATTGCCAGTTATGGCACAGTTATCTATGTTACAGTACGGTTATAAGGCAGCTGGTGATATCCAAAATGTTCCACAGGGCTGGGATTGGTGGCTGGGCCTGGTGGGCAACTCACATTACTACAACTACATATTGCCAGTTATGGCACAGTTATCTATGTTACAGTACGGTTATAAGGCAGCTGGTGATATCCAAAATGTTCCACAGGGCTGGGATTGGTGGGCAACTCACATTACTACACCTACACATTGTCAGTTATGGCACAGTTATCTATGTTACAGTACGGTTACAAGGCAGCTGGTGGCACCCAACATGTTCCACAGGGCCGAGATTGGTGGATGGGCCTGGTGGGCAACTCACGTTACTACAACTACACGTTGTCAGTTATGGCACAGTTATCTATGTTAGAGTACGGTTACAAGGCAGCTGGTAGCACCCAACATGTTCCACAGGGCTGGAATTGGTGGCTGGGCCTGGTGGGCAACTCTCATTACTACAACTACACATTGTCAGTTATGGCACAGTTATCTATGTTAGAGTACGGTTACAAGGCAGCTGGTAGCACCCAACATGTTCCACAGGGCTGGGATTGGTGGCTGGGCCTGGTGGGCAACTCACATTACTACAACTACACATTGTCAGTTATGACACAGTTATCTATGTTACAGTACGGTTACAAGGCAGCTGGTGGCACCCAACATGTTCCACAGGGCTGGAATTGGTGGCTGGGCCTGGTGGGCAACTCACATTACTACAACTACACATTGTCAGTTATGACACAGTTATCTATGTTACAGTACGGTTATAAGGCAGCTGGTGGCACCCAACATGTTCCACAGGGCTGGAATTGGTGGCTGGGCCTGGTGGGCAACTCACATTACTACAACTACACATTGTCAGTTATGGCACAGTTATCTATGTTACAGTACGGTTACAAAGCAACTGGTGGCACCCAACATGTTCCACAGGGCTGAGATTGGTGGCTGGGCCTGGTGGGCAACTCACATTACTACAACTACACATTGTCAGTTATGGCACAGTTATCTATGTTACAGTACGGTTACAAGGCAGCTGGTGGCACCCAACATGTTCCACAGGGCTGGGATTGGTGGCTGGGCCTGGTGGGCAACTCACATTACTACAACTACACATTGTCAGTTATGACACAGTTATCTATGTTACAGTACGGTTACAAGGCAGCTGGTGGCACCCAACATGTTCCACAGGGCTGGGATTGGTTGCTGGGCCTGGTGGGCAACTCACATTACTACAACTACACATTGTCAGTTATGGCACAGTTATCTATGTTATAATACAGTTACAAGGCAGCTGGTGGCACCCAACATGTTCCACAGGGCTGGGATTGGTGGCTGGGCCTGGTGGGCACTCACATTACTACAACTACACATTGTCAGTTATGTCACAGTTGTCTATGTTACAGTACGTTTACAAGGCAGCTGGTGTCACCCAACATGTTCCACAGGGCTGGGATTGGTGGCTGGGCCTGGTGGGCAACTCACATTACTACACCTACACATTGTCAGTTATGGCACGGTTATATGTGTTACAGTACGGTTACAAGGCAGCTGGTGGCACCCAACACGTTCCACAGGGCTGGGATTGGTGGCTGGGCCTGGTGGGCAACTCACATTACTACAACTACACATTGTCAGTTATGTCACAGTTGTCTATGTTACAGTACGGTTACAAGGCAGCTGGTGGCACCCAACATGTTCCACAGGGCTGGGATTGGTGGCTGGGCCTGGTGGGCAACTCACATTACTACACCTACACATTGTCAGTTATGGCACAGTTATCTGTGTTACAGTACGGTTACAAGGCAGCTGGTGGCACCCAACACGTTCCACAGGGCTGGGATTGGTGGCTGGGCCTGGTGGGCAACTTACGTTACTACAATTACACATTCTCAGTTATGGCACAGTTATCTATGTTACAGTACGGTTACAAGGCAGCTGGTGGCACCCAACATGTTCCACAGGGCTGGGATTGGTGGCTGGGCCTGGTGGGCAACGAACATTACTACAACTAGACATTGTCAGTTATGGCATAGTTTTCTATGTTACAGTACGGTTACAAGGCAGCTGGTGGCACCCAACATGTTCCACAGGGCTGGGATTGGTGGCTGGGCCTGGTGGGCAACTCATATTACTACAACTACACATTGCCAGTTATGGCACAGTTATCTATGTTACAGTACGGTTACAAGGCAGCTGGTGGCACCCAACATGTTCCACAGGGCTGAGATTGGTGGATGGGCCTGGTGGGCAACTCACGTTACTACAACTACACGTTGTCAGTTATGGCACAGTTATCTATGTTAGAGTACGGTTACAAGGCAGCTGGTAGCACCCAACATGTTCCACAGGGATGGAATTGGTGGCTGGGCCTGGTGGGCAACTCACATTACTACAACTACACATTGTCAGTTATGGCACAGTTATCTATGTTACAGTACGGTTACAAGGCAGCTGGTGGCACCCAACATGTTCCACAGGGCTGGAATTGGTGGCTGGGCCTGGTGGGCAACTCACATTACTACAACTACACATTGTCAGTTATGGCACAGTTATCTGTGTTACAGTACGGTTACAAGGCAGCTGGTGGCACCCAACATGTTCCATAGGGCTGGGATTGGTGGCTGGGCCTGGTGGGCAACTCACATTACTACAACTGCACATTGTCAGTTATGGCACAGTTATCTATGTTACAGTACGGTTACAAGGCAGCTGGTGGCACCCAACATGTTCCACAGGGCTGGGATTGGTTGCTGGGCCTGGTGGGCAACTCACATTACTACAACTACACATTGTCAGTTATGGCACAGTTATCTATGTTACAGTACGGTTACAAGGCAGCTGGTGTCACTCAACATGTTCCACAGGGCTGGGATTGGTGGCTGGGCCTGGTGGGCAACTCACATTACTACACCTACACATTGTCAGTTATGGCACAGTTATCTATGTTACAGTACGGTTACAAGGCAGCTGGTGGCACCCAACATGTTCCACAGGGCTGGGATTGGTTGCTGGGCCTGGTGGGCAACTCACATTACTACAACTACACATTGTCAGTTATGGCACAGTTATCTATGTTACAGTACGGTTACAAGGCAGCTGGTGTCACTCAACATGTTCCACAGGGCTGGGATTGGTGGCTGGGCCTGGTGGGCAACTCACGTTACTACTACACATTGTCAGTTATGGCACTGTTATCTATGTTACAGTACGGTTACAAGGCAGCTGGTGGCACCCAACATGTTCCACAGGGCTGGGATTGGTGGCTGGGCCTGGTGGGCAACTCACGTTACTACAACTACACACTGTCAGTTAATGGCACCGCCCACCATTTTTCTGATCAATATCTTACTAATGTCATTGTGAGTGTGCGTTTACTACAAATTTTTTCTGTAATTATTTGAATTTAAAACTGAGGGTTATATACTTAATGATTATTTATTAAAACTCCAAATATTGGTCATAATAAAGTTTCCTATCAAAGTTGTAAGTATTAATAATAATAGTTTTAGTTAGCCACAATTTATTGGAATTCAGTCTGATTAGTCAAAGTTAGATTGTTAGTTCCTCAGAGTTTTATTTGTTGAATTTCTGGATAGTGTCTAACCGACCAAATTGCAGTACCACTAATTTTTACAAATCCCTCTGGTGATTTTTACCTTGAGTGTTTAAAGTTGCACTGTATATTTTTATCTATGAGCAAATGGTTTTGATGTTTTGTGGTGATGTTTTCAATGGAGTTTCAATTCATTATGTTTTTGTAGGGTCAGACAGTCTAGTAAAGTCTGTATAAGTTTTTGGAGAAAGTTTATACAGTGGAAATTCGCTAATGCAAACTTGGTAAATTAAATTCCTTAAAAAATCAAAATTTTATGATTTCCCTTAGAGTACTTAGAGTACTGTGTTATTTCACTACTAAATCGAAGGAACATCTTGTTAATTTAAAATTACAGTAGCCATCCATACCTCTCTAAGTCAAAGATGTACATTATTGGTTGAAATTCCAAAAGCCCAACCTTAGGTAATGTATATTTGATCATCTATCGTTCATGTTCCAACCAAAAATTCCCATCCTCCCTTACCCCTAAATCTGCTCCTGTCCAGTATTAGTGCTAATTTTAAGGATCGTGTATGTATGGGTTGAATATAAAACGTAGTTTTTGGTTGTGCTGATGAAAGTTGATGCATAGTTGGTCTGATCTGCCAGATCTGTCTAATGCTGCTTTTAAGGTTGGGGGAGGGGTGTTGTAGGTGATAAGAAGGAAGCAAAACACTTTTTAACGATAGACAGGAATTGGTTGTTTAATACCACAAAACTGCGGAATGATCCACTTGTTTATTTACTTTTCCTATTCTACAATATGTTAACTAAAGGATGTATTTCATCATTGGCTTTGTTAATTAAAAAAACTGTTTGAAACAGTTCCAGGCTTATTTTAGTTAATTTTTTAATTATAAAGATTTATATGGCATTATTTTAACTAGGATGTTACACTATAAATACGTGATGGATATAAAATATGGCATGATTAGTGATATGCACGTTCAAACACTTAATGATGTAAGGACTCTACACTTCAATGACTCATTGGATCGTGTCGTTGAGAACCCCAACAAAATATCTGTGAAAATATCTGTAAATATCTGTGGTGATGTTTGTTGAAGATCACCTTGATCAGTTGAACCTTGGTAGGCTATTTAAAAATATTCAGACTTTTCTGTTCCCCCCTCTGATTCAGATTATTGGTGTTCCACTATATTAAGACCCACCACAATTATTAATTTAATGTTCAAGGGGAAATAAAATGTGTAATAAAAATATATAAGAAAAGAATGAAGCATGATAATTTAAGAAGACAATTATTCAAACAATTATTTAGTATATTTAGTAATATGTTCTTTAGTTGCTTGTTTTTTAATTCCCAAGGAAAAGTACAGCATTGAGTTTTTGGAGAATATGAGGGATAAGAAAGAAAAGAGTTTCTTGATGGTGCTTGCTCCCCCTGCTCCACATGCACCCTACACTCCTGAGCCCAAATATCGTGGAAAGTATGAGGGGATAAAAGTTCCCCGTACCCCAAACTTCAACACCCATAAGCTCAAGGTAATCATGGAAGTGACTATAATCTTCGAGTAGCATATTTAAAAACATCTTAACTTTAAGTACAAGTACAGTAGAACCTCTGATAGTTTAACTAATGTAATACCAGTTAATTAAGTAAGAAAACTAAATAAATATAAAGTGTGATTAATGTTATGTTGATAATTAAAAATGCAGACACTCTTCTTCATTGCCGCAAACTTTTAGTGGATTTTCCTTAAATCCTGGTTCACTCTAATAGCACGTTTTCTGTTGTCAACTTTTTGAATATTTTCTTTGTGTTATAAATATAAAGTTTAAACTAAAAATCACACTGGATATTATACATTTTGTGTATGAGGGGGTCAAATATGAAAGGTTTGACTATACTAGCAAACTTTTGAGTGATGTGAAAGTACTTCTTTATTTAAAATTAAATCAGTAACACACTATTCCTACTTTTTATTTAACTACAAGATGGTGCCAGTGGCGGATTTAAGCAATTGCCGCTTAAGGGCTATTAGGACATTTCCCCCCCCCCCACTATAATATGTGCCATTTTCGCCGCCCAGGTTTACCCACATGTTATATATCTTATTTGGTTATTTTGTGACAGTATCTAAAGAAGTTACGATTTAACTGAATGAATAAGTTAAAGAAATTTATATTATTTCTTAGTAGAAAAAAAAAAACAGTAAAATAATGAATAATTGACTTGATTCACATTAACACAGTTTAATATTCAATATAGGGTACTACTCAATACCCTACTCAATAACAATCAGCCCTAGAGACAAATGTTGGTGTTAAAAGCAGTGAAGCAGTACTACTTTTAATAACAAGGATATCCTCCAACAAAGGCCTAATAATCCCTTCTTATATTTCATCAAAACAATAATTTTTACACCAACGCATTGACTACTGAAAATTATAATAATAACCTATAAATAAGATATGATGACACTGTAGCCCTAAAATTCGTAATTCAAAGCATTAGCCTCAAAATTCTGACCATTTTAACCCTGAATTAGCCCTTTTAAATACAGTTTTTCAGTCATGTTGTAATTTATACTTTCATATAAAGAATTGTTTATACGTTTTAGACGATCAAAATATAAAATTAATTGATGTAAGCCTAATGTTCATAGAACTATACACATTTTCAAACACTTCTTCTACTTTCAGTTTCACCTCCATGATATTGGTGATCCAATGAATTAAAATATAATACCTACAGTAGTTACTCACTACTCTCTGACAAATATAACCTTCAAAAAGCGTGCCGTCATATTTGGTATTTTGTCCTGTTGTGGTGTCAAGTTGTTGGTGGGACAGTGTCATTCGATGTACAAGGCGGCTTGTTTTCAACACTATTTCCAAAGCCATATTAAAAGGTTGTTTTCATTTAACTCAAATCATAACTTTGCTTCGAGATAAACAATAGAATTACATATAAAATATATCTTAAGATTATAAGTTAAGTTTAACATCATGATTCGCCAAAAATGTGACAAGATATTAATTTAAAGACTTCAAATATCACAGTTTTCATTTAATGAAATGGGAGATTTTGACACCGTCCCACCCAAAAAATATATATAGAGGTCTCACCTGGAGTAAAAAACTGCAGCCTACATGCTGACCATCATTTTGACCCTCTTGTCAACTATGCTCCCATGGCAACAACCAATCAAATCCTATCTTCACAAATTGTGTTAGTCTTTAATTGTCTTTGGTCAGAAGATTTGTTCTAAAAAATATACTCCATAATGAACGATTATGTGTGGTAGCGTTTGATGGTAAGTATAAGACGGCTGAAATAACTTTCTTTGTTACCTTGAGTTTGAAAATGAATCGACAATATCATTGTAGTCTAAAGTTTGTTATTGACATCTCAAATTCGATTGTTGCAACATTTCTCAGCCGTGTACCTTAGTCATTATTGATATTGTGTAAAAAATCATTTTAAAGCTATGCGAATGTACAGGTAAACTTGGAAGTCCGTGAGTTGGACGTATAGTTATAGTGGCACGGTGCCTGATTTAGTTTGTGGCTTGCCGCCCTTTCTCTGTAGCGTAATCGTCTTGTCGCTAGTACGGATGAATGACAAATGCATTATGATTGTTTTGAGGAACTGCAGTGTGAGGGACTGCAAGCGTAATACTATAGTCTCTGATTACTACATTTACCTTTAAAAGGGTGGCACACCTTCATTGTCATCGATGTTCGTCAAAATGTTCCCCGTTTCAACATTTCTTTTGTAAACAACTTATTAATTTTCTGTAAATTTGCCACCCCTAAAAATTTACCGTCCTGGGCTACAGCCCCTATAGCCCCCCCTCCTAAATCCGCCACTGGATGGTGCATAACACGACTAAATAATAGTAAGTCAAGACCCTTGGATTTAAATTAAATGATAATACCACTAGTTTCCCACATGTACATCTCTTAAGCTAGATAAATCTTCCAATACATTTTTAAAATCTCATTATCTTGCAATATTCTCTGGCTTCATTAACAGGATAACATAAACTATCTCTCATATCACAAAAAAATATATTGACACTTATCCTGTACTTACATACAAGCCAGTAAATATACATAAAGGATGGTGCAAGGCGATCGATTTAAACCAGTCACACCGGTCATCATCAGGCTCAATCAGCAAATTTCCCAAGAAATTGGTTAATTATTAATAATAGCTCTATTCGTGGGTTTTATATAAGTAAAATTAAACTTAATTTAACTTAAGTAATTTATAAATTTTAAGTTCAGAATCTATTGATTAGTGATTCATTTTAGAGCAGCAATATGAGTCAACCGGAGATTTCGACAGTTTGTTTGGTGGTGTTTGGATAATTTAATAATACACTTGCTTGAGTGCTATCCTCATAATCCTGAAGAGAATCTGAAAATTTGATTAAGGTTTGATACTGGACTCAGCTGCCATTTGTTATTGGGATATAAATTAATGATGCTTTCTCAAACAGGCAGACCTTAGAGAGTGATAAGTCCAGGGTATGGATCATTCCCTTTCATTACATTAAACAATGCTCCTAGAAAAAAACAAAAACAAAAAAAAACAAGTTAAATCTATACCATTGCACCTTGCACCTATGAACATATTTTGATAAGCTTGATCAACACTATTCAAGTTTGATCGAGCCTGATCAAGTTTGATGGGTTTGATGGTTTGATCAAGGGTCCTGATCAGGCCTGATCAAGTTTGATAACCCTGATGAAAATTGATCCGGGAAAGTCACATAATCCATAACAATTTGATCAACTTTGATCAAAATCAAATACTTTTTGATTGACAAATTTTCATTTGGGCTTATTAAGAATATTATTCATGTTTGTGACAGAAGCGTCGTTGATGTTGTAGGATCGTCATTGGTTACTGAACATGGGCCCAGCACCGCTGCCTGAAGCGACAGTGGCGAGGTTAGACAGCTACCATGCCCGAAGATGGGAGACCCTCTTGTCCGTGGATGACCTAGCAGCTGCCACCATCGGGAAGCTGTCAGACATTGGCCAGCTAGACAACACCTTCATAATCTTCACCTCTGACCATGGGTATCATCTAGGTAACTGTTGAAACCCCTATTGACTCTTTGAGTTACATGGTCTCATCAAATTTGTTGCATTAAAGAATAGTTTATAATTTTATAGGGATTTTCACCATTTTAGAAACTGCCCGAGGTCTGTGTGTGACATGTGGTGAACTCTTATGGACAACAACAGAAGTAACTCATTCAGCAAAAAATTAAGCAATATCATTCTAACTAATAATTAAATTCCCTTATAAGATTCCATCTGTAATACCAAGCTTCCCTCAAAAACTGTCCAAACTTGCTCCAATCCTCCCCATTTAAATACTTAAAAAATTCTGTCTGCCCAAAAAAGTATTTCCCCAGCCATTTAAATCTAACATTCCGTTATATGGGACACTGAGCAGCAAAGTGAAAAACAGTTTCTTCTTCATGAAGGTTACAGAGTGAACACAAATAATTCCCATCTCGCCATGGCTTATAATTTAAATCAATTAGCTGGGCTCTAGCTTTAATGACCCATGAAACGAGAGTGATATCAGCGTTATCAGTGAGCATCATCCTGCCGCCACGGCCAAGGTCAAGGTACAGATAATGGTCTCGGTATCGCGCCGTCAACGCTTGTCCCTCGCTCCAGTTTCGCCATTGCTCCCTCTCCCGCTCCACCACCGTCGTCAGCTGTGCAACCACTCGCTCACCCTCCTCCTGAAAAACGTTTAAATCTATTTCTACATTGTGTTTTCTTCCTAATTTTTTCCAGACTAAACTCCAACCGATATTTTTGTGATGAGCTCCTTTAAAATAATTTTTGGTAAACGATCCGGAGGCATAGAACAAATTATTTTCTTAATATAATTTAAGTTTTGATTGAGAGTAAAAAAGTAAAGTTTTTCGGCACCAGTTTCTAAGTACAACACATAGTTCGGCGCGTTTACAGGCAATCAAAGCAATCTTTTTATAAACAACCTTTGTACGGCTTCTACTTGTAAACTCTCATAACAGCCCCATACCTGAGAACTGTAACAAAGAATCGACCTACTGTAATAATGATGTCAAAACAGGCAAACTTAGCCCTTAATGGGACAGACTTGCAGTTTATCAATTTGTTCCACACAGAATTTATCGCGAATTTAGAAACTCTCGACTTCTCTTTAAAATGTGTTTCCCAAGATAAAGAAGTTGTAAACAAAAACCCCAAGTATTTATATTCATTTACAACTTCAACGCGTGACCCCTTAAACCACCATTTATCATTTTGACCCAGTTTACCCCCTTTTCTAAAAAAACACAATTTTTGATTTACCTAAATTGACTTTTAAATTCCAAACATCACAGTATTTCTCCAAATTAGAAATCATTATTTGTAGACAAGTTGCTGTTGGCGCTAAAAAAACTACATCATCGGCGTACATCAGCATATTGATTTTCTTTCCTCCAAACTGCAACCCACCCCCTATAAACTCTGGCATTTCATTTACAAATAAATTAAATGCGAGAGGCAAGATATTGCAACCCTGTCTGAGGCTGAGATTTGTAACGAAAAAGTCCGTTACACCCTCACTACACCACACTCCCGAAGTTGTCCCCTCATATAAACTCTTGATCACCGTGAACACTTTTGAAGAAACTTCCAAGCAAGATAATTTGAAAATCAGGGCATTCCTGTCTATGATTTCGAAAGCGGCTGAAAAGTCTACAAAAAAAGTGAATACTTTTTATTTAGTAATATTAAGCCGCAGGTTAATAATTGAATGTAAATTAAATATATTGTCCACAGTAGAATAACCCTGTCGAAATCCAGCTTGAAATTCTGTAATTATTTTATGGTCACAAACCCACTGACTTAGTCTGTTATTTATTAAGCTAGAAAATAGTTTGCTTATACAATCTATAAAAGACAAACCCCTATAATTTTCCACTTGATTTACATCCCATTTTTTATGTAATGGAAACACTATAGATTTCTTAAAACTATTTGCCACTTTGCCATCGTTGAACATTTTATTGTATACATCTAGTAATCTCAAAAGAAGGGGATCAGGGGCATTCTTGAAAAATTCATACGGCACTCTATCCAACCCTGACGCTTTATTATTCTTAGCTAACGAGAGCACTCGTTTGAGTTCATGCATGGTAAAATTGGCGCCAAGAATGTTATCGGCTGTTAAGGGCTGCGCATAACTAACACTAGGCGAAGACAGTGGTGGGTTAAGCAAGCCTTTGAAGTGATTGACCCACATATCCGGCATGATACTACCCGTAACCCTGTCAGATCTTCCTTTAAAACTGTTTACTGCTTTCCAAAATAATTTAGTATCTTTTGCTTCGCTCAAGCTCAATTTGATCAATCAATTTTTATCAATTTGATATAATACGAGGCTTTCTTATTTTTTAAAATTTATTTAAACACTTTTTGACTTTCTATGTACTGCAACTTTACGACTTCTGAATTTGTTTTTCGAAATAAATTTAAAAGCCTGAATACCTTCTTACGGGCCGCCAAACACTCATAATCAAACCATGGTTCTTTATTATTTAAAACATTTTTATTCAAAGGTCTAACTTTTCCACGAGCTGAATCAGAAACCATTTTAATTATTCCGTCAACATTTGTTTGATTATCCTGAGCGATAATGAACTGTGAGACACGCGTACTAAACTTCTCCCTGTAGACGGCGTAATCTTGGGCCTCCCAATTTAATTTCGGCAACAATGGAGTCGGCGATCCTTTGCCCCGCTCCTCATGCCCAGCCGACGCGGCAGGACTGCCAACACAAAGGCTGAGCTCAATAGGTAAATGATCCGAACCCGGGCGTTCTACCACTTTAAAATCGTCAACTAGGTGTAAACAATTAACTGAAATTACAGCCAAATCAATCACAGAACAATCCCTAGTCCCAATAAATGTGTACTGTCCTTCCGAATCACTTAAAGACCTTCCGTTCAAAACAATAAAACCATTATTTTCAATGAATTATAAAATTTGTTTACCTTTATTATTTATGTCAATATCTTTGGACTTTCTCCGATCGTTTAATTAGTTTATTGTTAATCCAATTTATAGCCCCATCTATACTTTTCTGTTCCTGACCAATGCGTCCATTTAAATCTCCAATAACAACTACATTTTCAAACAAATTATTCTCAACCAATTTAACTAGCTTATTAAAATCTGTATCCCATTCTGTAAAATTTAAATAAACTGGCAGGAAAAAATACTTTGACCCCCTAAAGCTAATTTTTCTTCTAATAAAGTTACCCCATCTATTTCT
The DNA here is from genome assembly GCA_963675035.1 of Allygus modestus. Lineage (NCBI taxonomy): Eukaryota > Metazoa > Arthropoda > Insecta > Hemiptera > Cicadellidae > Allygus > Allygus modestus. The sequence goes on from OY776113.1 coordinate 125,664,180, forward strand.
ACAATTGCTAATTGATTACTAAAACGTGACGCTTTGTTTATTAAAATAACCATTCCACCTATGTTTCTGCCAAAGTTACACCTTCTAGTAGCTGGCTCAAAATATATTATAAAATTCATAAACTTAGAATTCAACCAGTTTCTATCCTTCTCCAAGATGAATGTTTCAATTAAAACTATTTCATCATAGCTATTAATAAATTCAAAAAAATTGTTTTCAGAAACCATATTTTTTAAACCACTCACATTAAACGATAACAACTTAAATAAACCTGCATTTCCTACATTACAGTCTTTTCCACTCGCTCGATGTCCTCTCGTTGGGGGATTGAAGTTGACACCTCACACCCCCGCTGGTTGCTCCGTGATCGCCGCCGTCGCTGTAGGTGTCGCTGCTGCTGTCGTCACCCCAAATCTCGCCGGCTTCGTCGTGGAACCTCTCCCTCCTGGAGCTTGGTGACTGAGTGTAGCAATGAAATCTTTTAAATTGTGGTTTTAAAGACTTCTCAGCTTGTCCGCACCGTCCTGCTGTCCTGCTCGGAGTTGACCGTCCTCCCATGTGTAGCGGCAACCATCAATGATAATATGATCGAAGATCAGTGGCATTTTTCGCCATCCCACAACCCTTTCAACTTCCGCTCTCACACTCATGAGGCATGCTCGTTTTTGCCGAATCTCTGCAGGGAAGTTCCTATGCACAACATAGCCTGTATATTTTAACCTACGCACACGGGACATTATATAGTCTATGTCTGAGTCTGTAGGGAAATGTGAGATTATTGCCTTGCCGTCCTTACCGAGTGGATGCGCTCTATTAACCCACAAACTTCCCTCTGCTCCTAGCACTTCTTTGCAGAATCTTTCCACCACTAATTTATAGTCTCTCATATTCTCATTCCACTTTAGACCTTTAAATATGAGATTGTTACGGCGAGAACGGCTTTCTAGATCGACAAGTTTACCAGCAACTGTCTTTCACTGAGCTTTCAGAGCCACAATCTCCGACCTAAGATTTTTATTTTCCTCAGTGAGCATAGCCACTTGACCTGAGAGATTTTCAAAATCCGCTTTGATCGCTAAGTTGGAAACCAAATGGAAAGTTTCTCGTCCAGCAGATTACTTAGGTCGTTTTTCAACTGTCCACGGGTGAGGCCACCCAGAGTTTCATCATCGCCGGCCATCTCGGTGAGAGGCACAGTACCTGTTGGTGAAGAGTACGACCGTTGACGTTTCACACTTCTAGGTGTCGTCGTGAAGAATTTATCAATGGTATTTTCAGTCATTAGAGTGCACAATAAATAATAAACATATACACCTCTCACAGATAGTCACTATATCCACAGTTTTAGTCACCTCATGCGGTAAAACAAAAACCGTCTGCGTTAGCTGATGTCTGTACAAACCGTCGCGTCGCGGCAGGACCTCGTTGCACGGCACAGCACCAAACTACAATTAACGATGTTTGCGACGATTACGAGGCGAATTACTTTGCGATAACAGTCTAGGACCTTCAGTAAACCAGTTTATGACGACAATTTACTGTATACACGAGTTTATAACTGCTAATAATATGATAAACAAGGAGCCGATTTGGCGGGTGAACTGATCTGAACCGCAGCAGTGCTGCCAACCAACCAATTTATGAATGTACATTTTTTTTCATAATATGATGGCTATTTCAATTCAACTAAGGTAGGGGAAAATAGAGGTGTTATGATTTGAATTTTCTTAGGTTAAATACCTGTTTTAAATTGAATTATTCACCTTTCTTAAAAAAAATTGTGTTTAATAATAGTACTGCTTTTCCTTCAAGAAGGACTGCTTTGGTATCTGACAGTGTTGAGTTTACATCTTGCCAACCGAACAGACGGTCTGTAATTGACCATTGCTCTACAACTGTTATTGTATTATCTATTTAATTTGCACGCCAATTTTGTTTTGTTTTCTAATTCTGAATGTAATGTATCACACAAGATTTGTACAATAAAGCACTTTTTTCATTTCATTTCAACAGAAGTAACTCATTTAACGTGTAGCCTAATATCAGCTGGTTTGACTCAACTGCTGGTCTGATCTGGTTGAGTCAGTGGCGGGTACAGACTATCATTTTAGAGGGGTTGTGAGTGAAAAAAATATAAACTGTCAAAATCCAATAACCTCTATGGTGAAAAATGGGTAAAATAATTGCTGGTCTGAGGGTTTTTTTTGGGGGGGGGAGGCGTAATGACCCCTATGACCTACCCCCTAGACCCTGTTTGAGTGGTCTAAGGCACCCAGCCAGGAAATGATTTAAATATGAAATTCATAGAGGGGTCACTCACCATTTATGACAAGAGTTGAAGGTGAGGGCCCACACAATATTTTTGATTGGTTTATATATAAATTTATTCAAGTCAAGATCACAGTCAGATAGATATAGATAGACAATGATTATTGGCACAGGTAGAAATGGGATGGGTGGATTCCTTGTGAGTTGCAGATCTCATTGTTTATTATGTTTACCTATCTTTCCTAGTTGTATATGTATCCACCGAAAACAAATTTTTCAGATTTATAAATGTCTAGGCATTCAAAACGTTAAAAAAATTGAGAAAACAATACAAATTCAAACATTTTATTAAGAAACCTAGGACTCAAAAGGGTTAAGGTCAGGAATTGTTCCAGAATACATCTTTCCAAAAGCAAGGGAGCACATTTTAATACTACTGACCCATCCAATTGCAAAAAGAAAATATGTTTATTATGTTCATTGGCCTTAAGAACATAAAACTACAATTATTTTGACCTTCATCAGTGTTAAGAGGAAAACTCACAATTTTCTTTAACTCCCTAACGCTCCGAGTGCATTTGTCTAGCTTGGTATCTGACAGGACAGTAGCCAGAGCGAAGGAATGGTGGTCAGAGCAAAGTTCATGAGAAGCTGGTTGGGAATGACTGGTTGGCTAGGGGGAGGGGTGCATCTATTACATTATTATTTAATATCCTAAACTTTTAGAAGGAAGAGGTTTCTACACACTAACTACTGTCTTTCCGACCAACAAACAATAAACTAGTGCATCAAAATGGTTTCTTTGTTTAAAATGCCTTGTTGGTAACAATGTGTTTGTTATTTAAGAAATTATTGCCGACATTTGCCACGTCTCTTAGAGAAAAAAATACTGTTTTTACAGATCTCTTGTTTAGCTGATGTGATTTCGTTTCAACTTTACCTGGATTGTGCCATTGACTTTTGTTATTTTCCAGGTATTTTTCTCTTGTTTTTCCCCTCAATCAGTCATGGCAAATGTCGGCAATAATTTCTTGAATATCAAAAAAGTTGTTGTCATGGAATTTTTGGAATAATGCCCAGGAAAAGCATAGTATGGCATGACCGATATGATTATTATGTCAGTGAGTATATGTTATCTTATCAATGTATTCAAGAAACTGATGAGATTGGGAAAATCTAAAGTTTACATGCACACCCCATTGTTATGTTGGGTTTACAGTTTGTTTATTTTGTATTATCCATCGCTTTACACATGACTCAGTGAGAAATCCATGTCTTTCAGGGCTCAATTGGATATTTGAGAAAATGGCTTTGATATGAGCAATACAGGAAACATTAATCCTATTAATAGTATTATATAATGGGATAAAAGACATTTTTTTCTAGCTCAGAGGTGGTTTAAATTGGTTAATTATTTAAAGTATGGTATGTTTAAGAGGCATTTTGCTACGTTAATTTTTTTAAATTGGTAATCTTGTGATTTTAGACTTGTTACTGCAAGAATAATTTGTTATAATGGTTTGTTTGGCAGGTCAGTTTGCTCTGCCATGGGACAAGAGGCAGCCGTATGAGACAGACATCCGTGTGCCACTGCTAGTGCGGGGGCCGGGGGTGCGGGGCAAGAGGCTGGTGGAGGGGGTGGTGGTCAGTGTGGACATAGCTCCCACCGTGCTGGACATGGCGGGGGTCACAACCCCCCCACACATGGATGGACGCTCGTTTCTGCCCATGGCCACCTCCGATGCCCCGCCACCCAGACGAACCTTTCCAGTCGAGTATGTGGGAGAAGGTGACGCCAACACAGTCTCTCCTTCCTGTCATCTTGCAGAATCAACTACACTGTCTGTAAGAGTCCAACAGCAGATAATAGAAGTAAAAAACTAGTTCGCACTCCGGATGAAGTATAACTGCATAGCTCTCTCAATGGACAAAAACCGTGCCGGTCCCCGAGGCCATTGGGTGGCAAAAAGGCCTGAGCCGGCTGCCTCGCCATGTAAAACTAACTTAACCCTAGCAGTGGCCAATTTTGTAAGTGGAAAATGGCAGAGCAAATTTGGCGATTTTGCAGACTATTTTTGAAAATTTGTATAAATTCAACTGTAGAAGTAAACCTAGCCAACCATAAATTCATTTTGATTGGAAAGAACAGTAGAATCTGAAAATAGTAAAATAAAAACAATCTAGAAAGGTCAATTTTTCCGTAAAGTGAAAATAATAAAAGAAATAATAATTTTTCTTTTGAAATGTAATGAAAATTTTTTTTCTTTAGATTTTTATGGAAGATTCATTATATATATTTTGTAGACAATCTAATTCCCTACATAGAAATATATAACATGTTGGGAAAAGAGATTTTTTTTCGCAAGTGTTAGGGGCATAATATTATAATAGAGAAAACTGAAAAAAGTGTAAACTGAGTTACACTCAGTGATGTCTGAGTGTTAGATTGAGTTTGTGTTGTAAAAAGGTCAGGTCCTTATGAGACAGCCGTACTCAGGGGGAGGGGGGCAGGGGGGAACAACTGCCCTGGGGCCTGGGCCTGTCAGGGGGGGCGGGCTCGTCAAGGGGGGCCCTGCCGGTTGGCCGGTATCTAAAATAAGGCCACCAACTTGGACCCGGACGGCAACAAAGGCCCACACCACCAGGCCTGCCCAGGGGCCCGTGAAAGCTGAGTACAGCCCTGAAAAAGGTTATGTAATATATGTATACTAATTATGCTATATACATATTTATAAAGCTAATGAATCTAAAAAAGTCATAAAGTGGATGGTAAACAATTATTATCACTTATAAATAAGTATACATAGAAGAATGTTTTGAAATCTTTGTGTATTTGGAAAAATCAATTTCACAGTAATTAGTATATAACTTTTTCACCAAAATTGTTATCCCCAAAAAAATAGAAACATGTTGTAGTACATTCAATTCCCTTCATAAAAATGTATAACACCTAGGTTAAATTATTATTTTTATATGTGTTTTGCAAAAATATATAAAGTAGTCACTTGGTAATTTTGTGAATATTATTATTTTTTTCATTGAAAGCTATTTATAAATACTATTTCTCAATATTTATGCATAATATAATGAATAAAGATTACTGTTATATACACATAAACACTTCACTAACAATAAATCTCAGAAATAATAAAGGATTTAGTAATAATTCACGGATAAAGAGATGGCGCTACACACAATGGCTAAACGCAGGCAACTGAAGGTTCAGTGGTGGTGTAATACTTCAGTTTTCATCGGTGCAGACGGATATAACCCTGCAAGCAGTGCTGCCAACGGCAAAACTAAATTCCTCTACATTTCTTCCTCTTCAAAGTGACATATGACTTGACTAGTAACTATAACGTACACTCCGTATAAATTCGATTTTCAAAACTGTCCAAATGCGTCGGTTTGCCATTCGATAAAGAAACAAAAACACCTGTTTTCATAGAATCATATCATCTGTTCAATCAATATTTCGTTCTAAAAATCAATACCAAATGAAGCACAACTGTTTAGCAGTGCATTGGTACCAACCGCAACTTCCTGCCGAGGAGGGTAATTTTTAAAAAAATTGTGTTTTGGCGTTTTCAGAGTATCGGCTGCAGGAATCGCGTCGCGACAAAAATTCATTAGATTTCTAATTGTCGTGACATTGTTATGCAGCTGCTGCACGGTTCATTTATGTAATAAAATGAAAGTTCAGAATATGATCTTTCGAATTATATATATTTTTTCACTTTTGAGTTAATTATTAATGTTTTTTTTACGTTGCAAAATTTTCGGTCCTGAACCGACGCGTTGCGTCGGCTGCCATTCTAGGGCAACAGATCAAACCGACGCGATGCGTCAGTTGGAAACTGCTAGGGTTTAACACGTTCACTGCGGTACGGCATATTTGTATGGGATTACGGTGGTGCGTTACGAGACCTATGGTTCTCGTTTGGTGTGATTATGGCTGTCCGATACGAGACCTTGAGATCTCGTTGCGCAGACGATCTTTTGCACATCATAACATTGAAATGAATAGAAACAGAGCACTCTGTGGTGTATTTTGTGAACTAGCACACTGTTGCCAACCTACAGCCTGCTCAGGATTTGAATATGACACAATAGTACGAGGCACCGAGATCACATACTGCACATTTACGAGAAAAACACACCAAAACAAACCAAAAATCAATTTAGGTTATTGCAATAACAACAAACAAGTTTTGGCGCAATGTTGTGAACAGAACATACTCAAGAGCTCCAAGCGGCGCTCTGAGCAACTAAGCTTTGTTGCGAGGTCTGGGGGTCTCGTGTCGTATAAAAGTAATCATTAATTACTTCAGTGTGTTACGAGATCTATAAATCTTGTTTGTTGTCATGGTTACCAGTCGATCCAGCAATCAACAAGCTTTATGGAAATATACATCTTATTTCTCTATATTCTCTGTGTCAATTTACATAGAGTTAATGACACCGTAACTGAGAGAAGAATATCATATTATGCAAGTGCACCAAATATAGGTTATGGTACAAGACCTCGGGACCTCGTGACGCAGTGAACGTGTTAAGTTATGCCTCGTTGTGACTCTATACAAACACTCTAACATATTAAATGCTATATAAATTAAAAGATTGCATACTACAGAATCTAGTGGTATAAATATTATTGCTTAGATTAAATGGTTGCTTTTTCTTTAAAAGAAATTAGGCTTCACGCACCGTGACATTACTTTAATTAACTCCTACTGTGAACGACTGTTGGTACTTAAATCGGTTAAAACTTAGGCTAATGGAAATATTCAGGTCTAAAGAATGTAATAATGTAAATATGATTACTGGAATAAAATAAAAACAATTTGTTTATCTTTGTAAGAAGTTTCCACCATCGAGACCGCAATGTGACTTCTGTTACGACGCTGTAACCAACTAATAACATTATGATTGATTAAAACTTATAGAAATGGATGGTAAAAATATAGTAAGTTATTTCGGCCTTTATTTAAGATGTGTTAAAATATATAAAAAAACCTCGTTTTGTTGTAAAAACTAGTGACGCTTTAACAAAAGATAAAAAATAAATACTAGTCATTTACTTGTATTATTGAAATTTGTTTAATTTTTTTAAGTATATTAGCTTCCATTGTGTCTAACCACTTGCTCACCTGCTAACTGATAAAACAGTTGTGAATTAAACGGAATTATTGTAATGTGTGAAACAAGTACAAGGTTATTGCAATGAGGTTTTTTTTAAACCTTATCGCTAATTAAAAAGTTTTGACAATTGCTGCTCATTTAAATTGTTTGTAATAAAACAAATACCTCATTTGTTTTATTTCAAATTAGGTAGTTTTTTAATGAAGGAAAACAATAAATAAAATATCCCCGTCGCAGCAAACCTGTATACTCAGCAAATTTCCAATGCATATTTTCTCACTACCATGTAAAACCACTTACCAAGTTTCATAAAATATATATTTATAAATAAGTGATATATAGCAATTTATATATTCTCTATAAGAATAACATTAGGGCTGAGTACGCAGGTTTGCTGCAACAAGAAATATAAGTCATGTGTTTTTATGCAATTATCAATATAACTCAACCAGGTGAAGCTACATACCAAGTTTTAATAATTTATGTTCATAATTAAGGGAGATAAATAACTTTACTTATTGCCCATAAGAATAACATTAGGGCTGAGTATACAGGTTTCATGGGGACAATCAACAAACAACTTTTTTTGGGCAAATATCAATATATTAGTACTATTTGAAGCCACATATCAAGTTTCATCAATATACATTCATAAATAATCAAGATATCAAATTTTATTTATTCACCATAAGGATAACATTGGACAACGTACTGTGTTGTCACTTTGAATATCTCTGCAACGGTTGGACATAGAATCACAATTTAAACACCAAAATGATTGTTTTGTAAAGCTGAACTTATTGGGAAAAAACGTGAAGTTTCCAGTCAAATTAACTGAGGAAAAGCTAAAATCTGTTTTCCCATAAGATTAACATGGGACATTTTATGAATACTTTTTTTGGATTTTCTCCACAACCACTTAACCTAGGTTAATGATTAAAAATACCATACTAGGTGTACGCTCATTCCTCGCGTATAAGGATAATTGAAAAACATGATCAAACTTAAATTGAGTCTCATAAAAAATTCAATATCTGATTTGAGTAACATCATCCGAATACATTCCGTTATCATTTAACTGCCGCCAGAATCTGGATTTTATGTCTATACAGTATAGCTATAGTTTTATTCACTTCTCTAAGAATCAATTATCGCGGTAGCTGAGGGGTATCGCACTGGCTCTTGGAGCGTAATGTCGCAGGTTCGGATCCCGCCGCCGGCCTAACATTTTATCCGTAGAAAAACATACATACATTTATCACTTGTTTTTCTCAAAGTAAATGTTGTATAAATACGTAAATTTATTTATTTTTAAAATAAATTGAAGATTTCAGGCATGGTTTGTTGTTAGGATTGGCATGGGTGCGTTATCTTAGAACAAACAGAGTATTTTGGGCTAAGCAGTGACTTTAGCAGTGTGGTTAATCTAACTTTTAAGAGAACAGCGAGTTTTCTATACGAACTAATGTTAACAATTTCTATAGGCCAAGTCAAAATATCCTTAAGGATTAACAATAAATCGTCAGGCCCAGTTATTTAGATAAAAAAATGAGATTTCAATATATTGTTTCAATAGCCTAGGCTATCATGAAATTAAATGCTATAAACATGGGTTGGCCCAAGTCCGTACATGAAACTTCTAAAATGACAAGTAGTCTAAGTGTATCTGCCTACATTTTATAGTCATAGGTCCAAGTTTATGATGATAACAGCTCAGTATAATCCAAACCTAGGATATGTCAAATCATTTCAGATAACCTGTATAAAAGGCTTAGTTTGGTTAGAATAGTTTAAAAACTTTTGTTTTGGTTCGCTACAACATTCCTGGTAATGTGTTTAAAGTATTTTACAACAGTTGTATTTTACAAAATGATATTTCAATATATTGTTTCAATAGCCTAGGCTATCATGAAATTAAATTCTATAAACATTGGTTGGTCCAAGACCGTACATGAAACTTCTAAAATGGCAAGTAGCCTAAGTGTATAGGCCTACATTTTATAGCCATAGGTCCAAGTTTATGATGAAAACAGCTCAGTATAATACAAACCTAGGATATGTCAAATCATTTCAGATAACCTGTATAAAAGGCTTAGTTTGGTTAGAATAGTTTAAAAAATTTTGTTTTGGTTCGCTAAAACATTCCTGGTAATGTGTTTAAAGTATTTTACAACAGTTGTATTTTACAAAATGATATTTCAATATATTGTTTCAATAGCCTAGGCTATCATGAAATTAAATTCTATAAACATGGGTTGGTCCAAGACCGTACATGAAACTTCTAAAATGGCAAGTAGCCTAAGTGTATAGGCCTAAATTTTAGAGCCATAGGTCCAAGTTTATGATGAAAACAGCTCAGTATAATCCAAACCTAGGATATGTCAAATCATTTCAGATAACCTGTATAAAAGGCTTAGTTTGGTTAGAATAGTTTGAAAGCTTTTGTTTTGGTTCGCTACAACATTCCTGGTAATGTTTTTAAAGTATTTTACAACAGTTGTATTTTACAAAATGATATTTCAATATATTGTTTCAATAGCTTAGGCTATCATGAAATTAAATTCTATAAACATGGGTTGGTCTAAGACCGTACATGAAACTTCTAAAATGGCAAGTAGCCTAAGTGTATAGGCCTACATTTTATAGCCATAGGTCCAAGTTTATGATGAAAACCGCTCAGTATAATCCAAACCTAGGATATGTCAAATCATTTCAGATAACCTGTATAAAAGGCTTAGTTTGGTTAGAATAGTTTAAAGCTTTTGTTTTGGTTTGCTACAACATTCCTGGTAATGTTTAAAGTATTTTACAACAGTTGTATTTTACAAAATGATATTTCAATATATTGTTTCAATAGCCTAGGCTATCATGAAATTAAATTCTATAAACATGGGTTGGTCTAAGACCGTACATGAAACTTCTGAAATGGCAAGTAGCCTAAGTGTATAGACCTACATTTTATAACCATAGGTCCAAGTTTATGATGAAAACAGCTCAGTATAATCCAAACCTAGGATTTGTCAAATCATTTCAGATAACCTAAAAAAAGGCTTAGTTTGGTTAGAATAGTTTAAAGCTTTTATTTTGGTTCACTACAACATTCCTGGTAATGTGTTTAAAGTATTTTACAACAGTTATGTTTAACGTTGGCTTACTCTTACTGTAATCCAACCCCAGGCTATGTCAAATCATTCAAGATAACCTTCCGAAAAAGGCTGTTTGGTTCGAATAATCTATAGCTTTTATTGTGGTTACCTACTACATTACTGGTAATGTATTTTAGGTAATGTAGGCAATTTTTATTATTAATTTAGTGAAAATATAACCTAGCAAATAATTGTCCTACAAAAATAAATGTTAAGATTGTTCGCTTACTGTGACTAACTTCATCAACGCTTTCTAGACAAATTGAGGCTTTGTATACTTTTTACACATGACAATCACAATATTACCAATCGTCTAAGACAATGTAATAAAGCAAACTATTTTATAAGTTAAGTTAATATCTCAGTATCTACAGTCATCTATTTTGAAAAGTTATTTTGAGGTTTTCGATCCTCCACGCTCTACTGTTACAATCGTTGCCTCCGACGACTGACGGACTGACGATATTTACACAGAGTAGGCGTACTAAGGGAATATTAACTGTATAAATATTTTTTTTAAACGTACACTTAATAATTTATAAAATAATAAATATGCTCACAACTTCAAAATATACTTTGATTTATCTCTCTTGTGTGTTTTTTGTTGGTAAAAAAACTTTTGTTTCCCAGTATAACAAAGTATACTCTAGTACTAACTATTGTTACTCTGTAGTTGAAACATAGACGTCGGCTAAATTTTAACGATTCAAGTACCACTAAAATGGCTTCCAATGTTATTCTTATGGAGAAAAAAATAAATTTTGTTTCAAGATAATTTTATTAATACTGAACAAAATTATCTGAATAACGAACTTGACCGAGATTTTGGCCTGTTAAGTTTTTCTGGAAAATTTTAAGTTTAACTGTGGAGGCATTCTTGAGTCATTGTTGTCACAGACACCCCAATTGAGTTGATTCTCTTACCAGTCTAAGCAGTAAAGTTGTGTATAAGGATACTTTCACTTCGTTCAATTATCCAATCATTAATTTTGTTTAAGCTCTATAAAATGGTCAAAACAAAAATTGAATGTTTTAAAGATTTTAGGGTGAAAATTAAAAAGAAACTGATTTTCGGAAAATGTTGAACCCCCTTAAACCCCCTTCCCATGGTCTGATCTCTCTGGTTTTCAAACTTTAAGTCATGAATGTTGCTACGTACCAAATTTCATCGAAATCGGATGTTTATTAACAAAAATGCCGTTGCACGTTGAAAAAAAGAGCCATCAGTGTAAGCAAAGCTTTATACAGTAGTGGAAGTTACAAACAGCGTCTAAAGTAATTACTGTACCACAATTTAACCACATTATTTAATGACAAATAATAGCATACTCTACATAATCTACAAAATGGTCAAAACCAAAATTTTGTGTTTTGAAAATTTGTGGGTGAAAAATGCAAGAAACCGAATTTTGGAAAATTTTGAACCCCCTTCCCATGGTCCGATCTTTCTGGTTTTCGAACTTAGTCATGAATGTCACTTTACACATTTGAGCCAAATTTCATCGAAATCAGACGTTTTTACTCAAGTTATCGAGTTAACGGACACACACACACACACACATATATATATATATATATATAAATTTGAATGAATAGTGTTTTTGGCATCTGGGGACCTCAAAACAAAAAGTTATCATGGTCCCGGGCTTAAGTCATACCATGAGACCTACGGTAATAGCTTCGTCCCTGTAGGGGAAATTCGCTAAAACTATAAATAAATAGCACTACATTAATTTCATTCTACAGTCTAGATCGTTCATTCTTTCCAAGTACTTCCTCTCCTCAAATTCAGTTTGGACTTCCTCATAGAGCGGATTTCGTGGAAGTGCGCAGTTCTACGAAATCCGCTTTTCAAAATCATTTGTACCGATAACGATTAGCCCTACAAAAACATTGTTCGGATACAAATTAATCCTTGGAATGTTATCTACAACTTTCCCGCTGACAGTTTTTACGTGACCAATAAATAAAATATTTCCTTGCTTACTACTTTTTTTACCTCATTCTCAATTATGACTAAAGTTCAAATTATTATCTCACTTTGTTGTGGGTTAAATGTCAGGTTGAGTGAAGCACTGTTCTGTGGTTTGACATCAGGGTCTCGCGGATATAGACTCTTTTGCGACCTTGCGGGCTTTATGACGCCACGGTTTTCGGCTCTTCTCAGCATTGCAAGGGGCGATCCAGTTATACTTCATCTGAAGTTCGCACACAGCACGCTGACGTGAGAGAAGCGAATTTCGCATTAAAAACTTTATAAAATCAAATAGCAGATTTGAACACCTGTGCCATGTTTTGGAGGGAAATTGGAAAACATTTAATTTGTTTGGCTGTTCTGATGCCCCTGGTTGTATTTATCTTCAATGTTGGTTTGACAATTGTGTGGCATTATAAGGTTAGGAAGGGTCCAGTCAGGAGTGAAAGTAGATATAGGGTATTGGATATTGGGCGATAAAACTATATAGAAATATGAAAAACAACCATTTCCAATATAAAATTCCTACAAGACAATGTACTGTGTTTAGTAAATTTACATTTTCTTTAATAGCTCAGTACAGATTGCTAGAGTGATTAGGAACGGCTTAATATTTTTGGTTTTTCGTTCTATTGTTTTATAAGCGTTAACTTTAAATCTTTGGCTTTTCTAACCCTTTTTGGGCCCAAAAACTCAAAATTTGAATTTGAAAATCCCCAGAAAAGGAGGTTAGGGTTTTCTGATTGTTTTGACCAACGAAATTATCCAATTGATTATAGAAAGCCACGTCCCCACAACATTTGAAGTAAATCACACAAAAAATGTAACCGCTAGAGTATGTACTTAATTTGTAGTGACCCCCTAAAACGTATTCAGGGGTTCCGTTATGAATTTCTATGGTGGTTTGGGGCTTAAGTTTCACCATGCGGTCATGCTAATAGTTCTCTTTTCAAAAGGAAACGAAATTATCCAATTGATTATAGAAAGCCACGTCCCCACAACATTTGAAGTAAATCACACAAAAAATGTAACCGCTAGAGTATGTACTTAATTTGTAGTGACCCCCTAAAACGTATTCAGGGGTTCCGTTATGAATTTCTATGGTGGTTTGGGGCTTAAGTTTCACCATGCGGTCATGCTAATAGTTCTCTTTTCAAAAGGAATTAGCTAATAACTGGAGGTATATTTAGCTGCGAGTTTCACAACTGCAATATACACTGGTGTAACGTAGGATAATACCCCGTTGCAGCAAACCTGCATACTTAGCGAATTTCAAATGGTACTTCACTATGTCTTGAAGCTACTTACCAACTTTCATCAAAGCATATTCACAAATAAGCGAGATATGACATTTTATTTATTCTCCATAAGAAAAACATTAGGACTGAGGATGCAGGTTTCCAGCATCAAGGACCACAAAATCGGGTTTTTATGCAAATACCATTGGATCACCACTAGATGAAGTATGATACCTAATTTTACCAATTTATGTTGATAAACAAGCAATATATCACACGTTTCTTATCCTCCATAAGAATAACATTAGAGCTGCTGAGTACGCAGGTTTGCTGCCATGGTGGCCACAAAAAATTGGGTTTGTATACAAATATTAGTAAACCCCAACCATATGAAGCCACATACCAAGTTTCATTAGTAATATGTTCATTACTAAGCAAGATATAAAATGTTTCTTATTCTCCATAAGATTAACATCGGACTGTGTACTGTGTTTAGCATTTTCGATATCTCGGTAACCAATTGACGTAGAGCGATGATCAAAATGCCAAATCGTTTGTTTTTTTAAGCTAAATTCAATGGTGCTAAATTCAATTGCATGGTTGCATTGGTGCATTTGGGTTTAATGATAATTATATGTACAAATTTCAATAAACTCATTTTTTGGTTACTAAACCCCCCTTAAAATAGTGTGACCTGTATGGTTTTAGCGAATTTCCCCTATAGGGAAGAAGCTATTACCGTAGGTCTCATGGTAAGACTTAAGCCCGAGACCATGATAACTTTTCATTTTGAGGTCCCCAGATGCCAAAAACACCATTCGTTCAAATTTGTATATATGTATATATATATATATATATATTTATATATATATATATATGTGTCCGTAAGCACGATAACTCTCGTAAAAAAGGTCCGATCTTAATGAAATTTGGTACAAATGTGTAAAGTACCATTTATTTGAACGAGTTCGAAAACCAGATGAATCGCACCATCCGAAGGGGGGTTTTTGGGGGGTTTTGTACCCCAAAAATGTGTTTTTTGGGGTTTTCACATATAACTTTAATTTAAATCAAATTTTAATTTATACCATTAAATTCAGCTTAAAAAACAAACAATTTGGTATTTTGATCATTGCTCTACGTCAATTGGTTACCGAGATATTGAAAGTGCTAAACACAGTACGTTGTCTAATGTTATTCTTATGGAGAAAAAGAAAAATTGTATATCTCGCTTATTTATGAACGTAAACTGGCAAAATTTGGTATATGGCTTTATTTGGTTGTGATCTATTGATATTTGCACAAAAATCCATTTTTTGCCCGATAGTTCCCGTAGCAGCAAACCTGCATACTCAGCCCCATGTTATTCTTATGGAGAATAATTAACGTGTTATCTCCTTTAATTATGAACATAAATTAATAGAACTTGGTATGTGGCTTTACCTAGTTGAGTTATAATGATATTTGTATAAAAGCCCATTTTTAGTGTTCCTTATTTCAGCAAACCTGCATACTCAGCCGCCATGTTATTCTTATGGAGAATAATTAAAATGTCATAAATTGTTTATTTATGAATGTATATTGATGAAACTTGGTATGTGGCTTTATGTGGTATTAAGATAAATTAATATGCATTGGAAATTCGCTGAGTATGCAGGTTTGCTGCTACGGGGGTATTCAAACTCATGAAAATAGGTGCTACCTGACATGTTTATACCAAATTTCATCAAGATCGTACCATTTTTACAAAAGTTAACGTGCCTTCGGACACACACATATATATATATATATATATATATATATGAATTTTATGTTTTTGGCATCTAAGGGCCTCAAAATGAAAAGTTACCACGGTCCCGGGCCTAGGTCTTACCATGCCGACTATGGTAATAGCTGTCCCAGGACTACCTTAAGACTGGTTTTTACCAGTTTTGAGGCTGACATTGGGTACAGCAAATGAGATTGTCATTACATATGGTAAGTCTTTTGGCTGTCCATTATTACAAATTTCCCTTTCACCTTTGGTCCCTCCATTTGCAGCAGCTAGGGACAGAATCTCCGGGTTTGGTCCCCATCTGCCAACCTGAGAATGAATGGTCCCTGGCTGTTGTACATGGATACCCTGTCAGTTGAGTTAACCAGTTGGAGGGCAAAATGAGGTCCCCTGTTTGAGAGCCTCATCCCAGCTGTCACAGGGGCACGGGAGTTGGTCCTCTGAAGGGTCGATTTGGCTGCCGTCCCTTCCCACCCTTTCCTTTCCTGCTATATCCTATCTTTCCGGTAACCTGCGCAATATTCCCGCTTGTGGAAGATGTGACTAGCAGCTATGCTGGGATTTCCTAATCCGCAACAATGATGATGATGATGACGGTAATAGCTTCTTCCCTATAGGGGAAAATTCGCTAAAATTAACAAAATAATAATTATACGTAGTAAAAAAAGTTTATTGTGGTTATATAATTAACATTGACATTTTCAAGAGCAAAATGTTATTCTTTACAGTACATTGGGCTTTTAAAACCAAATATAAAGTTTTCTTTTTTGGTATCTTCAGCGTGTGTGCTCTGATATAATGTTTTAGCTTATTACAAAGTGTATAAACAAACATTATTGCTTTTTGACTTAAAGAAAGTCAATGGAAATATAAAGCTGCCTTATACTTGTCCAGAGTGTTTATATAAACTTTATATTAAGTTGGTGACCATTAACTTGTCACTAATAAAGTTTTCTTTTTTAACATGTTCATTGTGGCGCACGGAATTTTGGGCAGTTGCTTAGCAAGAAAACAAGTGCAAATATCATCATTAAACATGATTAACACAGTGAATGTGTTAATAAATAATTTACGATGATATTTTTTAATAATTCAAATCAAATCAAAAATAATTGTTCTAATATATTGTATAATTGTTATAATTTGTTGTTATGGTTGTGTCTTTCACCTTGACAATTTTTAAGAGCAATATACCATTTTTTATATCTGATTTTTTAGATTTTTTCCATAAGATAAGCCTGCTTTTCAGGCTCTGAATTGTATCATCTATAATCATTTTTAAGTTCAATTTTTAAAAATAATAGCATACGTTTTTATCAAAAGCAAAAGCGTTAATAGCTTTGCCACTAACAATTAATTGTTAGGTCGTCTTTGAATTAATTATCAGCGTGAATGTTTGTTCCAGGAATGTTACCCTTCCTCGTCGTGCAAATGCCAGGATGCTCGAAACAACACATACAACTGTGTCCGAAGCATTGCTTATGACGAAAATTACCTTTATTGTGAGTTCTACAAGGAGGTATGTATTTTTTAAATAAACTTTTCAATTGAAGCTCTCAAGAGTTGTTCCTCATCTTCACTTAACAACAATTTTTTCCTGATTGTATTGTTATATTAATATAAACAGATATTATCACCATTTTCTGTTTAACAGCGTTGGTAAATTGGGAAAAGGATAGACCCTCATGGATTGGGAACCTTTTGATTAGCTTCCCTAAAGAAAATAAAAACAAGTGTAGCACAGGAGACACATAAAGAAGACACAAAAACACTTTATATTTTGTCCCGCTTGGGGATTCAACAGTCTCTTCTCTTCTGATGAAGTCACCAAGAGGGACAAAATATAAAGTGTTTTTGTGTCTTCTTTGTGTGTCTCCTGTACTACACCTGCTTTTATTCTCTTCAGGTAAGTTAGCTGTCTATTAATTTCCCAATTTGCCAAATCTTCACAGCCTAGAGCTTTTCCAAATGAACCTCATTTAACAGCTTGTTAGCCTCTTCCTTATGGTTTGTTTCCACTATGCCTTTTTTCATATGTCTACCTTGTGCTTAGGCGCACAGTGATGCATCATAAGTAGTAGCATGGGCAAGTAGGTGCAAGCTCCCTGAGACCGACAGGAGGCATCTTGCAACACTCGTGCCTCCCAGCTGATCTCTACGATTGTGGTTTCATCTTCGTTTAGGTTTGTTGTTTCTGTTTACAACAGTTACACATAATTTTTGAACTAGTTAATACTGCATCCATCATTGACCAAAAATTAATTGATTTTCCTAATTTATCCATTATGGAATGGAGTACTGAAATAAAAAAATAGTCTTTCAGCGACTAACAGAACAAATTGTAGCTATGGCGAACAACCCACATCAATTATAAAAATCGCGTGAAACGCAGAGATGCAGCAGTAAAAAACTTTATGTATTGAATTATCAAGGTGCACTGAACAAAATCTAAAAAATCAAAAGTGGGCATTGATAGCAACTAGCCCATGAATAGTGGAAACACAGAAGCAAAGCATATGGGGAAAGCCGCAAGTCGCACGTTGCAAGAGGCATGCAGTGCTGCATGCAATATTGCACAGAATCAGAGACAAGGTGGACACAAACTTTTATTCTTAGGGGCCATACACATACCCCATGTAACGCACCATAACGCTTGACCATACCTCCCCCCCTAAGTGTTATGTAACTCAATCGTAGTAGGCTTTAAAAAGCTTAAACCTTTTAAACATCTTTTGATTAGCAATTTAGAATATGGATTTAAATGAATCATTAAATGACTTTCATGACTTTCTTTTAATAACATTGTTTAATAACTTATTTCAAAGCCAACTGTGTATACAAACAAATAAGACTGTTTACTAATAATATAAACAACAAAATGAACCATCTCAGCTAAAACGTAACAAATTTAATTTATAACTAATACAAACACAATAAAACTTAAAAATTAAAGATGTGGGTGGCATTGCACAATACTGTATCAAGTCATGATTTTAACAACACACAAGACGTAGGTGTAAAGTAAAGCAATACAGAACTTACTCAAAACAAGTTATGTATTTATTTTTAGTTTAACTGTTATTAAAATAGTATGACGGAAGTATTTTTTATTTAACTAACTGTAACTTTAATTTAGATATCAATTTTATTATTTTAGCGAATTTCCCCTTTAGGGAAGAAGCTATTACCGTAGTCGGCATGGTAATATCTAGGCCCGGGACCATGATAACTTTTCGTTTTGAGGTCCCCAGACCCCAAAAACACCATTCGTTCGAAACTCTATATATAGAGGTATATATATGTGTCCGTGAGCACGATAACTCTCGTAAAAATGATCCGATTTTGTTGAAATTTGGTATAAACGTGTAAAGCAACATTTATGACTTTAATTTCGGAAACCAGCCAGATCGCTCCATCCGAAGGGTATTTTGGGGGGGTTTTGTACCCCAAAAATCGGTTTTTTGAATTTTTTACATATAATTTTTGAAATAGTCAAATTTTAGTTTTACCATTAGATTCAGCTTAAAAAAACACACAATTTGGTATTTTGATCATTTCTCTACGTCAATTGGCTACCGAGATATTGAAAGTGCTAAACACAGTACGTTGTCTAATGTTATTCTTATGGAGGAAAAGAACAATTTTATATCTCGCTTATTTATGAACGTATACTGACGAAACTTGGTATATGGCTTCATCTGGTTGTGATCTACTGATATTTGCTCAAAAAATAATTTTTTGCCTAAGGCTTCCGTAGCAGCAAACCTGCGTACTCAGCCCCATGTTAGTCTTATGGATAGTAATTAAATGCTGTCTCCCTTAATTATGAACATAAATTGATAAAAACTGGTATATGACTTCACCTAGTTCGGTTATATTGATATTAGCATAAAAACCCAAGTTTTTGTGTTCGTTGATGCAGAAAACCTGCGTACTCAGCCCCAATGTTATTCTTATGGAGAATAATTAAAATTGTATATATCGCTTATTTGTGAATATATTTTTATGCAACTTGGTAAGTGGCTTTATCTAGTATTAAGACATTTATATCTCCATTGGAAATTCGCTGAGTATGCAGGTTTGCTGCGACAAGGGTATTTTTATTTTGAAAGATTTATAACTATATCAATAGATACGGGAGTGTGCCAGCTCTTAGGGTTAATGTGAGTTGCGTAACCTTGATCCAAACCCCCCTCCCCCACATAATGCAGCATAACGCAACGCCATATGCCATACACCTCCCCCCGTTAAGTGCGTTACGTAATATGTGTATGGCCCCTTAGCCTGTCCACATGGATCATAACAAGCAAAATTTGTTAGCCTGTACAGTACAAGCTGGCTTGTATTGATGAAATATACTTGCAAACATTAGGATATATGAAACCACTCCAGGGCCTCTGCCATGGTTTTGTTATTCGTTCTCTTGACCACTATGCCGACTCACAAGATTCTTTAGCACTTTAAAACTCAAAAGCAGTTTTTGATTAATTTTAACTGCTGTCATACTAGAATTTAAATTATAAAAAAGAAAGAAAAAAAAACACTGAATCAAACAATATTTATTATTTATCTATACATTACAGAGATATTTTTTTCAGGTTGGTTGCTTGAAGGAATGATGTCATACTGAACTTAAATTATATTGGCATCTTAAAAACTAAATCATTCCATATTTGAAATTAGAAGCAAGCAACCAGGCTTACAGAGATCTTTCCTTTTCAGGTTGGGTGTTTGAAGGAATTTTATGACATTAACAGAGACCCTTACCAGCTGAACAATATTTATGAGGAACTAAAGAAATCTGTTCAAAGTGGACTAAGAGAAGAAATACTGCACTATATGACGTGTACTGGCCAGACCTGCCATTAGCCAAGAAATTGGGATTTAGGACGGGTTTATTATGATTGCAAAATTAAACTGTATGAAACTATCTTAATCATTTATAATACGAATATGATAATGTTCTACTTTTGTAAAATAAATGAGTTTCGTCCGTTAGCAGTTGCATCTGTGCTATTATACACATTCCAAGATTTTTGCTGCCTGAATACTTTACATGTTTGTGGAGTGCTCTAAGTATAAATGTGAGGATTCCCAAAAGAGGAGGAGCTACAGCAGTCCTCTATATACAGGGAAATAGAAGAAATATATAGCCAAGTCTACTTAACTGAATAAGTGAGTGTGCCGAATCCGTTACTGCTTCTATGAAAAGTCTGTTACAAACATCACTTTTTTAATGGTAAATCAACTTTTTAGTAGTAACAGGAACCATTTTCACAGCCTCAGTAATAAATTGCTCCTTGGATTTTACTTTTGAAAGATTCCTCTTCTTTCATCGCTGAAAAACATTTTATGAAAATAAAAAAGTACCCAGTGTCTTCGGTAAGAAATCCACCCTCGGTAATGAGAAGAGGGATTGAATCTTTCCTTTTTCCATTCCATAATTGAACCGACTGGTTTCACCCTAGATGTCCTCCAACAGTTTTAAAATGCTTCCCTTTACATCAGCCCGTGTTACACATCACCTCCCTTCTTCACAGCTAACAACTAAAATCTTTTTTCCTTTCAGATCGGAAGGACATAAAAACTGAACCAACAATTTATATTTTCAAGCAGTATTCTTTAATAGTATATTTCCATCACTAGGAACAAAAGTACAGTCGACTCCCGATTATCCGGGTTAATGACCGGTTGGAGGGTCACGGATAACCCAAAACCACGGTTAAAACAAAGGGATTTAATAAATTGAGCGTTACGAATATAATAAAGGTTTATCCTCATTCTTATACTATAGTGAGGTGTTTTAATGTCATTTAAGACTTATTTATGTAAATCAATTACTTTTGAAAATGTTGCAAATGTGATGAAATCTACAACAAATCAACACTGCTCCAGTCACTTGGATTTACGAGCGACAAACGGACATCTAAAAATAGAAACGTATCAAAACAATCACCCTTTCCATAAAATAAGACACCCTTTGAAAAAGACAAAAAATCTCTCACAGAGTGTTTCAAACGAGTTTAGAAAACTTTAACCTATTAAATATCATTCGGCGTTTTGGAGAGTTTTTACTGCTATCAGTCATTGCTAATATTTATTATAATTTAATAAATACTCTGATTACATAGTCAGTAACACAATTTTAAAATCATTTAAAACAGACATAATGCTGAACATTCAGCAGAAGATTCAGTATTAATTTAGTTTTCTCCAATAATAGCAGATATATGCTGATTTTTACTTTCTCCCCCTATACATAGTATACGGAGAAAGTATTGTTTTCGTCAAAATTTTTGAATTTGAGTTGTTAGTGGAAATATTTGTTTTGGTGCTCCCTGAACCCAAAAAAGTGATTTTTACATTTTTTCTGGATGTGTACAAAGTTAGAGCCTACACCAATTGGCTGATTTTGATTAAATTTGGTATGTAGGTACTAAACCACAATATCTCCAGGCGTTTTTAATTTTTAAGGGTAATTATCCCCTAAAAACCGCTAAAAAACATGAAAAATCCAAATTTCTTAAAATCGGCTCTAACGATTTTGATTAAACTTTAGTGGTTTGTAGAGCTTTACGATTCCAACAAAATGACACATTCCTGGAAAAATTCGGGTTCAGAAATTACAGGACTTAAAACAACCAAAATTATGTTATTTTATTTTTCATAAAAAAAAACATAAATGTTCAAAAAGATTATTTATCACCATCAAAAAAAGCTCAAAAAACTAAATAATTTAGTATCTGGGGCCTGTTTCATAAAAGTTACTAGACTAGTATTACTAGTCCACAGACTAGTATTATCAGTGAATTTTACAAGTGTACGTTTCATAAACTTACAAGAGTTACCAGTGTAGGGACTAATATTACTAGTAGTATTTACCAGTGTAGAATATATTCTGTTTCACAAACCTCTACACTTGTATTTTAGACTAGTAAATACCAGAGAATTTCTACCAACCTCTCTACATAAGTATTAGTTGGCCAACTATTATTTTTAGTAAGAAGATATCTGAAAAAATAGTTTTTTATTATTTTCTAGTTTTGTAATGACAAACATTCATATTATTTCTGCTTAATAAAGAGGGTTTAAATTAAATTAACAGTTACTTTCAATCAATCAAATATCTTTATTCGTTAACTGTACAATTGTTACAGATAGTGATAGTGTCTCATTTGTCATAGTGAATAGTGTCTCTCTAGTTATATATAAACATGTATTAGAATCTACAAATTTTATAGAACTAGGCCTAGCAACTAGACATTCAAATTTACATTCAATTCCTCAAAGGAGTATAAGGGATGATCTATCATAAACTTTTTAATTTTTTTTATGAATTCTGACAGGTTTTATGTTTTTTTTTTTATAGAATCTGGGAGTATTTCAAACAATTTTAAACCTCTATAATTTATGCTTTTCTTAAAAAATTCTAGTCTATGGGATTCGAAAGTTAAAAAATTTCTGGTATTGTATGGACGACTTCTGGCTTCCGCTTCCATCAGAGTTATATTGTGTTCCTTGACATGTTTTACTGTATATAACACATTTTGCGAGAAAACGGTTAAAAAGCCTAATTCTGTAAATTTTGTTTTGACTGAGTCTCTATTTCTTAAACCAAGTATTATCCTTATTGTTTTTTTCTGTATTTTCAAAATATTTTTCAAATGTTTGGTGGAGGTGGCCCCATAAATACCTACCCCATATGTTATATGGGAATCTATAAGTGCAAAATACAAAACTCTCAATGTTTTTAAACTACATTTTTTTGACATTCTTCTAAGTGCGAAAATCCCAGACGATATTTTATTCAAAATAATTTTAATGTGGTCATCCCAGGTCAAATTTTCGTCTATAATCAGTCCCAAAAATTTTGTATTACATTCTTGTAGTATTTCATCTTCATCTATTTTAATAATTGGGTCAATTTTTGTTCTGCACTGTCTTGTTGAGAATGATACAAAATTTGTTTTACTTGGATTTATTAGAAGGTTTTTATTTTCAAAATATTGTTTCACTAGTGTAAGGTTTGTATATGAGGCAATTTCAACTAATTCTTGGTTTTCTCCGGAAATTATTAGGTTTGTATCATCTGCGTACATGCAAATTGAGCTGTGAACACCACATAAGACTTCAGGGAGTCCTTTTAGGTAGCACAGGAACAATAAGGGTCCCAAAATGGACCCCTGAGGAACTCCATATTTCACTGTACGCAGTGTTGACAATACATTATTTATGTATCTGAAATTTTCGTGTTTCACTTGTGTTATTTCGACACACTGCTTTATTTCATGCAGGTATGATTCAAACCAGGCCAATTCTTTATTTTTTATATTGTGGGACTTTAATGATTCAATCAAGTTTTTATGTGAAACACTGTCGAAAGCTTTAGTTAAATCGAAGAAAATGCCAATAACTTTCTCCCCCCTATCAATTTTGTAAATGATATTTTGAACAAATTCAATGCCCGCTGTGATGACTTTGAAATACTAATAATTATTTATTTTATATTGTGGATATAAAGTGATATTACTCATAATTGTTTCAATATTTTAAATAAATACACAACTTTTAAACCAACAACGCATACCTAGAAAAGGATGTAATCAAACAATACTTATGAAGTTTATTGAAATTGAATCATACCAACATACGGTATTATCAGTTTCAAGGCTACACAAGGCATCTTACTAACTTAACATTCATAATTAATTCATATTCGCCTTAAAATTCATACGATTTTGTGTCGACGTATTATTTTGCCGTAGCTCAAAGAGTGGTAGAACTCATTTATCCACATGAAAAACAACAAATACAAATACGAAGTTTTTTTCGCGTGGCCAAACCAGCATAAGATGGATGGTGGGGCTCTTTTATAAAAAGCATCTTATATAAGGAATTTTACATCTCTAAGGAATTTTGTTTTCGGCCCTCTACGTCGTTATTTTCCAACCTATGTGTAATTTTAAAGTTTTTGCACTGCAAATTAACAGAGAAATGTGGAACATAAAAATTTCGCTTTAGTTTTTGAAATATTTACATTTAAAATATTGCAAATTTTTAAATTTGTAATTTTATTTTAATGGGAGAATATTTATTAAGGAACTCAGCCTTATAGTTTGAGAATACCAGGCAACGTGTGGTCATGGAATTTGTACCAATTTGAAGCTTAAACATTCCGATACTCCCCAAAATTGTCAGATTTATCATTTTCTCCTTTGAATTAATAACTTTTTTAAGAGTCAAGTAGAATAAAAATGACAAGATTCAAATAAAAAAATAAAACCATAATAAATATGTCTTAAAATTATCTATTCTATACTGGTTAAAATCACCAAAATATTGTAGTACGCCTTTAAAATAGTTTGCCACTATATTTAGAAAGGCGAAAAATCCGGAGAAATCTTTTGTCTTGTCTTTTAACAAGCCGAAGGCTTTACACATCTGGAGAATCCTCTTCCATTCATTGGACTTATCCTGCTTCGATAATGTACTTGAAAATGCTCCAAACAATACCGCTTTTGAGTCTCTTATCATGGTTAATATTTGCACTTTATTTTTTCAGCTCATTTTCAAAATTATTAAATATATCAATAACAACAACTAAGGACCCAGTTTTAGATTAAAACAATAATATACTAACCAAAAGCTGACTGGATGCGTACGGTTCGAGAAGGCTACAGCTAATGAGCTATAATTATTAAATGTGGACGTTCAAAATAGTGTCATGGGGAATATCAACTTTTAAATTTGCTATATTCGTAATTGTTAGATAATATATTGCAGTCTTGTATATATGATTATTACTCGTAAAGACAAAAGTAATTATAAGGATGATTCAATTTTGATATTCGTTTGAATAAATAAAACAATCCTATTTAATTTAATCAAAAACCCGCAAATAGGGTTATGAAAAAAATATTTTAAACAAAATCAGCTGACTAGTAAAAATCACTGATATTTACTAGTAGTAGAAAAACGTTTATGAAACAGAAAATATGAGCACTTGTAAAATAAACACTAGTAAATACTAGACTTGTAACTTGTAAACTAGTATTTTTATGAAACAGTCCCCTGGAATTATTATTCTACGATTGCTGGTTGCGGAGAAAATTGAAATTTTCATTTTGCGGTAAACGCAACACATTGTCTAATGTTATTATTCTTATGGGGAATACAAAACTTACAATTTCTCACTTATTTACAGATCAATTTAGTTTAAACTTGATATGCAGGTCAAGTAAGCATTGACCAACAGAGGATATTTGAAATATGTTGCAACTTAACTCTGGGGGGGGGCAAGGAGGCATTTCCCCTCTCAAAACAACTGTGTGTAGCAACGGATTCTGTAGTGCATTGGGTGATATTTATTGGGTG
This sequence comes from Allygus modestus, assembly GCA_963675035.1. Classification (NCBI taxonomy): domain Eukaryota; kingdom Metazoa; phylum Arthropoda; class Insecta; order Hemiptera; family Cicadellidae; genus Allygus; species Allygus modestus. Next base: position 125,690,097 of record OY776113.1, read on the forward strand.
CATTGAAAAAGGGATTTGGATGGATATTTCTAAAAAAAAACTATTTTAGACAATTTTCTGTACATTCATCTGTACTTTATATTCTATATTTAGTAAATAAAATGTAATTTATTCATTGAAGTTGCGCTAAAAGGGAGAAAGTATGTCAGTTTACTGATACCGTTTATTTAGGTCTGCCATATTCCTGATTAATAAGACAGATGTACACAATATGAATTATGTTACATTTTCAAACCATACAGAAAAAAAAAAATAAAAATCCAAAATGATTTTAAGGTGTATGAATGAAATACTGATTCACATGACTACCAATTTGAAAACAGAGATTGTTTTTTGGAGGTTTTCTCACTAAGTAGTAAATCTCCAATCAAATTTCAACTCAGTACAACAATATGTTCTGGGTAGTTATAAATTAAATAAACAAATGCCGGCTGTAATGATAACCAAGGGGTTTTGGGGCATTTCAAAGAGTGCATGACATTTTGTCAGGCCTTAGGAAAAAGGTTGTAAATTAATTTAAAGGCATAATTAAAATAATTATAAATATATAAAATAATAAGGTGGGAATGAAATATGAGTAACTGCCAAATAATGAGATATATTTCTTTATTTCATTAAATAAAAAACAAACAACATTTAACAATATTTAACACCCTGATACTGTTGTATTTAAAACACAAACATTTGTTTAATATTTAAAAATATAATTAAAACCTGTTCCAATCCAAGTAATACTTTTTGTAATACAGTAATGCATTTTTCTACAGAGGTATTAAATGAAATTGGGCTTAGAAATTTATATTTAAAACAAACAAATTAAAGCTTTGATATTAAAAGAACACATATAATTCAGCCATAAATACTATGCCACTAAGGAATACTGGAGTCTGCATATTAGGGCTTCTTAATGCGACTTGAAGACACCTACTTACTTGAAGCAAAATTACTGACCGGATCGGATATTTGTTTAATACAGAATATTATGAATTCATTAGTCTCTTTACTGTGATGTATATCAAATCATAGTAACTCTATGTTCAGGCTTAGACAAATGTGCATAATTTACTTCGGTCATGTTTCCACAGCTACAAAACTGTGTGGATAGGTTAAAATTCAGATAGTATTCATAAAAATAAATTGTTGCCAAACACATACTATCTAAGACATTTAAAATATACTATTCATGCAGATTCAGAATATAAAAAATATCTAATTTAGCACCATATTTTCATTAACACGATTTTGATTTTAATTCTACATGCAATACACAGTAATAAAGGTAGGTTTTTAAATAAATTGTTTTAATCTTACCATATTTTAATTTTGAGTTTGTCCTTTATCGATTAAAACCACCATCGGTGACAAAACACTAAGTGAAATGTCTCGTTCATCTAAAGGTCTTCTGCCACATTTCACATTTTTGCAGAACACTGCACATTTAAGAATTAACATAACTTATTGTTTTTTAAACGTTAAAGTAACGAATCATTGTGCCCAATATAATTTAATTCCTTAACAATTAACACATTGCGCATGCCTTAAATATATAGCAAACTTTTAAAACTAGCATAATAAATGAGTAACAAAGAACTAATATTTGAATAGAGTAACAATTGTGGGTAGATAACATTTGCATTGGTGAATCAGTCGTGGGGATTTAGAGACTCGGGGACAGCCAGTTGAGGAACTTCATGGCGAACTCGAAGCCGATGAAACAAGCAGCGTTGGCGGGGAAGGCACGGATCATGACGGGGGTGCAGCCCTTGTAGAGTGCGGTGATGCCTTCCTCCTTGATCAGCTGACGGATTACGTCCCGCAGGCCCCCAGGGTACGCACCTTCCGGGGCTGAAACACAATCATTCAAATTTATATTTTCTTCAAGAAAAGTAATGGCGTCAAGACCAGGGGCGGTTTTAGGAATTTTATTTTGGGTGGGACCTGATCCGTATAATTAATATGCAATAATTATTTTATACATTCCTCAAGCAAATTGTTCAGTTTAATTTGTTGGTAGTTTCTAAAACCGCTACTAGCACTTAGAACTGCTTTACAAGATCGATAAGGACCCGATTCCGTCATTACCTAAAGTATCGTTATTCCGGGATCTTCGCGTTTCATAATGGTTCATTTTTACGCTATTTTAGGAGAACTGAGTGATCCTTTACCAAGGTTCGTAGAGCTTTCAGCCCAAGTATGATTATTTCCATAAGAGTAATGTTCGCAGCAAAGATGTCTTACGTGGGCGTCCAGCTGATGCAAAATCAACATAAAGCTGATGCATACTATAAAGTGTTGCCAATATTACAGGGTATAATAATGGTACAGCTATTTTTAAATTGTCACTGGACATGCAGAAAGAAAATTTAAACCCTTAATCCATTAATATAATAATACAAATAAATCAAAACAATATATTAGTTTTATAAAATAACAGCTGATCATAGAATGGAAGCAGTTAAACAATGTTCATTTTAATTACAATGATGAGGAAAATATGGTACGCGTACGATAAATATCGTACTTCAAACAACACTGCAGATTGGATTGGTGATCACGTGACCTTACAGCTGTTTTTACGAGGTCTCTTCCGGTCAACTAGAAAACCTTAAATAAATCGACTGAGCAAACCTTTACGAAGTAAGTATGGACCTTGATCCTTTACTGCACTTAAACAGTGTTTATTATAGTTTAAACAGTGACAAAGTTTTTGCGTCATAGTTATAAGAAATGAGGTGGGGAGAGCACATCACTCATGACCAACGAGGTGAGGTGGTATTTTACATCCAAAATAACTCTATGTAAACTTTTTCAATATTAGAAGCCGCAATGTCAGCCAAATATTCGGCTGTATATTTAAATAACAGAGGCAATTCCCTGGTTCTTTGTAGTAAAACATCACACTCAAAAAAATCCAAGTGGAACTGAATTCTTGTTCACTTTTGAATAGTTGGAACTTTTTTCACTCCCGGATCGTTGGGACAATATAGTTTCAGTTCCAGCTGCCGCAACACACCTCTAAGATGCAAGACTTTGGCCTCATGTTAAATGTGGAAATACGAGCTGATTTTATCCAACCTGAGGAAAAAATATACAAAATGTAATTTGAATCAACCAAGTTTTATTGTAGTTTGTATAGAAAATGTTAAGTACCAAGCAAACAATTTGAAGTAAAGATTTCAAACTAGCCAAGTTCCGCTGCATAAACCAATTGGACAAAATGAGTCGCCACATTCAATTTGTTTACTTTAAAAGCTCCACACTTCATCTCTTATAGGGCAACCTGGGATGTGATCAAGGAGGAATGTCTCAAGCGTTCAACTCAGGGAGATTTTGCCTCAGAAAATGAGTTTAACTGTTATTTCATTGACTCTTATCAAGGATATAGCAAATAATCTCACCCTCCCAACTAAAGATCCTGCTGAGTTCCTTTTGAATGTTCCATGACCTTCCCAGTTTGTTTTCCAACCAGTGTCGGAGTATGATGTAGTTAAAATTGTTCAATCTTTTAAGAACTCAAAGAGCATCCTTGCAGCAAAGGGAGGAAGTCCATAAACATCCTTGTTTATGGACTTCCTGGTTCTTGAAGTTGTGCATTTCATTGTACTTTCTTTATCTTATCTGATAAATAACTGTCTGGCATCTGGAGTCTTTACGAACTTTCTCAAAGTGTCAAGAACCTGTACCTGTGTTAAAAAAAGGGGAAACAGGGAGATAGTAAGTTCCTATCGTCCTATCTCTTTGATCCCGGTCATGAGAGACCAACTGAAGAAATATTTTGAGTTTAATGGCCTACTAACACCCTCACAATTTGGTTTCAGGCAAGGTTTGTCTATGTAACACTAAATTACTTACGTGCCAGGGAGCTCAAATTGGAGAAAACATGTTTCGATATGTATATATAATTGTATATGTTTCGATGCAACTGCATTATCATCAGCTTGTCTGTATTGTGTTTTTAATTCATTTTGATGAAACCATCTGGCAATAAACTTCATTTTAGACAAGCTGATGATGATGCAGTTGCATCTAAACATGTTCCAAACCGTGTTTTCTCCAATTTGAGCTGACTGATGGTACGTAAGTAATTTAGTCTTACATAATATCTACAGCTCAGGGCCTAAAACCATGGAAGATTATAGAGTTTGTCTGCTCCTCTCTCTGGCAGTGTAATCCGTTTATAATATTATCAATCGAGGGTTTAAAAAGACGGAGGCTAAAAAAAAAACTCAAAATTTGAATCCTCATAAAAATGGGGTTGCAATTTCCGATTGTTTCACCCAACAAACTTGTCCAACTGATTATCGAAAGGAATGTCCCTACCTAATTTGAAGTAAATCGGACAAAAAATGTGACAGCAAGAGTGCAAACACGAATATATATGATTTTTAACGACCCCCGAAAACATGTTCAGGGGGTTATGTTATGTTCTATGGTCGTAAGTCTCACTGTGCGGGTAATGCTAATAGTTCACTTTTCCATAGGAAACTCACTAATAACAAAAATTACATTACCAGTCTGTAATCGGCTTTTCAAAACGTCTGCTGGTATGCCGACACACCAGTTGCAAATGCCTGCCATTCCACCGGCAAAGATGGTACGGAGCATTCCAAACTCCGTGGAGCCTTCAGGCTTGAGCAGCTCCTGTACCCACTCGTAGGTCATGAAATACATTCCACTAGCTGGCACATCTGTAACATAAAACAGGAACATTGGGGTTAGAGGGGGTGATAAGTAAGAGAGTGGAAATAAGGGTAGTGTGCCAATCATCTAAGACCCTGTATTTGTTAACTGACTGTCACCTTAAGTACTTTAGGTGAACAAAAAATAAATTAACATAAATGCTTTGATAATGACAAATATATTTTTTGTATACTGGAATCTCTCAAATGTCCAATCCAAGGTAGCGCACAGCCAGGCCAGGTAGAAAACAAGTTATCTAAACAACAGGCTGATACAAGGAAAATGAATTTATATATATATATATATTTATAATACTCAAATGTTGTCCCAGGACAACCTTAAAACTAGTCTATACCACTTTCGAGGCTTGACATTAGTACAGCAAATGAAGTTGTCATTTCATATGGTAAGTCTTTTGGCTGAACATTATGACAAGCTTCCCTTTCACCTATTTGCAGCGGCTGGGGACTGAATGTCCGGATTTGGTCCCCGGCCTGAGAATGTGGTCCTTGGCTGTTGTACATGGATACCCTTGTCAGTTCAGTTGGCCAGTTGGAGGGCAGAGCAAGTCAATCAATTAATCAATCAACCTCTCTTTATTCACTAAGTATACATAATAAACAGTTGAATAGTGTCATGTCATGATGTGTTGTACAATTGCACTTTTAATACAAATTAGTCTACAATATGCAATAGCTATTTCATCCAAAAAGATCAAACAGAATATTACAAAATATACAAATGAATATACAAAATGATAATAAATTTAAACTAATAATATACCCATGAGGAGGTGGAATAATACTATTCTAGGGAATTCAAAGATGTATCTATTAAAAAGTTGTGTAGTTTATTTTTAAATTTATTCAGGTTTTCTTCATCTTTAATATTACTTAGCAGATGCTTTAGAAACATTAGACCAACATAAGATGGTTTCTTTTCATAATAATTTAGTTGGTGATGGGTTGTAATTATAATTTTTGTTGTTTCTAGTGATATGGTAGTCCAGAGTGCACGCCGATCCTGATTCCGATTTTCAGCGCCAGGAATGGCACTTGTATTTAAACGGACGTGGCCATAGTGGCCACTGGAAGCCGAGCCCGCACGCAGGTACCTGCTTACCGGAATGAATTCTTCATTCTTGTTTCAGATGCCGTTTCAGATAGTGCTCTTACGGCTCTGCTATAACTGGCTACGACACCATGAATATGCACTAAATACATGATGTTACAATATGTGGGGTCTGTACATATAAATTGTCTAAGCTACGTTATATTTTATTGCAATTTTACAGCTTTTCTATGAGTAATTTCTATCTCAAAATGTAGTTCGGGTTCCCTTCTACAATATTCAAAGAATCGTACTCTGTAATTTCTTAGCTGAGGGAAAAGCGTATGGTATTCACCAAATTCACCCCTACACTTATTAATATCATGAACACATTTTTTCTCTGGCTGTAACTTCACAACAATTTTCTGACGCTATCCCTGCTTCCCGAGTCGGCGACGTATTTCCTGCCTCCACTGTGGCCACCAACAAGATATCTGGACCATCGACGGCTCTCTGACTGGTCTATACTAGTAAAGAGGTCGACATTGGGTACAGCAAAATGAAGCTGTCACAGTATTGGTAAGTCTTTTGGCTATCCAGTGTGACAACTTCCCTTCCTTGGTTCCTCCTTGTCTCTTCTGGGGGCTTGACTCAGTTGAGCCTGGATACCCAGAGTAGTCCAAGTCCTTGGAGGAAGTAGTGGATCTTCCTTGCAGCCTGGGACGCGTGCCTGGGAGGAAGGGCCCTTACCCGACGGTCTTCGGTCTGCCGGGCTGGGGGACGAACCGTCCTGGGGCCACCCGACCCCAGAGAGGTTGGAGGCTCTGTGCGATGGCGGTCCCTGTCTGGTGGACTTAGGGGGACGTCGGGTTAGAGGACGAATCGTCCTGGGGTGTTGTCACCCACAGAGCCCGGGAGCTAGGTAAGGATCTCTCTCCCTTTCTGGAGCGAGGCAGATTGACCCCATCCTACCACCTTTCCCATCCATCTTTTCCCTCTTTCCGGTGGCTGTACAATATCCCAAGGGAGACGTGCCTAGCCGGCTATGCCGGGGCCTCCTAATCCTCTAATAAACAAACAAACAAACAAGATATCTGACTCACATGAAACACGTGCCGGGAAAATGAATCTGAATCGACGCACACTCTGGACGTACCGTTATATGGGTGAGCATCTAGTGCCTATGAGTTTTTGATTATTTTTTGCATTAGCCCAAATATATTTGATATGAGAATAATAATATATAATAATATATTTTCTATATCTAATAAGAACTGTGTCAAAAATATATTGGCCATAAACTGATGAAATAATTAATTATTTAAAATTTTCTTTTGTTGTTTCATTGTAGTCTAATTTCAGTATAATTCTAATTGTTTTTGTTGTTGTTTGAGAATTCTATCCATATTTGATTTTGATGCTGAACCATTAAAGCAAATACCTAAAGATAAATGAGAGTGTATGTTTGGAAAATATCTGTTTTTTAATGTCTTTTGATTAAAAAAAAATTAAATCCTATAGAGAGAATAAAGACTGAAGCTAAATTTTGATACTACTTTTTCTATATGTTTGTCCCAGCTTAAATACTGATAATTGTTAGGCCTAGAAATTTAATAGTAAATTTACTCTCAATTTATTGTGAGTTATAAATAATTACAGGTTCACTTTTTTGTTTATTTTGATAGGTTTTAAATATCATGAAGGTAGTTTTTTTTTTGATTTAGCAATAAGTTATTCTGCTGTAAGTAATAGCAAATATTTTCTAATTCTATAAAACTCAATATTTCAACTTCTTGAACTATATTGGATACTTTAAGATTTGTGTCAACTACGTATAAACAAAGTTTATTTTGCAATATACTTGTGAGTGAGTTTCCTGTATCATTTGAGTTTCCTCCAGTCCACCTGTTTGAGCCTGATCACAGCTGTCTCAGGAGCACCGGAGTTGACCCTCTGAAAGGTCAATTTGGCTGCCTGTCCCATCCCACCCTTTCCTTTCCTTTCCTGCTATATCCTCTCCTTCTGGTAACCTACGAAAAATTCCCGCTTGTGGAGGACGTGCATAGCAGCTCAGCTGGGGTTTTCTAATCCAGATGTAAACTCAAATACTTGTGAACAAATTATATTTGTTGGCTGTTCTGATGCACCTGATTCTAAATGTTGTCCTGGTCAATGACAGGATGGTAATATAGTATGATAAGGAGCATAGGCGTAATTCAGGGGGGCAAGGGGGGGCAGTTGCCCCCCAATAATTTAGAAGAAGTTAAAAAAAGTAAAAGTATATGAAAAATACGATTACAAATAAGTTTTCTGTAATAAATAAGACACAGTTTTTAACTAATAAAATCTATTTATTGTAACTCAGTTATTGTAGTAGTTAAATAGTCAGTGATAATTTGATACAAATCAACGCAAATCATGAACTGTAGTCTGACTTTTTCCTGTGGCAATCGACAGATTATTTCTTGGTAACGGGTCACCGAGTAGCCGGTTGTGCGGACAACACAATAGTACCCTTCCGGTCTCCTCTTGTTCATTGTTAGATGGAGATATTAATCCAAATTTAACTGATATTGTTACTTCTCGACTTACCAGACAAAAATAAATACTTCTACTTTCATTTTTACTCCCATCATTCTCGTCCTCGGATTCATTTCAGTCGTTTCTTTATGTTCGAAGAGAACACTTCTAGTTATTATTGTTTACATATTTGAATTGTGAAATTTATTGTGAATTCATGTAATAAGATCCCAAAGGTAACTTAATAAACATTAATATTTAGTAATAATTAAACTACTTTAGATTTTGATATTAGTATTTCAAAGGCAATTAGATAAACTGAAAACCTTTTGCAGTTCTTTTAATATATCGATGATTATAGTTATTTTTCTGTAATTGCTTTTCGTATGCAAATAACAAGCCTACAAAAGAATTATTTTACAAAACAAAATTCTTAATTGAACGAGTTTCAAGATCAGTTTGCCATTCAAAATATAATAATACTTATAGCTGAATTTACCATTTCCGTAGGTAAACTTATTTATTTTAGAGTTACAAAAAATCGCCTACAGTACAATTTGGAATTCACGTTCTCATGAAGAGATATTTTTATCCATTCGTTTCTTCTGCATAAGAGGGGGTAAGTGCTATAAAAATTTACTTTAAATATGTGTTAGGCAATTTAAATAAATATTGTATAGTTTTTATAACTGTACTTTTCGATCGATGTTCATTTTATCTTTACTTATAGTTTTTAGTGTTAATACTACACCAGAGGATTTTCAACACCGATATAGGTAAAGTCCCAGAATTATCGATATAAATAACAAATCCATCGCTCTCATCGATGGATAGAAATCCAATTCTATTGCTACCTAGACAAAATTGCAACCAATTAATTCTTACTGACATTAAATGTTCTTGTTTTTTAATATTTGTTTAGAAAAGCTCTCAAAAATACATACTTTAGTAATTTATTGTTAATTTTCATACATACTTTTTTATAATATTAAATTATCCCTTGAATTTGGAGTGACGACCGGCTTGCGCGAGATATTGTTTTTTAGAAACAAACAAAAAAAGATTGTTTTGTGACTACACATACAAGTATACTGTAAATACACTATGTATTTTTATTGAGTAATATTATAACATAATTGATACAGTAGCCAGTAACTTGTTCGTAAACGAAACACAATTTTTTATGATACCTCAAAGAACACCAACAATAGTCTGTTATCTATATATTAATATGCTAGGGGTTTTTCTTCATAGTCATTATTCGATAATGGCTGGACGGATTTTAATTAACATTTGAGGTGCCAAATTAAAGATATTTTATGTAGATTTACCAATGCGTCTCAGAATTTTAAGAAATAAGGGAATCACACAGTAAAGGGCTGAATTTTCGGAACAGTGGCGCTATCCGACGGAGGAAGTCTAAACTAAGTGTTGATTGAAATTGAAAGTACGTTGTTGTTATCCGTTTAATATCAGATTTTTTTAATGTTTGTTTACAACTGAAGAAACCTTTCGTTGGGTACAAACTTGCTCAAATTCAAGCAACAGGACAACTAGTTATTTTTACTGTAACAAAGTGTATTGATCAAGAATTTTACTCATATAAAATGAAAAATTGTCAGATTGATCGACTGATGTACACTAGTACTACGAAGGGACTAAAAGAGCGGAAGAGCGGCCGGTATGGTGCGGTATCATAGCTTATAATCTCATAGTCTATAATGTTTAATTTGTGTTATAGCTTATAAAATAGAAATGTTTCATAGCTTATAATGAAAAAGTTTGAAGTGTGTTATAACCTATAATTTTAGAATTGTGTTATAGCCTATAATGGCTTTTAATATTGTTTCACAGCTTATAAAATACCGGTAAAGTGTCTCATAACTCATAAAACTGATTTTGTTGCATAGCCACTAAAGGAGGGGGAATCGCGATCTGTGTTTTAGTCTATAATGGCGGGGAGGATGAGCGCTCGTCGGAAGAGCCGAGAGGCCGCGCCACTCGCCGCATCTGGCACCGCAGCACTTCCCGTCTTCCTGCTAGCACAGATAGGGCCTGTATTCCGCTTCGTCCGGTGGTTGGAGTCCCTCGAAAACAGTTCACTTCATCCGGGGGACAGGTTGTATAAAAAATGGTCAATATCAGGCCTACATCGGTGTTGCTAAAACCTTCCACTTCGTCCACGGTACACCGCCAAGCCACGAAGCCACGACGCGCGCTGCCGGATGCTACATCGGCTTCTCCACCTTCTTCACCACCTCTTCCACCACGTACGCATCCTCCCCATTATAGAGTATAACACAACTCGAGCATTTCTCCTCCATGCGTTATAAGCTATGAAACAAGAGCAGTTTTATGGCTTATGAAACAATTTTACATTTATTAGCTGCAAGACGTGAATTGTATCATAGTCTATAATTTTTAGTGAATTTGTGTTATAGTCTATAAAGAATTTAAATATTGTGTTATAGTCTATAACAGCTATTTATGACAAATATTAATTATAAGCTATGAAACAAATTCAACATTATAGATTATGAGATTATAAGCTATAGGACCACACTGCCGGTATAATCCTATGCTATCGTATGTGTGTTTGTGTGTGTGTGTGTGTGTGTGTGTGTGTGTGTGTGTGTGTGTGTGTGTCGGAACCTTATTTTTTTCAGCCACAGTGCCGAATTTTCTACAGGAATGGTGATATATAGGGGGGGTATAACTTTTCATATAATAGGAGGATGGGCCGTGGTCCATGGACAACCCTGCCCCCCCAATCGAAATGCTGAAATTACGCCTATGATAAGGAGGTTTAGTCATGTAAATATGTAGGTATGGGTATACTGTGGCTGATTAACAGTATGTTTCCTGCTTTGAGGGAGTTGGGTTGTGTTTCCTTCAATTGGATAAACATTTTATGCAATAACAAGTAAAACCTAATACTGAATTCTGGAATTCTATCAGAGGCAAAAGGTACGATATATAAACTATATGCTAAAATGAGACACAAACACCCTTGCATTCTTAGCTTATAGTGACAGTATTATAGTACTGTATTGCGTGTAACTCCTTTGAGTTTTGAAAAATAGCTTTTCCATTGTTAAATACCTATAAGACAACAGCTGGTCTATAATAATATATTGACAAATATCTCTTCTAGAATACTACGAGGGCTTAAAATTATTGGCTCTTTATGTGCTATTTTTTATATGCACAAAATTAACTCAAATTATAATAAAATCTGGAAACGAACCTAAGTTATTTAAACAATGTTACGGTATGTGTCTAGAATAAAATATATTTTGGGATGATTTTTTTGCAAAAATAAAAAGTGAACTTTAGTTTGTCACTGATGGAGGAAGATGATGGATTATACAGCCTCAATAAATAAGTTTGAAAAAAGCATTTGAACAGCAAAAAAAAGACTAAAAGGGATTCAGAAAAGCAAGAGAAGTCAAATAAATTTGATAAAATTAAAGATGTCTATCAGAGTATTTTGATCAAAGTTATTTACTCGTTTGAAGTTTTTTCCACTCACCTCCAAGACAACTCATGTAGTTTATTTTTTGGACATTATTATGATTGAAACCGATAACTAACATTATATATTTATAATATCTTACAATCGTAACAAAGTGATTCAGTAGAACCTCGATAGTTCGACACTTTGTGGACTAAAGGGGTGTCGAACTATCGAAATGTCGAACTATAGAGAGTATATGGAACATTTTAACACAGGGAGTATTAGAACACGAGTTTAATTAAGAAAATAAAGTTACACTAATTTAATGAATACAGTAATTTAAAACTAAACAAAAATAAAATAAATGTCACTAAAATAAAAATACCTCCCGCAGCGTCTCGAGCGAACTGACTTCACCTACTTGCTAGGAAGGGCGGGGAAGGGGGGTGGATAGGATGGGGTAGGGGGTGGGAAGGATGAGTTATTTATAGAAAAGGCGGTAGCGCAAGTTCGCAAAAACAATAAGCGGGCTTCGGATACTGACCGGCGAACCCGTCATGAACACTGTCGGTTGCCGCTATTGTCATGTCATGTCGTCACGGCCCGTGTCGAAGTATACAGACTGTCGAACTATCAAGTGTCGAACTATCGAGTGTCAAACTATCGAATTTCTACTGTACTATAAAATATCACATTTAAACATATTAACTACGCCTATTACACACAACTGATAGTTTGAGGAGCACATATAAATGCATTTGAATGTTTTGATAATTTAAAAAATCATAATTTCTTGATTTACCTTTTCATCAAAAATAGTGTACCTATTAATTGTAAAACAAATAAAATCAAAATACAAAATTGACTTGTATCATGAATTTTTAAAATGTCTGGAATATAAAACAGAAATCTGGACAGGTTTAACAACAAATTCTCCCCAAAAAGAGTATCCTTATTTCATCGGAGGAGTTTACATTTCATGATTGGTTCAGTCACATTTGAATAAAATATCTCAAACATTAAGGAACATAAGTTTTCAATTGATTATCAGAATATAATATCTGTCTGTGGAAACGGAGAGTAGGGAAGGAAGGTATCAACCCACTGAGAGCGATAACCAGGATAAGGGCTTCCTGTCGTCCACCATTCAGACCCATGTGGCCCTACCATGCACTACCTCCTGCCACTGCTTCTCCTCGCGTTCCTATATGTAAGTCCCATTCATTTCACGAGTCTCACAATTTCTTTTTAGATTTATTGACACTACTGTGTGTTTCATACTGTCTCAATAAAGCTATTTGATTATGATCGATGTCTAACTTTAAACTGTGTGTTTATTATACATAATTCTTGTAGCAGTTGGTATTGTCAATGAATTGTAATTTATTCTTTCTTTAAACAAAACATTATTGTAATGGACTTGGACAAAATTCTAAATATATATTAACATTTTAAGTAGGCTACTTAAAACTAAACAGTCTGGTTAGGCCTATTTATATTCTTCATTTCAAGCTTAAAGTATGCAACAGCTGATAAAGCGATCTAAGCGCATATTAATTGTATTATATTACAGTTTAAATATATAAGTTATTACAGATAAAATACCTATAGTAAAAACCATTAGTTAAATCAAACAATTAAAACAGGTAAAAAAACTGGCCTGTGCGATTATGGCCAGTTTAACAAGCAATAAAATCTATACAATAAACAAAAATTCCAATGATTTTATAAGGTATATAAGATGCAAAAAAATATGTATATATTCCTTATCTCATACGTGAAAGTTACTTTTTGGGGGGAAACATTTTAACATGAGCATGAAATTGGAAATGGTAAAATTACTATAACTAATAAATCCACTTATTTGTGACATGATTTAATAAAAATACCCCCGTTGCAGCAAACCTGCATACTCAGCGAATTTCAAATGGTACTCCACTAAGTCATGAAGCCACTTACCAACTTTAATCAAAGCTTATTAATAAATAAGCGAGATATGACATTTTATTTATTCCCCAATATCAAGCACTAAAAGAGGTTTTACTAATGTAAGAAAAACATTAGGACTGAGTATGCAGGTTTGCTGCATCAAAGGCCACAAAATCTGGTTTTTATGCAAATGCCAATGGATCACCTCCAGATGAAGCAACATACCAAGTTTTATCAATTTATGTTCATAAACAAGCAATATATCACATGTTTATTATTCTCTATAAGAATTACATTATAGCTTCTGAGTACGCAGGTTTGCTGCCATGGGGACCACAAAAAATGAGTTTTGTATGCAATTACCATTAAAACCTAACCATATAAAGCCACATACCAATTTTCATTAATATATGTTCATTAATAAGCGAGATATACAATTTTAGTTATTCTCCATAAGATTAACATTGGACAACGTACTGTATTTAGTACTCACAATATCTCGGTAACCAACTGACGTAGAGCGATGATCAAAATACCAAATTGTTGGTTTTTTAAGCTGAATTTAATGGTGTAAACCAAAATTTGGGTTAAAAAAGAATTATATGTAAAAAGTTCAAAAAAAAACATTTTTGGGGTACAAAACCCCCCTTAAAGTAGAGCAAACTGTCTGGTTATTGAACTCATGAAAATAGATGCTGCCTTACACGGTTATACCAAATTTCATCAAGATCGGACCATTTTTACGAAAGTTATCGTGCCTACGGACACATATATATACATATATACATGAATTTGAGCGAATGGTGTTTTTGGCATCTGGGGGCCTAAAAACGAAAATTTACCATGGTCCTGGGCCTAGGTCTTACCATGCCACTTACGGTAATAGCTTCTTCCCTATAGGGGAAATACGCTAAAACATGTACAGTAAGTTTCAGAAGCCTCCAATGATGTTTTCTTGATTGTTGTTATTTAATTATTTTCAAATTTTAATGAAAAAGACCAATATGGTGAAGAAAGAAAAGTTTTTATTAGACAATCTTTAAGTGTGATATTCCACTGTGAAAAAATGCATTAAACTAGGTGGTACCTGTGACTTCATTCACGGGGTATTTATTGACGCCCATTGATTCTCGTTTCTTTTACCGGCAATACAAGTATTATTTCCATTGAAACTGAAATAAAATCATTACTCCATTAAGTTGACATTAATAATTTCGAAGTCCTGTAAAGCGAAGCCCTAAAGATTAAGTCTTCAGTTAAACTGAATGACCATGCAAATGTTAATCGCAATCAGATGAACGTTATAGGAACGCATAAGGTACAAAGAAACAATCATTATTATTAAAATGATGAATAAACTAGCAGATGTCCCATTCTCCGCACGGGGATCTAGCGGTATAGAGCCAGACATTTTAAAAGTTTATTTACATTATAATCAGCTGACTAACTAAATCAAATATAACTCCATAAGATTAACATTGACTCTTTGAAAGCCTGCAGGGTGAAGCTCTGAAGTTGTAGGTTTTTCAAACCCCCAAAAGGCATATCTAGAGAGTAATAGTTTTTCATTGATACCAAACATGTATACAAAATAATAGTTTTCAAAACTAATCCTCTATATCGGCAATATAATCAATCCTATAACAATATTTTTGGCGTTAAAAGTAGAGGAACATATCAAGGAACTTGAATACGAAGGATACTTAGTTGTTAATAAACCTTTCTACCGAAAATATAAATTAAATAATAAAGAATCAATGTTGTTATGTCAAAACTCAAAACTAAGCCTCTCCAAGAGCCTTACAATACTTGTTATATACCTAGTTTGGTTTCATGTCAAAAATTCAGGAATGTATCGAGAAAAGCATATATGACTGCCATGAGTCGTAAATTAATTTTGTTTGATGAAAATCAAGGTTAAGTACGTGAAGATCAAGATTTATATACTAATATTTAAAATTGCACGTGATTTTACGTCATAATTAGAGGTTAAATACATTTGAATTTAGTACCAAAATATAAAGAATTTATTCAGTAATACGATTCCAAAAACCATTTTCCAATAACAAAATTCCTCGTGCCGAAAACTTCATTTACCTGAGCACGCGACGCCAATAACCCAAAAGACGCTGTACTGAGCGCTGCGACGAGTCCTTCACTTTGAGATGTGACCTTGAGCCCAGCCGGACCAAATTTTGGTCTATCCCGACTATGGGCGCGAGCTCTCCATGGTTTCTACCTCGCTGATTGGGCCTAATCATAATCAGTGTGACTGGTCAAAATCGATAGCCTTTTAACATCTTTGATGTATATTTACCATCTTGTACATGAATAAGTCTACAGTATAAATGTAAATATATTTTGAAGTGTTGTAAAGAAGTTTTTTTATTTACATCCCATATAACGTAAATTTTTTGAGTGGCAGCGTCCCAAATTTCTGGGAAACCACAGCTGTTAATATAAAATACCCCCGTAGCAGCAAACCTGCATCCTCAGCGAATTTCCAATGCATATAATATTATCTTAATACCACATAAAGCCACATACCAAGTTTCATCAATATACATTCATAAATAAACGATTTATGACATTTTAATTATTCTCCATAAGAATAACATGGCGGCTGAGTATGCAGGTTTGCTGAAATAAGGAACACTAAATATGGGTTTTTATATAAATATCAATATAACTCAACTAGATAAAGCCACATACCAAGTTCCATTAATTTATGTTCATAATTAAAGGAGATAACACGTTACTTATTCTCCATAAGAATAACATGAGGCTGAGTATGCAGGTTTGCTGCTACGGGAACTATCGGCCAAAAAAATGGGTTTTTTGTGCAAATGTTTCGTCAGGATAAGTTGATAAATAAGCGAGATATACAATTTTTCTTATCCTCCATAAGAATAGCATTGGACAACGTACTGTGTTTAGCACTTTCAATATCTCAGTAACCAATTGACGTAGAGCAATGATTAAAACACCAAATTGTGCATCTTTTTAAGCTGATTCCAATGGAAAAAAATAAAATTTAACTTTTTCAAAAATTATGTGTAAAAAACTCAAAAAACCCATTTTTGGGGTACAAAACCCCCCCAAAATAACCCTTCGGATAGGTCGATCTGCCTGGTTTTCGAACTTAAAGTCATAAATGCTGCTTTACACGTTTGTACCAAATTTCATCAAATCGGACCTTTTTTACGAGAGTTATCGCACCCACGGACACATATATATATATATATATATATATACAGTATTATATATACAGTTTCGAACGAATGGTATTTTTGGGGTCTGGGGACCTCAAAACGAAAAGTTATCATGGTCCCGGGCCTAGGTCTTACCATGCCGACTACGGTAATAGCTTCTCCCCTATAGGGGAAATTCGCTAAAAGGCTTGAGGATTAAATTTATTCCTCCGCTATTCCAAACCAAAATTAAATATTTTGTTGACAATATTAGTTTATTGTATTATTAACGTAGCATCAGGGACGATTTTGAACATTATCTTAGAGGTGCAGTTATCCCTACATGAATATAAAAAAAAACCTGATGCAGCAAACCTGCGCACTCGGCGAATTTCTAATGCATATCTTAATAACACATTAAAACACTAACCAAGATTCATAAAATATATATTCACAAATAAGCTATAAATAAAATATTAATTATTCTCCATAAGAATAACTTTGGGGATGAGTACGCAGGTTTGCTGCAACAAGGAGCGCAAAATAATTTGTTTTATAAAATATCAATATAACTCATCTAGGTGAAGTCACATACCAAGTTTCACCCATATACATTCATAAATAAGCGATATAAAAGATTTTAATTACTCTCTATAAGAATAACATGGGGGCTGAGTACCCAGGTTTGCTGCTACAGGATTCATCGGCAAACAATTTTTTTGTGTGCAAACAACAATAAATTACAACCAGATGAAGCCAAGCCAGATGAATCATATACCAAGTTTCGTCAGTACATGTAGGGCCATACACATATTTCGTAATGCACTTAAGGGGGGGGAGGGGGTATGACGTAGCATTATGCTGCGTCATATGGGGGAGGGGGGGTTTGGATCAGCGTTACATAACTCACACACATTAACCCTAAGTGCTGGCGCACTCCTGTATCTTTTGATACTGTTATAAATTGTTCAAAATTTTAAAAATAATCAAATTGATATCTCTATATTAAAGTTACAGTTTGTTACCGTGCATAAAAATACTTCTGCCAATAATATTTTAATAACAGTTAAACTAAAAATAAATACATAACAAGTTTTGAGTAAGTTCTGTATTGCTTTACACCTATGTCTTGTGTGTTGTTTGGAATGTAAAATCATGACTTGATACAGTATTGTGCAATGCCACCCACATCTTTTATTTTTAAGTTTTATTGTGTTTGTATTAGTTATAAATTAAATTTGTTGCGTTTTAGCTGAGATGGTTCATTTTGTTGCTTATATTATAAGTAACAGTCTTATTTGTTTCTATACACATTTGGCTTTGAAATGTTATAAAAAATGTTGTTAAAAAAAGAAATTTAAAGTTTAATGATTCATTGAAACCCATTCTCCAGATTGCTAATATAACGATTTTTAAAAGGTTTAAGCTGTTTGAAAGCCTACTACGATTGAGTTACGTAACACATAGGGGGTGGGGGGGTATACTCAAGCGTTATGGTGCATTACATGGGGGAGGAGGGGTCTGAAATGACGAAAAAATGTGTTACGTAATATGTGTATGGCCCCTGTTCATAAAGAGGCGAGATATACAATTTATCTTTTTCCTCATAAGAATAACATTAGACAACGTACTGTGTTTAGCACTTTCAATATTTCAGTAACCAATTGACATAAAGCGATGATCAAAATACCAAATTATTTGTTTTTTGAGCTAAATCTAATGGTGTGAACTAACATTTTATTTAAATGAAAATCACATGAGAAACCCCCCAAAAAACCATTTTAGGGGTACAAAACCCTCCAAAAACCCCCCTTTGGATGGTGTGATTCGTCTCGTTTTCAAACTCATTCAAACAAATTATACTTTACACATTTGTACCAAATTTTATTGGGATTGGATCTTTTTTAGCGAATTTCCCCTATAGGGAAGAAGCTATTACAAAAAGGTCTGATGGTAAGACTTAAGCTCGAGACCATGATAACTTTTCGTTTTGAGGCCCCCAGATGCCAAAAACACTATTCGTTCAAATTTATATATATGTATATAAAAATATGTGTCCGTTACCTCGATAACTTTTGAAAGAAGCGCCCGATTTTTATGAAATTTGGCACAAATGTGGAGAGTAAAATTTATGGCTTTAACTTCGAAAACCAGATCGATCGGACTATGGGAAAGGGGTTTTTAAATTTTCCAAAAATCAGTTTTTTTTAATTTTGTACCCTAGAATTTAAAAAACACTCAATTTTGGTTATAGCCATTTTATAGAGCTTAAAAGAAAGTATTTTGAATCATTAACCTAGGTTAAGTGGTTGTGGAGGAAAGTAAAAAACACGTCCATAAAATTTCCCAGGTTAATCTTATGGGAAAACGGTTTTTGGATTTTCCTCAAATAATTTTACTAAAAACTTCATATTTCTTTTTACCAATAAGTTTATCTCTACAAAACGATCATTTTGGTGTTTTAATTGTGATTCTACGTCCAACCGTTGCAGAGATATTCAAAGTGCTAAACACAGTACGTTGTCCAGTGTTATCCTTAGGGAGAATAAATCAAATTTGATATCTCGATTATTTATGAATGTATATTGATGAAACTTGGTATGTGGCTTCAACTAGTTGTGGTGCATTGATATTTACACAAAAAACATGTTTTTTATTGATTTCCCTGAAGCAGCAAACCTGAATACTCGGCCTCCATGTTATTTATACTGAGATTAAGTAAAGTTGTATATCTCCCTTAGTTATGAACCTAAATTAATAAAACTTGGTATGTAGCATAAACATGGTTGAGTTATATTGATAGTTGCAAACAAATTCTTAGCTTCCTCGTTGCAGCAAACCTGTGTACTCAGCCCTAATGTTGTTCTTATGGTGAATAAATAAAATGCTATATATCACTTATTTATAAATGCATTTTTGTGAAACTTGGTAAGTGGCTTTACGTAGCAGTGAGACACATATATATGCATTGGAAATTCACAGAGTACGCAGGTTTGCTGCGACAGGGGTGTTACTAAAGTTATCGTGCTTACAGACACATAAATACAGGGTGAGTCAGACCACCCCCGTCCAGCATGTATAACGGGAAAACGGTTTGGTCTAAAGTCATCAAACAAAATTATTCCTTACTAAACCGCATATGTGCTATCTATTAAAAATATTTTCATTCAAATCCATGTACAGGATGTTCTAAAACTGAAGGTCACGGATTCGAATCTCAACATTTTATTATGTAAACATAGAGAAAATTGTACATAATTTTAATGGTCTCATTAAAAGAAACATTTTAGCGGAAACAGAATTCAATTATCTGTATCCGTTTAAAAATGGCGGCCATTGTTGTGTATAATATTGACGTTTACGGAATATCCTGTATTTTCTAAAGCATTACTCGTATCTTTTTCCCGACTCAAATTTCTTACTGTGATGAACTCAGCTTTACTTTAGTAAGCTACATAAAAGGTCTTTGTGAGAAAATCTATATTACATAAAGATATTTATTTTGAAAATGCCTATTTGCCCAAAATTCAAAAAAGTCAAATGATAGCGTATGTCAAAAAGGTCTTGTAAATCCTAGCAACCTTTTAATTTACACCAAACTTGTATCTCTTTTTGTTTTTCTGCAATCAACAAAAAACATTATTTTCCTATATGAAATGAATGTTAATTTTCATAACACTTACATGTAGCCTGTGGCCACATTAGTTTGATGAGTTATGTACATTTCATCAGTTGGTTTTTTTTGGAACACTTATGACCGTTTTTAGTACTTCGTGAGTAAAAAAGACTTAGCACTCATGATCACTGAATGACCCATTGTGGCGCTAGCTCTCGCACTGTTGCAAGTCATGTTTTAACCTTAAATCTCCAAATAACAAATTAAATATACAAACAACCAAAGAGATCTATTGGTTAGTAACATTTTATTTGCTGATTTCTTCATAGTTAAATTGGTTAGTAACATTTTATTTGCTGATTTCTTCATAGTTTATTCTATTTCATTGCAAGAATAGATACGTGAAACAAGCAAACAAAATTAATTTGTTTCAATTTTGATTACTTTTCTTACACTGATTTGAGTGACCAGACTCGTTCAGAAGAATCCATTACTGCCATTACTGTAGTTCAAAGAACGAGGTTATTAGTGAATTTCCTATGGAAAGTGAACTATTAGCATGACCCACACGGTGAAACTTAAGCCCGGGACCACCATAGAAGTTCTTAGCGTGACCCTCTGAACACGTTTTAGGGGGTCGTTCAAAATTTTATACATATAGACATATATATATGTGTGTGTTTGCACTCTAGCGGTCACATTTTTTTTTTTTTCGATTTACTTCAAATTTGGTAGGGATGTTCCTTTCTATAATCAGTTGGACAAGTTCGTTGGGCAAAACAATCGGAAAACTCTAAACCCCTTTTTTGGGGATTAATCTTTCAAATGTCGAGTTTTTGGGCCCAAAAAGGGTTAGTAAAGCCCCGGATATCAAATTAATGCATGTAAAAAGATGGGAATTAGTGAGGAGAAAGTTTTAAGCTTTCTCTTGTCACTATAGCATACATATTTACCGAGTTATTAAAGAAAATGTGTATTGACTAAACACAGTACGTTGTCTTATGGGGGTTTGACATTAGAAAAGCCTGTTATTCATTTGTTGGTGTACTTTTATCATCCCCAGCAATCTCACGCCTACTTTCAGGCCTGACTGGACCCTCTCCTAATCTTATAATGTGCAAAATTGTATTCCCAGCGTTGCAGGTAAATGAAACCAGGAGCATCAGAACAGCCAAAAAATCCATGTTTTTAGATTTCAATCAAAATTGGAATAAATGTTTGTTTTTACACTGATTTTGAGTTTTAAAAGTTTGTTATGTGGAAATTCACTTCCTTCAAGTCAGCGTGCTGCGTGCAAACTCGTTTAATTTATTTCTCACAGATGTACTAACGTAATTAAATCACCGACTGATGACTTTTTTGACGCAAATCGTTAGGCATTGTTGTCTTCTGTATAACCAATAGACCTCCTTTGATAATAACCATTAACGTCATCATACTTTTAGTTTAGGCCTATGTAATCTCTTTTCAATAGTCAATGCTTTGGTGTACAATTTAAAATTTATTGTTGTATGAGGCAAGGCTTAAGGAAGGGTTTTAGGCCCTTTGTTGAAGGATTTTCTCTTCATTAAATCTAACAAAATTAAGTCTAATCTTCATTAAATCTGAGTTGTCATTGCATATTGCATCCACTGAACTGTGTTCATATGAGTCAAGTTAGTTCTGCAATATTTTTATTTGTTAGTCGTTTATTAACTTTTAAACTATAGGAAATAATGTAATAATTATTACTTTTTAGCGAATTTCCCCTATAGGTCTCATGGTAAGACTTAAGCCCAAAACCATGATAATTTTTTGTTTTTAGGTCCCCAGGACAAAAACACTATGTGTTCAATATATATATATATATATATATAAATGTCATCGTCCGATTTCGATGAAATTTGGCTCAAATGTGTAAAGTGGCATTTATGACTTTAAGTTCGAAAACCAGAAAAATCGGACTATGGGAAGGGGGGTTTTAAATGTTCCAAAAATCAGTGTTTTGCATTTTTAACTTTAAAATTTTTAAAACACTTAATTTTGGTTTGGGCCATGTTATAGAGCTTAAAAAACAAATAATATAGTATTTTGGGGACCTAGGTTAAGTGGTTGCGGAGAAAATCCAAAAAAAACCTGCTCATAAAATCTCCCATGTTAATCTTTTGGGAAAAAGGTTTTTGGCTTTTCCTCAGTTAATTTTAGTGTAAACTTCACATTTGCTTTTACCAATCAACTCAGCTCCACAAAACAATCATTTTGGTGTTTAAAGTGTGATTCTACATCCAACCGTTGCAGAGGTATTCAAAGTGCTAAACACCGTTGTTCAACTTTATCCTTATGGAGAATAAATAAAATTTGATATCTCTATTATTTATGAATGTATATTGATGAAAGTTAGTATGTGGCTTCACAAAGTATTGGTATATTGATATTTGCGCAAAAAAATTGATTTTTTGTTGATTATCACCCTAGTAGCAAACCTGCATACTCAGCTCTAATGTTGTTCTTATGGAGAATAAGTAAAGTTTTATACCTCCCTTAATTATGAACATAAATTAATAAAACTTGGTATGTAGCTTTCCCTGGTTAAGTTATATTGATAATTGCATAAAACACATTTCTTATCTATCTTGTTGCAGCAAACCTGCGTACTCAGCCCTTAGTGTTATTCTTAGGGATTTCTTATTTATTTATGTATTTTTATGAAACTTGGTGAGTGGCTTTGAGTGGTAGAGAGGAACATATACATGCATTGGAAATTCGCTGATACGCAGGTTTGCTGCGACGGGGGTATTAACTATATGAAATAATAGTAATTACATAAATATATTACAAATAATACAATTAATTCAGTAAATTCGTAACTTCTTTTAATAAACTTCTACGGCCTAAAAATCACATAACTTTACGTAGGCTAATGTTTATCACAACCATTTATTCCGGACCCTGTAGAAGGATTTTCCAATTTTCCTTGACGGCCAACCCCCTAAGAAAACGCATCCTCAATACCAACGAGGTTAATACATCTTAGAGTTCTCTTCTGGGTTGATAAAGTGAAGCCTTACTAGAAGATATGTTTGTAAAAAAAAAAAACAGAAAAACCATGGTCTCCAGCAAATATTTGATCGAAAATATGTTTTATATAAAAATTGTATTTGAAAAGTAAATGTTTTTCTCTTTCTGTTCCATATTCATTAACGATTCAAATGATTTAATCTTAAACACACAAATTTTTAAATATGGTGTTCAGGAAAACTTTTTTATTGCTTGATGGAAAACGGTTGTCATAAATTACAGATTACATTATTTTATGGTCTGTGGTTAGTTGTTTTGATGTAGGAACGGAGGGGAAAATGGCGCCAACATGTAGGCTTCCCTTATTTTGGAGATTAATATTTGTATGATAGCATTAGATGTATTAAGCTCGTTGCTCGATACTATGAATTTCACTCACGACCTCATGACCCCCCCCCCCCCTAAAATGATAGCCTGTATCCGCCCCTGGATAGACCATATGCGTTTTAGTCGGGAATAATTTTGTTTGATGACTTTAGACCAAACCGTTCTCCCGTTATACATGCTGGACGGGCGGTCTGACCCTGTATATATACATACTCGCTTCGCTCGCTGGGGGCTCTGCCCCCAGACCCCTGTGGGGGGCTTCGCCCCCAGGTCGCTTTTTGGCCTCATGTTGAAGTGGTGTCATATCAAGTGGCCCAGAACCCCCCTAAGACTACTACTTATATTAAGAAAACAGACAAATTAGAAGATATTTCAGTATAATACCATCCGTTTGGCCACTAGGACTGTTTAAACAGCACTACATTCTGATTGTTGTTACCTGCCATTATGCATTTTTTTGAGGTAGTTAAAATAAAAATAAAATAGTGCTTGGGAATTTTCTCTGGGGTTAAAAGGTGCAAAGCACATGCATGCTAAATCTCACGTCCCCTAGCTCAAGTATAAATGGTGTCACGTTCATGTCCAATAATATTAATTGGCACAGAATCCTCATTTCATTACTACTTATGCTTAGAAAACGGTCATATCTAAAGACATTTAGAGTTTTTCATTTTCCGACAGGTTTAAATAATAAAAACTGGTCATATGACTGCTGCTATTTACTAAGTGTGATGTTAACATACTGTGTGCCCAATATTAGGCCTCCATTAAGTTTATCAACGTGATAAAAAATTACAAACCACCACAAAATGTGGAAAATATGCAGAAACTTGAAAAATCTAGCGCTACCTAAGGGTGAAGGGAGCGAGATATGACAAAAAGTCATAGGAACAAAATTGTAGATCTTGCAAAATCAGCAGGTCATGGTGGTGTTTGTTTTTTGATAGGACCATCTGTTTGACTACTAGAGCTCAAAAACTATAAATCTAAAATATGCCTTTTTTAAGCAATTTTAAATATTTGTTTGAGGTGGTTAAAATAAAAAATGGTCAGTTTTGGCAATTTTCCTGGAGGTTACAAGGTAAAAGTTCCCTGCATGCCAAATTTCAGGTTAGTAGCTCGTTAGGAGTGGTCTAGAATTCGTATACCTGAGTTACACATGCGGCTGTATATATTATAGAATAGATAGATACAACAATTTGTACGAATGATGTTTTTGATTTCTGGGGACCTCAAAACGAAAAGTTATCATGGTCTTGGGCTGAAGTCTTACCATGCTGCCTACAGTAATAGCTTCTTCCCTATATGGGAAATTCGCTAATAAACATTTTATTAGGTTTTAGCGAATTTCCCCTAAATATAATCTTTTGAAACTGGAACCTTAACTGATACATTTCCCATTTTGGTGGCGCAAACAGAAAATACAGACAATTTTAAATACTGGAAGAGGTACAGGACAACCATGCCTTTAGTCCCAGGCTTGACAGGGCCTGTGGCGTGGGGAGGAGTGTTACTAACTTCCATAATGCTCAGAAACACTTGTTACCAACATTCTTTGAGTTTTGCCAACTCTTGGTGTATAAACGAATAGGCATGAAATAAATCTTAACAACGAAAGTCAGCCCACAGCACCAATACCCAACAAGGAATAGACAATACATAATAACATCTTCGAACGTTTTGAATTTTCAAAGAAAAAATCCATTGTATTTTGGCAACACATTTTTAAGAAAAATTCCAAACAATATTTTAGATGAGATGTATTAAGAAATTTAAAAGAAAACTTAAAAACTACATTACTGAAAAGGCTCCCTACTCCATTGATGAGTTTATGGATTGATTATGTTACATTTTTATTTTTTGATATCTACAAAGACATTTGATTTATTAGTATGTAGACTAAGTTTACTGATGCTATTCTTCAAAGTCATGTACATATGGATGAAAAAAGTATATATTGATGGATTGATTGTATTGCTAACACGGTATTTTGGTTTACAACACAGATTGTTGCCAACGAATTCAGAAATGTGTTTTTAAATCTTAGCAACAGACTTTAATAACATCAGTGTTAAAGTAATCTTTAACACACTCCGTGCGGATGACCCCGAATGGGGTCATGGCTCAACATTGAAACACATGAGATTTTCATACTTGAACATATTTAACGCAGTGAAAGTGTTAAAGTTAAATCAGTGGTGGATCCAGGAGGGGGGGGGGGCGCTAGGGGTCCTCAACTTACACTAGAATAAATGGACTTTGTTTGGAAACAATATACAGGTTCATAAAATAGGTTTTATGCTCACAATTTGTAGGATATAACCTAAAATAACTGTTACTTAAAATCAAATTATTACAGAATGCGTAATATACAATAAAATTGTATTTTAACTATGTATTATTATCGATCGAGCAAAAAACTGTTTCATTGAGCAGGTCCTTGAAAATTATATTCAATGCTATATTTACTTTATGGTTTGCTAAATGTTTATGAAGCAATGAATATAAACTGGACATGCAAACTGCTTCAATGTAATTGGTTTGAAACTGTCATGAAGCAAGTAAAAAAAATAAAGCCCAGTCAGTCATTCCATCAATCCCGCCATAGGCCATTAGGTGAAAGATATCCGCTTGAAACAAGATGGATGGCTGCGACTCACATATGTCAATCGTCGTAAATACAGTAAGCCTAGTCAGAAAATTAGGATTGCCACAATATTTTAGAAACTATATGTGAAATGTAGGAGAAAAATTATAAACAATTACCCTGAATGAAAGCGGTGATTTGGTCCATACCCTAAAATCAGACTAGAGCATTTAGGAAAGCATTTATAAAAATCAAGGGTAATATAAAAACCTGATGCAGGGTAAAAAGTTCATGGTGTCAATACTGGAATTTAGGTCACTGACAGAGTGGTCTTCTATTCCAACAAGCTTTTCTACTTCACTGTTGGAAAAGGTTGCTAGCATAATTTAACTCAGTAATTCTGTATTCATATATGCACATTGGTATGGTTTGATAGTATCAACAAATTATATTATAATCAATTTTAACTAAGTTGGTTAACATTATTAATGTTATTTTAGTATAGTTTGTAATTCCTGTCAGATTAACGTTGTCAGAGTCAACAACTGATGATAGTTTTAAAGTTGTATTATTATATTTATTATAAGATTTGATTCATGAAATGAAATTGAATATTTATTGATCCTTTAGACATGATAATGTTACAAATAATGCACAAATAAAAGAAAAAACTCAATGATTAATTTAATATACTGTAAAGCAATTTTTTGCATAATATCAAAAGGAATAATATCACGTATACATTATTTCCTTTTTAATTACATTTAAGAAATCCATTTGAAGTATTCGCTCATATTTAGCAGTGTAAATACAGTACCATCTTTTTGATCACAAAGACAATTTGTCAAAAAAAAAAAAAAAAAAAAAAAACTATTTTCAGGGTAGGATTCTAGGGTTCCCGGTTCTCCCTTATGTCTTAGGGGTAAAATAAAATAAAATAAAAATCATTTCATGCCATAAAAATACAATGTTGTATAGGCAAAAGTCAAGTAAACGATAGTAAAATAAAATCAGACTCTTAAATTGGAATAATTCCTCCCCTCCCCTAGAATTAAGTCCCCCTAGGTCTACAACTGAGTAAAATGATCATTTCTGACCTTAAATATACTCAGTTGTTTAATACAAAATAATTTTTACTAAACAACTAAGCACATTTGAGAATGCAATTGATCAATTTTCAGTTGCCAATGTTACTAAAACTACTTTTTTTCTCATAAGCATGATTTGATATTGTAATATTTAACCATGCAAAAATAATAATATTAATAATACAATTATATTACTGTATTTAGACTCTTAGTTGAAAACCCATACAATTGACTAACACAAATATATAAGATAAAGGGAGGTGGTGGTAGTGGGAGGAAGGAAGTGATACTGGAGATAGTGTTAATGACAGCTCCTGATAACAAGACATTCAATCTTGTCAGTTGATATACAATTTCCCTTTGAAAATGCTTTCCTTCATGGTTAAAAACTACTTAAGTGGAACAAAAATCCCCCCCCCCCTTTTAATAAAAGTAGAATATTTGCAAAGGTTCTCACTAACGTGATGAAACTCTTTACACTTCTACCAACACAAAAAAGACATCGAATGTTAAGGTCCACACTTAACACCACTTTTAGAGAAATTTTGCAGGCTTTGGGATAGTTTTAGTTTAAAGATTTGTTGGGCAATTTTAGGGTAGGTAAATTGGAATTTTGTATAATTTACTCTAGTACTAAAATCATATCGAAATTATGAAATTATTAATTGAAAATAATTTGTCTATATTGTCCTTGAAAACGAATAACCCTCAACTTACAAGCTGTTATCTTCTTACTTACATATAATTTTGATACCTTTTTTTACCACTATATTTTTTCAAAATTGTTGAAGTATTATTTCCCAAAGATAATATAAACGTAATAATCAAGACTCAGTCTCACACATAGGTATTACCTATGAAATATTTCTTATTTTAGGCAAGAGCATTTTTTTATTTTGGACACTCTTTTTTATACACATAAACATGGGGAAGACTTTTATTTTGTATGTGTGAAAGGCCAATTTCAATTGAATGAGCTGATTAAAGTTTGTATGTATGATGAAAATCAAGATTTTTTATTTGATTTATGAGCAGGCAGGGGGCCAAGGTGAGGGGTGTCCTAAGGTCTGTACTTGCGAGACGGCAGCGCTCTCCAGTCTCCCAATAAACTCCGTACTGGTCAAGACCCAACACAAAAACCACTCTGAAGAATATGCACAAAGCTACCAGAACAAGAATGAGGTAATTTTTCAGCAAACTATGTTTTACATACAGATTTACTATTGCTCAAAAAGACTTATATGGCTTGTCTGCAGCTCATTGGGACCCTTCTTCTATTTAGTAACGTTACCGGCCTGACCGATATCAAGATTGGTCAGGGGGGTAATGTGTCAACGTAATGTCAACCACAACCTCATATCAGCCGCTGTAAAGCTATTGGTTGAATAAATTTGAAGATAAATTAATACATTCTAGGGCGGGGCAAGTAGAGAGGGTAGGAAACATGCCGACCGAGATAAGTTAAAACAAATCCCATTACTGGTGAATCTGGGAAGTGTAACTATTTGACAGGTTGGATTCAGAATCAATTGTTATAGCATATTACATATTAATCAAAGTGGTTTGATATTTTTTTATTATGGAATAAAGCTAAACATATTATGAGATATGTTTATAACACTAATATGGATATTCACCTCATTGTCCTGTAAAGTTTCAATTTATAGCAGACAATGATTTTATCAGGTCAGGTGTTTTTATAAACATATGCTTGTAAGTTGTACAAGTTCGTAAGTTTCTCCACAGAATGATACACAAACAAATGTTTTTCACTATCCCACGGATTTTTCTGGTGTAACTGGGATCGTCAGGCCTAGTCATACTAAATTATTTATCTTTAATCCTGCTTGAATAAAACCATAAATGTAAAAAATGTATGTTTAGACACAAAACTGAAGAGATTGTCATGAATTAGTATTATTTGTTTTAAGAAGATGGACTCAGGGTACATTAATTTTAAAAATAAGTAAAAAATCATATCAAAGGAAAGGGTACTTCGTACTTTGATGATGCCTTGATAAACATGTGGATTTTTACTGAAATAGTTTGATTTTAACGTACCTAAACGGTTAGTAAGTATTAAAACATTAAAAACTAAGTTTTTTTATTCAAATTCCCACTTTTAGGGAATATTTCCTGGCCAAGGAAATATTCCCATAAATGATCCCATTTTATAAGTTTCTTCCCACTGGGAATATTCCCGGCCCACATCACTACTTACAAGGTTGCAAATATGAGTGGTTGCAAATAATTCACAGAGGATTTTAAAAAGCGGGGACTTAAGGTTCTTGTATGTTCCCCGATGGGGTGTGTGCGGGACTTAATTGACTCAGATCACTTCATAAAAAATCTCACGGACTTTCAGCAGAACACACAAGCTACCATCTATGTTGTATCATATAATCAAACATCTGCAAGAGGTTTGAGGAATGGTCTTTCACACCCTGAATTCCTGTTGGGTCCAAGAACCGCTGTTGCCAAGTACTCAAGAGCAAATGATGTCGACTGCTGAGACTGATGCTATTTCCGAGACACCTAACAGGTCTACAACACCAGCCACTACCCACACCCAAGAAAATGAAGCGAGTACTACACCGTCCACACCACTGTCCACACCACCGTTCACACCACCGCCCACACCACCGTCCACACCACCGTCCACACCACGATCACTGCTCCAGACCAGCTTGTAAATATAAAAAACATGGAATCTCAACTGTTGATGAAAATCTCTTAGCATAGGCGTAATTTCAGCATTTCGATTGGGGGGGGGGCAGGTTGTCCATGGCCCATCCTCCTATTATAAGAAATTGTATAACCCCCCCCCCCCCTTAAATCACCATTCCCGTAGAAAATTTGGCACTGTGGCTGGAAAAAAATAAGGTTTCGATACACGCACACAAACACACAAATGCGGTAGCATAGGATTATACCGGCCGCTCTTCCGCTCTTATAGTCCCTTCCTAGTACTAGTGTACATCATTCGATCAAGCTGACAACTTTTAATTTCATGAGTAAAACTCATGATTAATACACTTTGTTATAGTAAAAATAACTAGTTGTCCTGTTGATCTAATCCGAGCAAGTTTGTACCCAACGAATGGTTTCTTCAGTTGTAACAGACATAACAAAACATCTGATTAAACATCTGATTAAAACGAACGATAACCAACCACACGTACTTTCAATCAACAATAAGTTTAGACTTCCGCTATCAGACAGCGGTTCTGAAAATTCAGCCCTTTACAGTAAAGGGAAGAGGAAAGTTATTCACTTCTTGGAGCTGCTATAATTTGTGTGACAACAAAAATTGATTAACTTTGGTTTAACAATGTAAAACACGGAGTAGGCCTAATAAAGAATAAGGGGGTACTTAACTTGTTTATTTTAAAAGTTCACAAATATGTTTATGGAATTAATACATAAACTGTATAAAACATGATAAATGTATATATTTAATTAGGCCTACATCTAATTAGAACCTGCATAGGTAATACCTTTGCGTAGGCCCGAGCCGATATAATGTCTAGTCTAGTTTATTTTATTTAAATAAGCCTGGCAAAATATATTTAACAGTGAAAATAATGATTTGGTCAACTATAACGAAAATACAGTAATAATATTTCTAGTTTACTAACGACGAGTGCTATACAGTA
Source organism: Allygus modestus (assembly GCA_963675035.1). Taxonomy (NCBI): domain Eukaryota; kingdom Metazoa; phylum Arthropoda; class Insecta; order Hemiptera; family Cicadellidae; genus Allygus; species Allygus modestus. Next base: position 125,721,255 of record OY776113.1, read on the forward strand.
TATTGTTTTACAAGTGACAATAAACATGTTAAGAAAAGTAAAAAATGGGATTTTATTATTCTGTAAATTAGGTAAACGAGTTTTATGGTTCGCACGTAGCACGCTGGCGTGAGGGAAACGAATTTCCGAATGAAAAGCTTGAACAAGATAAAAACGGTGTTAAGACATTACTGTACTGAGTCAATGAATACAGAGTCATTGACTGTGTTTAAGTGATGCCCTTTCTTAAAATTATGAGACGTATTGGCAAATCTATGTAAAAATATCTTTAATTTGGTATGTTAAAATCCGTCCAGCCGTTAACGAGTTTTGACTGTGAAGAAAACCCCCCTACCTTATTAACATATAGGATACCAAACTATATTGTTAGTTATCTTATATGTAGACCTATCATAAAAACGTGAGTTTTCGTATACGAACAAGTTACTGGTTACTGTAAAAATTATATTCTAATATTACTCAATAACAATACAAAGTGTATTTACAGAATACTTATATGTTTAGTCACAAAACAATCTTTTTTTGTTTGTTTTACTCTATCTTCTAAAAAACAATATCTCGCACAGGCCGGTCGTCACTCCTAATTCTTGGTAAAAGATAATGTTATAAAAAATTATATATATATATATATATATATATATATATATATATATATATATATATATATGTATAAAAATTAATAATAAATTATTAAAGTATATATTTTTGGGAGCTTTTCTTAAAAATATTAAAAAACAAGAATATTTAATGTCAGTAAGAATTAATTGATTGCAATTTTGTCTAGGTAGCAATAGAATTGGATTCTTAAATTCGGCAAGAGCGATGGAATTGTTATTTATATCGATAATTCTGGGACTTTTCCTATATCGGTGTTGAAAAATCCTCTGGTGTAGAGTTAACACAAAAAAAACTATAAGATAAAATAAATATCGATTGAAAAGTTAGTCTTAAAACGAAACACTGTTCAATATTTATTGGCTAACACATATTTCAAGTACATTTTTATAGCGCTATTTAGCGCTATCCCCCTCCTATGCAGAAGCGAAATTAAAGAAACGAATGGATAAACTTCATGAGCACGTGAATTCCAAATTATACTGTAGGCGTTTGTTTGTAATTTTCAAATAAATAAGTTTACCTACGAAATAGTAAATTCAGCTATAAGTAGTATTTATTATATTATTGTTTTGAATGGCAAACTAATATTTAAACCCGTTCATTAATAATTTTGTTTTGCGAAATAATTCTTTGTAGGCTTGTTGTTTGCATACGACAAGCAATTCCACAAAAAATAACTATAATCATCGACATATTAAAAAAAGAAATGCAAAAGGTTTTAAGTTTATCTAATTGCCTTTGAAATATTAATATTAAAATCTAAAGTAGATTAATTATACTAAATATTAATGTTTATTAAGTTACCTCTGGAATCGTATTGCATGAACCCACAATAAATTTCACAATTCAAACATGTAAATGATAACTAGAAGTGTTCTCTTGAAACGTAAAGAAACAAAAAAACGACTGACTTGAATCCGAGGACGAGAATTATAGGAATCGAAGTGAAAGTATAAGTATCTATTTTTATCTGGTAAGTAGAGAAGTAAAAATATCAGTTAAATTTGGTTTAATATCTCCATCTAACAATGAACAAGAGGAGACCGGAAGGTTATTGTTATGTTGTCCGCACCACTCGGCGACCGGTTTACCAAGAAATCTGTTGATCGCCAGGGGAAAAAGTCAAGACTATACAGTTCATGATTTCTGTCGATTTGTTTCAAATTATCACTGATTATTTAACTACTACAATAACTTAAGTTACATTGAATAATATTCCCGTTACAAAATTTTAAAAACTAAAACTGCTATTTTAAAAAAAGCTAAACATTTTGTCTTATTTATTACAAAAAAACTTAATTGTAATCGTATTTTTCATAAACTTTTAATTTTTTTTTTACTTTCTCTAAATTATTGGGGGGGGCAACTGCCCCCCGTGCCCTCCTTGAATTACGCCTAAAGAGATAATTATTGCTTAGCTTGTAAGGAATCTCATTATGATGTTTTTAAAAAATGTGTTAAATGGAAAAGATGAAAAAATTAGAAAACAAAGAAAATAAAATTTTTTTAATGCATTGAAACATTCAAGGCAGGATTATTAATAAATTGCATGAAATACATATTTTTCTTGAGAGCTCAAATGCTGAAATACTATGTTTAAATGAACACTGGTTAACAGATGATCAAATATGTACTTTATCAAGTTTTAATAATTATAATATGAGAGCCTATTTTTGTCGAAAAAGTGTAGGGAAGGGAGGTTCATGTATACTAATACGAGATGATTTTAATTTTAAGGAAAGATCAGATTTTTATGTTTATAATGAAGAAGATAGTTTTGAAATGTGTAGTATTGAGATTGTTTCCATAGAAACAATTGTAATATCAATCTATAGATCTCCATATGACAATAATTTTAAGACCTTCATCAATAAATTAGAACTACTATTAATTAAGTTACAAAAATACACAAAAATAAAGCAAGTTTACATTGCTGCTGATATCAATGTAGATGTTTTGCAAAGTACGAACTCACTCAACCAAAGAAATATTTGTTTGAACTTAATCAGTAAATACAATTTGTATTCTAATTTTTGTTCTCCTACAAGAGTAACCAGAAATACAAGTACTTGTATGGATAACATTCTTTCAAATAATGTTTTCAAGACTGATAAGCGAAAATCTAAAATGAATCTGGAATTAGGTATATCAGATCATAGAGGCCTTTTTATTGAGATTGTTAAGAATAAATTATTAGATACCTAATCCATTGAGCAGCAAAAATAATTAAAAAAGACTTTATTCTACCAAGAACATTTCTCTCTTTTCTAAATTATTTTCAGAAACCAATTGGGAATTTTCACTTCTAAACAATGCACAATCAAATTTTAATATCTTCTTGCATCAATTCTTGACTACTTTTAATTTTTGTTTTCCTTTGAAATTTTGCAGTAAATCCTGTAAAAATATAAATAAAAGCTGGATAACAAAGGGTATCCAAATATCAAGTAAAAAAAAAGAGAATTAAGTATAATTTCCAAAAGTAACAATGATATTAACTTTCAAAACTTTATAAAAATTATAGAAAGGTATTTAAAATAGTTTGTGATAAGGCAAAGAAAATGAACAGCTGTTATGTAATATCAAATGCCGACAATAAAAATCGGGCAGTGTAGAATGTTGTAAAGTCTGAACTGGGAATCCTTAAATGCAACAATCGTGATTTTCCTGACTTGAATGTTGAAGACAAGCTGTTAAAAGATGGACAAATAATTGCAAACTTTTTTAATGATCAGTTTGTTAATGTATCAAAGGAAATTAAATGCCAACCTTGTCTAAATACTGTAACAGAATTAACAAATAACTTCAATATCAATTTATGCATTCTCACATGTAACATCGTCTCAAGTTAAAAAAATAATTAAATCTCTGAAAAATAAAAAATCTGTTGGCTGGGACAAAATCCTAATTGAAATGACAAAAAAAGTGTAGACTCTATTTCAAATCCCTTTTGTCGCTTAATAAATCAGTGCTTTAATGAAGGAGTTTATCCATATCAGTTTAAAAATGCAGAACTAAAGCCTCTTTTTAAAAAGAGATCTGTTGAGGATCCTGGAAATTATCTTCCAGTTTCAATACTATCTACTATGTCTAAACTCTTTGAAAAAATAGCATATAATCAAATATAATCCTTTTTTGAAAATAATAATATTTTCACAGACCAACAATTTGGGTTATGATCAGGGCGAAGTACAATAACAGCTGTCTCTGACTTCATAGATCAGGTGTCATGTGGCTTGGATGGATCGCGGAGCACAGCAGCTGTGTTCTGCGATCTATCCAAGGCATTTGACTGTGTAAATAACAATATTTTGTTAAATAAATTAAAATATTATCAATTTTTGGAATCGGCATTGTCATGGGTAAATTCTTATCTAAAAAATATGCAACAGCCAAGAATTATAAAGAAAAATAATATTCAGTCTACCTCAGAATTGCAAAAAATTGAATGCGAGGGATCAATATTAGGCCCTTTGTTCTTTTTAATTTTTGTAAATGATATACCTAAGTGTATCATCAAACCTGACATTGTATGCTGACGAGCAGTTGTTCAGGCACAAAATTCTGAGATTTTACAAGAGAAACTTGAACTACCAATTCTAGAATTGGCAGATTGGTTTGGGGCTAATAGCTTAAAATTAAGTAGCTCAAAAACACACATTTTAAAATTTCAAACAGTGCAGAATAGGCAAAATTTAACCCTGGAATTATATTATGATGGTAATATGATGTCTTCAATTGAGAATAGAAAATTTTTGGGTGTAAATATTGATCAAAATTTAACATGGAGACCTCACATCGAAATGATGATGAAGAAATTAAATACTGCTTGTTTTCAAATGCATGTTCTAAGAAATGTGACTGACCAAAAAACTAAGCTTATGATTTATTAATATCATATGGATATTAATAACTGGTGGAAGAAATAACTGTTTTCTTCTACACTCTTATCACCAGTTATAGGTTTAAAGTACGTTGTAAAATTGATAAATTACAAATCCAAAAGAGTTACTGTATCATGATAAGCAACGCCATCTCTTAGTTCTTTCAAAACAACATCAAAAATACTAAGAACGATCTTATAGATCGCTAAAACCATGGTTGATTAATTCTCTTGTTATTGCTCCGATCAGCTGATACATTCTAAAAATTTGAAATCATTTGTTTACTTAATATTTATTTCTTTGCAACCAGTGAGATATAACTAAATACTGAATGCACTACGGCAACACTTCAGAATGACTTACTTTGGAATGCCGGGGCCGTTGACTGTACGGCTGGTACTCCAGTGATGATTACTTATCTTTCTGTTACAGTTAAACCCGGACTAAATATCGAGTTTCGGAGTTCTCGTCTAACTTTCTAAAACCGGGGTTTATCCTACTCCTAGTCTAACTTTGGACCTCAACTAAGACCAGGGCTATGGCGGGAAACACGGGTAATCACGGTGTACGCTTGGGCGTTCAATTCAACTAAAGTCAATTAGGTACAATTCATTTTCTGCTTTTTATACAATTCTGTACATGTAGGCCTTACATGTAACATTTTTATGACTTTCAATTTTATTACTTTAATAGTTCTTTATCTGAGTTGTTTATCTAATGATCGCTTACTTTTGTTAAGGTTTTTCATAACATGGAATCTATAAACTTCTTGCTCTTCACACAAAATTCATTGTCTATTATGGTTGTAATATTCCAAGTAGACTCTCATAATTAAAATTGTATTTAATTCTATTAACTCAATTAAGTACATTTTTCAGACAGCTTGATTGATTTTAGAATGTACTATTATAGTACTAATGTGATTAAATAACAAGACCTTTATTTTAATTGAGATAGTGTAGTAATTTTTCATACGGGTTGTTATTATTACAATTTCCTTTTTTATTGCCTATATTAGGCAATTTTTACAATATTTAAATAAACTTAATAAAACATTACACACTGTAAACATTTGTATATCTTTATAGTGTACACTGTTATATTTGCCGTTTTAAAATTATAATTAAAATAAATATAGCACATAGTGAGGTCGTGAAGTAAAAATAACAAAACTTTACATACACTCTCTTTTTATTACTAATATTTGTAAGACAACTAGTATTATAACAAGTTTTCTTCAAAAAAATTACGTAAAGTGACGTCAAATGACAGTCGGATAAGTCCTCAAACCTGTTATCTCTTTGTTTTCCAAAGTTATGGAGTATAGCGCCTGCTACAATTACAATGCAACAACGTCTTGGGCTACATCTTAAGAGGGGGCAGGAGTCAGATAGAATTCCGCCTTTTCGTTTGGAGTTTGGCCACTAGAGCGCTAGCAGTTTTTCAAATAATTCTTCCTTACCGACCGGCAGCGTGCGAAGGCTCGGCCTTCAGTCAAAGGATCGGTATTGTCTAGTGTGATTTACAACACCTAGAATGACGGGTTCACTGTCACTGGCGGCTTCTCGCACGCCCCGCATACAAGGGACTAAACCCAAAATTCTTGTCAAGACTGTTTGGTGTGAAGTCTGATCAAATATGTTGCAACTTCGTCTAAATCTTATGTCTGATAATAATTACTAGTAACAATATTAAGTTATAAGAAATATATTAGACATTTATTTATTAATTTCTCTGGTTCAAATTTGTTTTTGAAGTATCAGTTTTGTAGCCACCGCCTTATATCGATTTAAAGAAAGTGTAAATATATTCTTAAGTGTTGTAAGACGTCTTTTATTATATCCCGTAAGAAAATTTCATAAGCTTTAAGAATATCACTTTTCACTATTATAGTCGAGTTTAGCAATTTTCATTAACACAATTTGTTATCTATTTTCTATAGACCGTTTGTTCCAACGGACTTTGTTGCTATAGTCAGAATAAAAAACACTAGTAACTTGTAGAGGTTAAAACTTCTAACCTTCTGTTTAGCCTGCATTTTATCTACGGTTTACTGGAAAATTAATTAATAATGACTCCTTTAGCTACAAACCGAGCTAAGTTATTGCTAATAAGCTCTACGAATATCGAAAGAAAGTGACCGGCAGAGCGGCCGTGCGGCAACCTCATAACGTCGAGAAAAGATAACATTCCAATAAACGTTATTTAAATAGCCAGTTAAACACCTTTGTAGTAAATTTGCCAAAGATTTCGCACCTTATTCCGATGAGTTTATATTGATAGTTTTATTTTAAAAAACCCTAATTGAGAAATTTTAAATTTAAATTCATGCTTTTTAAAATATAACTATCCATATGAACTCATCGGAATGAAATAACAAATATTTGAAAAAATTGCTCTAAACATGTTTAATTGACTATTTTAATAACGTTTATCGGAGATTTCTACCCATGTGTTTTACTTTCCACGAGGTTATGAAATAGAATGTTCGGTCGCTCCGCCAGTCACTTTCTTTTGATAATCAGACAATAATCTTGTTATCATTTCAGTGGTTTGTGTATCTGTATTTATCTCATAACATATGTTACTGCTGTAAGCCCTGTCTAAAAATAGGTGCGCTCAGGCCTAAAAATCGGATGAGAAATAACAGAGGAATTTTCTTAACTAAAATCGGCTTAGCGTAGTATTTTAATGATCTAATGAACAGTCAAAGCCAAAATTCGAAATTGTAAAAACATTTGAATAAGGTCACTTGAGGTTAATTGCGTCAAACCCTATTCCCATGATTTATTCTCGTTGGTTTTCGAATCCATGACAGTCAATTTTCTTTTACTTAATTAGATATTTCCCCTCGAGAAGACCTGTCTATAAATTATTTTTAACCCAGAAATTACAACTTTTGAAGGTAATCGTTGCAGCCGTTCTTGAGATCAGAGTTGCAAGCAAGCAACCAACAAACTTAGCAAGTAAATCTTACTCATATTTAGAGTGTACGATTTAACAGCTGTTGAAACATTAACAAAAAACAAGCCTTGAAAATGTGTACAATGTTAATCAATTAAGTCTTTATTGGATAAAAACTAATACTCAATTGCTAATTTCCAGTTATACACACAACACGTGCAAATGGAAATTTATATTAAATATTTATATTTATGTCCATTTTGTTACATACGTTTTAATAGTTTATTTACAACTTTCCCCGTATATTTTTCGTATTTTCTAAGTCTTCTAAAAATGACAGATCCTTTTATGATTATTTAAATTCTATCGAGTCTGAAATCCGATCACAATGGTTTTCTTACATCCAACTCTACACTGACGGCTCTAAAGCTGACGAACGAAGACTTGTAAGTTGTTGTATGTATGATAAAACCAACTATAAGCTTATATCATTCAGATTAAATAAACACTATTCGAGTTATTATGTTGAAGCTCTAGCTATTTTTACTGCCATGAAGTATACATAGAAACGTTACCACCAAGTAAAATAATAATAATTCTATCTGATTCCAAAAGTATTATTTATGCCAAATCTTCACACATCGAATATGAAATCAGACTACAGTTTACAAAATTATTAAATTTGAAGTACAAGTAATTTTGCTTAGGATACCTTCTCGTATTGGCATAAAAGGGAACGAGTTACCGGATTCTTTTGATAAAGATGCTTTACATTTAAACAATATTAATAACTCGTTTCTACCTTGTTTCAATTACACTAATTCGTTCGTCACCAAGAAAGTTAATGTACAATGGGAAGAGGACTGGGAGGCTGCATCAGTTAGGCCTACAAAGCCTAAGTTTGAGTCAGCAGAGTTTTTGGACTGAAACCTCAAATTACGACTCCGACTTGGTTTTCAAAATTCAGGACATCAAGATAAAAAATTCCGAATCATTTCACGTCTTAGAATCGGTCAGAGCATTGTTCCGGAACATTTACACGGACTCGAAATTATATATTACTCTCTTCTGGTGAAGTCTGGTGTCGGGGAAAAAGCGGCCAGCGAAATAAGCGACCTGTGAGGTCAACACTTCAGTGAAGTTAGTGACCAGCGAAATAAGCGACCATCATGGAATTTTATCTGCACCTAAGAGGGCAACACTTCCTGTGACATACTGATTTCCCACACTTTTCCCAGGTTTGGACTGGCTAAATGACTGACAGACATTTCTAATTGAAATATTTTTTATATTTTATGAATAGTAATACTAGGGGTTTCCGGCACGTTGCTCAGTGAGCTGTATACAATCTGTAGAGACTATTGCCTTGCAGTTTATGACAAAAACCGTGTCGTGTTTGGAAAGCAGCTGGAAGCACAATATCTCCCCTCTACAGTACCAACATAGCAAAACGAACACCATGTACTAAGGTGTCATTATCGTTTTGTAAAACAAAACACAGCATAGCAGTAAGAACAGATGTTACAGACATAATAAATGATTACTGAAATTACAGACAGTATGTCATGAGGAGCCATGTAAATTCAAAAATATGAGGAAAAATTACTGGATTTCGAGCAGTAGGTGATAATGGTTTCAAGAGGAGAATCAAATTTGCCGCGCAAAATCGGTTGCGGAAACGGGATCTTTGGTCGGTAAGCGACGTTGCTGCCATCTATTGTGGTGACGGTGAACCAGTTGTAATCTGTGGGCCTACTCGTTTTGTAAGACTTCAAAAAAGTCTTATTTTGGAACAGTTTCACATTTTAAAACCGAAAAAATACTCAGGCCAAACATTAACAATAACATGACTGCTATTATGACGTTTTCAAATTTAATTTATATAAAACGTGTCATTTTATAAATTGTTTCAAAAGTACACAACTCCTTATGGGAAAAAAGAAACTTAGTTTACATGTTTTAGGTGTTATTTTTTAAAAATAATACATTTTGATTCTAAGGTCATACGGCTAATAACTATCAGATTGTTTGGCCTGCAATCATTTTTGCATTTAAAGGCGGGCATTCAATAAAATAAAACATTTGTAGTAGCGCCCCATGTTAAAAGACGACCGGAGCCGGCGGCTGGCGGAGCTAGGTCCGGCCCCCTCTTAAAGTGTTCTATCCTGGTCACTACAATCAGTAAATTAAAATCGTTCATTAATGACCTTCAGTCGCGGGACTTATAGGATTTTATAGGATAAAAAAATAATTAAAATATTTGTTCCATTGATAGTCATGGTACATTAAATATCCAGATATACATTGTGTTCATATTTTTATGCTCACCATTAGGATCTCGTAAATCATAGTCATTACAAGCAAGGTTAAATGAGCATTCCTCTAAACTCGTTCGCCGCGCTCAAAACAAACATTTTGGAACAAAAACAAAAAAAGCTTATAACTTTTTTGTTTATAAAGATACAAAAAACATCTCAGAACAAAGTTACGAAAAAATTTACGTTAAGTTCAAAAGTTAAGCTTAACATTATATTAAATAGGTACTCGGTTTCTGTTGTAAAATAGCAAAGTCCAAAATCTTTAATGCAAATATAGTGGTTTATTTATTTTTATTTTAAAGCAATGTTTTTCCTGATTAAAATAATACCACATAACAGCCATTCCAAGTGCCGTATGAGACATTTTAACCTTGTTTTCATCATTGCATAGAATTAAAAATTGTTGGAGATTATCCTGGATTTGTAAACGTACAATAAGCTCGATACCATGCCTACTACATGACACGAAAGGACCGTGCCGAGTCTAGATATTTGTTTTTTAGGAGATTTTAATGTTTATTTTAAATCAAAATTTAATTCAAAACAATATTCTTATTTTTCCTTTCTAATTCAAATCAACGTTCTGAGGATAAATAATTTACGCAATGCCATTGTTTGAGCTAATAAATTTTAAATGATGTATATATAATTAGTCGTTATTCGTATTTAATTTAGGTACCTTTTGTTGTAGCTAAAATAATTATGTTTATACATGTACACTTCCACCCTGCCATCCTTATATTCTATAGGAATAGCCAGATATGATAGCTTAGGCACAGAAGGTAAACATCAGAACTCAAATTTATTGGAGGTTATCTGCCTGTTGACATACACCTGTATAATGCCTGTATTTATTGCATGCATACACGCATACTGCCCACTGCCATGCCGCTAGTGCGGCACGTGGCTTGGTGGTTGATCAGCTGGTACGGCGAAATAGAGAGAGAGAGAGAGAGAGAGAGGGTACTCGTACAGTCCGCACCAAGAGATCAGTAGTACAGTCAACGCCCGCCGCCACTAGCGCCAACTGGCGGTGGGTCCCTGAAGCAGCCTCTCCGACTTCTCAACAGGCGTTGAGTTATTTCCATAAGGCTTGTCTGTCTTATTGTAGTTTATGTAGTCATTGGTATTAGTTTGTTTGTTTATATCTTCCTTCAACTGAAACGCTTCCAAATCTACCACAGGGTACATATCTTCCTTTGGCACATCAAAATATAGGTATGAGAAAACGCGTCCGCCAGGGGTTGCATACAAGTAAGATAAACTGACCAATCAGTGCTAAGGGGCCTTGCATACATTACAGAACACACTTTAACCCATTAAGGTAGTAACTTTATTCTATTCGCAATAGCCTATAATGGGATTTGATTGGTGCTGCACTCTAGTAGCAAAATTTGTAACTAATGACGGGCGACCACAGTTCTATCTGCTAGGGGCGCGGACTAACTGATAAACCTTAATATCGCCACTAGGCTATTGGTCGTGTTAGCTGAGTTGGCTACGTCGTGGAAACACCTTGGCCAGGTGGTGATACGATGTTCGTGGGTTCGATTCCTGCACACGACCAAAACTGACCAGTTGCGCAACTCTCAATGAGTTAACCGGTCTGTGGCAACATTGGTGGAAGGGCCCAAGTAAAATAAAAGGTGGCAGGCCTAGTTGGAAGTTGACGGGATCGGTTAATTCTTTGTGAGTTGTACATGGTCAACACTGATTTTGCTACTTTTTACTTTTGTCTACTGTATGTATGCCAATGTGACTCTTTAAACTGAAAGAAAATAATATTTTAATTAAAATAGGCCATTAATCCATTTAAATATATCATTTTGTCCATTCCAATTCATAAATTTAAAAATTAAAAGTTAATGACGGCCCTAGCACGTCATTTTAAGCCAATGGGTTGAAAGGGGAGAGTATTACATAGCAAAACTTATTACATTTTCCACTGAAAAAAATTTGAAAAATCTAAAGGTTTAATTTTTTTAAATTGAGTTTTAAAACATTTCCTTTATTTGTTTTCAAATTGGGTCTCTCCTTTTAATTGTTTAACATTAGTATAATGAAAAGTGACACTTCACAAAACAACAAATATATAGAGAAAATATCACATAGCCTTAACTGGCCTTTTGCATGTGTGTAGAGAAAATCCATACTTTAATCTTGCACTACAATTAAATAAAAACATTAAAAATATTAAATATCAAACATTTTTATTTGAAAAAGGTGCAATAATTTATCTAATAATAAAAGTACCTACTGACTATTCCAAACATATGTTGTTTTAATTACTACACCTTCTCTAATTCCCAAAAAATTATATAGGTGCTGGATGAAGCAGATGAACAAGAAGCCAAACATAATTTGGGGGAGGAAAAGCTGAGGGCAGTGACCTGTGTTCTGCAGCCTCTGGAAAATCTGGATCTTTTCCTTTCCCTCTCACCAGATACTGAAGTGAGTAATATTTTAAAATTGGTGAATTTTACTGTAGCAAGGGTTGTAAATTATCAATACAACTTGTTTACTTAAGACAAACAATCCTTTTTCTTATTCTGGCATATACGTATTGCGGAATTTAGGCCATCTTACTTAATTGATAACCATACGACACCAAGGTACTGAAGATGACAAGAATTCCGGAATACGTATACGCCGGAATAAGAAAAAGGATTGTTTGACGTAAGTAAACAAATTTTATGTATCTTTAAAATTGATGGAAAATAATGATAGTACAATAGGAATAAGATCATCACGTGTTTTAAGAAGTTAATGCAAACATTTGCCATCACGGATTAGAAGAAAAAAACTTTACGACGTTTTGGGATCTGGAGTTTGATCTTGTTTCTAAGTACAAAAAGTACATGAATCAAAATGAAGTTAGTAATGTAAATACAGACAAAGCAGGATGGAAATTATACACAAGCTAACAGAGAACTGTAAAAGCAGGTGAAAGTTGAAAAGTGAAACAATTCTCAAGAGCACACCTCATTGGAGGGACGCAGCACAATTGCACAGAGTAAGGATTCCGGCTAGGCCTGTGTTATGCACAGCTGTACTATGTGTCTCTGATATGATTAGCTTTTGTGTGTTGTTTCTTTTCAAACTTTTGACTGCTTTTACATGTTTGTGGATTGAACTCTATCCAGCTTTGCTTGGATCTTTGCTACTAACTTTGTTACATTCAATGTATTTTTTGAATCCGAAGATGGTGTCAGATTCCAGATCTCAAAATGCTGTGAAACTTGCAGTGCTCAGGGGTGAATTTCACCAAAGGAACATTTTGAAGAAGCATTTTTAGACAAACAGGCACCACAATTTCCTGGAACTTTAAACTTGCAAACCCGTGAAACCGCTTAGCCATTTTGTCAGGCAAATAGAATAATAATTTGAGAAACAAAAGTTAAAGCAAGGACTTTGACATGGAAACATAATATGCCTTACCTAATTGTGAGCAGAGAGGTTTATAACTTATAAAAAGAATTTAATAACTTTCTATACTATTATTAAATAACAAATTCTACTGAGGATGGTTTAACTTAGAATTAGTATTGTTTGAGTCTGACAATAATTAGCCGATTCTCGATTCATTCCTCATAAAATTGGTTAACTCTTATTGCATATTCATATTGCACAATACTTTGACTATAGTGGAAAGCACAATCCTTTGCGTCTGGATACCTTCTGAGAACGAGTCTTGGGTCTCCTTTCCTGAGCTGCCCCATATAACTGGGACACTCTGAGTGCTGGTTATGTCTGATCTGACGTCACTCTGGCTGTACAATAATTGTGAACCCTCAACTAGTTATTTTTTCTAATTAGTAGTAACAAATGTCCGCATTAACTTCTTAATAACATAACATATAGTCCAGGAGCTAGCTGTCATTGATTGTGCCTGGAAAGAGGCAGAGAATTTGACTTTTGATTTTAGTAATGGAGACTAGTGATGTGTCAAAACCAAAACTTGAATCTCAAAACCACCAAAACTTTGGAAAAGTTTCGGTTTCGAGATTCGATCGGTGAGTTTCGAGAATCAAAACTCGAAACTGCTGAGATTTTTTGTGTCTTTATTGTTGTTTTTTAACAGAAATCACGCCCGTGTTTCAATCAATAATGCAAAGGTCAAAAGCCTATTGTCATCGGTCATCTACCTTCACCTTTTTTGGATTATTGATTTCTTATTTCTGAAAGAAGAACTTTAACCAAAATATATAATTAGTTTTAATTAATTTTTCTGGATTTATTTTTCATAACCATACCCAGGCAAGTAAATAGGGTTTCGCGATTTGAGTTTCGAGATTCGAGGTTCGATTTTGTAAGTTTCGGTTTCGGTTTCGAGATTCAAAATTTCTGGTTTTGACCATCACTAATGGAGACCTTAGAGAGTATGAAAACCCATGTCGTCAACCCCGGGGGTGGTCGACGACTTAGGGGTGGGAGCGCAAATTCACGAAAAAGGGAGCATTAAGTCGCGAAAAACGTCAATTAGTAAAACGCTCACAGCTCCCTTATAGTCCGCCGAACGGCAACGAAATCGGTTTTGTTTTGTAGGTTAGAATATTTTCTACAAAAACAATTATTACACAATAAGTTGTATCTTTCTTAGTTATAAAGAAAAAAGATAAAAATTCAAAATATTTTTAAAATTATGTAAACATTTTGTATTATTCTAATGTTAAATATGCAAAATGTCCTAAACATTTGTATAATTTTATATTTATATTTAATTTCAGTTAAGTTTATCAGATGAATATGAGAATGTGTCTTTTATAATGTTTAAACAGCATAAAAAACATTCTGGGTCCGGGAATCCAATCTACATTACTCAAAATAAACTTTCACTTTAGGATGTTTATACAACTTCAGCACACAGTACTTTTACACTGTTTAGAGCCTCTAATGTATAACTGAGAGTGAGAAATGTAAAAAATGTACTGGACATATTTGACTTTAAGAGGGGACATTAGTACTGAGTATTATGAAATGAAAAGCAGTTTGTGAGAATTCCAACTATCAAGGAACTCATGTTACTGGATCCAAGTTATCGAGACCAAAAAGTGGTATTTTTAAGTTTTTAAACTTTTGCTATGAAATATTCATCCTCATATTTAAATTAATTTAGGTGCTGACAATACTTCAAGGGCCCGGCACTGAAAACATAACTTTGGACGAGTCTTACTTCCAACATCTGCAGAGCCTGGTGGTTCTGGAAATACACGGCTTCCCACATAACCGCGGCCACCTCAGATTGCGGAACAATGCTCTCAAGCAACTCCCTCTCCTCCAATACCTCAATCTTCAATATGTGCATTTACTCGGGGATAAAAGTTTTGGAAACAGACCCGCGCCTATATCGAAAACTCAGTTCCTTGAAAGCAATCTAATACACGGAGCTATACCGACCACAACACAAGAGATGGAAGAAGACAACAACGTAATGCCTGACCCCATCCAGCTTGTTCCCCAGCAAGGGGAGATGGACATTGTTCCTTACAGTGTTTACCGAGAGCAGCAAGAGCGGGCGGGTCTGTCAACGTTTGCTAACCTTCACAGTCTGGTGTTCCTCAGAGCTTTCCACTGTGGTATCAAGGAGGTCAACTGGGAAATGTTCGAAGGTTTGCAGCAGTTACAATACTTATCTTTGGAGGGAAACAAGATTCCATTTCTGCACGAGTTTTCATTTTATGGGGCACCGAATCTGAAACATTTGGTTTTATCGCACAACAAGCTGTTGGATCTTTTAAGCACGAGTCTTGCCGGACTTCTCAAACTCGAAACACTTGATCTATCTTATAACAACATTTCTCACCTGACAGAGTTCTCTCTCCCCCCTTTTCCTTTACTCGTTACAGCGGATTTTCACCATAATCCCCTGGAACTGATATTGCCTTACACATTCCAAGTGTTAAACAGCACACAACAACTCTTCCTCGGAGGAAAAGGGGCTCGGCTGAAAATTCATCCGAATTCTTTTCTGGGTCTGAACAAAGTACATAAAATGAGCATAAACAGAGTGCAGTTGGAAGTTCTCGAAAGGGATTATTTAAAAGGAATGCATAATTTACGAGAGATCAGAATAGACGGTACGGTTCATGAGCTATCGTTCGATGCTTTTGCTGAAGTCCCGAAGCTTCAAGAGCTCATACTGAAAAATTGCTCGATTCGCAAAATATCTATGGATGCATTTTTCGGCCTTTATGAACTGATATATCTAGATCTATCCCACAATGAGCTGGCGACTCTGCCACCGTCGTTGTTTGATCATCAGCAATCTTTAAAAGAAATAAACCTCCATAATAATAAATTTACTACACTACCTGAAGGCATTTTCATCCACACTAAAGCGAAGTTGATAAGACTGGATAGAAATCCTTGGCACTGTACATGTTCGATGAATGAGTGGCAACCGTCCCAAATCAACAAAGTGAAGGAAAGAATCACTGACAACTCATTATGCCTGTCTAGATATGACAAGGGCAGTATGTGCAATATCCGTTACACGTACCATTACACTTACGACCAAAGTGTGACCCCGAGGTGTGCCACCCCGACAAGATACAACGGTTGGAGTGTGTTTCACCTCTTGCGTAAACACCTCCGGTGTGACAAAATCATTTACAAACTTAAGGTCCTGAAGGGTAAAGCCCATGGCATAAACATGAAAGTCTATGGAAAGAATAATGAAACAAGTCTGAACCATACATTACACAAACCGATATCTGAAAATAACAACACTGAAAATGAAAAATCTATTCTTGTCATGAGTTTAAGTAAAGCAACAGAAACTGCTGATTCAGAAACAAAACTGAAAACAGAATCATCCACCTCAGCATATATGGATGAAATTCAAACCACTAAACACAGTCAAAACGACGAACCAGAGCCAATAAATATCATAACTGATAACCAACATATGTGGACGGAAAGAAACAAAGAGAAATATAAACAACTACTGAAAAAGGAGAAAATGTTAGAGAAAACCCCTAAATCAATGTCATACAAGAAAGATAAACAAACACAAGATAATTTCAAAATTCACATTGATCCAGTCTCTAAAATAAAAAAAAAAACTGATTCCCAGAAAAAGTGGGAAATTAAGATGAAAAATACAATGGAAAACTTAAATGAAGTTCCTAAAAGTGGCACTGACATGTCTTAAATCTTGACAGTAATTGTACATAGTAAAGTACATAGTAAAGCCACAAAAAACAATTTTAAAAACTCTTGTGGGGGGGGGGTTAAGTCACTAACCAAAAGGTTAGAACACTTTGACACTAAACAAACCTTCAAATGGACCTCTGAGTTGGAAATTACAGCCAGTGAAACTTTGCTTTCAAAGTCAAGTTTAAAACAGTGTGTAACAATAGTTCTGGCCTTTAAAGCTACATATGATAAACATTTTTCTATCCTAAGTATTTTTAAGACTTACGTAAAGACAGTCTTCATTAGAGGCAGTCTTGAACCTTTCAAGTTAATCTAAAGTCATATAAATTTATTTTCAAATCTTGGACAGTATTTTACATTGATGTGAACCCAATATCAAATAAACGGTATCAGGAAACTGACACATACTTTCTCCCTTTTAGCCCAACTTTAATGAATAAATTACTTTTTATTTACTAAATATAGAATACAAAGCACGGTCGAATGTACAGAAAATCTTGTAAACAAATTGTTTTAAAAAACATCCACCCAAATCTCTGCTTTGGAGGCACTACAGAATCCATTGCTACACTCGTGGTTTTAAGAGGGGAAATGCCCCCTATTCCCCCCCAGGGTTATTAAGGGGCGACATATTTTGAATTTCCTCTGTTGGTCAATGCTAACTTGACAGGCATATCAAGTTTGAATGAAATTTATCAGTAAATAAGAAAGAAATAGTAATTTTTGTATTCCCCATAAGAATAACATTGGACAACGTACTGCGTTTACCGCAAAATGAAAATTTCAATTTTCTCCGCAACCAGCAATCGTAGAATAGTAATTAAAAATACTAAATTATTTAGTTTTGTGAGCTCTTTTTAATGGTGAATAGTAATATTTTTTATATTTATGTCTTTTTATGAAAAAATAAAAAAAAACTGAATTTATGATGTTGTAAGTCCTGTAATTTCTGAAAATGAAAAAAAAAAAACGCCTGGAAATATCGAAGATTAGTACCTACATACCAAATTTCATAAAAATCGGTCCATTGGTTAGGGCTCTTGCTCTGTACACATCCACACAGACACACACACACACACACACACACACACACACACACACACACACACACACACACACACACACACACACACACACACACACACACACACACACGGACAAACACACACACACACACACACACACACACACACACAAGACAGACAGACATCACGTAAAAACCACTTTTTTGGGTTCAGGGAGCACCAAAACGAATATTTCCACTAACAACTCAAATTTGAAATTTTTTACGAAAACAATACTTTCTCCATATACTATGTATAAGGGGAGAAAGTAAAAATAAGATAAAGTCCAAAGATAGAGCAGTTTAATTTTAACTTAATGAAAATTATGACGACTAACACTTAAGGAAATATTTAAACTAACAAATCTATTCAATTTGAAATACAACTCCAACTTTGGTGTAAACCAAAATTGTCTTCCTCGCTAAAGATGAACCGTCAGCGATCACTCTAAGAACATCATTTATAAAGTCCAGTATGATTTGCGGGATTTCACTTGTCTTAGTCATTCCATGGAAAACAACTTAAGTTCCATTACAAAAAAATATTGCAATCTTAATTTCAAATCTGTCTAAGAAACAACAATTTCAGAGTTATGGCTATGTAATAGAAAAAATGGCTTTAAAACACACAGTACAACTCAGACTCTAACTCTTTCGGAAAAAATGCAATGTGTTATCTAGAAATAATTCAAGTATTGCACAAAATCTCAATTAATTTTCAACATGGGTGAGAGAATGCTAATACAAATATCCATGGTACATTCCTAACCCAATAAAATCCAACCACAGATGTGCTTGTAACTCAATATTCATTCTTTTTTTCTCCCTTAGGCATATGAGTAGACTTCAATATAATCAATTTAATCCCTTGTCTTAAGAGACATGAAAACGTATCTCAATTAATTTGATACAAAAAAATAGTAGATTTAACAAAACTTTATTATTTTTTACTAATATTATTTGTTTCTTTACACATAGAGCATACAAAATTGAGGGTCATCTGAGTTGATACCAACAGATTTATTCCTCATAAGCATGATAACTTCTCATCTATAATTCTCATCTTTTAAAATTGCTGTTTGTGTAAATCTGTTCAAAAATACAAATAAATTACTACTAAATAACAAGATTCTCTATAAGAGATAATTTTTAAGAGTCTTACTTACTTAAGGTAACCAAGAATTGATAACCAGCCTGGCCTTATCTGAAATGATTCATATTTGTATTCAAATAAACAAACCTAACAGTATTTATTGCCATTTTAACATTTGTAATATGTATTGTATGTCAACAGTTGGTTCAAAACAAAATTGTTTATGGGGGGTACCAGTCTCCTACCAAAGAGGTCTACCAAAGGTTGGTTGGTTGGTCTGCTATATCTTTGGACTTATCTTATTTTTATAATAGGTTCACATCAATGTATAATACTGACCAAGATTTTAAAATAAATTTAGATGGCTTGAAATGTTCAAGATTTCCTCTAATGAAGACTGTCTTTAAAATACTTAGGTTAGAACAATGTTTATCATATGTAGCTTTAAAGGCCAGGACTATGTTACACCTGCTTCTACCATAAGGCCAAAGTTAACTTTCAAAGTCCTTCTCTCCTCAGCGAATTATCTGAAAACAATGAATTATGGTTAATTTTAAAGATCTAAAACTTGGCTAGAGATTTCAGTGAGCAAAATTTTGATATCACAAATAGTTTGTCTATAAAAAATCTTAAATATTGAAAATTTAGGAATTTGTTGGTCAATTATTGTGACATCAAAATGTTGCTCACTAGAATCGTTAGGTATTTATTTGCTCTTTAAAATAACCCATAAATCAACGATATTGGTTAATTGAGAAGGAACGGGCTTTGAAAGTTAATGTTGACCTTTTGGGGGAAGCAGTTAGAAACACAAAAAGTTTCATGACTGGTGCTTAAGAAATGTTAAGACTCAACAAATATGTGAAAAGGGATTTAGGGATTTAGTTCCTCAGAACTAAATTCTAATTAAATATGATTTTCAAAACAAGATTAATAAGCAAAGTTTATCAAGTAAAATTAATATGACATGTTCAAATGCTTTTGTACTATTAAGTGTAGTTTTATCACCAATATATAAAGCACCAGAGGTCTTGCTAAATGTAAAAAGTAGACTGCATGGGACAAAAATACAAAGATATTGTGGTTTCTAGTGTTGAGTCCACTTTTTCTTAAATGCTTCTGGACATCCCTAGAATCACGAAATTGGAATGAAAATTACAAAATTGTATCTGCATGAATTACAAAATCGAACAGTAAACATGATAACTTTTAGTTTTGCAACTATTCAAATTTATAATAATATAAAATACTTAAGGGTCTCAATAACAAGTCTTGCAAAAGTTGTAGGCGTATCATTTTAACTTTGAGATAGACCAAAATTTCCAGGAAGAAAGTTATAGACTATTAGTTGATGCAAAACTGTTATTTCAAACACTTTTTAGTAAATGTTTGATTAGTTCATCAAACGTTTGCAAAAAAGTGTGCAATATTTAAGTGAAGTTTCGCCTCAGTGCTGAATGCAGTTAACGTCAATGCTCACTCATTTGGAGTTGATTTTCATCCAAACATTTTTTACATGGGTTAATTATCTCCTGACTTTTATTACTCTATATAAATGTTGGGAGTAAATATATTCACAGTTTAAAATACAGAGTATAATTAAAATGAGCTCAAATTGCAATTATTTTCGTTATACAAATAGATTCACTTTTTAAGATATTCACTAAATGATTATGGGCAAACTTTTAAATAAATTATAATATTAATTTAACCATCGAGGTAAAACTCCTAAATATATATTAATCTGAAGCCTACTGGGTCATAAACCCATTTTCTTGATTTAAAATCAAAGTAGTAGTAGTAGTAGTAGTAGTAAAGTAGTAGTGTGTAAACAAATATGTTTTTTGATTGGCATAAATATTATTGATCAAGAAACACAATTATTGCAAAGGCTATGGGGTTATAACATTATTTTCTATGTTTTAAATTAATTGTAATGTGCAAGCATCAAGTTTTTTATACTAACTTTCAAATTTACCCTGAGAGTAATATTGCTGCTAGTATATAAATAATTTATTTATGTGTTGATCCTAATTCTGTTTATGGAACACAAATCTTGACATGATAAAAAAACTCTTTTTGGCTGTGAATCTTACTCAAATTGGCGAGCAGCAAGGACTAAATACTATTTTTTTTTTAAACAGCCCCAGTTCCTTGTTTTTGCAGGGTGACATTACTAATGAATTATAACTCAACAATCTATCAAACTATCAACAATAGAAACTGTTCAGGAATAAAAACCTAAAAGATTATTGACCATATCAAATTTCCAGGCTGAATATTTAATTAAAATGGGTATGTGTAATTTTGTTTATCCCCCTGGGTTTAAAGCCTCCCCCCTCCCACTGATTTAAGGCACGACATTGGATGCAGCTGGACCAAAATTCAGTTCCCCTTATTATAAGTGGAAGTGATTCAGTAGTTAAGTCTGGTTTTTATAACTGTAAATATAGCTTATACTGTGTGTGGTTAAATAATATAACTATAATTTGTACAATAGCGTCTCACAGACACAATGTGAACTAGAGGTTGTCAAGTTTACTGATGCTTGTTTGTTTAGACAATGGAAAAATATAAGCAAATTTATTGTATTTATATTGTTTATAAAATAATATTTTAAACAAACATTACTTAATAGGCAAAAAATGAAAAAAAAAACTGTTATTGGTACAGTATTAAAATTATGATAAACTTGATTACATAATATATTTCCTTGAATTATTCAAGCTAAACGAATGTAAATAAATAATTATTTAAAATGTGTGTCAGTAATCAAGAGTCAAATTTCTGAGACTTTACTGCATAGAACTTTTTATCATAAGAATGTTGTGTTAACTTTTTTGTAATCGTATATTGGTATGGTACACAGGTGTATAATACAAATAATTCTTTAAAAACTACTTATTTTAAGTTTAATGTATCACTCAGAGTATAAATTTAACTGCTTGATTTCTTATTTGAAGTTATAAAAATTTGTTAGCGGAAAATGGTTTACAAACCTTTCAGTAGAGGGAAAAAGACAGGATACAGCTAACTCACCTTAAAACTGATACACAATAAAAGGTAATAGTTTGGCTACACTTTGTAGCCTTTATCAAACTTAGAGAATGTTAAACTTAAAATTCTCTTTAAGTTTGATAAAAGCTACAAAGTATAGCAGAAATATTGCCTTTTATTGTATTTACACTGTGTGTTCTTTCACTCATTATTGCTTTTTGAGGTGAGTTAGCTGTATCCTATCTTTTCCCTCTACTGAAATGTTCAAGCCTTGTGCATTTTCTTAAACACCTTTTAGTGGTTTACTTTTCATTTTAAGAATGTACTTTAAATTGACTAAGTAATATTATTATCTTCTTGTTCTAATCTCATTTTGATATGGTTCATCATACTGAAATCTAATAAATCAAATATCTGCAAACCATCTATATTATTCTTACCCTCAATTAAATATTGATAGTGAAGTAAGTTTTCCTGTAATACATCTTTGATTAAGTTTTACTGTTTTCCTTCATTGAATATACCTTTGGTTTGTACATTTTACTTTCCGATATGAAATTAGTATTTATGATTTGATGTATCTTTTGTAAATAGGCCTATCAACAATGTACATGTAATGAAGTATGTAATTCTTCTGAGCTTTTAATTGACCATATTTGACTTTCTTATTGTGATTGGCATATTCTGAATAGACAACTTTCGACTTGTCTTGGTGTTGTAGTGACCTGGTCAGTTAAATGGTATCTATACGGGATGTAGTATAATGTCGTACTGCAATACAGAACAACATTTACACTTAATCTTCTGTTACTAGAATGATAAAGGTTGGCGTGACTTATAAAAATATAACTGTATCAGCTTTTTATTTTATATACAAGATTAATTTAAAAGTAAATACATTTTTAAATGCTATAAGGTGCATTTTATTATAAAATACGTAATTGTATTAACTTTTAGCATGCTAATTAATCTGTTTATTTTGATTGATTGCTTGATTGATCTAACATTATTTTCTATCAAATGATCTGTTCAAGCACAGATAGTGCATTATTTTTAAGTATAAACCCCCCAATTTTAATGAATTAAAAACTCATGAGTTTTTGTTTATATAGAACTATTTCACAAAATGATTAGGCCTGCACAGACAAATATTTTCAAGTTTTGTCCACATTTGCACCATCTTCCAGTTCTTTAAGAATAAGATTTAAGACAATGTCAATATTATGAGTAACTTAAAAATAAATCTTAACTACAGGTGAAATAACTGTTACCAGCTAAATATTCAAAACTTCCACTTTTAAAAACTCCACAACAGAATAAAAACCTTGGTCCAGAAGCCACTTGGACAACCTATTTCTAAATTCAGTCATACTTAGTTCTCTAAATTCAGCAGGTAACTTATTAAAGAATTGTATTTGTAAAAATGTATGGCTTTGAATAGATTTACTTAGCCAGACTGTTGGAAGGTTCAAATTGTTAAAATTTCTTGTGCTATAATTATGTAAATCTTTACGCTTAATAAAACTGGATTCATTTTCCTTAACAAACAATAAATTGTAAAAAGTAAAAATACAAGGCAAAGTCATGATTTGATGTTTGATAAAAAATGGTTCACACAAGCTTCTGCTTGGGATGTCAAACATGATTTGCAATGCCTTTTTCTGCCAAATAAAGATCCTGCCTGTTCCTACCATTTCCCCATAGGATGTTCCCGTAGAGGAGATGAGAATTCAAAAGCCTATGATACGCACTCATCAACATACTTCAAGAGACACAATATTTTAGACTCTTTAACAAAAAACAGACTCGTGAAATCTTTGAAATAATGTTTTGAGTATGAGGTTCCTAAGTGAGCTTTGAATCCAAATGTATTCCCAAAAGTTTGACAGAAGAGGAATTGTTCTGGTATTCTAAAGTTCTCAGTGAAAAACAAATTTGTTCAGTTTTATCATTATTTGCAGTAAGAAAATTAGCATGAAACCAGTCAGAGGCGTTTCTAATTGCAAAGTCAATCCCTGATTCAGTCTCAAAGAAACAGTCACTAGAAACAAAGAAAGAGGTGTCATCTGCATATAAAAGTTACTGACAGTGTATAGTTTTAGGTAAATCATTCACCATTTAAATAAACAAAATTGGGCCCAGGACTGACCCTTGAGGAACTCCAGCTAAAACCTCCTGGAAACCGGCAAGACAAATTTATTGTATTTATATTGTTTATAAAATAATATTTTAAACAAACATTACTTAATAGGCAAAAAATGAAAAAAAAAACTGTTATTGGTACAGTATTAAAATTATGATAAACTTGATTACATAATATATTTCCTTGAATTATTCAAGCTAAACGAATGTAAATAAATAATTATTTAAAATGTGTGTCAGTAATCAAGAGTCAAATTTCTGAGACTTTACTGCATAGAACTTTTTATCATAAGAATGTTGTGTTAACTTTTTTGTAATCGTATATTGGTATGGTACACAGGTGTATAATACAAATAATTCTTTAAAAACTACTTATTTTAAGTTTAATGTATCACTCAGAGTATAAATTTAACTGCTTGATTTCTTATTTGAAGTTATAAAAATTTGTTAGCGGAAAATGGTTTACAAACCTTTCAGTAGAGGGAAAAAGACAGGATACAGCTAACTCACCTTAAAACTGATACACAATAAAAGGTAATAGTTTGGCTACACTTTGTAGCCTTTATCAAACTTAGAGAATGTTAAACTTAAAATTCTCTTTAAGTTTGATAAAAGCTACAAAGTATAGCAGAAATATTGCCTTTTATTGTATTTACACTGTGTGTTCTTTCACTCATTATTGCTTTTTGAGGTGAGTTAGCTGTATCCTATCTTTTCCCTCTACTGAAATGTTCAAGCCTTGTGCATTTTCTTAAACACCTTTTAGTGGTTTACTTTTCATTTTAAGAATGTACTTTAAATTGACTAAGTAATATTATTATCTTCTTGTTCTAATCTCATTTTGATATGGTTCATCATACTGAAATCTAATAAATCAAATATCTGCAAACCATCTATATTATTCTTACCCTCAATTAAATATTGATAGTGAAGTAAGTTTTCCTGTAATACATCTTTGATTAAGTTTTACTGTTTTCCTTCATTGAATATACCTTTGGTTTGTACATTTTACTTTCCGATATGAAATTAGTATTTATGATTTGATGTATCTTTTGTAAATAGGCCTATCAACAATGTACACGTAATGAAGTATGTAATTCTTCTGAGCTTTTAATTGACCATATTTGACTTTCTTATTGTGATTGGCATATTCTGAATAGACAACTTTCGACTTGTCTTGGTGTTGTAGTGACCTGGTCAGTTAAATGGTATCTATACGGGATGTAGTATAATGTCGTACTGCAATACAGAACAACATTTACACTTAATCTTCTGTTACTAGAATGATAAAGGTTGGCGTGACTTATAAAAATATAACTGTATCAGCTTTTTATTTTATATACAAGATTAATTTAAAAGTAAATACATTTTTAAATGCTATAAGGTGCATTTTATTATAAAATACGTAATTGTATTAACTTTTAGCATGCTAATTAATCTGTTTATTTTGATTGATTGCTTGATTGATCTAACATTATTTTCTATCAAATGATCTGTTCAAGCACAGATAGTGCATTATTTTTAAGTATAAACCCCCCAATTTTAATGAATTAAAAACTCATGAGTTTTTGTTTATATAGAACTATTTCACAAAATGATTAGGCCTGCACAGACAAATATTTTCAAGTTTTGTCCACATTTGCACCATCTTCCAGTTCTTTAAGAATAAGATTTAAGACAATGTCAATATTATGAGTAACTTAAAAATAAATCTTAACTACAGGTGAAATAACTGTTACCAGCTAAATATTCAAAACTTCCACTTTTAAAAACTCCACAACAGAATAAAAACCTTGGTCCAGAAGCCACTTGGACAACCTATTTCTAAATTCAGTCATACTTAGTTCTCTAAATTCAGCAGGTAACTTATTAAAGAATTGTATTTGTAAAAATGTATGGCTTTGAATAGATTTACTTAGCCAGACTGTTGGAAGGTTCAAATTGTTAAAATTTCTTGTGCTATAATTATGTAAATCTTTACGCTTAATAAAACTGGATTCATTTTCCTTAACAAACAATAAATTGTAAAAAGTAAAAATACAAGGCAAAGTCATGATTTGATGTTTGATAAAAAATGGTTCACACAAGCTTCTGCTTGGGATGTCAAACATGATTTGCAATGCCTTTTTCTGCCAAATAAAGATCCTGCCTGTTCCTATCATTTCCCCATAGGATGTTCCCGTAGAGGAGATGAGAATTCAAAAGCCTATGATACGCACTCATCAACATACTTCAAGAGACACAATATTTTAGACTCTTTAACAAAAAACAGACTCGTGAAATCTTTGAAATAATGTTTTGAGTATGAGGTTCCTAAGTGAGCTTTGAATCCAAATGTATTCCCAAAAGTTTGACAGAAGAGGAATTGTTCTGGTATTCTAAAGTTCTCAGTGAAAAACAAATTTGTTCAGTTTTATCATTATTTGCAGTAAGAAAATTAGCATGAAACCAGTCAGAGGCGTTTCTAATTGCAAAGTCAATCCCTGATTCAGTCTCAAAGAAACAGTCACTAGAAACAAAGAAAGAGGTGTCATCTGCATATAAAAGTTACTGACAGTGTATAGTTTTAGGTAAATCATTCACCATTTAAATAAACAAAATTGGGCCCAGGACTGACCCTTGAGGAACTCCAGCTAAAACCTCCTGGAAACCAGATGAAGTATTACCAACAACCACATGCTGCAACCTCTCATATAGATATGTTTGAAAAATTGCTACTGTCTATTCCTTTCTCCATAAAAATATAATTTTTCCAGACGATTTCATGTAAGGCACTGTCGAATGCTTTACTAAGATCCATTAAACCAACAATAAGATATTTGTTATTTTCAAAAGTTTGGAGAATCTCTGAAGTCAAACTATCTACTGCCTTAGTTGTGGATAAACCTGGTCTGAAGCCAAACTGAGCAACACTTAAAATATTATTTTTACCAAGATAGTCGTACAGCTTATATTTAACATGGATCTCAATTAAAAAAAAAAAAAAAAAAACCAGCACAACTGAAACTGGTCTGTAGCAGGGATTCAGCTGGGAAAAAAATGCTTTGAGCAAAAATGCTACAAGCTCTTAGAGACTTGTAGCAGAAATATTTTCCTTTTCGCATTTTTATCGCGTGTCACTATACTATTTTTTGGTCTTAAGTTGTTGTTTGCTTGTATTTGTTTAAAGGTTTAACATTTAAATAATATATAATTCAGCAGAGTCTACTTTTCTTGGTAACTCATCCATTTTAACCATTAAAGTCTGAAATGGAAATATACTAAACATTCTAATAGAATAGGCCTAATATGGCACCAGAACATCTAAAACACACATACCCCAAACATTACACAGTCTGAAACATAACCTCAAAGCATATCACGATCGCATTTGCGCATCTCTGATTTTGAGTTGTCTGTTTTCACTAATGTACCTCTACACTTTCGCCCGATCGTTGCAATTTCGAGCGACTCGTGCTCATGTCCACATTCTGCAGCGAGTCGAGACCACGAGCGGCACTATGTATGGAGGACCTGCCGCTCGTCTTTTCTGACTCTGTCACAAAAACAAAAACCGACAAGAATCAGTGCGATGGCGAGGTGAGCGCAGTCATCCCTTCGGGTGGCGAACTAGCCCTCGACATTCTCGCATTTGCCGATTCGCTCGGCTAGACTCGGCTATTACAGAGTGCGTGCCAAACCGAGTCACAGCGCATGATGTCTGCTAGGGGGTTTACTTTTACTACAACTGTCATATCAGTAACTCGCCCGTTCCGTTTACACGGTACGCAGTTGAAATCTACAGCAACTGTCTACGTAATGTAGGCTCGTCTCCTCTACCACTCGCTCAGAGGCGATGTATAAAGTGACGTAATGCAACCAACACAACGTTAAGCCTGTACAACATCCCAACTACCATTCTAATCTTTTTTGGTTGTGGATCGTGATCACAGACTTTTAATACAATTTGTATTGTTAAAACCACATTTTATACAATAAAATTAAAAAATTTCCTATACTTTTCTTTGTAGCAAAAAAGCGACAGCCTGCCCATATTGTCACATTTTCATGGTGCATGTCGCATTTTGTGACAAATGCGACCGCAGCTTAAACCCTGGTCTGTAGTTATTGATATCCTTGTGATCCCCTTTTTTATAAATTGGAAGGGTTTTAGAAAGTTTCAAACAATGAGGAAATGTACATGATGAAATAGACAAATTGATGAGGAAGATTAGAGGCTCTGTGATGTACGGAAAAATTGCCTTAATAATGTTATTTTAAACTGAAATGGGAGGCAAGGCTTTTTCAATGCTTTTGAGACCAGACTCAGACTTTATGAGTCGCCAAGCAGCAGCCCACTTATTTTGTGATTTATTTACAATACTATCATTATATTTAATTTTAGCTTCTCTGATCGCAGACCTGTATCTTCTTTTATATTTGAGATATAATTTTTTTAACATATCACCAGATTCTTTCATTTTTACAAGATTATTATCCAGATACAGGGTGAGTTTTAAAAGCATCCCTTAATTTTTTCTACATTTCTAAAAATATTGCTCCAAGTTGAAACAAATCATTATTAAATAATCAGAACTTTATTTTTACTAAGTTTAAATTTTCAGCCGCCATCTTGGATCCACTATGTGGTTTCTGATATTTTGTTTTAAATGAAATGAATGGGTGTTAGGACCCAATATTTCAAACCATTTTTTCACACAACACAATGATGTGATCCGTTTTTTACATATTAATGTTTGAAAATAAATTTTGAAACGTATCAAAGTTGTAAGAACACATAAAGATATTTCAAAATGGATTACAGCTTTGTGTTCAGCGTGAAAAAGGGAATTTAAAACTATGTGTCACATCACAATTTTTATATTTGTAAAATCTCATTCAAATAGTGCAGATCCAAGGTGGCAGTCAACATTTTTAACTGTTAAAAACAAGTACACAGTATCCAACAATGATCCAGGGTTGATATTTTAACCAATGTAGAATACAATTATGAAGGGGGCATTATAAATCACTCTGTCTAAATCTATTCCCTTCACACCTGTAGATCTTTAATTTTTGCAAGTCCGTGAATTATTTAAAAACCTTACACTGCATCAGTAATTATAAATTTTTCTTAATAAAATGTAGGGGTGTGCGAGTAGTGATTTTTTTTATCGAGTAGTGCCAATTATTGTCGAGTCTTGAGTATTTTCAAGCGAGTATTTGCCATCAGTTGGTAGTTTCAAATAGTGTAATGGGATTTGGATACCACTCCATATTTGATAATCTAAACATGGTTTCTAGCTAATACGTGAGTAGCAATACAACGTTTTGGCTTGTACTATCAAACTGGATACGTATTGACAAACAAAACACGGTTTGACATTCGTTTCCAGCCAATAAAACACGGGCCAGTTGTCATTTGGCCAATATCACCTGGTCCAGACTTCGCTTATCAATATTAGACGACGAAATTGTTAGTTACAGCCGATATTAAATGGCTCGATCGCCACTTTTGCCGATATTATGTATACCGTCGCCATTTTCAGCCTTTATTATGTGATCCAGTCGTCATTTTCAGCCGATTTTACGTGTTGTGATCGTCTTTTGCGGGCGTTACTACGCGATTTGACCGATAGCAATTGTTAGCGATCATCCTGAAATCGGCGGGAAATACTCACTCGAACTTTAGAGTATTTTTCAAAACTTCAAGTCGAGTTCGAGTATTAAAATACTCAGCCGGAAACTCAAAGTTTCGAGTACTCGCACACCCCTAATAAAATGACAGATCTGTGGCATTTTACGCTTCCTTTACCCGACCACATGGGTCTAAGACCTGTGTGGGGAACATGTTAATCAAGGGTCACTGCAGTGCAAGTTAGACGATACTGTTGAAACTTACTTCCCAGGACTAATTTTGACCGTAGTGAGGGCCAATATGCCAACGCCTCACCTATGGCGTAGATTTTATAAGGTAAGGTGAATATGACACCTGAAAGCCTGGATGGCCTGAA
The DNA here is from genome assembly GCA_963675035.1 of Allygus modestus. Classification (NCBI taxonomy): domain Eukaryota; kingdom Metazoa; phylum Arthropoda; class Insecta; order Hemiptera; family Cicadellidae; genus Allygus; species Allygus modestus. The sequence goes on from OY776113.1 coordinate 125,751,425, forward strand.
ATGTTACAGCCTTACACAGCTGAAAAATAAAACATCAACTAAACACACCCAACCAGCTGTGATCAGCCACACCACCACGGCTGTAAACATCTAGGTTTTATTTGTAACATGTCTACATAATTTTATCTGTAAGACCCACACTAAGAGATGTCACTATGGGAAAAATATTAACTTCAAAGAATTTGGAAATTTTAGATTTTACCAAGAAAATTTGGGATTAAATCATACAAATAACTCTAACTTTCCAACTTTTATCTTTGAAGGAGCCTTAGTCCAAGGTCAAAGTATAAATTAAAATTGAATTTTATGTGTTGGGTTATAATCAAAAGTGTTTGTTGCCACGTATAAATTCACAACAGGTAAGTGAAAAGTTTAACTGAAATAACTTTTAATATTAAACTACAGTTGGCCGCTTGGTGAATTCATAGATAACATCAGTATGAGTAGATTTATCCGAAGGTCTAACTTAAAATTCATGTGGAATGTGGAACACACCCATATAAATCCGGCTATAACTCGATAATTAGAGTCCTAGCCTGATTGTAGTAAACTTTACTTATTTTAAAAGGTCTCTTTAATTGAAACTTTTTGTATTCATACTTTAACGAAAGAAAAATACTTTTTCTTATATAAGATCATTATCGATTTTTGGCAAATTTGCATATAAAAGACTCAATCACTAAATTAAAAACTGTCAAATCATTTGTCTAAAATATAACACCCCTCTCCTCTAGTAAGTTGGAAAATCTAGTCAACGTTTTTGGGAAATTTCAGATTTTATCCTCCTCCCCCGAATAATTTGTTGAAGCAACATACCTGCACCGCCAGGATTTGTATTTATATATTTTAATTTTATCACACGTAAACTACTATAATGCTTAGAACACTGAGAGGCAATATTGCCTTGGTTAAGCTTTTGCTAAACATAGCTGCTTTATTTGGAATAAATTAATCACTGACCTCTCAACAAAGTGGCTACAGTTCCCTTGTAGATGCTACGAATTCCTCCTTCCTTATAAAGTTTCCTGATCACGTCTCGAGGCCCATTATACTTCTTCGGTCCTGCGGCGTCTTGTTGAACCTACGAAGAGTAAATATATATTTTTTCTTTCCTAAAAACCTAAAATTATACATGGTTCACACTTTTATTTGGTTAATGATTTCCCTAACAAAAAAGTTGATTTTCCCTGACTTTTTCGAACCAAAATAGTTCATTTTCCCTGACTTGCGACTCGGAATGCACACATTTTTTCTAATAGGTTTTGATTTTCGCGCACAATAGTGCTTTGTGTTTACGATTAAAATCAAAATTTCCCTGACTTGTATAAAATAGTAAGCATTTTCCCCGACTTATGGCATTTTTCAACTTTTTCCCTGACTCTCCCCCTGACTTTCCAGAAAGTGTGAACCTTGTTATATGATTAATTACAACTGAAATTTCAAATTTAATTTCCATGGAGACATTATGATCGGTTGTAGTCACTTTTTTATTATTATCAAAAAGGAATTTAGGTAATGTACACCAAACCAACAACACCCGATGCCCGATGATGACCCGAAAACAACAAAAAGACCCGATGATGACCCTATAATTTGTACAATAGCCTCTCACAGACACAATGTGAACTAGAGGTTGTCAAGTGATGGGGGGGTGTGGTTGTGAAGTGAGTGGGGGGTGATGATGATTTTTGGGTTGTTTTTGATGACCCGATGATGTGATGTTGGATGTTGTGTTTGTGTACCTTCTACGTAGAGAAACTCAAAACATGTTTTGTTATTCTATTTCAGCAAAGCTTTTATTACAACATTAACATTAAAAATATGAATATATACTTTTTTGAAGAGTTACAAAAATAAACTTTAAAAATTACATGTTCACAAGAAATACAAAACTCTATACAGTACTGATGATAAGGCTGGTGTGCTTTGAAACAATTGTATGCTAATAAGCATATACAAAATCCACTTTAGTCCAGGATTTTAAAATAAGTTCAGCATGGACAAAGATATACCAGTAAGTCAGTTTGACTTTTGATGATTGTTATTGGTACCTAAAGGAAACTTTTGGCAGTTGTTAATATTAGTTTCATTCACCTAAAGGATGAATGAAATTAATGTTGTTCCATTCTCAGGAGGTGCAAAATGTGGGGGGAGGAGGAACTTGCATAAAAACTCTGCACATGTGAGAACCTCTTTGAACTTGATAACAGTTAAAGATAAAATTACAAACAAAATGTTAGGTTTTGGTTAAAAAACTGTTTAAAACAAAATGTTTGTAATATCTTATGTTTACCCTCTTGAAACAAACAAATCAATTAAAAAACAAACGACTAAACATTTTCTTTTAATTTTTTAATTATAAATTTTCTGCATAGCTAAAACTTTGTTTAAATTCCTGAAAATCACCCAAAATAATAATTTTTGAAACATACCTTTTTATATTCTCCTAAATATTTGACCTAGATTAATGATTTCAAATATTAAAATAATAGTTATTTTCAGATATGTAAACCTTTATTTTGGAATACCTATGAAGATGTTCCTAGCTAACACATTCACTGTGGGTGGCTCAGATCCGGGACATGCGGAGCGTCTCGCGCATGCTTATGGCTCAGGTCCGAGCCATCCCGCCTTGTTATTTTGGGCAGTTAGTGTGAGTCTAGCGTTCGACGGATGACGGGTATTTTTATGTCAGCGTGTAGCTAAGAATGCGAGCTTTTTTTGGTGTAGGTTGGTAGTAAATTTCTCCACTATCCCGGCCGTCACGGAACTTCTTCGCATTCATTTTCGTCCAACTTAGACCCTCTAGATGGTAATCCTGGTTGACTGGTAATCCTGGCTATCTGCATTGTGCTGCTACCTGTCGGAGTTTTGTATCACTACGTCCAGTTGTGTTGTTATGCAGTGCAACACCGTGTAGTGTTTTTCTCATTCGTTTGCCGTAAATTCAAAATGTGACCATGCCTTTCGGAACAGTTGCCGCAACGCCAAACTGGGTTGCTGTCACTGAATTGGGCAGGCAGCAGCGAATGTGTTAAAAAAAGGACAATTGCCATTTTTTGCCACTTCTGAGTAAATAGAAACAGTGGAGAGGCCTGTGGTCATCCCTTGATTCGGTGTTGACTAAAAGAAATTAATGAATTACATGAAATCGTAAACAAATTATACAAATATTTATTTATTCACATTCATTTCTAACCAAAACCCGTCAATAATTAGCCGAAAATGTTCAAACCACCTGCTTCATGCACCCAAGAAGACCCAAGCGCTGACAGGCACAACCAAAGCATATGGGAATTAGCTTTTCCACTCCCCCTCCCTAAAATTTGGAATATACTTGACAGCGATTCTCGCTATTTTGGGTGTGCTCGGCAACACTTGTGCTTTCTCAGATACACGTAGCTTCTACATCTACCCTTTTTCGTGGGAAGGGAATTTCAAGTACTGTATATGTAATTATACAATGACACGCCACAATCGTCACGCCTCACCAAATGCAACTAAAACTCTAAAATACCTAGTTAATTTTCTTTTGGATAGGCATTGTTGCCTGTAATTTTTATCACACCTTTTAAAGATGAGAGTAAAGTCTTAACTGCACAGAGACTTACCAAAATTCCCCCCTCTCCATATGACTTTTACCTACTGTGATTGTAATGAAATTTATTTCCATCATCCCGTAAGCACCCCCATCAAAAACCAAAAGCATAACTGAGTTACACCTTTCTGCATGCTCAACCCATATTCAGATTATCAACTGACAGACAACATGTAAAAACCTTCATTTTTTACACTGATAATGATCTAATGAGAGTATTTTTAGACCTCAACATAATGCAAAATAAAACCTAATAAATAATGTAAAAAACACAGTAATATGTCCAAGGAATACTTGTATATCTTTATTTTATGGTAACCCAAAAACATTTACATTTTATGGTACTTTTATGGTACTGACAGGGATGTTTTCGATATTTAATAAACTATATACATTTTTTGTCAACAACATTTCATTTAGGCCTAATATAATTTATTTAAAGAATAATTACCTGTAACAAACACTTGATTCTCTCCCCGGGGGCCATTATGATGGTTGTAAAAATCCCAGAAAATGCACCAGCATAAAAGAGTTGGAGTTTAGATAAGGGTTCGTTTTCTTTTGATTGTTGTAACCGCTTCCCGACACCAAAACCAAAAAAACTTATGGCAAAAATCGGAGCCACTCCGGCAATGGGAGCTGCCATTCCTGTAATAAATTAAAACAATTAGTAATGAAAAAGGCTTTTTAATTTAAATAAAAAAGTTTTACTCCGGCGAGGAAATAAAAAAATAACAGACAAGGAAAGAGATAAGACACAGCTAACTCACCTTGTGGAAGAATAATGAGTTGAACAGTACACTAAAAACACACATAAATCAGTAATATTTCAGCTAGCTATTTAGCCTTTTTCAAACTTAAGAAGAGAAGGCTACACAGCTAGCCGAAATATTACTGATTTATGTGTGTTTTAGTGTACTGTTCAACTCATCATTCTTTCACTAGGTGAGTTAGCTGTGACCTATCTCATTCCTCCTCTGAAATGTTGAAGCAGAGTACTTTTTCTATAAAATCCAAAACATATAATAGTAGTTAAAACAGAATCGAATAAAAACTGAGTATTTCTCAACCAAACTAGGGCCTATATAAAATATCAACCTCAAAAATGGCCTTAGGAGCCAAAACATGTTGGTTAAAGAAAAAATCTTATAACTAATCTAATCTACGACATAACCTTATCTAATCAATTTTGTCTCTTGGTACTTTTGACATTAAAATAATTTAGTCTTGAGAATAAATGTCATGAGGAACTAGGAGATAAAACCAACTAGCCTAATCTCAAAATATTTTGATTGAAATTTAACATGAAAACTTTCAAACCCCTCAATTACCTTTATAAAAACCTTTGAATCCTTCTCGTTTTACAGTCTTCACAGCACAATCCCACGTCCCTGTATACAAAGGTGGCTGACCACCAGTTGGCCTGGGCATTGTTTGAAGTCTTACCTGAAATAGTAATAAAAACCATTAAAATAATGATAATAGTAATATTTGTCAGAAAAAAACCCACCTATTTTTGGATAACACGTCATAAATTATATGTGAATTATATGGATTTTGAAACCCTGGTTAGGAATTGGTTTTGGAGGTCTGCAACTTTTGGATTTGCAAAGTGAATCTAACTCAGTCTTCACGTTAGCAGTAACAAGCTGAAAGCGCTTAAAATATATTTGTATATGTCTTACACAATTTAGGACAGTCACAATTACAAATAGTATTACAAATTTCAATTAATTTTAACAGCGTTATGTAAGAGGGAGGGGGCTAAAATCTGCAAAAAGCTGATAACATAATTTTTTGACTGCCCTGTTGTCAATAAAAAATTTAGCCAAACACAAAAACTAAAAGAAAGATAATCGAGAAACCCTCTCCCACGGTCTTTCAATATAGCCTGAAAGCTAAGCTGTTTACTACATAAAACATATCTCTGTAGGAGGTATTGAATTGTACAGTACTAACCTCTAAATTTAAAAGGATGGTTTTAGGCCATCAATAATATTGGCTTGACTTACCAGTAGTTGTTTTGACAGGCCTACTAAAGTAGAGATTTATCGCACATGATTCATTGTCTCACACGCTTTGCATCTAGGACTGTGGCTTGGAAGGAAATCTATCATTATAACATCTGGAAAGCTACCCAGCCAAATGCGCTAGAAGCATAAGGGCCATGTTTTGCAAAATGCAAATGCATCGGGCATATGTGCCGTGGGAAACAGGGTATTGAATTTCTAAATTATACCAGATGCTTAACCCACTGCATTGGCTCTATCCAGTCTTACCATAAACAGCACATTTTGGCCACCCTTGTTGTCGAGGGCACTTGCTTTATTCCAAGAGATATGGATAATCAGTTAGACTGTGTAGATTTTCACAGTTTGAAGAGTGAATTCTAGGAAAAAAGCGTGATTTTGGGGTAAACACCGTGTGCTCTGTTCTCGTTTGTCGACAGACAGTTAAGACGTTGAGTGCGGGCTACTATAAATATAGTACCTCGCCACTAGCCCGCCAAGCGGCCTACTATAATAATAATAGTGTGCTCCCCTGCCAAACATTGCTTCAGTGTGAGCTCAGCACTTGACGAGAACGGACTATACGTTGTTTGCAGTTTGTAGTTTTCCATGTGACATTTGTGGAATAGGTTGGCACTAAAATTTCCCTCATTTCCCGCAACTACGGGACTGGGAAAACTGCTTGTTTTCCTAATAAAATCCTGAAAATGGCAGTACTGACTCTCTACATTGACCTATAATGAGCTGCTATCTGTTGGCGCTTCTTAGAACTACGATCAGCTATATTGTAATGTAGTACAGCGCCTTCGAGCGCTACAGCCATCGGTTAGCCAAGATTTAGAAATGTGACCCCGACCAGCGATTGGCGGGCCGCATTTTGCAAACGACCCGCTTCAGTGCAGCCGCAGCGAACGTGTTAAATGTCACTGGGTGCATGAAGGTAAGTTCATAATGTAGGTACCTACAGTAAAACCTCGATCAACTGTCACTCTTTTAACCTTTAGCTCTCTGTTATCCATCAGCCGTCTATGAGAATTTTACGATTTATTAACGTCAGGATTTGCGCCATACGGCAGTGTCTCAGCCTCTGTATGAGGTATTATGTTGGGCAGTCACTTAATTGTGACATTATTATAATTATAAATATAATTGTATCATGTTTATATAATTATTATATATTATAAAAGTGACAAAATTATAGTGACATTTCTATTAGTTATTCAGTTATCCGTTATAGTCCCGGTCCCGAAGGTGGCGGTTAATAGAGGTTCCACTGTATTAAGTACCAATCGTTGGATTTGATACTTTTGATGAACAGCTAAATAATAGGTAAGCCTATGGATCTGGGGGGTTGAAGGGTTCTGGTAATTATTTTTTAACCAAAATTGGTAAGCCCCCTATTTTTGGGGCGAGAAATTCATTAAAACCATCGCCATCCCCCTACGACCCCCCTTTTTTATTTAGGGGGGGTAAAAAAAAACCTTTTTACTTTTTTCAAGTTGATTTTTTTTATTTTTTATTACATCCTAAGGAACACAAAAAAACTTGGAAAAATGATACTGCCCCCCTAATTATTGAATAGGGGGGTAAAACAGTTATCTGAACGTCTTTTATAGGTGTCTGGGGGGTCGGGAAGACCCGAACAAGAAGACGGCTTCAAATTTTGTATACCCCCTATTTTTGGGGCGAGAAATTCATTAAAACCATCGCCATCCCCTACGACCCCCCCTTTTTTATTTAGGGGGGTAAAAACCCCCTTTTTTACTTTTTTTCAATACATATTGAAAACAGCGGTAATGAAACAATAGATATTTGTTTCATTACCGCTGTTTTGTATTAAATAAACTGAATCACAAGTGGAACCAACATATACGGTAGCCTGTAAAATGACACAGGGAACAGGTTAATATTCGAAATTAATTTGAAACCCAATTTTAAACGATATTTTATTACAATATAAGACTATACAGTTGCTCTTAGAGATGTTAGTGTGATTAAATAAAATTAACTTGTTCAGTTTCTGCCTTAGGCCCATTGCTTTATTTTCTTCCATGGATCGAGTCCGAGTTAAATCATGGCATCGTACTTTGAAAAACAAATAGCAAATCTTTTTTACAAGCTGTAACTCATGCCGATCATCGACAGGGGAGGTGATCGGATAGGAACAAAAAATGTTGCCACCAAAGTAATTTATTGCACTGTTTACAAATGCATGAATTCCGCACAATTTACTTACATTGGAAATTACACTTTAAAATTAAGTGATGATATTTTTAATTTGTAAGTCTACGAACTGTAAATAATATAAGTTAGTTGTAAAATAGTTGACTTAACCCCGCTCCCTTTCTTCGCACGATTGCTGCAGTTGAATGCTACACAGCTTTTTGGCATGATGAAATAACAGCATCACTTATAAATACATAGTCGTCAACCACCTTCTAGAGTTTGAGACATACTGAGATATAAGCAAAAAATATTCCTCAACTTAAAAACATGGGAACGGATATCATGGAATAAAGGATGTTTAGGAAAAGTAAAGTAAAGGATGTAAAGGAAAAAAAAATCAACTTGAAAAAAGTAAAAAAGGGGTTTTTTTACCCCCCTAAATAAAAAAGGGGGGGTCGTAGGGGGATGGCGATGGTTTTAATGAATTTCTCGCCCCAAAAATAGGGGGTATACAAAATTTGAAGCCGTCTTCTTGTTCAGGTCTTCCCGACCCCCCAGACACCTATAAAAGACGTTCAGATAACTGTTTTACCCCCCTATTCAATAATTAGGGGGGCAGTATCATTTTTTAAAGTTGTTTTGTGTTCCTTAGGATGTAATAAAAAATAAAAAAAATCAACTTGAAAAAAGTAAAAAAGGGGGGGTCGTAGGGGGATGGCGATGGTTTTAATGAATTTCTCGCCCCAAAAATAGGGGGTATACAAAATTTGAAGCCGTCTTCTTGTTCGGGTCTTCCCGACCCCCCAGACACCTATAAAAGACGTTCAGATAACTGTTTTACCCCCCTATTCAATAATTAGGGGGGCAGTATCATTTTTTAAAGTTGTTTTGTGTTCCTTAGGATGTAATAAAAAATAAAAAAAATCAACTTGAATAAAAGTAAAAAAGGGGGTTTTTTACCCCCCCTAAATAAAAAAGGGGGGGGTCGTAGGGGGATGGCGATGGTTTTAATGAATTTCTCGCCCCAAAAATAGGGGGTATACTAATTTTGGTTAAAAAATAATTACCAGAACCCTTCAACCCCCCAGAGCCATAGGCTTACCAAATAAACTTCCTGGTGGCAATCATTGTTGATCTACACTATAATCTTGATAAATAAGATCTGCCTAAGTTAGCCTATATCTATTTTGAGATTCACAGTAAGCGTGCATGGACAGCACTAACTATAGCCTAGTAGGGTTCAAGGTTTGATGCGCATCACTAGAATGACTGGACAAGCTAACTTACTCGTGTGATGTCCAGATAAGGCAGATTCGATTCCACGGAAAACGTATGTAAAATTTACCACATGGTAGTACGGACTGATGCTATCATGATACATTAAGCGCTCATATAACATGGTCCTAAGATGGATAAATTAAGTACCAGGGTTCATTTTACTCTTCACCTGTGGATTAAAGTGTATTTTACATTACTAATTAACTGTATCCTAATCCTCAGCTGAATGGTTCAAGCCTAGACTTAACCCACACACACTGAACAATCTAGGATATTTAATAAACCTTAGGCAAACACCAAGTTTCTGAAGGAGACATAACCTAGGTCTACATAGTTTAGAAAGCTTATACCTACAGAAACATATTTTAATTCCAAAATAAATTATATTAAGATGCTATGATATGCATAATACCAATAACTGTTATAACTGTAAGAGGGGACACGCAATGGAAATTAATGTTAGAGATTTGTTGACATAGTTCCCTACTTCAAAACAAATAAAAAATTCCTTTATTCCATAAATTGTACAAACGCCGCCAGAAATCGTCACGGTTTTGTTCACCATATTTGTTAAGAATGTTTCGCAGAGATTTTAAAATGTTTGAATAAACCTTTTTTGTGATGGTTATTAAAGTGATTATTTTGTTTACATGGGTCGGGTACGGTGGACGAGTTACTAGGCCTAACGACGCCGCAGATCATGTTAGTTATCTTAATATGACGCTAGATCACAGCACTCCTTTAACTAACTCTGCCTCCCATAAGGTGTCTCCTCTAGTAGATATAAACCCAATGATAATACTAAGCCTAAAGAGGAAGATTATTGTTTTATTTAATTCTAACCTTGATGGTATCAAATGGATGTCCAACAACGACAGTACATACTCCACCGAAACCTCCAGACAAAAAATACTTAAATGGGCTGGATTCACTTGACATTTTGGTTTATTATAAAAAGTCAACACACAATACAACAAATAACAAAACTTTACTACTTGGTGTGTATCAAATTAGGTTAACACAACTTCACAATTAACCTACAAAATAATAATACTCATAACCGCATTGTTTTGATGGTTTAAAAACTAAGGCACTTATTTGTTAAGTCTTTGAGTTCAATATCATTTGACATCTATACAGATTTAGAGTGAAATGGCATTTTTCAGAATTGAATAATTTAAAACTTAATTGGTTATGTTTACGTCCAATATCTCAGAACCAGTGTTGCCAGACTAGGTTTACCATTTTACCCGCAAACCCCCTACAAAATCCCCGCTTTTAGCCGGTCATTTTGTTGTAATTCCCGCTAAATTCCCGCGTGGGCTTCAAATACCCGAAAACTGGGAAATTTCTTGGAAGTTGCCAGATAATTACCCGAAAATTAACAACGATGACAGTTTTAGTACCCTCAGCGCTTATGTTAACCTAGACATCCATTTTGGAGGAGGGAGGGGGTTTAGTGTTCTCTTGGAGGAGCCCCACACTACCCCTGCGAGAGCGGGTGTGTGCGAAAGCATTCCCACCCTCCAATAAAAAAAATCCTTAAGTTGGTACACTGGTCACTGCTCAGAGCTATATTAACTATAATTAATGCCAAACCAAGTATGTGAACAAAAATAATTTAGAATAAAATATATTGTGTCAGTTAACTGGCATTTGATTATTTTTTAATTCTTAATCATAGATTGATATTTTCAGGTTGTTTTCATCATATATGTTTGTTTTAAAGTGGATGCCGGCTGCAGATGAACAAAAGTTAACTGGATTAAATAGTCCGATCAACGAGTTATCTAGAGGTATCGTCGGAGGTAAAAACGTGTTCCCTACATGCTGATCGCCACTGTAATTAAGAAACTAATCGAATTATTTCTTGCCAAGAATGTTATGTCAGTACATATAACCTATGAAGAGAGGATTTTATTGGTTGTGTACAATACGTTGCGTGTCTTACAAAAATAACTGTCCATCCTTAAAATTTGCGCGATATACGCAACCTGCGGAATCTGTTATCTGTATCGCGAAACTCATACAGAATATTACCGGATAAGCTACATCAGACAGGTTGGGCCATTATAGTTTATGATATATGCATAAACTGCACTCGAGTTGACATGATTCGCAAAAAAGAGACATAATGGATAACGAAGAGTACCTTTGGTCCATTTGCGTTGAAATACGATGCACCTGGGTAGTAGTGGCGAGCTGTCGTCTAGGTGTGGGCTGGAGGGTCTCTCTGCATGGGGAATAAGGGCCTCACATCTAGGGGGAGAGCCGTGACGTCATGTCGTCGTATCGTTGGTTCACAGGATGAAGATGCGCACTTTATGGTCACAGTCCGGCACTTTCACATAAGTTAAAAGGCAATTCACTTTTCGTACGAAAAATATAACTAAAACGTAGGCTACTGTCAATAGCGGGTATGGACAATAAGAGGTACCGGTAATTGTTTTTAGTTTAACATTAAATTTAACAACGAGAGTTTATATTCGTAATTTGACGTAGTGCACATTATAGAACGAACGATATTTATATATTAATTGAAAGCTGACTGTGGGAAACCACGAGAATTTAAATGTACCGCGCGACGCGGGAGTTCGTCATGAAGTTTAACTCGGAACTGGTGAAAAACATTAAAATCGGGTAAGCGTCCTTTACCCCTACTCTAACTATTTTGGAACTGACCAATCAGAAACGAATAAAATATGCATGAAAATGCAATAAGACGACGAAAGATTATCTTTGGAGAACTATCTTATCTGCCTTGTATTGTTAGTTTGCTGGTTTTTAATTCTTTAGAAATAAATACTGACCAGGTTGCCATGGGAGCAAAGTGGGCAGAGGGGTAAAATGGCGGTCGGCCATGTAGGCTACACTTTTTTTATACAAGACGAAACCTTTACATATAATAACTTGGTTGAGTAGGATAGATTGGGTCACAAGGCCGGATCTATGCATCGGCGCAAACTTAGGAAGGGGCCCGCACCACTAGTTGCGCCTGGGGACCTACGGCTAGTAAATCCGGCCCTGTTTGATTTCACCCTGTCCTCTCCCTCGTCTAGCAGTGTTCCCGATTAGAACGAGCATTTTAATGCTCTATAAACAACGAGCTTAATATTAATACACAGTAAGCAACACAAATAGGGTTACCATATTCTCTGGGCAAAAAAAGAGGACACCCGTATCCGGCGACAGGCAGATTGATAAATAGGAAATTTATAACACCCCCTCCCCCCTTCGACAAGTTAATGTTGAAAGTCGGTTATTTAAAATAACTAGATGTTTTTAATTGAAACGTACGTGTTTTGATATATTATAAATTTCATAAAAAGAATATTTTATTCTAGGCATTGTAACTAATTAAATTAATTTTGGGAATATCAAACAATCTGCCGAATGCATAACTTCCCAGGTAACCGCATAACCTCACTCAGGACTCAGCAAGATGATATGTAAACGACATCAACGATAAATGTATCACGAAGTCATAACGTAAACAACGTATACCACCTGATGACCTGATTTCATTGAGTTAAAACTAAAAATTACTTTTTTATAACAACACAATGACTTTTGGGCGAAAAACTGACAATGTTATGACAACCTTGACGAAGTATGGACTTAATTATAACTCGATAACAACGTAATTCCCGATATTCAGTTTTCTGCTTGTTAAAACCCGGACAAATAGTGGGTTTCTCAAAAATCCGCCCGGACGTTTTCGAATGATCCAAAAGGAGGACATGTCCGGGGAAAAAGGACGTATGGTAACCCTAAACACATATTAATTTCCCAGGAAAAATTGAAGCCTATCTGTGGGGGCGCCATTTTACCCACTATTCACAAACAATACCCTATTGCTGCATGTTAACCAACTAGTTAAAACAATCCTATAACTTTGAAAAAGCTTAGCAGTCCAAAAATATGATAAACTTACGGGGATTATTGTGATAAAGCGCTTCATGGCATAGTCTAATACTTTTTAACAGCAGCCTAATTTGGGTATAGAACCGGAATTAACTATATACATTGACACTATACGACTTTACGCACGTTACGCAGTTTATGTTTCAATTATCTGAGTTTAAATTGCTTGAATCTTTACCGTTCAAATTGTCATTTATACCAATTGTCACACGGAAATGTGTAATACCCGATATTTCGGGTAAATCCCCACATCTCGAGTCTAAAATCCCCGGTTTTACCCGGTTTTTTCTTAATCCCCGCAAAATCCCCGCACAACCTTCAAAATACCCGAAAACCGGGTAATTACCCGGTTTCTGGCAACACTCGGTGCGGCACACGGGAGACATTTCAGGAGCCGTATGACGTCACCGATGAACACAAAAACAGAAACCCTATGACATCACATGTACTGTAGCCAGTTGACGAGTCGTCCGCTCTGTTATGTTAACAACTTTACGTCTATAGATCGACTTAAAGGAATGTTTATGTATTTATTGTATCATAAATTAACCTGAACAATATCCCAGTAACTGGCCTTACATACGAATTTACAAACTAATAATAATTTTGTCCGCCAAATAAATGAGAACAAAAAGTGTTTGTTTCTTTGGGCTTTGAAAACAAATTAATATAGGCCTACCTATATTTAAAAAATGTAAGCTTCTGCACATTTACATAATGTTTCAACCTACTCGGAAGCACTTATTTTCCTTCTACTTACAATTAAATTGAAAACATTATAATTCTATTTTTACTGAATGTGTGTTGTTTAGGTTCACACATTTTATTTGTTGTGTGTAATTACACAAATTGTAATGAATTTTAAGTAGATAGGCCAAACATAGTATAGCCTATGTGAATAAAGCATGTTCCTCTTCAGTTTGGCGTAATGAGTCAAAACATTTGGTTATTTTCTTAATAAGCTAATTGTTTGCTTGTAGCTATAAATAAGAGATATCAATTTGGAAAATTTAAATTTTACTACTAAGAAGATTCAATAAACTTTATCCTTAGTTGGACACCAAAATTGTCCTCGATTGGTTGAATTAATGATAAAAGACGAATAAATAGTGAAACACATCACGTAATATGTTAATAACTATGGAAAACCTGCCGAACTAGGCTATATTAATTAAGTTGTTTAATGGTTGCTGGCCAGGTTGGATTATTGCCCATTAGATTGGATAGCGTTGAGGATGAAAGTAACGTGTTTGACTCTGCAAACAGCAAAAGTGGTACCAAGTTAATCTGTTAATGATAAAGAGTTGATTTCAGTAATGAGTAGCTGTTGTTTTGATTGTAAAATCAGTGAAAAAAAACAGTATCTAACTGCTACCCTGCAGAGCGCTGACAATCGGGTGAGGGAGTACTTAGGACAGCAATAAGAATGTGGTTACAAGTACAAAAATTGAACATATGATGAGATGATGATGATGATCCTGGATCTTGAATAACTTAGATGTCGGCAAAAGCTGTTCTGGCGCTAGCGGCGGGCGATGAGGGAACCTCTCCGATGACGCGTTTTAGTGACGTCACACGGCTCCTGAAATGTCTCCCGTGTGCCGCACCGCAGAACCGGCCCACTGGCGATGACGTTATCATCAGGCTGGGAAACATGAATAATTAATACTTCTCGGATCCCTCTCACAAATTCTCTAAAGAATTTCAATTGTACACACTATAGCGAAACAGAAATCAGAACAGACAGTGATAACTACTGAAATATTCGGTATTTGCCTAAGCTTAACAAATAATAGAGTATGCTATTATTTGTCATTAAATAATGCGGTTAAATTGTGGTACAGTAATTACTTTAGACGCTGTTTGTAACTTCACTACTGTATAAAGTTTTGATTACACTGACGGCTCTTTTTTTCAACGCGCAACGGCATTTTTCTTAATAAACATCAGATTTCGATGAAATTTGGTACACACGTGTGAAGCAACATTCATGACTTTAAGTTCGAAAACCAGAAAGATCAGACCATGGGAAGGGGGTTTTATGGGTGTTCAAAACTTTCAAAAATCAGTTTTTTTATTTTCATCCTAAAATCTTTAAAACATTCAATTTTTGTTTTTACCAATTTATAGAGCTTAAAAAAATTAATGTTATGGTATTTTTAATTATTAATCTAGGTTGTATGGTGGTGGTGGTTGTGGAGAAAATAAAAAAAAGTATTCATAAAATGTCCCATGTTAATCTTATGGGAAAACGGGTTTTAGCTTTTCCTCACTTAATTTTACTGAAAACTTCACATTTGTTTTTACCAATAAGTTCAGCTTTACAAAACAATCAGTTTGGTGTTTAAATTGTGATTCTACGTCCAACCGTTGCAGAGATATTCAAAGTGACAACACAGTACGTTGTCCAATGTTATCCTTATGGAGAATAAATACAATTTTATATCTGGATTATTTATGAATGTATATTGATGAAATTTGGTAGGTGGTGGCTTCAACTAGTTCATAATGTTGATATTTGAACTCAAGTATTGATATTTGCACTTTTTTTTGTTGATTGTCCCCGTAGCAGCAAACCTGCATACTCAGCCCTAATGTTATGCTCATGGACTGTAAGTGAAGTTTTATATCTCCCTTAATTATGAACATAAATTATTAAAATATGGTATAGCTTCACCTGGTTGAGTTATATTGATAATTGCATAAAAACACATTTCTTATATTTCTTGATGCAGCAAACCTGCCTACTCAGCCTTAATGTTATTCTTATGGAGAATAACAAATTGCTATATATCACTTATTTATAAATGCATTTGTATGAAACTTGGTGAGTGGCTTTTGTGTGGTAGAGAGAAACATATACATGCATTGGAAATCCGCAGGGTATGCAGGTTTGCTGCGACGGGGGTATTATATTATTGTTGTTGATTCTGCCAGGAGTTTTTATTGTTATTTTGATTGCCACATGAACATCATTGCATTCCTGTTAAATTTATTATTGTTATGTTATTTAAGTACTGATATATAATTGTTGTTATTATTTTTATCTCTTCCCATTAGTTTAGTATCACCACAGATGAAGGGATATATTTTTTTAATATATACTCTGATTGTTAAGGGAGTGCGGCTGGCAGAAGGGTCGGCCCTACTCACACACACGCAGGCCTCACACAAAAACAATGCAGGGGATTAGGACGGACCACTAAACTGCCGCCTGAGTCATCACTGGCTCACAGAAATTTGACTGTCATTTTTTTTTAATTTTACCTTTGTTATAAAATCTATTAATGCTTTTGACTTTAGCTCAAAATGATAAGTAAAATAATACCAAACAATATATATTTTGCTTAACAAATCTAGAAGTTACGAACATTTTCATACTAGAAGTTACGAATATTAGCGAATTTCCCCTATAGGGAAGAAGCTATTACCGTAGGTCTCATGGTAAGACTTAAGCGCGAGACCATGATAACTTTTCATTCTGAGGTCCCCAGATGCCAAAAACACCATTCGTTCAAATTGTTATATATGTATATATATATATATATATATATATATATATGTGTGTGTGTGTCCGTAAGCACGATAACTCTCGTAAAAAAGGTCCGATCTTAATGAAATTTGGTACAAATGTGTAAAGTACCATTTATTTGAACGAGTTCGAAAACCAGATGAATCGCACCATCCGAAGGGGGGTTTTTGGGGGATTATGTACCCCAAAAATGTGTTTTTTGGTGTTTTCACATTTAATTTTAATTTAAATCAAATTTTAATTTATACCATTGAATTCAGCTTAAAAAACAAACAATTTGGTATTTTGATTATTGCTCTACGTCAATTGGTTACCAAGATATTGAAAGTGCTAAACACAGTATGTTGTCTAATGTTATTCTTATGGAGAAAAAGAAAAATTGCATATCTCGCTTATTTATGAACATAAACTGGCTAAATTTGGTATATGGCTTGATCTGGTTATGGTTTATTGTTGTTTGGACAAAAAAACAATTTTTCGCCTATGGCTCCTGTAGCAGCAAACCTAGGTACTTGGTCCCCATGTTATTCTTATGGAAAATACTTAAAATGTTATATATCGCTTATTTATGAATGTATATGGATGAAACTTGGTATGTGACTTCACTAAGATGAGTTCTATTGATATTTGCATAAAAACCCATTATTTTGTGTGCCTTGTTGCAGCAAACCTGCGTACTCATCCCCAATGTTATTCTTATGGAGGATAATTAATATTTTAAATATCGCTTGTTTGTGAATACATTTCTTATGAATCCTGTTAAGTGTTATAATGTGTTATGTTATATATTCATTGGAAATTCGCTGAGTATGCAGGTTTGCTGCGACGGGGGTATTTTTTTATATTTACTATCATAATGCAGAAGAAATTTTTATAGTTGTCTCTGAACTATTTTGACGATCTGTACCATATGTTTAGTAGGTGGAAATTAACAAAGGATACATTTAACATGTGTTTGTGACATCAGCTGTAAAATTTAATACAGATGCTTACCTTAGTGGTTAACTTAACTATTTCATTACCACTATTTTAACATAAAATTATGTCAAATGTGACATTGTATTATTCCCTAGTTTTCACCTGCTTAATCATAAGGTTAAGTGTTGCATAATAGTTGTGAGAAACCCTTGTATACCCGTCCAGTAAGAAGAATATGGTTAGAAGGATAAAACGTATTTGTATTCTTATTCTCTATATAGATTAATCGTAGGTATTTATATTAACTGTATACGTATAAATTATTTATATTAATTTCAAATTTAAGGTTTAAAAGGTTAATTTAAATAAATAATATGCATAACAATATGGGTTTGCACTATATGTACACATTCCAATCACTGAGACAATTACCTTCAAATCAAGTTTTTCAAATTTTTTTAGCGTTGGCCGATTTTTAGAACAAGTTACTTTACAACATTAACTAAAAAAGTTTTTTGGGTATAGTACAAATTAATTAATTGAAAACTTACAAATTAATTCTTAATATATGAGTCTATATTGTATTCAAGTTTGATGAAGTTCTGACGTTTGGTTTACATTATGCGAATTTTCAAAGTCACAAGATGGGTTTTGAAACTCTAAAAACACAGCTCTTTTACTTTCCGACTGTCATACAAATTTTTATCAACGAGCTAAAAAATATGTATTTTTATGGGAATACGCAGAATTAAACAAATAAAATTTTAATGTACTCCGTGTTTTTCTTAGTAGTTTAGTTACTTTTCTGTAGAGCTCCAAACTTTAGTGTATAAACTTTTTTCTCTGACAGTAGGTCACCGCACAGGCCTATGGTGACGCGGGCAGTTGAGGTTAAAAAAAAATCAATTTTGATATTTTTCCTTCAGTTTATTTTAACTGTTTTCAGCTAAACTTCCATTGTTATTTTAGATTAAATGTTTAATAGTATCCATACATACATAACTGCAAATATAAGGTATTTGGGTAGAGCACAATAATGTATATATGTATATGTATAATAATGTATATCCTCTTGTCACTATGTATGTGTAAACATTGTAAAATGGTGGCAACCATTGGAATAAATAAATTAAATAAAGTTTCCCACCTTCAAATTTCCATTGATGATTTCATAAGCAATAAGATTGATTGGATCCGATTTCATTAATCAATATAGTAGCCACAGAGTTCAGCAAATAGGCCTACTAAGGTGTTGCAATATACCAGAATTTGTGGTGTCACGTACTGCGTACTTGCAGATTCCGCACTTATATGGGCCTTCATCAGAGTTGGATAAGCAGACCATGTAGATCTATGTAATGAACCAGGTTCGGTATTGCAGGGCTACATAGGTGCGCGTCAAGGGGCCGGCACTACACAGCAATCGAACAAATACCAAATTAATACAACTATTTTTCCTTGTGAATTTTATTTATTTTTGATATTACTTTTTCTAGTGATTTAGACTACACTACATTGGCAGTGCAGACGACCGAAACCCTGCATCGCTTCGTTTTCACATCGCACTTGTTTCACATAGTTCTACAACGTCAACGTCATGACTTACGACACTATGGTTGTATAAGCATAAAGTGAGTGATTCACTCAGAGTGAAGGTTATCGGATGGGGAGGGTGCACAGACCACAAACACAGCCAGAGGTCGTATTTTTTGTATACTCCAACAATATACAACGACGCCATGACTTACGATACTCTTAGAGTGAGATAGGGCCGGGGGGGGGGGGGGGGGTTTGTCAATGAATATGTGATTTTTTCTGGGAATCGCTTGGAAATTAATTTCATTTGTCGATATTATACAGTTGTTACTGACTGAATAAAGATATTTCATTTTGACATTTTTCTGATGCTTGATATAAATTACATAATTCTTTGCTGCAGGCCATTGCCTTTTGCAGTACGACACTAACAACCTTAATGTATTTAGACAGTGTTAAGGCCTGCAACATTCGATTTATCATTGCGGAAGGTGACGCCAAAGCCTCTCTCAGGGGTGCCCAGAAGGGGGCGCTCAGCCTCTCTCAGGGGGGGGGGGGTGGCACTCAGAGCACCTTCAAAACAAATTTTGGGGGGATTTTTGAAACTATAAATAAATGTGAAAATTTGTGAATCTCAATTGAAAAATCGTGTTTGTACGGGAGGATGACAAATATATAAATAATCCTTATACATGACTTTTATTATTGGCAAAAAGTATTGTTATAGTAGAGTGCGCGCAAAATAACCTTTCTTTTGAGAGATGGCAAGTGTTCCTGTACTATAATAATCCTAGACATTTATGCATCTGATTAAAGGACCGGTTTGGATTGAAACATTAACCTAAAAGATCACTTGAAACTGTTTTCTCTTTATGCTTGCAACCTAACCACACTTTCTGAGCTCTAAGTGGACTTTTATTTAAAAACAAAATTTGTTAGTGAGCAAAAAGGATTGATATATATGTAGTCGCTTGTGTTATGTTTTAACCTTATTAAAAACCAGGCCTACTGAATGCAGGTCCTAAGCACTTTGTTTATTCATATAACCTAGGCACAGCAAATTAAAGGTTTTATTTCTAGCTAAAATAAAATGTGGGGAATAGTATTATTCAACTAAATGATTTCTATTTTATAGGATTTATATTTTTGTTGTATTTTGGCCCATACCTAAGTGTGCTGATAACCTGTTCATTTCAAAATATTTTATCTTACCTACTTACAATATTGATGATAAATATATTTGTTTAGGTATGGCGAAAACACGTAGCAAATTCTGTGCTATAAACTAAATAAGTTATAACATTAATACCAATCTTCAAAAGTAGCTCTAAATTAAATTGTAATAACTACCGACCTATATCCTTGTTGTCTTGTTTTTCTAAGATTTTTGAGAAGGTAATGAAGCAAAAATTAATAAAATATTTCCATTCAATAAATTTCTTTAGTAGTAATCAATTTGGATTCAGAGTAAAACTTAATACTGAACACGCTTTATTACATTTTTTGCAAAATATTTATGATGGCTTAAATGAGGGAAAAAGTGTTAGTGGTCTATTCCTGGACATAAAAAAGGCTTTTGACACTGTTGATCATAATATTTTATTAAACAAATTATATAAATGTGGGATAAGGGGTGTTGCTCAAAATTGGTTTAAAAGCTATTTGTTGGAGAGACAACAGTGTGTGAAAATTGATTCTGTATATAGTGAAATGGGAGTAATTAAAAGCGGGGTTCCGCAAGGTTCAGTTCTTGGTGAAATTTTATTTATTATTTATATAAATGACCTATGTGATGCGAGATTTCATGGCAAACTGACATCTTTTGCTGATGATACTGCTCTGTGCTATGCAGAAAATAATTGGGAATTGGTTAAATTGGCAATGAATAATGATCTCAACGCACTGCAGTGGTGGTTTACTGTGAATCACATGCTGCTGAGTGCTGAAAAAACTAAATTTATTAATTTCAATCTTAGAAAACATGTTAACTTTTATAATGAAATTGTATACCATTGCGCATATTGTATTGAAGAGCAGAGGATGTGTATACAAAAATGTGCAGCTGTGGGACAGACCAGTAATATAAAATATTTGGGTGTGTATTTAGATAGTGAAGTTAGCTGGAAAGTGCACATTATAAAATTAAAAAATAAAATCAATAGTGTTTTGAGATATTTTTACTTTTTAAAATATTTGACAACTGAAAGAGTTTTGCGTATTTTGTACTTTTCCCTGGTGCAGAGTCGAATATAATATGGGATAATTTTTTTGGGGTAATGCGTACGAAACTCACCTTAATTCCATCAGTGTCCAGCAGAAGCATTTAGTACGTTTGATTTCTTATAAAGGTAAATTTGAACCATCTCGTCCCCTCTTTATTGATAAAAAAATACTACCTTTGAAGTATCTATTTGTTTTTAAAGTGTTAATGATGTTTTATACTAGAAGTGCAAACAGGCCTCCCAATGAAAATTTATATAGAAATAAACTTAGAAATGCAGAACAATTCGTACTACCAAGACCAAATAACATATTTTTTACCAGAACCTATAGCTTTATTGCACCAAAAATATTCAATATATTGCCTGATAAGCTCAAAAATTCAAATAGCGTAACTACATTTTCAAACAATTTAAAGAAGTGGCTTTTCAGTTTAGAAGACATTATTTTTTTGTTTTTAATCATAAAATAGATGTAGGTTAAATTCAAGTTAAATGATGTAGGGTTAGGTTAAAGGATTAGTTGTACAGATAAAGGCGCACTATGGCTAGCTTTGCCACACAGGGACTAAGCATTGCATGCTATGGGCTTTGACGGCACCTGGGGAGACCAACTCCAGAGGCAAGTCTCTGGGGAGGTACCATGCCTGGTGGTGAAGTGCGATGCGCGGTTTGAGAGCCTTTAACCATAGTTAAGTTTCGGATGTATTTTATTTTCTTGTAGTTAAATCTTTAGGCACACTTGATTCTGTAGACCGTTTTTGTTTATCACGTTTTGTTTATTTTATCTGATCGCTGTTTATAATTTTGGTTATTTTGAAGGAAAGGAACCTCCAAACAGGCTATGCCTTGGAGGCCCTACATTTTCTCCAAATTTGTTTAATTACACATAATTTATAAATAAAAGTAAATGTAAATTGAATATAGTTGTTTTAAATTAAAATTACTTGTATATACCTTTTTGTGAAATAGTGAAGCTGTATTAGTTTATTAATTCCTGTTTTATTTATAGAGACAATCAAAAGGAGGCAGATTTAAGAGGATAATTTGAGTATTGTTTATTTTGTTTTGTGTAGATTATTTTAATTATTATATATGTTTAATTATATATTTTGAGGACAAAATCAATGAACAGGAAAATGTGTGCATATTAGAAATACTCTGTAACATGTTTAATTGGAGAAAATAAATCATTCTTATTCTTATTCTTATTCTTATTCTTATTGGCCTACACCATATTAAAAAAGGAAAATAACTACGACAAAATAAGTAAACTAACGAAATTATTTTAAATACGAACATATAAATATTTAACTGTGGACATTTTCAGTATTGACTGGTTTTAAAGTACAGATTCAAGGAAAACGGCTTAAATAAAAAGCCTAAGATTTTCTTCATCAGTCATAACACGTAAGTTTGTTATGACTGTCAGTAAAATCATTCGTCAATCTAGTAGCTCCGACCTAACTATAATCCTTTCACTTAAACTGTCGACTTCCACCAAGAAATTATTATCTTTTTGTAGTATTAATTTTATTTTGCCACCTCACACACTTCCTCCCATACATTCATTTACTATACAGTCTGTATTTTATAAATATATTGTTTTGAAAATCGTTTTGTAAAATAAAATAATGTCTTCTCACAAATTCACTCATTGTCATTGAATGCTGGTACTTCTCGACCTTCGTCTCCCTTTACCAGTTTAAAATTAGCTATATGCTTCTTGCTTCTTCTGAAATGAGCGTCCAAAGTTTTTTTTAAGGCATATCAATTGCCCACAGTTTTTTTCAGCAAAAGTTCACAAGCCCAAGTTCACAAGCATAGCCGGCCGACCTTTCAGTTTCGCCCAGGACCAGGAATTAATTTAATGGTTATGACGGAACTTTGAAATATTTAATCCAAAAAGTATATATCTTCTAAAAATGTATATTTCTAAATCCAAACAAACGGTAAAAATAATGTAGGCCTATTATGAATCAGTTTTGATCAACCAAAATAACAATCTTAATGCAGCATTAGATTTGTTTACCAACAACAAACAATAATAGCAAGAAACACATAACACATGTTACTGGTTTATAGAGTTATGTTTTCTGAAATGCTAATTTACTCCCCGCACTCCCCTCGATAACTGTCTGAATGTTTTTTGTCAGCAATTCCAGAGGAAAGGGTTTTCTGCGTTAACTGTACTATAGGCTTGAGGGGGATGGGCACCCCTGTCCTCGCTAAAAATTCAAACATCCTCCTAAACAAAACAAATCGTAAAATTATGTTTCCAGCGCGCGTATTGCATTATGCTTGGGACATTGATGTTATGTGAATGTTGCATGAATAAAGTATTTCTTATTTATCATACATAAACATAAAACATCCGATACGTTATAAATGTTTCAAAGCAAATAATTATGTCATTGTATTTGGAATAACCAAAATCAGCTGACAGCTGTCCATCAATGTGTATTTATTTTCTGTCTTGATGACCTAATAATAGATGCATGTCTGGCTCTGGCTAGCAAGTCATTTGGTATGAAACATTTATGACAAAATTAACCTTTTATACTTAAACTGTCTTATTTAATGAGGCTTTGGCAACGCCCGTAAAAACAAATCTCCTTGAAAGATATACGGAGGAGTGCAGGAAATCCGCTATCCATGGTAAGTTATTTAGTAACATAATTTAGTTCACATTATAGTTAACGCAGAAATGCTGTGACAGATATTGTTAGTTGTTATGATAAGGCCAATACCTAAAAGTATCAGGTCATATGATTCCAGGTTATGACGTCAACGTCATCAAAATAACGCTCGAGATATTTTCCGCGAAATCTTGGTTGTTTAAGAGTTTTTACTGTTGTTTTTGTAAATTTAAAAAAACACGCAGCACTGCACTCAGCCATCGAGTGCGTTGGTAGAGGCGCAATCGCGAGAGGCTGTGACTGATAACCCGTGAACTTCGCTACGGTGATAAGGAACCGGTTTTTCACAGCGGTCAGTTTGTGGAAGCGATGAGCAAGTGGCTAAAGTTAAGTGTCATTATATTGTTGTTATCAGTGGAATCGCGTGCTCTTTTCCCGTGGGCGTCTAAGGAAAAAGCTGAGAAACAAATATCTTTTTTCGATCTGCCCAATTTAAAAATAGGCGTTGTCCCTCAAGGCGTCTTTCGGTCGAGGGAACCCAAGATTTACGGATCGGACAAGTGGAAGAAGGTGCAGGAGGGAACTGCGCAAAGGGCGAAGACCAACGTCGTCGAGGTGAAAAAACCACCGAAGTATTTTGGACTTCACACCCTGAGGAAGGAGCGCACGGTGGTGTTCGCTTCGCCGCCCTGTCTCCCGGGGCAGAGGGTCGACCACAACGGCTATTGTAGGATGGTGTTCCCTTCCCCGTAGCACCGCGCCGAGACCGCAGCTTCGGAACATGGTTAGTATAATTATACTAATAAGAATATTTGATGTCTATGTCACTGGCCCGCCATGTCTGAATTTTCAAGTGAAGCATATATCACTATTTAGTAACAACCTTTAAAAAATTAGTACCTCTCACATAGTGATGTTATTTAAATTTAAATATTCAAGAAAACCCATGATGCCATATGGAGGTTTGATGAATTTTTAAGATTACAATAATATTTATACCATTAGATAGAGCTAATTTAGATCTACTAATTACCTCTATTTTACAATTTAGTACCTCAAAGGATTTGGAGTAATGATGCATAAATGATACGGCTTGCCATAAGGCCAGCATGTAAACTAACAAAACCAAATAATTAAGTTCTGTTCTAATTTCTTAAAGGTTGGTACTAAATAGTACGAATTAGATACTGAATAGTGATATATGTTTCACTTGAAAATTCAGACATGGCCGGGCCAGCGACATTGACGTGAATATTTGGGCATTTGGGTGTTCTGTGTGACCTACCGCGCGCGTCGCCGTATCATAGTTTTCACATTGCAAAAATGTTTAATATTAATAAAATCTGAATTTAAAAATATTTAATTTCACACCTTTGATAAGAATTTAATAATTTTGTTGAAAGAAGTAATATATTTTCAAGTAGTTATTTATTGTATTGATTATTCAGCAGTATAGTTTGTATATAGTATAAACAGTTCTTCGTACGAATTGAAAATATGTTCTACTCTTATATTTAGGTAATAACTAGTCAATTATATTGATTGGTTACAGGCAGATGCCTGGTTAGTAAGTTAGACTGTATAGTATTGTTTTTAATATCAAACCCTTTGTAAACAGCACACAGGATGAAAGAGTATTTCTAGTTGTAATTAAACACTAATTATATATGAAACATATATACAGTAATATAATCGATTTTTAGGTTCTTGCTTGGGTGAAGATCTGGTGGCTAAACTACATGAAATTATGTATGATCCAACCAACTCGAGAATACGTTCTCTTTAGTTCGGGAGGGAAGATGGAGGTTTCGATACTCGAACTCTATACTGAAACTTCAAGATCTTCAGTCATAACAAAAAAATGTGACATAAAAATAGGGCCTATCTTCCTCCATTTACTATCTGTGTGTCAGTATGTATTTCTTAATCAATTCAGCATATCTTAGGAATCAAGTTGTATTGATTTCTTAGGAGCCACTTGAGCTACAGATTTGAAACTTGGCACTAGTTAAACTTATACCAGTTTAAGACTAACTTGGTATTGCATTTAACGTTTCTAGCTTTTACCGTTTTAAAAGGGTGGCCGATTCAAGCTTTGAAAGCTTAATATCTTGAAAATGGCAAATATTTTTATCTATGTATTAAAAAAATGCGAAATTTTAATCAAAACAAAAAGGGAATAAATATTATAAAGATTACCCAACCCATAGCTGAGCAATTGCAATTAGTATGAGTAAAACCTAGCAAATTCGAAGAAAATGTTCAGAAATTACCATGAATAGATCTGTTACTAAAAAACGTGCCGTTTTCAAGACGTTAGGCTCTAAAAATTGAATTGACCTGCCACTTTTAAACGGTTTAAGCTAGAAATTCAATAATAAATTAGCCCTAAATTAGTATAATACAAGTGTCAAGTTTCGTGTCAGTACGATGTAACGTGGTTCCTAAGACATTCTGTATTGATTAAAAACAAACAGGCACAAAGGCATGAAACGGAGCGAGATAGGCCCTATATCGCTCCGTTATATGTTTATATCACCTTTTTTGACCCTATAGGAACAAGTTCCTGAAGCGTCGGTAGAGAGTTCAGAAACACCTTTTATATCGTACACATATCTCGTATAGGTTAGCATCAGCGACTAGATTCAAGATTCTTTATTGTCATAAAACACAAAAACAGTGCGTGGACAAGCGTCAAGATTTGTATACTAAATATAAATATAGCATAAAATACTTATTAACAGATTAAAAAAATAGTCTATGTTAAAATAGAATCACAATGCAAAACATTATAAATATGATACAAACAAGTTATATAAAACTAATTTTCAATATTTACCCTCCCTCCCTCCCCCCTCCCCCAAATACCTATTTTAGTTGAGTACCATCAAAACATTCAGGGGGGAGGGTAACGCTTCGTCTTGAACTTCAGATAACCACAAACATTAATAATCTTTTGCCAGTTCCCACTTACCCATTTTGGTCAGTAATAAAACTCCCAACTACTATGAAAATGGCTAATTCATAATATTTTGTTACCCATCAGTGATATTGGTATTGTAAACTGAAATGATTTAGTAATTTTGCTGGGCGTCTAATAAAATAGTCACTAGCGAAGAACATTTATTTATTAAATATACATTACACATAAACAGGGGATCATCCATCCAGTTAATTAACTTTTTCCCGGTTTAGAAATAAGAGCACTAAAATTAGTTCCCTAATCAGAGTTTTAGTAACAAGCAAAATGTTAACATAATCAAATAGCTAAGCTAATTTTGATTTTTCAGTACAGTACACGTTGTATCGCGTGTGTTGTTAATTCCATGTTTTATTTATCACTGAGAAGTAACGTATTCATTTTTATATTTCAACCAGAGTTGTTGTACTACATAATATGTGTGTAACAGAGACATAACCACGCCAATTCTATCTACGCAACATGGGAAGTTATCTCCGTTTTCCCTTCTCTGTGGGTACAGCCATTTTATAATAAACTGAATAGTGTAAACGAAGGAATGGTGGCTTTAGTAACTATAAGGTGTGTTTCTCTCTCGGAAACTGTTGCATTAAATAGCTGTGACCATTTTCGTACAAACTAGGAACCTCAAATGGTGCTTCTGTATGTAAAACAATCGCAGCAACTCGAAATCACTGGTGCAGCTCGGCTTCGACATCAACGAACCAGTTCACTCGTTGTGACTAAAGAGAGAGTGGCTAGCGGGAATACAGAGAAATCAACACAGCGATGACGTCGGAAGTGTTGCGCGGCGGACCGGAGCGGCGCAGGCGGTCCAAGGTTAGAGGCGGGGGGAGTCGCGTCAGTCTTCAGTCAGTAGCGAGTGGTGATTCAGTGAGAGATGAAGGTGTG
This sequence comes from Allygus modestus, assembly GCA_963675035.1. Taxonomy (NCBI): domain Eukaryota; kingdom Metazoa; phylum Arthropoda; class Insecta; order Hemiptera; family Cicadellidae; genus Allygus; species Allygus modestus. The sequence continues at coordinate 125,779,115 of OY776113.1, forward strand.
CTGCGTGTGTGTGTTGTTGGTGCTAGGGACAGTGGTAGAAGGTAAACGGTTCGGTGGCGGCGGCGGCAGTCGTCGCGGAGGCTCATCGAGCAAGCATCGCACCCCCTCCGCTCCTCCCCCCCCGTCATACTCCAGCAACCGTGGCAGTGGATCCAGTGGGACCTTCCTCAACGCAGAACGAGCCGGTACCGGGGGGACCACTCACAACCGGGGCAACCCGTTCAGCAACCCCGCCCCTCCGCCTCCCCATACCAACGGACCCGTCGGATTCGAAAGATTCGGCAGTGCCGGTAACCAAGGGGGTCACCAAATCGGATTCGACAAAGTGAACTCCCAATCCCCGAACAAACCGAACCCTTACAACCCCAGTGCTCCGCCCGGACCAGTGGGGCCTCCACCAGTCTACCCCGGTAGTCACCCTGGAGGAGGATTCGGAGGAAACGACCACCCTCCGGCCTACCCCGGTCGACCGATAAACGCTCCCCCGTCTTACACTCCGAACAATCAACACTTTCCAGGCCAGCAGCAGCAGTTCGGAAACGGATTTCCCCATCAGAATCAGTACGGGAACCCGGGCTACGGGAACCCGAGTTACGGATCGTTCCCGGGCTACGGTAACTCCCCGCACCCCGGAAGCTTCCCCGCAGGGGGGTCCGCGTTCGGCGGCGGCGCGTTCGGTGGAGGATATCATCCCAACACCTACCAAGGAAACACTTACGGCGGGAGTCCTTTCGGAGGTGGAGGCGGTGGTTACAACGGGAATCCCTACTACAGCCCGAACAACTTCGGATATAGCAACAATCCCGGGTACTTCGGGGGCGGTGGCTACCCGGGACAATACAACAACTATCAAAAGAAAAGCCGTTTCGGAGGACTGCCCATCCCGATACCCATCCCGATTCCGATTCCGTTCGGCGGAGGGTTCGGGTCAGGGTTCGGCGGGGGTTACGGAGGGTACGGAGGCCACAGCCACAGCTATAACCATCGAGTGCTCGACACCTTCATCAAGTCTTCCAACACATCGGCCTCGAGCAACTCCTCCACTTCGGTGTTCCTGCTGAACAACTCCACCGTGACGCCTTGCACCACCGACCACTTCCTGTACGGCACGGTTCGGGTGACAACGATGGCGTGTACGGCGCAGGCGTGCACCGCGGTTAAGGTGCAGACCAGGACCAACGTGTCTGCGGTTGAGACCGTGCACGGGGGGGCAGTCACGCTGTGCCTGGAGGGCGAGAACGCGACCGTGTCCACCCACGGCGAGATCGTCATCCCCACGGTGTCCGAGATAAGGATCGAGACTCTGACGGTCTGCAGGAACGTGACGAGCAACTCGACGGCGGCCAACTCGACGGCGGCCAACGCGACGTCCGAGGCGGCAACCAAGACTACGACGAGCGCGCCGGAAACGACGACCGTGGAGGTGACCACCACGACCGCGGCACCAGTCAACACCACAGTGTGCGAGAAGGTGAACTGCTCGTCGGTGGAGATGTGCCTGCCCGCCGTGGAGGTCGTGGACCCCTGCACCACGGAGCCCTGCCCCTTCAGGCGGACGGGGTACAAGCCCTGCGTGGTCGTCAAGATGTGCAGAAGCCCCAGCGCGCCCGTCAGCACCTTCGCCACCCTCAACACGACGATCTCCCAGATAGACGAGTACAACAAGCACCAGAGTGTCAACGACGCAGCCAACCTGACCCTCATCTCCTACCACCCCCCGGTGATCCCCGTGTTCAACACGACAAACGTCAAGAGCTCCTCCACTCCCGCGCCCTGAGGGGACCCTCGACCCCGGTGCTTCGGCGCCCATTCGACGTCATTGTGATATTACATTTACACGTGTAAGTAGAACCTATGTAAGTTTTTATATATCATTTTCCTTTGCCTATAATATTTTTAAAAACCATCCTAATGCAGAGGCATCCTTTAATTTATTGTACCTATTAAAATTTGATACAGTTTTAAGAGTGGGCTCCAGTTGCGAAATATCGTGTTTATACTTTCCCTTCCATGACAGAAATGTAAATTTCAAACTATCGTCCTGAATGGAAGGCCAGACTTCAATATTCTATATAGCTCATTTAACAGAAGTAATAAATAATTATGACATTAAGCGTGTAAAACCTTTATATCTTAAATAATAACCGTTAATTAAAATCTAATAAAAGTGAAGGTTTAGGCATCGATTATGATTTTTTTGTATTTTAGTATTATTACCTTCCTAATTATTTATTACGTTTTCTTTTGCTTTGTAAAGTAGTCGCTCTACTATGTCACTCTATTACTGTAGAGATTAATTTGTATCAATGTTATTGTTCTCAAACCCTCTCACTAAATTATATTTGCAACTCGGCATCGTACAAGCCTAGGCAACCGTGCGACAGCCTAAATGGTTAATGGTAATGGTTTTATGCTGTGCATAATTTCTATTAGGCCTACATTTTAAGATTTTATTAAAATGTAAAAACTCTTTGAAAATAAACTATTCCTGATTACGAGATGAATATAGGTTAGATCTAAATCTGCTCAACTGTGCCCATAGAAGGATTTTACTCCTAAAAGTGAGTAAAATTCATTCAAAACAATTTTGAATCAGCCATCTTGGAGGGACGGTGAATTTTAATTAGCGACTAGGAAATGCGTTATTTTCATGATTGTATCCCTTTTTGGGTGGTATAATTTATCCTTTCTTGCAGACGAGAGCCGGACAATTTTGAGTAAGTAACTTTTGTCAAATTTTACCCACTGAAATAATATCACTTATAAAGGAGTACCTATAATGTTAAAGGAATTTAGAAATTTACTCCCTAAATTAAACTGTAACATATAAATTAAGTATAGTTGATTAACAAATAGAGATATTCAAATAAGCTGTTTTGTTTAAGATAGTTAAGAGTTATGGGTTATTTTTTGTTATCATGTAAAAAGCAAAATGTATTTTACATACACGTTTATTGTTTTGCCTTTGGTTGTCTTTATTTTTGCCCTCTACATCCTTACAAATGTAGATGCCATTATTAATGTGGTAAATATTAATATTGTTACACATTCGCCCATACATATAAAAAAATACCCCCGTTGCAGCAAACCCTGCATACTCAGCGAATTTCAAATGGTACTTCACTAAGTCATGAAGCCACTTACCAACTTTAATCAAAGCATATTAATAAATAAGCGAGATATGACATTTTATTTATTCCCCATAAGAAAAACATTAGGACTGAGTATGCAGGTTTGCTGCATCAAGGACCACAAAATCTGGTTTTTATGCAAATACCAATGGATCACCTCCAGATGAAGCGACATACAAAGTTTTATCAATTTATGTTCATAAACAAACAATATATCACATGTTTATTATTTTCCATAAGAATAATATTATAGGTGCTGAGTACGCAGGTTTGCTGCCATGGAGACCACAAAAATGAGTTTTGTATGCAAATAGCATTAAAACCCAACCATATAAAGCCACATACAAATTTCATTAATATATGTTTATTGATAAGCAAGATATAAAATGTTACTTATTCTCCAAAAGTACATTGGACAACGTACTGTGTTTAGCACTCTCAATATCTTGGTAACTAATTAACGTATAGCGATGATTAAAATACCAAATTGTTTGTTTTTTTAAGCTGAATTTAATGGTGTTAGCAAAATTTGGGTTTAAAAAGAATTATATGTAAACAGTTCAAAAAACCATTTTGGGGTACAAAACCCCCCTTAAAGTAGAGCTACCTGTCTGGTTCTTGAACTCATGAAAATAAATGCTGCCTTACACGTTCATACCAAATTGCATCAAGATCGGACCATTTTTACGAAAGTTATCGTTCCTACGGACACACACACACACACACACACACACACACACACACACACACACCCACACCCACAATTATATATACACATATATATATATATATATATGAATTTGAACGAATGGTGTTTTTGACATCTGGGGGCCTCAAAACGATAAGTTATCATGCAACTCGGCCTAGGCCGAGGTCTTACCATGCTACCTACGGTAATAACTTCTTCCCTATAGGGGAAATTCGCTAATTAATATCAGTATAAAAATAATATACTGATTATCATACAGTGATATGAATTATTTTTATTTCAAATTATTCCCCTGATATAATTATAAAATAATCGGAAAATTAATTTTAACCAGCACATGATTACTTGCACTTTTCACAACAAATCAAATGTTAAAAACATTTGAGAGTACTGTAATTGTTTATGTTTTGTGAAGTTTTTTTGTGTCACTGGTCACTTTTGAATAAGATAAATCTATGAAAACCAATAACGATTTACTGTCCAATAATTGTATTTATTCTTTACTGGACTATTACAGTGCAAACCATTTTGCCAAAGGGGCATATGCTGCACGTCCTAGGTTACATATCCTGTGGTCAATATTGCTTACACAAAGAAGCTTGGAACATGTGTGTGCGTTATTACTGAACCTGTCTGAAATAAAAACCAACTATTGAAAATATAAGTGAATAATTATAAAAGTCGAATCTGATAGGAATATACACTTTTACATTTTTTATGATAGGAATTGATCCCTCTCTTAAATCTATTTGTAACTAAATATGTTTATTAACGATCTACTCTCTACTTCAACACATAAAATGGGCCAAAACTACTACTAAACTAACAATAACCTATAAGATATTACATTGTATAGCTTTTGTTAAAGTATTATGAATACATTATAATATTTTTACTGTGAACAGTTTTATTGTACAAAGGAAAAAGTCAAATAGTTAGCTGAACATGTTTTAGCTATATTTATGTCATTTATGTAACACTAGACTATATGGGAAAGTATTTTAAATTCTGTAAAAAGTGTATGGGAACAAAGTTGTGTGACGAGTTTGAAATCGCAGTGTTGATAGAAACAACATCGACATCGGAGGTCATGGCTAATATAATTAGAAGGCGCTAAAGATAACGTGGTCGTTTTCTTGAAAATTGTGATTAACAGTATACAAGTTAATGATTGGGAAATACTAACCATCGGACCATCAGGAGTATACTGTAGTTATTGTTAAATTAGCATGTGTAGTTTGAGAGCATTTCAGACAGTTAATCACATATGAAAAACGAAAGTAAATATTAGATATTACTAATCTCATAAAATAAATATAGATAAATTGTTTAGTTTCTTCAATTTTATTTTTAATTTATTTATGCAGCAATTATTGTGAAATGATGTTTCACTTTTTCTAAAAACTTACAAGTTTAAAGTATAATAAGTAGTATACAAATTACGATTAGTGAGGGAAAAAGAGGGAGTATTTCTTTGAATAATGAGTGGAAAAAGGCAAAACTTTAAATATTTAATTATTATAATATAAAATAATAGAAGTTATAGTACGTTGCACGAGTGAAAAATCAGGCCCAATGATTGAGTAAGCCCAATGTTAAAATGACATAACACTATTTTATGGCCTAGTTACCAAAATACCGAAATGGCCTGGTTTTCCACTCGTGCAACGCATTGTACAACTTTTTGGATCGCCTTCTCCTACTTCGAAGCTACGTAGGTCAGGTGGATTTTTTTAGAACTTAATGCTTTAAAATAAGTATACTTGGAATAGTGATTGCTTGGTCCAAGTTTACTTTACCTTAACAAACCTTTTTTAATATACTTATTTGACAAAGTTGTAAATAATATAACTTTGTAAAATGAACAATTGTAAAATTTTATTGCGTAAAATTAGATATAAATTTGTAAAGCTATGAGTAAAACAAGGTATCACATGTTTATTATTCTCCATAAGAATAACATTATAGCTGCTGAGTACGCAGGTTTGCTGCCATGGGGACCATAAAAATGAGTTTTGTATGCAAATAGCATTAAAACCCAACCATATAAAGCCACATACCAAGTTTCATTACTATATGTTCATTAATAAGCGAGATATTCAATTTTACCTACTCTCCATAAGATTAACATTGAGCAACATACTGTATTTAGCACTCTCAATATCTCGGTAACCAATCGACGTAGAGAGACGTAGATCATGATACCAAATTGTTTGTTTTTTAAGCTGAATTTAATGGTAAAAACCAAAATTTGGGTTTAAAAATAATGATATGTAAAAAATTCAAAAAACCCATTTTTGGGATACAAAACCCCCCTTAAAGTAGAGCGACCTGTCTGGTTCTCGAACTCGAATAGATGCTGTCTTACACGTTTATACCAAATTGCATCAAGATCGGACCATTTTTACGAAAGTTATCGTTCCTACGGACACACACACACACACACACACACACACACACACACACACACACACACACACATATAGATATAGATTTACCATTCCTTAGACCTTGCTTCCAATTCCCATGCCAATTACAAGTATTGGCCTCCTCCAGACAGAGTTCTTGCCTTCGCGGAGGTCACAACTAATGGTGGCAAAACCCCTTGAACTTGTGCATAGCTCTGATAGCATTTTATCTGTTGGTTTTGCCATTCTATGAGCCATATTGGAGTAATTTATTAGAATAACTGATATTTTAAACTGTGGAACTGTACAGATACTGCCAATTATTTACTGAATAATTATTGATTTAGATGGAAATAAGTGATCATAAATACTGATACAGATTCTTCAAATCCAGATTTTACTTCACTAAGACTTCAATATTTTTATTGGGGAATTATATTGGCAGTCAACAGCTTACGGCTATTTTAAATTAGTTATCCTGAGTTTTCTATTTCTCTCCAACCAGAACCACACATAATTCTGAAACATGTACTGTATTGATAATATTGTCATGGTTTATTTTTTTAAAGATTATGTTTTACTATTAATAAGAAGACTATGGATTTTATCAGATCACATAGCACAACAGTTGAGTCTTACTCTTAGTTTAAGCATTGATTATGACTACAGAATAGATGAACCGAGCCTACGGTACATCTGTTACGCGAAGAATACACCATGAAACTAGTGCTACGCTTTGCCAAAAGAGGCGCTGGCAACCAGTGTTTCAATTTGCAGGAACCCACCGAGGGATCAAAAAGGGATGCGAGATAAAAACACGAATATTACCAATAACGCCGATCATAATGTGAAAATTGAGCCTTAATTATTGTTATTTATTAACTGTTCATAACGTTTATTTTCATTTATATATTTGCTTCATCCAATAATGTTTTTTTGTTTAGCGATTTGATTTGATTGCCTTATTATTTTTTCCATTTACATAGGCTAACAATATTTTCAGGTTGAGAAGGTTTTCTTTTGATACAATCGTATGTAAATATAAATTATTACAATTTTTAATCTTTTAACCTTTTTGGCGCCGGAGAAAAACTAGTGCAACTGGCCTGGTGTAGCGACGCGCGACTAACTCGCCGTGCCTCTCGTGGCGGCCGCATGAACACTACACTGATGGCGCTGCGCCGGCGCCGGCGGCGTTGGCGGCGGCGTTGGCGGTGGTGTTGGCATTTCGTGCGTATCGTCGGCGACCGCGCACCTTTTTATAAAAATACAACTGCTATATTAATATTATGTACCAAACTGTATCTATTTTTGGTTTCCTTATTAGGTAACATTCCTTTCTGATAGTATTTATATAAAACACTACTGTTCTTGAACCTATATTTTACAAAATACTAATAAAAACTTCGTGTTTACTAAAACAATCAATAATATCCTGACGCTTAGGGTAAATTTGATATTGAAACAATATTTTGGGTCTTATTAAATATTATAAATAGAAAAACTATTTATGTATAAGTGTTATTTAATTACAATTCTAAATGAATAATTTCTCAGGTTATTCAAACTTCATTTTTAATGGTTTTTAACACCGCTGGAATACAGAAATTTAGATTATGGATTATAATTAAATAATTGTTATTCCTTACATTTAAGTAATGTCTTGAATTATAATTAATATTTCATAATAATACTATATGAGGGGGAAAATTCAATATAAAAGAGAATTAGCTGTATTTATTGACTTGAAACAAAGTTATATCTAACAAATTTTAAATTGATTAATAATTACAAAACTTAGATTGCACTTTAGACTTTGAAGTAGTTATTTACTCTTTTCTCACATTTTAAAAATGAAGCCTGACATGACACAATCTTTGAAGTATGGTTCCACGCAGTCCTGATAATATATTTAATTCGTGACTTTGTCTTATTTGTAACTAACATACCTGAGGGGCCGAGCTTTGCTCGGGGATGGGCATTCAGTTTGTTTAGGTGACTTGGAGTAATATTTCACCACTTCCCCTAAGTGATTATCGGATTTTAATCGCTCATTTGCCTCTTTTCTGCATTTTTTAGGTCACTCAAGTTGTTATTTATAGCTCAATGTCCCTTTGATTTATTTCATATATGACCGACCACTCTATATATGCAATCTTCACTCAATAGTTTTAGTCACTGCTCTTAGGAAACCACATGTTGATTATACACAACAGGGGTATTACTTTAACAGTTCCCTGGTTGATTATGAATAGCTGTTACAATTATTTTGTTTTGATTTTAAACTCCATAAGCACAATGTTATTTTTTTAACTTTTCATTTTAGTTTATTTACAGTACTTGATTTTTCCTGAGGATGAGGATGAGGATGATTTGCAAGAACTCATTTTCATCCAATAAATTAGTTATTTCCTACATTTGAAGGAAATCGTTGGAGCGGTTTTTGAGATCAGAGTTACAAGCAAGCACGGACGCAAGCAAGCAAACCTTACTCATATTAGAGTATAGGATAACTGACAAGGAACGGAGATTCAGATTAATATGCATTGGTTTCAATTTTAAAATTGTTTTAGAATGTTATAGCCCTAAAAAGTAATGCATATTCTTTAAAAATTAATTACTATATACAATCCATATATACCCTGGATTACCATATATACCATATACCCTGGTCGCTGATGGAGTCTCTTAGGGCTCAATTGTAGGTCCCAATCTGTTTCTTGTACACTCTAATATCCTTTTCTATTCAGTTAATCACTCTAAGCTTGTAACCTATGCTGACGATACCTGTGCAATAGCTTCGCCAATTCCCTCCATTTAAATAGATTTTAAACTTTATGCTTATATGTGTGTTTGCACTCTAGCGGTCACATTTTTTGTCCGATCAACTTCAAATTTGGTAGGGACGTTCCTTTCTGTAATCAGTTGGACAAGTTCGTTGGGCAAAACAATCGGAAGACTCCAAACTCCTTTTTTGGGGATTAATCTTTCAAATTTCGAGGTTTTGGGCCAAAAAAGGTCAGAAAAGCCCCGAAAGTAAAATTAATGCATGTAAAAAGATGGGAATTAGTGAGGCGAAAGTTTTAAGCCCTCTCTCGTCATTCTAGCATAAATATGTACTGAGTTATTAAAGAAAATGTGTTTCGACTAAACACAGTACGTTGTCTTATGGGGGTTTTACACTAGAAAAGCCTGCAACTCCTTTGTTAGAGTACTTTTATAATCCCCAGCAACCTCACGCCTACTTTCAAGCCTGTCTGGACCTTCTCCTAACATTATAATGCGCATAATTTTATTCCCAGCTTTGCAGGTAAATGAAACCAGGAGCATCAGAACAGCCAAAAAATTAATGTTTTCAGATTTCAATAAAAATTGGAATACGTGTATGATTTTACACTGATTTATAGTTTTAAAAGTTTGTATGTGGAAATTCACTTCCCTCACGTCAGCGTGCTGCGTGCGAACTCGTTTTTATTTTGTTGTATTCTGTGATATATTAAATCTTACATTTTAAAAGTTTTTGGATCAATTAAGTTTAATACCAATGACTCTAAAAACTCAAGATGGGTACAAACATGTTTTTTTTGTTATTACTATACTGTGATATACTGTCGCAACTTATTTAAAGTATTGCAAATTTGTAATAAATACAGATGATTAGTCAATCACGACCAGAGCTCAAATAATCTTAATCTGTAATGAGGAGAAGTATATGTTTAATTCTTAACATTTCCCACTCCATCTCCAATACTCCGAAATGTCTCAGTTGATAAATAACAACTTAGAAAACAACTTATGAAATGGTTACTAAACAGACGGAACGATAAACTATATTTTTCAAAGTAAGCTAAACGAGTGGACCTTACAAGTAACGATGTAAGGGGGCGCCAGAATCTGAGGAGGGTGCATCATATTTCCCCCTTATTTCATATAATACTAAACTCAAATAGATCAAATCCCTATTCAATACTCTCCTGAATCCAAACCAATTCTTTCCTCATCTATAGGAACTAGTTTAAAACAATCGACGTGGGCGGATTAAAACAAAAAGGTTGCACTGTGTTACTTTATATTTTAACATTACAAATTTCTTGCATCGTATTGCGAGTTTTATTCAAACTCTCAATACCAACCAGAATGCCCTGAAGTTGTTACAAACCGATAGAGGTCAAAACAACTTCTCGTTTTGAAATAGAGGGGAACAGAAGTTCTATTATCTGATATGTAAATTTAATGTTTAAGTATGATGAAGGTGCAACATGGTGAATACTCATAACTTTCTTTCAAATAATGCCTTTCAACAACTTATGATACTAATATACAACAATTTACAAAATCAGTTTGGATTTTATACCTATACAAATACTTTATGTTAGCGCTACGGCCTATGCCCCCCACCCCACACCAGACGGCGTACGGACGGGGGGAGGGGTGTGGGGGCGGTCCACCCAAGGCCCCGCTTTGGCATAGGCCCCCAAATTTTGAAAAATGTTAAAAAATCTGAGCGAGTATTTCCCGCCGATCTTCGGAGAATCGCTACCAATCTACTGTCGCATTTTCGGCCGTTATTACGTAGTAAAGTCGTCATTTTTGGACAGTATTTTGTTTTCCGTCGACGTTTATAGCCGATATTACGCGGCGAGGACGTTAATTCCAGATTATATAATCTGTAACGTCTTCAATGACTGCCGTACGTGGTTCGGACGCCATTTACACAGTTAGGTTGTTTTTTATGTCCGATTCATGTGTAATACATAATGTTATGTCTCGTCGTTTTCGGCCGATTTCACCTGGTCCGATCGTCTTTGGCGGCCGTTCACTACGTGATTTGGCAGGTCGCGATCGTCCAAAGATTGGCGGGAAATACTCGCTCGAACTTTGGAGTATCTTTCAAAACTTTGCGTTCATTTGACTATTTAAATACAGTACTCAAATGCTATAATTACTCGCACGCCCCTAACACATCGTAAATACATATATGAATAGGCCTTCCTCTTCAACCCCTAATGTATATATAGGCCCCTACAAATATATCCGCCGCCCCAGGCCCCCAACTACGACAGTACGCTACTGCCCGCATCCCACGACCCGTTATGAGCGCCGAGTGCCGCCCCCCCCCAAAAGCGCCGCGCCCCGTGCTGGAGCACGGCTCGCACTGCCCTAGTAGAGCCGGTACTGTTTCAGAGAATGTTGTATGGTAACTTTCTCCCATAAGACAAATGTTAACTTTAAAAATTCGCTCCTCCTCGACGGATTATTCTACATGGTTGATTTATGGCTCATTTTAAAGAACACAAAAATATCTGGCAATTTCAGAGGGCAAGAAGTTGATATTACAAATATAAAATAATTGTTCAATAAAATACCAACATATTCAATATTTACGATTTTTCTGGGTTAACTATTTGTGGTATTAAAATTCTGCTCTCTGAAATCGCTAAATACTATTTTTATTATACGAAATGAACTATACATAAACAATTACGGCATTACATTGAGGAGGGACAGGCTTTGAAAGTTAACATTAATCTTATGGAAGAAGCAGATTTTTTTCCATGGGAGAAACAAAAGCCTTGATCCTTTTGTTTTGTTTTAAGTGAAGGGGCTCATCTTCACGCGAAGTTTGAGATTCGAACGGGTTAGGAGGTTTGAGATGTTCTGCTCTTTAAAACTGAACTTGATTTTAAAATTAAGATTTACCACAAAACAAAAGGATCAATATATGTGTTCAATAGCTCCCAACAGTCAAATATATATAACTATAAATTGTATCGTGATTATATCTTATATATTAATTTGATAAGGAATTTAGTTTCGGCCCGCTACGTCGTTATTTCTCAAACGGTTTGGACAATCGATGTGTCATTTTAAAGTGTTTATACTGCCTATTAACAGAAAAATTTAAAACCTAAAAATACCGCTTTAGTATTTAACATATTTAAATTTAAAAAATTGCTCAATGTTAACATGCTATTTAAATGGAAGAATATACTTGAAGGAATTTGGCCTTAGTTTGAGAATACCAGGCAATGTGTGGTCATGGAATTTGTACCAATTTGAAGCTTAAACATTGCTATACTCCCCAAAATTGTCATATTTATAATTTTTTCCCTTTAAGTTTCTTTAATGATACAAAGTATAAAGTCATAACATTTTTCCATGTTATTCATATTTGAGAATTCATATCTAGGATTTTGAGGAACTCGGCTCTAGTTTGAGAAAACCAGGCAACATGTGGTCATGGAATTAGTTCCAATTTGAAGCTGAAACAATCCGACATTCCCCAAAATTGTCAGATTTATAATTTTATCTCTCTATGTTCGTTAAATGATACCAAGTAAAGTATTAAGTCCTAAAATGTCCCTATGTTATTCATATGGGAGAATCTTTCACCAGGAATTCGGCCTTGGTTTGGGAAAAACCAGGCAACGTGTGGTCATGAAATTCGTATCAATTATAAACACACGAATAATTTGTGGTGTTATTCGTTGCATTATTCGTATGGTATTATTATTCGTTCTGGGGTTATTATTCGTATTATTATTGTTCGGGGTTTTGAACATTCCGATACTCTCCAAAATTGTCAGATTTATCATTTTCTCCCTTTAAGTTTCTTTAATGATACAAAGTATAAAGTCCTCAAATTTCCCCATGTTATTCATATGGGAGAATTTTAGAAGGAACTTATTGGACTTAGTTTGAGAAATCCACGTGATGTGCGGTCATGGAATTTGTACTAAATTGAAGCTGAAACATTGCGATACCCTCCAAAATTGTCAGATTTATCATTTTGTCCTTTTAAATTTGTTAAATGATATAAAGTATAAGTCCTCAAATTTACCCATGTTATTCATACAGCAGAAGTTTTGTCCAGGAACTCGGCCTTAGTTTGAGAAAACCATGTAACGTGTGGTCATGGGATTTGTACCAATTTGAAGCTTAGATATTACGATACTCCCCAAAATTGTCAGATTTATCATTTTCGCTTTTTTATTTTGTTAAATGATACAAATGTAAATGCCTACAAACTGTTTTGATGGAATTTATAGTCTGTTGTGTTTACAACTGACAGCTGATTATAATCCTAACTGAGATATTCATTAGACAACTGTTCAATTCATCAAGCTTTTGATTTGTTTCGTGTATTATACATTAAACATTAACGTAAACATAAAATGTAAACTTTAAAAAGTAACTTATTAATTAAGTGTTTGTTTTAGTTTTTTAGTTATTTTGTGATTTAGGCTTTTTCGCCGTATCGTGCCACGTATAAAAGTGCATTTATTTCGTAATTTGTCATATTTTCAGTCAGGTATTTCATTGTTGTTGATTCTTCCTACAGGTTACCGTCAGATTACTCAAACTTAATTTCGACGGGTGCCTACTATCAATTATATAATTATTATATAATTATAATTATATAATTGTGATATAATACTTATATAATTATAAGTTATATCTAGGGTGCTTACAAATATAGTGACCTTTTCCTTAGAAAATATTTCCTTCATTTAACCTCAAATGAATCTTCAATAACAAATCTCAGGATGGCATATGTGATATGAACGCGTCCACTAAATGGAAATCATTCGAGCTTAGTAAATCCATAAATGCCGTTATCAATAAAAAATCCAACGAACATTATAATTTTTCGCAGATTTAAGGTTACGCAGTAGCTTAGCGGTTCACTTTGTAATATGTACATAAAGGTTATATGTGCAAAGACAACTCGCTAGCCTCGAACAGAAAATTCGCAAAGCGAATCATCCAGCGTTTAAAAAATTACATTAGGCCTATTAAACAAACTCATTGGTCGGTTCTTCGTCGAGCACATCTCGCCTCTCCGAAGGTGAAATATGCTATATATTGGCTGGAACCAGGACGAACAGAGACACACGTATCAAGGCCAAGTGGTGGCGGGGGCGTAATGGTTCCAACAACAGTCTCGTCTGCTCTGTTTGCTGGGAAATGTACAGTTCCTTATGTCCAGTCGTCAGTCAGTCAGTTTCACCACACCACTCTTTTTCCAAGTCGAGTATAACAAGTTCTTTCTTAAAAGTATTTTTTTACAGTTTGTATAATAATTATATATGAGGCAGTAAAAGAAAATAGATCAGTCACACATTAGTCTTGAAGTGTGGTTTTTACATACAAATAATACCCGAGAAAGGTTATTGGGTGAATTACTAGACCAAAGTTTGTCCTGTCTCATAATAAACACGATAATGTCGGACTCATGATAGGTTTTTAAATCGGCCCGGTGTCTACGGTTGGGGACGTCCCCAAAACCTTTGAGGGATTCTCTGCAGTTTTATCCTCCAGTAGGTTAACCATTTCCTCCCCGACCCCCGTCAATACTAATGTCTGGAGAATCATTATACCGCCTTTGGTATTTATCATTCTGTCTACTTTTACCGGCCCGGCCGTAGATACCAGAGTCGGTGTGCTCCTTATCTTATTGATATGCAGAAGTCTTTCGTTGTGTTGTCACCACAACGTATCTCTCCAGCCTTGGAGTTTTCTGACCACCTATGTTTACTGAGTCGTATCTTTGTGAGAGATAAGGTTTTACCCCCACCCCACGTCCTCTACCCTAACCTACGTAATAGGGGGCACCAGTCCTCTGTGTCTACCAGCTTCGCCCAAAAGAGCAATGATAATTTTCAAAGCCCGTCCCTCCTCAATAGATTATCCGCAATTGTTGGTTTATGGTTCATTTTAAAGAGCAAAAAATAACCAAGCGATTTCAGTGAGCAGAGCATCGATATTGCAAACAAACCCAGACCAGTATTTAGGACCTCTGGGGCCCGGGCGTATACGAAAATGGGGCCCCCTAACATAAATACAATCATGTATGTAGGTATTTGTACATATGAAATCATTCGTCATATAATCATATTACTTTTAATAATCTAGTCTTTAATAAATACACCAAATATACAAATAAATAACAAATTTTCATTTATTATCAAAACTTCAAAAACTCACAAAATAAAGATGTTATATTAAATTTCCTTACAAGATTTAATATGGTTTTAACTCTCTTAAGCCTTTATCCAAAAAGCTAATAATATATTCAGTTAAATTACAATAAAACATCATTTTGAATAGTTAAAATAACAACACAAATTTATAAATAAATAAAATAATCTCGTGTAGTTGCTTTACCACAAACATTATTGTAGCCTACTAAGATAATTAAACCCAAACAAAACATAGCATATATGAAATAAATATGTTTGAATTTGATACACATTGATTAGAAACTCTTCTAAAGTTTTTTTTTTGTCAAAATACTGCTGGATAGTATTTTATACTTTACTAAATAGTATTTTTTGCAGTATAGACGGGGCTGGGCCGATTACACATCAAATAGATGGTCCATCGACCCTTGAATAAAATAAATGAAATAACATAAACGATCGATGGACCATCAGTCGTTTAGGAAATTTAATTTAATTTAAAAAATAAACGGGTCAATGGGCCATCAGCCCATTTTATAAATTAAGATAAAATATTATATTTTGGTCTGATGGACCATCGACCCTCTATCCATAAAATAAAATATTTAGAATAAAGTATTAACGGGTCGATGGACCATCTATTTGATGTGTATTGACCCTACACTTTATATTATTAGAGTTTCAAACGCATGGTTCGATTGCACATCATATAGATGGTACATCGACCCCTAAATGAAACATATTTAGAATAAAGTTATAACGGGTCGATGTACCATTTATTTGATGTGTAATCGACCCTTTACTTATTTCTTTAATATAATCTTAATATTTTTGGGGCCGATGGTACATTGAGCCTTATTTTATTTTATTAGAGAAATATACAAACTGGGTTGATGGTCCATCGACCTCTTTTATAAATAAAACTCTGGGCCAGAAGTGGGAATGTCTGGGCCAGATCTAGTGATATGTGGGCCAGATCTGGGGATGTCTAGGCCAGATCTGGGGATGTCTGGGCCAGAACTGGGAATATCTGAGCACAATTTGGGGATGTCTTAGGAAGGAAGATATGAAGTGAGAACACTGCATGAAATGTTGAACAAAAATAAAATATACAAAAAACATAATTTAAACTTTTTTGAAATCATGAAATTGGGAATAAGTAATGAAATAGCTATACAAATATTTAATTAGTTAGTAGGAGGAGGATAGTAATTATTACCGGTAATAAACAATTGTTTATAAAAAGGATGTTGCTATCAAACTTATAAGTCAATGACAATGAAATAGAATCTGTTGCACAAGTGAAAACCAGAGCCTGATTCCTGATTAACCATTAGGCTGACTAGGCTGCAGCCTAGGGCGCCAGCAATTTTTTTAATAATCTAAGAAGTGCGGTGATAAATTTGTTAGAGTGAATTTTATTTCCGCGCGCCATTTCCTGTCGCCACACCTGCTTCATTCTCAGTTTGACAGAAATTTAGTTTAGTTTTCCCTTAGCTCATGATTACGGATTGACGGGTTCCGTAATTTCGGGAATTTTTCAGAAAAAACTATCCTGTTTTCCGCGCAAGATTTATTTTACTTCAGGATTATTTCGGGACGGGATTATGTCCTCAGTACGGTAATCTGTGGTGCAATCGTCTTTAAATATAATTAATATTGTTGGACCAAGGGTGGTTAATTGTTGTATACATTACATTATTATTATATTATATTAATATTATTATCTTAATACAAATATTTAAAGGGTACACAGTTATAATTATTTTAAAATTAATTATCTTAATTATACATTGATATATACATTTGTTGTTGCTCGATAAAAAGAATACCACGAAATATTGCAACAAAATTGTGTTAATTTCTTAAGTGTACAGTATTTAAATTCACTTTATATTTTTTATTATAATTATATTAAATATATATTAATTTGCTCGCAGTTTACCATATTACAATGCAAGAATGGATACATAAATCAAATGAACAAACTGAATTTGTTCCAACTGTCAATTAGAAAAATAAAAATGAAGTAATGTCTGCGTCGCGTACGTGTAGACTATTGGTAGACTATTGGGACACACAATAAGCTTCGGTTGACGTGTGAGGATCTTTGAATCTTTGGATCTCTGAATCCGTCCCTTTAACAACACATAAACATAAACATTGGTAATTTGTATATCCCACTCCATCCAGTATCACTCACAAGTCAGGATGGCCGCGAGGGTTAAGACGTGTGTACAGTAAGTCAAAGATCATAGGTTCAAGACACCACCCGTCCTAGTCATTATATTTGTGAAACTAAAATTATTTTTAAACATTTATATTATTGGTTTATCAAGCTATTCAATTGGAAAAATCATATTTTTCAAATTAAAATAACCATTTTAATAAAAAAAATATATAGCTCTGGCCCAGTTCTGGTCCAGATCTGGACCAGTTCTGGAAGAGCCCAGATATCTGGCCCAGATCTGGGCCCGAAAACTATTTTTTCACTAGGGATAGCTAACACGGACTAAGCCACGTGCTCTAATCACAACGCCAGGCCACGCCCTCCATACACTGGGACACGGCGCGGCGTTATCACATAGCATACACGGACTAAGCCACGTGCTCTAATCACTACGCCAGGCCACGCCCTCCATACACCGGGACGCGGCATTATTACATAGCTAACACGGACTAAGCCACGTGCTCTAATCACTACGCCATGCCGCGCCCTCCATACACCGGGACGTGGCCTTATCACATAGCTAACACGGACTAAGCCACGTGCTCTAATCACTACGCCAGGCCACGCCCTCCATACACCGGGACGCGGCATTATTACATAGCTAACACGGACTAAGCCACGTGCTCTAATCACTACGCCAGGCCACGCCCTCCATACACCGTAACAACGCGAACAATTCTAACATTTAAAAGTTGTTAATAAGGGACCATACACATACTACGTAACGCACTTTTTTGTCATTTCAGACCCCCTGCCTCCCCACATAACACACCGTAACATCTGAGCTTACCCCCCCCCCACACCTCACTCATATGTTACGGAACAAAATATTGCTAAATCTTAAAAAGCTGAAATCCCCAATATTTTGCAAAGATTTGTAATGAGATACTGTTTTAATTTTTAAAACAAATCTGTTATACCATTCATAACAAATTAATTAAATAAAAAAAACATGTTCTTTAAACGAACGAAACATAATATTACATAACACTGAGCCAGACCCCCTCCCCATATAACGCAGAGTAACGCAATGCCGGACCCCCTCCCCTCTTAAGTTACGTAGTATGTGTATGACCCCTAAGAACTCCGATTCCATCTCTTATTATAATCATATATTTTAACATTTATTTGCATATTACAAATATTTTACCCATCACAAAAGGCAGACATTAATATTTTTATTGTTTCAGATGCAGTTGTACTTGTAGCCTAGATGGGACCTGAAGAGCATTTCATGAAAATGTGGAATTTGTATAATGTAGTAATACAAATAAAGTACAGGATTTGTCTTTATGTTTATATGGCACAGTTTTTTTTCGTCCAATCCAGCATACGTACTAAATTTGTTGATGGATTTCTTATTATATTCATAGATTTACTTTTACAATTTTATTTTATTTTTAAGGCTCCGGTTTACACTACGAAAAAATATGCGTCGCCGCGTGAAAATACAGTGTTAAGATAAGGAGAAGCGTTTCAAGTTCAACAGGATTTTTAGTTCACGGCTACGATAATAATGTTATCAACAAACTCAAAACACTATTTGATAGTCTACTTTATAGTTTTTAGAATTAAAAAATAATGTTTGTGTCTTAAGTTGTTGTAGTTAAAAAAAGTTGTTGTACATTTAAAAGGGCATTTAATTCCAATTCAATTAAAAAAATGAATAAATACAAAAATATATAATATTTTCCCCTTTAATATAAGACATTAACTTTAAAGGGATTATGCAGCAGCTACAAAGATTAATCCTGCAAACCTTAAGAACGTATAATCGTTTGTATTTTATTGTATTTGTTTCGCCACCTTAAAATTATACAAATTTCTACAAAGGGGTCTATGTGCCTTACACCTGGTGTCAATTCATAGCTCAATCCATACCTACTATAGTAGTGAATTAAATAACGATATCGCTAGTAATTATATAAAATTAATGCTAAACTATTTAATGCATCAGTATCTTAATTGTTGCATTTATTTAAACGTACACAAAATAATAGTTTTGTTTTAAACAAAGCTATGTTTTAAAGTTCACCTATTTGTTCTCAAACTTTACGTGAACAATTAGGTTTGAATCTCTTATCAGCTCCGAATACCTCTAAACGGATACTTATTACTGAATCAATTCAACTCAACTAATTCGCCTTATATAAAACCGCTTAATAGTATTTGTTATCATTTCTATAACGTACTATCTATATATTTATTTTTTCTTATTACATAACATTATGCTAAAGTCTAAAGTCCAAAGTCTAAAGGCCAAACTTAGTTTTATTTATTTTTTCATGCTAATTGTATTTTTATGTTATTGTACATTATGGTAGGCTGAGCCAGATAATACTCTCAAAACCATACTAAACAATATTATTTTATTTGATTTCTTTATTACTGTAGCTGTGCAAGTTGCTCTTTCTCGAAATTAACTAAGTGATTTTTTTTGTACATATTGATTTGTTTCATTAGGTTTATTTTTAGTGTAGTAATAGAACTCGTCCCGCGCACAGGCCACTTGTAGCCCATGCGGGACTATTTGTAATAAATACCTGTAATTTATATCTTAATTTCTGTAAATAAATTTATTTGATTTGACCATTCTAACAACTAAGTTTTGAAATTATAGCTCAGAAGACAATCATAGTGGGCATGAAATTCCAGTGTTCGTTTCCTTACTGAAATAAGGGCAATGAAAATAATGAACGGGTGACATTTCCACTAATAAAATCCATCTCGAATGAAACCGTAAACTGTGTGTGCGTTTAAACGGGTAGGTTTATTTGAACAAACGTGTGATCAAGCAAGACAATGTTTTGAATTAGGAACTATCAATCTAAAATGTTCAGAAGTTTATCCTTACATACTGTATGGCTGATATGATTGGATAAATCAAAATTAATTCAAGGAATGAACGAAGAACGACAGTCGACGTTGCGCGATTCATGCAATCCTACGATGACGAATCAGCCATGGCCTTCACTACTCTAGGCGTTTCCTTTATTAACACTTCCCTAAATGAGATATAATGGCAACGGAGCTCTTTCTAGAACCAGGGAAACGCATAAAACCAAGACTACTTCAGTGTTTAGCAAGTATTATATTTATACTGCATTTTTACAGTGCTATAATGTTTTCGACACTTTCGTAGTTTTCACTATGCAGATTGCAATATATGTTTAGCTGGTTATTCAATATTTTGCAACACACCTCTTTGCTTTTTTACTCCTGACTGGAACTAAAGGCACAACTTTAACTTGCAGTATTGGAGTTACAAAACCAACGAGCTTAATACAACTATAAGATGAATGAATGAATGAATGAATGAATTTATTCCAGAAAAACAAGAACAATAATAGTAACAAATACAAAATCGTACAGCACATATATATAATAAACAAAACACACAAAATATATATATATATATATATATATATATATATATATATAAATACAACATTATTAAGTTTTTTGTTTTTTTTTAATAAAAGAAAACTTTGAGCTATGAGAAATTATAAAATAACCTTTATTGTTATAAACAAATTTATTTACGGTCTTAGGAATAAGCTGACATAGGCGCTAAGGCCTGTGCGTCGGCTCTGAGTTGTGTCCAAAAAGTAAAAATGACCAAATGATAATTGAAATGAAGTAAGGAAAAACAAAATATAGCAAAACAAAACAAAACAAAAAAGCTGGCAGCAGCTGAAAATGTCCATGCATGATGATGAGGGTCAGGGGGTGGGGCTTGTGGAGGGGGGGGGTAGATTAGTGGTGAAGTGGTGAAGGGCGGCAAGAGTACAAGGGTCAGTTTAGTGCCGCCTGTAATCTGCTGCAATAATAGACTCGGCCTCGTCTATTCCCAACCTGAGCAACCATTCATTAACACGTCTTTTGAATATATTTATGGAAGGGGAATTAAATAAATCCAGGTCTTGAAAATGATTACATAAATTACGGTACACGACATGAGAAATGAAAAATGCGTTAGTTGTAGAAAATGTTTTATAAATTTGTAACGAAGCAATTCCAACTGTAGATGCATACCTGGTGAGAAATTTGAAGAAAAATATCGTTGTGATTCTTAAAAATATGAATTAAAACGTTTTTTATAAAAAGTTGTCTGATAGTTAAAACGGAAGTTTCTCGAAACAGTGCGTCAGTCGGGTATCGTTTACATTTTCCAAAACCTATTTTTAAAATAAACTTTTGCGTAATACTCAGTGGTTCCAGAATACTTTTAAAACATCCACCCCAAACTAGAATCCCAAACGATAAGAGTGATTGTACATATGCATAGTAAACCATTTTCATTTCATGATCATTGAGAAATGATTTAACTGTCTAAAGGCAAAAATGTATTTCCTAATTTTAGCGTTTACAAATTGTATATGACTCGACCACTTAAGACGTTTATCAAAAAATACACCTAAATACTTATATGACTCAACCCTTTCAATTAATTCACAAGAACAAATTAGGTTATTATAATTCCCGCAAGTATGTATTATAAGATCCTGCAAACTGTAGTCTGACATTTTACTAAGGGAGATGGGCATGAACTTAGTTTTTGAAGTATTTAAAGAGAGGATATTTTGGTCAAGCCACCTTTTCGTTACCATGAGGTCGTGCATAGCTTTATCACGTACCTCGGGCCAAGTCTTCCCTTTGAGGAAAATTAAACTGTCATCCACAAATAAAAAAAGCTTACCAAAAAGGTTCAGTTTTGAAATATTATTTATGTAAATTAAAAATAAAACAGGCCCGAGAGTACTGCCTTGGACCACACCGTAATCTACAGGCTTGATGTCACTGTTTGTATTGAAAATTGAAACAAACTGCGATCTATTTGAAAGATAACTCTTGGACCATACCGGGAGATGTCTTATAGAGCTCTCGTCTGGGGTATAATAGTGAAGGACGAATATATAGATGCACACATTAGAGAATATGTTTGTAAACAAACCACAGAGAACAATGGTTTACAGCAAACATACGTTTGAAAATATGTTTGACATACAAGTTGTATTTAGAATAGAATAGAATTATGTTATATTTGAGTAGGGTGGGGGAGAACCCTACGTCTCAGGATGGCAATAATAACAACATGTGGGCGTAAGAGAGGCTTTTATTAATGAATAAGGACTTTACAACAGTTACAACAGATAACTGAAACATATTATCCAATTGGTTATATTTACAAAAACCCGGTATTCGTTCCCGAGCAGTTAGTGATATTTAAAATAATTTAAATAAAGATCAAGAAAGGCTTAAGAAAGGCTTAAGAAAGGCTTAAGAAAGGCTTAAGAAAGGCTTAAGAAAGGCTTAAGAAAGGCTCACGAATTACATTGCATAATGAGCCAGGGGAGAATACCAGAGAATAATTGCAACCCTTTACTTACCGCGGAAGGGCGGTACCGACGGCGAACTCGGCGCGGTCACATGACTGCTCGCATCTACCGTCTTCTGCCTAACTGCGCGCATTCCCGGCACAAGGTTTTTATACACCGGTACTCTTCACCACAACATCCCGATTGATTCGACCAATAGATTATTAAGCACGATCACCAAATATGGCAAGACTGATGCCAACCCATGGTTTGGTGTTCCACGGTCACACCCTATGATTTTGCACAGTAAAAGCTTTACATCTTACTTTTGGAGAACATGAGCACAGCGTACTAAAACTTAATTTAAATTTGAATTCAAACTTAAGCTTAGCATTGGTATCACAGACAAACTAGGACAGTAAAAGAACTTATCAAATACAATGAATTTTGAAACCTAGATTTGAGGCTCGCAACATTCGCCCCTTTTTAGATAAAAGATTGGTTGCTTAGAATAAGCAAACACTCTTTTACAAATTAAAACAAAATACAGCAGAACAAATCAAAGTAATTCCAATAGCTCATCTCCCTGGCTCTTTTACAATTAACCTTCACAATGCCATTACATAATTTTTCTACTACTTATAACTAACAATAAATATTTTTGTATACTTGGAGACAGTTTTGCAAATGTTGTATTCAAATACTCATGTTTGGCATTTGGTAAGATTTGTTATCAATTTACGGTAGTGAGGGAAGTGTGGACGCAGCCACTGTATCGCTACCTTATCTTAGTCGCGGTCCTGGGAAAGTGCATAGTCTTTGAGTAAACATCCTTTTAATTAGGTTTGCCATGCTATTTAAACGGCTATTTTAGAGGTGAAAAACAATTTAGATTTATTTCTTAATGGTCCTCAACTTAATGCCATCAAATACAAATTTAGCTCTTTTCTACACCTGCCTCTAGCCCCATTATTTTAAAAATACTTTGATATAGCTGATACTAATTGGCGTATTCCAATACCAATGTGCAACAACCAATCTTACATTTATATATGAGTGGATCAAAAGAAATTTTAAAATTACAATATAAGAAATTCTAACATAAATGTTGGTTTTCATCAAGCAGAATTACAAGTTTTCAACTGGATATACCTAAAAGTAAACTAGCAGAAGCACCCAAATCAAAGAGACTACACTTCACTGCATGGTTACAAATTAAATCAGTTATATAAATCAAATCAATTAAATAAACAAAATCAAACCTAAATAGTTTAGTTTATTAAGTAAGATACCAAAAGCTAAGAAGTAACTAACCTACAATAAATAAACTCCCATTTCACATGCCCCTCTCTGTTATCAAGAGCGTCCCTGACGATGTTCTAAATTTACTACTCAGTATGCTTATGCAATGTATCCCCTCTCTACACATTAAACACATTAGAAAAAGACATTACACTCATCAGCACAAGCAAGGATGAAACAGAGCTCATCAGTGAAACAGCACTTTTTGAAATTAAATCCAAAAAGCAAATAGTCCAAGTATTAGGAGTCTACAAACCACCCAGCGCAAAACTAGAACAAGCAATTAACATCCTTTCAGAACAATTAAACAACACCATACACACACACACAAACAAACAGTTCTCATGGGAGATATAAATATAGACAACCTGACAGAAAATAGCGACAACACTAAGCTCGAGGAGCTCCTTCCCACTTATGGAATAGTAAGGATGACACTGAGTCACAAAAGAATCCTCAAGATCTATAGACTGGATTTGTACAAATACAAACCCGGAGCTAATACAAACCTCTGTTGTCTTATCAGGACTCTCCGACCACTCAGCGCAGTTTGCTACACTTAACATACCAAAGCCTAACCCAAGTACAACCAAAGAAAAAAAGGGAATTTTTACCAAAAGAGGGATTAAGCTTTTCAAAGAAAAGCTGCAAACACAGAATTGGAATAACATCCTGCTAACCGAAGATGTAAATCAAGCCTCCTGCACAGCACAAGGTTGTCCCCAGGACATCCCAAGGACATCACAGTGGGATATGCACGATATCCCAGCATCATCCCTATCTCATCACATGACATCCTCAGGATACCCTCAGGATGTCCCCAAGACTCAAAAATGTCCTCTCCCCACGACATCCTGGGGACATCCTTCAGTATAACCATGGGATATCCCTCGGACCACAAAAGGACATGTATTTTGAAGCCTTAGGACATCCCCAGGATGTCCAACAGGATTATTTGGGGATATCCCTCGGACCACAAAAGGTTATTGTATTTTTAATCCAGAGGACATCCCCAGGATGTTCCACAAGATGTACTGGGGACATCCCTCGGACCACAAAGGGATATTGTACTCTGAAGCCCAAGGACATCCCCAGGATGTCCAACAGGATTTACTGGAGACATGCCTTTGAAAGGTGTCAAATTATTCTATTAGTATGAATCCTCTAACCCCACATAGATATCCCTGCCTACCCATGACAATTCTGCGGTCATCCTTAGGAGGCCCCATGGCTCCTAGCAATAGGTAGTGCGTATCTTAAAGTCATATGGCCTCCTAAGGATGACCGCAGAATTATCATGGGGTAGGCAGGGATATCTGTAGGGTTAGGGATTCATATTCAAACAAATTGGCAGTAATTGCAGTAAAAATAAGTTTATATAAAACCAAAATGTAAGTTATATGAACCAGGGTACATAAACACACAGTAAGTAGTGGTAGTTGATTAAATTCCTTCTCTGTTTTCATCTTCATCATGGCCTCGTTTCCTGAAAATAAAAACATTAAGCTAATACTGCATGTAGCGTTGGGTAACATTTTATCCAAAAATACCCCCGTTGCAGCAAACCTGCGTACTCAGCGAATTTCCAATGCATATATATCTGTCTCACTACTACATAGAGCCACTTACCAAGTTTCACATAAATACAATCATAAATAAGTGATATATAGCATTTCATTTATTCTCCATAAGAATAACGTTAGGGCTGAGTACGCAGGTTTGCTGACCCAAGGAAGAT
The DNA here is from genome assembly GCA_963675035.1 of Allygus modestus. Taxonomy (NCBI): domain Eukaryota; kingdom Metazoa; phylum Arthropoda; class Insecta; order Hemiptera; family Cicadellidae; genus Allygus; species Allygus modestus. The sequence continues at coordinate 125,804,914 of OY776113.1, forward strand.
AAGAAGTATGTTTTTTGTGATAATCAATATAACTCAACCAGGTACCAAGTTAGAAATTACAAGTCTATCTACATACCAAGTTTTATTAATTTAGTTTTATTATTAGTTATTAGTTATAATTAACAATTTCCCTGAGGGAGAAAAAGTACTTTAATCCCTTGATGCACACAACATTTTTCCTCCACCTACACGAATAACAAATAACTAGGCCTATAACAAAACAATAACAATAACAACTTTTCAGTTTCAAAAAAGCACTCACTTTTGTATAACCACTGATGTCTATGTTATGTTTCACAAGGATTGTTTTTTTCAGCATCGAACATATGGTCCACAAATAATTTGGGCTACATACCAGTGATTTTTGAGATAGGTAAAAAAGTATTACATTTTCAGAAATTCGTCCACTGTTTTTCTCCTTACTCCATTCCATGAACAAATCATATCGTTTGTTATACAAATCTTTTGATTTTACAGGAAGCGAATTTTATGTCACATTTTCTGCCTCACATTTAATGTTTGGTGGAGTAAAAACTAATAATTCCTCACTATCACTCCATAAATCATCGACACCACGATTCATTTTGCAACAACTGAAGACTGAAGCGAAATGTAAACAAATCCGTAAACTGCTTACAAAATGGCTGACGCTACAGACGCTATTAGTAAACAAAGAGTAACGAAACGAATACAATTGACATTTGACTGTCACCCATGTTCTTCTTAATCTCTCTTTTAATGTTATTCTTATGTAACTAACTTAGCCCCGTGGTGCAAAAAAAGTTAAGTTTTCCCTAGGTGAAAAATTAAGTATTTAAGTCACATCCATGTAAAAACTAGTACTTTAGTACTCTATTCCAGGGAGTAAAATGCGGCTTTAGATAGTGTAGGTGGAGGAAAAATAATATATTGAGGCTGAGTACACAGGTTTGCAGCAACAAGAAAGATAAGAGGAGTATTTTTAAGCAATTATCAATATAACTCAACCAAGTGAAGCTACATACCAATTTTTAATAATTTGTGTTCATAATTAAGGGAGACATAAAACTTTACTTATTCTCCATACAAATAACATTATGGCTGAGGATGCAGGTTTGCTGCTATGGGGATGATCACCAAAAAAACAAATTTGTTATGCAAATATCAATATACCAGTACTAGGTGAAGCCACATAACAAGTTTCATCAATATACATTAATAAATAATCAAGATATCAAATTTGATTTACTCTCCATAAGGATAACATTAGGGCTGAGTAACTTACACAGGTTTGCTGTGTCAAGGATAAGAAATGAGTTGTTATGCAATTATCAGTAAAACTAAACCAGATGAAGCTATATACCAAGTTTTATTAATTTAAGTTTATAATTAAGGGAGATACCTATCAAACTTTACTTATTCTTCATTAGAGTAACATTAGGGCTAAGTAAGCAAGTTTGCGGCTACGCGGACAGTAAAAAATCTTTTTGTGTAAATATCGATAGACCACAACTAAGCAACTTACAAAGTTTCATCAATATACAATCATATATAATAGAGATATAAAGGCTTAACTCTTAACCCATCAGCTTAGAATGACGTACTGGTGCTGTTCCTAGCCTTTACTTTATAAAACCTTTGAATTGGAATCGAAAAATCATGTTTTTAAATGGATTAATGGTGTATTTTAGTTAAAATATTGTTTTCTTTCAGTTTAAAGATTCACAATTGGCACGCACACAGAATAGACATAAGTAAAAAGTAGCAAAATCAGTGTTGACCATATAACTCACAAAAAATTAACCGATCCTGTCAACTTCGAATGTATATTGGTTATTATATATATATAGGCCCCTATTATATATTGATTTTAACTTATGACACATTCAGGCAATTGTGTAAGTAACTAAATTGTAATAACTTTGATAGGTGTCAAGGCTATCTTAGATCTTGCATAATCTAATGAAAAAGCCTACTGCACTTAATCATAGTACTGTACCTGTATTCTAGCCTACCTTCTTTAATAAGCAGATTTTTTTTATAATTTTACCTGGATTTCTCTTCATATAAGGAGTTGATTCCTTAAGGATCTAAGCCAATCCATGAACCCTATGTGTTTTATTTTGGCCTCAGCAAACTGATTCTGACCAGCTCCTAAACAGAGACACATGTTGATTAAAATAATTGATGAGCAAAAAACTAGGCCTAACAATTTCCTGAAAGCACATAGTTACGTCATATGCCTCCTTTTAATGTAGGCCTACCCCATCCCTCATAAGGCCCTTTAAGTTTAAGATCATATTGCAATTTAGGTTCAGTTTTAAAAGATTTTATATTTTTACCTTGTCGTACGCTTTGTATTCATTCATTCTAAACTACACGATGAAACTGATTTTTCTTTCTACCTAGCATCATGATTATAGTTTCTTAAAATGAAGGGTTGATTTACCACACTTAAGTTAACCAAAGGATAAAATGCAATGTGTTCTTCAATATTCACTTCAAAAGTTGCATCGGTGCTAATAATCATTAAGAAAATACCTCGTCGCAGCAAACCTGCGTACTCAGCGAATTTCCATGCAAAATATATGTCTTAATACCACATAAAGCCGCATAGGTACCAAGTTTCATAAAAATATATTCACAAATAAGTGATACATCAAATTTAAATTATTCTCCATAAGAATGACATGGGGGATGAGTAAGCAGGTTTGCTGCAACAAGGAACAACAAACATGGGGTTTCATGTAAATATCAATATTACTCAACTGGGTGAAGCCACATACCAAGTTTCATAAAAATAAATTCATATATAAGCGATATATACCATTTTGATTTTTCTCCATAAGAATAACATGGGTGATCAGTACGCAAGTTTGCTGCAACAAGGAACACAAAAAATGGGTTTTATGCAAATATCAATAGAACTCAACTAGGTGAACCAACATACCAAGTTTTATTAATTTATGTTCATAATTAAGGGATACATTACATTTTAATTATTCTCCATAAGAATAACATGTGGGCTGAGGACGCAGGTTTGCTGCTACGGAAATTATCGGAAAAAATTGAGTTTTTTGTGCAAATAACAATAGATGAACTTAATGACATTAGGACAGGATCCCCTCAATCTGGTAACGTTTCAAACTGGTAACGTTACCAATTAGATAATTTGAGGATTTATCAAACTGGTCCAGGCTATGCCTACCACGCCCTTACTTCAGCAGCTGTGATGCTATTCGTTGATCGTTTTTGAGATAAATAGATACAATGTAGGGCGGGACTACCATATGCGGCAGAAAACAGGTGTGCCAACCCAAATACATTTAAACAAAATATATTCCATTAATGGGTAATTGGGGTAATGTAACTATTTTAAATGTTAGTGTAGGGGTATCAATTGGTATAACAAATTACCTAAATAAAAGTGGTTTTATAATTTATTACAATTTAGCTAAGATATATATAATTCATAAACAAACAATTAATCCTAGACTTCACACTGCCTGCATTTGCAGGACTCTATATACGCTTAGCATCGGCGAGCCGAGGTCGCCTAGGACATTCTGAAGGCGTCCTAAACCCCCCAATGTACTACCAACAACAGATAGTCAGAGTCTAGTGATTGTTTGTCGTGTGATTAATTACTTATACAAAATACGTACTAAAATTGGGATCAAACATGCGATTTAAATATATTATTCAACAAAGTAGTACAATACAAGTTGTTAAGTTAGGCAAATCGCACAATCACAGCTGATTTCGAACTAACATGTGTTCCTAATTATATCATTGGTTTAATAAACTTAACATGTAATGAGTAAAAAAATCAAATGAGGCAGAGTATTAGAGTAAGATTTGGGGCTCTGGCCCGTTCAAGCCCCAACGTTTGTAATGATAAACATCTGTTTATTTGTATTACAATTTCTTACCAGGGGTTCATCCAGTTGCACCGAATTTTATCCAATTTAGCACCTACAATCGAAATCAAATTAAATTTTCAGATAAACACCCCCGTATTGGAATTTATGACATAAAATATGTAACCAAATTATGATTTACCGCATTATTTCAAACGGCTTACCTTCACAAACCTTTTGTTGTCAATTTTCCCTTCGCATTAATACAGCAGTATTTATGACTTTAAGTTCGAAAACCAGTTTGATCGACTTTTGATCGACCTATGGGAACGGGTATTTTGAGGGGGGGGGGTTCGAACCCAAAAAAGTTTATTTTTTATTTTTTTACATATAATTACAGGATAATTTGCACACTGTGTATATACAGTTTCGAACGAATGGTGTTTTTGGGGTCTAGGGACCTCAAAACGAAAAGTTATCATGGTCCCGGGCCTAGGTCTTACCATGCCGACTACGGTAATAGCTTCTTCCCTATAGGGGAAATTCGCTAAAAACATTCAAGAACTTATCTGATTAGTTTGATTTACTTAATTTCTATATCTTTAGAATGAGAGGTCACTCGAAAGGGGTTTACATTTGGAAATTTTGAGTTGCCCCCAAAATCCCCCATTTTTGGGGGACACTCAAAATTTCCGATAACGTCAAAAGATACCTAGGGTTAAGTTAGTATCGTTCCCCAAAGGTGATTTGTTTGTTTTAACAAACAAAAAAATTGTAGGGGGGGACGGACTTTTTTTACACACTGTATATAATATATATATATATATATATATATATATATATATATATATATATATATATATATATATAGTGTGTAAAAAAAGTCCGTGGTGGAATCATAAGATGTCATAAATGCTGCTTTACACGTTTGTACCAAATTTCATCAAAATCGGACCTTTTTTACGAGAGTTATCGCACCCTCGGAAGAAAAGTATCTGATTAGTTTGATTTACTTAAGTTCTATACACATAAGTTCATCGTTATTGAGTATTAAACAGGGTGTTAAAAAACCTTTAAGGACTTCTTTATTTCTTTATTGGTAAACATGTTAATTTCCATAGTTAAATTATGGTTAATACTAAATTAAATTGACAGAGTATGTAATGCTAATAACTGATAGAATTTTGATTATTTAAATTCTTGAATCTTACAAAATAATCTTCATCTAATCTTGAAACCACAACATTTTGATTTTAAATTTATATTATATTTTCATTGTTGTTTTCATTTCATAAATCTTCAATTTTGTATGGACATTTAACGATAAGGTATTGCTTTAGTTTATTTTTGAATTGTCTTATGTTATTTAAAGATTTTATTTCTAAAGGAATTTTATTGTAAATTTTGATTGATATGTAGTCTGGGCATCTTTGTCGGAATGTTGAATTTGGATGTGGCAAGTCTATATGGTTGAGATTTCTCGTGTTATAATTATGAATTTGTATTCTGAAGGAAAATTTATCAAGGTTCAAATGTACTAAACTTGCTGCTTGTAATATAAAACTTGACGATTATGTTAGAATATTTAATTGTTTGAATAGTTCTTTGCACGATGTTCTTTTTGAGACTTGACAAAGTGTTCTTATAGTTTTTTCTGCATTTTAAATACAATTTTGGCATTTGAGCTTGAACCCCATATAATTAGTCCATATGGTATATGTGAATGGATATAAGCATAATATACAATTTTATTTATGTGAATGGATACAAGCATAATATACCATTTTATTTATGTCTAAACTTTGGGATATGATAGCTCATACAAAAAGAAAGAAAGAAAGACGTTCATATGAAGGTATATCCTAAAACGATTAGTTTCCCGTTTATTTGTCTGTATGTGGGCTCTACTTAATACGATATGTCTTAGGATTATCTGAAGATATCAGATAACTTCAAATTTGGTACATGTATTACATTTAATAAGACTAATTTTGGTATAGAATATAAAGTTTATACTTTGAACCATTTAAACATGCCGGCCACATTGGTTTTTCAAAGCTAAATATCTTAAGACCCGTAATATTTCGAAAACAATGTAGGGATCAGAAAAGTTGTGTAATTTTGTCCTAAAAATTAATTATATAAAGATTGTTACAATAACATTATAAATAACTGACAAATTGTGATTTTTCTATATGCCATGTTTTCTTTTGCCATTTATGGACTACAACATCACGTTTTAATTAATACAAATCATAATTTCTTAGTTATTTATAATCATATTGTTAAAACTTTCATATCATTATTTTTGGGACAAAAAGACACAACTTTTTACTCCCTACAGGTTTTTATAAATATTACGGTTGTTAAGATATTTAGCTTTGAAAAACAAATATAGCCGCCATTTTGAAATGTTACAAAGTAGAAACTTAGTATTCCATACCAAAATGAGTCTTATTACATGTAATACATGTACCAATTTTAAAGTTGATATCTTCAGATATACATAAGATATAACGTATTAAGTAAAAAACACATACAGACAGATAGACGGAAAACTAAGAGTTTTAGGACATACCTTCGTATGTACTTTTTTCTTTCTTTTTAAATGAGGAATTATATCACAAAGTTCTGAAAGGTTTTTTAAAACCCGTATATAAAGTTAAACAAATTAAGATTACAATAATAACAACCTAGTTGTCCTGTTTCTCGAATCCGAGTTAGTTTGTACCTAACGAAAGGTTATTTCAGTTGTAAACAAACATAACGAAACATCTGATATTTAAATGGATGATAACATCTGAGAATAATGCGGATAACGTAGGCCTACTTTCAAACAATACGTGGTTAGACTTACGCCGGCGCCGCGCCATCGCGTCGGATAGCGACACTGTTCCGATAATTCAGCCCTTTAATGTATTTAAGTGAGGCCCTTTCTTACAATTCTGAGACGTATTGAAAAATCGACGTAAAAATACATTTAATTTGACACCTCAAACTTTAAAATCCGTTACGCCGTTATCGTGTTATGTCTGTGGATAAAAAACCCCTAGCGTAATATACTGTAGGATTATTATAAAACCAGAACAAATGAGAACAGTCTTAGTCCTATCCGTTTTTTAAGTTGTTTAACGCGTACGGGTAATTTCGGATCGGTCGAGGGATTTTTTTGAGCCGGGTTGTGGTAGACAGTTGTTCCGGTAGCAACAGATAGTGTGCATCCCTGGGATGCCATGCCCATTTCTCAGAAGAGAGAGTAGGGGGCGGTACTTCTGGTGGGTTTGGGGGTAAGATGGCGGTCTTCGTTACCAAAATGAAATGGGACCAGTTTGAAACGTTACCAAATTGAAGGCCTCCCTTTAGGTTGGTTGAAATAGGTGGTTGTGTTTCTTTTTAGAGTGTCTGCTCTTTTATCAGATATAGTGAGGACTGTATCGTACGCATACATGACTGTATGATAGTCGCTTTGAAGCCAGTCTGGCATGTCGTTTGTGAGGAGTAAAAATATTACTGGGCCGAGCATGGAGCCTTGTGGCACACCTCTCATTACATCAGCTGTTCTTGAGTGGGCTTTCTGAATGGTGTTGTTATTGGTGTAGCTGATCTCAACAAGCTGTTTTCTATCTTTTAGATAGCTTTCAAACCACTCTGCTTCCTTTCCTCTTATGCCTAAAGTTCTTAGTTTTTGGAGTAGCCGGTCATGATTTAGACAGTCAAATGCCTTACTGAAGTCTAAGAAAAGGCTGGTGACTGAGCAGCCTTCTTCCAGTTGGTCTATTATGTGTTCTGTAAGTTGTATCAGGGCTCTCGATGTTGATCTACCTTTCAGGAATCAGTGCTGTTGACTTGTAAGTAGGTTGTGGGTTTCAAGGTGGGTCAGTAGTCTCTGAAGAACAATTTTTTCAATTATTTTTGAAAAAGTGGGAAATAGTGAGATTGGTCTATAACTTCCAGTATCAGTCTCTGTTCCTTTTTTCTACTTTGGATATATTTTGACAATCTTTAATTTGGTTGGAAAAATTTCCTGTTTCAGAGACTTGTTGATTATGTCTGTGAGTGGGCCAGTAAGTACTTCTTTACATTATTTTGTAAGTTTGGCAGATATTTCGTCGATGCTTGAGGAGGTTTTTGATTTTAAGGAGTCTATAGCTTTCAGTACTTCTGCATGTGTTGTTGGTCGGAACTGTAGGTTGTGGTCTATTGTGGGTGGTAAGTCTGGAGGAATGCCTTTTGAGTTTGTGTTTTTGGGTCGGAGTGTATTTTCTGCTATTGTGGCAAAGAAAGTGTTAAAGTGGTTTGCTATTCCATGAGGTTCACTTATCTGTTCCCCATTTATTTAAAGCTTTAGCTGGTTTTCTGTGCTTCATGTTGCTTTTCTTTCATTGTTTATCACCTGTCACAGAGCTTTAGATTTATTTTCTGCCTTATTGATGTGTGCTGTAGTGTTTTCTTTCTTTAGGGTTTTCAGCCTTTGGTCATATTCTTTTTTATTGGCTGCTGTCTCTGCTTTGTCTTCTGCTCGTCCTGTACGTTGTTCTTTCTCCAGGGCATTGATGTAGTTGTTTTTGAGCCTTGAGCATTCGTTGTTCCAGTACTGCCTTTTGTTGTGTTGCCATCTTATTACAATTCTAAGGGGACAGGTGTCATTGAGAGCTGCTTGTATAGTGTTGTGGAAATTGTCATAGCCCACACAGCACATAACGTCCCCAGGATATCCCATTTGTGTCCCACACATCCCATTGCAATCCCAGGATAGACAGGATATCCCTAGGATATCCTGCTATGTCCCGGGATATTGTGAAAGTCCCAGGAATATCCACGTTGTCCCGGGATAACGTGGATATCTTGTAAACATCCCACGGATATCCTTTATATCCCAGAACAATTTTAGTATAATTAATTGCAAGTTTTATTTATAGTTTTAGTATTCAAACCAAATTGAATAACAAGTATAATGATCAGATATCAACAATAAAACATGTATAAAGGAAGTGTAAATTTACAGTTTATATATCGATGAAATATGCATATAATTCTGACAATTTATAAGACAAAAAAATACATATTGCATTACTTTATACCGGTTCCCAGTAAAATTAACGGCCAATCCCATCTACAACTACAATAATCCCCTTTTTAAAGAAGGAGAAAAATTTGGCGCGGCACCTGCACAGCACCCCAGCAACAGGTCAACAGTCAACAGGAACAGACGACAGACCAGAGACCAGACGGTCCAGACGTGCGTTGTAACGGTCAATCTTATCTTGGTCGGTGGGTGGTTTTTTCCACTTACCGTACCAGGTTTTACATTTTGCAGGTTTGTTAGTTGAGAAAAATAACATTATCTTCATTCAAGAGTAACTACAACTGTTTTGTATAAAACGTACTGTTTCTTGGTAAGTAACAACCTTTTTTAATCATATTTATGGTACAGGTTAAGGTTAACCCTAGTTTATTTTCCTTCATAAATGTAATAAAGAGTTATTCCCCTAGGATGGTTTGGTTATGGAATGTTACCGATTGTACAGAACTAACATATTTAAATTGTTTTGAATCACAGTTTATTGTAGTACTTGAATCACAATGAAACAGTACTGAATCAATTTAGTCAATCTCTTATTCTAAGAACTAGCATAACCTCAATATAACCTATGCAGTCTATTGCACGAATGTAAAACCATTCCTTCCATACTTCCATAAGCCCAATGTTAAAATTAACATTATTCTTATGGACAGCCAGGAGCCAGGTTCCAGGAGCCAGGATTTCCACTTGCGCAACTCACCGTACAATACACAGTCCTAGATGACAGGATAATGTCATGCGTATTCTTGGGAAAGTGTAGGAATTAGACAATATCCTTTGCATTAGGCTAATAAAGTTTTAATTTTTTTATTTTACCTGCTGATTTGTGTAGAAATTCTGTATTTAAAATCCTGACTCTAGGCCTGATGATAATGACTTTAACCTAGGATTATATAAGTACTCTTTAATATAAGTACTACTTAAAATCTAAATACTACCTTAAGGCAATAAAGATATGTTTATATTATAACTAGCTGGCCCGACAGACGTTGTCCTGTCGGGAGGCCTTAGATAGCCATAGCCGGGACCAGTTTGATAAATCCTCAAATTATCAAATTGGTAACGTTACCAGTTTGAAACGTTACCAGATTGAGGGGATCCCTTTCAGGACTGGTGATTAAAGCTTTGTAATAATGTAAATAGTTATTATTTAAAAACCTGTACACATAATAACCCTTTTAAATGTTATTTTTTATAGATTTAGAGGGTTATTACCGAGGTAACATTTAATTAATATGTACATTTTATTGATTTACGAGTCTGGTTCAAAATCGGCAAATTGGCTGATACGCCCTTTTGGCATGAAGCCCTCGTTATGATTTGTCATGTGGTACACAAGCAAAATATAAATAAAACATTATTACAACAACAACAAAAAATACAAAATTAAAAATAACTTATTAAAGTAAATGAATCATTCACTGCACAGTCACTATCACGCCTCAAACCTCAAAGTGGACTCGTCGCAGTGCTCAGTACAGCGTCTTATGGGTTATTGGTGACGCGTGCTCACTTAAATAAGGTTTACGGCGCGGGGAACTTTTTTTATCGGAAAATTGCTTTTGAAATATCAATTGCTTTTGTTTCTGAATAAATTATTCATCTTTTGGTACTAAATTTAAATGTGTTTGACATCTAATTATGTCGTACAAATACGTGTAACTTTCAATTTTAATAAAAAACTATTGGTGTTCACGTACTGAAACTGGATTTTCATCGAAATAAATAAATTTACTCTTTAAACTCCTATAAAGGGCACAGGGAATAAAGGGGCTAAGTCCAAAAACAATTTTAGTTATCAACGGTAACTTGTATTATTTTTAATGCTGAATCTAATACGGTTGCTCTTAAGGGAATCTTAGTTTTGAGTTTTTATATAAACAATTTGATTCTATAATATTTAATTTATATTTTTTGTAGAAAGGTTTATTTACAACTAAGTGTCCTTCGTATTCGAGTTCCATGATATGTTTCTCAGCTTAAATGCCAAAATCATGTTTATATGTATGGTTATATTGCTGATATAGAGGTTTAGTTTTGAGTTTTGACATGGAAAAATATATTTATGCATTATTTTGATCTCATTTTTAGCTACACAAATTAATTTACGACTAAGAAGCCTTCGTATTTTAGTTCCCCGACATATTATTTAATTATTTACACCGAAACAGATTATATACGAATAAATTGTATTGTTGTTAGAGAGGTATAATTTTTAATTTTCTATTAACCGATTTTGACTCTCTTCTATTTTAATTGTCACGATTAAAATCATAATATATTCTCCAGTAAACCAACTGAACAAATTTAACATGCACAATTTAACTAAATATCGAATTTAAAAATACAATAAATACTAGAGGGAAAAATGGTTGACCAATAGATAGTTTAATAGGCCTAATTACATCTCAATAGCTGATGTTTCTGTCCAAATTGAAAGCTATGTTAACTAACAATAATCTCAACACAATATGAAGTAAGAAGAGGGTTCCCTAACCCCGCCGAAATCTGCCCCAAAACCGCTTCGCGCCAAGTCATATAGCATTCCCGGTTCTTAACTTAAAATTGTGTTCAATATACCATTTTGAAGGTGAAAAGTGTTATTATAATAGGTTTGCTTATCATCAAGTTTCTACGTTTACGCAGTCAGACGCTACGAGTTGCCAAAGTGTTTAACTTTGTTGTTAAATCCTAGGTATATTAATACAAATATAGATTTTTGAACAAGCAATATTAGTTAGTAGTTTTATCAACAATAACATGTCAAATTTACTTTTGCAAAAAGTTACTTTCTTTACACTAAATGCTGCCGCGTAAAACATTGCACGGCGGAAAGTGCTGTGATTTTGACGATCCTAGCAGGCTTTACAGAATCTACAGCCTTGCGGAGGGATACTAATTTTACACAATCTTTATTCATAATTTTCCAAAATATTTGTCATTACTAAGCATTTTGACCCATGTTAGTTTTTTATATCATCAGTTATTATACACTAAACTTGTTCTAAATCTAATTCCTATTTTTCTCTTTTAGCATATAAAATAATATTACGCAAAACGAAAATTGCTGGTTGACTATATAGAAAATAAATAAATATACTGCATTTTTATAAAAAGTGTTAAGGAACGAAAGTGTTTAAGTCGTAGTGTTCGTCAACTTTGCTAACCGTGAAGACAGCCCTGGCTCACGGCCGGCGGAGCGCGGCGCGGCATGTCAAAGTGATTTCCCCGACAAAGCGTGAGTGAAGCAGTGGTGTAGTGGAGCGGGAACGTATGGGAACGGCGTTCCCACTCTGGTTTTCCATAATTTAATATCACAATAATTTGCTTTTCTGACAATTTTAGCAAAAACATTTAGCGTTCCCACACTGGACAATTTACGACTACATCACTGGAGTGAAGGGTTGTAAAGTTTTGGCTGTGGGAAGGTTGCATTTTAGTCCCACTTTATTTTAATTTTGTAGTAATGAGATTCAAAATTAGTTTTTATTTCTATATTCAAGTTTGTTCTTAAAATTTTAAAACATAGACAACTTAAAAAAAAGTAAAAACTTAGTTTATTAACTGGTAAAATACTAATAGGCCAGTCATTTTAGTGGTAAAATAGGTCAAACCTCAAACTAACAGTAATAGAAATGAAAGTTATGGCATTATGTCAGAAAAAATTTCCTCAATATTATATTAAAAATCGGCAAAAATCGGAGTGGCGAAAAGCTGCCAGTTTGGAAAAAAGCTTCCGCTATGTTGGATAGTACATAAAGTGGTAATACAGTGACACCTAATAGACGTAGAGCGCTAATGTTTGCTCCGTTCATTTTGCAATTAAATTTACTTTAAGAAAATAATAACTTTTGTAATAATTAGTTCGTTTCTAATTGGGTTTATTAGGCTAAAACTTAAAAAAGTAAAAATTTCAAACTCTTTATTAAACACTTCGGATTTTGTCTAGATTAAAGCGCGCGTTGCGTTGTGAGCCGCGCTCCTATAATGCTATCGGTTGGTTATCATTTGATGTGAGGTAATTAGCTAGTTATCTAATTAAATTGCATGTAACTACAGGTTTATATAAGCTAAAACAATCTTGGTTTTAAGTTTTTTCGTAATTTGTTTACAAAATATATATACAAAATAACATTGCCTGGCTATTTTTGGTCTTCCTTTTTCAGCTAACCTAGGTATTTATATTATATCCTATACATTTTTGATGATGGAAAGAAGTGACGGAATCTATGTATTAGCAGAGACAATGATTCGTTGTCCGTGGGTGTGTCCTCGTGTCCTCGTATTCGTAATGCAATAACGTGAAAAAGGCTGTACGGATCGTTTTCAAATCTATATTTTAAAAACGGATGTTGGTTTGTTTGTTTGTATATATGTATTTGAAGTTTATGGACTCGGACACCGTTGGACCGTGTGGACAATGTTATGATTGTGTTAAATTTGTTTATATTACATGTATTTCTTACACAATTTACAAACTATTTTTGTGTCAGTTGACAGAACGTGTAAAGTTGTGTTAAATGGATGTAAACCAGTATCTGTGCCTGTGTCCAAATGTGTTGGAGTGTGTTATTTATTGTGTCTCTGCATTTGTGTTGTTTTATAAACTTTAAATATTACTATGTCCTTATACTCTTACTATTTCTGTTACTATAATATTATTTTTTTACTGTTTGTTTTCCAAGTTTGATTGTGGGTTTCGCTAATATATCGGATGTTGTACCAATACTGACTAAATAGTAATGGATTGATTACTTGCTGCACTATGTGGTGTTTGTCTTACTATTTGGCAATACACTTCCAACACATTTCCTGTCTAATGTCTGGCGGTTGTATCCAGCACATTTATGTTTTATTTTACAACAACACAATGAGGCGTCTATTCTGCTGCTTATACAACAGATGCATAGGTCTTGTAGAATGTGCGTATTAAATACATATATTACTCTACTGCACAGGATGTAGGGTTTAATAGTACAAAACCTAATACAAGGACTAAGAATAGAATTATAGAATTTCGACAATTTGGGTACTAATGCGGGATGGCACCGCTAGTTAATATGTTAATTATATTGAGACTATAAACTTATTTAGTCGAATTTGTGGATATTCCATATTTGCATATGGGTGTCCACGTACATGTTACACTTACCGCTCACCTATGTTTATATACAATATATTTACAACCTCTATATGTCTATAGTGTAATCTGTCCTGTTTACATGTTTCCGCTACTTTTTGTATAAAAGAAATGTACTCTGTTAGCCATTTATTGGGGAATTGTATTAAACCTACTAACGAAAGATTCGGTATATGGTTTTTATTAGAAAATCTACGTAATAATAACCTTCTTACAGACATAGGTAATATAAACTATTGCGAGGGCGAAACAAAATTAAATAACTTAACATCTATAACGGATGTTAGTTAAGATAACCAATGTTACGGATTGTGGTGGGGACGTTCGGAATAAATTTAAAGTTAAGAAGGAAATATGTGGCTCGTTTAATAGCTACTTACGAGGAATATTTAAAAAGTTCTCTTTAGCTCGACATGGTGTTGTGGCCAAACTACCATTCTCCCAAAGCGAGGGTGTGTTACAAATAATAAAGAAAGATATTGACCAAATTAAACAAAAGTATGATGATCCTATAGCAATGCCCTATAAAATAGAGCTTGCAAATGTTAAAATTAAGGATTTGTTGGAAGATCTTCCAAAGATACTGCAAGATCTGGAAAAAGAAATGTACTATCTTATGGATTTCGATATAACACTAGATTTGGGTGGAATATTTAATAAAGAGGAAATGTGCCAATATCTTACAGAAAACTTTTGCTACCAAGGGGCGAATGGATATAATGTTATTGTAGATAATGTTAGTAAAGATTGTTTAACATGGTTTAATGTAAATAGCAGGGTAAAAATATATAATAAATTTATATGCCAGATTACAAGCCTTGGAGTAATTAAAAGTATAGGAAACCATATAATAAACTTTGTAAACTGTCCAGAAACGTTCTCGTCTAAAATAGCTAGAGAGAATGGAATAACAAGGTTAGAGGCAACAATCTATATTGTAGAGGTTTTGGTAATGGGTTTGAACCTTTAAGAGATTGTTTAAGTCTAATAGAAGACAACAAACGGTACTTTCAAAATGCTCCATTCTATGCCTCTGCATAAGATGTGGGTGAAAGTTGCCAATCAATTACAAAACAGTTGTTGTTTAGTGTTTAATGATTTATTACAATACGCATATTGGGGTAATAGTAATACGAAGAAGATAACTGGAGTACAACTAAAACTGCCAAAAGATCAAAGGGAAAAGTTAATAAAGTATGCTCTATCTGCATTTAGCTTTAACTGTTTACCAACTATGTAGAGGTAATAGAGGAGGATGCCATAAGTGTAAAGCATAAGTGTTACATCAAATCTGGGGGCATATGTTTTACAAAATCAAATACACCTTTCTCCACTATACCTCTTAGTGGAAAGTCCTAACCTTACTCCCTACGTTTTAAGAAGCCGGACCAATAAACTGTACCCATACACTATTAAAGAAATAGAGCCACTTTCCAAGCCTTTCTTAGAGAGTTGTTCCAAAAAGAGGAAACTGGAATTAGAAGACATTGGAATATGTGGAAAATACTGTTGCAGAGGAATACAAAGCACAGTTGGCTAAAGAAAGAAGGGAAAGAGAGGATAAATTAAAAGATTACTTCCTGCGACGTTGGGAGGATCTAGAGCATTATGTGTGTGCGTTTGTAGTAAACAACAAGTTTGTGGGAGTGTTGGCAGAAAAGGATGGAGGGGTGTATACTATGTTAAAGGTGTCTGTAAAACTATATTTATAGAGATAAATAAGAATAGGCAAGGTTATAGCGTGTTGCCATACAGTGGTGATTTGGACATTATTTATCTACCTACCAACGAGCCACTTGCAAGCTTTAACGGAACCGCAACATTTTATGGCAATTCCTTTCCAAAAATAGAAAGTTTCCGTAACAATGGACAAGAAGACATAGAGATGCAAGATATTAAAGGCAATGTTAAATTTAAAGAATGTAGTAGACTGGAGGATTTGGAATATGGTGCGCTATTAAACAAGTCCAACATAGGGGTAGAAAAAGATATATTGTACAGTTTGAAAATATTCGTAACCTTTATGTCTCCAACCAATGGCTGGAAAGGGAGCTAGAATGTGGGAAGTTTGATTTTAACTGCAAAATTAAAATTAAGTTGGATAAAATAAAGACTACTCCAAACAAGCACAAAGATTAGTGTTTTGGGTTTTAAAAATTTATTTTTGTGCTATAATTTAAGAATTGGAAATACGCAACAACATATCCAGACTAATTTGCAAAATATTAGAAATGGACTTATGCATTAGCTTAATATCCAAAATTTAGACAGTTCTGACCATAAACATTTTGTGGATATATATTACAGTGAGGTGGTTGAGAGGGCCCCAACAATATTGGAAATATGGCAATTATAACAGCGGGATGGTAAATAAGCTTGCATTTTTTTTAATCCAACCGTAATAGTGAATTTGGAAATGGGGTATTTACTTATGCAATGGCCAGTAATATATTGCATCCAAAGTTTGGTTACGACAAAACAGCACTAAAGGGGAAAAATATACGGTAAATTTAGATATAGGGGGATATAACAAGTCGAAAAGTAAATAAAGGAGTTATTGGTAGTAATTTACAAAATATAGTTTTGTAAAAACACAAATTAGTTTTTAGGTTGCGGCAAAACAAACAACTGTATTATTGGTGGAAATAATATTGTAATTTTAGATATAATAGTTGGGGGCTATAACAAAAATAAATCAGACAATAAATGCTTAGGACAATATCCAAAGTGTAGGCAAATCGGACAATAAACAGTCAGTTTTGGGATTACAGCAAAATAAACAAACAAAAAGACAAAATACTGTATTATAGGGGGTAGTGGAACGTGTGGTAGTGTGGTCTTGTTACCTATATAAGAGCTATAACATATCCGTAAATAAAGAAGTTTGAAATTGTATATTTTTCAAAATATTTTTTAAATTTGACCATTATAGTTAATTTGTCAAATGTGGATGGTACATATACACCAGCCTAGAATAATGACATAAATTTTAAACAAATCAGACCATAAATAAAGAAGTTGCCAATTGGCAGTATTTTTCCAAATTTTTAAAAATTTAACCGCAATATTTGTAAAATGTGGATGGTGCATATACATTAGCCTACAACAATAACATATCCAAATTTTAAACAAATCGGACAGTAAATAAAGAAGTTGGCAATTGGCAGTATTTTTCAAAAATATTTTTTAATTTGACTGTAATAGTGAATTTGGGATATGTAAGGCTAATTTATTAAAACACTTGCCTAGGTCAATAGCATATCCAAATTTTAAATAAATCGGACAGTAAATAAAGAAGTTGGCAATTGGCAGTATTTTTCAAAAATATTTTTTAATTTGACCGTAATAGTGAATTTGGGATATGTAAGCGGAATTTATTAAAACACTTGCCTAGGTCAATAGCATATCCAAATTGCAGACAAATCGGACATTTAATAAAGAAGTTGGCAATTGGCAGTATTTTTCTAAAATAATTTTTAATTTGACTGTAATAGTGAATTTGGGAAATGTGTGTGTAATTTATTAAAACACTTGCCTACGACAATAACATATCTAAATTGAAGACAAATCGGACAGTAAATAAAGAAGTTGGCAATTGGCAGTATTTTTCAAAAATATTTTTTAATTTGACCGTAATAGTGAATTTGGGATATGTATGTGGAATTTATTAAAACACTTGCCTAGGACAATAACATATCCAAATTGAAGACAAATCGGACAGTAAATAAAGAAGTTGGCAATTGGCACTATAGTATTTTTCAAAAAATATTTTTTAATTTGACCGTTATAGTGAATTTGGGAAATGTAAGTGAAATTTATTAAAACACTTGCCTAGGACAATAACATATCCAAATTGCAGACAAATCGGACCATAAACACTAAAGATAGTTTTTTAGCCTGGATTTGAAAATTAATTTTAAAAAATATAGAGGAGGGATGGGGATTGGGAAAATATATTTAATATAGGCAAGGGTTGGACGTTAGTATAGGCTAACAAGGAAACTTGTGTAGGGCGGGAGCTGGCGTCGGCGCAAAAACGGCTCCCCATAAGAATAACATGGGGAAAAAGCGCCGGAAGTGGCGCCTCTTTGCTGTTTATCCACTACTAACTTGGTATATATATATATATATATATATATATATATATATATATATATATATATATATATATATATATATATATATATGTACAATTTCACGGAGAAGATTTTTAAGCCATCCATTTTGACCTAACTCAATTTTGTTCCTCCCAAGAGGCCCAAAAGGGTGCCCATATAACCCTTATGGAAAGATATTGTTGTTTACATAAAAGCTAATGACATGTTTACTTGAACGAATCTTGGTGATATTGGTTTTAGTTGGTGATAGTCAAAGGCATGACAACGTCTGCCGGGTAACAGCTAGATTAATACACCTGGAACCATTGACTATACACACTTCGTGAGTGTGTACACGTGTATGTGTAGTGTGTACTCACGTAGTGTGTATAGTCAATGCCTGGAACGCTCGGGCTGTCTCAAGAAATCGGTCTACCCCCACCCCTTCTATGGCACTTACGGCCGCTCAGTGGATTTCAGCATTGTGCGCCCTATCGTTTACACGCTTTTGCGCCTCGCCATATTCATGTAATTACAATAAATTGTATATATTATTAATCTGCATGCACTACGGAATCTAACAGTATAAACTTTTTGTAGTTTGGTAATTGAATTTATTTGTAGTAATGATAACTATTTGGGGTTTTAAAAGTGAAACGAAAAAGTCTCTAAGCGTAAACATTTTTTGTTTTGGAGTTAAAAAGAAAATTCCAGCGGAAAAGTTGCAGATAATTAGTTGATCAACAATTTTGATCCAAAAACGTTTTTCATAAGTTGATTTATTTGTTCTGTAAAGAAGGTATTAACGTTTCCCGCGCTCAAACCAATTCGCGCCGCACTCATTCCATCTAACTGACGCGACACTGCTATACAACATGAGTTTGATTGTATTAACAAGCTGAACTGTGACTTATTATTTTACAGGCAGTAAGTGGTCTATGGTAGCCACTCTTGTTTTTATTTTGGAAATAGATATTTGTTTCATTGCCGCTGTTTTGTATTAAATAAACTGAATCACAAGTGGAACCAACATATACGGTAGCATTTAAAATGACACAGGGAACAGGTTAATATTCAAAATTAATTTGAAACCCAATTTTAAATGATATTTTATTACAAAATAAGACTACAAAGTTGCTCTTAGGCATCTTAAGTGTGATTAAATAAAATTAACTTATTCAATTTCTGCCTTAGGCCCATTGATGCTTTATTTTCTTCCATGGATCGAGTCCGAGCTAAATCATGGCATCGTACTTTGAAAAACAAATAGCAAATCTTTTTCAGAAGCTGTAACTCATGCCGATCATCATCAGGGAAGGTGATCGGATGGAAACAAAAAATGTTGTCACCAAAGTAATTTATCGCCCTGTTTACACATTTATGAATATCGCACGATTTACTTTCATTGGAGTGTTTCATCGGCGTGCGGCGGCGGTGGCGATATTGAAAGCGCGCGTTTAACCTTTAAATGTAAGAAAACTACAGACTGTATAAAACAATGTTTTGAATAAAAATTGTTATTCAACTCATTTCCAACTTTTTTCTCGCTTGAAGTTTGTTTCTACCTCAAAAATAAAAAAGTTCACGCTTAGTAACTTTTTCATGTTCCAATTTGACTAGCTGATTATATCTTGTATTTTTATAAATATGTTAATAACAGATCTGTACGTTGTTAGCTCCGTTGTAATCCTCAATTCTTCCAGATAAGAAATATATAGTTTTATTTACAATCCGGTGATCCCTGTGCGATAGAGGAGCGTGTTAATGAATGCGCGCATTAAAATATTTTCCGGCAGAAATCGCTCAGTTGACGAAGTTGCCCAAGAAGTGGAGGGGGAAGGACAGTTTTTCGCATCAAAAACTCCACTGCGCTAGCATTCCAGGTGTATTAATAGAGTTCTATGACGGCTTCATGTGGTTGTGGTCTATTGTTATTTACACAAAAAAGCAATTTTTACTGCGTAATACTGTAGCAGCAAACCTGCGTACTCAGCCCCCATGTTATTCTTATGGAGAATAAGTAAAATCTTGTCTCCCTTAATTATGAACATAAATTAATAAAACTTGGTATGTGGCTTCACTTAGTTTTAAACAAATGTTTTCCAGTACTCTTCACTCTTCCAGTTCAAAAATGGAACACATTCTTTAATCGTGTTTTATTAATTAACTTTCGCGACTTCAGGGCTCCGCCCCACTAGCTTCTTCTATCACTTCCAAACATTCAATTTTGATGTTTGATGGTTCTTTGAGATTTTCTTTGGCAAAAATACTATGTTTATTCTTTCCGATTGAATGCGTGATTTTAGCCAATTGTCATCTATCCATAACATTTGGATACTTTTGTATAAGCCCAACCCTATTATGGATTATATGTATGCAACTGTAGCCTACACTTTCATGAAAAATAGCCTATATAGAATTTTATAGATGTATGCTATTAAGATTATGTTTTCAGGCCGCTATTGTTGGATTTTCCACCAGAAAAGTAAGTGTCTGTACTACATATGCAAGAACCCAATTGAACAAAGCACCAGCTAAAAGCCACGTTTGTTTTAAAAACTGGGATAACTCTTGTTTCTAAAGACAGTGGACTCTTGTTTCTTGGCTCTGACTAAGTTGTAATGGTACTGGTCTTGGCTACATGGGCTACGAACCGTAGGCCCCGACTCGGGTCTGGCTCCAAGGGTGCGAGTTGTAAAACGTGACACACTAGGGGCTATAAAAGAGAGAGAGGGTGCGAGGTGGTGCGAGATCCGAGGCGGCCGTTTTTCAATGGGCTACTTTCTGCGGAGGCGGTGACACGTCTTGCGATTCTGCTGTCGTAGTTCCGTTTGAGCTCACTAGTCTCGCAGGAAAACGAAAAAAGCCAGAGGTAGGGAACCCTCTTAAGTTATATTTTTTAAGCAAAGCTCTAAGTAAAAGGAGGAGAGTTTTTGTGATGTGGTAGAACAGCGTAGAGCCGTGGTCCGCGACGACGACGGACGGCGCCGCACGTAGAACTGACCATAACGGTTATTAACATCGGATTATTGAATAAACTAGAAGTTCTATCGAAAATATAAACGAATCAATTTTAGTAGATGTAGAGAGGCGGTCGTGTGTCCAAAATACGAAGGTCGAGTCACGTGACCTGGATTACATTCGCAAACCTTAGTAAAGCGATGTTTTATTACTAAAAACAATTCTCAAACCTAACTTAAACCATGTTTTCACCTCTTTATTAACAATAAAAGCTTTAAATTCGAAAAAATTAAATGCAAAAGCAACATTAAATTAAAAAATTTCGTTTAAAATAGAATTGGTGTGGTAAGATTCAATAAACATCAGTTGACTCACAAGGTCCATCTGTCTGCGGTCTGCTATTTGGCGGTTAGAGGTCAATGTCGCGGTGATATCAAAGTCATTGTTGCCAGCGCTAAGAAATCCCATTGTTGTTGTCTTCGATGATTAACTCGTACTCTTTATGTTTTAAAAATATATTGCAAGAATATAGTTTTGTTAACAATTCAACCTCTTGTAAATTTAACATTTGTTTCGTCTTATCATTCTGTAAATTTATTTTTCCGTTATATATTACATACAGGGGCTTTTCAGATTAGCTCCCCTAGCTCAAAAGCCATATGTTTTAGTAAAAGTGAAACATATTAAATTTATCAAAGGTTTAGCTCATATATCACAGAAAAACAGTGTGAAAATTCAACCCTGACTAACATTTAGTTATAAAATTATACGCGATTATGGCTGAAGCTTCATTTTCGATCTTTGAGGGAGAAAGTCCCAGAGTAAATGTTAAGAGTTTTTGTAGCAGTACTCCTCTTAACTAAAATTGTTCCGACCAAAATATATTATGACTGAGTAGGAACGACTAAGATATAGCAAACCAATCAGAAGCCAACATTTTGGTCGCGTGACTTGTGACGTCATTCCAAGATGGCGGTGCCCATGTCGGCTTCACTTTTTCCCTAACCTCACTTTTTTCCCGCCAGATTTCACCTATATGCTCAATGCAGTGTTGCCAACCTATATGCTCTATTCTTCCAACCTAGCGGAGCTAAATAAGGTAAGTAAAAAGTCAGTTTTTATGAAATAAGTTTAATACGTTTAAAAGTTAAATAAAATAAAATATAATGATAAAAGAGTATAATACCAAGTTTATAATATAAAAAATAAAGTATAAAAAATTAATAAATTAATGTAGCCATCAAAATAAATTCGCTAACGCCCGACGATCGCAGAGCGGCAGAATGGGCAGATGTGCAGCCTGACAGCGCACGCGGGGCAGAGGGTGTGGTGACAGGGCATGATCACCACCGTCGGCAGGGCGTTCTGGCAGTATTACAGGTGACAGTCCCGGGAGGTTCCGTTGGTGGAGGACACCCCCGCACGATGCCCTGGTCCATCGCGTTCCCAAACTGAACGAGGATCCTTTCCAGTGTAGTTCGGATTTCCACCCAGAGGGCGGGAGCCATTTCCACCATCTGTCTCTGGTCTGCGTTGTCAAAGACGTCGTCAGAGAGGTGAAGGACCTCCCGGAGTTGTGAGTTGAGTATCTCCAGCCGCCTGATTGCCGCCGGCGATGCCCGGTTGGCACCCTGCTCCCACGCTGTGTTCAAGTCCTGAAAACTATAATATTGTCAAGCCTATAAAATATAAGTCCAAAAAATACATATTGATTAAGTCCTGAAAATGATGTTTAAACTTGCGTTTAAATACTAACTCGCCGAAAGGCTTCCACCCTCAGCTCGTGCAACCTCTCTACCTGACGACAGCCGAGACATGGCCGTGGTAGCAGTAGAGGAGGGTTCGCTGGTTGCTGTGGCACAGCGGGCAGCTCCTCGGGCAGCTCCTGGGGCAGCTCCTCGGGTCGCTCCTGGGGCAACTCCTCGGGCAGCTCTTGGGGCTGCTCCTCGGGTCGCTCCTGCGGCAGATCCTGGGGTCGATCTTGGGGCAGCTCCTGGGGGCCTGGTGGAGGCATGATCTCGTTGCACCGTAGAGATAGGGCTTGCCAGGGGAGAGGCTGAAACAAAACATGTGAGCATATACAAGTTATATTCATCACCTACCTTTTTACCTAATCTTGTATTCAACTTATTACTGCTTCCACTCTCCTGAAAGGCTCAACGACGCTACCCTCAAGCCGTTATATCCTCTAAAGCAGGAGAGCCTGGTGCTAAAAAAAAAAACTCCCACAGAAGTTAAATAAACACCAATATAAAAATGGGAAATCGGAATAGGGTCGTACCTGTACAAGTATCAGGAGGTCGTCGGTTCGCCTGGTAACGTAGTTTACGAAGCCGATAACCCAGCGACGGCCCGGTGTCGATACCGCAGGTATCTGAGGGTAATCCCTCTGTAAATAAAACACAATATACATTTCTGCTACGATGTATCTAAATTACACATGGGAAATAGTATCGAACCTACGTACCCCCACACTGATGTATATCCACGCAGCCCCGTCACTAATGTCATGGTCTATGAAGATATGCCTACGTTGGTCTCCCCATGTCTTCAATTCTATTTCGCTCAAGTGATTGCGGGCGGTCTCCTAAAAATAATATAATCGGAATTACAATTGAACCCATATATAGAAAACAAACGTATAACAAATACATATGTTGATACCTACATAAGTAACTTTTTGAAACCCCCGAGGCCTATGTCGAGGTAGTGGGAGTCCCGAACCTTGTATATATGTCAGGATTATCCTCTCTGCGTCGATGTAGTGTATATCATCCTCTACGATATACAGGGGCTGGAAAACAAAACACTCATTAGCCTCTTAAAAATATCGCTAAATGCGTAAAATCTTATATATGTGACTGTTATCTCACCCTAGTAACTCTATGCTGTGTAACTCGTAGAGCCTCACGGAGAGTATCCGAGACGTCGGTTAAACGACGGGTACCGCCTGCCGCCCTGTGAGAATCAGGTCGTCCGAGTAGTGGTAGATCTTCCTCTTCTGGGAAACGTTCATCGCCTTTCTGAAAAATTAAAAAATATTTAGCTCAAGTTTTACCTTCAGTTGGAAGGGGATGTTAATCCTAAAACTACTAACCATCACACTACAACGCTGCCAACGTATGTCATTGAGCCAGCACCACTCCTCATATATGTACACCCCGGTCTCCACTGTGGGGTTAGCCATCCGCCTCATGTCTGTGAGGTGGTCTAATGCGTCGCTCTGTAAAATTTAACATAAATTTATTACTGTATTTGAGAGTAACGAGCAAGCTTGCGTTATTATTATTATTACGTTACTTACCCATGGAAAAGGGCGGAACCCCGGAAGAGGCGGGAGCTCCAATTCGTTGTTGGAGTCATGCCTGAAGTAGGATAGGATGTCTCCATGTCGACACATGAAAAATACCTCCCCCATGTCGCTGGGACAATATGAATGTTCGATACGGCAGCGCTAAAATTGAAAACAAATGTCAAAGTGAATGTGGAAAGCTACAGCATTACACTATAATAATTATTAATGTATAAAAAAATACTTAGACGTACTAGGGCCCGGCAAATACTTTCGTATATGTTCGGATCGAAGCGCTGAAAAATACAGTAACATCAATGTGACTGCAGTTTAAAAAAGTACTTAATTAAAAAAAAACTTAAGTAAGTATTATATATTACCTGAGGTATCAATTCCATGGACGAGTCACTTGCAGTAGAATCGCTCTTAAAAGCATACATAATAAAATTAAACTGTAGTTACTATTGTAAAAAATCACCAAAAATATAAAATATTCTTTTTACTTACATCCTCAGAAGAAGGAGCAGCAGCAGCATTAGAGTCAAACATGTCAGGGCTTGAAGGAGAGGGTCCCTGTAAATAAAATCAAATAAGTTATGTAACCCCTAAAAACTAACCAAAACGAGCGTAAGCCAGTCAAAAACCTAAGTACGTACCGGCAATTCATCATCGCTGTCGCCAAAGGACAGGCGAAGAAGTGTTAGGATGCATAGGAAAAACAACATGTTCATCAGCTAAACTGAACAGCAGTAAATGGTATAGCGACACAGTGACCCATATTTTTACACGGCCCCCATCCCGTCCTAAGGTCTTAGTCATCCTTGGGCCAAATCACTAATCATGGTTTCAACACTCGTTCAGCACTGCCTGGAAATTGTCTGTGCAAATTATCCGCGCCTGATTGTGCAAATTATTAGCACTGATGCGAACTTTTTCAGATGGATGCTACTCACCACTGCCCCGACTATGATCGTGTCTTCACACGCAGAGATAATTTGGAATGACACGTTACCAGTGTCCACGGTGAGAGACAGCAGCACGTGTGCGTCGTATGTGGTGTTACGATGAACCGTAGGGATGCCATCCAATGCCACATGATCAATTCCCACGGCGGAACCACCCCACGGCAACAAAGTTCGGACGAAGGTCCTGGCCCCGACTACCACGCATGTGGAGAATGCGGACGCCGTTTTCGTTGCGGAGCCAACCTAAAACGGCACGTGGATTCCGCTCACAACCAAAACAACAGTTTCCTTGTGTTCACCAGGTGTAGTATTCACCAGGAGAGACAACCTACGTCAACACACCGAACAATTTCACGATGACGGAGAAGAACATAGTTTCTCTTGTGTTTACTGCGATCGGAGGTTCAACCGGCAGGTCAATAAGGATCAACGTGAGCAGTTGAACTGCAGCGTTATAAGGGATCTGATCTGGAACCGAGTGCCAATGGAAGAGGAGCCTCAACCCGGACCCAGTACAGAGCCTCAACCCAGTACCGAGCCTCAGCCCAGCGATGACGAGATAGAGGGTAGCAGCCTCCCTGCGTTCCAGCTCGTGCACCGGGCCCTCCGCAGACGCCTCCTCACCTACCGCTTGTCCAGGCCGATGGAAAATCTGGTGACCATCGATGAGGCGTTTGTCTTGCTGTTCCAGGAGGTTTTTAACCTCTTGACCGATGTTAGGAGGACTTATCCTAACTTCAAGGTGAACATGTTCCTGGAGTGCGAGTTCACCAAGTCCATGGAGCCACCTGTGCACGATCCTTCAAGACGAAGAACGTCCAGTTGACTAAGGCATCTAACTTAGTGGATTTCATGTCGGCTTCGTTCCAGAAGCTCGTCAACGAGAAGGAGCAGTGCGAGATAGTCGGCAGTGGTTGGACGTTCCTACGCATACGCTTTCTGGAGATCTGTGTGAACGAGTACACGCCGCTTGGAGGCAGAGCCTTTATCCAGTTTCCAAGGGCCAGTACCGATACACACGCTGTCGTCAGTGTGCAGAACGCTGACGACATGTGTTTCATGTACGCCATCCTGATCAAGTTCGTCCTGCAGGGACCGAAGAGAACTACATCATATACCTTCGATTTCATCACCCGGTGCGACTGGACCTACCTGCATTTTCCCGTGGCGCTGAAGGATATCAAGATCTTTGAGCATAAGAACGCCATCAGCGTGAACGTTTACGGGATCGAACGCTCGATGGTGGGAAGACGCCCCGACGGAACGCCCGAGTTCAAGGACAAGGTGTACTCGTTGAAGATCTGTAAGCGGGAGTGTGAAGTCCACAGGAACCTGCTGTACGTGACAACGGACGGAGACATTCACTACGTGTACATCGCAGACCTAAGACAGCTGGCCCTTCCCCAGAATCTACGTCTGTAAGATTCTGGGGACGGACCAGCTTACTTCGACAATTGGTCCAACAAGCTCGGATTGATGGGCACTCAGCCTCTTGAGGAGCATAGCCGTTACTGTTACACCAAGGCTCCTCTCCGCTTGGACATGTCGAAGAAGGAGAAGATCCGGCTTACGCATCCCGAGTACACCCGGCGAGAGAGGTTCTGCATCTACGCGGACTTTAAGTTTTCTCTGCAGCCTGTCGCTGACGACCCAGTGTAAGCACCGCCCAGCACCAGACCCTTCCGTATTTACGTCCCGTACGCCTTTGCCTACCAGATCGTTGACTCGCTAGGCCTGGAGGAGTTCGAACCACGGGTCTACTTCGGGGCTGACGCGTCCAAGGTGTTTATGGAAAGGCTGAAGATTGACGTGATGATGCTGTGGGAGTTTCTGTACAACATGACAGCTCTACAACCTTTGCTGACCCGAGAGGAGGACAACGGATACTTAGCGGCAACCCATGGCTATCTCTGCATCAAGGAGTTCTCCGAGCTGGATCCCAAGGTGCGGGACCACAACTACGCCCCGCCGTACGAATTTCGTGGAGTGGCGCACCGGTCGTGGAACCTGCGGTACAGGGAGCAGCTGTTAATCAACTGCTACATCCACAACCTGTCCAATTACGACGCGCACTTCACGACGCGAAGAGCGGTATATCGCTTTTACCAAGCGATTCCACTTTGTTCAGTCCGGAGATAATCAACGACAGACGGGATTCACGGTGCGGTTCCTGGACACTTGTAGGTTTCTGTCTATTAGCGTGGCCAGCCTCGCAGCGTGACTTCCCACTGACAAGATGCGAGAGTCCAGGAAGCGTTTCCCGACGACCGGCTCTTCGACCTCGTACGCAGGAAGGGCGTGTTCCCCTACGACTTTGCCACGTCCTACAACATGTTGTACTCCACCAGGAAGCTACCATCCCAGGCAGCGTTCAAAAACAGCCTGACCCTAGAAGACATTGAGGACGAGGAGTATGAACACGCTCTCAATGTGTGGCGAGCCTTCGAGTGTCGACACCTCAAGGACTACGCTGACAAGAACCTGCGCTGCAACATCACCCTACTCACCGACTTTTTTGAACAGTTCCGGGACACGTCTTTGGCTGAGTACGGACTGGACCCCACCCACTATTACACCCTGCCCTCTTACGCTTGGGACTTCAATCTAAAGACTTGCGACGTGGAGCTGGACACGCTGCAGGGCTTTGACATGTACCTCTTCGTGGAGCAAGGCATCCGAGGAAGTATCTTCCTGGTGATTACCCGCTACGCCAAGGCCAACCACGACCGGTGCCGGGACCGTCGCCCCGACGAGCCGATACGCCACCTCCTGTACCTGGACGCCAATAACCTGTTTGGCTGGGCCATGTCCCAGTATCTGCCCACCGGAGACTTCCAGTAGCTCAGCCGTGAGGAGATCGACGCCTTGGACATCGCTGCACTGGACCGGACCGGACCGGATCGCAGAAGCTGACCAGGTCACATACTGGAAGTGGACCTCCGCTACCCCGCTCACCTTCACGAACTGCACAAAGATCTTCCGTACTCCTGTGAGACGACGCGCCCACCAACCGGGAAGTTCCCCAAGCTAGTGACCACCCTGGGCAAAGAGCATTACATTTGCCATTACAGGATCCTGAAGCAGGCGTTGGACAACGGAGTGGAGCTTGCGGCTGTGCATCGGGTGATCTCGTTTCGCCAGTCTCGGTGGTTGGAACCTTACATCATTATGAACACCGAGCTGCGGACGAAGGCCAAGACCAAGTTTGAACAGGACTTTTTCAAGTTGATGAACAATGCGGTCTTCGGGAAGACGATCGAGAACGTCCGCAAGCGCCTCAACGTGAAGCTGGTGTGCACCCCCGAGAAGTTTAGCAAATACGTGGCCAAGTCCAATTTCGTGGATCGTACGTATTTCACGGGGGACGTAGTATTTGTTCATCTCGCTAGGGTGAACGTCGTCTTGGACAAGCTTATCTACATCGGCATGTCTGTCCTGGAGCTGAGCAAGTGGCTCATGTACGAGTTTCTGCGGAAGATGAAGAACCACTACGCTTACCGCTTGAACGTAGACTAAATGGACACGTACAGTTTCGTGTTTGACATCGTTTCTCAGGACATTTACATGGAGATGATGGATCACCTGGACGATTTTGATACCAGCGCCTACCCCAGGTCCCGCCCCTGCTACAGCCCCGTCAACGCCAAGGTCATTGGCAAGTTCAAGTACGAATGCAACGGCCGATCGCTGCTTGAGTATCTCGGGCTTCGTTCCAAGCTCTATTTCATGGACATTGTGGACGAAGGAAGGAAACAGGATCCAAGGCCCTTAAGCGCACCAAGTGAGTCACCAAGGGGGTTGTGAAGAACGTACTTACCCCCAAAGACTACAGGGAGTGTCTGTTCAACGGCGTGTTACTGAGCGTCCTGAACACTCGGTTCCAGTCGCACCTGCACCGCGTCTTCACGGTTCAAATGGAAGAAACTGTCCTTGAGTCCCGCCGATGACAAGCGCTACGTCATGGCTGACGGCATCCACATCTTGCGATGGGGGCATAAGGACATCCCGCCACTGCCCAGAGGAGGAGGCGTAGAAGAGGTCTTTCCTACAGAGCACAGCGAGGAGGACGAGGTTGATGAAGAATTTCCTGTTTAGAGTTTAAGTTTTTGTAAATAGTATTTATAAGTTTATTTGTAAATAGTATTTATAAGTTTATTTGTAAATAGTATTTGTAAGCAATTATATCGTAATAGTTTAGTTTACAGCAGAAATCTGCGTTGTTATTACCTCGCCATATTTCCCTCATTATTTTTAAAATTCTAAGATTTCCAAGTTATTACTACTCTCTACTGAAATAATTTTCAAATATTAAACTGAAGAATTTTACGAAATGAGAAAATTTTGCAAAATGAAAATTGATCAAAACTTGGAAATATATTTTTCTTAAATATTGAAGTGACAGGACAAATGAAAAATAAACAAGTGATGACAACATACCATATTTATTGAAACATAATAAGAATATACATACACAATTAAAAAAATCTTAGTATTAAGTTCAACATCGTGGTGAGAAGATGGAGTCGAAGAACCTGCTGACCAGATCGTCATTGGCAGGAGGAGCGGCCAGATCGAAGAGCTGCACGTAGTCGCTGAGTGGCATATTGAGGACCGCCCGGCAGTACAGGTAGATGAGACAGTAGTGGCCGCAGACATAAGTATCGAAGCCTTGCAGCCGATACCTGTTGTAGACGTAGCGGCGGCGTGAGTTGCGCCTCAGGAACCTTTGGTAGTCCGCCTGGTACGGAGGTCTTCCGTAACCGTCCAAGTATTCGATTTGATCCCCGTAGTAGAACACAACCCAGTGTTCGCATCTCTCGGTGTGCGCCACGGTGTTGACCACAATGCCAGTCCGGGGCTGAACGGTTGTCTCAGACAGGCGGTCCGAGGCGCAAACCACGACGTTGCTCAGTCCTGGGATTTGCGCCAGGGAATTCTCAATCTGGGCGGTATTCATCGCGGACGGAAGCAGCAATAGCACTCCAGAGCCGATGTGTCCGATCTGTCGTTGGCCATCAGCCAGTCTCGTAGAACGTTGCAGTTGTGCAGGGCGCAACGATTGAGGGCGCTCTTGTGGTGGCGACAGCGTAGAGTCCGGTAGGAGAGGGGTCCGTTGAGCGATCCGCAGCCAAAATCGTCCATGTCTTAAACGGTGGTGGTGGCAGGCTCGGTGATCATGTGCCGCTTGACAAAATCCCTCTTTTGCGATCCCTTCACGTAGACGACGGGGCGGTGGAGGAAGCAGGACTGCAGCTTGTCCAGCAAGGTGACATAGGCGCTGTCGCCCTGGTCCCACTCGAACCCGTGACAGTGGCGCGTAAGCCAGTTGTTATCACACAGTAGCTCGGCAGTCAGGTTGTCTCGATTGAAAGGCGGGAGGCCGATGTGGTGCATGATGAGTGTGCCGGTAGTCACGTCCACCACGCAGACCTCTTTAAGCAGGAAGTCGTTGTCGCTGTCCTTGAAACATTGCATGTCCAGCACTACGCTTCCGTGATGGCAGCGCACTAGACCGGCGGGCTCAGTGTTGTAGATTGGTGGTAGCACATCCATCTCAAACGGCTGACTGAACTGGGCGCGCGCGCTGCCTCGACCTTAAGTAGTGGTGGCGGCGGCGGAGAAAACCCATTAGCTCACGACAGGTCCAGACTTGTTTACCCACCAAAGTCCACAGTCACGTTCCTGTGACGGTCCACTTCCACAACGTGGTCCAGCTTGGCGTTACTATACAATTGTCAGCCTCTTGTGAAACCGCTGCCGATGTGGTGAAACCGCAGCACCAGGTTCCAGTGGCTGGGTTGACCAGCGGACATCTTGGGCGTCAGATCGAACGCCAACAGGTGATTGCCGTACGGATATTCACCGCGACCAATATCGTTACCGCTGTCTGAGAAATGGATGCCGGTGCCAGTGAACAGCGTGTGATAGGCGAGCACGTACAACTATTGACCCACCGCGTAATTGGGTTGAAGTGGTTTACCCGGTACATGCTCACCGTCTACGTACAGCGCGAAGAAGTTCATGTTGTAGTCATGGAAATTGAAAGGGTTCTTCTTGCAGTCTCCGTTGAACGCCTGATTGTTGACCAGTCCGACTATGACGCATTTCGGCAGCTGGCCAAGGAACACGCTGTCCAGAGTTCTGCCGCTGATGCTGGTCGGCAGCGTGTTGGTTTTCACCTCCACGTGCGTGTTGGGGTATTTGGCCGTGCCGGACTCAAGCGTTCTGCTGTGCACCAACAACACACTCGGGTTGTTCCTGCAGCGACGCATGAACAGGTTGACCTCGCTGATGTCCACCTTGTAGCCGGTGACCGTTTTGGACATGATGGAAAACGCGTTCTGCGATCTGATCAGGCGGAAGCGCATCTAAACACCGTTCAACATGAACTTGTCCTCGTTGCACAAGCCGACGTGTAGATGTCCGACCATGTCCACATAGCGGCTTCCCTTGACATATGCCCACCGCGATATGAATCCAACGTTTTCCTTATAGATATTGTCCATCTTATAGGCAATGTCCTCGTAGAACAGCTCCGGGTGAGGTGCGACGTCTTGGCATCGCCACCATAAGTCAACAGGTTCTCCGGGTAGGCGCGATAGACGTACGTGTTTTTCTGCGGCGAAACCAGTTTGTTTTTCAGGTACAGGTCCACTTGACTGATCAGCGAATACAACCAGTTGTTCATCGGACCGACCTCTTTAATCGTCATGTCCCCCGTTACGACATCTCCGGTTGCCGTTTTAAAGGTCGCCTTTACGTGCAGCAACGTCTGCAACAGATCCGTGTACTCTTCTCCATGACTAGGTACCACACATTCTACGGGCGAGTCGTCCATCAGAGACGAGATGGGCTTGTACTGGACCCATTTGTCACTCTCTATGCTGGTCTGTCTTGGCAGCAGTGAGAACAGGTCCAACTGGGTCTTGACACACTCGCACGATTTCTGATGTAGAAACGTCATTATCCGAAAATATATTTCACAGTATCGCTTTTCATCTTCACAACCATCTTCTTGATGGGTTTCGCGGGCTTCCTTTTCTGCCGCTTTCTTAGAAACTAGACCAAAGACTGAGGGGTCACCCACTGTATGTGCCTCCTCTTATAGCCACCGCCGCTCAACACGCGATCCAATTTATCGTCTGCCTTGCATTTCAGCGACCCGGTAAACTGCTTGAGCCGGGTGCTAGCTGCGGCTCGCGGGTCGGTTGTGCCCACCGATATGTCGCCCAGGAAACCCACACCGGACCTTAACGCCTCTTTACCCAGCACTGACGCGCCGAACTTGATCAACAGGGCCACTGTGTGGATCAGCCCGCCCAGGAAACTGCCAATGCCATGGCCGCGTTGGAAAGTGGCGCCCATGAATACGGAGGAAACTCCGCCGCGGCCCGATTGCTGTTGGCGATAGCACGCCAGATGAAGATCGTTCGGATTCATTGCTGTTGCTCTCTGCGCAGGTGAAGCTTCATGCACGTAGGTCTAAAGTGGAATGGCAGGTGTTGACCGATGCTCTTCCTTAAATCTATTTCATCGCTCTCACCGAGCTCTTCAATACCGGCACGTAGTGCGGATCGGTTAAGTGCACAATGTTCTGCGCTCCGTACGTGTAGTTTTTAGTGTCGATGTTGACGATCTTTAATAACGGTGCCACCGTGTCACCTACCAGTTGAGGTTCGACTAGATAGCAATATACGTAAATGTACGAAGGGATCCCAGCCAGTAAGTTGGGTGGTCTTATAGCTTTTCTGTGTTTAATCAAATCCACATCGTGGATATCGTATCCCATCTGCAACGCTAGAGTGGGAATCAATTCCAGTTGCTCTATCACACATCTATTGAGTTCAAGTCGACCTTTCCCGTCTCTTTGTCATGCACAAACTCACATTGGTACAATTTCAATTTTGGAATGGCATTGATTGCCTTTATCAATTCGTCGATGTCTTTATAGTTTCCAGCTTCCACTTGTACCGCGATCAGTACCGACTTGTCCGTGTCAATTTTCGCGTAGAGAAATATGTGAGCGTCTTCGCCCACCGTGATGAACGAGCACGGATAATTCTACTACAGCGATGTCCCATTTGCCACCGCTCAATTGTATAACTGACAGTTGATGAGTGATGTAATTAGCCACGGTATTTTTATGATAATACTTCATAGAACTGTTGCTGGGCAACGTCAGGTAAAATTGGCTGTGCCTCGTCATAGTAGATGTTGTACTTCCGAATGCCCACGAGTTGTTCAAGTTGTTCCGATGTTCTACCCACGAGTTGAATGCGTCTCCGTGACCGACCCACTTGACTAGGTAGCACTTACTGCGGCCTCACCCTTTGGTGTCCAGGATTTTACCTATTTCGTAGAGGCGGTCTGGGGTGGTTGTCACTTTTTGCATTTCGTGCTCGTAGAAACGACCTTTCAACATCGTTCCGTTCAGATCGAGCAGCACGTATAAGGGCAGGGGATTCGATCAGTATACGTGGTCCTGCAAGAACAGTTCTTTACTCCAATTGGTCTCGTAACCTTTGGCGAACGTACCTTTCTCCTTGGCTATGCGCACCGTGTCACCCAGCTTGAATTTGGACTTGCGGCGTTGGAGTGTGCTTCCATACATGCGTCGCCACACCTTAAACAGTATTTTCCCACCGCCAATGTCCACGTCCTCGAGTCGCAAGCCGCCCAAGCTCTTGTGTGGACTGCGGTTGTAGGCGTCCACAAGTTTGTCCAACACTTCGATGTAGCGATACGTGTTCTTGTAGGTCAGCTAACACAACATGCGGGTCTTGAGCGTGCGGTTGACTCGCTCCACCACGGCCGCTTTCACGTCGGGGTTCTGCGTGGTGACATACGTGACGCCGTGCGTCTTGAACACTCGCTTCGTCGCGGCACCAGTGAACTCTATCCCCTTGTCGGTCTGTAGACAGCGAGGCGTCGCCTCAGCAAATATCCTCTTAAATGCCAACGCCACGTCTTGTCCCCTTTTTCCCTTCAACGTACCACAAAGAGCCGCTTGCTAAACACATCGATCACGGTCAGCAGGTAGTTGACTCCGTCGTTGTACTGGCTGAGGCCACGCATGTCGTTCAGGTCCACCTGCCACAGCTCTTGGGGCCCAAACACGGCGTAGCAGTTGCGGGGAAACCGCTTACGCCCCGGCTTGTGCAGCGTGTAAGTGTCTTGAGCGCGCAACCATTCCGCCACTCGGCATTTCGGTAGGTGCGCGGCTCGCCCTAGAGCGGCCACCCCACCAAACAAACCCGGATGACTCGGATCGTAATACAACTTCTCCATTACGGTGTATCGAACGGCTCCCAGTTGTCCAATGACCGTTCTTTGTCAATTTCTTCAGTTATTATCTTTCGCCTAGCTGCTGGAGGTCGCGGTCTCAGCCGCTCTCGCATCGGTTTCAACCTCGGTGATATGGGTGTTGATGTGCCTGTCGAGTTTCCCAGGGGCTTGATGCGGCGTCCAGCCCCACGCCTAGGAAACGCAACGCTGCGGGATTGCTCACGAATTCTTTGGGTACGTTCATGACCTTCAACGCCGTCATCACTTGATGCCAACCGGTGGGTAATCGATCAACTCTTCGCGCTATCACTATGCCGTGCAAAATGTCCGCTATATTGGAATCGGGAACCTTCTCCTTGTTCACATACACAGCCCCATAAGCGTTCCAGGTGACGGGGCTACCTCGACGGCTCATGAACCGCAACAAACTGCGCGCCTCCGTCTTGTAGATCTTTGGGAACGTTTCCACGACCTCCTCCACCAGGGTGGTAGACTCGCTTTGTGGGTGGCCAGGTCCATCACCCGCTTCTTCTTCGATGATAGACAAGCTTACCGGTTTGGTTTGCGGTTTGGAGGACGTTTGGCTGCGGATAAGTGCAGAAACCGCTGCAAAACCCGTTGATATTGTTTCCATTTCTCTGTATCGTCCAGCCGCTTGTCTCTCAATATCCGGTGCATCTCAGCGTTCAGACCGGATGGCTCATTGACGCTGCCGCCACCACCTGTCCCTACTCGTATCCGCTCGATGAGCTCCTGCGGTACAACCACCATTTTCTTAGCGAACTCCATTTCCAATTACTTTTGCACTAGCAGCAGGCAAAACTGTGCTCAACAACAAGGGCAGAAGGAATCCGCCACCCCGTTGTACAAGTTAGCGTCGTCACCTCATAGTCCAACCCTCACCGCGTTTCACCAGCCGTCTGAGCACCTGTTTGTGTTTTCTCAACATTAGTTTGGAGCAGGCAGTGAGCGGCACGTTTCCGCGTAACAAGTTTTATGCACACTCGCACACTGACCTGATGCGTCTGTTCTCACACGCTTTTAACAGGGCTTTCGTTCCTTGGGTGTGGCGTTCACCAGAGCCGTCAGCATAGCGGCACCTTTCTTCAAGCGTTGCGATATGATGAATGACACTAGCGCGCGCTTGGCCTATTTATCGTTTTTTTGGGTAGATACACGTAGTTGACCGGGTCATTGGGGAAAATATCTGAACGTATGCGCATCTCTTCGGTCGTGGACTGTATCAGGTCTATCAGTAGATAGCCGTGCGCATCGCGCGTGGTGTCTGCGTAGACCTCCGCCACGAATTTCTGGGTTTCCGGGTATACTTGGCGGGCCAAGTGTTTGATCTGAGCGCGGTCCCTGGGATTCTTGTAACACGCGGTGTAGTGGGCGTTCAGCGAGATGTCGCGCTAGCCCCGGCCCTGGTGAAACAAGTTTGGCGTGATGAAGATCACGCTCATGTTGCGGTGATGCGAGCCCTTGGTGAACAGGTCATCCTCACGCATCATATCGTCAACAATCACCAGGGTGGGCTCACTACCATCGTCGTCATCGTCATATCGTACATGCGGTCAGCGTGCTCGATGAACTGAGCCACAAAGTGCGACTTGCCACTGCCCGAAGGTCCAACCACAATGGTGGCGAATGTGTGTTTCCACCTCAAGACTATCGCTACTACTAGTCACCGCGCACCGCCCGGCTCTTATAACTAAATTGAATTTCATTTTTTTTTCTCTCAAGTTTTTTACAGAATGATTGCCTCCAGAAGAAAAACATCAAGTTGTTTACGCCTACGTTCTCCCGCCAACTGTTGCGCAATCGTGGGGTTTTCCATCGATGACGTAATCGCCTCCATTACGTTTACACTTACGCTTCTCCGGGATGACGCAATTACCTCTTCGTTTCCCGCCAACTGTTCCTCAATCGTGGGTCTTACACCAAGCGGGTATTGGAGTTGCGATCCTGGTAACTCCATTAAACTTAGGCACTCCGGTATCGCTGTTCACCCACAGGTTCTCCAGTCTCATTAACAGGTCCGTCAGAGACATGCAAATTTCATCGTCTCTCTCTTCGTCCAGGTACAGGCCGCAACTGTGCGTCGGGCGTCCGCCTTTGAACACCGACATCTTCAACAAAATGTTCCCGTAGTTGGCGGGGTTCTGTACAGTATACTGATATCCAGCACCACTCCAACTGAATGCTGGAGAATCACTATATACGTCCTTTTTCACCGTCCACCCATCGGGTTTTTTCTTCTTCTTAGTTTTGATGATGGCCGGCTTGGCGTTCTCATACATCGCATTATCTCCTCCATCAGAGAGCGGATCGCTCGGTCCACTTTGGTTGCGCTGCTGCTCATGACGTCTCGGGCAAAACTGAGGCCGCGAGGCTGGACCCCAGGTTTATATACCGGCGGCGCGGGCAACCGGGTATGCCTTTGCCGAGCGGTCGCTACAGCCAAATAGGGCGCGCCATGACACCGTCAGGAATCAGCAAGCCACTGAGCAACTCCTTCATGCACACCTTGACGCGAACCGCCGATAGTTCCCGGTCGGCGGGGGCTTTTTAAGCCGCACGATGGGGATGACAGGAGGGCCCCGTTTCAGGACTCCTTATGATTCTCACGGATTACCTTGGGGGATTTCCACGGTGTTGCACCGCTTTGTTCCGAGCGGTCCGCTAATGGGTAATTAGGTTTCCACGACGTTCTAGAAGCTTATGGAAGCCCGCAGCACCCTGAAGTGGGTGAAAGCGGTAAACAATTCTCGGAATCACGGTTATTTTTAAACGGATGACCTTGGGCGATTTCCACGGTAAACGAGTTGCAACAACGTGTTCCGAGCGGTCCGCTAATGAGTAAACAGGTTTCCACGACATTCAAGAAGCTTCTAGAAACTCCTGAGGTGGGTGAAGTGGTAAACAATTCTCGGAATCGCGACTGACCTTGGTTACCGGTAACTGATTTCCACTAATGAGGTGGGAAATTTCATTAAGGATGACGTAATAGGATGACGCAATAGAGTGGCTAATAACGTCACTCGAGAAGAAAGCGTCACTTGGGCACTAACGTTCGGTGACGGAGGAGTCAAGGTGAGGGACCGAGGGAGGAGGCGGAGGTCGAAGCTACGTACCGTACAGTAGAGGGGGGAGCGCGCAAGTGCTGGTGCGTGCCCATATACAAGTGCCGTAGACAAAAAAAGGGGTCGCCAAGTGCGTGGTGCGAGCTCCTAGGCAAAAGTGCCGCAGACGAAAAAAATAAATACCCCCGTCGCAGCAAACCTGCATACTCAGCGAATTTCCAATGAATATATAACATAACACATTAAAACACTTAACAGGATTCATAAGAAATGAATTCACAAACAAGCGATATTTAAAATATTAATTATTCTCCATAAGAATAACACTGAGGATGAGTACACAGGTTTGCTGCAACAAGGCACACAAAATAATGGGTTTTTATGCAAATATCAATAGAACTCATCTTAGTGAAGTCACATACCATACATTCATGTATATGAATGTATTTCATCCATATACATTCATAAATAAGCGATATATAACATTTTAAGTATTTTCCATAAGAATAACATGGTGACCAAGTACCTAGGTTTGCTGCTACAGGAACCATAGGCGAAAATTATTTTTGTTCAAACAACAATAAACCACAACCAGATCAAGCCATATACCAAATTTCGCCAGTTTATGTTCATAAATAAGCGAGATATACAATTTTTCTTTTTCTCCATAAGAATAACATTAGACAACGTATTGTGTTTAGCACTTTCAATATCTCGTTAACCAGTTGACGTAGAGCAATGATCAAAATACCAAATTGTTTGTTTTTTTAAGCTGAATTCAATTGTATGGATTAAAATTTTATTTAAATTAAAATTACATATGAAAACCCCAAAAAACACATTTTTGGGGTACAAAAGCCCCCAAAAACCCCCCTTCGGATGGTGCGATTCATCTGGTTTTCGAACTCGTTCAAATAAATGGTACTTTACACATTTGTACCAAATTCAATTAAGATCGGACCCTTTTTACGAGAGTTATCGTGCTTACGGACACATATATATAAATATATATAAATACATATATACAAATTTGAACTTATGGTGTTTTTGGCATCTGTGGACCTCAAAATGAAAAGTCATCATGGTCTCGGGCTTAAGTCTTACCATGAGACCTACGGTAATAGCTTCTTCCCTATAGGAGAAATTCGCTAAAAAGGGGGGTGTCGGCAAGTGCGTGGTGCGGGCCCCTAGGCAAAAGTGCCGCAGACAAAAAAAGGGGGTCCTCCACCTCCTGCTAGGGGGGCCCTCCACCTCCACTTGCCTGCTGCTCCTGCTGCTTCTGAATCGGCCATTGCTCCCTACTAACATTGGCCTTATCGGGGAAGCAGGTAGAAACGTGAAAGGTTTTGTTACTAGCCCCCTCTTTTAATATAGAGTATGTTCTAATTGAAAAACAACGGTTGGGGCTTTATGACAAACCGCGATGGTAGAGGTCGGCGCGTGTCATTTTCCCTGGTCATATTAAGTCGGAAACTCGCATCCTTATGTCTCGAACGTCGACTTGCATTTAACAGCATTTCTGAGCAGACCACTAAAACTATGATAAAACACTAGAAATAACGCAAACTTAAAATATTACAGGTAATAAATTTACGCCGACAGAAAACCTGACAGTGAATTCATAAAAAAGATATTCAGCAAATAAGATTTAAGGACAGAATTAAGTCGCAGAAAACAGCTGTTTTACGGTGTGTTTTTAGACCTTAAAGAAGCAATTTAGGCACGGTTGAAAGAAAACATTTGTTCAATGTCTTCAGTAAATTTTTCTAATACAATTTGACTGAGATATCTAGTGTGTAGACTGAACTCAGCGTCGGGGAGCTCAACGTCGGGGAAGCTCAGCTTCGGGGGAGTTCAGCGTTAGGGGATCTCAGCGTCGGGGACCTCAGCGTTAGGGGATCTCAACGTCGGCAAGCTCAGCGTCGGGGGAGCTCAGCGTCGGTGGAGCTCAGCGTCGGGGGATCTCAGCGTCAGGGGAGCTCAGCGTTGGGGGATCTCAGCGTTAAGAAGCTCAGCGTCGGAGGAGCTCAGCGTTGGGGATCTCAGCGTCGGGGAGCTCAGCATCGGGGGGGTTCAGCGTCGGGCGAGCATGTCGTTGTTAGATGGTCTACTCTAAAAGAGCCCAAGGAATTTCAGGTACCAAACATTAATTTCCCAAATTGTTAAGTTAAGAGGATGTTACCTGACGAGGTTAACTGGCCTTCTTTCCTAAGCAAGAGTACACACTTCTTGGCGGGCGCTTCAAATGAAATCAATATAAATCAAAACATTTTGACGCATTACTCTAGCAATCACGCAGTGTCACTCACTCAGTGTTATAGCCCTTGGAGTGTAATTTAGGATGAAATTTCAAGCCCCACCACGGCACGGAAGAAATGATTTAGAGCGAGTGTCACTACTTTTTAAATTCAGAAATGTGTAACGTGTTCGGCGGCGCAACATATTTCGGTTACTTCCGAGTTTTACCTCAACTTAGTCTGATCAACAACTGCAACGTTTTCTTAAAAGAGCTCCAGCAGGTAGCAAATAAAGTATGAGCCGCAGGTTCTGGCCAACTGTTACACCTTAAAAGAGTTTTTGGGGTGATTTGGGAAGCACACTCTAGAAGAGTTGTAAATCTTCGCAAAAGAAATTGGATTGCTAAAAAGTATTTAAAATAGGTAATCTGATGCCTCTCATCTTTTCTATCACCTGACCAGGGGGTTGGCCACAAATTTTAATAGGGTGAAACTAACAGTGGCGTCCAAATAAATAAAGGTCATCAGGCTGAACTTTCAAATACTAGCCTCGAACGTTCAAGTAAATATTTGTAACAAGATGTCCTTTAGGCCCTTATCGGCCTTTTAGGCGATTTAAAGCGAAACCTTGCAAAACATTATTCTCTAGACGTTACAGAAGTAGCTTTAGCTGTCATCATAAATTTACTTGAGATATTAGGCTGTGGGTAATTTCACAGTACAACATGTTGAACATTCTCACAAACAAAAAAAAATTTAAACTTATTTTCAAATAACAAAATCAGAGCCGTACACAAACGTCTATGCCCTCTCTTGCCTATGTCAACTCGTAGTGTTCACGTGATG
Source organism: Allygus modestus (assembly GCA_963675035.1). Lineage (NCBI taxonomy): Eukaryota > Metazoa > Arthropoda > Insecta > Hemiptera > Cicadellidae > Allygus > Allygus modestus. Next base: position 125,845,742 of record OY776113.1, read on the forward strand.
ACTTCTGAGAAAACTCATAGTTGAAAAGTGTGTAAAACAAGTGGCTCGAATTTTCAAAGAGCATTTTCGAACAGTAATTATTGTTTGAAATATCCCTAAGTCGATGATATTTACATATTATTGAATCGCTTATATTACATCGGTTTCATTCACTGCAAAAATATACCCGCTGCAAGCTGCAAGAGACCCCATCAAAAGTGGGCTCCAGTCACAAAAAAAGTCGCGTTTCTACCTGCTTCTCTCGTAAAGCCACTTGTTAACTTTCAAAGCACGTCCTTCCTCATCGGATTATCCGATAACGTCGATTTATGGCTCATTTTAAAGAGAAAGAAAATATCTAACGATTTCGGTGAGTAAAGTTTTGATATCTTCGATACTAATCGTTCAATATAATTTCAAAATATTCAATATTTACGATTCTTTATGGGTCAACTATTTGTCATATCAAAATTCTGCTCACATCAATCGTTAGATATTTGATGTTTTTTTAAACTGAGCCATAAATCAATGATTATGTATTATTCGTTCAGGAGGTACGGGGTTTGAAAGTTAGCATTGATTTTATGGGAGAAGCAGGTAGAAACGCGACTTGTTGCGAGACTGGAGCCCACTCTTAAGATTGATTACATTCTACCTACACGGGCAAGTGGTTGTTGCTTTAGTGTTGCGGCATGTTGAACTGTTTCCAAACGTGTCATTACTGGAGTGTGTTGGCTCTTTAGGGTTTACTCTCGTGGTGATGGCTCGTTACGCCTCATCACAGGGCTTCGCCCCGCACTCGGCACTAACTACGCGACATTACTGGCTGAGGAACATGTCTGGAGACATGTCTCCGCGAGAGTATTACAGGATGTAGCCTCATTGTAAAGAAAGCTTATTGTGTGAACCTGTTAGGGAGGCTATATCAGAGAAGGGGTGTTTGGGTACTCTTTCAGGACGGACCAGTATGTCTGGAATCGGATAATGTCCACTTTATTCTGCGGTTGGGGTCGAAACAGTTCACTTCATCCGTAGATTATGTTGTATAATACCCCCGTCGCAGCAAACCTGCATACTAAGTGAATTTGCAATGCAAATATATATACTTCAACAACACTTAAACCAGCTTACTTATTTTCAACAAAATATGTTGATAAAACATGTTATTTACCCTCCATAAGAATAACATTGACAAGATTACGTAGGTTTTCTGAAACGAGGATAACTAAAAATGGTGTTTTCATGCAAATATAAGTTAACCACAACCACAAGACGGCACATATCAATTTTCATCAAAACATTTAACAAAATAAAGGAATAAAGAATATGATTTATTCCCTATAAGATTAAATTGGGGTAACACAATGACCAGATGTTTTCATAGGAATGTGTGTGCAGGTTTGCTGCTGAGGGAATATTTTATGTGGATGTTAATAGATCACAACTATATAAAAAAACAAGTGATCTACATACCAAGTGTTATCAATAGATGTTCATAAATCAGCAAGATATACAATTAATTTGAGTTATTCTCATTGTAGTTTATTTGAGTAGTTATTTGAGTTTATTAACATTGGCAAGGACTTGTGTTTAGCACTTTCAATATTTCAGAAACCAACTGTCGTAGAGGAATAATAAAAACATAAATTTTTAAAGCTGAATCCTGAAGTGTAAACTACAATTTGATTCCAACAAAATATTTATGTGAAAAGCCCCCAAAAATAGTTTTTGGTTACAAAACCCCACTTCGGGTGGTGTGATACGTCTGGTTTTTTAACTCGTTCAAATAAATGCTACTGTGCCAAATTGTATTAAGATCGGACCTTTTTTACAAGAGTTATCGTGTTAACGGACACATATGTATACACATACAAATATTTGAACGAATGGTGTTTTTTGCATCTATTCTCGGCCTCAAATCGAAAAGTTATAATGGTCTCGGGCTTAAGTCCTAACATTTCAGTAGTGTAGTTGCGCTGGATCTAGGGAGCTGGGATAACATTTGCGGTAGTTTTGGGAGCTGGGATAAGATTTTTTCAGACATTGAATCAATTGACAGAACCCGTAATATTTGTGTAATATGTCTGTAAAACCAAACATGTTATTTGACAGAAAGATTGTGTCGATTGACAGAGTTTCTGTTAATTGGAACAATAAGAGTAGTGGTAAACTAGCAAAGAGACACCACTTTTGGCACTTTTTTCCCATGTTATTCTTATGGGAATCAGTTTTTGCACCGACACCCGATCCCACCCTATACTAGTATCCGACCCAAGCCCATATTAAGTAAATTTTTCCCAAAACACCCGCCCCCATTTGAAAAACATACATTTTCAAAATCAGGAAAACATCTTTTAATATTGCTTAAATTACATGTTACATAGTCAAAAGTATCATAATCAACAATAATCAATCCCAAAATGTCCTTATTACACCACCATCAGTTTAATGTAAGTAGAGGTAAACTGGCAAAAAGACATACTATTTGGCACTTTTTCCCATGTTATTGTTATGGGGATCAGTTTTTGGACACTTGCCCGAGCCTACCCTACACAAATTTACTTCTTGGCCTATACTAGTATCCGACCCTTGCCTATATTAAATACATTTTCCCCATCCCCATCCATCCCCTATATCTTTTAAAATAAATTTTCAAAATCATGCTAAAAAACTAACTTAGGTGTTTATGGTCCGATTTGCCTGCAATTTGGATATGTTATTGTCCTAAGCTAATGCATTAATAAATTACACCTATATTTCCAAAATTAACTATTATGGTTAAATTAAAAAAATATTTTGTAAAAATACTATAGTGCCAATTGCCAACTTCTTTATTGTCTTTACTGTCCAATTTGATTTTTGGATATGTTAAAGCCTTAAACTATTATAGGTATAATTACCATATCTACGTTCAAAATTGTTTACTTTGTATAGTTTATATATATATATATATATATATATATATATATATATAATCCATACAAAATTAAATTTCGTGTTTATGGTCCGATTTGACTGATTTTTTGATATGTTATTATCCTTAGCTAATGTATAAAAAGATTCCCCCTACATTTCCCAAATTCAATATTACAATCAAATTAAAAAGTGGTTTGAAAAATATACTACCAATTGTCAACCTCTTTATTTATTGTCCGATTAGATTTATTTTTGGATATGTTATAGCCCCAAATGCATAAGTAAACACCACCTATAATTTCCAATATTTTGCAAATTAGACTGGATATGTTGTTGCATATTCCCATTTCTTAAATTATAGCACCAAATAAATATCTTTGCGACAGCAACAAAAACAATTTTTTAAACCCAAAACAACTACACACAAAACACCAACCTTTCTTTGTGCTTGTTTGGAGTAGTCTTTATACTATCCAACTTAATTTTAATTTTGCAGTTAAAATCAAACTTCCCACATTCTAGCTCCCTTTCCAGCCAATGGTTGGAGGGAGACATAAAGGTTACGAATATTTTCGAATTGTACAATATACCTATTTCTACCCCTATGTTGGACTTGTTTAATAGAGCTTATTAATAATTCCGCACCATCTTCCAAATCCTCCAGTCTATCACATTCTTTAAATTTAATATTACCTTTAATATCTTGCATCTCTATGTCTTCTTGTCCAACAACGTCATCCCACACATTGTTATGGAAACTTATGTTTTCTATTTTTGGAAAGGAATTACCATAAAATGTTGCGGTTCCGTTATGTGTTAAAGCTTGCAAGTGGCTCGTTGGTAGGTAGGTAAATAATGTCCAAATCACCAGTGTATGGCAATACGCTATAACCTTCCCTACCCTTATTTATCTCTATAAACACAGTTTTACAAACACCTTTAACATAGTATACACCCCTCTGTCCATCCTTTTCTGCCAACACCCCCACAAACTTTTTTTATTGTTTACTACAAACGCATACACTATATAATGTCCATAATGCTCTAGATTCTCCCAACATCGCAGGAAGTAATCTTTTAATTTATTCTCTCTTTCCCTTATTTTTTGTTCTTTAGACAACTGTGCTTTGTATTCCTCTCTGCAACAGTATTTTCCACATATTCCAATTTACGCTTATTTACTGTCTATGTCTTCTGATTCCAATTTCCTCTTTTTGGAACACCTCTCTAAGAAAGGCTTGGAAAGTGGCTCTATTTCTTTAATAGTGTATGGGTATAGTTTATTGGTCCGGCTTCTTAAAATGTAGGGAGTAAGGTTAGGACTTTCCACTAAGCCTAATTCTTATAAATTGATGTGTTTAGGTATAGTGGAGAAAGGTGTATTTGATTTTATAAAATATGTGACCCCAGATTTTATGTAACACTTATGCTTTACACTTATAGCATCAGGAAATTCCTCTCTTACCTATTACATAGTTAGTTAGTAAACAGTTAAAGCTAAATGCAGATAGAGCATACTTTATTAACTTTATCCTTTGTGTACTATCTTTTGGCAGTTTTAGTTGTACTCCAGTTATCTTCTTCGTATTATTATTACCCCAATATGTGTATTGTAATAAATCGTTAAACACTAAACAACAACTGTTTTGTAATTGATTGACAACTTTCATCCACATCTTATGTAGAGGTACAGCATAGAATGGAGCATTTTGGAAGTACCTTTCGCAAACCCTTTACCAAAACCTCTACAATAGTTATAGATTGTTGCCTCTAACCTTGTTATTCAATTCTCTCTAGCTAGTTTAGACGAGAACGTTTCTTTTAGTCTCGCATCTGGACAGTTTACAAAGTTTATTATATGGTTTCCTATACTTTTAACTACTCCAGGGCTTGTAATCTGGCATATAAATTTATTATATATTTTTACCTGCTATTTACAATAAACCATGTTAAACCGTCTTTACTAACATGGAAATTATCTACAATAACATTATATCCATTCTTGTACTCCCCTTGGTAGCAAAAGTCAAAGTTTTCCACCCATCCACCCCAATAAAAATGTATAAACTCAACCCCTATAATATCAAAAGGCCATAACAAAACAACAAACCATAACAAAGGCCATAACAAAGGGTATATATTTTGTTAATTTTGTATCATTTATTTAGTTGATTCAGGCCCTACATTTTAAGAAGCCGGACCAATAAACTATACCCATACACTATTAAAGAAATAGAGCCACTTTCCAAGCCTTTCTTAGAGAGGTGTTCCAAAAAGAGGAAATTGGAATCAGAAGACATGGACAGTAAATAAGCGTAAATTGGAATATGTGGAAAATACTGTTGCAGAGAGGAATACAAAGCACAGTTGTCTAAAGAACAAAAAATAAGGGAAAGAGAGAATAAATTAAAAGGTTACTTCCTGCGATGTTGGGAGAATCTAGAGCATTATGGACATTATATAGTGTATGCGTTTGTAGTAAACAATAAAAACAAGTTTGTGGGGGTGTTGGCAGAAAAGGATGGACAGAGGGGTGTATACTATGTTAAAGGTGTTTGTAAAACTGTGTTTATAGAGATAAATAAGGGTAGGGAAGGTTATAGCGTATTGCCATAAACTGGTGATTTGGACATTATTTACCTACCTACCAACGAGCCACTTGCAAGCTTTAACACATAACGGAACCGCAACATTTTATGGTAATTCCTTTCCAAAAATAGAAAACATAAGTTTCCATAACAATGTGTGGGATGACGTTGTTGGACAAGAAGACATAGAGATGCAAGATATTAAAGGTAATATTAAATTTAAAGAATCTGGTAGACTGGAGGATTTGGAAGATGGTGCGGAATTATTAATAAGCTCTATTAAACAAGTCCAACATAGGGGTAGAAATAGGTATATTGTACAATTCGAGAATATTCGTAACCTTTATGTCTCCCTCCAACCATTGGATGGAAAGGGAGCTAGAATGTGGGAAGTTTGATTTTAACTACAAAATTAAAATTAAGTTGGATAGTATAAAGACTACTCCAAACAAGCACAAAGAAAGGTTGGTGTTTTGTGTGTAGTTGTTTTGGGTTTTAAAAATTATTTTTTTTTGCTGTCGCAAAGATATTTGGTGCTATAATTTAAGAATTGGTAATATGCAACAACATATCCAGTCTAATTTGCAAAATATTGGAAATTATAGGTGGTGTTTACTTATGCATTAGCTTAAAACATATCTAAAATTTAGACAGTTCTGACCATAAACATTTTGTGGATATATATTACTTATTATATTATTACAATGAAAGGTAGTTGAGAGAGCCCCAAATTGAGGCCCACAAAAATATTGGAAATATGGCAATTATAACAGCCGGATGGTAAATAAGCTTGCATTTATTATTTTTTTAATCCAACCGTAATACTGAATTTGGAAATGGGGTATATAATTATGCTAGGACAGTAACATATTGCAGACAAATCCAAAGTTTGATTACAACAAAACTGCATTAAAGGAAAATAATATACGGTAATTTTAGATATAAGGGCTATAACAAGTCGAAAAGTAAATAAAGGAGTTGGCAATTGGCAGTAATTTACAAAATATAGTTTAAATTAAATTCCGAAATTATAGGTTGTATTTACTTATGTACTAAGCTAGTAATATATTTAAGTTGCAAACAAATCGGACCACAAATACCAAAGTTAGTTTTTAGGTTGATTGTGGCAAAACAAACAACATATCGACTGTATTATAGGGTTAATGGAAATAATATATGGTAATTTTAGATATAAGAGTTGGGGACTATAACATATCCAAAAATAAATCTAATCGGACAGTAAATAAAGAGGTTGGCAATTGGTAGTATATTTTTGCCAAACTATTTTGTTAATTTGATTGTAGTATTGAATTTGGGAAATTTAGGGGGAATCTTTTTATGCATAGCTTAGGATAATAACATATCAAAAATCAGTCAAATCGGACCATAAACACGAAATTTAATTTTGTATGGATTTTATATATATATATATATATATATATAAACTATACAAAGTATAAAATTTTAACCTTAGATATAGTAATTATACATATAATAGTTTAAGGCTTTAACATATCCAAAAATCAGTCAAATCGGACAGTAAATAAAGAAGTTGGCAACTGGCACTATAGTATTTTTACAAAATATTTTTTTAATTTGACCATAATATTTAATTTGGGAAATATAGGTGTAATTTATTAATGCATTAGCTTAGGACAATAACATATCCAAATTGCAGACAAATCGGACCATAAACACCTAAGTTAGTTTTTTAGCATGATTTTGAAAATTTATTTTAAAAGATATAGGGGATGGATGGGGATGGGGAAAATGTATTTAATATAGGCAAGGGTCGGATACTAGTATAGGCCAAGAAGTAAATTTGTGTAGGGTAGGCTCGGGCAAGTGTCCAAAAACTGATCCCCATAACAATAACATGTGAAAAAAGTGCCGAATAGTATGTCTCTTTGCCAGTTTACCTCTACTTACATTAAACTGATGGTGGTGAAATAAGGACATTTTGGGATTGATTATTGTTGATTATGATACTTTTGACTATGTAACATGTAATTTAAGCAATATTAAAAAATGTTTTCCTGATTTTGAAAATGTATGTTTTTAATATGGGGGCGGGTGTTTTGGGAAAAATTTATTTAATATGGGCTTGGGTCGGATACTCGTATAGGGTGGGATCGGGTGTCAAGTGCAAAAACTGATCCCCATATGAATAACATGGGAAAAAGTGCTGAAAGTGGCGTCTCTTTGCTAGTTTACCACCACTTACATATTTCACAAATGTTAGAGGTTCGGTCAACTGACATAATGTCTGAAAAATCTTATCCCATTAGTAGGGTTTATTGGCCGGTTCTGGCGGTTGCAGGTTAACAATTTTGCATAATTACCCCACCCCCACAATTTTTTTAAAACACCTTAATTAATATTCATAAATCTAATTACCCTAATAAATATTCACAAATCTAATTGCCCTAATTATATTCATAACTCTAATTACTCTAATTAACATTCATAACTGCAATTGTTCTAATTACTATTCATTAATAAATAATTAGATCAATTGCGCATAATTTAATGTAATTACACATAATATGCATAACAATACCCCCCGCCGTCCACGGCCATCTTGAACATTACAGTGATTGATGATAACGACCTTGACAAATGGCCATCCATCCGCATTCCCAGACAGAGGGTGACTTTTATTACCCAGCGGCAATTACCATTAAGACCCTTCTCCGAATTCCATTATAGGAGGTTAGTTTTTTGCCCAGCGAGTGGTCATTAACAACGGTGGACCCTTCTCCAAATTAATTAGAGAAGGGTGTTTTTTTGTGCCAACACCTGCGCTGTAGCTGCGCCAGCCCATGGGAAACACCCCACCGAGAGCTTCCCAACCCACGACCCTCGTAATGTTTTTATTCACATTCTCAGACAGAGGGTGAGTTTTTGTTCCAACACCTTCGGCCACCCTTGAGAACCGAGACGCCACACACTCCCCACCAATCCGCCCCGCGTCGACTCCTGGCTCATTCTTGGTCTGGACTTCGCAGTGTGTAGTTGTGTCTCAGTCTTGCTCCGCTTCTTTGTATGCTGTTCTGTGAATTGTGTCCTTCTTCTTAGATTATTAACCGTAAGTAACATTCATTCTCATTATTATTATTAGTTGTAATGCTCAAGGATATTAAATTTTATTAATCATGTTTATAAGAAAGTAATCATATGACTCATGATGTAATATTCTTTACATACTGTTTTATAACAATGACAGAGAAAATCTCAATAAGCACTATTTTTGAGTGTTATGTATCCATAATGCTCTAAAGAGTAAATATCTAAATGAGTTTTAATCATTTAATCAATATCGTTTTAGACTTCATTATAAAAACTCAAGTAATTTATATTATCTTAAAATAGCAAAATCATGCTAGAGCCACTATCTTTGTTTAGTCTCCGTTGCTATTCACTGTTAGTTTTGTATCATTATAGTTTAGGATTTCAGTTACATCTTTAGCTTTAAATCAGGTTTTTATTTGTAATTATATAGAGTGTTGGTTTATACTTCATTTATAAAAAACTTTAAATATTTGTATTTATCTTAACATAAAAGAGAAACATCATGCATGAGTTACCATCTTTGTTTAGTCTATTTTACTCCTCACGGTTGAGAGTCCGTTAACAGTGGTGTATTTAGATATCATAATTAGTGACTTATCCGAATATGAAATACATAGGTTGTTAATTAAACTATTTTAAATCCAAACAACGTCCTTCATAATTCCATATCCCCCCTCCTACCTTATTATTTTAATTTTATTTGTTTACAAAGCTGCATGATTCGGTATGTTCTGTTTGAGATCATGAACGTTGACCTCCGTTTTCCTGCACCGTATGTGGTATGGCGTACCGACTAAAGCAGCATCTTGTACGTCAGGCGCGGACGGTGCATGGTGGCAACTAAGTCGTCTGCCCTGAGTGTGAGTCACGATTCGCCAGGGCCGAAGATCTTCGTCGCCAAATCATGACGGTTCATCGCCCCATGCCTCCCCAGCCTCAGAATCCTGCTTTTCGACCCGGTTAGTAATATCATTAACCATTTTCGTAGATTAGAACTTTGAAGGGTTGAGCTTAAATACTCAAACTATATAATTCTTCAAATCAATATATGCATTGAAAGGTTTGTATAATAGAAGTACTAACAATCCACGTTGGTGATTCAGATATTGCTGCAGCGCTGAGAGCCGACCTCGATTGTAAATTTAAAGGGAGAAGTTGTGTTGTGATAAGTTTAAAGTAGTAGTACATTTTTACGATAGGAAAATGCATTATGCACCGTCAGGGTCTGGTGTTTACCCTGGAGTGCAGGACTCTCACCCACTAAAAACCGATCGGTCCAGGCATTGGAAGCCCTCTCGGAAACACTGTTCGCAATACTTCAAGAGGGTGCCTTCGTACGCCAAAGATGGCATTTCAACCGCGATGCTCCACCGGGTTTAGCTGCGTCGGTGCATCACAGCTGTTCTGTTCTCTTTTCTTTCAGCACCCTCCTGGAGAATGCAGAAACAGAGTTCCACGATTCGGGACTGGACAACATCTGACGGAAGAGTGTGTCCGGCGAGATCGGGCCAATGGCCGTTTCGAGGTCTCTTCTGTCCGCTTCCCACCTCACGCAATGGAAGAAGGTTTGCAGGACATCGTCGTAGTTGGAGTCACCGTACTGACATTTCGGGCTCACTGACCTTTTTATTTTGTGAAGGTAGGCCCCAAAACAACAGTGTCCAGTGAGGAGCTGGGTGAGATAAAAATCTACCTCCCCGTGCCCCCGCTCTACCCACTCTCTGAGATCCCCAATGAGTCTCGCCGTCCATCTTCCTCGTTCGTTCCCCTCCCAGTGGTTTCGCCAATCCTCCATAGTGCGTTCTCGGGCTTCGGCATGGCCCAAAGTACCGTTCCCATCGAAGATCCGCTTCCGCTCGAAATCAAGAAGATCGATGGGAATCACCCCAATAACTACGAGGACGGCTGGCTCCGACACTGTGCTATCCGCCGAAGCGATCCGAAGAGCGCCTCTCCTCTAGACCGCTGCCATCTCTCCCCTCAGTCGTTTTTCCGGAGTGCCTCTGCCCATGTCTCACATCCGAAAAGAAGAACGGAGGGAACCACAGACATCAGCACCCACCGCTCTCTACCAATCGGTCCACCGATATTCTTCATCAATCTACTCAAGTTGGCCACAATCTTTTCAGCTTTCTCCGTCGCAAAAGTGATCTGGTCTCGGAATGTGAGCCGAAAATCCCGTCTCAAACCCAAGTACTTGACAACGGGCTTAGTTACAATCACTTCCCGGTCGACCGCGAGCTGTACAATGGGATTGATCCTCCGTCTGGTGAGAAGCGCGATCTTGGTCTACTCCGTCGCCAAGGACAGGCCGTGGTCACCCATCCATCTCGTCACTTGGCCCAAGGTCATGGTCAACAGCCTCTGTAGCTCATCGACATCCCTCGCGGTTATAATTATGGCGATATCGTCCGCATAACCGAGGAAAGTCTCCCGAGGCATTTCCATTCGGAGGATCCCATCGTAGGCGATGTTCATTACCTCATAGTTTACACTACATAGCCTTTGATGTTCTTATAACCATTCTGAACCTCCAGTTCTTAATGGTTTGCTTACATGACAAAAACATCTTATGCAAATCGTTTTCTCTCCGGGGGAGCTTTGTGGTGAGGGGACTGATGTGGTGAGGGGACTGGTGGGGGAAAGGGCAGGTACCTAACCTACACGCTTGCGATACATCATTATACCTTGACTCTTGCCTAGTACACATGGGCTCTCTAATCCAATATAATACTAATACTGTTCCTTCCACATCTTCTTATAATAAAAATACAACTGATCAAATACAAGTACATGAAGTTTCTATCACAACATCTTCTGATGCGGAAGCAGTTATGTTGTCCTTGATAGGTTTTGACTAATGGATATTTTACTAAACAAACATGGAAGGACATATTAAAGGTGAAGTAAACTTTGCTATTATATCTACCGTTTCACAAAATTGGAAAATAACACAGCAAACATCAAGGACTCCGCGCATACATCATTGGGGAAAACTTCTAAAATTACACACGCAAAAATTAACGTAAATAAAATAAAATAAAGAAAACATGAAATTTAAAACCACTATCTTGCACAGGTTTCATTCGATGGTTTTCATTCGATTTCTTTTATCGAATCACTACTATCAAATCAAACTTGTGCAAGATAGCTTTTTTAAAACATCCTCAGGATGACCTACCTTGAACCTGACCTACCTCACCATGACAACGCCACCAAACACGTCACAAATACGTGACACCTATGTAACAAAAAGTCACGTGACCGGAAGCTGTCAATCAAATGACCCAGAACTCCTAAAACCACCCTACCTGGGTCGATTCTATGACATTAATGTAGATTGTGGTTGACACTATCATGTGACCTAAATATTGAATTGTAGTCAATATAATCACCCTATGTTTTGTTTCTCCCCCTATGTTTTTGTTGAGAAACCCTATGTTTTGTTTCTCGGTGTACAGTCATCTCCGTTAACTATGTTGTTTACGTCTCTGTAGAAGATACTTTATTCCTACGTGTTAGGAAGAACAATTTATTTCAAAAACGTTGCCTTGTAGAAAGGTTAATTTTCTATGTTTGGTTACTAGTCAAAGGCGTGTCTAACGGATTGGTCAAATAGAAATATTTGGCTCCAACCAAAATTGACGCTCCGTGGAGAAGTGTAAAACCTCTCTTAAAATGAAGAGTTTTGGCTTCCACAATCCTCACATGGTCAAATCCATAATTCCATCTCTCTTAGAATGTTGGTTTGTGCACTGAATAAGAATCGATTAGTCGAAAAGTACTGTTGAGGTGGATTTAGATAGGACAAAATTAATAGTTTTTAATATTGAAGACAGTTGAAATGAATAGAAAACATTAATTTTTATATTGCTGTGGGTGTGTTTCTTAGAGTGGGGAATCCTTGCCCTTGATTAAAGGTAGGTGGGGATTTTAGTTTTGAGGAGAAAAAGTGTTTTTTTCAATGATTTTTTCTGTTTTTCGCCTCATCAATGGAAAACATATAGTAGAATTCAATATTTTTAACTGTATTTTCCTGGTGAGCATGCGCATTAGCTACTTGCAGTTATTTACTAACATGTTCATTGATGTCAGGAATAATATTTTATTAATTTAGGTTAGAAGTCTTGTGTGTTGAGTGCAAGCCACTGCCAGTTGTTCAGTTGTTATTGCCGTTATCTGCTGCATTGTTGAATTTGCTGGTCAAAAATAAAGAATTTTGAGCCTTGAGAATTGTAAAAACAAAATTAAGATTTGGAAAATTTGAGATATTTCTAGGTCTACTACTTGCTTGGTTAACGAATCTACTATTCAAATAATTTAATTTTTTTTACTTAAAATGGTATTATAAATCATTACAAAAACCAATTAGTTTATGTGTCGTTATTACAATTGGTAAATATTATATAATTTCAAGCAGGAACTTCGTTTGTAAAATATTTTGAGTAATAAGGAAATGAGTGAGATTTGGCTATTTTCTCAAAGTGGGGAATTTGTTGTGCCATATTAGTGGGGAAATCACTTAAGTTAATCTGGGAACATTGTATTGGCTTACAAGTTCCTCCATACAGTCTAGTGTCAAACGTTATACTTGAAGGACAATGTTGACCCTACCTGAGTGATGCGGGTCTTCTACAGTTGTGATAGCTAGCAGCTGATAGCGATAAGAAGGTCTCCTGTGGAGGTTAGCTATCAAACTATCTCACTGAATTCGTTAGTAACGCCAAGTCTAACCTACAAGATGTCCAGATTAACGGCAGTGGCGGATTTAAGCAATTGCCGCCTAAGGGCTATTAGAAAATCTACTGCCCTCCCCCCCACCTATAATCTTTGCCATTTTCGCCGCCCAGGTTTACCCACATGTTATATATCTTGTTTGGTAATTTTGTGACATTATCTGAAAAAGTTACGAATTTACTGAATTAATAAGTTTAAGAAATTTCTGTTATTTCTTAGTTAAAAAAACCAGTAAAGTAATGTATAATTGACTTGATTCACATTAACACAGTAAAATATAATATAGCCTACTCAATGACAATCAACCCTAGAGAAAAATGTTGGGGTTGAAAGCAGTAAAGCAGTGCTACTTTTAATAACAAGAAAATCCTTCAACAAAGGCCTTAAAATCCCTTCTTATACTTCATCAAACATTAATTTTGACACCAACGCATTAACTACTGAAAATTATAATAAATAACCAATAAAAAAGATATGATGACACTGTAGCCTTAAAATTCGTAATTCGGACCATTTGCCTCAAGATTCTGACTATTTTAATCCTGAATTAGCGTTTTTCAATACAGTTTTCCAATCATTTTGTAATTTATACTTTTATACAAAGAATTTTTTATATGTTTTAGACGGTCAAAATATAAAATTAATTGATGTAGGCCTAATCTTCATAAAATTCTACACATTTTCAAACACTTCTTCTAGTTTCACCTCCATGATGTTGTAGATCAAATTAATTAAAACATAATACCTACAGTAGTCACTACTCTCTGACAAATAACCTAAAAAAGCGTGCCGTCATATTTGGTAGTTTGTCCTGTTGTGGTGTCAACTTGTTGGTGGGACAGGGAAGGGACTTGTTTTCAACACTATTTCCAAAGCCATATTACAAGGGTGTTTTCATTTAACTCAAATCATAACTTTGCTCCGAGATAAACAATAAAATTACATCTAAAATATGTCTCAAGATTATAAAGTTAAGTTTAACATCATGATTCGCCTAAAATGCAACAAGATATTAATCTCCTGGAGTACAAAACTGCAGCCTACAAGCTGACCACCATTTTGACCCTCTGTCAACTATGCTCCTATAACAACAACCAATCAAATCCTCTCTTCACAAATTATGTTAGTCTATTTGTCTTTGGTCAAATGTTTTGTTTAAAAAAATATCCTCCAGAATGAACAATTATGTGTGGTAGGCTTTGATGGTAAGTATAAGACTACTGAAATAACTTTCTTTGTTACCTTGAGTTTGAAAATGAAACGACAATATCATTGTAGTATAAATTTTGTTATTGTCATCTCAAATTTGATTGTTGCAATATTTCTCATCCGTGTGTCTTGGTCATTATTGATATTGTGTAACAAATAATTGTAATGCTATGCGAATGTATGGGCAAGCTTGGAAGTCCGTGAGTTGGACCATAGATTAAGAATACCAGGAGTATGTTTAATCTATAGTTGGACGTAGTCATAGTGGCGCAGTGTCTGATGTAGTTCGTGGTTTGCCGCCTTTTCTCTGTAGCGTAATCGTCTTGTCGCTAGTACGGATGAATGACAAATGCATTATGACTGTTTTGAGGAACTGCAGTGTGAGGGACTGCAAGCGTTATACATTAGTCTCTGGTTACTACCTTTACCTTTAAAAGGGCATTACACCGTCATTGTCATCCGTTTTCGTCAAAATGTTCCCCGTTTCAACATTTCTTTTGTTGTTTTGTTTTGTTATTTATTAATTTTCTGTAAATTTGCCGCCCCTAAAAACTTGCCGCCCTGGGCTACAGCCCCTATAGCCCCCCCCCTAATTCACCACTGATTAACGGAATGGTTCTTCTAATAGATTTGTAATATAAGTACTTGCCAGTTAAGAACACTGTATAACGTGAAATATTGTGTTTCGTCAATTATTTCCCCCCTAACCTTTTCTATCGAAATACCTACCGGGTTTCGAAAAAGCTCCAGAAACGGGTATATATATTTGTTATCATTACATATATAACATCCGTAGCCCGCTGCATTAGCAAAAATATTACAGAAAAGATAAACACAACAATTAGTTGATAAAACAGTCAAATTATGAGGAACCAATAACAGATCAAAGACAAATAACAAAACAAATCATTCTATCAATTAAAAAATACGTAGGACACTCTGACCAGCCGTTCTATCGGGTCGTTTTAGACAGTTTATTTTTTCTGATAGATAATAATGTCTATAAATATGTCATCACGCATATAACTTATCGTTTTTTCTTGCACCCCACCCGTTGACCTATAAATTTCCCATGATATCTAATGTAAAAGATATAATTATTGCGTAAATACTTCATTAGTATTTCCTCATTGAATGTAGCTTAGAAGAACTCTTTTATACCATGCACATTTACGTTCACGCTGGTTTTCTGCGGGGGATGTCCTCGAAATCGATTACCTGGCAGAACCCTTTGGGGAAATTTTCAAAATCTCTACAATAAGTTTACTTATACCGATTTTTTCACACGCCTTTAGCAACAGATATTCTCAGCCTTAATTAATATGATAATTCTAGCGGTTGTGTTTGTGAGGCAGACAGGAGTGAGAGGGGGGAGCCGTCAGCCAGGCAAGGACACGGGCTCTGTCTGTGGTTAGTCGAGTCCTGGTCTCCGCCGCGCTCACATGTGCCCCCTCTGACTCCTGTACCGACCGTTCCCTCCCCTCGGTGTGTCTGTCCCAGCAGCCATGGATAAACTGGTCCTCCTCGCCCTCTGTGTCTGGATCGTTGCATCGCAAGCCAAAGGTAGGGACTGACCCTTGAGTGACAACAGTGTATCTTTTTTATTTTAAGTCAGTGCCTTAAAATTTACAACATTTAGTTTTTAAGTAGGTCGGTGACTCGAAATCAGGGATGTTTTCAGGTTAATTTTTATTCTG
Organism: Allygus modestus; assembly: GCA_963675035.1. Lineage (NCBI taxonomy): Eukaryota > Metazoa > Arthropoda > Insecta > Hemiptera > Cicadellidae > Allygus > Allygus modestus. The sequence goes on from OY776113.1 coordinate 125,861,940, forward strand.
GTGTTTGTTATTAAAAATTAAATATCAGAGTAATGTTGACTAATATTATTTAAACTATAAATACTCGAAAACTATAAATAACAAAAAAACCTTTATAACCGTACTTAGAATATTGAGAAGACTTAAATTATAAAATTATAAAATTATTTCTTCATAATCCAGTTTGGCAAACATTCGGACGTGTTATGTTGTGTTTGTATGATTGCTCTATACTGTTCCCCAATTCGATTCTTCGATAATTTACGAACCGATTTGGATGACACTACACCACCCTCGACACCCACCACTCAAGTCACTTCAACATATCTTCAAACCCACTTTAATTTCTTTATTTTTTCCACATTTCGGCTACTGTTATTGACCTTTAAGATAATCTTGGTGATACGATTGTAACATGTCCAACTGCTTCCAAATAATATTGATCTTAACTCACTGTCCGTTGTTTGCAAGAGCCTGCGGTTGGATCTAAATTTGACCATACGATTTTATTTTAACCCAAAGCTAAAACGGTAATAATAACTAACTTGAAAAAATATAAACCTTTCACCACCATACTGTTTTATTTTAAAGTAGTGATTCTAAAATTCTATAGTTGTTTTATATACAGTATTTTGCTTAGACATGGGACCTAGAACTACAGTTTCTGTTCTGATTCGATCCGGATTCCTAATTTTTAAATATGATATCTTCAATGAGGGACTTTAGAGTTAAAATTTCATAATGGACATTAATCGAGGACCGAGAGTTGTTAAAGTTTAATGTATTTTTATGTTAGAGATATAAGTAAGCGAAAACAAGTGAGATCGGGATTGTTGTTTTGATTTGTTGAGTCGGTCAGTACAAACCTACCTTCTTACTAAGTAATCGAATGTTTAAAAATATAGATTTCACTCTTTATTGTTACCATTACGTAACATTTCTAGGGGAGTATTAAATTAAATGTTTTGAGGCTAGCATATTTCCATTAACTTTAAATGCTACATCGGGTCAAGAGGAGTGCCCCAATTTACCGAACACGTAATATATATAAAATATAATCCAATTGTTTTAGTTTCCTTTTATAATTGTATATTTTGAAAGTACCTATTAATATTATTTAAAATTGAATAATTACCTATAAATAATTTTAAAAAGTCCTCTGACGTTGAATGGATTTAGGTAGTATCCTGGGGACTTTGGCTCAGTGGAATAGCTGTAGTAGCACGCTGACAAATAAAACAAACTTAAAAAGTTACTTTTAATCGGAGATTTAATGCACTTTTTCCAATTTAGCGAATTTCCCCTATAAGTCCCCAGACCCCAAAAACACCATTCGTTCGAATCTGTATATGTGTGTGTGTGTGTGTGTGTCCGTGAGCACGATAACTCTCGTAAATATGGTCCGATTTTGATGAAATTTGGTATAAACGTGTAAAGCAACATTTATGACTTAAGTACGAAAACCAGCCAGATCGCTCCATCTGAAGGGTATTTTGGGGGGGGTTTTGTACCCCAAAAATGTTTTATTTTTTATTTTTTACATGTAATTTTTGAAATAGTCAAATTTTAGTTATCTTTGGATTCAGCTAAAAAAAACACAAAATTTGATATTTTAATCATCTCTCTCCACGTAAATTGGTTGGTGAGATATTGAAAGTGCTAAACACAGTACGTTGTCTAATTTTACGTTGTTATTCTTATCGAGGATAAGAAAAATTTTATATTTCGCTTATTTATGCGTATACTGACGAAACTTGTTATACTTTGAAATGGTGAAAATTAGATTTTAGCTTCATCTGGTTGTGGTCTATTGACATTTGCTCAAAAAACAATTTTTTGCCAAAGACTCCCCTAGCAGCAAACCTGCGTACTCAGCCCCATGTTATTCTTATGGATTATAATTAAATGCTATGTCTCCCTTAGTTATGAACATAAATGAATAAAAACTAGTATATGACTTCACCTAGTTGAGTTATATTGATATTAGCATAAAAACAATTTTTTTGTGTTCGTTGATGCAGCAAACCTGCGTACTCAGCCCCAATGTTATTCTTATGGAGAGTAATTAAAATTGCATATATCGCTTATTTGTGAATATATTTTTATGAAACTTGGTAAGTGGCTTTATGTAGTATTAAGACATTTATATCTCCATTGTAAATTCGCTGAGTATGCAGGTTTGCTGCGACGGGGGTATTTCCTTTCTGTTAGGCTAGGTATAACTTAAACAGGGTATAACAAATTACGTCTCACAACACTACAAAATATATTTTTACGTATACTGTACTTGCAATCAAGACGGTAAATACACATGTGGTACAAGGCAATCGATTTCGACCAGTCGCACCAATCAGATTTTCAGGTGTCTTCTTTTTTGGTCCAGTCATCATCAGGCCCAATCAGAATTGATGTATAAAACCCCCTTGTTGATCATCAAAAGTATTTCTTTATTTAAGTAATCCCATAAACTCGTCATCAGTTTTTGCATTAATCAAAAGCTCTTACTCTCTATGTGTATATTTTGGGATTTAACAAATATATACACCATCAAAGTGGGTTCAAAGCTCTATGTTCATTTTACTGTATGGAGTTATTATTAAATCAGCTGCTAACTAAAACTCTCGTGTACAGAACTACATGAACCCATATAGAATACACACACACACACACACACATATGTGCGTCCACATATGTGGGTCTTCGATGGTTTAAAAGTACCCACATAGAATGACACACATTTATTTAATATTTAAATTCAATTTTGTTTCCCACAACTATACGGATATATCCATATAAACTTAGCGTTTGTGAGTAGGGGCGAGCAACTAAGTTTTTTCAGCATAGACACAATATAAATCATATATGATGTATAATATCAGATTATCGAAGATAGTTTCTCGTCTTATTTATAGTATAAATCTCAGCCAGTATTTATGATTGATTTTTGCCCATAAATATAGACTACCATAGATTCCTAGAATCCTCGTCAAACATACCCCCTCTCTGCGGTTCTCGTCCCATTTATTTCAACAGTGTGAATTAAAAGTCAGGAACCTGTATTTTTTTATTTGTTAATATAACCTTATCTTTTGGGTAGCGAAAGTAATTTAAAGAGTAGTATATTTTGACATTATTCAATATTTTGAGTGTTCCCAAAAAATTGGGAATGTTGGGGGCAACTCAAAACTGCTAAATTTAAACCTCCTTTGAGTGACCCCTCATTTAAAAAAAGTAGATAAATGGTGAAAATTAGAGACCGCTATCTCTTCCCTAACCAAAATAGCAGCCAGTCAAAATTCCCAAAAATGTTATTCAAATCTGGAAAGCATTCCAAGTTGTTAACAGTGTCAAAAGATAGTACACCTAAAGTTAATATCACAACGCAAAGGGAATAAGTTTATTTTAACTTAGTAAAAGTAAAAGATAAAACTAAAAAATACCCCCGTCGCAGCAAACCTGTGGACTCACCGAATTTCCAATGCATAATATTTGTCTGAATTCCATATAAAGCCGCAAACCAAGTTTCATAAAAATATATTCACATATAAGCGATTTTAATTATTCTCCATAAGAATAACATTGGTAATGAGTATGTAGGTTTGCTGAAACAAGGAACAGAAACAATTTGGTTTTTATGCAAATATAAATAGAATTTAACTAGGCGAAGCCACATACTAAGTTTCATCGATATTCAGTCATAAACAAGCGATATATGACATTCTAGTTATTTTCCATAAGAATAACATGGGGGCTGAGAAAGCAGGTTTGCTGCAACAAGGAACAGAAAAGTGGGTTTTTATATAATTATCAATATAACTCAACCAAGTGAAGCTACATACCAAGTTTTATTAATTTATGTTCATAATTAAGGGAGTCAGTACATTTTACTTATTCTCCATAAGAATAACATGGGGGCTGAGTACGCAGGTTTGCTGCTACGGGAATAATCAACAAAAAATAAATTTTTTGTGCAAATATCAATATACCAGTACTACGTGAAGCCACATACCAAGTTTCATCAACATACATTCATAAATAATCGAGATATCAAATTGTATTTATTCTCCATAAGGATAACATTGGACAACGTACTGTGTTTAGCACTTAGAATATCTCTGCAACGGTTGGGCGTAGAATCACAATTTAAACACCAAAATGATTGTTTTGTGGAACTGAACAGATTGGTAAAAGTAAATGTGAAGTTTACATTAAAATAAACTGAGGAAAAGCCAAAAACCTTTTTCCCATAAGATTAACATGGGAGATTTTATGAGCAGGTTCTTTTGGATTTTCTCCGCAACCACTTAACCTAGGTTAATAATTCAAAATACTAAATTATTTGTTTTTTTAAGCTCTCTCTATAACATGGTCAAAACCAAAATTAATTTTTTTTTAAATTTTAGGGTGAAAAATGCAAAAAACTGATTTTTGGAAAATTTAAAACCCCCATAAACCCCCCTTCCCATGGTCCGATTTTTATGGTTTTCGAACTTATAGTCATGAATGTCATTTTACACATTTGAGCCAAATTTCATCAAAATCGGACATTTTTTACTCAAGTTATCTTGTTAACGGACACACACACATATATATATATATATATATATATATATATATATATATATATATATATATATATATATATATATATAGATATATATATACATATATATAAATTTGAACGAATAGTGTTTTTGGCATCTGGGGACCTCAAAACAAAAAGTTATCATGGTCTCGGGCTTAAGTCTTACCATGAGACCTACGGTAATAGCTTCTTCCCTATAGGGGAAATTCGCTAATATTGCCTTCCAGATTTGAATAAAAGGTTTATGTAATTTTTACTGGCTGCCATTTTGATTAGGGAAGAGGTAGCGGTCTCTAACTTTCACCATTTATCTACTTTTTTATAGTTCTTTGAAATGAGGGACATTAAACAATATTGAGTTACCCCCAAAATCCCCTATTTTTGGGGAACAGTCAATTTTTTAAATAATGTCTATATATACTACACCTTAAGTTACTATCACTACCTAAAATATATTAGTTGATGTTAATGAATAACAAAATAAAGGGGGTCCTGATTTGTTATTTACCCTATACAGTATAAGCGACTTTTGTTGCTTTGTCGTAACACGATTACACATCATCGTTACTTCAAATTACCATCCTCCATGAACAAATTAATGAGGAAAGGTCTGACCGGATTAATGGCGGCCGGCGCTGCGTGGCGTGGCATGACCACATGATGTGGAGTGAGACGGACACGGACGCGCTGACCGCACGCGGTCACAGTTAGGCCTACACTGTACTCCACTTAATTACCAGGAAATAATGACGGAGTCGATCAAATGCAGATGTAAATTTGGCCTTCTTAAATGATCCGAGACAGTATTGCTACAGGAAAATGTAAAACATCAAAACGCAATAAACCACAAAATATCAAAACAAACCAAACAACAAATTACATAAAATAATACCCCCGTCGCAGCAAACCTGTGTACTCAGAGAATTTCCAATGCAAATGTATATACCTCATCATCACATAAACGAGTTTACCTAGTTTCATCAAAATATATTCATAAATTAGCCAGATATAACATTTAATTTATCTTCCACGAGATAACTTCAATTTCTTATTGAAAAAAAATCGGTTCAATTTCTTATTGAACCGATTACACAGGTCTTCGTTTCACGAGGACGACTAAATATGGGGTTTTCATGCAAATATAAATATACAACACTCACATTAACAATTTCTATCAGAATATAATCATAAATAAGGGAGATCAAGAATTTAATTTATTCCCCAAAAGAATAACATATGGAGGGAAAAAAACAATGTTCCTATGTTTCCATATGACTGTGTATGAAGGTTTGCTGCTGCGGGGGTATTTTATGTGGATATTAATAGATCAAAACCAGATGAAGGCATATACCAAGTTTTATTAATTAATGTTCATAAATAACAAGATATAAAATTTGACTTATTCTCCTTAAGAATAACATTGGACAAGGTACAGTGTTTTTAGCACTTTCAATATCTCAGTAATCAATTTACGTAGTGCAATGATCAAAACACGGAATTATTTATTTGGCTGAGTCCAAAGGTGCAAACTAAAATTAGATTTCAATACAAATAATATGTGAAAACGCCAAAATAGATTTTGGGTACAAAACCCCCCTATTGAATGGTTTAATTTGTCCGTTTTTCTAACTCCGTCAAATAAATACTGCTTTACACCTCCGTACCAAATTTCATAAAGAATTGGCCTTTTTAATGAAAGTTATCGCGTTAGCAGACATATCAATATTGAACGGATGGTGTTTATGACATCTGGGGACCTGAAAACGAAAAATTATCGTGGTCTCAGGCTTATTCTTACCATGCCACAATATGTATGGTAACAGCTTTTTCCCTATGGGGTAATTCGCTAAAATCACAAAAGCTAAATAAGCAGCAAAACGCCGTTCGAAATCTAAACAATATCAGAGTATTTTACTAATTATAAATTGTTATTGCAATAAATAAACACGAATTAAAAACATGCACAATTTGTATAGAATCGAGCGACAGCAACATTATCATCTTAACAAAATGATCAAACGTTATACTGAAGAAAAAATAGATAAGACATTGAAAATGACTCTTGTAAATAGCGACTCAGATGTTCAAAGATGGTTTTTTTTCCTAAGGAAAGTTGTCCAGCGAGAAAATGTAATTTGAAATTTGTCTTTTAATTCTGAAGATACAGTTCGTAAAGAATAGGTAGGCTTTCTACTAGTGTTATTATAAATTAAAGTACACTGTATTAATAATTATGGATCACAGCAGATTTTTTGTGATGAAAACATTTGAACTAGCAGGGATCTAAAAGGCAGCACGGGACATGGCAGGAAATTCATCCCTTTGGAGGGCAACCGTTGTGTTCGGTGTTGTACTTACCTCGAACCCCCTTAGGTCACCTCTCAAATTCGTACCGTCTCAAATTCGTCCCACCACCACCCGCCAAATAGCTGGACCGTACTAATGAGTAATGAAGGGACGTACAGATTGCACGTTACTTGATTTTGCCACCTGATCCGATCCTCCTAGAACTAGTTCCCAGGTCAGGATCCCGTTCTGAATCGCTGCACTTCGAATAGTAGGAGTGTGGTCACCTCTTCGTATTTTAAACTTAAAATAGTCGTAAGATAACGAATGTAGTTCGATATATATAGTTTATTTTTATGAGATGATCCATTTTTGACTAATAAATATTTTTAACTACAGGTCGAACGTAGAGGTACTACTGCTGTTCAAAGTACAGCGATACTATTATCTAGAGTAGGAAAGATCGCGAGTCGTGTTGGGATTTTCAGAACCAAAACCACCAAAAGAAAATAATTCACCGATACAACAACAAAACTGGGAGAATTCTCTCGGTTTCTACCTGATGATTTTTGGAAAAATCTTTATTTTATGGGAGTTTATTCGACATATTAGATTATTGTCTAGATTCTCTAGATCAGAGCAAATCAATCCGTTGACTAGCTCCATGCTGTAACCTCGGGCTACGGGACTTCACGTTAAATATCTATAATTTCACAAGAATTATGGTTGGTTCAGCCAATACAAAGGCTCCACGCTGCCACTGTTGTCATTTTGAAAAATACCAATCGAGTGTTATGATCCGTCCAGCTGGTGTGCAGTTTGGCAATGCAGCACATCTACTACTGGCTGGTCTTGGTTGATAGCCCTGTAAACCACGTCCTTAATTGTCTTCTCTCGTGCTCGTGGGAATAGTTCCAGGAGGATCGGATCAGGCGACAGAATCCATCGGCTTGTAATCAGCCGACACCCTTTAGTACGGTCCAGTGATTTGGGTGGTGGTTAGAGTTTGAGACGGTGCGTATTTGAGAGGACACGACTCCTGCGACGGCTGATCAACTCTCAGACCGATAGTCGCTCCTGCCCCCAAGCCCCCAAGGCTCATTGCTACGTATCTCCGCATAGCTCAGGAACATCGTCTGTCATAAAAAATGAAGGAACTGATGAGAAAGGGAAACTTTTAATAACCAATTATAACAACTTAACACATTCTGTGACATTATAATTTTGTTGTATTTTGTTGTTTTGTTGTAACGAGTTCTGAACTGCATCAGTCAAAGAGCATTCTTGTGAAATTATAGATATTTAACGTGAAGTCCAGTAGCCCGAGGTTACAGCATGGAGCTAGTCAACGGATTGATTATCTCTGATCTAGAGAATCTAGATAAGAATCTAATATGTCGAATAAACTCCCATAAAGCAAAGAATTTGCCAAAAATCATCAGGTAGAAACTGAGAGATTCTTCCCAGTTTTGTTGTTGAATCGGTGAATTATTTTACTGTGGTGGTTTTGGTTCTGCAAATCCCAACACGACTCGCGAAGTTGGAGAAACTGAAGTAGTTAACTTAAATTCAAAGACGAATGCTCCTATGAAAGTGAGTACTCACAATTGGCCTTTCACTTGCTATACTTTATGGACTCCTACAAAAAGTGACCCTGAAATGAACTTTCAAAATCGCCTTATAGCCCTATAAACGTCTTTTAGAGGTTGACGTAAGTTTCTTCGGTCGAGTAGCCCATTAACAGGACCCAGTCCACCATATTACTCTGCGGTACTGTATTAATTGTATTTTCATGGACGATAAAATCGAGGATGCAAAGTAAATAGCAAAACCAAAGTGGAGCAATAAACATAATAGCAGCTGCGAGACAGTGGCATTGTCTGTACGTCGCTGGAAAGTTAAGGGTCGCCGGGACCTTTGCGCCCATATTGGAGACCATGATATTTATTGTTGAAGCAAATTACGATATACATTCCAACTAAAAGTGCTTTTTTTACTTTTTGGTGGTTTTACCTGCAATCTGTGAAATAAACCACAGGAGCTCGCATATTTTCGCGTATTTTCCATGGTGAGGGGGGTGTGGGCGGGGGGTTATGCCATCCCGAAATTTAAACTTGTGACATTTTTAACTGCTATTCGCTTTCGCCGTTTCTTAAGGTATCTTCACTAATAGTCCGCAGGCAATGACTCTAAAAGAGCTCGGTGGGATTAATATTGGGAATAGAAACGAGTTTGCTCTCAACTTAGAATTAAAAACAAAATTAATATGATACATAATTTAATATGCCAACTTGTTTTTTATAGAAAAAAAACCTGCACATTTTATCTATCCTAATATAACTAGCTATATTTACTATATTTATTATTCATATTGGTATTAATGTTGTAATAATTGGTCAGGCGTAGGTAGTAAGTATATTTCGGCATGTTTTAGTTTGGAGAAAAATTCAGAGTTTTGAAAAATAGAGATTTTATTTAAAACCAATCAAGTAATTCGTAATGTCATAAAAGTATCATAAAATATCGCTGTAATATATTTGGAAATAGTAATATAATAATAGTTCCTAGTTTTAATGTGTTGAATTTAATTCTTTATTCATATTTGATAATTGCCCCTGAACTGGTAAGACTTATGAAAATAGTGGTTTTATATTACCTTTCCGTTGCTGGGCCTGTGTCCTCCCCGCGCCGGTACCGGGTAACGGTTGTACAAACGAACATTGTGGCCGCCGACCGTCCGTTGATTAAGTTTTTAAAATCTTTTCGTGTTGTAACAATGTGTAACAATGTGTTTTCTTAAAGTGTAACAATGTGCGTGTTCTCTTTGTGGTGTAAGTGTTTCTCTTTTAACTTTCGACAAAGTCTTCTGGACAGCTTCATAATCACAGCTTGAGTCTCGGACGACTTCCACGTGATCATGGTACAACTTCGTACCGAAACCTGGTCGTGAAATAAACGATACTACAGAACTGGTGACGGAAAGGTAATATAAGACCACTATTTTCTTAATTCTTTAGTTTTGCGTTAAGTGCATGTTCATCCACTTTTAAATCTAATAAGTCACAAATTTGATTTAAGAAGGGGTTCCAGTCAAGCAACAATTTTCCTTTTTGCCTGCTTATCCCGTAAGGCCAATGGCAACTTACAAAGCTTATCCCTCCTCATCGTATTATCCTACATCGTTGATTTATGGTTCATTTTAAAGAGCAAATAAATACCTAGCGATTTCAGTGAGCCACATTTTGATATCAGAAATAGTTCATCTATTAAAAATCGAAATTTTTAATATTCTGTAATGTTGTTGAACGCATATTATTTGTGATATCGAAATGTTGCTTACTGAAATCGCCAGTTTTTTATCTTTAACATGAGCCATAAATCAATCATATCGGGAAATCCGTTGAGGAGTGGACTTAGAAAGTTATTATTGGCCTTATGGGGGAATGAAGTAGAAATGCCAAATGTTTTGTGACTGGAGCCTCCTCATACAAATGAAAAATGGCTCGGGGCTCCAGCTGTAATGCAGTTGTATTTTGTAATCTCATCGAGTCTCATTAATGCAAGTAGCTCAACTTTCTTTAGCTAATTCGCTAAATATCAATTTTAGGGAATCAGGGCAGGAAGTACTAGGACAGAGCAGGCGCGGGGCGGAACGGGGCCGGGAACAGACCCGTGAAAACTGCTATTAGCAGTTGATACTGTTGAGCGGGCGGCGTGATGGATGTGTTGAATACGACTTTCCATACGATCCTGACGAATCAGATAGGGATTCTGATGTGCGGAAGTGTTCTTTTTTGGGTTAGCCTTGAGCAGATAAGTTTACATATTACCTCAAGAGAATCTATAAGTTTCGAAAAAAGTTTAAATTGTCTGCACTACTGTGAAATGATCCAAATTTGGTTGCTTTCGAACCGCCGGGGGGTTCATTGTCAAGCCGAGCTTCAAGATTTCTCCAATCCATGATGGATGGTGTCAATATGTATGAAAATACAATATGAAAAACATTTTCAAACCACCAAAATAAGAAATATTACACTGGCCAGTACAAATCAAAAACTATTAAGCAGTGAGGCGCGGCGTCCTCGGAATATGAGTTATCATGTAAACTAAAAAAAAACTGCTTAGTACACTTTTATGTTCCATTGAAAGTGTAGAATACGAAAATGTATAGCCAGTGCACCTAGCTAATTGAAACTCTGTCTAAATCATTTTAGTACTATATATTGAGATAAATTATTTGGTCACCTCAGTGCTCAGTGAGGCAGCCCTGCCCTTCCAGTCGGGCGGGCCAGTCTATCTGTCTTGGTCGGAGGCATGGAACAAAAAGTGGGCTGATGAGAAAACCATGAGCATGAGCATGGAGCACAGAGCATGGCCGTGTATCACTTCTGTTATGCTCCCTTAATTACTTCCACCCTAATTGTTGTAGGTTTTAAGACTACCCGCTTTCTCCGTTCCTACGTTTTCCCGTCAGAACGATTCAATCGCCGTTATGTTTTTCCTGGCATGTCCATCTGGGAGTCGCCGTCCTATCTTAATTATATTAACTAAACACTTCTCGCAACGATTGAAGAAATGGGTATTTACTCGAGGAGTCCACACTCATGACACTCGTTATAGGCATAATTTAAACATTCCTAAAACTAAAAATTCCTGAGCAAAATACTGAGAAGATTTTGCTACTGTTCGAAACTGGATGGATCTAGCTGCTATTGGTCATTGGGCTATTAATTAATGATCCTGGCTAAAGAATCAGTCGGTCTTCGTCAGTAACAATGCTACATAAGGCATCTCACGATCTCACCTATTTAAGACTCATTATTCATTCATATTCGCCTTAAAATCAACCATAATTGCGTCTTACATAGTGACTAAGTGATTAATTTGTAAGACTGACTAATGCGTAATTATAATATCAAGTTGGTTTTATGACAATCTTTCTCTCCAAATGAAAGACCTAGATGACAAATCGTTTTGAAAGAATATATTTAAATGTTTCATAAACAACGCTTTTTATAATCCCAAATCGTTCTTATCAAGCAAATGGGGTATTGATGATTTTTAAAGCATGTTATTATTGTCAGTAGTGACAATATGGCAAAGAGAAGCCACTTTCGGCAAGTTTTTCCCATGAGAATAACATGGGGACATTGGGGGTTTTTGGACACTTGCCCGATCCTACCCTACACAAATTGCATTGTTGGCCTATATTAATGTCCGACCCTTGCCTATATTAAATACAATTTTCCAAACCCAATCCGTCCTCTATATTTTTTAAAATTAATTGTCAAAAATCGAAAAAACTAACTTTGGTGATTATGGTCCTATTTGTCTGCAATTTGGATATGTTATTGTCTTAAGCTAATGCATTAATAAATTCCACCTACATTTCCCAAATTCACTATTACGGTCAAATAAAAAAATATTTTTTGAAAAATGCTATAGTGTCAATTGCCAACTTCTTTATTTACTATCCGATTTGACTGATTTTTGGACTAGTATATGTATAATTACCATATATAAGTTCAAAATTTGGTACTTTGTATAGTTTATATATATATATATATATATATATATATAATCCATAAAAAATTAAATTTGGTGTTTATGGTCCGATTTGATTGATTTTTGGATATGTAATTGTCCTAAGCTAATGCATTAATATCCCCCATACATTTCCCAAATTCAATACTACAGTCAACTTAAAAACATATTTTGAAAACTATACTACCAATTGTCAACTTCTTTATTTATTGTCTGATTTGATTTATTTTCGGATATGTTATAGCTCTTATATAGGTAACAAAACTGCACTACCATACGTTCCGCTACCCCCTATAATACAGTCGATATTTTGTCTTTTTGTTTGTTTATTTTTTGTTATAGACCCCCCCCCCTTATATCTAAAATTACCGTATATTATTTCTCCTTTAATGCAGTTTTGTCGTAATCAAACTTTGGATGGATTTGTCTGCAATATGTTACTGTTCTAGGCCATTGCATAAGTAAATACCCCATTTCCAAATTCAATATCACGGTTAAATTAACAAAATAATAAATGCAAGCTTATTTACCATCCGGCTGTTATAATTGCCACATTTCCAATACTTTGTATTGTTGTGGGCCCCAAGTTGGGGCTAACTACTCTCAACTACCTCTCATTGTAATAATATAACAAGTAATATATATATATTATATATCCACAAAATGTTTATGGTCCGAAATGTTTACAATTTGGATATGTTCTAAGTTAATGCATAAGTAACCTATAATTTCCTAATCAATATTTTGCAAATTAGACTTCTTTACCAAAAGACTAGATATGTTGTTGCACATTCCCAATTCTTAAATTATAGCACCAAATATCTTTGCGATATTTTAGCAAAAAATAATTTTTTTAAACCCAACACAACTTTAATGCCAACAAATTAACACCAACCTTTCTTTGTGCTTGTTCGGAGTAGTCTTTATTCTATCCAACTTAATTTTTATTTTGTAGTTAAAATCAAACTTCCCACATTCTAGCTCCCTTTCAGCCAATGGTTGGAGACATAAGGTTACGAATATTTTCGAATTGTACAATATACCTATTTCTACCCCTATGTTGGACTTGTTTAATAGCGCTTATTAATAATTTCACATACCATCTTCCAAATCCTCCTGTCTACTACATTCTTTAAATTTAATATTACCTTTAATATCTTGCATTAACATCTCTATGTCTTCTTGCCCAACAACGTCATCCCACACATTGTTATGGAAACTTAAGTTTTCTATTTTTGGAAAGGAATTACCATAAAATGTTGCGGTTCCATTAGTGTTAAAGCTTGCAAGTGGCTCGTCAGGCGCGGATCACGGGGGGGAGGGGGAAATGGAGGAAATTCACCCCCCACCACAAGGCAAAAGGTTGGAATTGCGCACGCACCCCCGCACCAGCACTACGTCTGCCCGGCAGCATCATCTCGACTTTTCGTCTGATTTATGCGTCGTCAGTCAGACTTATATGCCTGTAATACTACTACAGGGTGATCACAGACCGGAAATTCCAGGAAAATCGGATAATTATACGGGAATTTCGATGAAAATTCGTTAATTTAGTTTAAAACGCCTTTTTCGGCCGTTCTCGTTCATGCGGCTTGGTTGTCGTTTCCAGCCAATAAAACAAGTTTTGGTTGTTGTTTAAGAGATTATTGCGGACATTTTCCATCACTGATTAGTAAAAAACTATAAACTGTTTTTACTAATCAGTGATGGGAAATGTCCGAAATAATCTCTTAAACAACATAAACCATCACCAACAATGAATTTTAAACAAAGAAGTTTTGGTTGTAATTTTCAGCCAAGAAGAAACCTTACCGAACGTAATTTCGGGCCATTAAATGCAACTAAATTCTGTTTCTGACCCATCCGACGCGAAAAAAACAGGCGTTCTTTGGCTATAGAACGGGGTCGAATCGCCAATTGTATTCGAAAAAATACGTTCCGGTTGTCATTCGGGCCTATAAAACGGGATCCGTCTTAATTTTTTTACGCTGGAGAAATGTGGTAAACCGAAAAAAAAACCACAAAGAACGCACCAAAAAAAACCCAATCAGAACCCGAACCCAATCAGTTGTGATTGGTTTTACTAGTAGTTTTGTTTATTATTGGGTTTCTTTTTGTGTTGTGCTGGTTTTTTGTGGTAGTCAAATTTTTATGATAAATCACGGTTAAATTGTGATTTTTGGCATTATATTGAGGCTCGGTCGTCATTTTCGGTCAATAAACACGTTGCGGCCGTCGATTTTGAACTTTAAAATGCGAGGAACGGTCGTTTCCGACAAATAGAATGTAGTTAACTTGCTTATTTTGTTTAAACAAATAATTTTTAGTCAGGAATTTGTTTCTATAAAACGCAGTCTGTCAGTCTTTTTCGGTCGGTAAAATGCGGCCCTTAATTTTATTGTGGTAGATCTTTTTGCCCTACAACTCGCAGTATGGGCTAGTCGGTCACTTGTTTTTTTGGGTGCTAAAACGAGGTTATATTGCTATTTCCGTGGATAATATGCGTCTCGCTTGCCGCTTGAGGCCAATAAAACGCGGTCCAGTCTATTATTCCTAAACAAATTCAGTCGTTTTTTTTACCAACAAGTTGCGGCAAAATTTAAGTTTTTACCGATAAAACACGGCCAAATCTCTGATTTTGCCCTATAAAATGCGTTTCGGACTTCGCTTTTGGTATATAAAACACGACCCGGCTTTATTTATTGCCGAGAAAATGCGGTCCGGTTGCCGTTTTTGAGCGATTAAGTACATTCCTGGCATAAATAAATACGGTTTGTACTCAATTTTCGGCCGATTACAAACTTTGTGGTCGTAGTTTTTGGCTAGTAATATTGCTGTAAAATTGCCGGTAAAATTATCGATTTTGGCTGATGACACACGCCCGGTCGGTAAATTTGTCTTTAAACACAGTTTGACCGTTTTCAGGCTAACAATGCGGCCCAATTCACGTTTTAGACGCAAAATGAGAATATATTGCCATTTTAGGCCGATAATATTTATCTCGGGTGTCTTTTAAATTCGCCGTATCTCAGCCGATAAAATTTGTTTCGATCTTAGTCTCGGTAAAATCTTCGTTTTCGACGATAACATACTTTGATACTTCCACTGGTGTGTTGGCCTTTTAATTGCGGTTTGGGTATAAACTATTGCGGTATTTTTGGCCGATAAACCACGTTCACTTGTCGTTTTCGGTCTAAAAGTCAAATCGGACCATAAACACCAAATTTAATTTGTTATGGATTATATATATATATAGAAACTATTCAAAGTATCAAATTTTTAACTTAGATATGGTAATTATACATATACTAGTTTAAGGCTATAACATATCCAAAAATCAGTCAAATCGGACAGTAAATAAAGAAGTTGGCAATTGGCACTATAGTATTTTTCAAACAATATTTTTTAATTTGACCATAATAGTGAATTTGGGAAATGTAGGTGGAATTTATTAATGCATTAGCTTAAGACAATAAAATATCCAAATTAAAGACAAATAGGACCATAATCACCAAAGTTAGTTTTTTCGATTTTTGACAATTAATTTTAAAAAATATAGAGGACGGATTGGGTTTGGAAAATTGTATTTAATATAGGCAAGGGTCGGACATTAGTATAGGCCAACAATGCAATTTGTGTAGAGTAGGATCGGGCAAGTGTCCAAAACCCCCCCCCCCCAATGTCCCCATGTTATTGTTATGGGAAAAACTTGCCGAAAGTAGCTTCTCTTTACCATATTGTCACTACTACTGTTGGTTTTTAATCTGAACCACTTTTAGTTTTAAGTTGACGTGCCAACGTAGTTATTATAATATTTCTGGCAAATAAAGAATTTTGAGTTCTATACTGATACATAGTATAACTTATTTAATAGTTGACGGATTTAAATTCGTAGAACACGCTCGTCTTCGTCGATGATGTTATTTCCCAACGCATCGTGATCACAATGGCCTTCACTACAGTGGCAATCGTCGGGAAACAAAGCTCGGTCACCACTACATAGCCACGACACCAACATGTGTCACTGAAATAATATTAGTTATTTGCGGGTAGAAATCCCCTGCACGAGACCATTTCGGAATTAAAATGTTTGAATAAAATATAGACTGATTCCGTGGGTCAACTGAATAGTAGAAACATCGGATCAATGCAATCTATTATATTAATGAAGCAAATTATAAAAGGGTTGGAAGGTCAATCGAATAATTAGGTTGCAATCCTACTCGGACGTCCTGCTTTTACGTTACGATGGTCGGAGGATATCATTAGGCCAGTAGATCCACCGACCAGACAATACCGGGTCCGCAACGCTTTCTAAGACCGAGGAATTCCCCGTTATATTTACCTTTTAACTGGCCCAATTGTACCAATGCAACGTCTTCCGTCCTCGTAACTTAATACTTGTATTTGTTGATTTACAATTTTTAGGTTTTAATATTATAAATGTTCCATTCAATATTTTTTTGTACAGTTGTAAATTTAAAAGGTTATTTTAACTAGACGGAGTTTACATGTCTTATTAAATAAATGTGAATGATTTCAAATAATTAAGAACATTTTATTTTACTACTAAACCCCAGACATTGATTTAGGATTACAGTCTGCAATGAGAGCAGCTGAAGTAACAGAAACATACAGAAATGAAAGTAGTTGTGTCCGGGAAAGATTATCTTGCCTCATGTTAAGAAGAGAAAAATCGAAATATGAGTAACCAGGAGAAACCACTGATATACTGGGACCGTGGTCTGATCAGTGTCGTGGACAACAGCTGAGCAGGGTACCTTTCACGTCTCAGTGGTCACTGCCTGCTCTGAAGTCGTGTGCGACGTACTTTACCCGTCTCAGGGCTCGCTGCCTGCCCCGGTGTCGTGTGCGATGTACTTTACCCGTCTCAGTGATAGCTGCCTGCTCCAATGTCGTGTACGACGTACTTTACCCGTCTCAGTGATAGCTGCCTGCTCCAATGTCGTGTGCGACACGTCTCAGGGCTCGCTGCCTGCCCCGGTGTCGTGTGCGACGTACTTTACCCGTCTCAGTGATAGCTGCCTGCTCCAATGTCGTGTACGACGTACTTTACCCGTCTCAGTGATAGCTGCCTGCTCCGATGTCGTGTGCGACGTACTTTACACGTCTCAGGGCTCGCTGCCTGCCCCGGTGTTGTGTGCGACGTACTTTACCCGTCTCAGGGCTTGCTGCCTGCCCCGGTGTCGTGTGCGACGTACTTTACCCGTCTCAGGGCTTGTGCCTGCCCCGGTGTCGTGTGCGACGTACTTTACCCGTCTCAGGGCTCGCTGCCTGCCCCGGTGTCGTGTGCGAAGTACTTTACCCGTCTCAGGGCTCGCTGCCTGCCCCGGTGTCGTGTGCGACGTACTTTACACGTCTCAGGACTCGTTTCCTGCCCCGGTGTCGTGTGCGACGTACTTTACCCGTCTCAGGGCTCGCTGCCTGCCCCGGTGTCGTATGCGACGTACTTTACCCGTCTCAGGGCTCGCTGCCTGCCCCGGTGTCGTGTGCGACGTACTTTACACGTCTCAGGGCTCGCTGCCTGCCCCGGTGTCGTGTGCGACGTTGCGCGCACGGACGTAAATTTCTTCACCCTTTATCAATAACCTCTGGTGCATAAACGATGAGAGCCCGAACACTCGGTCCGAATACAATGGCGGCTTTCTTCCTCCAATCTCGGTAAAATAGAGAAAACACGGTCCGACCGACTAACGGACACCGTGGCGAAAAAAACTCGTCAATGACAGGGACCTCTTCTTCATGCATGCCCTCGGATTCAATTTGGATACATGTATCGCCAGTCTGCTGGTTAAAATATAGAACGCCTCGATAGTTTATTTTGTAATCTGAACGGCGAGTTCCGTTTTTACAAATGTCTTTAATTTTTTTATTGTGTAACGAAAACAATTAAGGCAAATATTCCTTCTCTCCGTGAACAATTTCAAATGCGTTACAAAATATTTTATATGAATACAATTTATACACATTTCACTTTAATAAGCAACATTATTTTTATAACATGAATTGGAGTGGAAACTATGCCTAAGGCACGGATTTCTGACAGGATACTTAACATAAATAATATAGCTTCTCCTATTACTAGTAAAACAATATTCAAAGATTACATACAATTTTGAAACTGCGCACAAATCTGGAATCTTTACTATTTATGTTTGTATTATATTTCCTTTACCTTGTATGCTGTATAGGCTAATATCTAAGAGATTAATTGTCTACAGGTAAATATTTTTTACCATCGGTTAGACCATAAAAATGCCGGTTATTTAAGCTTGTATAAATAAGCATATTTATTAACAGGTTAGAATGGTCGTGTTACATGCAGACAATTTAAAACCAACACCACAAGTCGTTATCAAGTAGAGGAGGAAGCTCGTAAGACTTTTGGGATGCGGGAGGTCCGGTTGCGGGGACAATATATATTGTATGTATATTAGAAATGCAATTATATTGTATGTATATTAGAAGGGTCCGGCTGCGGGCCTGTACTTGTCTCGTTATCTAACGTGGTAACCTGTCCCTCACGTGAGGATGTAGAATAACATTTCAACTTGTGTCTAATGATTGGTTATCAGTAAAATTATTGTTTAATGCCAATTTTTCTGGTAATCCTATACTATTATTCGAGCAATACCTGTCTGCTTGATTGTTCGATTGCAAAATCTATCTCGGAATCCAGCGGAAGGATTTTGCTTTAACTTTGAAACTTTTTGGGGGTTTTGGACCTAAAAAGCCGATTGGTGGAAACCTCAACCCCAGGAAAATATATATTTTGTTAAAAAAACGCATTTAAAAACTGTGAAAAAATAACTAGTGAACTGTCTAAGAAGCACTTACATGGTAAAGTATCAACAAGTGATTTCTTGAAAACAGTGGCTAGAATTATTAAATAAAAACTGCTTATTATCTCTTTCATCCACGAAACGAATCAAATAACATCAAACGTGGCTCGGTCTTCCCGGTAATTTAATTTAAAGTAAATTCGTTATTAAATAAGGCTATATATATAACATTTTATATGAAAAAGGAAGATTGTTAATCCAAATGTTATTACCATTTAGAGATTCCGTCAACAATTTAAAGTTCCATTTGTTTTTTTCCAATATTTTTTTGCATGCTGGAGGCATGGTCACCTGGAAAATTATCACACAGCTGATAAATTTCTATTAATAAAGTTGATTTCTCTTATTCACTCTAATATTATGATCTCTAATTCACCCGGGAAATCCGGCCTCGGTCTACATAATTGATTTTTTTCTTGGCAACATTATGTATATACAAATTATTCTTTACATATTTATCTGCTAGCGCGGACTCTAGGGCTGCAAATTGAAAATATCCACTTTGATTTTAACTGAGTTTATACAGTTTAAGTCTCTAGATCATTACTCTATCTAGAGGGAAGCACTGCATCTCTCGTACATGCCAAATTTGGTAGAACCATCTTAACGAAAAATCGTATATTACTAAACCCTGCGCGATTAACACATCGAATTATACGATATATTAAAAAGACTTTATTTGTCCCAATGAAATAATGGGTTGTATGTCAGCAAACAAACAAACAAACCATATTTTCATTTATTCAGAGCACAGTTCCTAATTAGGAGTGTAAAATCCTTGTTGCAAAATAATTTGATAGTGTCATCAACTTCAACTCTGGAACGAATACTTGTCTCCTTGTCAATGATTCCATTATGTATTTTTTAGTATTCTCATATCGGGTTCAGGTTCTGTCTATGGATGGAATGGACTGTTATTTGTTTATCATAAATGGCATTACATCGAAGGCCAGTGAAATGTCTCCTTTCTCCCAGACTAGTGTTTGGCTTCGGTATTCGATATATGAAAATATCTATATTTAGAATTCAATACTCGATATTTTAATATCGATAATTGGCTTTCAATATATTTGTAATATATAAATTTTTCTTCAATATTGCATTTATAGATATCCATAATGTTAATATTATTGTGACTTTATAAAACGTGTCTTAGTTAATCTAATAAACCCTTATTGGCATTAAGGGTTTCTACAAACTTGTCAGACAACCTGAAACAACCTAAACAAATCTAGATCGCAAAATAATTAAATCATTCAATTTTATTTAAGTTATGCAATTAATATTGCATTTGGTTTCATTAGAGTACTGAAGCCATTCGCGATAGTTAATGAGTTAAAGTTGTTTAAATAAAAACAAAATACATTTTATGTTTGTCGTTTATCGGGGTGGGGCATTCGTTATATTACAAACTCATGGGTAAATTTAGCTTTTATAGGATTTTTTAAAATTAAAAGTTATCCTTATTTTACACGATATTTTGGCTTCGATATTATCGTGATGTGATTGTCGTAGGCCGATATTCCATTCGATATCCAAACGCTATCCCAGACTCCGGGATCACAGCTCAGGCTTTTAGACCGTCTTGACGGTTTTGTGTGCTTTCTGATTTACGAGAATAATAAATAAGCGGTGTACTGGGCTGACGCGCGTCTAGCCTGGGGAATCCCATATCCAGGATTATAGGTTACGTGTACTATATAGCCTCATATTTCATATAGATAATTATATCTGTATAAGGTGGTTCATGGGTAATCTATGTTCTTGAAATCGATCAGTACCTCGCTATTGTTTGACTTATTTATACTGCACCACATGAAGAGAAAGATGTGCAAAAGACAAGCATTTTTTCTATAACAGGGGGAAATTATACTTTGAACTTGACTTTCGTCAGATTTTATTTACTCAACTTGTTCAGTTGATGATCGTATTCATTATGATAAACTAATAGGTGTTGGTCGAATTATATTATTACTGAATAGGTAGGATTTTTTTATGCTCTTTTTATTGCTTAATTATATTTCCCTGAAAATGATTTAGGATCAGTATATTTTATTTCCGAAACCGATATTTAAAACCTGTTTATTATTTATAAAGGCTATAATATTGTGTATAGCTTAGACATATACATTAATCTTTTAACTCGTTATTTCAAAATTATGTTTTGTTCGAGTATGGTGTTCACAGAAGTCAATCTTTACTTATAAATTAGCAAATCTTGGTGTAGCCAATAGTGTCAACTAAGTTTATCCGCTGTGGTGCCGGGTTTGGATCTAATTACGATCCATCTTCTATTCTCACTAAGGCATTATCACAGAGATGTGCTAGAACGGATAATGTTTAGTGAGAATAGTGGGAGAAGAAGGGTCGTAATATGATCCAAAACTGGCACCACATCAACGGTATCAGTTTAGTTGACACCATTGGCTACACAAATATGTTCTAACGTTATATGGTGTCAACGCTTTAGAAATAATTAATCTTTACATTGTAGCCTAATTAAATCGTTGTTGAAAGTCGGTTGTTGTTTGCTTAAAATTTTTTGAAATTTCAATAGTTAAATAATATCAGAATTGTAATAAATGTTAAGACAAAATCTGCTCATTCTTGAACGATTGGGCTGCTGTGTCTCTGTTATCAAAAGGTTTGTTGATAAAAATTGCCGAAGCTGGAACTTCCTCTCTTTGATAATACTGTATCGTGTAATAATGAATACTGTAGTTAACAGGATGAATACTGTGGAAATATATCATAATTCTTTTGTAGTTGTTATGACTGAAACATTTTGTGGCTCACGACTGAGAATGAAAACTTAATAGACCGAGGAATGTAGTAATGTTGTTTCGTCCGGTCGTTGATGTTTGCTAAGTGCCACGATGGACCTCCCAGGCAAAGAACCGGATTCTGTTTATAGCAGAGTAACTCTAGTTAATGTTTAAATAAGTGGGAATTGTTATGGCTAAATATACTCAACAGGAATTAATATAAAAGATTCCTTAACTTGTTTTACAACTTCTAAAAGGACTCCTGCATTCCTAATTTGTCATTAAATGGAGTCTTGTAATTAAAGACAAGTTGAGAAACACTTCAAAATCACCCGGACATCTTAAGTTACGACATGCATTAAAACAGAAATAAAAGAAGCATTAGGAAATAAATCAAATACAAATCATCACAGAGGAAACCGTGTGGTGCTGGTAGTTGAACGTTTATCTCGGAAATAATTTAACATTTTATTTTAGATAGTATGTTATAAAGTTAATAAGCTGAACGTCGCAATATTAAAATCCATTCGGATATAGTTCCAATGTTAATATAGATGCACACTGTTGAGCCTCGATTAGTCGGAATATTCAGTCTTTTGGTAAGATCTAACGAGGACCGAGAACGTGATGTTTCCCAAAACGACGAGAGTCAATTTTGGATCTGATAGGACGGGTGGCGGTGGCGGTGTCCGGGAGCTGTCGTGTTCGGTAATAATTACACCATGCGCCAGGCGGAGCGCTGGCACACTTACCCACATAGCTCACAGCTCATCCTCGTCATCCTTTCTATCCTCGTTCTCTAGGATCTACTCCTCTTCCTCTCTATCCTTGTTCTCCGGGAACTACACTTCAACCTCTCTATCCTCGTTCTCCGGGAACTACTCCTCATTCTCACAATCCTCGTTCTCCGGGAACTACACTTCATCCTCTCTATCCTCGTTCTCCGGGAACTACTCCTCATTCTCACAATCCTCGTTCTCCGGGAACTACAGTTCATCCTCTCTATCCTCGTTCTCTAGGATCTACTCCTCTTCATCTCTATCCTTTTTCTCCGGAAACTACTCCTCATCCTCACTATCCTTGTTCACCGGGAACTACACCTCATCCTCTCTATCCACGTTTTCCGAGAACTACTTCTCATTCTCTCTAACCTCATTACCTAGGTCTCATTACCTAGGAGATTCTCCTTACTGCCCCAGCCTTCGAGGTCTGAGAGCTACTCCTCTCTATCCTAGTTCTCATTTAGCTATTTCTTATTTCTTCGATCTAATTATTTGGGTGACATTCCTAATTTGTCCCTATTGTTATTCTCAAGGATCTAATCCTCATTCTCCCTGGCCTTTTTCTTAAAGCACATATAAAATATAATCATAGAAAATATTAACATAAAACGTCTTATAGCTATCACCTCTCAACGTTTCTGTAATGGCTTTTACATCAACGTTGTGCACACAATATTGACACCACCAAAGTAGTTTAATGGTAGTCATCATATTCTTATCCTCGTCCTTGGGAGCTACCCCTCACTCTTTATATCTTCGTTTCCAGGGACATCTTTCTCATTTTTCCTATCTTCATTCTCTAGGAGCTGCTTTTCATTCTAGCTATCTTCACCTTCTAAGAGATATTTTTCCGTCTTCCTATCTTTGTTCTTCGGAAGCTTCTCTCATTCTCAAAATCATGTTTTCTCCGATCTATTGTTAAACTCATATAACTTGGAAGCTGTTTAGAAATTCACAATTCCTATAAAAGCCATCGGTAAGAAGCAAGTCAGGAGGTGATATTATTATATTTTGAGGGTTGTCAATAAGTTATAATTTAGATTTAAGAACATTGCAATCAAATTGTTCTTATATAAATTTAAATAAAAGTTATTATTCAACAAGCGTTGGCATCCTTGGTTGCTTGAGCACCATCGTGTTTTCTTAGTAGTAACCCTTTGATTATTTTTGATTGTAGGTTAAACATCAGTTGTCAGAATTTTGTATATTGCATTTTTAATTTAACAACTAAAAACACAGCAAAATACCTAACAATAATTATATTTGCGTGCTAGTAACAATATGTTTACATCAATTTATAACTCTAACTTTTATTTCTCAATGTATTATTTAGGTAGTTGAAGAACGACCAATTTATTTACTTAGCAAAAATGAATAATTAATAATTAATCACCGTGGTGGAAGGTGGCATTCATGGCATTATTGTTACACTATAAAACCCTAAAGACCTTTTAGAATTCCTTTCTTCTCTCGACTACTATTCCACTTCTTGCTTTTTTGCCGCCAATCGAGTTCTACCAGTTCTGTTACAGTCGTGTCGGAAAGTCTTGTGTTAATTGCTGACAACTGTCTGTATTGTCTTCGCAAAACGACTCTAAATATGGAGAACTGGCTGAACCGCTTTCGACACAGCACCGACTAGTTTGAAGCCTATTCTTTCACTTTCTGAATGTTCTTCGTTCGTAATTTATCGAAATACAAGAGGTGCCCTAGTATTAGATTATATTTTTCTGTTATTATCGAACTTAATAGTGATATTTTCACTAAACAAAATCCTTTTCTCGAAATAATATAGTAAAGAAATGTGTGGATCACCTTGCACGGTAATTATTTTTATTAAAAGTTCCAGAGAGAATGAGTAATATGACTATGACATGAACTAATAGTAATTCGCTTACGTGTATAGGTGGTGGGCTAGTAAATAAGTTGAGGAAGCATGCCATCGCAGGAAATATCTCGCTGCAAAAACAGGATCACATCCGCACCAGAATATCCTTTTGTGGAATATTCTTTGTTCCGTGGCTGATGACCGCGTGGTGAGTTCAAACAGCCGTTGTCCGTACATTCAGTACCTATGGAAACACATTTAGTATACCGGGTTCAGGAATAAAAGATGACCCGAACCATTACTTTCGGGATTCGATTAAAATCGATACCGGTATATCGCATCGACACTGAGTACTCGGTACCTACTTTATGCTTACTTTTGCTAGCTGAGATGGTTTAACTTGGGAGTATCTCTTAAGGTTTTTAGCCAGATCGATCAGCTTTATTTATGAGACCTCTTGTTTGTTTTACCTCGGATTTAAAGTGGTCAGATACTATAAAACCGAGTAACAAGTACTGGATAAAATACAGATAGTTCAGAAATTCTTGTATGGACTGTATAATTGGTTCTCTGTGAATAATATCAGTTTGACTCCGCTTAAATAAAAGAACAAGTCCTTTTACTGGCGTTCCTTTCTCATTTACATTGAAACTCATAACCGTCTGAAGAACTGAGATAGTTGTGGTTCTGCTGTGGTTCTGGAACACATTAAAACATAAAATGCTTTGAAGAAGTTATCTTAAATTTACAACAATAAAAAAGAGCATAAAATAAATGAACCTGGGCTTCTTTCTAGCCTAACTGTTATAGCGTCTTTGATTTCGGTTCAAGGGGTCACAGGTTCAATTTGCGGGATGTCCACACCAGTTGAAGGGGTTGGCACGCTTTCCCTTAAAAGCATTTGTGTTCTATACAAAATTCCTTTTCTTTGAAATAAAAAAACAACTTTCAGAGCACAGATAGTAGTGGAAATATGAGGGGATAACATCACTTTTGGCACATTTTCCCATGTTACTCTTATGGGGTTCAGTTTTTGGACACTTGCCCGAACCTGGCCTACACAAGTTTCCTTTTTGGCCTATAGCAATGACCGATCCTTGCCTATATTAAATACATTTGTCCAATCCCAATTCATCCCCTATATTTTTTAAAATTAATTGTCAAAATCTAAAAAACGAACTTTGGTGATTATGAACCGATTTGTTTAAAATGTATATATGCTATTGTTGTATGCTAGTGTAAATGTACACACTACCTACATTTACTAAATTCACTATAACGGGCAAATATTTTCTCACGTTTTTCCCATAAGAATAACATGGGGTTCAGTTTTTGGACACTTGCCCGAACCCGTTTCCCTACGCTTTCCCGTACCCTATTTGAATACATCCTTTGCGGAAATCCACGAGTTCTGGCTACTTGGGAACCCAAGCCACTTGACATATAATAAATCACCCTTCCTCCTAATTACCTTCTCAACTAAATACATGTCTTTATATTTAGTCTTTAACAATTCTTGCTCATAAAATCCTCCTTTGATTATATTGCATTCTCATCTTTCAAAATATAAGTCACAGGATTTGTTTTCTTAACTTCTGCTATTGTAAAAAGCTCCCCTGCCCAGTTAGGGGTATATCTTTTACTAAATACATGTTTATACTTGGAAATTCTTACACTATCCCCCAACTTATATTTTGACTTTTTAACTTGTATTTTAGATGCCAAACTTTCGTGTACATCTTTAGAGCTCTTAGCATTTACTTGGTTAGTCTTCATCCCTGTTGATTTAATTACTAATTATTATATATCCTTATTAACTTTGGAAGTAAATCCAACCATTACTAAACTCCCCTGTGTGAGTAACTCCCCTGTGCACTAAACTCTTTATATAACCAATTCTTTAAAGTTCTCTGGAACCTTTTCACAACAGCCGCCTTGGTTGTAGAGTAGATGTGGTAGTGATTAATATTTTTAACTCATCCATTAATTTAGTAAAATGTTCATTAACAAATTCTTTTCCATTATCAGATTGAATATTTTAAACTCCCTTTGGTAGAATAGTCTTTATGGCTTCTGTAACCACCAATCCGGTCATATTCTTTAGCGGAGCGGCATAAGCTTTTTTATAAAATATTTCTATTAAAGTTAAAATATATTTATTTCCAGAATTCTTCTATCATAATTCTGCATATCTATTAAATCAATTTGAATAGTTTCGTTTATACCCAATACTTTAAAATCCTTTTAATAAAATTCTTTCTCGCAGGCTTATGCAACTCATAAGCAATCTTTTCCATTTTTTATTATTTTTTTTACAATATAATCACCACTTTCTGTTGTAAAAATGTTGCCATCAGCATCAATTAATGAATTATCACTCATTCTTTTATATACATAGTTGTTTGGTGTATATCGCCTATTATCTATATACTTAAATCCGGTCACAGATGTGGGATCGCCAACTAACAAATCACGATTGTACGTCATCAAGTTAAATACTTTATCCGCATATTTAAATTTTCTGTCTGTATCATCAAACCACACAGCTTGTGACATTAAACAAATGTCATCATCATATTCCCCCTTCGGCAGATTCCTTATGAATTGTTTATCAGCATCCCAATATTTTTCTTCTTTATCAAACATCATTACATTGTACTCTTTATCTCCCTATTTAATTATGCTTTTATCACCCTTTGTTAATATTTGACCTACCACTGCTGCATCTGTTACCTTCTTGTGTATTTGTTATTTGTTTACGGTTGTCATTAAACTTATCCTCATTATTTAATGTAATAGTCTGACTTTTTATAACACAATCGTTGTCATTCTCGCCAGCCTTTACATTAGTTATAGGATAATCTTTAGCGTCAAGATTTTTATCCTTAAAATTTAATGTTATAGTCTGACCCTTTGTAACACATTCTTTATCATTTATAGCATGTTTAACATTAACCAACCTTTTATATTAAAAATTCATTAGCTTAAATTTTATTTAGGTATTTGTGAGACACATACAGATCATTATTATCCGTACCACAAAGTAAATTTCCAATTTTTTCTTTGTAGCATCCCACTTATTTTCTTTGGATTCTAAATTTCGTATTTACTATCACCCTGTTTTAACACACCACCCTCATACTGTAATATTTTATTGACAATTGCTCCGTCATTTGATAAAGGTCCAGGTAAGATGTTTGTTAATTGCTTATTTTTACCATCAAATTTATTATTATTTAATGTTATAGTTTGATGTTTTGTTGCACAATCATTATCATCAACACCGGGTTCGACACGAACTAGCCTTTTATCTCCAAAATCCCAAAATCCTTTACTCTTTGTTGGTACTTGAGAAACATTTACAGCATCACCACCTTCTTTTCCCTCTCCCAGATTACTAATTGTATGGTGTTTAGCATCCTAATTGTTTTCTTTTGGTTCTAAAAATTAATATTTATTATCACCATGTACAAAGGCACCATCTTTTCTTATTAAAGTCTATAGTAAAAATGGGACTTCGTCTAAATTTTCAGCACTCTTACAATTCCCAATCTTTCACTTTTTGGCATTCCAAATATCTTCCTCCGATTCTAGATATTAATATTTATTATTGTCTTGTACAAAAGCACCATCCTTTATTATTAAAGTCTGTCGTAAATTTGGGACTTCATCTAATAATAAACGCAACATTATTATTCTGGGATTCTAAAAACTCATATTTTTATTACCTTGTACAAAGGCATCATATTTTCTGGTTAATGACTGGCCCAAAGTCGATACATCATCAATAAACTCCCCATCTTTAACACTACCAATTTTACAATTTGAAGAATTCCAACTATTGTCTTTTAATTTTAAAGTAGCTTCCTTAGATCCTCTAGCTTCTGGTTTAGTATATGGGTTATACACGCGATAAAATGTATCTGTAAACATCTTTTTATTTAATAAACAATTCCACTTTCTCTCAATTATTCTACAATAGAATCTATCTCATTATCCACTCCAGAATTCCCGGCCAAGTGGCTTAGCCAAAGCAGTCTTAACCTATCTACAAGCTCATTAGGATTGTCCCAATAAACATAGTCTATACCAGTTACCTGCCTCAAACCTCCACCGGTAGTCTTAAACAAGTGTTTAATTATGTTTACATATTTAGAGTGTTTATTGCTTGACATCGCCGCACCCGCTTTATAACCCTTTAAATGTGCATTTGTAGCTTCAAAAATCTTTTTATAATTTTGAAAATCAGCCTAACTATAGTTTACAGGTTCTTTTAAAGTTAAAAATTCCCAGAGACCCTTTGTCCCTTTCTCTAGCTGTAACATCATCAATGGCAATTTCAACTTCCTGAATCCCAATAAAAAAATTATTTGCATCTCGGCTAATACCATATGTGGTGTCTGTTATGCCACTTTTACTAAGGTATTTTCTAAAATAGTCTGATACTAAAATACCAAAATCTAATTTGTGCGGTGTCATCTGGGCTAATCTTGGTAATCTAGACGGGGTCTTGGCTAAAATCATTGGGAGAACTTGCCTCTCTGTATTAGTTTTAGAGGCTATATTTTTTAACTCTTGTAATAGCTCAATTAAAGACTGGAATGTTTGAAACCCCTCCTCGGTTTCTAGAAATTTACCACGTTTTAATGCCCTACATCTTTCTCTCATTTATTTTGCATAGTCAACTAATTCTTGTTGAATATTTGTTTTCATTTTATTTACATTTTATTTATCTCATTTGTCAACAGATTATCCTCAAATACTTTATCGTGTATTATTAAGTAATATGCAAATGTGTTTGAAGAAACATTTTATACAGTTTAAATTTCTAATTTAATATTTACAACCCCCTCTTTAACCGATTAATTCTGTTTAGAACAGTCTATTACAATTAAGGGATATCTATTTATAAAGTTAACCCTGTTAAACATAGGATCGAGGACAGTGTTGTAGTAACCCTCCCTAAACCTCACAAATATTTCGAAAGCTTTAGAAGCATCTCCATTTTCAAAGTCGAGATTTAAATCACTATAAGGGTAATACTCAGAGTTTAAAACACTTTGAGATTTTTAAACTTACAGTGATCATATTCGTCAGTTCTTTTTTGCGCACTATTATCCCTACCTGTTTGGACACCAAATATAATATACCTAGGCTTCTCCAAACTCGAAGACGTCTTAACTGACCAGGTGTGTCTCGTGGTTTCGGGGTATGATGGGAGTTCGTGCAGCTCCAAACTTCTAAATGCAATTTATTTTTATTTTGCAATAACATCTTTTGTAATTGTAACTTTTCCCCGTCAGATGGCATTACATGTGGCATCACCCACTGGATCGATTTAAGTGTAATTTTAGGAATTGTATCAGCCCCACTTGTTGGAGCATTACCTGTTGTTAATATACAATTTAAGTAGTTTTTGGATCTTTTCAATACCGTGCCGATTTTCATGAGATACTTCAAATATAACAACCAGATCCGTATCGTAACGACCGATTTTGAATCCAGCCAATGAGCAATCAGATGCGGAAGGATACAAACAGCGGATCGCTAACCACCAAAGCGGCGAGCCTGGCCGAAAATCGGAGTCGGTGGTCATCCTTTGAAGGGTAAGGTTGTGTTGCAAACGAGCTTGAACTTTAAAATCGTTTCGTAAATCTTGTGCGGTATCAAACCTTTTGATAGTTTATTACACTTGCGATCCGATGGAATAGCACTCGTGTCTTGAGTAACCAATTGGTATCAAATTTAAAGAAATACTAGTTTAAATCGAAATCAGTATGACAAGAATCGCAATCGACTATTTTTCCTGTTCGAACCGTCGTCGAAAGGTTTCCCTTCGGTAAATCAACCACCCACCGGCCCCAATATATGTATGTTTGTAGTGTAAAGTATGAATGTTGGTCGACCAAAAGCTGTAACTTGTAATTTTGTTGTATTTGATCATAAAACAAGTACTGCCAGTCGCCTTGCCAAATTTTTCATGTCAGGAAATGTTCTGAGATTGCCACCTGTTTAAGTTATAAGTACGTGATATTAGCCTATCATAGTCATAACTATATTTATTGGTTAGCATAATTCATATTGTCTTTATCATTGATTGCAATTCAATTGCGCTAAGTTCAGTATTGAGTCTTCATACCAGTGGGCCTAGCCTGTGTCAAAATGTTTAAGAAATGCGGCCTAAGTCACAGCCTGTGAGTAGACTAATTCTGTTTGTGTTTTGTCCATAAGACTGATATTTGTATCCAGTATCTATATATATAATGTGTTCAACAAAATCTTAAAATTATTCTTTTGTTAACATGCACTAAATTCTAAACGTGCCCTAGGCCTAGTCTATTCTGCAGTCACAATAACTCGACTTGCATATCATTTTGCCTATAATCTTAGACTTATCAGGCTGGTTGTTGCATTGATATTATATTGGCGGTAAGGAACCGAATTATTATTTTTTTATTTCAATTTTGCATGGGAGTTTCGACGTGGTCCAACAAATCGAGGAGAGATCTGAGATAGGTATAGGCTGTGAGGAAAATCGTCCATTAGCTTCACAAAAATAAATATTAAACATGAGAATAGCTGTGTTCGGTCTGGCTCAGTAGTCGACCGCTGTCCCATTGTAAAGGCTAACAGTTGTGTCTTCATCTGGATCTGAACTACAAATTCCCTTTTGTTTATTCTATACGCAACTGGCCAGATGCATGCTGGAAACCCCTTTGGACGCTTGGCAGCCTAAGTAATAATATAATAATATTTTTTAACACAGATTGTGTGCTTGCTCCTCGAGAGGTACCAAAACCCAGAGCCCTATAACGAGGGCTATACCATTTCTTTGTTTGCGGCGCGTTGCCGCCGTGACCCCCTCCCACCCCGCTCCCTACCCGCCGGACAGCACTGTGACGTCACTGCGCTGACAGCCGCTCACCACACGCTTGGCGCGAATGCTAAATGAATACTTTTTCTCAACAGATTTCTACGAATCTGCACGTCTAAATCTATTTTCCGTTCACTCGTTTCCTCTCATACACGTGTCCTGATCTATTTTTGAATATCCTCAAATATAAACTTGGTATTTGGCTCAGAAAGTGAAAAGTGTTTGCTTACTAAGCACAGTGAGCTTGATCAGTTTATTTACTTGTATATTACTTGTATTGTTTGTAGTGTTGTAGTGTTATGCGTGTACTTGTGATTGCAGTGAGTTTAATTACTTCTTGTTTTTGATTTAGTTTTCACCACTATTTGTTTGTAAGATTAGTTTAAACCCCTGGAAATTATTTATGAATTCCGCAATTATTTTAGTAAATATTTATGCATAATTAACAAATATTATTTGTACATATTAGGTATGACGAGCATCTAAATATGGGACATAGGACGCATTACTGATACATACAATAAAACTATCTTATGAAATAATTAATACATTTTAAATTAATATTTAACTACGTTTATGTTTTGTTTTCACTACATGTGTATTTGATATAAGTCTGTTTTATCTGTAGCAGTCAAAGTTAAAAATAATACCTGCAACTCCGAAGTTCTTCTTGCTGTTGCTGGGGCTGCTAGACGTGAAGTGAGGACCCTAGCCTGCAGCGACTCTTTATATAGTCGACAATTCACAAAATCTAAATTGTAGAATTACGCGGGGATTACCCATGGAGATTACCAGAAAGCACTAGAAACTTCCATGGGGAATCCCCGTGGGGAGTACCAAAAAGCACTAGAAACTTCCACGGGGATTCCCCGCGGGGATACCCTGTCACGGGTGTCGGTTGTGTCTTGGCGTCGTGCTTGAAAAGTCTATGGTGAATCCCTCTCGCGGGTATGTTAATTCATTTCTAGTTTACATGTGTTAATGTGAAGTTATTTTTTGAACTCGTGGATTTCCGCAAAGGATGTATTAAAATAGTAGGGCACGGGAAAGTGTGGGGAAATAGGGCCGGGTTCGGGCAAGTGTCCAAAAACTTAACCCCATGTTATTCTTATGGGAAAAACGTGTGAAAATATCTGACCGATGTAGTGAATTTGGTAAATGTAGGCAGCATATATAAATTTGAAACAAATCGGACCATAAACACCAAATTAGTTTTTTTACATTTTGACAATTAATATTAAAAAATATAGGGGACGGATTGGGATTGGACAAATTTATATAATATAGGCAAGGGTCGGACATTGGTCGGATATGGAAGGAAATTTGTGTAGGCCAGGTTCGGGTATGTTTCCAAAAACTGAACCCCATAAGAATAACATGGGAAAAAAGTGCCGAAAGTGATGTCATCCCCTTATATTGCCACTACTGCAGATGTTATTAATAATAGTTAGGGGTTTAACGGTTCTATGAAGTAGGCTATTTTTATAATTTAGTATTTATCTCACTACTATTTGCCCATGCTACGGCAGATCAGTAAACAAATAAAGTACTATACAGTAACTTATGACAGTTTAAACTAAATACTATTAAATTAAATTACGGAGATAACTAAAAACTAACTACGTCAAGATTGTATCCTAGCGATAGTTTATCATTTATATTCTATTTATACTTAGAGAACGAAAACGAACGAGAACGAAAAACGAATGAGAACGAAATCATTAAATTACGAGTCTTTGACAGGCAAGGTTACGCAACAGGCTAGAGGCCGGATTAGGCAATGTAGGTTAGGTAAGGTTAGTTAACTTTCACATATGGTACAGCTATGGCGCAGGCGTAGTAACCAACTGTAGCAGATGTCCGTCTGTTAGGGCTTTAGCTGTTCGATAAACAAAACAGAATTTAAAAGAACAAGGCAGTTTATCAACAAATGTATTTTAATGTAATTCAAGCCATCCGTTAGTTAACCATAAGAATATACAATTATTCGAGTAGGTTCTTTGATTTTTATTGTTGGCAATGGCGAATTTGTGTTGTTCAAGGACTCAGTGCTGTCGTTGGTCATCACTGATTGAAACATCCCCTTAATATACAAACATTTACCCGAAAAATGTAAGAAACGATTTAGAGAATAAACCTTGAAGAAAACAAAAGCATATTAAAACACCTCGATGCGAAATGTTCGGTTTTTGCGTTAGTGACTAAACTTAGTTAAAATGTCAAATATCTTTTTTATAAATCTTATACATCAATATATTTTAGAAGAGATCCATTGTTTTGTAACTAAGCATGAGTTTCATTAAGCATTAAGAATATGCAACCATGAAATGCAAGAGGGGCTCCAGTCACGAAACCTTTGGCGTTTCTAACTTCTTCTCCGATAAAACCAGTGTTAACTTTCAAAGCCCCCTTAACGGATTATCCGATATCGTTGATTTATGGTTCTTTTTAAAGTATAAAAATCTAGCGATTTCAGTGAGCAACATTTTTATATCACAAATATAATAATAGTTTAATCAAATTCCCAAATATTCAATATTTACGAATTTGTATGGGTTAAATATTTGTGATATGGAAATTCTGCTTCCTGAGATCGCTAGGTATTTCGTTGTTCTTTTTAATGAACCATAAATCAACAATTTCGGGTTATTCGTTGATGAGGGACAGGCTTTGAAAGTCTACATTGGTCTTCCGGGAGAGGTAGGAGAAGCCGAGAACTCTCCAGTTCTCCCCCTCTTAACAATGAATCCAATCGGAAATTGTTATCTTGGAAAATAAAGCAATCCAATTAATGGACTGTTACAACTACGTTAGTAAATACTACCCTACTTTTTAACTTATATTAAGATTTCTCAAATATCAACTTTGGAAGTTTACTCTATCTGATAATTTAAAATCCACTCGTCTGAGACGTCGTAGTAGTCTTATTAGCCATAAAAAAGACCAGGGCATCAATTATTTGTAATAGTTCTAATAAGACTAATCGGCTGTTGTTTAAAACCACCTGAATTATCATTAGTGCATTTCCTTTGGAAAGTGAACTATTAGCATGACCCGCACGGTGAAACTTATGCCCAGGACCACCATAGAAGTTTCTAACGTGACCCCCTGAACACGTTTTGGGGGGTCGTTCAAAATTTTATATATATATATATATATAGATATAGACATATATATATATATATATATATATATATATAGACATATATATATATATATATATGTGTGTGTGTGTGTGTGTGTGTGTGTGTGTGTTTGCACTCTAGCGGTCGCATTTTTTGTCCGATTTACTTCAAATTTGGTAGGGACGTTCTTTTCTGTAATCAGTTGGACAAGTTCGTTGGGCAAAACAATCGGAAAACTCTGAACCCTTTTTTGGGGGATTAATCTTTCAAATTTCGAGTTTTTAGGCCCAAAAAGGGTCATAAAAGCCCCAGATGTAAAACCAATTCATGTAAAAAGATGGGAATTAGAGAGGCGAAAGTTTTAAGCCCTCTCTCGTCATTCTAGCATAAATATTTACCAAGTTATTAAAGAAAATGTGTATCGACTAAACACAGTACGTTGTCCTATGGGGGTTTTACACTAGAAAAGCCTGTTATTCCTTTGTTAGAGTACTTTTATCATCCCCAGCAACCTCACGCCTACTTTCAAGCCTGTCTGGACCTTTTTCCTAACCTTATAATGCGCAAAATTGTATTCCCAGCTTTGCAAGTAAATGAAACCAGGAGTATCAGAACAGCCAAAAAATAAATGTTTACAGATTTCAATAAAAATTGGACAAATGTATGTTTTTACACTGATTTTGAGTTTTAAAAGTTTTTATGTGGAAATTCACTTCCCCCACGTCAGCGTGCTGCGTGCGAACTCGTTTTTGATTTTACAATGTTTATGTTTTTGTTTTAAATATGAATATAATCTTTCCACTTTAAATATTTCTTTATAAAAAACTTTCCGGGTAGTACGCAGAAATCGATACTATTTTTGGTCCCGCACAAAGAACCTTCCCATTCAAACCCAGTATGAACAGTTCCCCTTTCTATAACTAACAGTGACACACAACCTCCATCATCCAGAAGTATACAAAGTGAACAAAACACGCAAAGATTGCCAAACTCATCGAGATAGTCAGATTAATACTCTACATTAACAAATGCCTCCATCTTCTGCTCCAGTACTACCACAACGTCAGTATAGGTCAAGATCATACACAAACTGAAATCGGCTCTGAAGAATCCCACCTATAAATCGATGAAATATTTCAGGACTCAGAACTAAGTTTGGAGTATTAGTAAAGCCAGTGAAGCGGTATGTGTGTAATTTACAAACCGCCTGAATTATTATTTTTGATTTTAAAATATTTATTTGTTGTTGTACAGTATCTAAAACGAATAAATTGGATCTTTAAGTTTATGAAACGAATAATTATGGATATAATCTTTCCAAATTAAATATATTTTTTATTGAATAGAATGTAGTTATAAAACAGCAATACGCGTAGTCAACGGAATATTGACAGGCAATTAAACGGCTCTTTGAGATTGCAATGCCGCGTGCGTGGGCAGTCTATGGCGTTTCCGGAAGTTGGAAATACTCAGTATGCGCGGCGCGTCGGCGCGTCGTTGGCTGCCACTGCTCACGAGACGCGACCACAACCTACCTGCATCCATCTTTCTATTCTTCTCCTATTCCTCTATCCATTGCCGACAATTCTTATTGAAGATTTATTTTCTCAGATAGAAATAAATCCTCAATTTATGACGATTCGAACAGTTCCCAGTTGTAAATGCCAGATTGTTATATTCTATTAGAAAATACTGTGGAAAGCTATGCTAATTGTTATTGAGCTTATCCTACGTTTCATTTTTAGTAAAATACGCGCTTCGTTGTATATTTCTCATTGCTATTTCAAACCAAACGTAATGCCAAAACAACCTTCAGAGTGCTAAAGACTGAACATGCATAAAATAACAAAATATATGTAGGCCTAAGATATTCCGAGCCTATTTCTTAACATGACACTGATTGCAAATGCTTATCCACTAGCTTACTAGGATACTCACTTTGTAAGAGGTTTATTTCAAGATGTATTGCATATTTAAATCTTGATGATGAAATAAATAATAAATAAATTACCTATATTTTGAAGCGTTTCTCAGTTACAAACAAGTGTTTTCGGGACAATTCAGGTCAGAGATAATCTAATTAATTTACATACACAAACAAAAATACTCCAAAATAGGAAATCTTCAACGAAATTAATTTCAAGCCATAGTTATCAATACATTTCGCATATATTTTCGTGGAGGAGGTTCTCAGATGTTCTCCTCTCCTCTAAGATCTAGCTATCCATTTTCGATTTCTAGACAGGCCTACAGATTAAGATGGGTTCCGAACCACCAGGACGCAATGTTACCACATAGCTACAAGCCATTGGTAACTGGTAGAGATCAACCACCTAAGCTTTTAGACTATAAGACAAGAAACTATGTAAGAAGCTATATAATGAACTATATATAAAGCTCATAAACAGATTACAAAGCCTTCAAGGCACTGATACATACAATACACAAGATCTTTATTATCAGAAAAGATACAATTCAATATACAATAGTACATTAGTATCCTCCAATTCGTCGTTCTTAAACCTATTTAAAATTTAAAACTAAAGTTCAAAATCCACATAGTCAAGATCAAAATTTGAAAATTGCAGACAATCAACAGTAGCCAGTACACTGAACGCCATTTATATTCCAAAACTTCTCTATTGTGTCCATTCCCTATGGGATGGTTTATCAGAAACTTTTTAAATAGAATTTTAAATTTTTTAACAGATAATTCTTTGAGTTGTTTGGAAACTTATTCAATAGTTTTGGACCAAAGGTTAGGCCTGCCAATGCTTCTCGCCTTTGATTATGCTTTGTAATATGAATATAGTCCATACCTCTTGTGTTATACGAATATAATTCATGATTTGTTTGAAAACTGTTATTTACTTTTACATTTACCAATACTCTGTAAATAACGGTGCAAGGAACAGTTAGAATTGGCAGTGTTTCAAATGCTGTTTTACAAGAGTCTCTAAGTCCAGTCTAGCTATACATCTCACTGCTTTCTTTTGAAGTAATAGAAGTTTTTTAATATTTCACTTCGATGTAAACCCCCATATCTCAATGCCGTACGTTAAAATTGAATAAAAAAGGAATAATAAATTGTTTTCAAAGTTGCTAAGGAACACGATGATTTTAGCTTTCTTAAGAAGCTTTCTCGCTAGTTTCAAACAGAGATAATTAATGTGATCATTCCAGTTGAGTTTGTCATTTACCATGAGCCCCAAGAATTTTAAATGAGAAGCAGTATTTATACTTTTATCGACATCCACTGGCGATTTGAGTTCAAAATTTCATTTCCTGTTTGAACTAAAGTTAAGGAGAGCAGATATAGTTGTATTACATTTAGAAATTTTCGTTAAGATATTGAATTACACAATTTGTTGAGGTATTTGTCAAGACTTATAAATTATTTAAATTGTCATCATTGAAATTTAAAGAAGTGTTATCTACGTATGTAATGATTTTTGGTGGATCACAAATTCCTATATCATTTGTATATACTAAAAATAAAAGTGGACCCAGGACTGAACCATGTGGAACACCCATTTCATTTCAGCCTCGTTGGAACAGATTTCTTCACCATAATATTGTATCGCAACAAACCGTGTTCTCTTAAACATGCAAGATATCAATAAATAAAGTGTTGTACCTCTGATTGCATAGCATTCAAGTTTATCAAATAAAATGTTTAAATTAACACAGTCAAATTCTTTTTGGAAATCTAGAAATACCCCAACGGTATGATGGTTGTTTTCTAGTCCTTCCACAATACCCATTAAAAACTCGGATAATGCGGTAATTGTCGATTTTCCCTGGCGAAATATGTGTTGATTTTTAATCAAAATGTTTTATTAAAAATAATTATAATTCTATTGCAAGTAATATTTTCAAATATTTTGGTAAAAACTGATAAAAGAGCCACAGGGCGATAATTTTAAAGCGATTGAGCAGATCTTTTTTCTTGTATACTGGTATTATCTTTGCAATTTTCAAATGATCAGGGAAAACACCAGATTCAAAAAATGGAATTTGGCTATATTGTGTATAGATATATGAATTGTTCTCTAAGTGTTAATTATATCATATCAGATACAAGGTCATAAACAGCATCACAATAATCTACATCAACGAACTTTTAAACGCGAGGTACTCTTTGTAGGTTCGTAGTTGAGTTTCCCCAAAACAGCAGATTCCGGTTGTAGACCACCTGACAGAACCACCTAACTGTTTACCTGTCTGCCCCTCCCTTCCTCCTCCCCATCAGACATCCCTGGGGTCTGGAATAACGAACGGAACCAAAAATATAAATTGGGCATGATCGGTACCCGGCAATCACGATGCCCACGGGTTCGCAGCCAAGACGGGCAATCAGGAGTGCCCGTCGCCCGCAAACGCTCGTTCGCAAACAGACAATTATCATATAAGCTCCATAGTCTCATTTCCGCCTGTGAGTAAATTTTAGCTCAAGGCCACG
Source organism: Allygus modestus (assembly GCA_963675035.1). Lineage (NCBI taxonomy): Eukaryota > Metazoa > Arthropoda > Insecta > Hemiptera > Cicadellidae > Allygus > Allygus modestus. The sequence goes on from OY776113.1 coordinate 125,901,033, forward strand.
CTCCCCCGTCGGTCATATTGGATTGATTCTCCATAAGCGCAATGCTAACTAAACATCTATTTAGGACCCACATTTTTATTTAATTTTCAATCTGATTTAGGTAATTTTTTTACTACACAAAATAAAGTAAAGAGTGATTTTTGCGAGTACAAATCGTATAAGTGTTACAGATTACCAGAACAAAATTTTCAAACTAAAAAAAAAAAAATTTTTTATTAAATTTTATAATTCATTTTCAAAATATCTTCCACAATAATCACCCGCAATAAGAATATCTTTCAATTGACACCAAAATTTAATTTTTATCTCAAGAGATAAGCGAAAACTTGGGGTCTGAACTTAACATTATTCTAATGGGCGATAAAACCAATATGGCCGACAGGGTGGTTACCACCGAGTTCGTCATGTCCGAGTTCGTCACATCTATGAAAATCAATGAGCCGTACTAATTATGGTCGGCTGTCTACCTGCCCCGCCGGGTACGTCATGCCTCCTCCGCCCGAACAGGAACAACTTATCCTAGTCACAGATCACAAGAGAACGGTCAAATACAGTTCTGAATCTTTACGCTGAAAGTTTAATGATGTTGGTTCTTCATGTAGCTAAAAATTATACAAACTAACTCGTGACAAAATTGATGACAAAATTGAAGTCATACGACTACATATCGCACTGAAAGGAAGGATTAGGCCGATTGATGTTTGTTCGTGAGTCCGAAAAACAGCCTTAGTACAAAAGGATTCGTGTTACAAAATTGAAAAGTGTCATACAAAAGGATATCGCACTAAAAGGGGTGCATTCATTATATCATACTAGGATAACAAGATTATTTTAAGAAACTTATTCGTATTTTTAAGCCAAGGGGTATTCGTGCGGATAAAATAAATACAATAGTACAGCTGTCAGTTTAAATTTACCAAAGTTGTAGTAGTTTTGATATGATATTTTCGCAATTACTTACTTAAAAATATGTTAAATACATTATTACAATTTAATAATTTAATAAATATAACAACCAAATCCTATCATGGATAAAAGTTTAATTGATCTTATATTTAACACTTTTAATATTGCTCGGCGAAATGTACAGGCTAGTTGTAATTTTCAGCTACATGAAGAACGAACATCAGTAAACTCTGAGCGTAAAGATTCAGAATGGTATTTGACCGTTCTCTTGTGATCTGTGACTAGGATAAGTTGTTCCCGTTCGGGCGGAGGAGGCATGACATACCCGGCGGGGCAGGTAGACGGCCGACCCTAATTAGTACGGCTCATTGATTTTCGTAGATGTGACGAACTCGGACATGACGATCTCGGTGGACACGGACAGGGTAGCCGGCTCTGAAGCTGTCGAGTTCTACGACGAAGAAGATTTTGGTTTTCATAGTAGTAAAATAGGAAGCTCTTAAATATTTGTTGTAAAATAATGGTTGCACGAATACGACTTCAATTATAATCTAAAACATTTTAAACCTTGGTAGTGCTCAGAAAGGCTAAAAAACATGTAAAAAGTTAATTTATAATCTCAGTGGGAAGAACCTGTACCCCCTCACCCCACTGGGAGGTGTAGTTTTTATTTTACCCTTCTCAGACTGCACTACTAATCAACCTTCTCCTTCTCCCTACCATGAAAAATCGTAGCTTGGATTAGCATAGCTTGTTATGTAATTTGTTATGGACGAGCTTCACCACCTAAGAAGTAAACATTTGACATCAATTTCCGTTCCACAGCTATCCAGCACATCTCAGGAGTACTCTGACTTTTAAAATTCAGATTCATAACTATCTACTGTTTAGATTTTCTATGTACACGTTCTGTAAAATGAATATTTTTGTTCCAGGTAATTCAGGCGGTTTAGGCTACGGCTCGGTTTTGAAGAGTGAATGTCTTCCAGGATGGTTAACATCTGATCGAGGGCAGTTCAGTAACTCCAGGAGGTAATGTCGTGAACGTTTGGATTCACTGGATTTGTAATCTATCGGGCAGTTGCTGAGTTGTAGCAAATAACAGCCTTTAGCACCGGACAGTGACGTAGATGCTGTTGTGTAGGACTACAGAATGTGCTCCCGATCGTACAAATAATAGATATAAAATCTAATACTAATTTAAATCTAATAATTGCAGAACAATCTAATACTTTTGAAGGGTATAGTATAGTATAGTCTTCTTTGTTTAATCTATATGTACATGATCAGTTAGGGTACTAGGGGAAACGGTGCAAAAAACAGATAGATTCTTATCTTTTTCTGTTTGGTCTTGCAATCAATATGAAAATCTCCTGAAATGCTGCGACCTTAAAATCCTGTGTTGTACAAATTCAAAATACAGTTAAAATTGGTTGGTTGGAAAATTTAGATTCCAGTTATTTTAAAGTCCCGTTGCCCAACCGATTTAGGTGAATAGTTTTGATTTGTAAAAGGCTTGAGTGATGATGTGAAGGTATTATATGCAGAGCACCTTCATAACAAATAACAAGCTTACTTAAACTGATTTCTTTTACTGTATAACTTAACATTCACGATTAAAGTTTGGATATGTTTTAGCTTTTTACTGTAAAGGGAAATTTGTATACACAGAACAGAGTTTCCTTGGATATTAGAGCGTCGTGTGACGGGCATACTGACACTGCACTTACAAATGCTGACTTGCTTGAAATGCTGAAACTAAAAGTACACATAAATAATGTATTTTTAGAACGCAAATCATTTAACTGTAAAAATACTGTATTAATTGAGGACGAATTTCAACTTGTAAGTTATTGATATTTCAGAAAATACATTATTATAAAAACCTCAAATGGCATTTGCAAATATTACATTTACTCACATTTTATGCAATATAAGACACCTTACGTGTTCTACAAATGAACAAATCTAACTCAATTATATCAAAATATTAAAGTAATTATATAATACTAGCTGTGTACCCGTCCTTCGTACGGGTTGTATATAAATGGTAGATTAAATAAAGCAAATAACAATTCACGTTATTTTACAATATTAAAATTACATTTTACACGTTTAATGAACAATTAAATCAAAGTTAACGAAATATACTGGCAGATAGTTTGGGTCTTGTTGCTAAGTCGAGGAACTCTGTCGGGTAGTAAACGCCGTGTAGTTTGCGACTCCAAATCGGTACACGTAACACTTTGGATTCGTTTTTAGAAATAAAAGAACTCAAGTACAAAAAAATTAAAAAATATCGGGGAGGGGGGAGGGGGAGCTTAAATATAAAATCCGCGGGGGGAGCAAAATATAAAATCGGGAGGGGGCGAAAATAAAAATCGGGGGAGAGTAAAAATACATTGGGGTAAGGGGGAAAAATATAAAATGGAGGGGGGACATAAAATAAGAATATAAAATCAAAGAGGGGGAGAGCAAAATATAAAATTGGGGGTGGGGCAAAAATAAAAATGGGGGGCAAAAATATAAAATTGGGGGGGCAAAAAAATAAAATCGGGGGTGCAAAAATATTCAATCGGGGGGGGGCAAAAATAAAAATCGAGGGGAGCAAAAATATAAAATATGGGGGACAAAAATATTAAATCGGGGGGGAGCAAAAATATAAAATCGGGGGGGAGCGAAATATAAAATTGGGTGTGGGGCAAAGATAAAAATGGGGGGTGAAAATATAAACTCGGGGGGGGGGCGAAAAATATAAAATCTGGGGGCTGGGCAAAAATATAAAATGGGTGGACATAAAATAAAAATATAAAATCGAAGAGGGGGGGCAAAAATAAAAATCGGGGGGAGCAAAAACATAAAACCGGGGGGGGGGCAAAAAATATAAAATCGGGAGTGGGGCAAAAATATAAAATCGGGGGTGGGGCAAAAATAAATACCCCCGTCACAGCAAACCTGCATACTCAGCGAATTTACAATGGAGATATAACTGTCTTAATACTACATAAAGCCACTTACCAAGTTTCATAAAAATATATTCACAAATAAGCAATATATACAATTTGAATTATTCTCCATAAGAATAACATCGGGGCTGAGTATGCAGGTTTGCTGCAACAAGGAACACAAAAATGGGTTTTTTATGCTAATATCAATATAACTCATCTAGATGAAGTCATATACCAGTTTTTATTCATATATGTTCATAATTAAGGGAGACAGCATTTAATTATTATCCATAAGAATAACATGGGGCTGAGAACGCAGGTTTGCTGCTACGGAAGCCTTTAGCAAAAATTGTTTTTTGATCAAATATCAATGGACCACAACCAGATGAAGCCGTATACCAAGTTTCGTCAGTATAGCATCAAAAATAAGCAAGATATAATTTTTTTATTTTCCTTCATAAGAATAACATTAGACAACGTACTGTGTTTAGCACTTTCAATATCTCGGTAACCAATTGACGTAGAGGAATGATCAATATACCAAATTGTATGTTTTTTAAGCTGAATGCAAAAGTAAAAACTAAAATTTGACTATTTCCAAAATTATACGTAAAAAATAAAAAAAAAACATTTTTGGGGTACAAAACCCCCCCAAAATACCCCTTCGGATAGAGCGATCTGGCTGGTTTTCGAACTTAAGTCATAAATGCTGCTTTACACGTTTATACCAAATTTCATCAAAATCGGATTATTTTTACGAGAGTTATCGTGCTCACGGACACACACACACAAACACACACACACACACACACACACACACACACATATATATATATATATATATATATATATATATATATATATATATATACAGTTTCGAACGAATGGTGTTTTTGGGGTCTGGGGACCTCAAAACGAAAAGTTATCATGGTCCCAGGCCTAGGTCTTACCATGCCGACTACGGTAATAGCTTCTTCCCTATAGGGGAAATTCGCTAAAATCGGGGGGGAGCAAAAATATAAAATCGGGGGAGGGCAAAAAAAAAATCGGGGGGGGGAAAATATAACATCGATCCGGGCAAAAACAATATAAAATCGGGGGGGGCAAAAATATAAAATGGGGGGGACATAAAATAAAAATATAAAATCGAAGAGGGGGGGGTGGAAAAAATATAAAATCGGGAAGGGGGGGCAAAAATTTAAAATAGGAGGGGGCAAAATATAAAATGGGGAGAACATAAAATAAAAATATAAAATCGGTGGTGGGGCGAAAACAAAAATCGCGGGGGGAGCAAAAATATAAAATCGTGGGGGGGGGTACAGGAAATATCGGTAAAAATTGTTTTTGTGCAAATAAGAATAGACCACAACCAGATGAAGCCAGTTAATATTTGTTCATTAATATTAATTAATAGCTCCCGTACCCGTTCTTCGCACAGGGGTTTACTCTACCCGTTCTTTAGTCAATGCAATTTGCATTTTAGCTAGCTCTAAACAGCTGTTCTTGATTCTGCTCTTTAAGCTGTCAAATGGAAGTATCCACAGCTGTTCGCATCACAGTTTCTGAATGTTTACTTTATTCTGAAGTGTAAACATTGAAACTTAAGACGTTCACGGGGCGTAGCCCGAGGTGATTTTAAGGAAGTGAATAGGCCTAAGTGTTGCATGGGTTCAAGATCTACCTATGTGTAAAGTTTCAGCCCAGTTGGTTCAGTAGTTTTTGCGTTCACCCGGAACATCAGACAGACAGACAGACAGACAGACAGACAGACAGAAGCCACCTCTTCTTTATAATATTATAGATACATCATTAAAATTATTCCGTTACGTTCATCGATGCACACGAAAGGATCCTCGTTATAGGGTATTGTTTGAAAATATATTTCAAATTACCTTATGGTGCTGTTAGATTTTATTTTAAGATAAGATATAAGAGGGGCGCCAGTCACAAAACCTTTCGCGGTTGTACCTGCTTCTCCCATAGACCAATTATAAGACCAATATTAACTTTCAAAGCCCGTCCCTCCTTAAAATCTGATATCGTTGGTTTATAGCTAATTTAAAAAATGAAAAAATCTAACGATTGCAGTGAGCAAAATTTCGATATCACAAATAATAATCGTTCAATAACATTCCAAAATACTCAATACAGTATTTATGATTTTTATTGTTGAACTCATTGTCATATCGAAATTCTACACACTTAAATCGCTAATTATTTGTTTGTTCGTTTAAATTAACCATATACCAACAATTTCGGATAATCCGTTTAGGAAGGACAGGCATTGAAATTTAAAATTAGCCTTATGGAGGAAGCAGGTAGAAACGCGAAAAGTTTCGTTACTGGAGCCCGCTCTTAAGGTGATTTTATGAAATCCCACCGCGAAACACGCAGGTGTAGTGCAGCGAGTGCGCATCACTCAAGGGCAATGCCCGGTGCTAGGCGCATGCGCTCTACCGTGGTTCCGCCCCCATAACGCCAGCGATAACGTCATACACCATTGATTATTACATTAAATTTGTTTTTTTCTGTTTCCTAATTATGAAAACACAGCATTGAAATAAGATTAATTAGAACCAAAACCCATTCATGTGATATGGTTTAATGGGTAGACTTATGCTAAATGAACCTGAGAAGTGCTACAAGAAGAGGGCAGTGGATTAGACACAGAAATTTAATTCAAAGACAGTTTTCTTCGTTTGAACACGTTTTCATGCACTACTGATTGGCCAGTCACTAGAGCTGGCAAAGAACCCGGACTTTGGTAATCGCACCATTGTTGATTGTTTTCGAAAGAGAAGTACCATTTAACTAGTTACCAAATATTACGTATCTTCTGGTTTTGCGAAATAAAATAAAATATTATTGTTACTGTAAAGTAGTACATAAAACTGCTTAGCAAAAGTCACGGAATTTTTAAATCTGAAGTACACCTGCGTTCATAGGCAGATAGGCACTGTTTTCTTCAAAATCAAATATAGACAAATCTTTAAATTCTTGCATCATGACCTAATATAAGTAATATACTAACTAAGACATTGATTTGAAGCTCAGACAGATCGTACTAATTATAACATATCATTGTATACCTACATAACATACCCGTTAGCTCTGATCACTCTTCTATATATACGGTGTTATTAACATTTACAACAAATCTTTGAAACTATATATTTCAAATCTGTACCAAAATATGTGATATAGAAATTAAAAACATAAAATTAACTCAATTCTATTTACTGAAGTAAATTCCTAATTGACTAAATTTACTGTAATTCAAATATATGTTTGGTGTAAAACAAATATCCCTTTTTCAGAAGGAGGGAAGTAGTGGTGAAATGGCGGTTTAACCCCACAATCGGCGCTTTTTTCCCATGTTATTCTTATGGGGATCAGTTTTTGCACCGACGCCCGATCCTACCCTACACAAATTTTCTTTTTGGCCCCTGCCTTATTTTCCCCCATTTTAAAATTTGCATTAATTTTAATACATCCTTTGCAGAAATCCACGAGTTCAAAAATAACTCCAGACTAAATAAACAACACATGTAAACAACTTAGAAGTTATTGTGTAGTAGTGGAGAAATACCGGTTTAACCCCACAATCGGCGCTTTTTCCCCATGTTATTCTTATGGGGAGCCGTTTTTGCACCGACGCCAGCTCCCGCCTATAGAGCTCCCGCCCGCTGGCCTATATTAAATATACCCCTGTCTATATTAAATATATTGTCCCCATCCCCATCCCTCCTCTATATTTTTAAAAATTAATTTTCAAATTCAGGCTAAAAAACTATCTTTGGTGTTTACTGTCCGATTTGTCTGCAATTTGGATATGTTATTGTCCTAGGCAAGTGTTTTAATAAATTTCACTTACATTTCCCAAATTCACTATTTCCAAATGTGTATTAATACCTAAAATGTGTATGAAAAAAATAATATTGCACCACCAAATTGGAAAATTTTTTAATTTTTGCAGTAATTAAACTGCAAAAATGTCTTATTTTAGAGTTAAAAAATATGTTTTTATTATTTAAAAAAGATAAAATTTTAAAATTTTCAACCAAGGATATATATAGAAGCCCCAAAACCACCACCCTCATTCCAACAAAAAATGTTGACCTGTGCACAGTGCTCCACGTCTTACTCCAACAGAAGCAATTTATTACGCCATTATCGACTTGTTCACAAAGTTATTCCTAAAATTTGTAAAATATGTCATCAAATATTTGACAACAGCAATTTTAAAATGCATATGCTAGAGAACCACAATACTTGCAATGTGTGTAAGAGAGTCATCACCCGGAACAAACCCCGCCACCACCTACGATGTGACAAGCGACCCTATAATGTGTTTAAGTTTTACGGCGAGTCCGCGGATATATTAGACACTCTCCAATCTTGTCCTCTACCCATCAAATGGATTCTTATTAGGAGAGTAAAATTCATCAAACACTCAGTGGACAATAATGGTGATTTAATCATTGACAAAGAATGTATTGCTGATTTTCGAAGTTTAACTAATTTATCAATTGAGAAAGCACAGCTAAAGGCTCAAATTGAAAATTCACTTTTAAAAATCGATACCTCCATGCACAAGTATCAAGCTCAGGGCAGTGGATGGATATATGACCGCACCAAATACTGGCAGTTGCATGTTTACAAATATAAGCCCCTAACTCCCAAATCATACATTCCCACGCCAGAAAATATAAAATCAAAACATGCTGTTTTAAATATTAAAAACACCGATAATAAATGTTTCGCCTGGAGTGTTTTAGCAAGCTTAAGACCAAGGAATAGTAAACATGCAAATCGAGTATTTTACTTCGAACCCTATGAGGGCCAGTTAAATATGACAAATATAAAATATCCAGTAAAAATATCTGACATTGATAAATTTGAAAAACAAAATAACATAAGTGTTAATGTATATGGAATTGAAGGAAAAACAATATATCCACTGAGAACAACTAAACTAAACGGCAATACTCACGTCAATCTGCTGCTTCTAAAACACGGTCAGAAATCACATTACTGTTTAATTCGTGATTTTGACAAGTTAATGTTTAATTCTACAAAACACGACCATAAGAAATATTTTTGCAAGTTCTGTTTGCAACATTTTGGCACCAAAAATAAATTGGAACGTCACACAACACACTGTAAACCCTTTGATGCTCAAAGAGTACAAATGTCTGAAAAAGATACACTACAATTTACGAATTACAAATATCAACTTAAAGCTCCCTTTGTGATTTATGCAGATTTCGAATGTTTTATAAACAGCGGCAAACACACGCCTTCTGGATTTGCTTATGTTGTGGTGAGAGACTCTAAAATTATTTACGAAGAGTTGTACAGCGGTGAAAATGTGATGGATGTATTTTTCGAAAAGTTATTTAAAACTTATGACTTTATTAAAAGTCAGATGGAAGTATATGTTCCCCTTGTAATGACTCCAAAGCAAGAGGCATCCTTCAAAAACTCTAAATACTGCCACATATGCCAACAGCTGTTACTGGGTGATAAAGTGCGCGACCACTGCCATCTAACAGGCAAATTCCGAGGACCCTCCCACAACGCTTGCAATTTAAACTATAAAGTAACCAAGAAAATTCCAATATTCTTCCACAACCTTAAAAACTATGATGGTCATTTAATAATGCAACACTTGGGAAAACTCAATCGCAAATTGAATTGCATAGCCAAGGACATGGAAAAATATATATCGTTCTCTGTTGATGATTTGGTATTTTTGGATTCCTACAACTTTCTGTCTCTTCCCTTAAGCAAATTAGCTTCCAATTTAAATACATTTAGATTTATAGACAATCCACTACTACAACGCAAGGGCGAATTTCCATACGAATACATGACAGGACCAGAAAAGTTTTTAGAGCCCCTACCACCCATAGAGGCATTTTACAGCAGCCTAACTAAAGAATGTATATCTCCTGCACAATATGAACATGCTAAAAACGTATGGAATCATTTTAATATAAAGAATTTAAAAGAATATCACGATTTATACCTTAAAACAGATGTGTTGTTATTGGCTGATGTGTTTGAGACATTTAGGGACTTGAGTTTAAAGGATTATAAACTCGACCCCGTCCACAAGTACTCATTGCCTGGGCTATCATGGGAGGCGTGCCTTAGAATGACTGGCATAAAATTACAGTTATTTAGTGACATTGACATGCATTTGTTTATAGAACACGCCATTAGAGGTGGTGTAAGCATGATTTCCACGCGCCATGCTAAAGCCAACAATAAGTACATGGGCGAACATTATGACCCAAATCAAGAAAGCACCTATCTTGTATACTTAGACTGCAACTCGCTATACTCTACAGCAATGTGCGAGTCGTTGCCCGTTGATGGCTTTAGATGGACAAACGAGAAAGATTATAAAGCCAATAAAAATGAAAACTTTGGATTTATTTTGGAAGTTGATTTAAAATACGATAAAAGTTTACACGATTTGCACAACGACTACCCGCTCGCACCAGAAAAAATGAATGGAAAATTAATACCAAACTTAAATGACAAAACCAAATATATTCTACATTATAAAGCACTAAAAAAATACGAAGAACTGGGTTTGGTAGTTACAAAATACCACAGAATCTTAAAATTCAGACAATCAAAATGGCTCGCACCCTATATTAATTTTAATATTGAAAAGCGACAAAAAGCTGAACATGATTTTGAAAAAGACTTTTACAAACTGTTAAATAACAGTCTCTTTGGTCGAACAATTATGAACCAACGCAAGTTTCGTGATATACATCTTGTAGATGAGTCTATGTTAACAAAGTATGTTACAAAGCCAAGATTTGACTGCAGCAAAAAGTTCGATAACAACTTGCATGCTGTGCATTTAAATAAATTAATTGTAAAGTTTGATAAACCAATATATTTAGGAATGACCATTTTGGATATCAGCAAAGTAATCATGTATGATTTCCACTATAATTATATGTCAAAATTTAAGAATAAAAAGTTCTTAATGACAGACACGGATTCTCTGATGTATTCTATAGTAACAGAGGACTTTTACAAGGAAATACAAAGCGACTTGGACCGTTTTGACACCTCTGCATACAGTAAAGACCATTTCTTATACTCTGATAAAAACAAAAAAGTTACGGGCAAGTTTAAAGATGAATTAAATGGTCAAATTATGTATGAATATTGTGGTTTAAGGCCAAAATTATACTCTTTCATTCCTCTACAGTGGTTATACGAAAAAGAAAAGCAGTTAGAGGTTAAGAAGGCAAAAGGAGCTGACGGCGCTACAGTTAAACATCTCTTAAGACACCAACACTACTTACACTGTCTTGCAACCGGAGAAGATTACTACGAGAATGTTACAAGAATTAAATCCACAAACCACCGTCTGCAAACATTAACGATGAACAAAAAGGTACTCTCTTTTGATGACGACAAGAGGTTTATTCTAGATGGCATCAACACCCTTGCCCTTGGTCACTATAAAATTGGTCAAACATAAATCTGTATTTGCCATTATTCTTTGGCCTTTCCTTGTCTATTACAATAAAGCCATATTTAGTCCTATCCCAGCACTGATGGCAGAGATTTCTAAATTGGTTAAATGAAAAATCATTTCCCACATGATTGTTATACACATGTCTTAAATTTAAATCGTCTTGTTTAAATAATATTAGGAAATTAACATTGTCACGTAAATGTTTGTGTACTTTACTGTAAGATTGACACAAGTAAAAACTGTTAATATTTTTGTGTCTGCCCATTGAGAAAAATTGTGTGATATTTGGACTATTTATGTCGTCAAATACAACTATTGAGTGTGATTCTACATCATTTGGTGTGATTTCACAGTTTGAATATGTGTGTAATTTAACTTCATCACACAGACGGAATATTTCAATTATTTTTTTATATTTTTCTTGTTCTAAAGATTTGGATATTATATATAAATTTGTAAACTTTAATCCTTGTTTTTTTACAATTAAGTTATAAATTACAACAGTCTTCCCCGAACCACTGGGCCCTATTATAAGACAGCGAATATTATTAGGAAATAGGCCCAACTTCTTTGGTGTATTTTCTTTATGTGCAATTTTAAATTTGTTCTTTTGTTGAATAAATGACATTTTTTATATAATGGTGTATTTTCTTTATGTGTTGAATAATTTTTTATATAATAAAAATGGCAAAGAGAAAGTGTAAGAAGGGTAAGGGATTATTCTTAAAGCCATATAGAGGCCGTGGCTTGTTAAATACCCTTATAAACAACCTTCCTTTCCCACTCCACATCCCGTCGTATTCATATTGTGGTCCTGGAACTAAGATACGTGAAAATTTAGCCAAAAATGTACCTCCAAAAAATAAGCTAGACTCTTATTGTAAAGAGCACGACATATTCTACATGAATAATCCTGATACAGCCGCCCGGAACAAGGCAGATATGAGATTAGCGGACCAGGCTTGGACTAGGGTTTCGGCAAAGGACGCCAGTCTGGCTGAAAAAGCAGCAGCTTATGCAGTGACAAATTTGATGAAGGCTAAGGCAAAAATGGGAATGGGATTAAAATTTAATAAAAAAGATGGACAACTTTCAGCTGTTAGAGGCAGCAAGAGACGTGCCTCACTTTCGAGGAGTGTACCTAAAAAACGAGCTAAGAAAACTGAGACCAAAAGTAAGAGAATGTGGAATTATTAATTTAGACAGTGACAGGGGCACACATTGGACAGCATATCGTAAAAATAAAGATGTTGTAATATATTTTGACCCTTTCGGAATACAGCCTCCAAAAGAGGTAATTGAATATTTTGTACCATCTAAAATTTACTATACAACTGACCAAATACAAGATTTAAACAGTTCCATTTGTGGAATTTTATGTTTATCATTTCTGAAAAATTTTAGTTTATAAAAATGGATTCATTTACTATAACATTCACAGGTACAGAGCCAGAGTTGAAGTCGGTGTTCTTTCCTCCTATAGAATTAAATGGTGATTATGTAATTGGACTGGTAGATTTTCAAAGTTATAATTCTATATTTAATGTTAAAAAACCTCTAAATACTTTGACATATTACAAAATGCACAAAATTACAACCCCAAAAGGGGAGGTTACAATTGACGAATTAAACCGGGCATTAGATGGTAAAGTTGAAGTTATTATACAAAATAAAGTAGCATTAATTAATACAAAAGTCAAACTTATATTTTACAAAGGGCTAGTTCCAAAATTAAATAAACTTAAAGACACAAAATTAACTATAGACGAGGGTGAGGATGTGTATTATTATGATCACAAAGCTCCAAATGTAATTGAAATTGCTGAAGGTACATACGAAGTGTTTGAGCTTGCGAAGGAAATTCAAAAGCAACTCCCAGATTTTGTACTTATAGCCGATAATAAAACTATGAAAGCCACATTACATTCTGGCCATGTGTTTGATTTTACAAAACCGTGTTTAGGGTCTGAATTATTGGGATTTAAAGGATTTTCTACTCCAGATATTGCGTTTAAATCCGTAAATAAAATCAACATAAATAATGTAAATGTGATTAGAGTAAAATGTAATATTGCGAATGGGTCTTATTTAAATGGTGACAAATCACACACCATACACAGTTTTTACCCAGAAGCTCCTCCGGGCTACAAGATTATTGAGGTCCCCAGAAATATTATATACTTCCCTGTAAATAAGAGAAGTTTAGATGTTGTTAGCATTACATTTGCAGATCAACACGACAAGCCAATTGACTTTAATAAAGAAGAAACTACAATTACTTGTCATATAAAAAAGATATGAGAATTTACAAGAACGGACTGAGTGTGCAAAATGCCAGGTTTCTGCGATCAATTGGGTTGAAGTTAAAATTTTCTATTAATAAAAATGGAAGATTTTCTAGACGTTGCAGGAAAATTCCAATACGATGATAGCCTGGTTAAAATTACAAATCACTCCTATGTTCCACACAACACTTTAGCAATAAATAATTCCGATGAAATTCGAATATGCATAAATAATCAAGATTTACTAACACTCCCATGTAGGAGTTATTTGTATATTAAAGGAGAAATAGAGAATCATGATAAAGGACATTTTATAAATAATGCATTTGCATTCTTATTTGACGAAATTAGATACGAAGTTGCTGGTAAAGAAATAGATATTGTAAGAAATCCGGGAATTTCCAGTCTTATGAAAATATTGTGCTCTTACAATAAAACAACTAAATTGTCAAATGCAGCATTTGATTCTGATGAAAATTTAAAGGAGTTCCATAAAAGCGGCAAGTTTAGTACTTGTGTCCCGTTAGAGCTGTTAATGGGTGTGTTTGAGGATTTTAATAAGGTTTTAGTAAATGTTAAACAAGAATTGGTGTTGAAAAGATCCAAAAACGACTTAAATTGTATATTAACAACATCTAATGCTCCAACTGGTGTCGATCCTATTCCTAAAATTACACTTAAATCGATTCAGTGGGTGATGCCGCACGTGGTACCATCTGATGGGGAGAAGCTTCAATTACAAAAGATGTTATTGCAAAATAAAAATTTGCAAATTGCATTTAGAAGTTTGGAGCTACACGAACTCCCATCATACCCCGAAACCAAGAGACACACATGGTCAGTTAAGACGTCATCGAGTTTGGAGAAGCCCAGGTATGTTATATTTGGTTTCCAAACAGGTAGGGACAACAGTGCACGAAAAAGAACTGATGAATTTGATCACTGTAAATTGAAAAATCTCAAAGTGTTTTTAAACTCTGAATATTATCCTTATAGCGATTTAAATCTCGACTTTGAAAATGGAGATGCCTCTAAAGCTTATGAGATGTTTGTGAGGTTTAGGGAGAGTTACTACAACACCGTCCCCGATCCTATGATTAACAGAGCTGACTTTATAAAGAAATATCCTCTAATTGTAATAGATTGTTCTAGGCAGAATGAATCAATCAAAGAGGGGGTTGTAGATATTAAATTAGAAATTGAAACTGCAGAAAACGTCCCTTCAAACACATCTGCATATTGCCTAATAATACACGATAAGGTGTTTGAGTATAATCCTTTGACAAATGAGATAAATAAAATGTAAATAAAATGAAAACAAATATTCAACAAGAATTGGTAGAGTCTGCAAAACAAATAAGAGAAAAATATAGGGCGTTAAAACGTGGTAAATTTCTAGAGGCTGAAGAGAGGTTCCAAACATTCCAACCGTTAATAGAGCCTTTGCAAGAATTAAAAAATTTAGCCACAAAAACAGAGAGGCCAGTTCTCCCAATGATTTTAGAAAAGACCCCGTCTAGAATACCAAGAATAACACAGATAACACCACACAAATTAGATTTTGGTCTTTTAGCATCAGACTATTTAGGAAATTACCTTAGTAGAAGTAGTATGACAGACACCACATATGGTATTAGGCGAGAAGGAAATAAATTTTTTATTGGGAATCAGGAAGTTCAAATTGCCAATGATGATGTTACAGTTGGAGAAAAAATTTATAAAGGGACAAAGGGATTGTGGGAATTGTTAACTTTAAAAGAACCCGTAAACTATAGTCAGGCTGATTTGCAAAATTATAAAGAGATTTTGGAAGCTACAAATGCACATTTAAAGGGTTATAAAACAGGTGCGGCGATGTCAAGCAATAAACACACTAAATATCTTAATATAATTAAACCCCTGTTTAAGACTGTTGGTGAAGGTTTAAGGCAGGTAACTGGTAATAAAATAGATTATGTTTATTGGGATGATCCTAATGAGCTTGTAGATAGGTTAAGACTGCTTTGGTTAAGCCGATTGGCGGGAAATTCTGGAGTGGATAATGAGATAGATTCTATCATAGAAGAATTGAGGGAAAGTGGAATTGTTTATTAAATAAAAAGATGATAGATAAATTTTATCGCGTATATAACCCATATAGTAAACCAGAAGCTAGAAGTTTTAAAGAAACTACTTTAAATCTAAAAGATGATTGTTGGAATGCATTAAATTATAAAATTAGTAATGTTAAAGGTGGGGAGTTTACTGACGATGTATCGACTTTGGGGCAGACGTTAACCAGGAAAGGTGATGCTTTTGTACAAGGTAATACTAAATATAAGTTTTTAGAATCCAAGAATAATAATTGGAACGCTAATAAACGCAAAATTACTAATGTTAAACGAGGTGAAAGCTCAACCGATGTGCCCACATTAGAGCAAACTTTAATAAGAAAAGATGGTGTCTTTGTACAAGACAATAATAATTATGAATTTTTGGAATCGGAGAATGGTGTTTGGAATGCCAAAAAGCGAAAGATTAGTAATTTGTTGGCTGGTAAAGAAAGCGATGATGTTGTAAACGTCTCTCAAGTACCAAAAATGGATCTAAACTTTTGGGATTTTAATAATAAAAGGCTAGTTCGTGTTAAACCCGCTGTTGATGAGAACGATTGTGTTACAAAACATCAGACTGTGACTTTAGACGGTCTTAAATTTGATGGTAAAAATAAGCAATTAACAAACATTTTACCTGGAACGTTGCCAAATGATGTGGCTGTTGTTAAGCAAATATTAACAAAAGGTGAGAAAAGCATAATAAAACAGGGGGATAAATATTATAATGTATTAACATTAGATGGCGATGTGTGGGATGCAGAGGACAAATTAATAAAAAATATACCTGAAGGCAAAGATAGGAGTGATGTTTGTTTAATGTCGCAGGTTTTGAGGTATGACGATAATAATAAAACTTTTAGACAAGACAATATTAAATTTGATATTTGTTTAAAATCACACGCATTAAGGTTTAACAATAAAACTAATAAATTTATGCAAGACAATAATGAAATCGATTTGATGATGTACAATCCTAAATTGTTGGTTGCAGACCCTACATCTTTAAGCGGATTTAAGACTTTAGATGGAGGGGCATATTTGCCAAAAAACTATGTATATCAAAGAATGAGTGATGGTATGTTAGTTGGTAGCAATGGAGGTGTTTTTGAAACGACAGAGACTGGCAGATACGTTAACATTAAAAATAAAGAATAAAAAATGGAAAAAATTGCTTACGAATTGCATAAGCCCGTGAGAAAGAACTTTGTTAGAAGGTCTTTTAAGGTGTTGGGTATAAACGAAACTGTTCAAATAGATTTAATAGATATGCGGAATTATGCTAGAGAGAATTCTGGGAATAAATATATTTTAACTTTAATAGACACATTTTCTAAAAAAGCTTATGCTGCTCCACTAAAGAATAAAACTGGATTAGTAGTCACAGAAGCTATAAAAACTATTCTCCCAAAGGGAGTTAAAAATATTCAATCTGATAACGGAAAAGAATTTTTTAATGAACATTTTACCAAACTAATGAAAATTCTAAATATTAATCACTACCACACTTACTCTACAACTAAGGCAGCTATTGTGGAAAGGTTCCAGAGAACTTTAAAGAATTGGTTGTATAGAGAGTTTAGTGCACAAGGGAGTTACAAGTGGTTGGATTTACTTCCAAAGTTAATAAGGATATATAATAATAAAGTACATAGATCCATAGGCATGAAGCCTAACCAAGTAAGTGCTAAGAACTCTAAAGACGTACACGAAAGGTTAGCATCTAAAGTACAAGTTAAAAAGCCAAAATATAAGGTGGGGGATAGTGTAAGGATATCTAAATATAAACATGTATTTAGTAAAGGATATACCCCCAACTGGACGGGAGAGCTTTTTACAATAGCAGAAGTTAAGAAAACAAAGCCTGTGACTTATATTTTGAAAGATGAGAATGGCAATATAATCAAAGGAGGATTTTATACAGAAGAATTGTTAAAGACTAAATATAAAGACATGTATTTGGTAGAGAAGGTAATTAGGAGGAAGGGTGATTTATTATATGTCAAATGGCTCGGGTTCCCAAGTAGCCAGAACTCATGGATTTCTGTAAAGGATGTATTAAAATGAATTTTAGGGTCAAAATATGGCAAGAGTCAAAACGGAAATTAGGGTGCAAAAGTCAGTAAATAGTTGGCAGTTTTAATTCAACCGTAATAGTGAATTTGGGAAATGTAAGTGAAATTTATTAAAACACTTGCCTAGGACAATAACATATCCAAATTGCAGACAAATCGGACAGTAAACACCAAAGATAGTTTTTTAGCCTGAATTTGAAAATTAATTTTTAAAAATATAGAGGAGGGATGGGGATGGGGACAATATATTTAATATAGACAGGGGTATATTTAATATAGGCCAGCGGGCGGGAGCTCTATAGGCGGGAGCTGGCGTCGGTGCAAAAACGGCTCCCCATAAGAATAACATGGGGAAAAAGCGCCGATTGTGGGGTTAAACCGGTATTTCTCCACTACTACACAATAACTTCTAAGTTGTTTACATGTGTTGTTTATTTAGTCTGGAGTTATTTTTGAACTCGTGGATTTCTGCAAAGGATGTATTAAAATTAATGCAAATTTTAAAATGGGGGAAAATAAGGCAGGGGCCAAAAAGAAAATTTGTGTAGGGTAGGATCGGGCGTCGGTGCAAAAACTGATCCCCATAAGAATAACATGGGAAAAAAGCGCCGATTGTGGGGTTAAACCGCCATTTCACCACTACTGAGGGAAAATCCTCTTTATGGGGATGAAACTAATTTTAAGAATATTAAGATTGTTGATAGATTATTTAGATTTTTACCTGCCCCATAAGCCTTCGAAGTCCCAATTTTGATTTCCCTAAGCTATTTTATTAAATCTTACTCTTAGAACACACGTTCATAATAATTCCGGTAGAGCTGTCGCGTTTAGAAAATAGTGTGGATCACTACCTGATTTTGTCCTTTGAAATAAGCCTGTTGGAGGATACAGTATTAGAAGGAGATGAGACTGAAAGAGTTCAGGGGAAAAAAGAGAATGAGGCGAGTGTATATGGGGTAGTGGTGGGGACCCTCTCTATCCTACTTGTAAACTGATCTGGTGCCTAACTCGAGTGTGGAATAATAACGCCTGAATAACTTTTAGCGATGGACAGATATGGTGCCGTATTTGGGTGCCATCGTTGAACTTTGATGTTGGGTATGTTTTCTTGTCAGTCAAGAATACAGACATAATTTGAACCCATCTCAATAAAGCCTGAGCAGAAGGGGCCTTCGACCCATCATTGTCTGTGAGTGAAGTCATTACGTCTTCGCCTGAGGAAGTTTTAACCTTTATCCATTATCGCATCGACTTATTTCTAATCAACACTCTGGCTGCAGATACAAGAGGCAAACCTGTTCTTGGTTTAACAGTTCTCTGAGTGTGCGAGTGCCGGGGGCGCAGGGGAATGAAAAGACACCGCCTGGAATTACGACCTCTGATTGGTCTCTCCGGGCGTACATAGCTTCACCTCGCCCAGAGTATGAATTCGGTTGTCATTATATTTTATCTTCTCGCAACATTTTGTTTTTAACACATTTATAAATGACAACAAGGCCAACGACATGTGGGCATCTCGCTAGCCTAAAAGCTAGTGTTGTTAACGGTTAATGTCTTAGACTTGGGTCAATAGGTCCTCTGGTCCAACGCAGGTCAAAAGGTCCAAAGATCCAAAGATCCCTGGTATTTAAATCTGGGTACTTAAAATCCCTGGTTACTGGGTTTGGAAATCTTTCCCTAAAAGCAGGTTTAATGCTTTACAAAAATGCCACAAACTAACTCATTATATTCTTTTGAAACCCGTTTTCGTTATTTATTTTTGATACAAATTGAAGTTTAATCTTGCAGTTTGAGTATAACATTTTAATTTTACTCGTATAAAACTTAACCATAGCATACTTTAGTAGTATCTGTTATTTTCACAGACTTTCCCAGATTGTCAATCATGGACCATTTCAATAATCAACTATTGCTAAATTTGTGGAATGAAAGACACTTTATTCCCTGATCCACACTAAATTTATATACAGCGTTCTAAACTCTCCATCTGACTGCACTAGATAGATTCTCGCAAAATGTGACATAAACCGATTTTTATAATTGCAAGATTATTTTAGTAACACTATATTACTATGTCAATGTGGATGAAAGGGTACCATTTTGAGTTGCGTTGCATTATATTGATATAGTTATGATTAGGAGAAAGTTCATAATTTGTGTAAATGTCTTATATATCAAAATTAAGAGGACTGGTGTGGCGGCCTTGGTTAGTGATAAAACCAGTTGACCAGTAGCTGCACCAGTCAAGAGGACACACCAGTTGGCCAGTAGCTGCGCCAGTCAAGAGGACTGGTGTGGGGGGCCTTGGTTAGAGCTAACACCAGTTGACCAGTAGCTGCACCAGTCAAGAGGACACACCTGTTGACCAGTAGCTGCGCCAGTCAAGAGGACTGGTGTGGGGGGCCTTGGTTAGAGCTAACACCAGTTGACCAGTAGCTGCACCAGTCAAGAGGACACACCAGTTGACCAGTAGCTGCGCCAGTCAAGAGGACTGGCGTGGGCGGCCTTGGTTAGTGATCGCACCAGTTGGCCAGTAGCTTTACCAGTCAAGAGGACTGGTGTGGTGGCTTTGGTCAGTACCGGTTGGTCAGTAGCTGCGCCAGTCAAGAGGACTGGGGAGGGCGGCCTCGGTGGTGGTGATTGAAATTAAATAAATCTACTAATTTAAAAAAAATAAGCAGGTCAGATTTTTATTTCACTGCAACGCAAGGGTAGTTGCTTAAGTCTGCTGATTCCCAAGACCATATTTCTGTTTTTACCAGTTAAGACTTTTTTGAGTTCTAGTTAAGACTGCCACAGTATTAAAGGTATTAATAATTATTATATTATGTTAGTGAAATTGTAAAGTAGCTGTAACTTTATTGGAATCAACGTTTTGTTCATTCATTATTTCATTCGAGATGACTGTTGTATGCAGCCTTAGTTAGTGTTAGCACCAGATGGTCAGTAGAGGCACTAGTCAATAGGACTGGTGTGGGTGGCCTTGGTTAGTTCTATACCAGTTGACCAGTAGACGCGCCAGTCACGCCAGGGCAGACATCTGGTCGCCAACTTTACGCTTCATGCCATG
This sequence comes from Allygus modestus, assembly GCA_963675035.1. NCBI lineage: Eukaryota > Metazoa > Arthropoda > Insecta > Hemiptera > Cicadellidae > Allygus > Allygus modestus. The sequence continues at coordinate 125,921,923 of OY776113.1, forward strand.
ACCCAGTCACCCAAAACGACGGACACTTTCTCCTTTACTCATTCTTACGGTAAACTATTGTTTGAAAGTAACTTAGGCCTGATTTAACCAAACTTCTGAACCGTCATTAAAGCCCGGTTAAGAAAATTTTAATACTATTTCAGTAATAACTGGCTCTTTCGGATTTTACCACACACTGTTAGTGCTAACGCCGCGTTAATAACTAACTGACTCTAAAACTGGCGTTTGAATGCGTCATTTATTATAACTCTTATTTGTTTATTTATTTCAGACTGAAATAATTGTTTACCTGAATCATAACCTTACTTACATTTAAAACAAAAACAAAGTTTTAAATTACTGTGCATAATGCAACCAAAGAGGTTAATATATCTAGAGGTCTCGTCAGCGATAAAAAAGTGAAGCTTACATGGTCGACCGCCATTTTCCACAGGTACCATTCAAATACTTGCTTCCCAAGTTAAATGTTTGTCAGCTAACTGTCATATAATTCGTGAAGGAGAGGATTTCTTTGATTACCATGTTGGGAGCAGGATTGACAGAGGGGCAAATGGCGGTCGTCCATGTAGGCTACACTTTCTTTACACGAGGCAAGACCACATTCGGCCTTTTAGAAAATTCGAGTATTCGGCAGAGTACTATTTCATTACTTTGACTTGAAGTTTTAAAAATTACTTGAAAGTTCGAGCGAGTATTTCCCACCGATCACCGGGCGATTGCGACCTGCCAAATCGCATAGTAACGGCCGCAAAAGGCAATCGCACAACATAAGGCAATCGACCATAAAAAAACAAGCGAACGTGTTTAAATGACGCCCGGACCTCGTAATATCGGGATTAATTTAAGAAGCTACAATCTTAATCTTCAATGCAGGGGCAGATTTAAGCATAGGAGCGCGCCTAGGAGCCCGAACCACACAGTACTACATTCAAAAGGCTCATCCAAGACAAAATAGGTCACCAGCTTGGACCTGAACGGCAACAAGGGTCCACACCACTGGTTGAGCCTAGGGACCCCCAGCTCCTAAATCCGGCCCTGCTTCAATGGAGATCGTCGTCGGCGCCACTGTTCGTGGTCAGGACAATGAATACAGAGTCTTACAAGAAGAACAGGTACCGTGTTAAGAATTCTGTCGCTTATTTGAAGTTGGCGCGCTGGAAATCCGTAGTTTTTCGCCCCGCCGTTGTGAAGAGCCTCTAGCTCTGCAGACCGGTACCGAATAGACGAGGTGTTACCGTGGCTTAGGTCCCTTCGCTCTTGTAGTAGGGCAGGGTGGCTGTAGCGGCGGTCGGGGGGGGGGGGGAGGAGTAGCTGGGTAGACAGCGCGCGCTGCCTCGTGTCCGAGCGCAAAAGTAGCGAGGCAAGTTTCAAACAAAGACTTAATCAAATGCTGACAGACTCTGGACTCTGTTCTTCTTATGAGACTCTGTATTCATTGGGTTCGTGGTATCGTCGTGACGTAGGACCATGGTTTCGGCGGTTTGCCATCATCAACTGCTGCGAAACTCATCGGAAGACGCTACACATGATATTATCCGGAAAAATTACTTTACCACGGACTATTGGCTGTAAACGACGACGGAAAATATAATATCGGCCAAAAATTACTAGTCCAGATTACAAGCGATGTTCGGACCAAGTTATATTGAGCAAGTAGCTACTGGACCGTGTTTATCGTCCGAAAATTACGGTAAAACCATGATTGGTTTGTCAATGATAACCCGTATTGATTTACTGGCCCAAAATATGCATTGATACTCATGAAATATTAGTTAGAAAGGGGACAATCCATTGGGGCAATTCGGTGTTGGGGCAACGGTAGTCCCTCGCCGGGTCCCGTTTAGCGGAGCCAATCAAACGCGAGCTCGCCGCAACGATCAGAGCCAATCAGCTGCTCGCCGAGGCACCTGTCAGTCGAGGCTTTACTATTATTTTCATTGATAATTTTTACTTTCTCCCCCTATACACAGTAGAAAGTATTGTTTTCGTCAAAATTTTCGAAATTGAGTTTTTAGTGAAAATATTTGTTTTTGTGCTCCCTGAACCCCAAAAAAGTGATTTTTACGTGATGTCTGTCTGCGTGGATGTGTACAGAGCTAGAGCCCTAACCAAAGGGCCGATTTTTATGAAATTCGGTATGAAGGTACTAATCCACGATACCTCCAGGTGATTTTTTCATTTTTTTATTTTTAAGGGTAATTATCCCCCCGAAACCGCCAAAAATCATGGAAAACCCAAATTTCTCAAAAACGGCTCTAACGATTTTAATTAAACTTTCGTGGTTTGTATAACTTTAGGTTTCCAACAAAAGGTTTCCTGAAACCATTTTTACACTCTGATCTATGAGTAGCTAATCTGTTAACGACACCGAACGTTTTCATTTGTTAGCAAGGTGTTCATTCATCATCGTTGCCCCAACGCAAAATTGGCCGAACGCATGGTTAGAAACCATGTTTAGACTATCAAATCTGGAATGTTATCCAAATCCCTTACACTATTTTATATTACCAACAATATATTGCTGACGGCAAATTCTCGCTCTAAAAAAAACTTGAAACTCGAGATTAATATTGGCACTACTCGACTTCATCCACACCACTAACTATTTGTTATGAAATTGAAATATCACATATTTTACAGTAATTTAAATATGCAATATTAAACACATGATAATTGAACTAGCGTTAGTTATGCATTGGGGAAATCCAATTTTCTTTAACTGATGCTAAAATAGAATTCAGTTTTAACCATCCATTGAACTAAATCCGGCCTTAGTCTACTGTTCCATCTAACCTCTTTTTAGCACGAATAAATAATATTGAGAATTAATTGTCCTTCGTTTTACAATCGGTCAATTTTGGTATAGCGATTGTCATCCCTTTAAATTATAACTGTGCAAATAATTGGAATGAACGGGAAGCCCTTGTCCTCATAAAAACCCCTTTAGGGTTAGCGAAATGCGAAATAAGCGAGGCTCAGCCGAACGAAGATTTTTTTCTCATCCCTTTCGGAAACTCGTTGCGTGCTTTTCCTAAAGAGATCACCAAGAACCACAAAAGTCTACTGTTATGGTTTTTTATACTTACCCCCTTTTTTATAAAATACTTATGGTATTTTAAGCACTTTCATCTACTGTATTTTTGAAACTCACAATAGCGATGGATTTTATTTTATTTTTTGATTTATTTGGACTTTACCTATCGCTTCTAGTGTTTAAAACTACACTACGTTTCGGGAGGTAAGGAAACTCCTTCCGTTATCAAGTGAACCCTACTTACATCTAAATATCAAGTTCTTAAACCTAACTAACCTACATTTTTGTATTTTGTATTTTCTTATCTCTTTCTTTTACATTTTAATTTACACAAACACAAAAATAACAAATATATACAAAAATTCAAATACAATACACTAACACAACATTTATATACACGAACATATGGAAAACTGACAGCCTCCAAGCTGACGGCGAAGAGAAAGAGAAGTTTCCTGTTTTTGCCGTCAGCTTGGAGGCAACGATGCAGAACAGGTAATGTATTGTCAGTTTTCCATGTGTTCGTGTATATAAATGTTGTGTTAGTGTATTGTATTTGAATTTTTGTATATATTTGTTATTTTTGTGTTTGTGTAAATTAAAATGTAAAAGAAAAAGATAAGAAAATAAAAAATGTAGGTTAGTTAGGTGTAAGAACTTGATATTTAGATTTAAGTAGGGTTCACTTGATAACGGGAGGAGTTCCCTTACCTCCCGAAACGTAGTGTAGTTTTAAACACTAGAAGCGATAGGCAAAGTCCAAATAAATAAAAAAATAAACTTTCATCTAGTTTCAAATATAAACAAGCAAACCATAGTCGCAGCTCCTCTGACTGGTCCCGACGACTTCAACCGACGTAAATACTTCATCGACTAGCCTTCAACTCCGCAGATATAAGAGTCTTCATCACTGTAAGTTGCCAAAACTTGGAGTTTTCTCCCATAAGGCCAATGTTAACTTTGTTCCTCAGTTACCCCTCACCAGATCGTCACAAAACATTCGTTTAGGTGAATAAAGGTGTAGTGGTTCTTAACGCAATTGTTTTCGAATTCCTTAATTTGGGTAACATGATTTAATAATAAATTGTTTCATTTTCAATTGTATTAGACCACAGTTTCTCATTCCTTTGTAAAGAAATTGTAATTTGTATTTCACTAGAGAACTACAAAACATTTAATTTTACACAAACAAGTATTGATCAGGTGAGGAGTAACGGAGGCACAAAGTAACATTGGTCTTATGGGACAAAGCTTTGTGATCGCGTCTGGCAACTTCCAGTGATGAAGATTCTTAAATGATCATGGCTAAAAAATCCTTTATACACTCTCAAGGACTTAAGATAGCTTTAAACATGCCAGTCTCGCAGATGGTCAGAAGAGTTACTACCCACTTCTTAATAAATTGCAAAGTTCCAGATGCCTTTGACAACCTTATCCTCGCAGACGCTTCAAAACTAGTCAAAGCCTTCCTTAATATGGCCTCGCGGACTGCAAATTGCTTTGACGACCTCAGCCCTCAGGTTCGAGGGGAAGTCACATCTTGGATAAGTCACGTGACTAAATCCTGCCTTCTGATTGGCCCCTGCTTTTTCGTCCCCAACTAACGCGAATAGCAATAGCATTCGTGTTGTCCAGCGGTCCAGCGTGCCTGATGGTGTCGGCGTGGATTGCGATGATGGCGCACGAACACGCGAATGTGATCCACTTGACAATGCGTCGTTGGAGCGGCGATCGCCGGCGGCTCCTCGCATGGCTCGTGGGGTCACCCGCTCATAAATAACCGGGTGCAAAGGCCAGCACAACTATTTTCTAACTGTGAACCTCCGCAGCCGCCGCTGCAGTTTATATCCTTCGGCAACTTCCGTTCTCTCGCGCCTATCTTCGGTTTTTGTCAGTTTTTAAAATCACCTGCTGGAGGAAGTGTTAACGAAAAGGCTTATTTGCATCCGATCGTTTGGTTGGTGGTGCAATAATCAACTCTTTGACATCGTCAAGTACACCATGAACCGCCAAACCCAGTGATTCAACTCCGCGGTAAAAAAATTCCACATAATTTTTCAAAAGTCCTACTTTATCCCTCGATCTGCTCTGAAAAATTCCTTAAAAAATCGGTCATTTTTCCTTAGTTTCATCTCCTATTCATTAGTTTCAAGCAAAATTCAACAAATAAACAATCGCAATTGGTTTATAGGAACTACATTTGTATAATTTTTTGTTATACGTTTTCATATAATTCACAAAACTATTGACACAAAAACCACTGATAATCTCTTAATTATTGGTCTGCAGTCATTAGAAACTTTGTAAACCTATATCAAGCACCACATGAAACCTGGTTTCTAAGGATAATGACCTTTTATCAAAGTTTTATTTTAACTATATGTTGAAAATATTCCAAATATCCCGAAGGTGTTTATCATCGGCAAAATGTATTGTAAAATTTAGTAACAAAAATTGTGCATAGCTGAGGATTTGTTCAAATTCAGGTCATCAAAAGTATTCCACACTATCCCACAATCCCATTTTATCCCACGGGACGTTAAAATATCTCTAAAATGTAATTAAAATCCTTCAAGTGGAAACACTGCGCCAACCGTGTACTAGCTATAGCCAGTAGATACTTACAGTACTTGTATGCGTCATTTAAAATTTTGGAAATAATGCATTGCAGGATCCAGTCCACGAGAACAGGCCTGAGGCCTGTGTGTACATGTTAAAAGAGGCACGTTAACGTTAAAAGAGGCCGCAAACCTCTTTTTAAATATTATACAGGGTGTCTCACGTACGGTGACTAAAACAGATTTCAGACCAACTACTAGGATAAAACCAAATTATTTCTCACTAAATCAACACCAAAAATAATTTACAAATGTTTTTAACTTTTTAAAATAAAGAGCGGTCCAAAAACTGAGAGTCACTAGTGCGACTCTCTGAAATTTAAAATGTTAAAATATGCTATTTTGTACATAATTTTAAAGCCATACAATAGATAAACATTTAGGCGGAAACAGAATCTACTTATCTTTATCAGTTTCAAAGTGGCAGCAATTCTTGTAAAAGATCATTGCATAAATAGATAACCTTTTTTGTAAACCACTTAAAATACCGCTTTTCCGTTTCAAATGTATTTGTTACTCGTAATAAACTTAGCTTTACTCCGATCTGCTACATGAAAGTATTTAATAAATCAAACTTTTACAGTCCCAAAATTTAAAAAAGCCCAAATATTACCAAACGTCTAAAATCATCCTATTTGAAAGGTCTTGTAAGTCCTAGCAACTTTCTAATTTGTATCAACCTCGTTTATCTTTTCGTTTTTCTGAAATCAGAAAAAAACATAGTTTCCGAATTAAAATGTTAATTGTACATAACTTATTAAATAGAGGAGACAACAGAATATATGGAAGAGTTTCCACAAAAACAGAGGCAAACTCAGGGGGGGGGGGTATGCTGGGGATAAATCCCCCCCCCAAGTTATAAGACACTGTCTTGGAACTATGAAAGAAGTCATTAACTTGTTCAGAATTGCATCCAAACGATCTGCTATTTCACACGTAGTTATTAAGTAGTGCCACTAGGCAAAAAAAACAGACTGACAACATTATGTGGGATTAGGTGGGAAGAGCACCTTGACAACATCATGCTCTTTAAAGACATGTTCCTTGTCACCTGTAAAGCTTTGACAGATATCCAAGACCATCCTGATTCAGATTCTGACACGTCAAGTAGCTCTTTGTTGTCTGTTATTAAAAAATGCAGTTTTGTAGCAGTATGCAGTTATGTGAGCAAAATCTTAAGCCTCTCACACAATTTATCAACATCTTTGCAGTCAGACACAATGTATCTTGTGTATTGCCTTCAACACGTTAACGACCTGATAAAGGAAGTTTAGAATATGAGAGCAAAAGTGAAACTCAGTTTTAATCCGTTTTCACTAATGTGATGGTTGAACTTTATGAAGCAGCCAAATCAGCATTGATATAGGTATACTTATACACGAGAGCATCAAGACACAAAGTCTTTAAATTGTAAATTAATTATTTATTCATTACGTTTATTGGTGATTTAAATAATACATGATACTATCCATAATATTATGTTAAGCTGTGCATTATAATTTATACTGATATCAAAACACTGACTTGAGTTTTATTTTGCGGTAATATAAAATACCCATATTTATACGCATCTATTTCCTGACTATTTCTGAACAGTAATATAATGTTATTATGTACATTATAAATAAAACTGATACTAAAACAAGTTAATGAGAAGGTAGTTTATGATTTGTACATGAAATTTACATTAAAACGAAAAAGTATTTAAGTTAATTTTAACACTTCAATACCACCTTAGTTTGTTTCATGATTGTTAATTTAAAATCATGTTTATTTTTGTTCCTAATAAAACATACATCATAATGCACATGACTTGCTCATTTTATCACTGGATAGCATTTTTATATAACTAATTGAATATAACTGTTTTGCGGCGACAACTTTTTTGCGGTCGGTAGCACTGGTAACGGCACCGTGTCAAGTGTAGCCCTACTACAAGTGACTTGGCTTAAATCATAGTTAAAATTGAAAATTCGGATTTTTGTTTTTTTTTATTGGAGAATTGTATCGTTATAATGGTTATTCGCCATCTTTGTTTTATATTTGTTAGTGTCTAGTGCTTTTTAATTAATATCAAAGGCTATTTTTAAAATAGTTGGTTTATTAGCCCTGCTGCTGGATGAACCAATTTCAAACCTTTTGCTGAACTATGTAACATCCAGCTTTACTTTTTTGTATACAGTGCTTGAGTGCTTGTTCAATATTTAGGTTTAAAATATAAAAACATTAATAAAATATAAGTGCCCTGAATAAAAATGGTAAAATCCCCCCCAACAAAAAAATCCTAGGTTCGCCCCTGCAAAAGTGACCGCCATTTTTAAACAGATAATAACAGGTAAATTTATATTTCCGCCAAAATGTATCTCCTAAAATCTCTAAAATGTATCTCTTATTGTATTTCCTAAAAATAAATTGTTAAGTTACTTACTTACAGCATCTTGATTGTTTATAGTAGCGTACAAGAAAGTTGCCAGTTGAGGGCGTGGCTTGCAGGGCTATCAACCAAGATAAGCCAATAGTACACGTGCTGCATTGCTAAAACTGTAAACCAGCTGATCGGAATAACATTAGAATGATATTTTTCAATGGCAAAATGGCAACAGTGACAGCGTAGAACCATGCTATTGGCTGCAGTCCAACTGTCAACTCTCTTGTCCGCTATTATATAACTTTTCAGGCATGCTATACGTCACAATAATAATCCCTCTTCCGACCTCCCAAGGAAGGGGAAAGGGACTAAGGGGATAGGCTATAATAACAACGGCCGACCGAGAAGGACTAGTTTCAAAAATATATAATGACGGCACTGTTAAAATGTAAAAATTGTTGAAAAATGGTTTGTAAAAACTACGTCTAGGGATTTTATCTATTGCTCTGACTGGTATTTTCTGTAATTTATGAATCCTGTTCAGGTTTTTTACTTGCTGGTTAATCCCCACAGTATTAATGAGTATCTCAAATGACGTGCATGTTCATGTGCTTACGCCCTCCTCCTCTTCCCGTTGGGATGGGATGCGGCATGTAGTGAAAAGTTCTGCCTATATAATAGACTAATAAGTCTATACTTAAAATCAAGTTAAGATTTCCTCAACCTCATACAATGTTCTGTAGTTAAGATATTCCTCGAGTTTGATTTTTAATTTGTTGAAGTTTCCAATTTTTTTTATTTCAAGGGGCAGTTTTTGCAGGATTTTTCCTTCTATATAATTAGGTTTGTGTTATAGTCCACTGCAAACCCATCCCATCGTCTAGTGTTTTACCCATGTACCCTATAGTGATTCTCAAACAAACTATAATTATCTCGAAAGATCAAGATTCCCATACTTTACCACGCAAAGACACGATGTACCTAGTTGGTATGTTTTGGTTTACAAAACTATGATATTATTCAGTGCCTAAATTCCGTTAATACATACAGCCTACAGATTCAGAATTGCATATTTGTCTTTTGGGTTGAAAGCTAAAATGTGAATGCTTTACGCCTGTGTCAAGGGATTTATTTCCCTCGGACGGAAACGCTAGAGTGGTGTAGGCGGTTGTGTAAGGATGCACGCGCTTGTGCGTCGGTACGTGTGTATTAGCCTATGAGTGTCCCTCGGTCCCTCGCCGTTGCCCTGGGGTACCCACAGACGTCGCGGCGGAGACGAGGAAATGACGCCAAGGTTGGTGACCCTACCGCCTCATTGAGACTACCGACTCATTCTTATGCACTGTCCAGTAAAATTAAACACACTCGATTAACAAAGACTAATTCCTATGCCATTAAAACGGTACATCATTACTAGTGATTCATTATTTTCTTCGGATAGTGAGGATTCGTGTTGAGTGAAGCCACTTCCTTCTCGACTGAATTCTTCTTACTCGCGAATTGACGAAGATTTGTTTCCTAAAACTAAAAGTACATAGTAAAATGGTCCCGATTTATAAAATATAAAGTAAAGCATATAGAGGGGGCCGTCATTAGGTCAGTTCATTGAATTTGAATCATGACGACGAAATTGTTTTCTACAATACACTTTTTACTAACGGTGCATTTTTGCAATATCTTAGGCTCACACTGTTCAATTTATAGGACTTGTCTATGGGTACCATAACATTCGAGTACTTAAGAGCTAAATTACGTATTTCGTAATTCAGAAATTTAATTCATGGCGAATTTCAAAAATAAAATCATATAAATCAGCTTCATATTCTCGTGAATCCAAGCGTAATTTTTTTACCAAATGTCGGTTTACATAATTAGCTTAGTAGGCCCTATAACCATCGTAGCTCGCTTCATTAAAACTACTGTACTCTAATACTACGCTTAAATTATATAGGAAGCTCTGGTATATTCTGGTTGAAGTGGATATTTGTCTTTTGAGTTCTGACATAGAAACAACACATTTTGAATCCTAATAAATTTGATGCAGATATAATTTACAAATTTTAGATTTTCGATTACTAAAGATAGAATACGTTATTATTTCAGTTAAACTTCAAAGATTCAGTTTATGCATAAAAAACCAAGACTAGCTAAAATCATAAATTTGATGTATATTGTATTATTTTATACATGTATACGCGGGGTGTATGTTAGCTTGTTCTTGCTGTTATTTACGTACATTTAATTCTCTCGGATTTGCTTCTCCTACACAGTGACTTAGTAGACAAAAATTAACATTAGTGGCCAATTATCGTCAGAGGTGTTTTGAGGATATTTTGCATTTTATACTGTAACATGTAACATATTTCTGAATAATTTTTATCATAATAACACCAACCAGTAAAAAACCTATTAGAACCATCTTGTCTTTTAGCGAATTTACCCTATAGGGAAGAAGCTATTACCGTAGTCGGCATGGCAAGACCTAGGCCCGGGACCATGATAACTTTTCGTTTTGAGGTCCCCAGATGTCAAAAACACCATTCGTTCAAAACTGTATATATATATGTGTGTGTCCGTGGGTGCGATAACTCTCGTAAAAATGATCCAATTTGATTAAATTTGGTACAAACATGTAAAGCATCATTTATGACTTTAAGTTCGAAAACCAACCAGATCGCTCTATCCAAAGGAGTATTTTGGGGGGGTTTTGTACCCAATAAATGTGTTTTTTGAGTTTTTTTACATATAATATTTTAGTAAATCCAATTCTAGTTTTCACCATTAAATTCAGCTTAAAAAACAAACAATTTGGTGTTTTGATCATTGCTCTACGTCAATTGGTTACAGAGATATTGAAAGTGCTAAACACAGTACGTTGTCCAATCTTATGGAGAATAAGAAAAATTGTATATCTCGCTTAATTATCAACTTATCCTTATGAAACTTGCTATACTGCTTCATATCGTTGTGGTCTATTGATATTTGCACTAAAAAACATTGTTTTGCCTATAGTTCCCGTAGCAGCAAACCTACGTCCTCAGCCCCCATGTTTTTCTTATGGAGAATGAGTAACATGGTATCTCCCTTAATTATGAACATAAATTAATAACATTTGGTATGTGGCTTTACCTACTTGAGTTATATTGATATTTTTATAAAACCCCATTTTTTGTGTCCCTTCCTTCAGCAAACCTGCATACTCAGCCGCCATGTTATTCTTATGGAGAATAATTCAAATGTCATAAATCGTTTATTTATGAGTGTATATTGATGAATCTTGGTATTATGTGGTATTAAGATACATATATATGCATTGTAAATTCGCTGAGTATGCAGGTTTGCTGCTACGGGGTTATTTTATGTTTTGGAACAGCCAGGGCCGCCCATTTGGGACGAGTCAATGATCGACGCTCGTCGGGGGTGGGGGGGAGGATATTTAAAATAATGGGATTAAAATTAAAAGCAGCAATATGAATATGAGAGACTTAAGGGAATCTATGCTTTAATTTTGAGGTAGCAAACTAGAGTTTTTCTTTCTCTGCTGTCTCATAATTTTGTTGCCAACTATGTTTTACATTTTAAAAAATTTCCGGGGATTTACGGACCATGCAAAAATTTATAGGATGACAGTTTTTTCGAGCCCATTTTTTAACGATGTTAAGTAAAATAAATATTTCTGGTTCCATGATCAATGGGTCAGGTGTAATTATGGCATTTAAATCACAGAATTTATGTTCCACAACTACCGGAGGAACTGTGTTGTGGTGAACAGTTATTGCCGCGCCGCGCGTGAGGTTAAGTGGGTTAAGTGGATTTTTCCTTAAATATTTGCCTGACTTTTTCCGGCGACTGCTCACTAATCATTTCAGTCTACTCGCTAAAATATTGAGATGGTGGAGGTTAAGCCGCGAGTTTACTCTTATCCGTGCCAATCTCCAAATAAACATTTTAAACATGTCTCGGGACTAGGAACGTTAAACCGTTCCAAGAACTTCTGAGAGAACCGTTATAGTCTCATGAATGTAAGCTCTCAAAAAGGTATGCAGGAAATAATCTTTCGATAATACCTCATGAAAGCATAAATAAAACTAAACATTTTAAAATACTGTACTTTTGACTTTATTTCATAACTGAAAACATTTGTACAAGCAGAGTTTTTGGGCCCAGCTAGTAAATAATAGTCAGCAAAGTTTTGCACAGGTAAAATATGGGATTTCGAGGCTGATTAACTGGATAAATGAAAAATACTTATAATGGATTGGCAAACTGATCATCGAAGACTTATTACCAAAGGTATGTACAGTGATATCCGTCGATATCAACCATATTCTTGCTTTGTTTAGTTTTAAATCCCTTCAAATTAAAATTAAATCCTCCAAATTTGTGTTTGAGTACTGTCTTACCACAATATATTATGGATGGCCGAGACGCCATCAGTGTGGTGCGCCCTGCAGACTTATAGACGTCTCTGAGTGCAGCACAAAACGTGTAATCAAGCTTCAAGGTCATATATGGTCTTATCTTCAGTCAGCCTATTTTAGGCCTGGTTAGCCTATTGTGTCTGTTTTGTGACCCCCTCATTTAAAAATATAAACTCTCAAATTAGATATGGAAGGCATAGAGTGAAACTAAATGAATAGTGAAACTAAATGAAACTTACTGTACCATCAAATTTGTTTATAAAATGTGATAAAAACTATAACAGATTCAAGGAATATTAGTACCTCTGCAGTGTAACTATCGTAAGATTTTTGTCGCCCTAAGTTGCATTTAGCCATTGTGTAGTTGCTGTTTGATCAGCTGGTTTACAACTTCCGACCGGAAGCAGAACAAGCAGTAGTAAAACTAGCCAAGAGGGGATAAACGTCAGAGTTTATACCTCTTTCAATGGTCACGGTTGTAAATTTAGCATTTTTTCAAAGATAATTTATGATAAGTTAAACTTTTAACTACCTTAGTAAAAATGTTAATTTTTATTTACTTAACTGTTCTATCATTTGTTCTCTAGTTATACTCTATGGGCATCTCATTTTATTGTTCTGACGAAAATAAGTATTATATGGCTAATTTATGGACACTTTTAACTAGGGGTGGGCGAATAGAGATTTCTGGCCGAGCCGAGACGAGTTTTTTTTAAGTTCTCGAGATTCGAGCTTTCTCGAGCCGACCTTTTTTGGTGGGAATTTTCTCTTGGGGTGTGCAATATACTGGTACAGTAGTGATTTTCTGACTCGAGCCAAGCCGGGCTGAAGTTCTCGAGCTTTGAGCATTTTTGATTAGGCCTATATGTATTCTTTATTTATATTATTTATCCATTATGGTAATGTAAAATAATTTATAACTTTCAATATTTGTCATCTTTCATTCACTTCTTCTATATTCATTAGGCCTATGCTCAATAAATAAAGGCCTACAGTGGGAAAATAACAAAATAAATACTAAAAAGGAAAATTTATTGAGACCACTTATTTACAGTAAAGAAAAATTTTTCTTTCAATATAAAGTAGTTACAAGGTACATAGGAAAAATAACGTAAAGGAAGAGAACTACAAACTTTTAACTAGACTGATAAGCTAACATGGTTAACTAATGCAGTTAGTCCCGTATTCATTAACAACCATGATAAACAGACTATATGTAACTATGTACTCTCCATGTAACCAAACACTTAGGCCCTAGCCTAGGGAATTGCCCAAACCCAGTAAGCCTATCTCTCATTCAACTGTTTGTAAATATTAAATTTTTGGTTATCCTTTTATAAATAAGTTAGTTAAGCTAGTCTTAATATCTTATTGTACTCGCAGAAATAAGTTATCCAATAATCATAGGCCTAGCTTATGTTGTATCTAACCTATTACCTAATAGACCTAACCTACCTATTATATCTGCTTCTGAAACAGAAGGTTAACAGAAGGTTTCTGCTTCTGAAGCAGAAAGGTGAAAGAGGATCGTCAATGCATTCTTCTTCCATCACTTCTTTATCAATTTGATAGCATACAATTAATTACAAAATGATATGCTTTCTACTGACGTTTATTCACAATTTCAAACAATCCCGCGGAGTTAACAATATGATTTTAATCGCACAGCTGTAGCGTAACAAAACACTGCGTCATTTTGATCGCGTCTTGCTCTTGGTTAGGCGTACATAGAATATAATCAACCTTTTATGACCACCGGTATTATAAACAAGCGTGATGTAATTATTCAGAATTTTTATAAAATCCTTTGAATCTCGCAATTAGTGATTTTGAAGTGCAAATTATTACAACAACAATGTGACACTAATTGTTAACTTTAACAACTAAATTATGATTACCGTTGTATTTCCATTCGCTTTATCTCAAAGTACTTTAGATTCTACCGTAAACTGAAGATTTTTTAAATCCAATTTTTGGAGAGTACTATTTTGGCTGCACACTAAAATGCCGTCATGATTATTTGGCGTTCATCACCTACAACCTTGTCCCTAGCTATTGGTCAGGCTAAATCATTATTACTTTATAACCATCTTCAATCAACGTCTTAAGGCAGTTCGCAAAGTGGATACGCCAACAGTGTTGCCAGACGTTATTTCAAACTCCAGGGAATATGGTGTAATGTACGAAGTTGTAAGTTGCAGAAAAGACTGTACCGCTGCAACAGTTATAAAAAGTGTTCTAATGGATTTAATTTTTTTTGCTGGGGTACTTTTTCTGGAGCAGTGCGATTGTTTTATTAATTATTATAAACCGTGAAATATTGCAAAACTCAACTGGACAACGGCAACACTGCACTGCAAACAGAATAGTGTGATATGTCCATTTGATGTGATTGAGCGTAGAAAAAGTAGATCCATTGTGTTTGTCGATCAGGTTGGCAGTTTAAAATATTACAGTACTTTAATATTTGGTTATTTTTTTAAAGAAGGACCAAAAGTATCAGCATTGCTGGATTATAATTGTTATGGAGCTCTACCGACGCAAACTACGAGAATTCTAACATTGATTCTGGAAAGTTTTCGATTTGCTTTAAATTTAATTTTGTAGACGACTCTTTTCACTATTCAGCGTTTTAAATATTCGGCTCGAACTTCAAACGTTTTTGAAAATCTCGAGCCGAGCCGAATATTGCAGTATTCGAAAAGCTCGAAGTTCGAATACTCGCACATCCCTACTTGTAACCCAAATAGGAATGTGGTGCTGGTCTGTGTGTCGTCATATCTGCTTCAGGATACGAACATGTTCCAAACCGATCGAGTTGAAATTTAGCAAGTATGTAAATATAATTATTCATGCCTATCTACACATAGGTATGTTGAAATTACTGCAAATTGTTCTGAAGATATTCTCAGGACATCAGTGCAATCTCAAGGTGAAATTTCCATAGTATAATCGATTGAACACGGTTAACCCAATGTGTATTGTATTATAATGAAGCTGTGTGCCAGAGTAACTGCGGTTACGGTTGAATAGGCCTAGTGAAATTTATTTTCACTTAAAAAAGTTACATGCGCAAAGACCGAATACCACCTAGCCTCGAATCAAATGTAAATTCACTCGAAGGGTTGGTTATAAAATTAACCTGAGTTATTTATAATGGTTTAAAGTTGATATTACCATTAGGAGTGCATAACGGACAACATACGTCATGAAGGCATAACGGTGGCATGTAAGGCGTACTACTTCTTTCCGGTAAAAATTCCCCACATGTCTCTAAAACAGTATGGTCTTTGTTACTTTCGAGGTGTGATTTAAAATGGAATGGGTCTGAGGTGAGGAAAACCGCAAGCGAGTGGAACATTGGTCGATGGGGATTTGCGGCTCACCTGCTCGTAATTGGGTGGATTGGCTACTTCCTTCCTCGTGCAGAACATTACCGTCCCGGGCTCAGCAGTATAATGTGACACAGCTCTTGGCATCATTGACTACAGAGGCGAACAGAATATTGTGTAGAACATTACAGCCCCCTGTCTAGCCAACAGTATAATGTACAGGTCTCGGCATCATTGACTACCAAGAGAATATTCTTTAAAACAGTGGAGGCTTAGGATCAGTTCAACAGTACAGTGTATTGAGACAGACCTCTCGGAACCATTGAATTTTCAGTCCACAAAGCATACGAAGGAAACCTATCTAAAGTGTTTATTTCAAATTTTGAGAACCTCAATAACACTCCAAAGTGTTAAATACTTGCAAAAGGACAACGTAAAACACTAGTTTTGTGTTAGCAGTCTGTTTTGTATTCTATTTTGTCCTGCTAAGTTTTACAGTAAACCTGTCAGTTATCTTTGCACCCATTGCATCTTTGACTGCCACTTGAACCGTAAGAACTGTGCATGCATAACCGCAAAATTTGTTGAGAAAGACCTTTAATCTTTAAACCTACAAATAGGAAGTCCCGAAAGTCTAAAGTCTTGTTTCCTGGTTATGGTTGTTTTGGAACACCAATTTTTAAACCCTTTTCACTAGAACAGAGTGAAATGTTTCAAGTAGGTGGGTTCAGCGGGTGAGCAAATACGGCTCATTTTAATCAGTTGCGTTGGACGTCAATTACCTAGTCAGCTGCTCCCTTGATGGCGAGAATTTTAAATTGGATTCCCTCGCCCATGATTACCTAACTTTACATGAGAGTTACAACTAGAAGACCAAATAATAAAGTAAATACAGCAAAGTTATAGTATTACTTAAAGACACAAATATTGACTTAAGGGGGTTCCAGTCACCGTCTTCTACCTGCTTCTCCCATAAGGTCAGTATTAACTTTCAAAGTCCGTCCCTCCTCAATGGATTATCCAAAACCGTTTAAAGAGAAAAAATACCTAGCGATTTCCGTGAGCACGATTTTTATATCACAAATAATACTCGTTCAATCAAATTCCAAAATACTCAATATCTGATATTTTTTTATAGGTTAACTATTTGTTCCACAAATTCTGTCCACTGAAATTGGTTGGTAAATTTTTGCTCTGCAAAATGAGCCAGTAACCAACCACTTCGGATAACCCGTTGAGGAGGGACGGGATTTGAAATTAGCATTAGCCTTAAAGCAGAGACAAGTAGAAACACGAAATGTGCGTGACTGAAGCCCTTAACGATTTAAATTTATAAAACTAAGCATATGCATAGTAATGATGCGGCGTGGAACATATTTGTTCCGTAACTGAATCGTCTGAGCAATATGAGAACCAGAGTTGCCAAAACTCGAATAACTGGTTGTGATCGGATTCGATCGTATTGGAAGACAATGGCTCATTGCCGGCGAAAGAACCGCCAACCGTTAGTTGGTTGCTTTAGCCCATAAATGGATCATTGTGCTCAAACAAGGCGCCCGGCACCCAATCCCGCCTTAGTCTTTAATTTGGCTCCAAACTCTACCATAAAGTAAGCCTAATCTTCTGCTTTATGAATCCACTATTTTATTACATTGTTTTTCTCGATTCTCACGTGTAAAAAGTAGAGTGACTCTTTTCTAGAAAAAGGCCACGACAGGATTACCGCCATTCAGAGCTCTGCGGAGTTAGGGTAGGTAAGTTTATCATAAATACAAATGATTTACCAGATACAGATCAAATGTATTTATTTATGATAAACCGACCCAACCTATCTCTGCAGAACGCTGTATGGAGGGAAATAGACATTTTCGAAAAGTGGTGGCCTCTTCTAGAAAAGAACCAATGGAGTACATTTTTACTATTATTAGTAGTTGTATTCTTTATGACAGTGCAAACACAAATTGTGCGCTTGAAGTTTATAATCTTAGCCGTATTTAGTCCGAAGACGGGCGAGCAACTTAAAAGGGATCTGTTGGAATCTATCTAGCGATTTCAGTATTCCAACAGTGTTAAGTTTCAGATCAAGTTACTTCCTACACCTCTTACGAGACATTTTGGGTTTACTGTCAAATTCAAGGCATGCCGGTCCTCTAGTGAGTTACATGTTTTTCATCAAAGTTTGGGTATTCAGATGTTAGCATTGTTGATCTACTGGCAGACTGTTGCACACTAGCTTAGTAATATGAGAATAAAATAAAAATTCGAAAACTAACGAACCAGAGGACTACTACGCTTTTAAATTAACACTGAAAGAAAATTCTTGGATAAATAGGTAAATTGACGCGACTGGAAAGTTAACAACGTTCTTATGGGAACAAAACTCCAAAACTGGTCCTGTAGCTTCCAGTGATAAAGACTCCTTAAAGCCCACGCTCGTGTTATCCTAAGGGACCGGATATACTGGGAGTTGTTATTTGTTTATTTAAAAAAGAGGTTGGCAGCCTCTTTTTACCTTGCTTTGCCCACATAGACTATATCTGTGCGTGGAATGTATCTAGCAAAGCAATTGTTAGCCGCTACAGTACAAACTAGACAGTACTGATAACATTTACTTGCCAGGACTAGGATTCCAACCCACGACAGGCCATGGTTTTGGAGCCTGTCAGCTTGACCACAATGCCAACGACTCACTATTTATTTTGGGGGATGAGTTGTTCGTGCAAAACAACCAGCCATTTCAACCGCAATACTCGCACGCTTCAGAAAATCGAAATGTTGGGGAAGTGTCGGACTCAATTGTGCTATAATTGCACCATTCTGAGGGCTCCAGTAAGCCTCCTGGATAACAGTGTTACCTAACCCAACCGTGAGCAAAGTCCCTCAAGTGTGAAGTGAAAGCGGTCGATTAGTTGCACAATAGCTGAGGCGAACTGCTCCGGTAACTGCCTATCGAATATTGAATCCTTTACGGTCGTTACTCTCGCAAATATGCGGACAGGTCGCCGTCGCGGCTCAGGGTTCCACCGCTTCTGTCGCTGTTGCGTGCCGAGGTGCCTTCAATCGGTAAAGTCCCAAACTAACATTATTATTATCCCAGACGGTATGGAGTATAATTTATAATTTGTCAAATATATACTTTATAAACTGACAAAATAATTATATTTTAGACTCTTGTTCCCTACGCTCAACAACCCAAGCGGCTACCCAAGCGGCTTCGCCGTTCGAGCTCTCCGCATTATTTACTAGAATTAGATTATTTTATTTCCATGACATGTTCGAATCCCTTAATGTTTTTGTTATAGTGGGATCGTAGAGGATAAAGTGACATTCTGTTTTCTCCCTACCTACCGTAATAATATTTTTACAGTACCGATTAAAATTAAAATTGGATTTCTTACCTAAATGGCAATCTCCCACTCCTAATTAAAACGTCTTCTTTAAGTAGCAATCTTCGGAGACTTTAATTACCCGACGGTTACTTTTTCTAACTACTGGTAATTCCGCAAAAAGTCTTTTTTTCGGCGAATCTGGAGAGTAGAGGTACTTTCTCCAGGTATTTTTAATTTCAGTTGATAATCTAACAGTGAAACCGGTACGATGACACGGAGCGACCGTATTCGAGGTTACAACGCCGCTCGCTGACCGATATATTCCGACTAATTGAGTTCCACAATCGATTAATCGGGTCGAATCGCGACCCAGCGGCGTGAAGCGATTTGTAAGGCGTTTATCCCGGAACCAATTATATAATCTAGAACTGTTACAGAACTGACTGCCGGGCTGGACCATTAACTGAAGCCATTCAGGGCTGGACCATTAACTGAAGCCATTCACCAACAGCAGTCTTTTTTGTCATGTTTGATTAAATAGTTTCTTGAGTAGTAAGAAATATTACATTAATCTCGAAAAAATTCCTGGACTGAGCTGAAGACAAACTTTCCGAGCTGATGTATCTAGTCCACTCAGCACCCCCTTCAACACTAGAGAAGCCTAACGCTGTTCAACTTCATCGAATTTTCTTCAAACATGGAGAAAACTTCATCAATAGCGGAGTGGGCTTCGGTCACGAAACATTTCACGTTTCTACCTGCTTTACCCTTAAGGCTAATCAATGTTAACTTTCAAATCCCGGTCCTCCTCAACGGGTTATTTGAAATAGTTTATTGATCGCACATTTTAAAGAGTAAATAAATACCTAGCGATTTCAGTGAGCAGAATTTCGATATCAAAACTGTTAATCCGTATATAGCAAATATTAAATATTTTGGAATTGAATTTGACTGTTATTATTCATGATATTACAATTATTCTGTTCACTGAAATCGCTAGGCATATTTTTGCTCTATAAAATGAGCTATAAATCAAATCATCTATCTAGTATAATCTGTTAATATGTAGAAGTGAGACTGGATTTGAAAGTTATCATTTGTCTTATGAGAGAAGCAGGTAGAAGCAATTGACTGGAACCCCCTCTTAATATATTCATAATGGTAATACATTATTAATACGAGGTGTAGTTAAAAATTGTCTTACACTTATATACTGTATATATAGTATATTGTATTAGAAATCAATTGTCTTAGACCATATGTTTTGTATATTTACTCCGCTTTGTATGTGAATACAGTATAAATGTAAAGTGTTTATGTAAAGTATATTTGTAAGTGTTTTATTACATCCGTAAATATAACAACACGTGTCATGCTAACTCAACAGTTCTCAACAAGTATAAAATTTTCATCACCCAATATCGTTAGCGCATTCGGTTTTATATACAGGGTGTTTATAAAAAAACTTTACAACTTCAAACAAACATAAAACCTTAATTGTTTCACGTAAAGTTATAAAATTACAACCAAAATATAATACATTTTCTCGAGTTTTGTGACATATTAAGTAGTTTACCTAATTTCAATATGTTTCCCATTATTTGCACGCAAAATAATCAAGCCTACATTTCAGTTCGGCCCAATCACAACGGTAACTATGATCATCGATTTCAGCAAACGCTCCCGATTCGTTCTCTCAGTTCTTCTTTGATGTTTATCTTATTGGCATACATATTATTGCAATTATTCTAATTGGGGTTCCCCAAAAAAAATTTCTTGATCGAAATCTCTATTGAACAGCCACATCAGAATTTCTTTCAATGTGCTTTAACACACTGTACTTTAGCATGAGCGTCCATTGCGATTTTAATGAGACTTTTCAATTATTTGTTTTAGTTTACCAGGCAACAATATAAACGAATCAGCTGATTAAACTGCCTGCTGATTAAAACTTGTTGAGCCACTCTTTCATGTGGTGGCATTAGGAAACTTGTATGTCCCATGGAACATGAATGGGAGAACATTAAAGTTGTAAAGTTTTTTTATAAACACCCTGTAGTTCATTATAAATTTGGTTATAAACATCGGATTTAACAGCTTTAACAGCCCAGTTCATTTCCTTGCACATAACATTGTCATTCAGCTGTAAATCATTATCTCAGAGCACTAATATTTAATGAAACTTCGCTTTTATATTATCTAGGTAAGAACAAAATAAAAAGCTAGAAGACTATCATTACTAGGCACAAACCAGTGTGTCTAACACAGCGAGTCGTAATAAACGGTGGCGTAGTCACATGGAATCGGTAGTAAACTGTGAATTAGGAGGAAAGGGAATCGACCGAGGGGGAAAGGGAATATGATGGGTCGACCGGGCAGCCGGCCCTGCTGAACCCGTCGCACAGTTATGTAGTTTGTATGGTAATAACTGCATCAGCTAGTTGCAGTCATTGCGAAAATTAGGGGCAGCTATAATTCCTACGTTGCTTCGGACGGCAAAGGTCATGCTCATTCCAACTGGCCGGCTGCTTCCTTTTAATAACCCATGAGTCTGAAGAAATGTCTGGCAAGGTATTACAGTGCTTTTTTTACTCTAACGACTTGTTTGTGATGTAACTTCTACGGTCGCAGTATATAAGCCATTGAGAGCGAGATTTGTGGAGTTTACAGCTAAATCTTTAGAGTGGTCTTGTAGTCCTTGAGCTGGCTTTTGCGGTTTCTGTTTCGAGTAAGTCTTCAGTGAGTGAGGAAAACTCAACGTTATCGGTTCTTAGAGAATGTTTCCATGGCAATTTAATGATAAAACATTCTTTGTATCGAGATTAGGGAAAACAATACAAATAATTTTAAACGAAAAAGTAACAGGACCATTTTAAGATTATCCTACGTGTATGAGTAAAGTTTTATGGGTTTTGTTTCTTGACCCATCGAGTAGTTATGTTGTATAATGTATTGTATTATTGTAATGTATAATGTATTACTGTAGTTAATGTGTAATCCATTCATGTAGTCTTATAGTCTTGGTAATTTCGTATTAACCGTAAATATATCCGATTTATAAAATATTTCAAATTAAGATTTGCCTATAAAATCAAAGATATTTGGTGCATATGAAAAGTAAATTAATTTAGAGCAAATATCAACTTTTGTCATCAACGTAAAATGTGGAATTTCCCTTGAATGAAAAAGCCTTACTCTGAGTCAATCGAGTCTTTCCCCAGAGTATCTAATCTTTCAAATAACCGAAGAAAATAAATCAAAAGGCAGTGGTTTACTGAGTTTGTCTTTGTATTTCAGTCAGGTGCCTACTCCATGACCGGTATGACCGGTATTATAAATTGTTCAAATGACAATACTCCTCATGCAGCCAGGGCCATCTGAGTCTGACTTGACTGAGGTTTCTCCAAGCCGTTACCGTATGGGAAGCTTCCAATTTTAATATGTTTTGTCGTTTTAAATTATGTGTCGTACGTGTCCAGTGTAACTTTATGTGTTTGACAAACAGCAAGGTCATTAAAATGTGTAATGACGATTAGTTTTGTGTAGTGCGCGCCACACTTTTGACCGTAGGATTGCTTCGGACTGAAAGTACGCCATTAAAAATATTAAGTTTCTCCGCAACGTTTTCTTCCATCCAACCCCAATGTTGAGTCCATTGGGATCCTAATAAAAAGATCAATCCTTCGTACTTTTTTTTAAACCGGGAAATAGGTGAGGGTTCAGAATAAAACAACTGTCCAATGCTTCACATAATCTAGCACAAGTTAGTATTATTAAGAGAAGGCATTTACTGTCACCAAAGATTTCGCGTTTATTCTTGCTTCTTCTATAAGGCCAATTTTAACTGTTAGCTTCCTGACGGATTATCCAAAATCGTTGGTTTATGACAAATGTTAACAAAATACAGAATTCTCGGTGAATCCATTGAGCTGAAACTCAACAAGACTCACAAATATGATTATTTTGATCGGTTATTATTTTTTTATTCTAGTCTCATCAATTTTTGAAAACTTTAAGATCAAACATTAAATACTTCTTATGCACCCGCTGAGTTGCATCGGGTTATAAGTTCTATCACAGTTTTATACGAAGATGTATAATTCGTTCCAGTTTATAAATTATTTATAATGTAATACCCCCGTCGCAGCAAACCTGCGTACTCAGCGAATTTCCAATGCATAATATATGTCTTAATACCATATAAAGCCACATACCAAGTTTCATAAAAATATATTCACATATAAGCGATATATACTATTTTAATAATTATCCATAAGAGTAACATTGGTGATGAGTACATAGGTTTGCTGAAACAAGGAACACAAACAATTGTTTTTTATGCAAATATAAATATTATTTAACAAGGTGAAGCCACATACCAAGTTTCATCAATATTCAATCATAAGTAAGCACTATATAACATTATAATTATTCTCCATAAGAATAACATGGGAGCTGAGTAAGCAGGTCTGCTGCAACAAGGAACTAAAAAAATGGTTTTTTATGCAAATATCAATATAACTCAACAAGGTGAAGCCACATACCAAGTTTTATTAATATATGTTCATAATTAAGGGAGTCATTACATTTTACTTATTCTCCATAAGAATAACATGGGGGCTGAGTACGCAGGTTCGCTGCTACGGGGATTATCAACAAAAAATCCATTTTTTTTGCAAATATCAATATACCAGTACTACGTGACGCCACCCACATGCCAAGTTTCATCAATATACATTCATTAATAATGGAGATATCAAATTTTATTTATTCTCCATAAGGATAACATTGGACAACGTACTGGGTTTAGCACTTTGAATATCTCTGCAATGGTTGGACGTAGAATCACAATTAAAACACCAAAATGATTGTTTTGTGGAGCTGAGTTGATTGGTAAAAGCAAATGTGAAGTTTACATTAAAATTAACTTAGGAAAAGCCAAAAAAAATTTTTCCCATAAGATTAACATAGGAGATTTTATGAGCAGTTTGTTTTGGATTTTCTCCGAAACCACTTAACCGAGCTTAATAATTCAAAATACTATATTATTTGTTTTTTTTAAGCTCTATAACATGGTCTAAACCAAAATTAAGTGTTTTAAAAATTTTAGGGTAAAAAATGCAAAAAACTGATTTTTGGAAAATTTAAAACCTCCATGATCCTTCCCATGATCCGATTTTTCTGGTTTTCGAACTTAAAGTCATAAATGTCACTTTACACATTTGAGCCAAATTTCATCGAAATCGGACGGTTTTTACTCAAGTTATCGCATTCACGGACACACACATATATATATATATATATATATATATATATATATATAAATTTGAACGAATAGTGTTTTAGTCATCTGGGGACCTAAAAAAAAAAGTTGTCATGGTCTCGGGCTTAAGTCTTACCATGAGACCTACGGTAATAGCCTCTTCCCTATAGGGGAAATTCGCTAAAAGGGCATACAAGTAAAGGGTTAGAGTAAAGGGATATTAGCTGTGAATGTTTTCTCTAATCAGTGCTCTAATTTAATAAATCAATCTAATTTATTAATAATTTATCAAAAAAATAATTTATTAAATAAATAATAATTTATTTTAATTTATCAATAATTTAATCAATCTAAAACCACTTAAAGTGTCCAATTCAGCGGTAAAGTCATTTGGAATTATCATAGCGTATGTCATCGCACCATGAAATGTTACGATTCTCTTCTACAACTGATCATAGCTGAGAATCATAGCTGTATAAATGCGGCTGTCTTGTAACCTTAAGCTGCTATATTTCCATCCGCGAAAGGTCAGTTAACCACGCCCTCAAACCTGACCTTGTTCCCAATAGGTTCTCTTTCCTTCTCCCTCGCTCTTTTCTTCCTCTCTGTCACATTGTTTCAGGAAATTAATCTGTAACAATCGTGGAAATGTCATGCGTGCGTGTTTAGCCACAATAAAATTGGAGTCTTCCATAGTTCAAACTCCCTCTTACAATAAGGCTATGGGAGTGTGAAAACAAACATCTAACTGAAATAAGATATCTTGTGTGAATGCGATGTCTATGATCTACATTTGAGGTTACATTCACTAAGTTTCCATTATTAAATCTCCCGTAATCCTTCCAGCGTGAAATGTTTGATAAAGTTTCAAACAAAACCCCATCGTAGCAATCACAAACTTTGTGATTGCTACGATGGGTTTTTTTTATGAATGATTAATTCAACTTATCAAAACTGTCTGCTTATAGCCACGGAAAATGTGTTTATTCAAAGAACAAATCCTTACCTCGGGCAAGATAGTCGGTTGTCACCTTGAGGAGGTCAACACATGCCATGGACTACGTCACTGGCAGTTGTATTGTGCCGCTCGAAATTACGGGGTCTGACACCATCACGTTTATTGAAAATCCCATTAGAGGCCCGTGGAACAGCGAAACACTTGGGCGAGCACAATCGTCGAACCTCTTCATGGATTTGTTTAGCAATACAACTGATTGATTCATTATATCACACGAAAGGATTGATTCACTGCAGGGAACAAACCATGAGTCAGCCTTTTAATCTAATGTAATTTAAATATACCTAAGGAAAATTTGGTTGACATGTCTTGTGTTCAACAGAAAAATTCTTTTGAATGTGTTATTAATTTAAATTTTGTCTTACTACTGCATTGGTAATAAGAGTAACACTCCATTTCATGAATGGTATGACAGTAGAGGGTATATGGCAAAGTGGTGACACTTTCGGCACGTTTTTCCCTTAAGATTAACATGGGGTTCAGTTTTTGCCCGAACCTGGCCTACACAAATTTCCTTGTTGGTCTATACTAATGCCCGACCTTTGCCTATATTAAATAATTTTTTTACAAACCCAATCTGTCCCCTATATTTCTTAAAATTAGTTGTCAAAATCTAAAAACTTTGATCTTTGTGGATTTGTTTAAAATTTAGACATGTTATTGTAGGCTAGTGTGTACACACTACCTACGTTTCCAAAATTCAACGGTAAAATATTTTGTTTAACGTTTTTCTCATAAGAATAACATGGAGTTTTTGGACACTTGCCCGAACCAATTTCCCTACGCTTTCCCGTGCCCTACTTTAATACATCCTTTGCGGAAATCCACAAGTTCTGGCTACTTGGGAACCCAAGCCACTTGACTTATAATAAATCACCCTTCCTCCTAATTACCTTCTCAACTAAATACATGTCTTTATATTTAGTCTTTAACAATTCTTGGTCATAAAATCCTTCTTTGATTATATTACCGTTTTCATCTTTTAAAATATAAGTCACCGGCTTTGTCTTCTTACCTTCATCTATTGTAAACATCTCCCCAGTCCAGTTCGGGGTATATCCTTTACTAAATACATGTTTATACTTGGAAATTCTTACAATATCCCCCACCTTATATCTAGGCTTTTAACTTGTACTTAGATGCTAATCTTTCGTATACATCTTTAGAGTTCTTGGTTGGGCTTCATCCCTATAGACCTATGTACTTTATTATTATATATCCTTATTACTTTGGAAGTAAAGTCAACCATTTATAACCCCCCTGTGCACTAACCTCTCTATATAACCAATTCTTTAAAGTTCTCTGGAATCTTTCTACAACAGCCGCCTTAGTTGTAGAGTAAGTGAGATAGTGATTAATATTTAGATTATTCATTAGGGGTTTGGTAAAATGTTCATTAAAGAACTCATTTCTATTAGTCTATTATCAGATTGAATATTTTTAACTCCCTTTGGTAGAATAGTCTTTATGGCTTCTGTAACCACCAATCCGGTTTTATTCTTTAGCGGAGCGGCATACGATTTTTTAGAAAGTGTGTCTATTAAAGTTAAAATATATTTATTCCCAGAATTCTTCTAGCATAATTCTGCATATCTATTAAATCTATTTTAATAGTTTCGTTTATACCCAATACTTTAAAAGACCATCTAACAAAATTATTTATGCAACTCATAAGCAATCTTTTCAAATTTTATTATTTATTTTTTACAATATAATCACCAATATCTGTTGCAAAATTTTGCCATCAGCATCAATTAATGTATCATCTATCATTCTATTATATACACAGTTGTTTGGTGTATATGGTCTGTTTTCTATATACTTAAATCCGCTCACAGATGTTGGGTCGCCAACTAACAAATCACGATTGTACGTCATCAAGTTAAATACTTTATCCACATATTTAAATTTTCTGTCTGTATCATCAAACCACACAGCTTGTGACAATAGACAAATGTCATCTTCATATTCCCCTTTCGGTAGATTCCTTATGAATTGTTTTTCAACAGCCCAATATTTTTATTCTTTATTTAACATCATTACATTGTACTCCTTATCCCCCTGTTTAATTATGCTTTTTTCACCCTTTGTTAAAATTTTACCTACCACTACTACATCTGTTGACAATACACCTTCTTGTGCATTTGTTATTTGTTTACGGTTGGCATTAAACTTATCCTCATTATTTAATGTAATAGTCTGACTTTTTTAACCCAATCGTTGTCATTCTCACCAGCTTTTACATTAGCTGTAGGATAATCTTTAGCGCCAAGTTTTTTATTCTCAAAATTCAATGTTAAGACTGAAAGGGATGTCTGACCCTTTGTAACACATCCTTTATAATTTTAACAGCATGTTTAATAATAGTATGTTTAACATTAACCAACCTTTTATTAAAATTCCATTCGCCTAAATTTGATTTAGGTATTTGTGAGACACATACAGCATCATTATTATCCGTACAAAAAAGTAAATTTCCAATTTTGTTCTTTTTAGCATCACTCTTATTTTCTTTGGATTCTAAAAATTCGTATTTACTATCACCCTGTTTTAACACACCACCCTCATACTGTAATATTTGATTGACAATTGCTCCGTCATTTGATAAAGTTCCAGGTAAGATGTTTGTTATTGCTTATTTTTACCATCAAATTTATTATTATTTAATGTTATAGTTTGATGTTTTGTTACACAATCATTATCATCAACACCGGGTTTGACACGAACCAGGCTTTTATCTCAAAAATCCCAAAATCCTTTACTCTTTGTAGGTACTTGAGAAACATTTACAGCATCACAACTTTCTTTGCCTTCCCCCAGATTACTGATAGAATGGTGTTTAGCATCCCAATTGTTTTCTTTTAGTTCTAAAAATGTATATTTATTATCACCCTGTACAAAGGTACTATCTTTTCTTATTAAAGTCTGTTGTAAAATTGGGACTTCATCTAAATTTTCAGCACTCTTAAATCTGCAATAGTGAAGCACCTTTATAAGAAAGGTATTAGGTTGGACATAAATAACTATCGGCCTATTTCTATATTCTATAAAAATCTTAGAGAAACTGTTTCTGAATCGCCTTCATTCTTTTTTGATTCATGATAAAGTGCTCTTTGAATAGCAGTTTGGTTTTAGGAAAAATACTTCAACTGTAGATGCTATGTTTAGTTTCATATCAGGCGTTTCAAAGGCTATGGACGAGCATGACAGTGTTTTGGGCATATTTCTAGACTTTAGCAAAGCGTTTGACATGGTGAATCATAAATTGTTATTGAAAAAATTAGATCATTTTGGAATCAGAGGCAATGCCCTAAGGTGGATATCTTCATATTTGGATGATAGAACCCAAATGGTTGAAGTCCCATGTCTGGATGCAAATGGATATATTTCGTCTAAAAAGTCCAGTGAAATTGTAGTGACCTGCGGGGTACCGCAAGGTTCAGTGCTCGGCCCGATTCTTATTCTGTTGTTTGTCAGTGACATACATTATAGTGATTCTGATGTTGATCTTTGTTTATTCGCCGATGACACTTCTTTAAGTTTAAGAAACTGTTCTCGTGAAAATCTTGAGATTGAGTAATTTATTCAGAGGAGCTTTCTTCTTCAGTGGATGATTGAGAATAATTTGTGCGTAAATTATGAGAAAACTCATTTTATTGACTTCAAATTGCGTAATTCAATCAGCGAAACCTCTTATTTGCTCCTGGGTGAAAATGAAATACAGTATTGCCAACAATCAAGTTTTTTGGTTTTGATTGTTGATCATCGTCTTGATTTTTCTGAACACATCGTCAAGGTATCCCGGAAGGTAAATAGTTGTATATTTATTATTCGTAGATTGTCCATATTTTGTAATACCAAAGTTATGCTGGCAGCGTATTTCGGGAGTCTTTATCCTCACATCAGTTATAGAGTGGTGATATGGGGTGTCCAGTCTTCGAAACCTTCGGTGCCCTTTTTCTTCTCCAAAAGAAAAAAATCAGACTTATTTTTGGGATGAAGCGAACTGATTCATGCAGAGGAGTCTTTTCGGGGAACAATTTGCTTACTTTCAGCTGCTTGTATATTTATGAGTGCCTTTCATTTTACATTAAGAACAAACATCTTTTCCATATTCGAAATAGTCGTTGTTATAATCTTAGACATTCCTCCACCCTAACTATACCCAAACACAACACCACATTTTTTGAAAAGCAGTCATTTAACAATATAGTCAAACTTTTCAACTTCTTACCATTAAAAATAGAGACAATCCATAAAAATAGAGACAGATGAAATTCAGGAGCATTCAGGAGAGGGTTGAGATCGATTCTTGTGGCAAAGAAGTACTACAGTGTCCAGGAGTATTTTGCTGACAACAACAGGAATTTTATGTTTTAATGATCATGTAAGAATATTTATTTTTACGTTGTTCCTGTAAAAGTGTTGTATTTGTTTTATTATGGTCCATGCTGCAAAGTTAATACAGTTTTCTGACTTTTGTCCATGCTGTGAAGTTTATGGCGATAAATATTCTTGATTCTTGAAAGTAGTGCTTAGGATGATGAACGAACAGTTTTTGAAACAGTGTCCTTCTACATAGTAGGACAAATCCCTTAGCTTTAACTATCTTTAAATAGCTTCTTAATGATCATTGTACGTGTTGTTAATAATCACTCATAGTAAAAATCACACATTTTACGTCATAAACAACACTTTATTGAAAATAACAACTTTTATTTACAAAACTGAATTACAGAGGTTTTATATTTCAACAGTCTATGCTGTCATCCCAAGAGTTGGTCTGAACGATTACCTGTGTCTGACGAACGAATACTTTAACGAGTTAAAGTGCTTATAGAGTTAACGTAACGCTTAGTCACGTTATGCACAAGAGTTGGTCTGATGATGAAAGCGTAGAATGTTGAAATATATTACCTATGTAATTTAGTTTTATAAATAAAAGTTGTTATTCTCAATAATGTGTTGTTTATGACGTAAAATGTGTGATTTTTCTGTGAGTAACTATTTTCACTCAACGGATAAAGTTATGAGTATTTCAAATATAAAAGAGTACTTAGGCCATATATTTCTTCATAAGAATAAAATGAAAAATTTTAAGATCAGTGGGGTGGAGCCCTAAGGCCGGGATTCAAGGCTTATTCAAAACATTTTGATCAATCAAAATTGATTAAAATCATGCAAAAACGGGAAAAATGATATGGTAGCTTTGCCAGTAGGGTGGAGTCCAGTGGGAGGGGGGCACCTTTCAATTTATTTATTTCAATGGTAACCCATTAAGTCTTATCATCGACAAGTACAGTATGGCAAACTGCATTTGTAAATTTAATCTAACAGTATCTAACATAACATTTATAATAACATCAAATACATTTCAATAATAGGCACAATATACATGCTTAACAATGACAATACATTAACTATCTGATGACCACAGAGAAAACAAGCGTAAGTTTAAGTTTAATTAACAGCCAATATTAAGTATAACAACCATTCTTCGAATTTGTGAAAAACGAATCCAACAAATCATCATAATTCAAAATTTGACATCAGGCCCTTAGGTTGGAAAGAAGTGCCCAAATCTGTTTAGTCCCCAAGAACGCAACACGGTCCTGGTGTAGTTTTGAGGAGCCTTTTTCGAGACATTTAGACATATTTTCTCCATAAGAATAACAAGGCAACTGAAGGGCAGTAGGGAAACCCCTGTTGGTCTGAGGAGACGTATCCAACATTTTCGGTCCCCTACAGCTTAGTATGGTCCGGGAGCTGTTTTGAGGTTTTGGAAATCACCTGGGCCACACAATCGCGTGCACTACTACTTTAATCTGTATAGATCTGGGTGTTTTTCAATATCATCGAAAGGAACAACTAAAAACGTGTCATGGCGAAACCATATCCTTTTTCCAATGCTTAACTTGTGGAAATGTTAAAGATTCTTTAAAAAGTACTGCTCAAACAAATTTCAAATTCAACAACTTATTATGGCTTCTGGTAATTGGTTGGAAAACTGCTAACTATCAGAATGGGGAAATACCTTAGACGTTTCCCGTTTATCTTCAGCGAGGGCCATAATAGGATTATCTTCATTCATCCAATTAGTTGATACAATAATCCAACTGTTGCTGTGTATAAATGTTTGTTCGGAGATTCCAGAAGGTTTACCCAAATTCTTTGTCGGAAATGCCCAATATTCGTTCCTGCATTGAAGACTTGGCGTTGTGCAGTGGTGGTGTGGTCGGCTAAGGTGTTCTCCCACAGCCTGTGTGTCATCGCTGTTCCCGGACCCCACGGGCACCCCGGCCCGGCCCACGGTCCCGCCGACACGCCGCCTCCGCCCACAGTTGGCGGTCGCCGACCGTCACCGTGTTGCGAAATCCCATCATCGACAAAACGATTAGACCAAACAAAACGAAGGATTTCAACATATACTTCTCGGTTATGTAGGAATCATGACATTAATCATTAATATCGTTACATATTATACTCAAATCCTTTACTCTAATATCAGTACCCACGCACAGGCCCTGGAGCTTATGTGGGACTAATTTCCGTAAGTAATGTTAAATTTGTGTGCGAAAATAATTATATTTATTTAAATTAGTAACCGTTATGTATTAATTTGTAAATTGATTAGATCTGTGTAGATTTGTTTGCTTGCTTGCAACTCTGATCTAAAAACGGCTCCAATAATCTCCTTCAAATGTTGTAATACACTAATTTATGGGATAAAAATTAGTTCTAGATAGGTCTCATCCCCAAAAATCTAATGAGGTAAAACAAACGAATTTTACAAGTTAAAACAGTTAAACTAAAGGTTATGACAATATGTTTCGTTGCAAGTGCAACATTTTCAAGCTTGCAAGTCGTCAGATGTTAAATTTTAAACAAAACACAGCACGGATATTAAAGTCGTCAGATGTCAAAATAAAAAAATAAAAACAGAATGGATTTGGATCACATTAGGCCAGCGAGGTATAAACCATGGAGAGCTCGCCAAATGGACAGAAAACGGTCCGTGCATTGTAAGGCTAGACCAAAAGTGTAGGACACGGCAAAACTGAGTAATTCCGAGCGGTGAGCGCGTTGTCGTTTACACACTCCTGTACATCTTAATAACAATAAAACTAAAATAAAACATATATATTCCTTTTCTGCATGAATTTCCGCATCCAACACTATAAATATATTTTAGTTTAAAATTATGTGTAATTTTTAATAATGAAAATATTAGAGAGTTGTAACAGCGTGACATGAAAAAGTCTGTAAGCGAGAACTTTTTTATTTTTTAGGTAAAAACAAACTTCCAGCGAGAAAGTTGTAGCTAATTAGATGATCTTAAGTTTTCATTCAAAACAATTTTCGATAGAACTCACAGTTTGTTTAATAATCCGATGTAAATAAGCGCTTTGTTCAGTTCTACGCGCGCCGCCGCGCCGCCGCGCCGTCGCGGACCACGGCTCCACGCTGTTCTACATCCAGCATAGTTAAATGCTCCTCATTTTACTTAGATCTTCACCTAGAAAATATTAATTATATACATGTTACTCCATATTGTGTTGAGATTATTGTTTTTAACATAGCTTTCAATTTTGATAGAAAATTCAGTTATCGAGATGTAATCAGGCTCATGAGGAATCTTATAATTTGATATGTGAAGTAAATTAGGCAGTAAATAATAATAAACTTATTTGTTAGAAAGAATTAAACATTATATGATAAGATAAACATATCTGATTAGTGATTATATGTTACTCGTGAATCAAAAACTTGTTTTAATCAATAATGAAATAAAATGCTTTAGTAAGAAAACATAACGTTACCTTTTTATATAAACAAAACCTACTTCCTTTTAAACTATCTGTTGCTTAATCATTTCCCCCTTCAAATACGAAGGCTTCTTAGCCGTAAATTAATTGTTGTAGCTAAAAATGGAATTAAAATAATGAATAAATATATGTTTTTATATCAAAACTCAAAAATAATCCTCTATATCAGCAATATAACCAACCCTGTACAAATATGTTTGACGTAAAAAGTAGATGAACATATCAAGGAACTTGAATACGAAGGATACTTAGTTGTTAATAAACATTTCTACCGAAAATATAAATTAAATAATATAGAATCAATGTTTTTATGTCAAAACTCAAAACTAAGCCTCTCCAAGAGTCTTACAATAGTTGTTTTATAATTTAATTACATATCGAAAATTGAGGAATGTATCGAGTAAAGCAAATATGACAGCCATTGAGTCGTAAATTAATTTTGTTCGGTGAAAATCAAGAATAAGTACGTGAATATCAATATTTGTATTCTAATATTGAAAATTACACGTGTTTTTACGTCATAATTAGTCGTTAAATACATTTGAATTTAGTACCAAAAGATAAATAATTTATTCAGTAACACGATTCCGAAAACCATTGTACAATAAAAAGTTCCTCGCGCCGTAAACTTCATTTAACTGAGCACGCGTCGCCAATAACTCATAAGACGCTGTACTGAACGCTGCGACGAGTCCTACACTTGGAGATGTGACCTTGAGCCCGGCCGGACCGAATTTTGGTCTATCCCGACTATGGGCGCGAGCTCTCCATGTTTTCTATCTCTGATCCGTCAAAGTAATACTCATGGAGTTAGTATTAATTAATTCATGGTTTCCTGAGAACAGTGACTAAACCATTGAATGGCGGTTACATATGGAGTGGTCATATCCAAAATGAATCAAATGCGCATATAATCAAAGTACTACCTGAAGGGACATTGGGCTATAATAAAAACTGGAGTGGCCTTAAATATACAGAAAAGAGGCGAATGAGCTAAGCAAATCTGCTCTTTAGTAGGGAGACGTGATGACAAATTACTCCAATTCATCTAAACTGACTGACCTTCCCCGAGCAAAGCTCGATCCCCCAGGTACTATTTTGTAAAGGGAATAAGATGCGGACTGTATGACAATTCTTATTCTTCCTACAAAAGTTTATATTAGCATGATCTTTTAAGGGGTTTTCCGATTGTTTTTACCCAACGTTCTTGTCCAACTGACTAAAACAAGGAATGTCTACCAAATTTGAAGTAAATCGGACAACAAATGCTACCGCTAGAGTGCGAACACATACATAATTTGTATCGACCCCCAAAACCTGTTCAAGGAGCCTGTTCTATGGCAGTCCTGTGCTTAGGGTTTACCATGTGGGTCATGCTACGGTAGCAGCTCACTTTTCCATAGTTCATTTACTAACAAGAGATTCCAACTCCTGGTCGCCGGCCGAGGTGGAGAAAGTACGCCATATCGACAACTGGACTAAACATTGTGCAATGTCTGTCAGGGTTTAGACCCACTTAGACAATCCCTGGACCACTCCTGGCCATTTCTCTTTTGTTCTCATTTCGAAAACGATTCGAGGTTTGAGTACTCTGTCATTATTGTGTATCAGCTTGAAGTTTTGAGAGTCGAGACAGACGTCTGAAATAGAAGAGTAGAAATGCAAGTATGGTTCTCTTTAGTCAGACTTTTTATGAATTCAACTGACCCAAAACAACTAGTTTGGATGTTTCCCCGTGTTATCTTATAAAGAAAATCAGTTTAGGCCAGTGGAAATAGGTTTTAAAATGAAAAAATTACAAGCGGGAATATTGTTGTTGGAAATAGGAAGGTGCACTGAGGTCTTTTGATTTAAATGTTAAGTTTTCTACATCAGGTTAGGTGAGCTTTCGCCGCCAAATTGGAAATTGTGGACATTATTTCTGAATTTTTGCTCCATAAAAAGTTAACCTTTCATTCGGTTCGGCTTAAACATGGATTAAATATGTGAACCTACTATATCTTAGACCTGTTAACGTCTTAACAGCCATTTTACAACCCTGCTTGTGTTTTTATAAATTTTCCCCTTAAAAATGCGGATTTAAAAAATGAAATGCAATGAAAAGATTCTTTATTCCAAAATATACAATTTATAAAAACAATAACAAATAAGGTAAATGATACATACAATACGCTATGAGTATAACATCAATTGGTAATATAATGTTGGTCTAACAACATATTGCACTATAATAAAACAAATATTAGCCAAGGGAAAAGGTCTGGATGGGCGGAAGCCTGTGCGCAGGCCTGAGTTGCTGCCGATGGCAAATCATGTAAAATGTATTAATTGTATATACATTTTTACTATAAACTGGGCAAAATGTTATTATTACGTATTTAAATACATTTTCCAAGTCACTTTCCTTCATGCTACAGAGCTTTAAAAACTAACATTTATTATGTTGAATTATGCTTTTCCCTTGAGTGGTTCTGAAGAAAAAGTTAAGAAAAACCTGCCGGTACTAAATGCAGTACGTTGTCTATCAATGTTATTCTTATGGGTTATTAATCAGTTTTCAGATAAAAGTCGGTTAAACATATATTTAAATTGCATGTTACAATTAAAATCCCTTGGCAATCATAATAATCATCTTAAACTATCATCGTAAACCAATGAAGAGGAGTAAAATTTTAAAAAATCCATATTTTAGGTAATAATTCCTAAAATGCAAATATTCCTGAGCCAATTAAACAACTTGTTCTTGTATTTATTGCAAGCTAATCAATATTAACGCATACTGTTTAAATTTACCAAAATTGAATAACAGTTTTACTATTTATGAGCCCTTTGATAAGACGATAACGTACATTTCTATATAAATGGACAGGATATCGAATATGGTAGCAACAGCTCACTTCACCTAAAGTAAAAAATCTTTAAATTTAAATAAGGGGACCTCAAGTAACATTTTCCAGCAAAAATACATATGTTTGAAATTTTTCATTTTTATTCAATTCGTTTAACTGAATTCGCCCCTGATTGTTTTATTCCCAAACTTCCACAAGAGAGCGAAATATAAATTATGTTATTTATGTGATATCATCTAAAATTAATTTTCTCATACTAACCATACCATACCATACAAATTGATATTGTGAGTTTTCAAAAATGGCAATTTATGTGCTTAAACAAATTAAGGTTTGTTCATGTAAACCATAGTTTACAAGAGGAAAAGGGAGTCATACAAATATTTCAACTAAAATACCACATTGTACCGGGTGTTTTTTTTAACGCAACCCAATGTTAAAGAACTGAAAGTCACTGTTGAGGGACAAAACAAATTCATTTGTTGGCACCCCTGTTTCCTTTACTTCAATATTTATCAGCTGATATGCATTGTTGTATTGTTGTTTACTAATTTAGGGTTACTGCGAAATTATTGTGAGTAACATACAAAATGGTTTTTTCCCAAGCTCAGACGGTGTGTATGGTAGAGGAGTATATTAAAACTAAATCATTCGTTTTATTTCAAGAGAGGTTTTCGGCGACGTTTCCCGATGTGAGTATACCTAACAAATCAAGCATTTATAGACTCATTAAAAAATTTAAGGAAACTGGATCTGTAGGAAACAAAAAACACAACAGAAAAGGATAAGTCCTTAATGAGGAAACTTTAGAAGCTGTTAGGAGTATTTTTAAAAGCTACTAAAGCAACAAAAGCAAATATCTCTATATTTTGGCAGTGCTTTTCCAGCCACAAAATTATTAGGTTTGACTCCTTACAAGATTAATAAATCTCATAAAATTGGTCCCAACGATTTTCCTGCTAGACTACGCTACTGCCAATGGCTCAAGGGGTTCACGCGCAACTCTGTAACAGTTTTGGACAATTTGTTTTTGTCTGATGAAGCTTGGTGTCATCTGAGTGGCTACGTAAACAGTCAAAACAATCGTTATTGGAGCGCTCAAAACCCTCATGTTGTACACCAACAACCTTTACATGTCAAAAGATTGGAATATCGTGTGCAATTTCTCGAAAACGGATTATAGGACCAATATCTTTCGACTCTACATTAATTCTGCCCGTTATCAAGATATTATGCACGAGTTTGTGGCTTTATTGCAAGAAGACGAAAGGTACTGTTGGTTTCAACAAGATGGAGCAACGTGCATCATATAAAACTACGGATCTATTAAAGAGATTTTTTGGAGACAGACTGTTACTTGGTGGAGCTGTATCCACCAAGATCCCCAGATTTGAGCCCACCAGATTATTTCCTATGGGGATATTTAAAAAGTAAAGCATTTGCAAACAACCCGCAGAACATCCAGCAGCTGAAAACAAACATTAAAGATGTGATAGGAGAAATTGAAAGAGCTAGCCTACTTTGAAAAAAGGGTTGAGAAATTTTAAGAAGGGGGCTCAACTATGTATAACATAACGGTGGCTTATTTGAACACTTCATGTAGGTTAAAATGTGGTAAAATGTAAATAATATATTGTACAAAATGTAAATACCAATAAATAAATTAGTATTTATTCCAAATACTTGTAGTTTTTTTTTATTTTAAATATGGGTTGCGTTAAAAAAAACACCCTGTAGTTGCGATTTTTCGGAAGGTATAAAATAAGTACTCGACATCAACATAATCGCAGTAGTTTTGTGTCTTTAACAACACATGGTTTTTTTTAAACTTTCAAGACCAATATAAAACAGCGGTAATATTGCTCGAGAGTTTATACCTGTGAAAATTGTAAACTGGGATCATAAACGACTGCTTCAGCGAGTTGCAGCAAGACCACATAAAAGGTATAATTAACTTGTTATTGCCTCAGCAGTCTCTTGCAACCCACGTTACTTCTTGCAACGCACGTTACTTCTTGCAACGCACGTTACTTCTTGCAACGCACGTTACTTCTTGCAACGCACGTTACTTCTTGCAACGCACGTTACTTCTTGCAACGTTCGTTACTTCTTGCAACGCAAGTTACTTCTTGCAACGCACTTACTTCTTGCAACGTTCGTTACTTCTTGCAACGCACGTTACTTCTTCCAACGCACGTTACTTCTTGCAACGCACGTTACTTCTTGCAACGCACTTACTTCTTGCAACGCACATTACTTCTTGCAACCCACGTTTACTTCTTGCAAGTGACCGATATTTATAAAACAGACATTAAACTTCCCTGAACGATGGTTGCATTATCCTAAAAATAAAACTAAAACCGATTGTGATCTCGTTTAAGTGAAGTACTTACAGTTTTTTTTCATGGGGCCACGTAAAATTTCGCGTTTCTACATGCTTCTCACAAACGAACAATGGTAA
Organism: Allygus modestus; assembly: GCA_963675035.1. Classification (NCBI taxonomy): domain Eukaryota; kingdom Metazoa; phylum Arthropoda; class Insecta; order Hemiptera; family Cicadellidae; genus Allygus; species Allygus modestus. Next base: position 125,960,442 of record OY776113.1, read on the forward strand.
CTTTCAAATTCCGTCCTTCCCCAATGGATTATCCGAAATTATTGAAGAATGGCTCATTTTAAAGGGCCCAAAGTACCTAGCAATTTCAATTAGAAGAATTTTTATACCACTAATAGTTAACCTATAAACAAGTTTTTGATTAGCACTCCAAACTAGCTTTATTAACGCTATTATAGGTTTCGATTGTTGTTATCATTAACCTATAACAAAAATCGCAAATATTGAATATTTTGGAATGTTATTGAACTATTATTATTTATGATATTCCACTTATTCTCACTGAAATCGCTAGATATATTTCTGTATAAAATAAGCCATAAATGTCGGTTAATCCGATGAAGTGGGACGGGATTTGAAAGTTAACATTGGTCTTATGGGAGAAGCGGGTAAAAGCAGACTTCCCGCGACTGGAACACCCTCTTAAACGAATGGGGAATGTTGGATGACCAATTAAATTAAATGGGGTTGAAATGGCATAAATTAAATCATAGATCAAACCAAACAATGAAATCAGAATAAATAAACATGCAGAAAAATAAAATCATGAAAAACAGGGTTTTCTTAAAACGTAATCTTGAAAATATGTATTTTTGCTATTAGAATTTGCTACGACTAATGCATAAATCTTACTGACTTATACTTTTAACTTAATAAACATACGTTTGTCCAGCGGATAATAATATATTTCACCACTAGGACCTGCAGTTGAGACGGCTCAAAATATGGACCGAGGCCGGAAAATGAGCAAGGATCGAAAAGAAACTTGTGGTCATAGTGATGAACTACATTTTTTGTCATACTGCAAACAATAATAAAATAACAACTCCACAAAAACTAAAATTGTATTACCTGTTTAACTTGAAAGGTTCTCTTCCATCTTGATCTTGCTTCCCGAAACAAACAGCTGTTACACAAGTTTACAGCTGTAAACTTACACAAGTAAGCTGTTTGGTTTGTGTTAGTGATAACCAACGATTGCCAGATCGACCACTTCGGACTAACGATTACGAAAGCGATTGGCAGATCGGTCCTTCGGAATACAACAATTAACAAAAATCAAGAGTAACAGTTGTTTTATCGATTATTTACAATCGGTAGTATCAGTTGTTTTTGTCGATTATTTACAATTGTTGAATAATTTGTTCAATTCATATTCGGAAGTAACAACTGATGTAATTGACCAAAAAGTGTCTTCAAATGATGTTTTTTTGTCCTAGAACGAAAAAGATGATCAAAACAAAAATTTGCTCCTAAAACCGCACCTAAAGTGCTTCTTTACGATATAAAACACAAAGTGAAGCAGCTGTTTCCTGTAAATCAAGCGAAAGTGTCTTTTTCGCTCGCTACGCTTTACTTTTTCGCTCACTGAAGTAATAAATAGCTGATTATTGGGTGTTGCTTTGGACCAAGCTAACCGTCTCAGTGTTTATAACGTCAGTCTCGTAAATGGAGCCAAAATGAATGAAAATTAATTTTTGTATGTTGTGTGGTATCCAAAATTACAGTTGCAGGAAAAATTGTGAACGTAGTAATTCGAGTGAAAAGTGTCTTTATCGCTTTTGGAAAATTACTGTACTTTGCGAAGCGGATCGCAGTAACGGTTTTCTCTCAAGAGATAAAGGCCTTATTTACGCTCCTAATACATAAATTACAACTTATCCTATAAATAAAAAGAACGAATTTAGCATCTCAATGCATGTGTTGAAAGCAGCTGTTTTTTAAGCAGTATAGTATGGCAAAATACCCCCTTCGCAGCAACCTGCATCCTCAGCGAATTTCCAATGCATGTATGAGTTTGTCACTACCACATAAAGTCACTTACCAAGTTTAATAAAAGTATATAAATAAATAAGTGATATATAACTTTTTATTTATTCTCCATAAGAATAACATTAGGGCTGAGTACGTAGGTTTGCTGCAACAAGGAAGATAAGAAATGAGTTTTTATGTAATTATTAATATTAGTCAACCAGGTGAAGCTACATATTATCAAGTTTTAGCGAATTTCCCCTATAGGGAAGAAGCTATTACCGTAGTCGGCATGGTAAGACCTAGGCCCGGGACCATGATAACTTTTAGTTTTGAGGTCCCCAGACCCCAAAAAAAACATTCCTTCGAACCTGTATATATATATATATATATATATATATATATATACATGTTTGTGTCCGTGGGTGCGATAACTCTCGACAAAAAGTCCGATTTTGATAAAATTTGGTACAAATGTGTAAAGCAACATTTATGAATTTATTTTCGAAAACCAGACGGATCGACCAATTCGAAGATGTATTTTTTTTGGGGGGTGGGGGGTTTGTACCCCAAAAATGGGTTTCTTGAAGTTATTACATGTAATATTTTAAAAAGTCAAATTTTAGTTTTCACCATTGGATTCAGCTTTAAAAACACACAAGTTAGTGTTTTGATAATTTGTCTACGTCAAATGGTTACTGAGATATTGAAAGTGCTAAACACAGTACGTTGTCCAATGCTATTCTTATGGAGAATAATAAACAAAAAATGTCGCTTATTTATGAACGTATATTAACGAAACTTGGTATACGGCTTCATCTGGTTGTAGTCTGTTGTTATTTGCACAAAAAAAGGAATTTTTAGCGATTGGACAACTTACTGTGTTTAGCACTTTGAATATCTCTGCAATAACGGTTGGACATAGAATCACAAATTAAACACCAAAACAATTGTTTTTTTGTTTTTTTTAAGTTGAAGTTATTTGTAAAACCAAATATGCAGTTTCCGTAAAATTAACTGGCGAAAATCTAAAAACCTTTTTCCCATAAGATTAACATGGAAAGTTTGATGGAATTTCTCCGCAACCACTTAACCTAGGTTAATGATTTAAAATACTAAATTATTTTTTTATCTCTATATAATTATCATTACCAAAACTGAGTGTTTTATTTATTTATTTTTTGGGGGGGGAAATTGCAAAAAACAGATTTTTGAAAAATTGTAAACCCCCATTACCATAGTCCGATCGTTCTGGTTTACCAACTTAAAGTCATAAACGTTACTCTCCACATCTGTGCCAAATTTCATTAAAATCGGGCGTTTCTTTCAAAGGTTATCGAGGTAACGGACGGACGGACACACACACACACACACACACACACACACACACACACACACACACACACACACACACACACATATATAAACAAAAAGTTGTCATGGTCTCGGGCTTAAGTCTTACCATGCCACCTACGGTAATAGCTTCTTCCCTATAGATAAATTCGCTAAAATAAAGAACACTGTAACAGGATAACCCAGCTGATGGACAGTGAAGTAAATGAAGCAGAGCTGCCAACTTTTGAAATCGTATTAATCTTGAACCGTAACAGTAGTTTAAAAACGAATATACTCCCGTCGCAGCAAACCTGTGTACTCAGCGAATTTACAATGCATGTATATGTGTCTCACTACTACATAGAGCCACTTACCAAGTTTCACAAAAATACATTCATAAATAAGTGATATATAGCATTTTATTTATTCTCCATAAGAATAACATTAGGGCTGAGTACGCAGGTTTGTTGTAACGAGGAAGAGAAAAATGACTATTTTTGCAATTATCAATATAACTCAACCAGGTGAAGCTACATACCAAGTTTTATTAATTTAGGTTCATAACTAAGGGAGATATACAAATTTACTTATTCTCCTTATGAATAACATGGGGGCCGAGTATGCAGGTTTGCTGCTACGGGGAAAATAAAAAACTTGTTTGTGGAAATATTAATATAACACAACTAGTTGAAGCCACATACGAAGTTTCATCAATATACATTCATAAATAATCGAGATATCAAATTTTATTTATCCTCTATAAGGATAACATTGGAGAAGTACTGTGTTTAGCACTTTGAATATCTCTGCAACTGTTGACGTAGAACAAAAATTAAAACACCAAAATGATTGTTTTGTAGAGCTAAACTAATTGGTAAAACAAAACGTTAAGTTTTTAGTAAAATTATCTGAAGAAAATCCAAAAACCTTTTTCCCATAAGATTAACATGGGGAATTTTATGGACGCGTTTTTTTGACTTTTCTCTACAACCACTTAACCTAGGTTAATGATTCAGAATACCAAGTTATTTGCTTTTTAAGCTCTATAAGATGGCTATAACCAAAATAAAGTGTTTTTAAAATTTTAGGTGGAAAAATTCGAAAAACTGATTTTTGGAAAATTTAAAACCTTCTTCCCATAGTCCGATCGATCTGATTTTCGAACTTAAAGTCATAAATGTTACTCTACACATTTGTGCAACATTTCATAAAAATCAGGTGTTTCTTTCAAAAGTTATCGCGGTAACGGGGACACACACACACACACACACACACACACACACACACACACACACACACACACACACATATATATATATATATATATATATATATGCATATACGTAAATTTGAACGAATAGTGTTTTTGGCATCTGGGGACCTCAAAACAAAAAGTTATCATGGTCTCGGGCTTAAGTCTTACCATGCCACTACGGTAATAGCTTCTTCCCTATAGGGGAAATTCGCTAAAACAATTTATTTTAATTTTACCTTGACATCTTTTGGATGGAACGACAAACAAGTTTGTTCGGTTTTTCGTTTTAATATTAACGCCGAGCCCCCGGGATCTGACCCCCTGGGTGGCTGTCTCACTGCTTTATTTAGAACCTAACAGACAACCCCGTTATGCGCATGCTCATTTCACACTGCAGCATGATTTTGAAACAAGATGTTTGCCGTAGGAGGATGTGATTCTTGTGTGTGATTCATGTTTTGTGTGTGTGACCCATGACGTAATGGGTGACGCCAACGTGATTCGCAAAATGAAATCCGACCTACCACAATATAAAACAATATTTTTAAATTTATAATAAAGTAAAATAATTCAAATCAATTAACAAATAACAAATGTAATAAAAATATAAATAAATATTTAATAATAAAATACAAATAAAATTATAAATACCCCGTCGCAGCAAACCTGCGTCCTCAGCGAATTTCCAATGAATGTATATGCCTTAATAACACAAGCCATTTACCAGGATTCTTAAGAAGTATATTCACAAATAGGCGATATTTAAAATATATGGATTATTCTCCCCTCCATAAGAGTAACTAATTGGGGATGAGTTCGTAGGTTTGCTGCAACAAGGAACACAAAATAGTGGGTTTTTATGCAAACATAAATAGAACTCATCTAGGTGAAGTCGCATACTATGTTTTATTCATGTACATTCATAAATAAGCGATATATAACATTTTAATTATTCCCCATAAGAATAACATGGGGATCAAGTACCCAGGTTTGCTGCCATAACCATAGTTGCAATTTTTTTTGTTTGTACAAACAATAATAAACCACAACCAGATCAAGCCATATATCAAGTTTCGTCAAATAATGTTCATAAATAAGCGAGGTATCAAATTTTTATTTTTCTCCATTTGTCTTTTACTCCATAAGAATAACATTAGACAACGCACTTTCAATATCTCAGTAACCAATTGACGGAGAGCAATGATCAAAATACCAAATTGTTTATTTTTTTAAGCTGAATTCAATGGTAAAAACTTAAATTTGATTTAAATAAAAATTACATGTGAAAAACCAAAAAATATGTTGAAATATAAAACTCCCCACGAACCCCCCTTTTGTTGGTGCGACTCGTCTGGTTTTCGAACTCGTTCAAATAAATGACACTTTACACATTTGTACCAAATTTCATGAAGATAGGACCTTTTTTACGAGAGTTATAGTGCGTCCGGACACACATGTATATAAAGTTTATATATATACATATATAACAAAATACAACTAAATATTTTTTTTTTTTTTTTACCTAAAATCTGTTATGTAATCCGAAATATTCATTATTTAATCACCGTTTTGATATCATGGACAATATGTATTGGATAAATTGAATTCCTTGACCATAAATATTGGTAGTTAAATATAAAAATATTTTGTCAACTATAAAAGTAACAAATTTATAGCAGTTTTTCCGATTCATGATGTTGGCGGTGGCCATCTTGAAAATAACCCACTTCCGGTTGTCCGATTTTGGTAGACTTTTTTTCTGTAAATGAATACAACCAGTGCTGCCAAAAACCGTTGAAATAACTTTTGTTGGAATTTTTTTCCATCTCAGTTGACTTTTAGATATAAATTGACTCGTCTATTATCGAATCTGGGAAAATAAAATTTTTAACTATGAGTTAGGTGCAAATATCGTGCGGGAAAATCTACCAGAATCTACTCGTGATAAGCATCCATGTCGTTTAGACATCCGACATCCATATACTGCACTAGTACTTTATTTCCGATACAAGCAAACATGATAAAATATCGGTGTAAAATTATCTTCTAATACATCATGTGTTTTTTATAGATAAGTAAACAAATCCACCTGCTGCAATCTGTGCAAATACTCATTGACAACCTGTGGAACGAAAAAACAAGTTTAAGTATTAGCTGATTATATATATATAAAATAAAAATAAATACTTAAGACAGTTAAAGGTGATACTGGTTAACAATTCTGACGATCGTCTATTGCATATGTATCTATATTTATAAAAGGCAAAGCCTTGGCTGACTCACTCATCTCTAATTCTCCACCTACCCATGTAGGAGAGCTGATATTTTGTACACTGATTCTTTAGGCATAAAATAGGAAAACTAAAGGGTTTTCATCCTGATCTGACCTTAGGGATCCGCCAGAAATCCCGACAAAGTTCCCATGTATGTCTTATAGACATTCATTTTTGTTTGAGTTAATGGAAATACAAACAGCTGATCTTGATTCGTAGTAGTTCCACGGGCTAACCACAGAATGCAGCACACACAACTGTCATAGTTTTTATAAATTATTTGCGGGACGAAGCCTGCGGGAACAGCTAGTATTTTATAAAAATAAACATTCTTGGTTCTCGACTGGCAATTCTAAAGCGTAAAGGAACTTATGGGATACAAGTTGATATTTTCTAATCAAAAGGCGGATCTAGGGGTAAATAGTTACCTACTGATACGAAATATATACTGGGTGAGTCAGACCACCCGTCCAGTATGTATAACGGGAGAACGGTTTGGTCTAAAGTTATCAACCAAAATTCTTCCCCACTAAAACGCATATGGACTATCTATTAAAAATATTTTCATCAAAATCTATGTTCAGGGTGTTCCAATTCTGAAGGTCACGGGTTCGAATCTCAAAATGTTCTAACCAAACATAGGGAATATTATACATCATTTTAAATGTTTAGTTAAAATAAACATTTTGGCAAAACAGAATTCACTTATCTTTATCCGTTTCAAAATGGCGGCCATTTTTGTGTAAAATATTGACATTTACGGAATACCCTGTATTTTCTAAACCACTACTCGTATATTTTTTCCGACTTAAATTTTTTACTCGTGATAAACTTAGATTTACTCTGGTATGCTACATGACAGGTTGTTTTGAGAAAATCTATATTTCAAAAAAATATTTATTTTGAAAATGTCTGCCCAAAATTAAAAAAAGTCGAATGGCAGCGTATGTCAAAAAACATACCATTGAAAAGGTCTTGTAAATCCTAGCAACTTTCTAATTTACACCAACCTTGTATCTCGTTTAGTTGTTCTGCAATCAGCAAAAAACGTGATTTTCCCATATAAAATGCATGTTAACTTGCATAACACTTGCATGTTTTCTGTGGCCATATTCGTTTTATGTGTTATGTACAATTAACATGCTTTTCATACTGGAATTAATGTTTTTTGCTGATTGCAGAAAAACTAAAAGAGTCGCGCCATCGTTCCATCGTATGTGACATACCACAGTGGGTCGGCCAGAGCCTGGCTGTTGTGAGACTCCAGTAAAAAGTCGTCACAAGAATGTTGCTGCACCATCGCTGCGTCTCAGAATGCTACGTCCCCCGGCGCTTATTTGACTCTTTTGACCCCACGACCCTTTTGCCCAAATCATAAATTATATCGATAAAAAAGTTAGTGATTTATATCGGCTCGGTAAAAGAACTATCGTCGCCTGGTAGGATATGATCGATGAACGAAACTATAAAATACCATTCTATTGTTAACATCTCGAGTAACTTATTTTTATTTTGTTCTAAAATAGCATTTATTTTCCTGTAAGGTAAACGGTTTATTAGAAAATTTCACCGAGCTAGCTTATGAAAGATACAATGATACGATGATGTTACTTGGACAATACAAAATTGTTATTGGTTACTTAAACAAATAAATCGATATTTAGCAAACCATGCATAATCGAGAGTATCTTAAAATTAAAACTGGCATAAAACAAAACCATGTAAGGAGCAACAAACCATATACACCAAAGTCAAACATTGTTTCGCCTTTCTCAAGCAGCAAACAAATCAAATGAGATCTGATCTACTACACCGCAAATACTTGAAACATTGAGTGAAAAGAGTGGACAAAAGTCAGTGTAGCATTCATTGTGTCACTGTTTGTATCTGTGTTAAAAAAGCAATTGATAAGTGAAACCATTCGGTTAAAATATACCAGAACGCTATATCCGTTAGATCAAAGGATGTTCTTTAATGTAGGCTATACGGCATAATGTACCAGCTGAGAATGAGAATCCATGGTCAACAACCAAAATGCGTGTCTGCGAAACTACTACATTAACACTCCTTAACGTTTCATCCGTTATCCCAGCGTTTCCACACTGCGGTTCAAAATATCCCATATAATTCGTTAAAAATCCCACTTTATCTCTCGATCTTCTATGAAATGTCCCTCAAAATATCTTCATTTGCCCTCGACTGATTACCTGTATTTTTAACATAATATTAGAAGGTTTATATTAATTATAATTCTTGAGTCAGCTTGTATTATTTGATTTTAGATCAAAACTAATAAATAAATAATGTTGCAAAATGTTATTAGGTAGTACATATATTTGTTTGGATTTTGGATGTATTTCAATTGTTCACTTAAGATTGAGTCAGAAAACTATTTCCACAAATAAACCAAATACACATATTAAAATGTTAAAATCACTGATCTGTTAGCTACAGTTCCATAGTTAGTTAAAATTTAGTAATCCTAGCCCATATCTATATTATTAATACGCTACATGCAAACTTTGTAAAAAATAAGACTTATTTGTTTTAAGACTTACCCCCAAATATTATACACCAAAACGTCCGTCTATGTGTGCAGATGTGCAAACTGGCTTTAGATTTTCAATTTAGGCCATAGAACTCGAAAATATCGCAAAAAACTGAAAGTGTGTATCATTTTCAATTTTCCAATTAAAAAAAACCCAGATGTTTCGTTTGTTTTTACACCAAAATAATTGCAGCTGTTAATACATTATGGACAGGTTATGAGGAAGAATACTCCCTATCTGTATAAATATAATAAGTTTTAGCGAATTTCCCCTTTAGGGAAGATTTTATTTTATTACCTTAGGTCTCATAGTAAGACTTAAGCCCGAGACCATGATAAACTTTTTGTTATGAGGTTCCCAGATGCCAAAAACACCATTCATTCCAATTTACATATATATATATATGTGTGTGTGTGTGTGTGTGTGTGTGTGTGTGTGTGTGTGTGTGTGTGTGTGTGTGTGTGTGTGTGTGTGTGTCCCCGTAAGCACGATAACTCTCGTAAAAAAGGTCCGATCTTAACACAATTTGGTACAAATGTGTAAAGCACCATTTATTTTAACGAGTTCGAAACCCAGACTAATCGCACCATCCGAAGAGGGATTTTGGGGGGTTTTGTTCCTTAAAAATGTTTTTTTGGGGGGTTTTCACATATAATTTTTATTTAAATCAAATTTTTATTTAGACCATTGAATTCAGCTTCAAAATACAAACAATTTGGTATTTTGATCATGACGCTACGTCAATTGGTTATTGAGATATTGAAAGTGCTAAACACATTACTTTGTTTAATGCTATTCTTATGGAGAAAAATAAATATTTTATATCTCGCTTATTTATTAAGATAAACTGACGAAACGTGGTATATGTCAAATTTGGTAGCGAAACGTGATATGGCTTCATTTGGTTGTGGTTTGTTGTTGTTTGCACACAAAATATTGTCACCTATGGTTCCCGTAGCGGCTCGGTCCTCTTGTTATTCATATGGAGAATAATTAAAATGGTAGTAGGGGGGTTTAACCGATACCATTTATGGTGGGGTGTGGTGGGGCTAATGTGTAGAATTCATCCCCCCGATTTTTTTTAATTACCATATTTACACTAATTACCACAATTACCCTAAGTATCTAGAGTAATTGCGCATAAATCAATGTAACTAGAGTAATTGTACATAAATCAATGTAATTAGAAATTTTTTAAACAACCCCCCCACGGCGACCACATTGACCTTGGCAGTGATTGATGATAATGACTTTGGGACAAAGGACCCACCCCGCATTCCCAGACAGGTGGTCAGATTTATTGCCCGATAACAATAACCATTAAAGGACCCTTCCCCAAATTCCATTTTAGGAGGGTTGTTTACTACCCTGTGGGCAGTCGTTAACAAAGGACCCTTCTCCGAATTTCTTGATTGATGGCACACACCTGCGCCTAACACCTGCATCCACCCTTGGCGACTCTGGTAGTGATTGACGATAGTCATATTGGGGTTGGTTATATTGCCCACCCGGGGATCGTTAACAAAGACCCTTGTCAGAATTCCATTATATGAGGATTGATTGAAGGCACACACATGCACCCCAGACATCGGGTCGGTTTTATTGCCCACCCGGGGATCGTTAACGAAGACCATTGTCCAAATACCGGGTTGATGATAACACCTGCCCTATACCTGCCCCCGGACATTTTTTTCAATTTTTAAACTCGATATATCTAGAGTCATTAGTCATATCATAGAACACTCTATACCACTTCACAGCATCGCACCGCCATTCAGTGTTGTTTTGGAGCTCAAACTGACTTGATGTGCTGTTTTTTTTTCTATGTGTAAGTTGAACCCATTGTTTTTAAAAGTCGTGTAATTGAAAATTACTGTACAGTGGATGATGATGATGATGATGATGCAAGAAGAGTGATAAATGCATCAATGGCCAAGATACGTTATTTTAAACGTCTTATATTATGTGAAAAGTTAGCAATCAAGTCGACATTAGATAGAGTGAGAGACGCATTTTGGACTAGACGTAGGTGAGCATTACGGAAAGAGATCATGAAAGAAAAAGTTAACAAATCTGTTACTTTTAATGAAAATCTAAATAACCATTACACATACGAACCGACTGAGGATGTGCAGTAGTTAACATGGGCTCGAATTGTTATAGATGAAATGAGATTCCGTAGGCCATTGGAACTGATGTTGGAAGAAAAAATTAAACATATCGTCTGTTGCGACAAGATGTGTCACAACGAGTGCGCAAAGTTTACTTCGATGGTGAGCAGACACAACACCAGTCAGTAGTACGGCAGAAATCGCACGGTACAGAAATGAACGCTTACGTTTCCGCGGACGATTATATCAAATCATTTATTGATGAGATTGAAGTTATGAACAATAATACTAGTGATCATTCATTGACAACATCACCGCCGCCTCAGACGTCATCTGTAAAACCAACAACTGTCAGCAAGAAACAAAAGAGACCATCTACCGTCGAATTGGAAACCAAGAAACCAGGATGGGTACCGAAACCATCAGACAATTGTCCCATAGTGGCATGGCAGGATGATGGTAATACATGGTGTAAGTTCAAAACCCGGGAAACAAAGGACAAATATTATTAAAAATGGAATTAAACGATGGTGCTGATTTGGTGTACATGTGCGGGTTATTTTTGGAAAAAGATAGTGAAATACACGAAAGTGTTAAACAATTAGTTGATAAAGTGGAAAATATGTGGATTGATAAATCATCAGGAGTACCGAGAATTACAGGATTAACTCAAACTGTTACACAACGCAGTACAGTTTCACAACCGCCAAAACCGAAGAAGTGAGCAGTCCGTAAGAAACTATCGTCGCCATCAACCAATTAGAGCAGCCGTGTTCCCAGACAGCAACGCGTCGGTTTTTTGTGTGAACACCTGCCCGGGACACCTGCACGGGACACCTGCATTTGAGTCTAGACCTGTCTGTTTTTTGCTGGAGCAGCTGTGACGAACACCTGTGGACAAAATGGCGGCACTGGCCGGTTATAAGGTGAGGGCGCGGCACGATGAGCATCATTCCTAGCCACTTTCACGTCTCGTCCACATCTTCCTACTTCTAGCATCATGAACAACGCTTCCGAGTTCGTGAGTGGAGTCGCCACCGACGCACCTGTTGATCTGAGAACTGCACTCAACAACTGCAAATCGGATTCTACAATCTACACCAGGATAGGAGATCTCCGTGACGAATTCAGCTACCTCATCACTGCGATGGAGCGCGTCACTACACCATTTGGTGAGACTGTCACTGCCATCCTGGAGGGGCAGGTCGGGGACGACTTCTTCTTACGTGTCTACCTGCCTAGACGTTTCAACCTAGTGGTGAGCGACATCGACATCGAGAGATACAACAGCGGTTGTGGAGGGTCTTCACCTGCTGAAACACAGTGCCAGACCAGGGACCAACTACATATCGTTGGAGTTTGCATGAAGCAAGACATGAAGAAAATATTTAAACATCTTTGTAAAATGTTGATAGTTTTTTAGTTTGATATTTATAGTAATATTCTGAACATAACCACTGTCTTGTTTAATATAATTAACCCAAAATCCATCATAGTGTGTAAATTTTAAGAGAGTGTGGTAATTTTCGATCAGTAGTGATCATGGTCTTGATGAGGAAACATCCGATCTCAGCCATTGTGGCGGGACCATCAGGTTGTGGTAAGTCATAATTTGTGTAAAAGTTCATAAAATGTGTGACACAAAATTTGCCGGTATAAACTGGCATTATGATAGTGATGGAGAAGGAGGAGACTCGAATAACTTAAACATTAACCACATAGGACTGCCAAACTTAGAGGATTTTTCTGGTAATGAACCGATACTTGTAATTATAGACGATATGATGCGTGAGGCTGACAATCTTGTGGTGGATCTTTTCACTAAAGGTTGTCATCATCGCAACATAAGTGTGTTTTTCATCACTCAAAATTTGTTTCATCAAGGACGTGGGCAGAGTGGGATCTCATTGAATGCACATTACATTGTGTGTTTTAGTAATCCTAGAGATAGAGTGCAAGCTAGGTACTTGGCCAGACAAATATATCTAGACAGCCCAAAATGCATCGAGGAGGCGTACGCTGACGCTACGAGGAGTCCACACGACTACCTACTGATAGACTTGAAACAATCAACAGACGAGAATATGTGAGTATGTAGATGCATATTTCCAGAAAAATTCTACGAATTACGTGTATGTACAAAAAAAGTAATTTTTCAGTATCAATCATCTCGTGCTTGTGGACGGACGCAACTCTGCTGAGCGCTTTGATACACGCAACACCAAATGAGTGCAAAGCGTTGATTAAGGTGCGTGACAAGAGTCGTATTCACTCAGTGTGCAAGTGTACTTACAACGTGTTGCGCGGTAACGTTCCTCTGTGCAAGAAGAGCAAAAGTCAGTTAAGCAAACACAAAGTGGCTCTACGACGACTGGTGAAACGAGGCGAAGGTTGGGCGAAGAAACGAAAGTATCTAATACAAAAAGGTGGTAGACTCAAAATACCATTACTTTTGAGCACAGTAATACAGGCAGCATTTAATGCATAACAAAAATTACTAACATCCACAATAAATTCTATTTGACATTGCTGAGTAATAGTTCAATGCAGTATTATCCGAAAAACACAGTTATAAATTATATAACACATTTACCAAGAGCTATTTGACTGGACGCTGGTGAATGGGAAATGGCAGTTGTGGAAACGCATTATCCTTGTTCATTTTTATCAGTCGGTAATGATGAAACAATTAACATTTACATACAACCGCATGAGGAAGCAAAAGTGAACATAAAAGCACTGGAGCAGGTTATGGACAGCGCTGCTGATGTAACACCAGTAGTGTCAGCTACTCCAAAAAAAACTACGTAATTAAATTGAAGACTGGTGATTATGCAAATATTCAAGAATTGTGTGATCATATCAATTCACAAGAACTAGCGAATACTTTTGGTGTAAAGTTTACTATTGAAGATTCAGAAACAAATTCGCTGAATTTCGCTGATGGGAACTGATGTTGGGAAAATTAAATTAAGTCCAACGTTAGCGCTTCCATTGGGGTTTGACCCAAGTGAATTGTCACTGGAAGGTGATGCAGTTAACAAAAGCATCCGATCGCCAAAAATTAGCCTTGGATTACCATCACACATGTACATTTATTGTGATTTAGTGGAACCACAGATGGTTGGCGATACAGTCGCACCGTTATTGAAAATTGTCAATATATCTACGTCTAGTTATGTATATGGATTGCATAAATCAACATCATTCATCGATCCGCATTATAAGCCTGTGTAAGGTTTTAATAGATATTTTGACAGTGTGGGAATTGACTTAAGAGATAGCACTGGGTGTCATTTGCCATTTCACTTTGGAACGACGTGTGTGAAGTTACACTTTAGAAAAGTACGAGTAATTAGTAACAGAATGGAGCACGAAAAGAAAATGGTAGTTGTACCGCAAGAGTTGATTGATCGATTGCAAACAAATGCTACTAATAAAACACAGACTAATCTATCCAGTGAAAACAGCCTTGACGCGGAGATGCAACAAATATTGAATAACAAACGTATGGATGATAGTGAAAAGTGGAAATTATACAAACAAGCATTACATCGCTTCTTCTATATTGCAGAGAATAATCGCCAACCGATTAGCATACCAATTGGTTTTACGGGCGGGAATGAACATAGTCGTCGAATGCACACCACTGAGGAAGGTGGTCCAGTGGAAGAGATTGTGGAAACGTTTTCTAAAACTAACAGATCTAGCGCCCGCAATCTTTTGCGTTTCAAAAAACGTGATGGCATTTTAATCAGTTGGGACGGTCACTATTCAGTTTATATTAATCGTGAAAAACCCCAGAATCAAATCTGGTGGATATCTTAAATTGTATAGTAAAAGTGCGTATTCGCGATTATAAACCACCTGGATGGCACGAAGTGCTAAAGTCATTGAAAGCGATGAATGTGCCAAAGGACAATGCAGATAATATAAGAGCGCTAAAGGAAATAAATGCTGATTATCGAGCAACATTCACCAGAGGATCAGATGATGAAGAAGATGCAAACAGTTCAACTGACTCATTACTGTGAACACTGATTATAAATCTACTACGATCGGATAGAGGAAAAAGAGCAACATCTACACCAGTGACAGGGGAGTTTACTTTTTTAAATAGAACAGGCAGATTTCAAATTTAGACAAGTGTGAACCGTACACAGGATAGGTTTTCATCATGGAACAATTGTATTACAATCCGAGCGAACCAGCATCGTATGGTGGTGTAGGTCATTTAGTGCAAGCTGCAAAACCAGTTTCAAAACGCAAAGTGATTGAATGGCTACAAACACAAGACACTTACACATTGCACAAACCGGCACATAAACATTTCTCAGCAATCCTTACATAGTGTTTGGTCCATTTGAATTGTGGCAAGCGGACTTGAATGATATGCGTGGTCTAATAAACACAATTATGGTGTCAACTACTTATTAACTGTAATAGATGTGTTTATCAAACGCCTGTATGTGAGGGCGTTAAAGAGGAAAGAAGGAGCTGAAGTGGCCAACGCTTTCGAGGAGATATTTGCAAAAGCGATCAAGACACCTCGCTGTTTACAAACTGACAAAGGTACTGAATTCATTGGTGCCAAATCAAAAAAAGTATTAAAATAATCATCTATGTCACTACACAAAACCCAGATGTTAAAGTGGCTGTAGTGGAACGTGTGAATCACACTTTGAAAACACGCAAGTGGCGATATTTGACTTACGAAAACACATATCGTTATGTAGATGTGTTGGACAAACTGTTTAATGCTTACAATAACCGCGCGTACAGGAGTCTAGGCAACAGAATACGCCCAGTTGATGTGACTGCTACCAATAAGCGAATATTGTATCAGGTATGGCGCAAAATTTACAGTAACATGCGTCGTGTTAAGCCAAAACTGAAAGTTGATACCACAATGCGCATATCTAAGGAGAAAGGTATATTCGCAAAAGGTTACGAAACTAATTGGAGCAAAGAAGTGTTTGTTGTGCGACGTGTAAAAAAATTGATGCCACTGCCAATGTACACGTTGGCAGATCCCAAAGGTGAACAAGTGGCTGCACAGTTTTACGAAAACGAATTACAAAAAGTGACAATATACAACGAAAGCCTTCAAGATTGATAAAATACTATTCACTGTGGATCGAGGTCGCAGTAAGCGCTATTTCATCAATTGGGAAGGTTACGGAGACGAGTTCAATTCTTGGGTACGAGCGCAAGATTTACAAAATGCCTAATAGCCAATTCTATTTAATATTGCCCAGCAATAGCTCAAAGGATTATTTTCAACAAAAAAATATATATACTACACATCTATCGAGACAAATCAGATTAAAAGGCGATGGCGAATGGGAGATGGCTTTGGTCGAAGCACATTATCCATGCTCGTTTATGATTCTGAGTGATGAAGCTTTTGGCTCGAGTATAAACGAATTCTACCAGCTATTCCTATTCCAGTTAGTACTGAACAATTTATGCTAAATATAAAACCCAGATATTACAAGAACATAAATTATTTATTTAAAATTATAAATACTACAAAGGATATGACACAGTATTTATATTTTGAGTATGATAAAAAGCAGGACAGAGCCAAGATAACGAAAATGGTTGTCAGTATATCAGATTTATATTTCAGTGACGCACTGTCTCTCCAGTTGGGCTTCGTTCCGTACGACAGTGAATTGGCAAATAACCTCACGGCGTTATGGTCGCCTAATCTGTCTATGGGACTGACGACACACATGTACGAATATTGTGATTTGATTGAACCGTAGATGATTGGCGATACTACAACGCTACTTTTAAAGATTATCAATATTGACAGAGAGAGCTATGTACACGGTGCGCGTATGACAGTGCATTTATTTCACCAGTCCTCAGTATGTGCCATTTATGAAAGGGACATTTGAAACGATTGATATAGACCTAAGAGAGCACACTGGTAGAAAAGCGTCATTCCTCTTTGAGACGTCGTAGTGAAGTTTCATTTCAAAAGAGCGCAGCAATGAATATAAACGATCCATACTTGGCGTACTACCACCACCAACAATTGCAGACTGGCGGCAGTATCGATAAAGTATTTCGCGGTGTACCCTACCAACGTAGCCCTAGAATTGCAGTTTCCTAGGCGGTATGTTCCGTACCATCACACCACTTCTCAAGTCAGGAGATGCGGCTGGGCCCAAGAGGCATTGAAATCTGGTGTTGGATTCTTGGGTGACATGACCACGCAGCGGGATCCTAAAGAAGATGGTAAAGATGGTTTCAGTCTGTTTACCGGCACGCTTAAACGCAAGGCGGATGGCAAACTTCAATGAGTGCAAGTGGTGGTGGTGGCAGCATCGATAGCGGCGGCGCTCGCGCGAAACGCCGACGCGCAACGCGAAAGAATAACGCGAAACACCGACGCGTTACTCCTGCACGAAAGTATAATGCAAGAGCTTCACGTAAGAGTACCGAAAAGTGCTCCATGTGCAGCGGCATGCGTGTCACAAAACAGTATTTGAAGAAACTCCTTCGAGAAAGGACGTCGTCCAAGAAGAGTATCAGGACAGTTCGAAAGAAGAAAGTGAAGAGGAGAACATCTGTCCGTGATATATTGAATAAGACTAGCAATGTCGTTTCTACATCAAAGGTCTTGTGAATGTGTCAAGACTGAATTGGACTTATTCTCCCTACCGCCTACACAGACCAGTATCGAGAGTGGTAAATGGGTTCAGTACAAACCAATCTCCACTTTGACTGATTCGCCCATTGAGTTTGTGGTGCCAGGCAATGGTGAAGAATACACTGATCTTTCGAAAACAATGTTGGAACTTACAGCGTCTATTGTCAAATCGACAGGAGTGGCAATCACAGATGTCTAAGAAGCGTATAAATTGGTCCATTCAACAATTGGTTACATACGTTATTCAGTCAAGTGGATTTGTGTATGAATCAAAAACTAGTTACAACTCAAAAAAACACTTCTGCATATCGAGCGTATATTGAAACTTTAATGAATTATGGACTCGATGCTAGGAAATCACATTTAACATGTGGTCTATGACAATCAGACGATGCTGGTCATATGGACGATTCTCAGTAAAATAATGACGGACTAAAGGCGAGACGAAAAATGATAAATAAAAGTCGTGAAATCGATATGGTCGGTCATCTACATGTGGACATGTGTAATCAGAACAAGTTCCTGTTGAACGGTGTGTAACTGCGTTTTAAATTAATCAGATCAAAAGATTCTTTTTCTATTATGGCAGATGAGGGTAACTCCAAGGTTCAGATTCTTGATAAGAATCTTATACTATTGAGACGTGGAAATGCTGTGAGGAAATAAAATATAGGCCTTGAAAATTATGATTATTTAGATATAGATAAATTTTATTAGTTAATCTTCTTTAATACAGTAATACAAGCCCCACTGTACTGTTGGCGCACAGCAAGACGCTTCAGACCGGCACAGCTAAATACCCAATCACCAGAGTGGAATTGAAAACATTCACACTGCCGTTTGGAGTAAGGAGCAAAACTTTGGACAATGTTTTCTAGGTCAAGTGCCGAAACGAATTATTGTTGGTTTAGTCACAAACGCTGCTTATAATGGTGATTTAAAAAAACCATATAATTTCGAAAATGTATAAACCATTTTCTTCTCGCTGTAAGTGGATGGTGAACGAGATCAATCCAAACCGATACAACCACACTATGATAACTGATTATTTCACCAGTCCTCAGTATGTGCCATTTATGAAAGGGACATTTGAAACGATTGATATAGACCTAAGAGAGCACACTGGTAGAAAAGCGTCATTCCTCTTTGAGACGTCGTAGTGAAGTTTCATTTCAAAAGAGCGCAGCAATGAATATAAACGATCCATACTTGGCGTACTACCACCACCAACAATTGCAGACTGGCGGCAGTATCGATAAAGTATTTCGCGGTGTACCCTACCAACGTAGCCCTAGAATTGCAGTTTCCTAGGCGGTATGTTCCGTACCATCACACCACTTCTCAAGTCAGGAGATGCGGCTGGGCCCAAGAGGCATTGAAATCTGGTGTTGGATTCTTGGGTGACATGACCACGCAGCGGGATCCTAAAGAAGATGGTAAAGATGGTTTCAGTCTGTTTACCGGCACGCTTAAACGCAAGGCGGATGGCAAACTTCAATGAGTGCAAGTGGTGGTGGTGGCAGCATCGATAGCGGTGGCGCTCGCGCGAAACGCCGACGCGCAACGCGAAAGAATAACGCGAAACACCGACGCGTTACTCCTGCACGAAAGTATAATGCAAGAGCTTCACGTAAGAGTACCGAAAAGTGCTCCATGTGCAGCGGCATGCGTGTCACAAAACAGTATTTGAAGAAACTCCTTCGAGAAAGGACGTCGTCCAAGAAGAGTATCAGGACAGTTCGAAAGAAGAAAGTGAAGAGGAGAACATCTGTCCGTGATATATTGAATAAGACTAGCAATGTCGTTTCTACATCAAAGGTCTTGTGAATGTGTCAAGACTGAATTGGACTTATTCTCCCTACCGCCTACACAGACCAGTATCGAGAGTGGTAAATGGGTTCAGTACAAACCAATCTCCACTTTGACTGATTCGCCCATTGAGTTTGTGGTGCCAGGCAATGGTGAAGAATACACTGATCTTTCGAAAACAATGTTGGAACTTACAGCGTCTATTGTCAAATCGACAGGAGTGGCAATCACAGATGTCTAAGAAGCGTATAAATTGGTCCATTCAACAATTGGTTACATACGTTATTCAGTCAAGTGGATTTGTGTATGAATCAAAAACTAGTTACAACTCAAAAAAACACTTCTGCATATCGAGCGTATATTGAAACTTTAATGAATTATGGACTCGATGCTAGGAAATCACATTTAACATGTGGTCTATGACAATCAGACGATGCTGGTCATATGGACGATTCTCAGTAAAATAATGACGGACTAAAGGCGAGACGAAAAATGATAAATAAAAGTCGTGAAATCGATATGGTCGGTCATCTACATGTGGACATGTGTAATCAGAACAAGTTCCTGTTGAACGGTGTGTAACTGCGTTTTAAATTAATCAGATCAAAAGATTCTTTTTCTATTATGGCAGATGAGGGTAACTCCAAGGTTCAGATTCTTGATAAGAATCTTATACTATTGAGACGTGGAAATGCTGTGAGGAAATAAAATATAGGCCTTGAAAATTATGATTATTTAGATATAGATAAATTTTATTAGTTAATCTTCTTTAATACAGTAATACAAGCCCCACTGTACTGTTGGCGCACAGCAAGACGCTTCAGACCGGCACAGCTAAATACCCAATCACCAGAGTGGAATTGAAAACATTCACACTGCCGTTTGGAGTAAGGAGCAAAACTTTGGACAATGTTTTCTAGGTCAAGTGCCGAAACGAATTATTGTTGGTTTAGTCACAAACGCTGCTTATAATGGTGATTTAAAAAAACCATATAATTTCGAAAATGTATAAACCATTTTCTTCTCGCTGTAAGTGGATGGTGAACGAGATCAATCCAAACCGATACAACCACACTATGAAACTGATAAGTGCAAATATGTAATGGCATATCACAGTCTGTTTTCAGGCTCTGGTATACACTTTAGCGATGCTGGTAATCTCATAAATAGAGATGATTACGATGATGGATATTGTCTGATGGCATTCGATCTAACACCTGATATGTCAGCAAGCGACACTACTCATTGGAACCTAGTGCGTAATGGCAGTGTACGTATTGAGATTGGTTTCGATACGGCGCTCACAGACACTGTCAACTGTCTGGTATACGCAGAGTTTGACAACGTTATATAAATTGATCGACATCGCAATGTGAGTGTGGACTTTGGTGGTTAGATCAGCCAGTCAGTCTGTGATCAACACTCATAAAAGATGGATCGTTTACGCAGAGTACCGCGAACAAATTTAGCATCTCCCATTATTTTGGATTTTCAATGTTTCAAGGTCAATAATGATGACTACATTCTGAAGGAAGTGTGTGTCTTGGAAGTGGACAGCGATACATTGTTAATTCATCATATCGCCAAATCACCATTTAGTCGAGATTTCCTCACACAAGAGCAATTACGTGAAAGCTATTGGCTCACTAAACATTGTCACAGATTGGAATGGGATCAAGGTGATATCTAATATTATGTGCTAGTGGAAATGTTACGCATTTGTATCGCCAAACGCCCGATTATTTATGTCAAAAGTGTTGAGAAAAAAGAATATGTTCGCTGCAATTTAATCACAAATCACTGTACTACTAATGCCATTTATATCAACGATATTGTTTGTGGATCGCTATCGTCCATCAACAATCTACTATCAACAAGCGCGGTGCGATGTCGCCATCATAAGACAGCTCACACACGATGCGCCCTAACCAATTATATCACATTACGCGGTTGGTTTCATCTAAGTACAAATATCAATGATGATATCAGTTCCTGCTTCTGTTTAACTTCTAGTACTACTTCTGCTGCTGACGGTATTGATACAATAGAAAAAAATAGAGATCCAAAAGTATCTGTCAAACTGCCTGTACGGAATGTTGGTGTCTACGCTGCAGATCATTTACCACATCATATCTCACCATCTACTGCTATGATTGTGAATACTGATCCACACAATGAATATGGCACTCACTGGGTGGCTTTCTACCTGAACAAAGGAGGAGGAATAATTGAATTATTTGACAGCAATGGTCAACCTCCACATCTTCAATTCTACCAAGGGTTCCTGAGACGCAACGCTCGTCGCTACCTGTAATAATGAATAATGAATATTTATTGTCATCAACACTATACAGGTTATAGACAAAGTCAAAATTGAATACCATAAATAATAAATAATCTCTACAAGTTGTATAATAAATAATACAAAACACATGACAAATACCAATCCAGATCAGCAATACAAACTCCAAACAAACAAAGACAATAATCAAAAAATCCTTCCTTAATGTAATGTGTTACTTCAAAATATAATATTACAATTATTAAAATTTAAAAAATCAGAAATTGAATAAAAAGGATTTAAAATCAACCAGTTATACAACTTGGTTTTAAATACATTAAAAGCTGAGTTGGGTTACTTATTGTAGAATTTCATGCCTAAAACTGCATGAATATTTTGAGTTTTTGATAACCTGCAATAAGGTATATCAATTTTAAACTGACTTTTTGTTGTATAAGAGTGGATATTGTCCTTAATCTAAAACTATCAATATTTTTAAAAATATATAGGGTAGTGTCAAAAATAAATAGGTTGTATACAGTTAAAATATTAAGGTCCTAAAGTAAAGGTCTACAGTGGGAATCCCTTGGTGAATTTGTTAATATTTTAACAATCTTTTTTTGAATTAGAAGAATATCTTTAGTTTTACTTGATTGGCAATAACAAATTAAACCGTATCTTATAACTGACTGCAAAAAATGCAAAGTATGAGGTTATAACATATTTCTGTGGAACAAAATTGAACAATCTTTGCAATAAAAATACAACTCTAGGTATCTTTTTGGTCACCATATCAACATGCGGAGCCCAGCTGAGCTTATGATCTAACATCATTTCTGAATACTTAACTGGTTCAAGATCTGTTAAGATATCATCGGGGATTTTTCTTAAAGAAAAAATAACTGTCTAAATTTTTTCATTGTGTCATGCACATATCTCTAAACCCTCGAAAACATCAGACACGTCTGTTAGAAGATATATGTCTAAATAGCCTCCGAGGGTTTGACAACCGAACTTGATCCAGACGCTTTGGGCGTGTGCGTAGTCTTCTTCTTTGACGTCATCTCCGAAGATTCCAATTGGTGGTAACACATTTTCATTCAGTAACTCCTGCGACGTTATGTGCTTGTAAGGAAATACTCCCTTACGATGTAGCAACTCAAACTCTTCCGTGTCTGTGAATCGAGCTCGGCATATAGTCTTCTTGTCGACCGGTAACATTGATGCCAATTTCGGTAGTGACATAGGCAGGAATCTGTACGAGTCGAAAAATTGTAGTTTGATGGAGTTGCGCCGACCCGTTCCGGGATATTTAAAGCGTTTGGAGAATTTAATGTATTTCTCCTCGGTGTTTGCTAGCACATCAACGTCTCCTCTGTCAACTGCAAGCTCCCTGATGATGAAATGCGCATCAAAGTTTGACAGATTGTGGAGGTACACGTTGTCAGTGTCCTGCTCTTTAAAGCGTAGGTTGCAGGAACTGTGTGCCGCTCCTCTGTACTTGTACGGGGGAGAGTGTTGGTGGTCTCTCACCTTCAAATCAGCCACATCACCCCGGATAAACTCTTGTCAACAGATATGAAAAGAGGTCTCCTGTTGGAACGCTGCCTCCTCTTGATCTGTAAGCTGCGGGCGGTTTCCTGGTTGACGTTTGTCATATAGTATGTCACCATTCTTCTTGACATCGTCCCGCAGCATATTGATGACATTTTTGGCAGCATCCTCACCCCTGTACAAGCGCAATTTTGAAAATGTGTCACGCGTCGCTGGATTCTCGTTGTCGTCGTTGTCTTCCTCTTCTGCGCTTTGGTTGTCGTCGCGAATGTAGTAAAAGAAACTGTACGGTGTGTGGACATTTAATGTCCTGACATTCTTGGACCCAATTCCATCACATTGGCCCCCGCCTCTTCCTACTCTTCTGTTGGTTGCAGGATCCCATATTGGTGGTTGAATCGTTGGAGGAGGGTCGAGAGGTTCTTCTTGGTTGATTGGTACCAGAGCGCTATCAAAGTCAACGTAGATAGTGAATCGACTGAGTTGTAATCGCTCCGGTCTGCGGAATCTAATTTCCGCATCTTCTGATAGATCTGTACGCAGAGGAGCATGGTCATAGCAATAACGCTTATGTTCTTCAAGGCGTTGCTCCCCGCACAGAACTAATTTTTTCGGTTGATTTTCGAACGTGGCAAAGCATCTATTGCAGATGAATAGTCTGTGGCCACGTCGAGTCGTCTGACATCCAACCAACCTCTCGAAAGTTTTTACATATGCATAGTGGGTCGTGTCTTCGTTTGTCAGGAACCATAAATCAAAATGATTGGGCAGTTCCCGTTTTGACACACGAAGTAGATATGCTATGTTGTGGAATTGCCCATCTCTGTTATCTTTCTTTTTGTCCAGGCCGTACACGTTTACGCTTACGCCGGGATTATTGCGCTCAAACGTGCGAATCTGCTCTATCCTAACGGGGAAGCGAAGGCCATCAAAGTTCAAATTGGCCCGGGCTCGAAGTTCTGCAGTGAGGTGAATCGGCTGTTTTTGTTGATTATCCAGGCCAATGATGTACTTTGTAAGGATAGAGTACTCAAAGCACCATTCGTCCTGATCACTGAGCATATTAACAACGGATTTTTTCATGGCGATATCTTGTGGTAGTGTAATGAATGAACTTCCTCCAAGAGGGCGGCACACATTGACTCTTAACTGTATATCTAGCACCCTCACGAAGCTCCACCCAGAACCCTTCTTCTGGCACGCCTCCTTTTCATCAAGCATGCTCTGAAAGAAATCTGAGCGTATTTCATCGAGATCAGGTGTGCGGAAAATGGGGACGTTCTCTGTATTGATGTTTCGTTCACCAGTATCGTCATGTACATTCGCGAACTCTCCAAATGTTCATCTTGATGGCGTTGATTTGTTCGATTACGTGACACATGAGAGTTACCACACGCTCCCGAATGGTTCCGAGGAATTCAAAGAACGTTACGTAGTGATCTGAGGGTTCTAGTAAGCGGTATTATTTCAATCTACCAAGAAAAGTTGTTTGGAATTCCTCAAAATCTTCGGGAGTCAAACCTTCAAGTAGCACCGTCGAATCGTCGTGTTGATCACTGCTGCTGCCACTCGATGATGATGACGGTGCTGGTGAAGGTGGTTGCACCCCCTCGGTCATGCAACCGCGAGATCCACTGGGGCCGCTCGTTCCTGACGCCCTCGACATGAGTAGCGCATATGCCGAGCCAATCCGTCCATCCTCGAATAAACGCGGCATCATTGGACGCATGGGAACCCTGAAAAGGTAGAAATAACTTCGGTTAGCTATGTGCAGTGACAAATTGAAAGAGACTTTAAATTGATATACATTGTTTTTGGGGGGGTACATATGAGGTTAAACAGTGTGTGTTAATTTTGATAAGGAAGATAATTGTAATGCTTTGAGCATAATCAGCAAAGGGGGGCGCGTCAACGCATCCCCCCTTTAACTTCCAATATCAGTCTACATTCATCAATGAATCCGGATTGTACTCTCTTATTTAGCGCTCTTTGAAACAGAAGCTAAATCATTCAAAAGATGGATTACAAGTTAAGCCTTACCCTCCATTAGAAAATATGGACAGTATTAACTCACAAATGAGAACCATCAGTTTTTGCAAAGTCTAAATCATTCCTTACAATCAAATCTTCAAATTATAAAAGACAATCAGCAGCTTGTAACCAGCCACACACAGTTAAAGGTAGAGAATATGGAATTAGAAAAGGAAAAGCAATCCATTAATCAAGTGTTGTCTGAACAGACTCCTAAATTGGCAGTATTGCCTGAAGATTCAAATCTGAGATATGTATTTTGTGTAGTAAATGAATAATCACATAATACTAACCAGGGCGGAAAGCGGGGTTGTCTGGTTGTGTTAGCATTGGTCGATGGATTGTCATAATGTGACGCTGAAGCGCATCTGCCCTGCTGAAGCGAGTGTCGCATCCAGGCTCTGGGCAGACTAGGTGATCCACTCCGTGTGCCGCACGGGCTTGTCGGATGACGTTATCCCTCCTACGAAATGCACTACCACATACGGCGCAAGTGAAGGGGCGGTCGACATTCATGATCTGCAAATATAACAAAATCTAATTATTGAAACCGTTTTTTTTTAGTGGGTTACATATAAGTCCAAACAATGATGTTAAAAGGTGGGGTCACAGAAAATAGGAAATGTAATCATGGAGGACATTGTTTGGTTTTAGTATATCTTAAGTAACATCCTATCTATTTAATATTCGGGTAAGTCACTAATTATTTAAATTCGTCATTGTTAACTGACTCTCAATTGTGAGGAATATTATAGACTAAACAAAGATGGTAACCCATGCTTGATGTTGTTCTTTTATGTTAATAGAAATAAAAATATGAAAAGTTTTTTTATAAATAAAGTATAAACCAACACACTTTAAAATAAAAGTTAAAAATCTGGTTTAAAGCTAAAGATATAACACAAATCCTAAACTATTATGATACAAAACTGGCAGTGAATAGCAAAGGAAACTAAACAATGATAGTGGCTCTAGCATGATAATATTATATTAAGATAATAGAAAATTATCTGAGTTTGTATAGTGAAATCTAAAACAATATTCATTAAAACTCACTTAGATCATTATCGATATTTAATCCTCATTAGCGCTTATTTAGATGTTCTCTGTCATTAATATAAAACAGTATGTAAAGAATATTACATCATGAGTCAATGGATACTTTCTTATCAAAAAATGTAATATTGTTTCACATTACAATTAATGATAATAAGAATTAATGTTATTTACGATTAATAATCCAATAAGCAGCACACACAGAAGCGGAGAAAAACTAGGATGTGACTACACGCGACGATGTTCAGACTATGAATGAGCTATGAATGGACGCGGAGCGGGTTGGTTGCTAATGGCGGGTGCAGCTGCGTCGCTGGTGTTACGACAAAAATCAACCCTCAGTCTGAGAATGTTAATAACATATAATGATGATTGTTAACTTGGGAAGCGCAGATTGGTTTGTTTTTTCACAGTCTGCATCGCTGGTGCGTCGTAAATCAACCCTACTATAATAGCATTCTGACAAGGGACCTTTGTAACGAAATGGTATGACAATAAAAACAACCCCATGTCTGGGAATGTTGCGGTGGCTCTTTTGTCGGTATATCACTATCATCAATCACTGTCATGGTCAATGTGTGGTTGAGGGAGGAAGGGGGGCAAAATGTCGGATATGAAACCTCTGGGTGGGGCAAAATGCCGAAGACAAAACCTCGGGGGGGGGGGAAATAGTGGAGGAGGGCAAAATGTCGGAGACAAAACCTCGGGGGAGGGGCAAAAAAATGGAGGGGGGAAATGAGCCCCCCCCGACACCTCCACCACCTCCACGACATATAGAATCGGCTAATGTACCCTACTATGCAAACTTTATAAATAATAAGGCTTTTTTGTTTTAAGCCTTACCCCTACATATTATAAACCAAAACGTGCGTTTAGGTGTGCAGGTGTTCAGAATGTATTTACATTTTCAATATAAGCCATAGAATTCTAAAATATCGCAAAAACTGAAAATGTATAAATTTCCAATTTTCAATTAAAAAACCCAGTTGTTTCGTTTTTTTCCACCAAAGTAATTGTAGCTGTTAATACATTATGCCCAAGTAATCAGCAAGAATACATCTATCTATATAAATATAATAAATTTTCTTTTTTATACCGCCCTGAAAGTTTGTTTTTTGCCCATACGATTAACATGGAGAATAATTTTATTTGAATTGCAGCTATTAATACATTTTGGACAGGTAACCAACAAGAGTACATCTATATATATATAAATAAAATAAGTTTTCTTTATACTTCAAAAATTGTAACAGAAACTAACAAACGATTTGTTGACAGCTATAATGAAATCCATACAACTAATGTAGTTTTTAAAGATATTTTCTAAACAATGCATTTAGTTTTAATTAATATAAACGTGTTTTTTACTTCTTTTGATTTTTTGGTTTACTTATCTTCAATTGATTTGTTTTAAAACTGAATATAATTACTTCTAAAAGCAAAATTTTCAATTTAATATTCGTGCGAAATCGCACGGGTTCACCTAGACATATGAAACCTTGCCATCATACATATGATTGTTATCAATAGTAGATTTGATAACTGACAACCAACATAGAAGTTAGGAAACATTACACATTTATTGATGTTATTAGCAAAAGGGTGAGGGTGAGGATGTAAAAATCAAGTTCGTCCAAAAATATCCCACATTTGACCACAATTCCGTTTAATCCACGTGACGTTAAAATATCCCTAAAATGGGATGAAAATCCCTCAAATGGAAATAGGCTACGGACCATCGTCGTCCTTGCATCCACGATGAGGCCACTATATACGCTATGTACGCAAGCTTCACTCAACGGAAGCAGAGGACCCGCCGCGCCGGCCGGGTACGTGGGCTTGTGTTATGGTATCAGTGCGGGGGCGGTCGGGATGGGCCGATGTTCAAGGCAGCCAACGAGATGTCCTTGACAGGCGCCTCGCATACATATGACGATGACGAGAGGGCCACAGGACAATCGCTGTAGAATCACAGAATGGAGTGAGCATTAGCCCGCCGATACGGCCCCGCAGTTTCCTTGTGGAACACAATAGCACGGCGGCTCCCCGAGGATGATTGGGAAATTCGTAGTGGTTCTACTTATTTTGTTTCCCCCACAATATCTTACACATTTCAACACGAGGTTGAGTGGTTGGGTCAAGTTAGTAATAAACCAGCAAAAAGTAAAAAATGCCAAATAATTAATTAAACGAGGTCAACAATACTCTAATATGAGCAAGGTTCGTTTGGTTGGTGGCTTGTATGGTTGCAACGAGGTTGCAACTCTGATCTCAAAAACGGCTCCAACGATTCCCTTCAAAAGTTGTAATAAAATAATTTCTGGTATAAAATAAGTTCACCCTCAGGAAAAATCGAATAATGTAAAAAATCGAATATAAAACTTTAACAAAATAACATTGGGCTTAAGGAGATTAAAATCAAAACATAAGAATCATAACAGCTGTTTATAATAAATCGGTGAACTGTAAAAGTAAAAACATACTCGTGTAGTTGAAGTATTAACATATAGTTTCCTGAGAGCGGTGACTAAATCATTGAATGAATTTTACATATAGAGTTGTCATATCCAAAATGAATCAAAGGGACATTGAGCTACAATAACAACTGGAGTGACCTTAAACATGCAGAAAAGAGGCAAATGAGCTAAGCAAATCTTCTTGTCAGTAGGGGATGTGGTGAAAAAATACTCCAAGTCATCTGAACAAACTGACTGACCTTCTCCGAGCACAGATTGGTCCCCCAGGTACTAAAAATTAAACAAGGAAAAACACGAAGCAATAGCAACAAACCAACCAATTGTAAACCTAATCAAACTACCTTCAATACAATTTTAAAATCGTGTAAGATTTCAGCACAAATTAAATAATTTTATTCTGCATTGTTTTAATCCCAAAAATCATCCACTTTCCCTAATATTTATGTTGATAGTTTTAAAATATATATCGTATTGCACGTGTTTTTATTAAATCGCCTTATGGTTGGCTTTTGTCAAAACGTGTTTACTTTGATCTTTATCGGATAAAGCAAACACTTCTCAGAGATTTGTGAGTGATAATTGTTATAAAGCATGTTGAAATGTTGCATTTACAATTTACTTAAAACAATTAATACTGTACATCCT
Source organism: Allygus modestus (assembly GCA_963675035.1). Lineage (NCBI taxonomy): Eukaryota > Metazoa > Arthropoda > Insecta > Hemiptera > Cicadellidae > Allygus > Allygus modestus. Next base: position 125,990,231 of record OY776113.1, read on the forward strand.
TATATTTTCGATCGTATTTTACCAGTTGTAGTACAGTTATTGAAGATTTTAAAGATTTAAAACCGTTCATATTTCTCCAGTATTCGGTTGATTATCGAACAACCATTTATCTAGTCAGTTTTCGGACTTCACATACCTTCGCACTGCAGTCTACATAAGACATTTGTTACAGAAATATTTCATCCAAATTTGGAGATTTTATGAACCAAGAGTATTTTAGGGTGCGTTAAGTGGTCTATCTTAATATCTAAGAGGGGATTTACCTCCCTCCTTTAAGATCACAGTTCCTTTAAGAAGAAGATCACAGTTTCTTTACGTTGTAAGCCCTTACCAATTAATAACAAGGTTTTATTTTTTAAGACTATGATCTTCATTTTTCAAAAAAGAAAAATGTAATAGTAATGTTACGTCGTTCTTAAATATATTTAAACTTACAACGATCTTCTAGGAAAAATACAGGGATATATCTTCTACGCCACATGTATACATACAATTTAAAATTTTACCATGGAATAGTAAAAATGTTTGAAGGAAACAAATAAAAGCATTTTCTATCTCGATTAGAGTGCGCAAGGATCGTTATATAAAGCGCATTCTCTAAACTAGAGCGTTAAAGTTTCCACTCTACACTTTGGCGTTAAGTTGTCACGATCTAAAAATACCAGCTGTTACAACATTTGTTCAGTGTTGAGCCGAGAAGGGAGCTGATGTAATTTTAACTTGTAAACACTTATGTACACTAATCGTGGTTCGAGTAGACGAAGGAGGTAGCAATAACTGCAGAAGGCGAGGGCAGTTAGCGGACGGCGCGGGTGGGGAGGAGCTCCTTGGTGGGCCGCAGCTAGGGGGCTTTGCCCTCCACATCTCCCACACATACGTACTCTCTTCTATACCCCTTTGGAAGTATAAGTACAACATTACACTGGTGCTAATTGGTTTAGCTTATCTTCCGTTTATCCCCTCAGTTATGGTGTATTAGACAACTTCCTGTACTTTTATTTGCTTAAAGTTCATTGTTGGTGATGGTGAGTTTATGTTATATAAGAAATTATTACGGATATTTTCCATTAATGATTAGTAAAACTATGTTTCATGACGTTTCGGAATGAAATTTGATCCCGTCTTCAGGTGAAAAAATGCCTAAAACATAGCAAAATTAGTGGCACAATCCAAGCAAAGCTGGAAAAATCACAGAATAGCGAAAAGAAAGAACTGCAAAACCAGTAACAAAATGGTTCTAAAAGAAACACAACTGTCAAACACTAAAGTTAAACACGAAAAACAAACGCATAAACGAGACAACACTACTGCACAAGTGCTGTGTGTGCTCAGGCGAGACTCTTGAATTAGATTCCGGATCTAGAAACATCGTGAAACTTGGTCTTACTAATCAGTGATGGAAAATGGGCGCAATAATTTCTGTCCATGAAACAAAACAAAAAAAATTAATCAAAGGACCACTTTTATTACTGCGTTTTATTTATTTGCGTACATCACAATAACGCCTTATGAGCACATTTTCTCTTATGAAGGTGAATTTTTAAACATAAACGAACCTACACGAACTCATGCTAAACAAACGATTCACGTACATTTAAAAAGTAAAATGTAACAAAAACAAAATTGTAATTTTCTATTAACAAGTTTGGTACTTATTCTTACATATTCGAGAATTTTTCAAAACTGTAGAAACTGTTTGTTATTAGGGGCGACAAAATATGAGCCCGATATTTCTTAAACGAAACTTCCGCTTTAAGTAGGGGAAATTTATAATAAAAATGGGGTCTAATATAAAATTACTTTAATTGTAAAAAACTCGTATAAAAACAAATTTGTTTGAAATTTCCTATTTTATACTGAGTAAGGTTTGCTTGCTTGGTTGGTTGCTTGCTTGCTTGCAACTCTGATCTCAAAAACGGCTCCAACGATTACCTTTAAACGTTTGAAAAAGCTAATTCGTGGGTTAAAATAAGTTATACACAGGTCTCACCTCCAAGAAAAATCTAATTTTGTAAAAAAAGTAATTTCAAAATCTACAAAATTAACATTGGGCTTATGGAGTTTAAAAACAAAAACCAAAACAACCAAAACAATTGCAGTGACCAAAAAATTGAATGAAGGTAAAATATAGAGTGGGCATAACAAAAAATAATCAAAGGAACATTGAGCTATAATAACAACTGGAGTGACCTTAAATATGGAGAAAAGAGGCAAATTAAGTAAATCTGCTCGTTAGTAGGGGGACACGGACGTGGTGAAAAATTACTTGAAGTCATATAAACAAACTGACCTTCCCCGAGCAAAGTTTGGCCACCCAGGTACGAACTGTAATATTAGCATCATGAAATTAACAACTTGGTCATGTGTATGATATACCCACTCCTGCTCGAAATTCTCTGCGAGGGTAAATTAGCCGAATCATGGAGCGTAGAAGTGTCCGCGTTCTGTAAAATATACGTTATGGTTTCAGCCTGGCTGTCATAATGGCGTCTCCTTTCTCCTCATTCCGTTTTAACAGACTTTTACTCGCAGTTTTTATTTTCATTACTCGTCACACTTAAGAGACCTCCATGCTTCCTAAGGTGCAAAACACTCTCACTTAATGAACTTTGCATCTTTATGTCGTGAATGTTTCAGTTCTTCTACGGTTTTGTATTTTATGACAACCAGTTTCTTCCTGTATTATATACATAATGCTTCGTAATACCCTGGAACCAGTGCCAGTTATATTTGATATATTTTAAATTTATAAATTCATTTTAAGCCACTGAGTTTGTATACTGAAGTGAATTATTCAGTATGGATTTATCGATTGGAAATACTAAATTTGACAACCTGAGTCTTATTTGGGACAACCTTAAGCATAGATTATCATATATTATAAAAAGTGGAGATATTTCTTGGTGATGTTTGGGCAAGATATGTTTTACCTCTAAAACCGGTGGTGATAAAACCAAAATGATCATGAGCAGTGCCAATCACAGGCCCTCACCCTGTTAAGATGAGGTTTCTACATCTCATCGTCAAAGCAAGCTCATGTTAAACGTGATTCCCAGCCAAAAGCTTAAAATTCTGAAGTCAATATCAGCAGACGCGATTCCGGACAGTTTCTTGTCCTCCTATGTTTCTAACTTAATGAAAACCTATTTAGCCTCTTCTATGACAGATATCGTATCCATGGAATATATGCATAATTTAGTTAAAGGTATATGTTTCTGCTGCGTTTGCAATGCAATGTATACTGTTTTACTGCAAAAATAATTAATTATTATTTTAATATCTAGCATGGCGATGTCTATAATTTATGCGATGATGTGTTGATTATTTCACTCGGCCCTACCCCCTCCCCCATTTCGGGGTTTACTTTGTGGTCGCACAGAAAAAAGTGTATTGTTGTTGCAACCAAATATTTTTTGTCATATTTATTTTGTTGAAGAAACAAAATATATTGTTAGTACTAACACAACCATTTGCTTTTAACAACAAAATGGAAATGTTCAAACATTTTGTCTTCCCATCAAAATATTTTGACCTGATATTTTTCTAAAGCTAAAATAGAAAAATGTATATTTATGCCAATGGTAATATAATATCATATCTAAAACTTTATTAGTTGTAATTAAGTCATCGTACTAACCAAATATTTTGTTCCTTCAACAATATATATTTTTGTTAGGATAAACATCAATGTTGTCGCTATAACCAAATAACTTTCAAGAAAATAATTTTGTTATTTCAACAAATATTGTTGTCCGTATTTCAACCAAAATATTTTGTTATCGTAAGAATTTTTTGTTTTTGCAACAAAATCGTGTTTTCTATACGCCTTTCAGACCTCGTCTGTTTTTAACTTTTATTATTTTGTTTTAATTCAAAATTACCTTTAGCCCGGAATGACTCTCAATACGTTAACGACTCTCTGCCTACTTGCTAGTTCCAAGGGCCTCTGTTCTCTAGAGGAGAGGGTCTCAGTGAGTAGACATCAAGCTAACGAAGACGGTTGGCTAGGGGGTCACGCATGTGGGGATCACTACGCATCTGACGTATGTTTGTGCTACATAGCTAACTAAACTAACAGAGCTAAGAAACGCTTTTTGAAAGTTTAAATTTGATTTAAAATTTAAATAAAGTAACAAATTTGAATAATCAAATGTACTTATGAGAATATAACTAATCTCAGTGGATTCATAGTTCTTGTACAGTTGGCATTCATGTTTTTTATGTTAAAAACAAATGCGTGGTCGTGAAAGCCTACAAACAATTGAACGTTTCGACTGCCCCATGCTCTGTATACAAGTACAAGTGGCGAAGTAGAGCCTATTGTCAGTAGTGTGTGTGCGTAGTTACCAGTGCGCCCTGTCAATCTAGTCACAGGTTTGTCCGCAGAGTTACTACTGTGCCCTGCCAGTCTAGTCACCAGTTTGTGCACTCAGTTACCAGTGCGCCCTGTCAATCTAGTCACAGGTTTGTCCGCAGAGTTACTACTGTGCCCTGCCAGTCTAGTCACCAGTTTGTGCACTCAGTTACCAGTGCGCCCTGTCAATCTAGTCACAGGTTTGTCCGCAGAGTTACTACTGCGCCCTGCCAGTCTAGTCACCAGTTTGTGCACTCAGTTACCAGTGCGCCCTGTCAATCTAGTAACAGGTTTGTCCGCAGAGTTACTACTGCGCCCTGCCAGTCTAGTCACCAGTTTGTGCACTCAGTTACCAGTGCGCCCTGTCAATCTAGTAACAGGTTTGTCCGCAGAGTTACTACTGCGCCCTGCCAGTCTAGTCACCAGTTTGTGCACTCAGTTACCAGTGCGCCCTGTCAATCTAGTCACAGGTTTGTCCGCAGAGTTACTACTGCGCCCTGCCAATCTAGTCACCAGTTTGCGCACTCAGTTACCAGTGCGCCCTGTCAATCTAGTCACAGGTTTGTCCGCAGAGTTACTACTGCGCCCGGCCAATCTAGTCACCAGTTTGTGCACTCAGTTACCAGTGCGCCCTCCCACCAGTTTGTGCGCAGCAGGGCCGCTACATGGGGGATGGCTACCGGTACTACCGTCCCCAGGCCCGGGCCCCATTGGGGCCCGGCTAGAGCCCGCAAATATGGTATTCGGGTAGTGCGAGTACTCGAAACTTCGAGTTTTTGGCTGAGTATTTTTATCCTCGTTCTCGGCTCAAAGTTTTGAAAAATACTCAAAAGTTAGAGCGAGTATTTCCCGCCGATTTCCGGACGATCACTACCGATTGCGACCGGCCAAATCACATGGTAACGGCTGCAAAAGGCGATCGCATCACGTAAAATCGGCCGACAATGACGACCGGACCGCGTAATTTCGGCTGTAAATGACGACGGAAAACATAATATCGGCCAAAATGACGAATAGATGAAGTAATAAAGGCCGAAAATGATGACGGTATACATAATATCGGCAAAAGTGGAGACTGGGCCACTTAATATCTGCCGTAACTAACGATTTCATCATCTAATATTGATTGTAAGCAATGTCTGGACCTGGTGATATTGGCCAAATGACAACCGAACCGTGTTTTATCGGCCAAAACTAATCCAAAACATGTTTTATTTGTCAATACGTAAACCAGTTTGATTGTACTGGCCAAAAATTGTTATTGCTACTAATGTAAATGAATTTTACTAGTTAAAATAGACAATTAATTGTATGGCGTGTTTATTAGTTGGGTGTGGGGTCATTGAATGCTGTTTTGATAAGTTAGGGGAGGGGGCCCCGCAGTCAGAATGTAGCCCTGGGCCCGACCTTGAGATGTGGCGGCCCTGGTGCGCAGTTACAAGTGCGCCTGCGCATGTGTCCGCGGCTGCACTCATCAGCGGTGCTGCGCCAAATGAACGGTGTTACGTGAGAACGAGGACGCGGGAATTCTCGGTGATTATCGTCGCCTCCCGCTCTGGGCGAGATTGCTGATTAATCAGTCGATTGTAAACGCGCGTTTGACTCTCATTAGCTTGCCGACACCTGGCCTAGCATCTATTAGTGGAGTCATACCTCAACCGGGTTACCGCACTTTTAATAGTCATTTATTAAATTATCATTGGACGACCTCAATCTCAATTCATAGTCACTACAATGATCATTGGACACTCCCTGTTAATTGTCACTTATGTAGTCATGTAGAGAGGATTTTAGAGAACTCGGACTGTTGACTCTGCCCCCACCCAGGGTGTTGTTGTCGGATGTACACCCTGGAGACTGCTCTCTTTTACCACTTAAGTGTAATCTAACATGGGGCAGGATGTGCACGGATAGCAACACGATTCCAGAACAATTTTCGGACCGCTCAATACAGGACTGCGGCTTCTGAAAAATCGCCTTCTCAAATTGGGGCGAAAACAATAGACAGTTTACACACGATGCCTGGGAAAGAAAAACAACCCCAGATTTTCGAAACTTGAATAAGACGCCTTCTCGTGACTTGCGAATTTTACTCGGTGGATGAGTTCTTCGGGCACCGGTGGGATTCCGGTCATGTCACTGTTGTCTTTGCGGGGAATGAGTGCTAGTGAGTATCTGGGAGAGTGAATGTGTGTGAATGAGCGGTAGCGATGTAATAAATAATGAAGATAAAATTATTGAAGATTCACTCATCAAAAAAGTTATACCTGTACTGATATGTTGAATTTTTGAAAAGCAATTTTATGTTGTTCTACGCAAATAAAACAATAGTCTAATAATAATAATAATCATTTTTATTATTATTAATTATTAATTACTATTACTATTACTATTACTATTACTATTTCTATTACTATTACTTTTATTATTATTACAACGATGGGTTGAAATTCTTAGTATGATGATGAAGATGATTGGGCGCCTTCAATTGGCCTCTACAATTATCATTGGACACTCTCAGTTCATGGTCACTTACCATCCTTGAGCGGCGTTGATGATTCCGGTGGATCGTGAGAGATTTTTTTATTCAATAAGTGAAAATAATAGCTTTATACGCATCAACACTTCTCTTCTAGCTGCACAATTATTGGCACATTATAGTAAACACACATCTGGGCTTGACAGATACGTTAGAGTAGTTTTCCTCTTAGTCGCAATTTTTACTCAGGCAAAGAAAGCAATGGAGAAGGGTAAAAGTGTAGAATGTACCCTATATATTAATAGCTTCTTCCCTATAGGGGAAATTCGCTAATACGCTAGGGGTTTTTTATTTACAGTCATAACTCGATAACGGATGGACGGATTTTAACGTTTGAGGTGTCAAATTAAAGGTATTTTTACATAGATTTGCTAATTGCCTCATAAAATGTTAAGAAAGGGCATCACTTAAATACAGTAAAGGGCTGAATTTTCGGAACAGTGGCGCTATCCGACGGCGGAAGTCTAAGGTAACTGTTGATTGAAAGTACGTTATCCGCATTATTCTCACATGTTATCATTGTTTTAATATCAGATGTTTTGTTATTTTTGTTTACAACTGAATTAACCTTTCATTGGGTACAAACTTGCTCTGATTCGAGCAACAGGACAACTAGTAAATGAATTAATGGTATTCCTAGGTAACATAACTGCAAATTTTAATACGCGAGGCGTAATTTTTTACCGGTTTTGAAAGGTTGCAATTAAGTTCAATCAATTTAACTCTGATTTTTATAGAATACAAACACGTAAACGTAAAGAACAATAAGTTTACATGTATACAAAATAAGTATATATTACTTTTTGTAAGTTTTGCATTTCCCTGGATTAAGATTTATTTGGTTTTATTTCATTTTATTACCGGTATTTCCCAGCTTACAAGCGGACGTTTTCTCTGGCCGACACAAACCATACATAACAAAGCACACTACAGCATAAACAAGTACAAATATAACTACCCTTAATAACGCTTTTGGCAGTTTCATTCTTACTTACACTTTTTATTTTCACCTAAATGTTTCGATGCCCCTTTGGACATTACGTCGGTATGAATGTTATATAAACAACAAATTAAAAACCAACAATGAATGATATGATAACTTTGAACTATATGTAATTTAAATACATCAGCTAATCATATTGTAAATACATATATATGGCGATCCATAAGGTGTGATTTAAATTGCTACCTTTTAGCAATTGGAAGCCGAGACTTGGAGAGTTTATATCCATCTTCCCTATTTATATTTTCCTTGCTTTTAATTATCTCTATTGACTTTCTAATTTTTATTTTAAAAATAATCTTCTTCTTTATGTAATAATTTTATATTCTTGAACTCCATGCTGTGACCGGTTTCATGGGTGTTTTCTTATATCGCTGAGGTATTGATTCTTTTTTTATATATAAAGAACAAGATTATTTTAAAAGAAAAGGGACTGACTTTGAAAGTTAACATTGACCTTATGGCGGAAGCAAGTACAATCGAGAAAAACGTCGTGACTATGAAGCCTCCTCTTAAAACTCGCCCTGTACATTGTAACTCACACTCGCGGTGTAAGGTATGTGTTTGGCAAGCTTCGGCTGCCGACCGAGCGACCAGCGCTCAACGATCAACGACCGTGAAGGCCTCCTTAATTAACACGTTCTGTGCCAAGGAAAAGCAAGATATTTAGTCATTCTTATTTACGGATCTTCCTAGAGCCAATTAGTAGTACAAATCTACCGAGATGGTCATGCCAGTCGGTTTAATCGTATCGGATTCCTAGCGAGAGAGTTAATTTCCTTGCAGGAGGAGAGCAGTGGCAGCGGAAGGGAGGGGGACATGTTTAGCTAATTGAAGGAGATTTATATTACCGGTTGATGTGACAATGACGCACGGGTGATACAATCGCACATGACTCGCCGCTCTTTATATCGGGAACTGTATAAGAGGCGTAATTGTAGCAGTGATTTGTTGCTCATGCTCACCAGATAAACCGGAGACATTTTAGCCATCTGTCCCATCGCTCACGCTCCGCGACCGTCCCCGTAGGCATGTCCGAGTTCTAGAGCGTTGGAAGCATTTGTTACTAATCGAGGTTAAGGTACAAGGGAAATGATTACTTATTTTTGGCGAGCTCTCGGAGTGAAATAAATTATGAACAGATTGAAACCGGTAATTAGGTAGCAGTTTTAATTAATAGTATGACAACGTGGCATTCGAATGATTTTCTGCAGTAAAAACAAATTGAAATTCAGAGAGTCTAACTGAAAAGTTTATTTTTCCTACAACCGCGCCTAAAGTGCTTCTTTACGATCTGAAAATACATATTAAAACAGCTGTTTCCTGTTTAGCAAGCAAACAAGTTTTTTTCGCTCGCTGCACCTTACTTTCCCACTCGTTGAAGTAATAAACAGCTGATTGATTGTTGCTTTGGACCAAGCTAACTGACTCGGTTTATAACCTGAATCTCATGAATTCAGCCAAAATGGTTGAAAGTGATTGTTTTTGTGGGGTATCCAAAATTGCAGTCGAATGAAAAATTGTGTATGTAATTAAAGTAAAGTGTTTTTCTCATTTTCGGAAAATTACCGAAACAGTTTTCCTCAAGCGAGAAAGACCTACTTTACGCTCTATACATAAATAGCTGTATAACATCTCAGAGGGAAAAGTGTAATACATGTCTTATTTTATGTTTAGACACAAAAACGTTGAATTGACGAAACTGGTGTTTGAAACACCACAAAGATTCTTATTCGTTTTTTCCGATTTTTGTTGCAGTTCAGTACAAAGTGAGATGCCTGGAAGATGCAATGCTGGTGGAGATCCGCAAGACGGACGAGATGACTGACATATTCTGGGACCAACTTAAACATTACCCAGGTAATTTTAATTTGATTGTTGCATGATTGCAAAATGTTTAATTTCTGCCGAGGGTAGAACAACTTGCTAAATTGGTTACTTTTGAAGATTCAATATTATTTTTTCAGTCACATGACCTTGCAATGGCTTATCTATATGTAAAGCTAAATTGTACCAGAGAAAACCTTAAATCTGATACCCTTTTCTGAACATCAATATTACATTTTTGTAATCAATAATTTATAGTACTGTATCAAAACTATGAAATTCATTATCAAATTATTTTGTAACGTAGATAATCATGTTTGTTTTGGGGTTTTGATGAAAACCATCATCAAAGTGGTTTTTATTGGTTGACATGGAGCCATAAAATAAATTATTAGGTTATTAGTACATTATATTTAAATATGAATATTTCTTGGAATAAAGTTCAGTATATCTTTTTTATAGTTTGTTTTTATCTTCAAAAGGTAAATTGTTATTGTTTAGTTAGAAGGTATTTTTTCAATTGAATACAGGAATTGTACACTGCAATAAAATATATTCTATTCCATTCTGTACACTCAACATTTAATCTTCAAAATTCACTGTATCTATATTTTTGTAATAAACTCACCATATTTGTCATCTGTATTATGTGTTTTTAAAATAGTTCATGTCATTTTGGCTAAGTTTTTGTATTTATTTACTGAGGTTAAGTGGTAGAGAGAACTTGAAACTCCTAACTTTGCCTCCAAAAATAAAGAGCTTTTATTTTTGTTTGAGTTTATTATGATAAAGGTTATCCTTTAAAATTAATGGGACTGATATATACCTTGACTTAATTAGTTGTTGGAAAAGTATTTTTTTAAATGACCCATGCAAGTCCAAATACAAGGAAAATGCTCCTAGTGCAATCCTTAATAGAAGTTAAACCTTTTACTTTGTGAAAATTTTGAGTTTATGGACCCACTCAAATACACAAATTATCTTTAAAAATCTCTAAATCAAGAGTCAAACTACAAACACATTTTGAACCTCTACACAACATTCTGGCTTAAATTATTCAAGTTGTGATATGCGTGCTATAGCCCCGTTTCCATTAAACATTTTCTTGAAAAATGTTTTGAGCTAAGCTCAAAGCTGTTTTGAGCTTAGTTCAAAACATTGTTGGAGGCCGTTTCCATTCTCCAAACTCAGCTCAAAACATTGTTGGAGGCTGTTTCCATTCTCCCAACTCAGCTCAAAACATAGTTGGAGGCTGTTTCCATTCTCCCAACTCATGACAACATTTCCCGCGAAAAGCCATCTCCTCTCCACGCACGTGTATTACTCCATACGTTTGTGACTAGCCCCACTTGTGTTGCTACACATGTATGTTGATTGAAGGTAACGCAAAAACATTTACAGCGTTTGTTAAAACTGTAAAAAACAATAAATTTTATATTTCCATACATTGTTTTCCAATAAACTATCCTTGTAATTTTTCATGTCAAACGCAATAGAAGTTGTATAGGCCCTAATTTAAAATGAATCATCAACATGTGTTGACTATAGCCAAGTTAAGTATTTATATTTCACTGTAATAAATAAATTAAATGGTGATTTTTCTGTAGAATTTTGTTTGTCAGTATAATTTAAGAAACCAAACTAATATAAGATTTTATTTGCCGGTTTAGACCTATTTATAATTTCAGAGGTCGACATTTTAAACCAGTTATTTAGTTTATGAATCTGATGGAGATGAACTAACTGATAAGGCAATTTTGGTTTAATGCACACGCTTGATTAGTTATACCAAATTTGTATTCAATATGTATAGACAAACGTCTTAATTTCAAACTAACAAGAATTTCAAAAATATAGCAAACTTACAGTAAATCACTAGAATATATAACAGATTACTGTGATTAACTTTTTTTAAATGCATACGTAAAACGATTTAATTATTTAAAAAATAATTAATTTACTCATTTTGATTTGCCCCTGAACTGGTATGACTAAATAAAGTGGTTTTAAGTTACCTTTTCGTCTCCAGTTCAAATTTACCGTTGTAAAACTACAACCTGGATTCAACGCTTCATTGCGCCATTCTCAAGAAGTCTTGTCAGTTGAGTCATCAAGCTAGAATCACATCAATCGGTCGAAATGGTAACTTAAAACCACTTTAAAAGATAATGTCCAACAGGCTGAAGGACAATAGTCCTACAGCCTGTTGTATAAACTAATTGTACGGCATAGTAATAACCCAAGACCCAAACAAAACCACGTGTTGTCGACGGAAAGGACGAGGCGCGTCTACGACCAAGGGCGCGACGGTGCGGGGTTGCGTGGTGTCGGCTGCTACCGCTCACCGCGCATGCGCGAACTCTGCTCACAACAGTGTTGGGCAGTGTCTCCACCACATAAACATCATTTTACCCTAAAAGTCCTTAAAAATTACCCTAAATTACCCTAAAAAATTTCAAATTACCCTAAAGATTACCCTAAATCTGAAAAGCTGTAATTTATATACTTCTATTGACAATATGGCCTAGCTAAGATCAATGAATGAGTTCTTTAGGTACTACACTATAATAATAAAAATAATTTAGCTTTTAACAAATTAAAATTTAATAAATAAAATTGTTAGCAATAGCAATATGTTTTCTATTTAATTTTATTCATTACTTAACTAATTTATAAAGGTCCAAAAATATGTTTATGTGATTACGTTATTAATCCCAATCATAGTAAATTTACGGAAGGAATAATAAATAGATTTAGTTGAGGGCAAGAAACAAATTACATGATATATCACAAAATGAAATTAAATTACAACATTTAATAGAAATAAACATTTAATAAAAGCTTTTTGTTCTTAAACTTGGGTCGTTTTATGTTTTTATTCATAGGCCTAGTAGTTTATTAAAGCTGCTATAATGTGTTGGCTTCGAAACATTTTTCATAACTACCTACGGCCGACTTACAAATTTTCCTATTTTGTTACTATAGTTTTTATTTTAGGTACCATACTAAGCTAAAGGAATGACTAATTTGCACACTTCACTTAAAGAAACTGATGTTAAGACTCGTGTGTTGATTTCATCTTAATTACATTTTATTATTGCTTCAGTGCCTTGCTCGAATAGTTGTTTCCCATTAATTTTCAACAGGTTTACAGGCCAACTTATTAAAATAAGATGAGCTAATTATGATTATTATTAGTATTATTATTATTATTATTTTATTATTGTTATTAATGTAAGTCTCTGATTTCCCTGAAACTCGTTTTTTAATTTTGTTGAAGTTAAATTCGTATTAATGTTCAGACTATGTAGCTGTAGGTCTATAGTAAAATACATTTTAAATCAAATTTTGGGGCTCTGATTTTACCCTAAAAATTACCCTAAAAACCCCATTACCCTAAAATTACCCTGACCTTGCAATATTACCCTAAAAAAGGGTAATTACCCTAAAAGTGGAGACACTGGTGTTGGGTGTTGGGACACCGTTTTCATTGTTTTGAGCTCTCCTCAAAACTTTGTTGTCAGCTGCATCGGCTCAAAACACATTTTGTTGGCCAACAAAGTTCAAAACAGTTTGTGAGCGTTTCCATTAAACATTTTACTTGAACTTTGTTTTGAGTTTTGCTCAAAACAATGTTTTGAGCAAAAACTTATCAAAATACAATACTGACAATAGAGACACCATTGACAATATTTTTTAAGCAGGCATCATTCACTTTTAGCACTACCTCAGTCCTATGGACAGGTGTACATTCAGTGGAACTGGGTATACAGAATTGCTAGGACACTTGCATATTTGTTTCCAATGACCATTTGATCTTGCACCTGCTTTTTTAAACATCTATAGTAATTTATTAATTTTTCTATTTGACCTGCTTTTACCAACATAGTGAAATTAACCTCTTTCAATTCAAAATTAGTATACTGACTACTTAATCTTTTGTCGTTTTCCTTGGCATTAATGACTTAGTTGTAGCATTAAGAGGGGGCTCCAGTCCTCTGCGTCTACCTGCTCCTCCCATAAGAACAATGTTAACTTTCAAAGCCCTTCCCTCTTCGATGGATTATTCAAAATTAATGATTTTTCGTTCATTTTAAATAGCAAAATAATACCTAGCATTTTCTGTGAGCAAAATGTTGATACAAAAAATAGTTCACCCATAAACAATTGTAAATATTGAATATTTAGACATTTTTTCGAACGATTATTATTTGTGATATTGAATTCCTACTCACTGAAATCGCTAGGTATTTTTTACTCTATAAAATGAGCCATAAATCATTGATCCGAAAATCCATTGAGGAGGGACGGGCTTTGAAAGTTAACATTGGCATTATGGGGGAAGCAGGTAGAAAGGAAAATGTTACATGACTGGAGCCTACTCTTAAGTTTGTTAAACTGAACTGGTGATCTGTCTAGACCCGGCGTGCCAGCCTCACATTGATGGCAACCAGGCGACTCTGATGCTGTCCCTCAACAACGTCTTTCAGTGTGGCGTCACCCGCGTCCTCAACAAACTCACGGTAACTTTCTACAGCCTTGTTAGTTACTAATCTTCCAATTTAGATGGTTAAATGTTTGTGTCTTAAGAGTCATGTAAATAGGTGTGTATTAAAACCCAGTAGCTAGTTTATCCGCCATCCTTGAGAAACATCAAGGTATTCCACACAGGCTCTAAGGGATAGTTGAAGCGTGCAGATGTTTGCCCGAACTTCATTTACTTGACATACTTGATTAATTACTTTCAGATTCAGATTCACTTGATAGCTGAATTAAGAGTACATATAGAGCAGTTGTGAGGAAATGAAATTATATCTGGATTTGTGTAAGTTTGTGGTATTGCATATAGATAGCAGTGATGTAGCTATCATATTAATATTTTACTAGAATTCAGAAAAACAACAAATGTTGACACAATTTGATTGTCCCATTTGCTGTGAATCCATTTGATTGTTTTAGATGTGAATTCATAGCCAACAATTAAAAAGGCGAGTTAATGAAATCTCAACATTAGTTCCATCCAGCGAATTTTATTGTTGTCCTGGCACCTGTGGTGTAACCATATTTTAAAAACATACTGTTCACTCTGTTTTATCATCAGATAAATTGCCTGAACCAAACTTGACAGCGGTAAACATGTAAAACATGTATGTATTATCCATACTGTACTAGGAGCTCGTTATTAGAAATAATTTGAATTAAAAAATAAATAAATTTATTGGAATTTTGATGTTTTAATTTCATAGTTCAAAATTTTTGTGTATTATGATTTGATTTGTGTAGTACAAAAAGAGTAACTTACATTTAAGAGGGTCCTCTGTGTCGACCTGCTTCTCCCATAGAGACCAATGTTAACTTCAATCCTGTCCCTCCTCAACGGATTATGCAATATTGCTGATTTATAGATCATTTAAAGGATCAAAACAGATAACTAGCAATTTCAGTGAGCAGGATTTCGATATCACAAATAATTTACCCATAACAAATCTTAAATATTGAATATTTTAGAATTTGTTGAACAATTATTATTTGTGATATTTAAATTTTGTTCACTGAAGCGCTAGTATTTTCTTGCTAAAACAATCTATAAATCAACAATATTGGATAATCCGTTAAAGGACAGGCTTTAAAAGTTAACATTGGCCTTATGGGGAAGTAGGTAGAAACAAAAAGGTTTCATAACTGGAGCCCCCCTTTAGTTCTGAATTCAAAGCATTGTAATTTTCAAAGTACAATTATAATATTTGGTTTTGGTTTTATCAATGCTTGGATTTTTTCAGGGAGTTGAAACATTTTACCACAACGTGGTGATTGAGACAAGACATGACAAGGAGAACTTCACTAAGCAGATGGTCCCAGTCAAATGCGTGGTGGCCCCCTCCAACCACTCCCACCCCCACGCCGTCTTCAGGAGAAACGTCCTGCCGGCAGGTTTCCAGGAACCCGAGTCAGTTATATTTTGTTCACTTACAAATCCTATTTTATAGAGAAATATTTCACTTCCGTAGTTCTTTGTCCCATGGACAGACCAGATTTAATGCACGCCGAGGCCAATTTTCATAGTCAGATTGATATACTTTTCTCTCATACATAGTTTTATTGCCTATGGACTATGTGTAAATGGTTCAACAAAAAGGAAAATCAAGGTGAGATTTTAAAATTAAAAACATAAAAACAATTCGGACCATTTTGAAATTACACTATCGAGAATCTGCTAGAGAACACTTTAAACAGCTGAAAATTATAACAGTTTATGGACTTTACGTCTTTGATACCATTATATGTGTTAAAAGTTTTAATCATAACACTGGAATGGTCCCAGTGCACCCCTATAATACTAGACAAAAAGTTGAACCTCTCCCCCACCATCGTTTAGAAATATTTAAAAAGAAAACAACTAAGCTGGTAAAATATTTTTAGACAAAATTTCAAATTTTATGAAAAATTAAATTAATCGTACAAAATGTAGAAAAAGATTGAAGGAATATTTGACAGACTTTGTAATAGATGACGTTGATAAGTTTGAAAAAAGAAACAATTTTATAAAAATTACATATTATTTGTTACTTCCTATATCATTTTTATGTACTTAACATAGTGTATATTTTATTTTTCACTATAAGAAAACATGTTTTTCATTTGTTTGTTTTTCATACTTTAACTTACTTTATAGTAGATAAGCACTTTCAAACCAATCTAAGTATGCATTGCTGTATCATAATGAGTAAAGCATATTGAATCTGAATCTATACACAGGGACTAAAAGTGTCAGAATAATTTAAACAATGATTCAATGTCTGATATTATTCAACACTCATTTAAATTAAACAATTCTTTATTCAGACATATACGTGAATAGTGTCAGCATATTTAAATGAATAAATACTGATTAAAAATATAAAAACACAAGATGCAACAAAAACTAAGTTGATTGCAACTACTATTTAGGCTGCTTTATCACAAAATATTCCTCAAAACTGTACAATGCCTTTATTATTAGGAATTGCTTTAACTTCTTACTAAAACATTTGTAATTTATTTATTTGTTATTATATCTGGGAGACAATATCAATCTAGGTTCTATTGTAGTTACATAGTAGTACAAGATAATAAACAAAAGTACCTACAAAATTCAAAGCTGCCATGCTGCTTTTCAATCCTTTTACAAGACTTTAAAGTAAACCAAAAACAGAGAGGACCTATTTAGTAAACCGGTACATTGGACTTTGGGGATAGCCCAGGGGTGTAAGGGGTTTATAACGTGAGAGGATGGATACAAGCGCAAAACACGAGCAAAGAAAATACCAAAAGAGAGAAAAAAAAACTAACCACTAATTATAACCCGAATCCTCTAAGTTAACAACATGCGATTCAATGTTGTATATTGAAGTTAACTAATTATAATTTCACCTATCTATGTGTAATAATTATAACTAGTTGTCCTGTTGCTCGAATCCGAACAAGTTTGTACCCAACGAAACGTTTCTTCAGTTGTAACCAAATATAACAAAATATCTGATATTAAAACGGACGATAACAACAGACTTTCAATCAACACATAATTTAGACTTCCGCTGTCGGATAGCGTCACTGTTTTGAAAATTCAGCCCTTTACTGTGTTTATATGCCCTTTCTTAGAATTCTGAGACATATTGCCAAATCTATGTAAAAACACCTTTAATTAACTTGGCACCTCAAACGTTAAAATCCGTCCAGCCATTATCAAGTTAAGACTGTGAAGAAAAAATCCCTAGATTATTATTATATAGATCCTAAACATAAATTATGTAAATGCCCATCCAGCACCTACATAGAATAGCTATAAAGTAGTATAAGTGAACATTGAACTTACTGTTCATTCAGAATTTTTGTCTGACGGGCAGTGACCTAGTAATAGAGGGTACAGTCTTTCGACTAGGAGCTCAAATTTGTACTCTTAATAAGGCTTTAGATTACCCTAAATTACCCAGGGTGATTATCTGAAAACTATGCCAGTCAGAAAAATCTTCCTAGAAGAGGCAATTACTCTAAAAGTAGCAAAAATGTATAGGATGAGATCATTGTTACAATGATTAATCGTTGTTATAATGATTTATCGTTGTACTCGTGAGCACCAGTATACCACTACCACTACACAATACTGAATACTTCACGTGGACCTGTCTTATTTGTTTGTCATACAGAGCTGTGAATTTAGATTGAATGGAGAGGGCTGTTCTTGTATAAACACTACAGTTAGTTTTGAGGTAGGACAACGTTTAAAATCACGCTAAAATAAAACTGGAACTTCAAGAACTGAAGACAAATATTTTATGGGTTTGGACCGCTTTCCCTCCTAACTTTTAGGGGGTTTGTTATTTACTCTTAACGAAAATGCCGTTGCCGTTGAAATATTAAAATAGACATAATTATTGTGGGAGGTGTCTTAAAAGTTTAGGAGAGGGGGAGATGCTCTCTTTGGAAAACAGAAGATTTTAGATATATTTTAATAAGTTTTTTTTAACTGCAGACTCTGTGTGAAATTAAAACTGTATTTGTACTCTTAATTTTGTTTTATCAAGTAAAATTAACTATTATATTTTTAAAATGAGTCAGTTTTAATATTAAGTATCACCTTCATCATGTTGTACAATATTCTGAAAACTGCAAATATTATAAAAAATGTTACATTTGTCATGCTAAACCTGAACCTCAACACAGTTAACTTCTCAGTCTTAAAGGAATAAAATTTATAATAGTTCTTTTTGTATCATAAAAAATAACATTAATTCCACAAACTGAATGTAATTTCTTCTCTACTTCATGATTTGTCAGAACAGCTACATAACAGTATGTCAGCTGCTGTAATGTCAGACGAAACAATACAATTGTGTGTGTTTGTATTGTGTGGTGTGTGAGGTTTCGAGTGTGAATGTGTAGCCTAGAAGAGACATCCCACCCTAGACAATGATATCAGCTCTGTTATTGTCACTGGATTCTCACAAAGTAACAGACTTCCTGCTGGTAATCATTCTATATCTTGAATAAAACGTGGCCCTTTAAAACTGATGTTTTGAGATAACTTGAATAATGTTAAAATTTGTATGTTTAAAATATGAATATATTAATATCTTTAATAGTTAAATATTAATTAATAATTTAATTCCTTAAAATGAGTTTTGATATTTTGATGAGCTTTGTACAGCAAAAGAGGAGATGAAATTTCTCACTATTAAAATGGATTAAACATAAATAACATATTTGGGTAAACAAGGAACCGTTGTCACCCTCTTTAGGTAGAAAAGAGGAAGGAATATGAGCATTTACTGGAAAAGGTCTTGGCCATAAAATTGGCTATAAAATTTTACAAAATACCAATCAAATTGAACATTTAAATGTTATTTTCATTATAAATTTCCATTTATGTCTTACTTTTGAGAAAGAATTCTAATATTCACATATCTTATTCATAATGTAAATACCGGAACTAGATACAGATGTGCTCCCATGCAGACCAAGTTTGGCATGTTCTGCGCATCTCTCGCAAATGATGTAATTTATTTTGATCGTAAAAATGTGTTTTATTTGAAATGAGATCTTGAGGCTGCCAACTGGCAGGGTGGTTTAAAATTAATCGTGATCTTAAATATAACTGCCAGCAGATGATTCACCCCCAGACCCCAATTTTGCATGAAGGCTCGTAGACCTTCTGGCCCAGATATGATTATTTCCATAAGAGTAATGTTCGCAGCAAAGATGTCTTGTGAGGAAGTTCAGCTGATGCATAAATCCACAACATACACCAACCTTACAGGGGATAATAATGATAAAGCTATTTTTAAATTGTCACTGGATATGCAGAAAGAAGTTGTAAACCCTTAATCCATTAATCTAAAAATTTAAATATATCAAAACAATATATTAGTTTCATAAAATAACAGCTGATCAAATTATATAAGCAGTTAAGGAATGTTTATTTTAATTACAATTATGAGGAAAATATAGTATGCATACGATAAGTATCGTGTTTCCAGCAACACTGCAGATTGGTTTGGTGATCACGTGACCTTACACCTGTTTTTACGAAGTCTCTTCTGGTTAGGTAGAAAACCTTAAATATACCGACTGCACAGACCCTTACGAAGTATGTACGGACCTTGACTTTGCATAGGGCATTCCAAATCCCTCCCTCCTTAGTGTCCCGTTTTAACCTTTTGTCGATTTGGACCTGGTCACTTTGATTTTGACGTTTAGCTGTTTGTCAGATATGGATGCTAGAGATGGTAGGGAAATCAATCACAAAAAACTGCTTCCGGGGCAGTGTGTCTGCGAATAGATACAGCAAAATCTTTCACTTATTGTAAAATAAATTAATATTTTCAACATTATGTTCAAGTTTATCCCTATCAAAATAATACATTTAATTGATTATAAATAATTTGATTCTGTTTATTAGTTAAAATATGATAGTTATTGGTTTAAACATTTAATGAATAATTTATGAAAAACGGGACCTTATGGCATCCCGAAAGAGGTTTTTGGGAAAAACGGATGCACCAAAAAACGGGACATTTATGTTTATATGGGCTGTTTGGTCAACTTATAATCCAAAATATTCTGCTGAGTTAACAGTGGGCTCCAGTCACAACATATTTGGCGTTTCTACCTGCTCTGCTCATAAGGCCAACTTTAACTTTCAAAGCTCGTCCCTCCTCAACGGATTATCCGATATCGTTCATTTATGGCTCATTTTAAAGAGGAAAAAGATACCTAGCGATTTCAGTGAGCAAAATGTCGATATCACAAATAATAATCGTTCAATAAAATGTTCAATATCTACGATTGTTTTATGGGTGAAATATTTGTGATATTGAATTTCTGCCCACTGAAAAGGTATTCTTTTGTTCTTTAAAATTAACTGTAAATAAACTAAAGTCAACATTGGCCTTATGGGTGAAGCAGGTAAAGGAAGGTGACTGGAGCCCCCTCTTAGTGAAAAAATAGATCGAGTATTCTAACAGACACACATTAAAAGAAAATTGCTATGAAACACTTCAACCAGTCAATGTTGCATAATAGTTTTTCAGAAAAGTGTGAGCTCTGGGAGGAAAGTATAGTGAAGCCTGTCCTGCAAGGTAAATCCGTTTATTCAAAGTAAAATAAAGCATATCCATAATGTTTAGTTTAAAGTGGTAATTCAGTTTTGAGGTTTGTTTTGGTACGTTATTTGTTTCATTGCTTGATTGCTGAGCATAGTTGAGGAAGCTAACACAGTTTTTTGTTTAGACACATAGATATCACGACATCAGTGGTGGAGCAGGCTCCCCAGCCGCAGCTCAAGGTGGGGGTGAGGCAGGGGGGCCAACTGGTCTCTGGGGAGCTCAATGTCAACCCCGGCACGCCCCTGCAGATGGAAATTTACCTGGACAAGGAGAGCGCGCCCATCTACGGTCTCCTCGTTTCCTACATGCAAGTCACTGACACTAAGCAGCAAGAGGAAACCATCATCTTCAACGGGTACGCAAATCAAATATCTCTGGGGCATAATATGTTAAGTACTGGAAAGACAATTTGTTATCTCAATACGTATTATTTGTTATTTTAAGAGTATTTTTTAATGTGTAGCTAAATACATTGTCCATGGTTCACACTTTTTAAAAAGACAGAGAGGGTCAGGGAAAGTCAGGGGATTTGAAAAGGTTTAGGGAAAGTCAAGAAAAAATGCCAAAAGTTAGGGGAAATGCTTAATATTTTATACAAGTCAGGGACAGATTTTGATTTATTCGTAAACGCAAAGCACTACTATAGAAAAACCAAAGCTTATTCGATTATTGTTGGATTTGTTTTTATGGCACAAAGAAGATGATGTGAATGGTTCAATGGTAAGGCAATAAATGTATTGGACAACAACAAACTGTAAACATTCAAATAAAAAAATAAACAGGAGAGCGTGGACACATATGGGGAAGATGAAGGCGATAACAAAATAATTGATGTAACTATTACCTATTGTAAAAAAGTGCACATCCCGAGTTACGAGTCAGGGAAAATAAAATTTTTGGGTTGGAAAAAGTCAGGGAAATAATTAACCAAATAAAAATGTGAACCATGTTGGTGTTTTAAAATATATCAATTGCTATAAGACCTCAGTGGTATCTAGCCCAAGTCAGATTCCAGCTGCGACCAATAAATTGTAGCCATTGATGCAACCAGTAACTGTAACTGTGGGTCCACCCATCTACAAACCAAAATTGGATAGGTCTCTGAGGCAAGTACTTTCTCTTATTGGAGAATTTCCCCCACTAAAAGTGATATGAAATATTCTTATCCTCATAACTATAATAGCTAGTGGTCAAATAAATTGCCAGTTGAGGGCGTGGTTTACCGGGCTATCAACCGAGATCAGCCAATAGTAGACGTGTTGCACTGCCATAACTCCACACTAGCTGATCGGAATAACATTCGAGTGATATTTTTCTATGGCAAAATGGCAACAGTGACAAGCGTACGGCCATTCTATTGGCTACAGCCCAACTGTCAATTTATTTGCCCGATGCTGTATACTGGTTAGGTACCTTGCTATCCATAGATTTTAATACGGTCTTATTGGTTAAAGTTATCTAAATATTTAGGTTTGATTTTATTTTAGGTTACTATTTTAGTTTAAGATTGGAGGATACTATTGTGTAATGAACTGTATTTTTTCTGATATTAGAGATCTTGTATCTAATAATTGGCGACTGAGGTTTTAACAAAATAAAAATAAAAATGAACACAATAAATTATCTTGGAAGACCAAACAATTTTATTCTTTATCTGAAATTTAGCTGCTCTATGTCACACAATAGGCATATCTAGAAATGAAAATGGAGAAGTTGTCCTCTTTTCTCATCCCTTGCTTTGTATGCGAGTTCAGACATATGTATTTTATGTTGTTGTTAACTGAACTACAGTTGGAGTTGGAGTTTTTAAAATATCAAATAAGCCTGATTTTAGAGTAGAATTTTAACCGGGGATTAATTAGTTTCACATCCTGGATTAAAGCTATCTCTTAGTAAACTGGTGCTTACGAAAATAAGTGAATAAATACAAAGAGACATTATTTTATGCACAAGGTAATATTTATAGCATTAATTTGTAGGGTAGACTCATATTAACTGACTAGAGCGTTTATGAATTCCTTAAATATTTCCTCACTCTCTGTAAGAGTAGGGAGAGGTCTGGTGTTGTTGAGGGTATTAGACTTTGGTCTGCCAGGTTGAGTTAGATCTCTACCAAGTACCAATCACTAGTGGCTGTTAGGTATGTGATAATGCCACTGCCCTGTAATTCGGAAACCGCCTTACCTGTAGGCTCACCTATCTAGAAAATAATAATGGATATGTCTCTGAGACAAGGACTACCTCTATAGTAGAAATGTCCCCTCATTAAAGTCACACAGTAAATTAAACCAATATACCGAGTTATTAAAGAAAATGTAAATTTACTAAACACAGTATGTTGTCTTATGGGGATTTTATATTGGAAAATACTGTTTTTCATATCTTGATGTACTTTTATCTTCCCCAGTTCCCCATACCCTCCTCCTGTTCTAGACCTCCTCCTAACCTTATAATAACACTAAAAATAAAATGTTTTCAGATTTCCTAAAAAATTGGGATAAGTATATTTTTTTACGCTGTATTTGATTTTTTTTAAATGTTCTTTGCGGAAATTCAGCCCCCTGACGTCAGCGTTCTGCATGCAAACTCGTTTAAATTAATTTTGGTTGTATAAGATAAAGAGTGAATATGTATGATTTATGTTTTACAATATGTTGCAGGTGCTCCATGGATCCTTATCTGTTTGAGAATTTCAACACAGTTGACGGTGACTTCCTCACTGCTAAGTTCCGGGCTTTCAAGTTCCCCGAATCAACTTATGTTCAGTTCAAGGGCACCGTTAATGTTTGCTTAGATAAATGCCGTGGAGTGAGTAAAAATATTTTATTCCCAAGTGTTAGTGTTTTATGAAAGGAATAGTGTTTAGGGATTTGATCTTAGTTATGCTTTTAGAAATGATTTCCATGATAAAATAACTTATACGAGGGTCATCCAGAAAGTAAAGAACGTTTGCTTACTGCACCTAGCGCAGCTCCCCCATCACCGCCACTGCATGTGTGGCAGTCCACTCACCTCCCCACCAAAGTATGAGCCGAGTCTCGTTGCTGTGCGGTCACACGTTTTATTTCTACAGTGATTTAAATTAGCGGCGGTAAACGAAAATCCCGCCAAATATGAGATACGCAGTGTTATTCTGTTTCTGAGTTAAAAAATGCCCAGACCTAGACATTTTTTGAAAACACCGAAGAAATTTTATGGTGAAAGAGGAAAAACCAAGATCTTAAATTGATGTAATGTGCTAAGATTTTAGCAGCTGTTTTCCTCAAATTTTCCTCAAGTCTTTCTTTCAAATCATCTTTAACGAGCAATGACCTGCCACGCCGATCCTCGTCGTTCACAATGGATTTTCTTTCATTAAACCGGTTGCATCACTGTTTCCCCTGAATATTCGACTTGAAGACTTGTTTGCACTTTCATGATAAACTTTCTTTGGTGTTTTTCTAAAAAAATTAGATATTCCCAAACATTTTTAAATTCAGAAACTGAATAATACTGCGTATTTCATATTTGGCGGGATTTTCGATTGCAGCCTCCATTTTGAATAACTGTAGAAATAAGACAGGTGACCGCATAGCAACGAGACTCGGCTCATACTTTGGTGGGGAGGTGAGTGGACTGCCACACATGCAATGGCGGTGATGGGGGAGCTGCGCTAGGTGCAGTAAGCAAACGTTCTTTATTTTCTGGATGACCCTCGTATTTATTGAAATATTAATCTTCATAATACATTATTTTGTATGCAGTTAGGGCAAGAACAACGTGTTGATCACTGTGCTGTCTACTTGGACAGATCTTTCTTAGCAACAAATTATATTTTATCCAGTGATAAAACTTATAATTCAATGCATTTTGTGAGTCTTTTTTATGGTTTGAATTGGTTCCTTCAGGTTCTAAAAATTATAATACTTTAACACTATTATTTATTTTTAATTTTTAACATTCTTAATGACTTGCTAATAATATATTTTCACTGCTTGTGGCAGGTGGAGTGCAGTAATGGCCAAACAGGATTTGGCCGCAGAAGGAGAGAAATCCGTGACATGCCGCCTGACCCCAACAAAGTGTTTGAAATCACAATATCATCCTTCTACAAAGTCAACTATAAGGAGGAAAGCTTGTTAGAAAAAGGTTTGTAAACCTTAAATAATCCAGTTTTTCTAAAATATTTAACTATCTCTTAATTTGATGCTCTACCTAAAAAAATATGCTATCATGACATACTCACGATTTCTGCGATGTTATGGTAAGGTATTATAAAGCTAAGAAATAATGTAGATAGAAAATGATCAAATGATTAATGCTGCAAATTTTAGTTTTTTAAACAGCCTCCATGTTTATGTGGTCAGATATAAAAAAGATTACATTTCCAAACTAAAAGGAATAAGTATGACATACGTTGACAAATTACATCATATAAACACACACTAGGACACACTAAGTCTTATCCATACCAATTTCATATACAGTAGCAATAAGTAAGGCCTGCCCAGAGGCCCGTGAAAGCTGAGTACGGCCCTGAGTAATACACTTAAAGTGTTTTAAGATTATAAAAAAACTACATCAAGTTGTTTAACAAATTGTCAGTGTTACAATATGCCTTAGCCTGTCGTGCAACTCTCAATGAGTTAACCATCTGTGGCATTGTTGGTAGGAGGGCCCATGTGAAATAAACGGTGGCAGGCTTACTTGGAAGTTGACGGGATTGGTTAATTCTTTGTGAGTTGCACATGGTCAACACTGATTTTGCTACTTTTTACTTGTGATTACTGTGTATGTGTGCAACTACAACTCATTTAACTGAAATAAAACAATATTTTAATTAAAATACACCATCAATCCATTAAAAACACAATTTTTCTATTCCAATTCATATGTTTAAAAAATTACAAGCTAGCTCGTGACTCTAAGCCTTGGGTTAACATTATTGAATGATAAAACTCGTTTCAGTGCGGCTCGGCCCGAGTTCATCAAAGGAGAACGAGCGGGGAAGCGGACCTATGATGTCGACCAACAACGTCGATGACAATAGCCAACAACATCTGCAGCTGGATACAGAAGAGATCCATGATGACCTCCACTACACCCTCATCCAGAACTCCGCGGATCACTCTCGGATATCGCTGCCCATCCTGCTGCTCCCCCTTGCTCTCTTTGTATTATTACGGCCATAGAATAAGTACAAGTGAGATCATCAAAATTTAATTGAGAAAAATTTAATCCAAAACATTTCATTGCTAAGGGATATGAAAAACATTCTATCGTAATTTTAAATTTTTTTATGTGAACCTAGGCTGGTAATGTTTTGTCCATTGGGATTTAAAATACTTTTGACACCTAATTTTGTTCCACCTAAAATGAGTATCCCAGAATTAAAGACTCCTAGCCTAAACTAAATCAAATCAAAAACAAATTTATTTCCAAAAATTAAATGTATTACACTTATTTTAGTACATTGGAGTAAAGCTGATTTTCAGATTTACAGAGTCTGGAAGCGGGAATAAACTGTGCTTTACATTATTTAAATCCTTGAAATTAGAGATTTTTGTAATCAGGGCAACTGGTAACACATTTTGGTGAGATAAACTGAGAAATTGGATTCAGAAATATCAGCTCTTTTGTATAAGTTATGTTGAAACAATAACAAAATGTGTTAAGATTGATTACTTTATTTGATGCACGATGTAAGAAGAAAAATTCTAATGTCAAGAGAAGACATAGGTTTACTGAACATATTATTAATTACATATTTTTAATGTTTCAAAACTACTGTGCAATCAAGTAACTTTATTTTATTTACTCGGTCTAATATTAGATTTAAGTCGTTTGTAAAAATAAATATATTTGCAAATAATAACAAAGCAAAGAATATTACATCGCTAAAATTCTAAATGTTTAAAATTAGAATTAAATTTATGTGTATATTTTTACGAACATGTTTTACCTTCTTAAGATTACTTAAGATTAACCACTTGCTAGATTAGAATAGCTTAACCCTCCATGATGTAACTCCTAATTGTAACTACGACTTAACATGTAACTCAAATTGACAGCATAATTACATAACATAGCTATAAATCAGTTTCTTTTGACTAAAACACACTTTAAACAATTATATTTTTAAATTGTATATTTGATTTTGCAATTTAAAAACAGAATTTTTTAAAAGAAAATATGGTTTAGCTGAAACGTGCTATTATAATTAGGATTTTAAAGTGGAAGTTTAATTTAAAATACAATAGTTGTCACCAATAGTATTTTTCACAGACTCCCAAGTAGGTCATCCTGTTTGTTTTATAATTGGGTTTTGCGTTTGGAGGGCCTATGGTGCTGGATTGGCTCCGGTATCCATTTTGGACTGATGGCAAACTGTGTAATATGTTTGCGAAGTACTTATTTCTTCTTGATAAAATAGTATTAGGATTTAATTTATCGATCGATTGTCGTCCTTATTGCGCTCAAGAATGTGAAGAATCTATTCGCGATACCACTATTGAATGTGGTGTTCCAGATATGTTACCAAGCGTAAGTTGAATATTTAAGCCTCTCTTGTGTAAGTACAGTGCATTTGGAAAATAAAAATTGTCGAGACCAGGGGTGGCCTTTGCTAAATTCATCTCCTTGTGACAAAGTCTTGGCACCATTTTTTCATCCGATTATTCAACGTTATCTTAATTTATCACATAAACATTAATCATCAGTTATTCTATCACCTTCGATCTAACCTCATATTTTATTCAATTACAAATTTGTTAGAGAGATTTTGAGAGAATGAAAATAAAAATTAATCCTATTAGGAAGATATTTTACACTTTCAACCTATTTTAATGCAAATGTTTGCTGAGGCACTGTCATATTTAGTTTGACTTTTTTCTTTAAAATTAACAAATGTCCTATCTTACTTTAGATTAACTGATATGTGATTATTAATTGTGTGCCAATTTGGTGCTACAGTTGTGAGAGGTGCTGTTTCAGCAATGCAAAATGCAGTTGTTGATGTTAATGCAGTGGAAAAGTTTGGATGGGCCAAAAGTTACTCTTGATTGAAACTGTAATTTTGTGATGAATTTGTTATTTTCCTTGACTGATGTCCAAGGAAGGAGGCTCTACGATTAAAAAAGAGAGTATAAAGTATTCATAAAAGCTTTAGAAAACATATCGTACTTCTAATATTTTGTCTTTGTGTGATTTAAATCAAAATGCACTGTACTAGTTTCAAATCTTTAAAGCCTAGTGTTTTAAGAATGTGAGAATTTATTTTCTTTGTAATATCAGTTAGGCAATCTCTGGAATATTTGTTGTCTGCCTACTTCCAACAATCTGTTTCTTATTTTGTCTTTCTGAAAAAAGTAGTTGGTTCTTAATATATTTGGCATTAATTGAAAAATATCATATTGTAAATAAATATAAACTGTATGCTATGTCATTTATTATTATTTATTTGCTTACTCTAAAATTTCCCTGTTTTTTTGAGCCTGCAGTTTTCTTTGCAGCTTTGGAAACAAAATGTTTACCTCTATAGTTTCTCTGTTCTTGGTGTATAATATTGTTTTCATATTTTATTTCAAACAACTCTCCAGAATCTGTGCTAGTTTTAAGATGAGAGAGAATTGTTTAACTTTCCCGTAAAACAGAGATACTGTCCATTGGTGATGAAATTATAATGTTAGTGTCATTCTAAATTGAGTCAATATGTATTATTTTTGTGATATTTAATAATAACACAAATTTATATGAAATTAATAAAATATTGAGTTTATGTTTTAATACCTACTTAATAATACAAATCATTAGTAATCGATTGTTCACAAATGCTGAAGGAATAACATTTTGTTACAATTTTTTTAAAGTAAAATAACAGTTGGGATTAAGTATTAGATTTTATAAATTTTCTCTCCAGACAAAATACTGGTATTAAATTATTAAATCATAAATTTACTCGATACAGTTTAATTAATGTAAAAGTAAGTTAGTAATTAAACATCCCAAATATTTGTAATAAAGTTTATTAACTAAATTATACCATTACCTTTTTTGGCCTTAACAAAGTGCCCGATCAATGTGTTTTTGATAACAAAGTGATTTAGTTTGATTTTTCTATATAGTTTACTATATTTTACTTACCTCTTTACATTGCTCATTAATTTTAACGCCTTATCTTTGCTACGTGCTAACTAGTCTGCTAATAACATTAGCCCTTTCTTGTAGTTGTGGATTCTTAAATATAACAGTGAAAAATTTGCAGTCAAGTCCATTTTTCCCCTTGTCAGCTCTGTCACATCATCCTACCTTTCTGATCATCTGATTCTCATTTTAATTATATTTCAAGACATTAACTTTGGTTAGTATCATGGTTCAAAAATTATTTTTTTATCAAATAGTCCATTAATACATTTTATCCAAAGTTAATTACATTTTATCTAAGAGATTACTATATTTCATCCTAACAATTTAGTTAAACCTTTAAAATGTACATCTTTTAGTTTTTGAAACATTTTTGTGTCTTCAGATGACTTAACTACAAGGAGATAAACTAATGAAAACACCACAAGACTATTCTTTATTTTGAAATAGAACATGTGATATCCAGCATTGTGTGAACAGCCAGGAGGTTCATCATACTATATAAATCCATTCATATTACAAATTGTAATTGAGTGGATTTCTTCACAATAGTGAAAAAGCAGTTCATTAACACTCAAATATTTTGTACTGTCATTTTTTAATCACTTGAACCTCAGGGATTTTGAAATTTGAGCTATCGAATATTTCAAAATATTGAGGTTCGACTTATCAAGGTGTTTTTCCACAGACTTTGACTTATTAAGGGGCCACGGTAACGCAATAATAGATGGGTCCTGGAAGGGTGGAATCCTTACATCATTTTGTGCTTTATATCATAAATAATCATGCCATATAATATTTATTACTAAAATTAAGAAGGATTTGAACAATTTTAAATGTCTAAAATAAGCCCGGAAATATTTTGTAAAGCTTCCTTGGTTAACGTAGTAGAGCATGATATATACTTCCTTCAGTGAAAATACTGTAGAGTAGGAAAGAAGACAAATAATGACTCACAGTTCAGTATTTTGGTGATTTTTTGCCCGTTCGAACACTTCCTGTCTATTTTATACACGTTTTTTGCTCACTTCTTATCACCTGCCCCAAACAAATCCCTCCCCTTTGGCCCTTACAGAAGTCAGTTCTGACCAACTACACATAATTTTCAATTTAGATGAAAATCAGTGTACTGTAGGCTATTAAAATAATTTTCAAAACTAAAAGGAACAAAACATGATAACAATTAATACTGCAGAGCATTGTTGGAATTAGGGTGAAGCAGTCCGCCACTTAATTTTGTTTTACAATTTTCGTCAGTGTCCACTGGTGTTCCAAACTTCCCGGTGTCACTTTTTTTATTTCCTGTGTCAACAGCATCAAATAATCTTTAACTTCCTCTTGGGGTAGAGTTTTGCCAACACGTTTTTCCAAACTGCAAACACTTAGTAAAAACACAACCTAAAAACTATCCAGAACCTCTAAACCCGCACTCGCACTATCTAATGACACCGGACTCAAATCTAATCAAATAAAAAAAAAACATAATTTACAACTGTGGGACGGGCTTTATACGAACAGTGTCTCCTTGGTTTTGTAGCAACCCAGCTATACTTAATTTATTCTATGATCAGTTGTTCATTTTATATTCCTTTGTTTATATTTACAGTCAACCGTTATTTTTGTTAAAAAGAAACTCATTTGAAAATTGGAAATTTTAACATCAGGCGTATGGTATAAAAGAGGTGTGTGCATGATCAGCTGATGTTACATAGATGGGCTCGCTCCGCGCTAGCGCAGCCATAATGACATGGCTGCAAACTTTACCTATTCAGTCTGCTGAAATGTCAGTTTTGTGTTTAAAACATTGACTGTTCCTTATTTATGAAATGAAATCCTCACATAGGTGAAACCCGTGCGTGAGGATGACTGTGTTTGATATGCGTGTTGCTCTTTAACATAAATTTGTCGGTTGTTTTACTGACACCAGGAGCACCCGGAGAGAGATGTAGTGGGGAGGGAGGGTTGGAATTTCCGGCTGCAAATAAGTCACTGGAGGTTTGGTGAATGAACAACTTCGACTTATAGAGGTTCTCTAGTTAATACTTCGACTTGTAGAGGAACGGAGATTGTATACATTCGAGTTATAGAGGTTCTACAGCTAAAACTTCGACTTATAGAGTTGCGGCGAAAGGCTAAGAATACTGCAAAAGTTTGAGTTATCGAGGTGTTTCCTGCTAACCCTTCGACTTATAGAGGTAAAATAACATAGCATTAGGTAGGCAAGTCCAGGGGGAATGATAACAATTTGAGATATCAAGGAATTTGACTTATAGAGGTTTGAGCTATCGAGGTTCCACTGTATTAATGGATACTAACTGAAAACAAAGTTCCGACTGCTGATTTGGTTATACAATTTTTTTATTTCAACGCCAACGGAATTTTTGTTAAGAGAAAGTGCCCCAACTCCTCAATTTTTTGTGGACCCCAGGGATTTGGGATTTGTACCTGTGACCCCTTAAACCGAAGTCCAAGACGCTAACTGTTACGATAGTGAGATGCTCAATTGAGTGATGTTCTATTATTGTGCAATGCAGTGGAAGGGGCAAAGTTATATCACTATATCAGCACAGGATAAACGGGGTGGTGTTTGTATACTGCATCAGAACAGGATAAACGGGGGAGGTTTGTGTACCCTGATACAGAATAGTTTTTGGCCAAAACTTAAACTCTTCTTTTCTACCTGCTTCCCCCTTAAGGCCAATGTTAATTTTCAAGTTCCATCCAGTAGTTATTTCTGAATATATTGTTTTAAATTTGGTAGGAATTTCGTACTGGTGATTATCTAGCGATTTCAGTGAAAACATTTTTGATTTACGTTTTAAAATTTGATAAAAAGTTATTTAATTTTTAGTATTTTGAGGCGATATAATCAATAAATAAAGTATAAATTCAAAACTTTTCTCACTGAAATCGCTTTGTAATTTTGTCCTCTTTAGAACAAGCCATAAATCAACAATATCCGACCTCCTGTTTAGGCTGGATGGAACTTGAAAGATAGCATTGCTCTTATGGGTTTAGAAATCTAGCTGGATTTACTGGTGCCCCCTTTTAAGTCTGAAATTTCAGGTCCATCTCTAAGTTCCTACATTTTCTAAAGAATCTGAGGAGGTGACTATCCATCCAGGCTTATACAACAAATCGTCGTATATTATGTTTGAAAGATAATATGGCTTTAGGCTTTCTATCTGGAAAATTGACTGAGTTAGTGGAACAGGCTATCAACAACACTGAAACGCTGGAAACACAATGACAATTTCTTTTCAAAACCTATAGGCTTTTGATTGCCTGGATCACAATGTAACGCTTGAAATAAAATGAGTTCTCCACACATAAAATATGATTCTCTAAAACTATTTGAGAGCTATATTTAAGCGGCAGTAGTATATAAGTGCCGGTTCTGGCCCATGAGACGGAAGTATGAGGTACAAGGTATGAGTCGTTAGTATGAGGCGAGAGGTATGAGACGAGGGAAGTATGAGGCGAGAGGTATGAGACGGAATTATGAGGCGAAAGGTATGAGATGGAAGTATGAGGCGAGAGGTATGAGACGAGGGAAGTATGAGGCGAGAAGTATGAGACAAGCGAAGTATGAGGCAAGAGGTATGAGATGAGGGAAGTATGAGGCGAGAGTTATGAGACGAGAGGTATGAGACGGAAGTATGAGGCGAGAGGTCAACGTAATAACATAATTGTTGCAAGCGGGAACGAGATTAATTACAACTACCTCTCAAACGGATTTCTCTCATCGCGCCTAGTAATTTATTAGAACCCCAATTTGGCGTTTTCTATATAGTTAAATGATCAACGATAGTGAAATGTCCAACGACAAGACTTCCTGTGTCCACTGCCAAAAATTGATTAATAAGTCAAACATATCAAGACATGAAAAAAACTGACAGAAGAATTAGAATAGAACACCTAAAGCAAGTGTTGACAATAAATCGAAATGTCCGCATTATGACAAACTCATTAGAAAATCTAATATGAGCGAGCTATCATTTAAAAACTCACATTCAACCTCAACTATTTTCAACTCGACGTGGTGGGACTATTAATAATGACGACAACGATGGACCGACTCCTGCTAAACTACCACGGCGTTATAAAATAAAAACATATCCTATGTGTGGAATCAATTGTGCAAGTCAGAATTTCAACCGACATCTAAAACATAAATATAAAAGTATAGAATCATCCGATTCCGGTTTTGAATCTGACCAAAGTGAAAACTTGGAAGTTTCGGTAAAGATTTGCCGCTGTATTCATTGACACAAATTTATTGATAAATCTCACATACGGAGACATGAAAAAATCTATCAGAAGAATGAGAATAGAACACCGAAAGCCAGTATTGATTATAAAGTAAAGTGCCCCCACTGTAACAAATTGATTGGAAAAGCAATAAGAGTTATCACTGCAACACTCACATTCAACCTTTAACACGACGTGGTGGGACTATTAATAATGACGACGATGATGGACCGACTCCTGCTAAACTACCACGACGTTATAAAATAAAACATGTCCTATATGTGGAATAAATTGAACAAGTCGGAAAATTTCAACCGACATCTAAAACATAAACATAAAAGTATAGAATCAACCGGTTCCGGTTCCAGTTCCGATGATGAAGAATTAACAAAATTGGAAGCTTTGGTGAACTCCGTTATCTCATCTGGAGTTCTTTTGAAGCGGCCTACTATTCAAGTCCGAGTGGATGTTTAAAGCACCTCAATACTTGCACTAAATATGTCAATGGGGAGGATATGGACAACTTGGATGATTTAATAAAAAGTCTATTTTCACGGACCACCATTCCATCTAGTGTTATCTGTTATTTCACGCTAAGCTCCGCCCGTTGTGGTTGATTACTGGTTAATCTATCGATTGGGGTCATAAGATCAACTGACTCCACCTTCCGTTCATAGTTTTTGTGGGCGGCTTCTATTAACATAATGTATAATGTATAACAATATAATATAATTGATAATGTATATATTATAAAGACTGTCTGTAAATACCTAATCCCTTGTGAATAAAATATCATGTTTCCTCTTATCATTTGGAAGTTGTATTTTGCCATTGTACACCACGTATAGGGGTTTATCATATCGCAAAAGTGCCTTAATATTGTTAGGCGACATTCTGTCAGTCCAGCTTTCGGAGAGTGTGAATTTAATACTACCACATTTGACGAGAACGCGTTGACCGTACTGTGTACAGATTCTCTCAATACCTTTCACTAAATATCTTTTACCGATTTTCAGATCGTTTATTCGTTTAAAAGAGGTACCGTTGATTTCATTCAGAATGTCAATATCGTTGCAGGTTGTCATGTTTTACTTTATCAATATAGGAAACATAACTTTTCTGATAAAATAAAAAATATACACGTACCACTGTCTGACGTTATATTTAGTTGACTTTTTATACACCCACTGTTTAAATCATCCATAAAGTTACATGTGTGTTCAATTTGTTATTTATAGATACCAAATATTCAATCGTGGAATATTATACATACTTTTTATAGTTCGGACTCTGTAACAAGTTTTAAATATAAAATATATGCAGATAACACGTTCTGTAACGGTCTATCGTTTTCATCTGTTAGAAATGTATTGACATCTCTTATAGTTTGTACTCCACTCTTCAATGGTATATAATTTAAGAAGTTTGGCTTTTCATATATCCTATCTTTATATTCTTTAGGATCCAAGTGATACAACAACAAAATGTTTTCATACTTATGCAGTGTGTACCGTGATTGATGTAAGAATGTTCCACCAAGTCACAATGTACCTCTAACACTTTAAACGGTCTTATTTGTAATATGTTATTCTCTTCATACATAGAAACTACATTGTCCACTACGAACTTGTCTTGAGGTTTGATTTCATAATTTTGTAATTCATTGTATCCGAGAAACCTTCGCATTCCGTTGTTCAGATGACACTTTTACGGTGATTGTATACATATTTTGTTTTGTTCATTCCGATAAATCCTAAACTTTTCTGCTTCAACCTCTGATACTACTTCGTAATCAACTAGCCACTCTCTAAGTCTCTTTTGCATATGTTTAAAATCAAGAATCAAGAATCAAGAATTTTATTTGCCATTAAATAAAACATCTTTACAATAGGCATCGTCAGAGTACATTTAAAATCAATAAACCTAACAATAGCAAAAGAGCATAAACAAACTTATATAATACAATAAAAAAAGAGATATTACAAGCATTCCTTACTCTAGTTAAAGTCATTCATATTAAATTTTAAATACTCTTCAAGTGTATAAAATCCTTGTTTATTAAGCCAATTGCTTACCATTGTTGAAAATTTCCTTAGCGGGAGGGACCTAACTGTAGTGGGAAGCCTATTAAAAATCAAAATTTGTTGATACTTGTAACTTTGATAATACTTATTTAATCTTATATTCGGTTTATATCCCAGAACCCTGGAGGAAAAATATCAGTTGGATATTTCTCAGGTTCATAGAACGATATTGCAGCGGTCCCATATAAACTGTGAAAGTAATTGTCGCAATACAACCCTGTGAGTGCCAAGTCATAACGCACAACCTCCTCCAGGTGCATTGGGTTTTCCAGTTTCAATTGTAAATGTGGTCTTTGACCGGATAATCTAAAATATACCATCACTATATACCCGTGTTAAACTTTATGGTTCAACTAATTATTTAGACTTTGATGGAAAAACACAAGATTCATTTGAACCAAGACAACCAAGTATATTTATTTGTTCTTAATGCATACTCAT
Source organism: Allygus modestus (assembly GCA_963675035.1). Classification (NCBI taxonomy): domain Eukaryota; kingdom Metazoa; phylum Arthropoda; class Insecta; order Hemiptera; family Cicadellidae; genus Allygus; species Allygus modestus. The sequence goes on from OY776113.1 coordinate 126,025,992, forward strand.
TGTCGCTATAGTTTTGCCCGTTCGAATAACGGCGTAATACCTCCAATCATAAATGTCCACATATAGGAGGATCATTATACTCTTGATATCTGTCATGATTATACAATATACCTTTATCCATTCTGAAATATTTTTCCAATTCCAATGGCGGCGGAGCGTCTCCAACAGGCCCGACAAGAGGGGGGGGGCAGCCGGGGCTGTAGCCCCGGGGTCCGGGCCTCGAAGAGGGCCCGGCCCAGCCGACCTGGTTTTATTTTTTACCTTTCAAATTTACTAATATAAAGAGGCCAGGTCTTGCATAAGTGGATCTATAATTTAATTATAACATTCTGAAAAAAAGTATTATTATTACCTCTCAGGAGCACCACTAAAAAGCATTAAAACTTACCTAGTTTTAATTTTTTGCAAACATTTTACTACATTTTTTAATGAATAAAAGACATCATACCTATTCAGATAATAGAGTACTTAAATAACATTACACATATTTTATAATCCTTACATAACCTTTTCATTGCATACCTACATTATAAGCTTAAAAGGTTGACTACCGAGATCAGGAACCTGTCCCTCACCACTAGTATAACACATCTACAGCAGTACGACGTTCGGTGTAGTGAAGGGGATAAGTATAAAATTGTGTTTCAGTTGTGAATTTAATATTACCCGTGGGCCCGGAAAAAACTGTCCCTGGGGCCCTTGGTTTCTCTCCACGGCCCTGGTCTCCAAAAGAATCAAAATATATTACACGTTTACCGTTTTTCACGTAACACGTCCAGTGCGTACCTCCCGACGTTAAATCACCTAAATTAATTATTCCACATTCAGTTTCATACAGCTTGTCAGGTAAGCCTTTCTCTCATGAAAACACAGCGAAAGTTATTTATTTCCAATTCATCAGCCCACAATTCCAGGTCTGACATTGGTAGTGGGATTATTTTTTTTATCCCAACATTATTCAAAGTTTTATTGAATTCTCTGTTTATAAGTTTACTCAGTCCGGCACCGCTTCGTCTTTTACCATCAGAGTATCCAATTCTTCATCAATCAGTTTCTTAAGCCACGGTACAAATTGGTTTTTCAACACGGGTGCGACTTTATTCTTTATGAGCGGCGACGTAATCTTCTTGCAATAGGGAACGCTGTTTTCAGCAAATTATAAAATCTCTTTTAACAGTCCACCGTCAATGTTGTCCATCAGCTGTGAGTGATCCAAAATCAACCTCTCACCTTTGTTGGTTTTAATCGCTTTATGCACTTGTTTGTGTTGTTGATCGTTGAGTAGAATCTCGACATAACCGTTTTTCAGCTGATCCTTGTTACCTTGTTAAATGTCAACACCGCTAGCCTTTCTTTTTTATAAGCTACATGGAACTTGTTCTCTTGACTTTTCGTCAACTGCATTTTATGTTTATGCTGCCACAGTTTACTTTTCTATGTATACAGGTTACAATACTTGAGGTTCATCATTTATCAAATTCACTTCTACATTTTATATTTATTATTAGGAAAGATGACAAAATTTTGCTTTAAAAGTAATGGAACTATACTGTAGAAAGTGTAAAAGAAAAAACAGCTTCCGATAACGTAAAAACTGTGAAAACTAAAAACAGGAGATGGCTTGCAACTTCAAACTGCGCTGTCTGCAGTGGTGTGAAACAGTCATTTATTAAAGATCCGCCCGTGTATGAACGTTTTATCACAATCGATGTGTATACGTAGTATCTAATAATTAAAGTGTATGAACGCATTTTTAACGTTTCATTAAAAACAATGAGTGGACTTTTTAATTTTTATAAACGTTTGGCTTCAACTTGTATATAAAATAAATGTAAAGCCGACACGTTGAAAATTATATAGAGCTATGAAAAAAAGAGACAGTTTGATGATAAAGACATAGTTAATACGTTAGTTATAAAACAAAAGATGGCTGATAAAATGTGGCCAGACGAAATGACACCTGAAGCGGCTAAAAGGATTGAAAAATTGCAAGAGCGGTGGCGTGAAGATAGTAAGAGATTTCAAAGGCAACAAGCGGAGGAGAGAAGAGACTTGTTCAGTAAACATCATCCTACATTACCCGTAAAACATTAAAACGAGATGATACTTTTATTTTTACCTAATAAGACACCGCTAACAGTTAAGGAAGCCAAGAGACTGGATAAATTGCAAGACAAGTTGATGAAGGAATCTGAATCCGTTCGAAGTATGCAAGTTGAAGAGACACGCGAGAGAGAGAAGAGGCAAGAGCTCATTGTGAAAGCTATAAAAGAAGAGACTGAAACTATAGACGGGGAGAAGCAAAATAGACGTCGAAGTTAGGGAAACAACAACGTTACCCGAAGGTGATGAAACAGAGGGTTTTGTAGCACCACCAATACTCGCACATACAATGGTGGAATCAGATCAAGAGAAATTACAAAGTCGTTCTATTCGCGAGTTTACCGAGGATGAGAACATTGGTTATATTACCAAACAATATCTAGTGCGTCTGGTAATGATAGAGTTTTCGGTACTTATTTAGACTTTAACAACAGCAAACTCGCGATCGGATTGCAGACTATAACTATTGAAAACAATGATATCATATTTGATAGTATAATGGATAAAGGCACCGGCGGGTTGTGGAAACTGTTGACAAAGGCGGAAATTCAAAGTGTAACTTCACTAGATGCTCTCGGTGTGAGAGCTAGGGATGCATATATAAAAGATATGACTTCTCTTGGTGTATCAACTGATGTATTATCAACCAAGATGAAACTCAGAAGTATAGGTGAATTCACTTCTCAATATTTTAACGATTATAAAGACATTTTGATTTAAATAAACGCCATGCATCAAAACAACGATCCTTCTTCACGCCGACCAAATTCGAGCAGTAGTTGGAAATGGAAAAATTTGATAAGCTACATATGGAAAGAGATAAAACAACAAAAGCCAACAACATCCGGTAAAAGGTTGCTTGTAGATACGAACATCCCTGTGGAATATAAGTATATAGACGACTATGACAAACTGAGCGATAGAATCAAATTCATACAGGTGGAAGAGGAAGCTGGAAATAACAATTTTCACTACGATAAATTAGCAATAGTCAAATTCATAAACGATAGGATGGAAAGACTAATCACTCATCCGAATGGTATCAAATATATAAATCAATGTTTAGCAGTGTTACCGGCGGAAAAAGATATTGAAGGTGGTGGGGATGTCAAACAAACAGTTGTGATCTGGAAAAATAATCTAGGATTGGTGTTAGAGAGGAAAAAATATGTATCTTTGTTTAAACGAAAGTGAGTGTTGTTTTCAATATTTAGTTGGTCACTCCGGTTTTGTATTTTTTATCAAGACTTCCAAGTAACATGTTTAATATATATATATATACCTCATTGATACATTTAGCAAATTTGTTATTTGGTCCGAACCCTTGAAGAAAAGGGACGGTGGTAATGCAACAGCCGCTTTTGACAAAATAATTAAAAGAGCAAAGAAGGATGGTCACACAACACCCATACTATTACACACTGATAAGGATACAGAGTTTAAAAATATACCGTTCAACAATTTGTTAAAGAGACACAACATTAAACTGTACCACACGGAGAGCGAAGAAAAGTCTGCGATAATTGAAAGATACCATAGAACGTTAAATGAGAAATTGAAGGTGAAATTCCAAGCTAGAAACTGACACAAGTGGTACGATATGTTACAGGAAGTCACAGACGAATACAACAAACACGATTTCACCATACTATAAAAATGAGACTGAGTGATGTTAATAAAGACAACGAGGCAGATTTTTTAAAATGTATAATGAGCGCGAAAATAAGATTCCTCGAACAAAGGCAATGTTTGACATTGGAGACAGAGTTCGCATTACTGCAAAAAAAGATGTGTTTGCAAATAAGTACAAACAGAACTGGACTTCAGAGATCTTTACAATTACACAAGTGTTAAACACTAGACCTGTTACTTATAACATCGCGGGTCAAGATGATGAAGACATAATTGGCGGATTTTATGAAAAAGAATTGCATAAGACTGACTTTTGAATATTCATCAAGGACGTCCCATATCAGGACTAGATGGTGTTGAGCATGAATACAACCGCAGAGATAGTTGTATAACAGTTTATGATGATTTCGACTTTATTGATGTTGTGAAAAAAGTTAATGGAACGAGATATGGTGTGGGAAATAAATTAAAGCAATTATGCTATATGGTTTTATTTGTTTATTGTATTAACAACCTCCTGCTTTTAATAAAAACCTTGTTCTCAGGATGCTTATTTCTATGTAGACAATATTGCAATATGGATGTTGTTAATACTGAGTATATGACTGACATTGATCGTGATGATAGTTCTGACTACACAGATAATATGGATGAGGTTGTAAGTAAATTCATTTTCCAACATCAAGAGGTCACAGTGTTATTTTATGATGAAAATAACCCATGGTTCAAGGGTAAAGATGTGGTAGATATATTAGGATATTCCAATCTCCATAAGGCCTTACAAGTGCACGTTGGAGAGCGTTATAAGCGATATATGTCAGATTTTGGTCTGACCCAATTTGGGTCACACTTAATTTCATACAATGAAGGTAAAACAGTCTATATATCCGAGGCTGGTTAATACGAATTAATATTTTCCTCCAGGTTACCTGTTGCACGTGATTTTAAAAGTTGGGTATTTGAAGATGTATTACCATCAATTCGAAAGCACGTTGAATTCAAACTACAGGATGAAAACATAGCACTTATGGAGTCAATAAACCGGTTGGAGAATGAAAACAACCATTTGCAAACAGTTATGCAAAATATGACATCAAGAGTAGCTGTATTGCCGCAAGACTTTAAACTCAAAACATATATTTTGCGTTCTCAATAAAGATAATTTATTCAAATGTATCAGAACTGAAGATAGATATTTCTCTCAAGCTTTATCTAGGGCAATGGTTAAAGGGTATATGGATGATTTTTACATTCGATTTTAAGTGCCGAATAGCGTAAACATTTTGAATCGTGTAAAAGAAGTTATGAAATGCCGCGGTATAAAATATAACGCATATTATAACAACATAGAAACATCATACGACTTTATAAGTTTAGTGAAAGAAGTGTTGGGAGAGAATGAATAAATTAAATCTCACACATTTTTTATACTTTTATTAATCAAATTACATTTTATATAATATATTAAAAGCTTAACCTATGAGAGCTTATTCCCCTATATAGTCATAGATATTATTCCCTATCACCAGGAAAAGTTTGAGAATAATCTGTTACCTCATCCTTTACGCTGTCTGATTGTTGGTTCGTCGGAAGAGGTAAGACTAATCTGTTGTTGAATTTAATTCACAATCAAAACGGTATATTATTTCAATACCTCTATGTATTTAGTAAATCGACTGAACAACCAGCATATGTTGAATTACGAAAAAAGTATACAGTTACTGAGAAAAGGTTGAATAAATCTACTGCGTACTTTTTCATCAACTGTGATGATTTACCTACGATGGAAGAGTGTAAGAAAAACTCCCTTGTGGTATTCGATGATTGTCTGATGGAAAAAAAACAGGGTGTGATAAAAAGCTACTTCATCAGAGGTAGACATATAAAACTAGCATGCGTCTACCTGAGACAAAGTTATGGAAAAGTAGACATGCAAGTCACCCGTAACAACGTGAATTTACTATGCATCTTCAAACAGAATAAACACTATACAAAATGAAATTGCAATGATTTCGTAGGTACGGATATGACGTTTGATGAAATTGAAAAAATGTGCAAAACATGTTGGAGCGAACCTTATGGATTTCTAACTATTACCACAACTAAAAAACCACACAGCGGTAAATATATGTTAAAGTTGAAATAAGTGTTGACAAACGATGATTTTGAATAATTAATGTGTATGAACGTTTTATCACAATCGATGTGTATACGTAGTATTTAATAATTAACGTGTATGAACACATTTTTTAACGTTTCATTAAAAACAATGAGTGGACTTTTTAATTTTTATAAACGTTTGGCTTCAACTTGTATATAAAATAAATGTAAAACCGACACGTTGAAAATTATATAGGGCTATGAAAAAAAGAGACAGTTTGATGATAAAGACATAGTTAATACGTTAGTTATAAAACAAAAGATGGCTGATAAAATGTGGCCAGACGAAATGACACCTGAAGCGGCTAAAAGGATTGAAAAATTGCAAGAGCGGTGGCGTGAGGATAGTAAGAAATTTCAACCCCTCAATCTACTTTCCCCCGGACTGAAATTGCATTAAAATCAATGAAGTTTGTGATTCTAAACTGTCTCATATTATAAAGTTGAAAAGTGTGTTTATGTTTTTTTGTGTATATGACATTAACCGCATTCAATACACTCTTTGTACGTATTTAGATAAAAACCTCCAGCTGTCAACTGAAACACTCCTCGCAAAGGGTAACTCAACTTTGTTTCTGTTCTTCTCAGCTTCTACAATTTCAGCTTTTTTCTCATCTTTATTTCAATTATTGGTATACAGACACATTTTCTGCGGACTAAATTCAAATTGCTAAGTAGTTATGGAATTTGCATATGGATAATAAACTGAATCATCATATCCTATACCCAATTAACAATAAAATCTGGGGTAGTTGAAAATTAATATTTCTTTTCTGGAAAGAGTAAAAAAAACATGATTGATTTGAGAGAAATGTCCACCATCTGAATTAGTTTTGATTTACGATACTGTATGAATTCAAAAAATATAAAATATGAACTTGCAATAAGTTAAAAATATGTTTTGGCTCACTATCAATGTGATTAAAGTATTCTCTTTTTACAGCTTTATTCTCCCAAAATTGATTTTGATAATGGATGTTCAGACAGATGGTAGTTTATACTGCGCGAGATTTTTTGAATGAGATGCAAAACAGAAACATGTGGTAATGGGTTATCTTCGAGAAAGTTCAGTTCATGGATCAAGAGATCAATTATTAATTATCATGCCCTTCCACATGTAAAGTCACTATAACTTTACTAGACATAACCTTGTTTACACTTACAGCATACTCAATAACTCACACCTTCTTAGCTTGAGAATAGCCCCATAGTCGGGTCGAAACCAGTCGCCCAAATACAGCGACGTGGATCACATGACAGTTTTAAGGTAATTAACCTCTTGATATAATACTGAATAAGCCAAATATTTGTACTGGTTTAGTTAACCTGAAAGGTAAATCAAGGGTATTGAAACTACTTGTTTTGTGTCATAAATTATTTCACAAAAATGCCTCAACTTTACAAATAATGTTCTCTTTATATTTTGGTTTAATAAAATTCAAACAGAGTGAAAATTTACAGCTTGGGCACTAAAAAACTAGGATGGTCTGCCGTTACACTTTAGACGCATAAATGAGCGAAGCAACAGTTGCAACGTTAAAGCGCGAACAAAGAAGATCAACGGGGAAGAACTCTACATTTAGTAAACAAACTTAAAATAATGTAAACAAAACAGTGACATTTTTTAACAGCTGTTTATTTAATTTAAATGAAGTCAGTTATAAACTTGTGACATAAACCCAGTAAAATATTTCTTTCATTACAATTACATGTGAACTTTAAGACCCAGTGGGGCGTAACCTAGGAGGAATTTTGCAAATCTCTCTAAAGAAAAACCTTCTCCTCGGTATCACCTAGCTACTGGCCAGATTTCATATCAATCGGTAAAGCCATTACACTGTGATGCCGTTACAAAGAAGTGACAAAGTGAGGGAAAGAGAGCTTCGCTCAATAATATTTACACTCCAACCATCTCAAGCACAAGAATGTTTTGACTATGCCATTTTACCAATTGGGGTTTTCATTTTATTAGTACAATTAAAATAATCCACTCTGCAAAACCGCAAAATTTCAAAAGTAACAACCAACTATTATAACTACCTAATCAAGTATAATTTAAGAACTGAGTTATTAAGTTTTTCCTTTCTTGACTAAAACACACATAAACACTTCATATTACAAATATAAACAGTCAAAAATAAACCAAAGAGTTGTTTGAAACCAAATAGACAGAATTTTTTCATAGCGAACATGTATACCCTGAGCATACGAATGGAGTGGTTCATTCTGTGTTGTTTTGTTAGGTTTTAAATATTTATGGATTCCTGAACATTTTAAATGATGAAAAAAGTTCTTCCAATGGGACACACACTCAATAAGGATAGGTAAAAGTAAGATGTCTACTCACAAATAATCCACCCATCCCATCAGCTTAGACTTGTGCAGTCCACTGTTTGCTTATGGTTCGCCCTCCACTTCAACTCTGCCACAGACAGCTAAACTCTCAATGAATTGCATATAAAAACCACTGACTGAGACGGGATTCGAATCGTCGATCCATGCAATACACTACAACAAAAACTAAACTCTGATGTGATTTTTCGTTTTGGTTGGGGGATAGCGCCTTTGACCGCTCAGCCAACCTGATGGGTTAGCTGTTGTATCGGACCATGTGCTTTACAACCTAGGCACTATATAAACATGTTAGTTCTGTTTCTGTCTACCAGAGCACCACATATCAGACCATGTTTTAGGTATCAGATTCAAATGCTGATCAAATCGGCTCTTGGGACTTAAACGGGTTGTTGCACCATTAATGTGTATTTTTAACATTGAGTGTCATGGCAAATTCAGTTTGAAAACTATAGTACTGTTAGTTGGGAGTCTTAATGAGGTAATATTATAAACCTCACAAAAAAAAAAAAAAATGAGGTAATATTATACTGAATCTACCAGTCTCTCCAAGGCTTCATAAGCAGTAGCTGATAGAGAATGGATACATTCAAATTTATATTTCTGAATCTTGTTACTGTAGGTCAGATGATGAAGCTGAATTCATTATAAAAACCATTCGCAGTTTATAATGTTCAATGAAAAAGTTAGTAATAGATTGAAAAATTGTTTATTTTTCCATCAATAATTAATTTTGTAACAACTGTGACCCAAGGAAAGTGCAAACCCAAGTAGAGTCAGCACTGATAGCGAAAGGTTACACGTATAAGCCAGGAGTCAACTGCATTAGCCACTGTGCGCCATTGGGTTCTTGTCTTGTTCTTCCTTGTAGTTTAGTTAGTTAGTTGACTCTGACAATGAAAAGTTTTCAAAAATATAAAAATAATAAAATAAAAACAGTTTTATTGTATTATTTATAATAAGATTTAAATATGAATTTTTATAATATTTACCTATAGTAATATTTATCTATAGTTTTAGATTTGAATTCCCCGTGATTTTGTGTTGACTAAAAATGTCTATTAATAAATAATTAAAAATAGTGGATGTTTGGAAATATGAATACAGTGGCCCAATAATACCGTTGAAAATTAACGTATATCTCAAATTTTGCAACTGTTGCCATCTTGCTTTGTTAAGTAAAGTTGAAACCTATTATGCTTATTGAAATTCATATTTTAATTTAGTTTGTTTAGAGTTTTAAATTAATATATCACAATCCACCATATCTTTTAAGTTGTTTTTTAATAATCCTATTAGAAGATTTTTGATAAATAGTGGTTAAACTGGTTTTATTTCGTTTAGTTAATAGTATTCCTTATATTACATAATTTTATCTTCAAAAGTGTTGCAATTATTAGATTAACGAGTGCATCGTTTAATTTACCTACTAAAAATTAAAATATTATATTGTAAATTACTTTATTATACACAAACTTCTAACTGAAATGTTGTATATCATTAATTTGTTGTATATAAGTATTTTAATTTAAAAAACTGAACATCAAAAATAACTTCATCGCCTATACAAGTTTACAAATAAAAAAATAACCAAATTTCAGAATTTTTTAAATTTTTAAGTTTACACCAAAGTAAATGTCTTGACTGTAAACCTACCATTAGTAATTAAAATTGTATCTAAAGTATTTTATTTTTTCATATTTTCTTTAACAAAATGTAAACTACATAATTGTGTTACATAACTTCGAACAGAAGTCATGACGTAGCCAATTTATCTGGGTCAGGTGTAGGGACATTACCTTCTTCAGTTGTCATCTCACCCCAATGAGACTATTCAAGACTTCCGATAAAATCTACCGCCTAGAAGAGAGCTTGCTTAGCACCCCGGGCCCGTCTGGGGGGGGCCCAGGCCGTCGTCTAAATAATAGGTCACCAACTTCGATCCGGACGGCAACAAGGGCCCATACCACCAGGCCTGCCCAGGGGCCCGTGAAAGCTGAGTACGGCCCTGCTCTCCTCAGAGTATTATACGGAATAGTTTATTTATGGTACAATTTATAGAGCAAATAAATACCTAGTGATTTCAGTGAGTAAAATTTTGACATCAGAAATCATTCACCCATAAAAATCGTAAATATTGGATATTTTTGAATATTATTAAAAGATTATTTTTTGTGATATCAAAATGTTACTCAAATGTGCTAGGTATTTTTTGTCTTTAAAAAAGAGCACTAACTCAACATTGTCGGATAATCTGTTGAGGAGGACGGGCTTTGAAAGTTAACTTTTTCCTTTTGGGGGAAACAGGTATAAACTCCAAATGTTTTGTGACCAGAACTTCCTCTTAATGTTTTGGGTGTAGATTTAATTTTTTTTAGTTTTAAACATAATGATGATATCTCAACATTATTGTAGTCTTTGTGTATGGGCAAAGTAAGGCAACAAAATTCTGTCAAAACCTCTTTTGATTAAAAATACTCAAGAGATTAAAAATTCATTGTACCTGATTCTTAGATCTAATAACTGATACTGTAGAACATGTTTAGGAACTGCAGTAGATGCTAAAACCAAAAGTGTATCCCTATCTGTGTAGATAATAACATTTAGTTTAATTGTGTGATAAGGTAAAATAACTGAATAAAACCTAATCTTAAAGATTTTTTAAAATATGTAATTTGCTTATCATTTTATTGTAAATCGTGAACATGAATGAAAAACTCTTTAATTCTGATACAGCTGCTGCAGTTCAAGGGAACTCCGAAAACCGTGAGTTTTAATGATTGTTTTTACTTTTATCTGATTTTTTATTTATGAATTTGTTACAATTTGTTTGATTTGCATAACTTTATGACTAGTTAGGAGCCACTAAAGAAATAAACAAAATGGTAAAAATAAAATAAGTTAAAATATGCTTCTTTACAGTTTGTTTGTACGTATATGGTAAGAGGAATTTTTCAGTAAATATAACTCAGCTACATATAAAAATGTAGCTTTTCTAAAAGAGTTGCTGAGCCAGATTTTCAATCAGCTCAAAAATGTAGTGGTTTACGATTTTAAATTATGGTATACCATTTAAAAATATTGTTACTATTAATACAAATTTTAAACTTTAAACTTAAAACTTTTAAAAAAATGTGATGAGTTTTCTTCAGAAAGTAAATATAATGGGGAGCCACAGTGAATTTCTGTATAGAGAAAATAATCACTGGGTAATTAATTTGATTACACATATTCTTAACTTTGTATATCTACAGTATTTGTTATATAAATTCTCTGATTTTATGCCCAACTTATTTGATAAACAATTTATAATGTCTATAATCAGCCATAACAAAATTATGTCATCAGTTTTTAACAATTTTCAAACCTTCCCTCCCATATTCATACTCTACGCCCATAAATTAATTTTTCCTTTTACAATTTCATAAAAAACACAATTTTTTGCTTTTTGTTTTATGTTAAAAACTCAAAAAACATATTTATCTCACACTTTTCAATCTAAATTTTTGCCAAGATGTACTTCAGCAAAATTTCAAAAATTGAATTACTTATTACAATGCAAATTGAAATCCAAACAAATTTTAATAACAACTTGTTAAATCCTGAAACTATACAGTTTCAGTGTATTGCAATTAATTGTCAATACTTGTTTGGCCTATATTATAACTATTAAAATAATAAAACTACCACTTAATGATGAAATGTTTAACTATCTTATTTCAGTTTCTCAAAAAACAAAAAAAAACATGGTATGTTAATTAACTAATTTTGTTTACACTATTTAACGTAAATTACAATATTTCGCTAACTAGCATGTTGAATTTCAGCATCATGGAAACTGAAGACAGTTTACGAGTATGCAGTAGAAGGCCGCACATTGACTGCTCTACACCAGGTGTCCAACCAATACTCAGGGATGGTGATGCGGGCCACCATAGAGCTCCAAGCTAAGACCAGCAATCTCATCACAACCGTGCAGGTTGGGTTGAACCTTTAAGGGGTCGAGAAAGTTTGTCTCAATATAGAGTCTAACTTACCTCGGGAGATTTTTCTGAGTCCCTTTCTGTTTCAACACAGACTATCATGGGCATAAGCATAATTTGATTACTTCAATGAATTTGCCGAAAGATCGTGTTCACGATTATTACGACTTTTCATATATTAGAATATTATACTCTCCAAATTTTTGGGGGGCATCTGCCCCCCTTGCACCCCCAACTTAAGCATAGAGTTATGGGAGAATTGAATCACATGGAAGCATGGTCCTCACAAAGGTGGGGCTGGGTGGACCCCTGGCCCCAGGGCCCGGACTCAGGTAGGGGACACAATTTATTTATGTTTATAAAAAAATACTATAGTTAAATTCAAACTATAAATATACATTTCAATATTTATATAAACTACAGTAGGCCTACTATATTTATTCACAGCTTAAAATGAAATTAATCTTTAACAAAGAATGGTTATTAGTACAAATTTTGTCAATAGTCTTGCTATTTCACGCACACACGTGTGTGTCACAAGTGCGTGAGCTCATGTCGGCGCACCGGGCCCCCCACACCACCACAACTCCCCAAACCTTAAAAACCTCGCAGAGGTTACAACAGGCCAAATTCACCTAAACCAATCGATAATTTTAGTTTCTATCGATTGAGAATTAGTTGGCTAAGACGATTGACTTTTTTGATGTAATTTATCTTTTTAGTCAGAAGAAAGCTTGTACAATAATTATTCAGTTGTGTTATTGTAACCGCGGTGTTTATAGTGGCAGATAAACAGAAATAAACTGTTGTCAGTTTGTCCCTGAAAATCTTAATTTTTACTGTGCTACTAGGGAATTAGATAAACATATATCTTTTTAAGTAAAATAAATTAAACATATATCGTTTTAAGTCAAATAAATTCAACTTATGATTGAACTTATAAAATAGGTAGTTATATTATTTATACCCTCTATTTTCAGTTTGAAAAAAATGAGAGAAAGAAAGAAATTATTATCATTTTATAGGTTAACAAATGTGGTATTCATACAATAACTATACTTTAACACGCGAGAACAAAAACGGGGGCCCTTCACTGATCCTGGGACCAGGACCCGTAATCGAATGTGGGGGCCATGCATGAAGGCAAGCAAATGATCATGTAAATCAGGATTAAAGGTTTCATGTTACATTTAGAACAATTATATGGATTTATAAATGTAAATCTGGTGGCAATTAGAGTTACTTTCTTTAATAAGTTAATATAAACATACTAACCTTGTAAAACAGCCATTTTGTGTTTTTTATTTACACAACAAAAAAGAAAACAACACAAAGGGTTGTGGTGTTTTTTGTCTTATTCTAAAACAAATAAAAAATTTAAATATGTAATTTTAAGCCCCGTTAGATAATTACTTAAGGAGGGGGCTACAGCCACTGGTTCAAATAGTTCACCCATAAACAAATTTAAATATTGGATTTGTTGGTATTTTATGGAACGAGTATTATTTCTGGTATTTTAACATTTTGCTCACTAAAATTAGCAGTTATTTTTCTGCCCTTTAAAATGAGCCATAAATCAACAATAATCTGTTGAGGAGGCAAGATCTTTAAAAGTGAACATTGGCCTTACGGGGGAAGCAGGTAGAAACGCCAAATCCTTCTTGACTTGAGTCCCATCATAACATTAAAACAATGCTCTAATTATTGTCATATAACCAGTGGTAACCTTGCAATCTTGGTTAGTGCTGACGTGCTGACATCTGTTTGACATGTTTTCTCTGAGGTAGGTAAACCCCAGGGGCAGATCCAGAGGTCAGGCTTGGAAGGGGGCGGTCACCGAAAGTTATCCCTCCCCCTCCCCACGGGCGGTCACTTACACCCCCCATTATTTATTTAAAAACTATATGAAAATATACAACGAATGAAAGTACACTTGACGCAGAATACCTTGACCTGTGGGAACCATTTTCAGTTCAAACAGATGGAGTAGAGCGAAATTTTGACATCGATCATCTGTTCAGTCGATTAATCGCAATATTGTTGTCATGTAAATAAAATAACTGTTCGTCAGTATTCCATATTCAGTAGCCCAGCTGGTTATCTCAGTCACTCTGGCAGTGGAGTAAGCCATGTAAAGTTAACCTAATATATCAATAACCTTGTGCTCAAGAAATAAAATCAATCATCATTTTATAAATATACTAAACAAAAATTAACTTTATTTTTGCTGCACCCGACCATATATCATCATCATCGTTGTTGCGGATTAGGAAACCCCAGCATAGCTGCTAGTCACATCTCCCACGAGCGGGAATATTGCGGAGGTTACCGGAAAGATAGGATATAGCAGGAAAGGAAAGGGTGGGATGGGTATCCATGTACAACAGCCAGGGACCATCCATTCTCAGGTTGGCAGATGGGGACCAAACCTGAAGATTCTGTCCCTAGCCGCTGGAAATAGAGGGACCATAGGTGAAAGGGAAGTTTGTCATAATGGACAGCCAAAAGACTTACCATATGTAATGACAACTTCATTTGCTGTACCCAATGTCAGCCTCAAAACTGGTATAGACCAGTTTTAAGGTAGTCCTGTAGGGCTCCCGACCGTATATAAAAATAACAAGTAAATATTTAGGCATTACAATTTTTTCTATGTCATCTGTAGGCATTTAAGAACAGGTAAGATACCTAAATAAATATTAATTTTAGTAGTTACGTGAAAAACTATTTCAAAATTTTATTTGAAATCTTCAATACTGAACTATCCAACGCGAGGAGGCAGTGAGGAATGAGGGTGACAGCCAAGGTCAATGACTCGAAAAATTAAAATTTCATTCCACATTTACAAAATGAAATGCTTGGCGTATGAGCTTCCAGATACACGCAATTTAATATTTGTTTCCTTATTTAATTGTGCATAGTTTGAGAAATGTTTTGCTTCTAGCCTAGCCATTTGGGTATTTGTTATCCAGCAACAGATTCGGTTTTCCCAAAAATAAAACCTGTAAACAAACCACAGCTGATAGCCAACAACGGTCAACAAGCAAAATCCATTGAAAAAATAATCAGCGTATACAATTGTACCAACCTTATCTGCCTGAGGCTAAAATATACCTCCAAAACCATGTTGAATTTTTGGCCTGCCAACTGGCAAAACTGCAACAACTTCGTGACACTCGGGAATATTAATGTTTTTGTAAGACACTTTTAGGTGAAAGACATGGATCTAAGTAATGTGTTATATATTAAAATGAAAGTTTAAAATCTCAACTCTCTAATGATATATATTTTATTCCATTTATTGAACGTTTAGATTTATTTTTAATCTAACAAAGACGGAAGCGGCAAAATTTTACTCTTGCAACTGAAAGTGGGTTATTGTATGGTTTTAAAAACAAGTGCCATTAAATTTTGCTACTTAAACTTTTATTCAGATGTACTCAAACTTTCATTGTAGGCCTCAATAATAAAATCAAAATCAAAAGGTGTAAGGTATGGGGGGGGCGAACACCCCTATCACCCCCCCCCCTTGGATCCAAACCTTGTAAATACACCTCTGCACTTCGTACATCATATAACAGTCACTTAAAAACTCAATCATTGGGATGGTTTGTTTTAAATTGATATAAGCATATATTTACAAAAAGATCAAAGTTTTCAAAAACATGAATCATAAATCTAGTCAAACATTTGATACAGGTATAATTGACTGTGTGCAACTCACAAAGAATCAATCAATAATCCTGTCAACTTCCAAGCGACTACCATTTATTTTATTTTACCAATCTATGGCGAGCCTTCCCACCATCACTGCCATAGAGTGGGAACCCCTTTGAGGATTGCACAACCTGGTCAGTTTTGATCGTGGGTAGGAATACATCCCTCAACTTTGAAAGACAAGCTAGGTGTTTGAGAACATAACTATTTGGCTAATACAACAGGCAGCTCAGGGGCATTCAGTAGTTTTTTGGTTTGTTACACGTCTAGGGGAGAAAATTTACAAGTCTTCGGAGAAACTGTTAGTTCCTAAGTTTGCCACTAAGTGCAGCACCAAGCATCTACATCAAATGGTCATCATAAATCAAATTAACAATAAATTCATATGGTCATAACAATAGGAATCAAAAAAGAACATTTTATGGTAGTAAATTTCTCATGCTTAGTCTACAGCACATTCACAGGTAACAAACAAATTGTTTTAAACTTTGGGAATTTATTTTTGAGTGCTATTTAGATAGCATAATTTAAGGCTGTAAACTGCAATTTTAGAGTTATATCTTCAGTTGCTGTGACGATAAAAGTAATATTTGTGTGTGAGTGAGTGGGGGGGGATTGGAATGTAGTTTATTTTTGCTCCGATTCTTTTACCAAGCCATTTCATTAGTGCCTATCATGGCCTTAAGGTAAACTAATAAATGTATAATACAATTATGATTTTTCAATTGGATTCAGTGATTTTACCTGCTTTCTATGTATGTGTTTACTTCTTCTACTAACATTTATTAATTTCAGGTGAGATCAGCAGAGTATTCAGATGTTCATAGTAAATTGCCTCTTGGTTGGTCTTCTCCAGTCCCTGAAAGTCAGCTTCATTATCAACAAATGCAACTGAGCAAAACTCCGATTGAGCTGAATTACAGAAAAGGAGTGGTAAGTTGTCGATACTCCTTTAATACCGTATGTAAAAGTATGTTCATGCATCATACGATAATAAGACGGTTGTTCCGAAAGTAAGGTTGTTTTTGTCTAGCTCTAAATGGATGAGAACAATGATATTAACTATGTTTACATTTTTGTCTGGTTCAATTCAAGCATGGATCCAGGGTTAATATCACTAAGCCACTTACTAACATTCACAATGAATTCTATCTTTAAAAAAACTGGCCAATTGTTAATTACATCCGTTTGCTGTGTACCTAGTCTTATCACAGACTTTATGAGCTGTATGGTAATAACAAATATGCTTTATTCAATTGTTTATAGACCATTATGAGTGCTAGAGTTTTGTCATATAATTAGAACAATGCCAAGGGTTCACATGAATAATCATCAAAACCAAACATCAGATTAAAGAGTGGTATCACATTATCTCTGAAATTGACTAAATGATTTTTTTTCTAAGAACTTAAAAACAGTCTTGATAGTTTTACCATCCTCTATGCAGGCCTGAATGAAATTTTGTTAATTTATTTCTTTTCCTAATATGAAAAAATGCTATGAGTTTACAGAGGTTTCTTCGTATATGTTCCGTGTATGCTGATAAAATGATGTCTTCTCAGATCAGAGGAATGACAGTGAGCAAGAACATGCCAACCTGGGAATTGAACTTGATGAAGAGCTTTGCCAACCAAATGCAAGTGGACGCTCAAGCTGAGAATCTGATTGAATCTCGCATAAACAGTCTTCCCAGCAAAGACAGCGTCAATGCTGTCTACAAAACTATGGAGGTAAGCTCATTAATTGAATAGTATTGTAGTCAGGGGCGGCCCGTCAGTTTTTCAGCGCCCGTGCAAAGACCAAATTTTTCCGCCCCCCTCCCCCCACCCCATAGTTCCACACCATAGTTCTGAGATGGACTGACACGTGCGCGCCTCGCTCCCTCGCTTGTTGTTGCGTTTACGATGTTTCTGGTTCCGTGCTATGCTGATCACCTGAAATGACAAGCTATGGAACACATTCAGATAAGAAACTTGTGTAGTTCAAAATCTTGATTTCATATATTATTGTCCTGGAAATGTATCCCGTTTCCGATCTTCCGTGCCACTAATCTTTTTCAAAAAAATTCAGAACCTCAAATAATTAAAAATATAAATTTGTAAAAACAACAAATGTGCACACTTGTAGTCAACGTATCACAACACGCTGTGTATCATAAAACAATTTTGTGTTTCTTTAAGAAAAATAATAATTAAAACAAACCCTTAAAACTGAGTAGGAATGGTGAAGTACATACTAATAACAGTACATCTGTTCTGAGCGTGGGAAAGATTTCGTCCAGGGGAACCAAAACAATAATCAAAACGCTGATCAAAACCGACCGCGATTCAATGATGGTTCCTGGAATCTGTGAGGCTGAAGTTTGCAATGGATACAGCAAAGTTTGTATGAAAAAAAAAAAAAACTAATGTTTTCTGAATATAATATTTGTTTATTGATTCTAATGTATAACACGTTTTTCAGTTAAACGGAGTCTATCTTCGAGTATTTCATCTTTAAGTTTTTTGTGTAGCTATAAAGCTTATTTTAAATTTTTTTGTATTCTGTGATATATTGAATCTTACCTTCTAAAAGTTTTTGGATCAATTAAGTTTAATACCAATGACTCTAAAAACTCAAGATGGGTACAAACATGTTTTTTTTTGTTATTACTATACTGTGATATACTGTCCCAACTTATTTAAAGTATTGCCAATTTGTAAGAAATACAGATGATTAGTCAATTAACCACGACCAGAGCTCAAATAATCTTAATATGTAATGAGGAGAGGTATGTTTAATTCTTAACATTTCCCACTCCATCTCCAATACTCCGAAATGGCTCAGTTAATAAATAAGAACTTGGTTGAAATGGTTACTAAACAGACGGGACGATAAAGTATATTTTTCAAAGTAAGCTAAACGAGTGGACCTTACAAGTAACAATGTAAGGGGGCGCCAAAATCTGAGGAGGGTGCATCATATTTCCCCCTTATTTCATATAATACTAAACTGAAATAGATCAAATCCCTATTCAATACTCTCCAGTCTCCAAACCATATCTTTCCTCATCTATAGGAACTAGTTTAAAACAATCGACGTGGGCGGATTAAAACAATTAGTTGCATTGTGTTACTTTATATTTTAACATTGCAAATTTCTTGCATCGTATTGCGAGTTTTATTCAAACTCTCAATACCAATCAGAATGCCCTGAAGTTGTCACAAACCAATAGAGGTCAAAACAACTTCTCGTTTTGAAATAGAGGGGAGCAGAAGTTGTATTATCTGATTTGTAAATTTAATGTTTAAGTATGATGAAGGTGCGACATGGTGAATACTCCATAACTTTATTTCAAATAATGTCTTTCAACAACTTATAATACTAATATATAACAATTTACAAAATCAGTTTTGGTTTTTATATATATATACAAATACTTTATGTTAGCGCTACGGCCAATGCCCCCCACCCCGCACCAGGTGGTGTACCGATGGGGGGGGGGGGGTGTGGAGGCGGTCCGACCCAGGCCCCCCAATTTTGAAAAATGTTAAAAAATCTGAGCGAGTATACCTCGCCGATTTCCGGAGAATCACCACCGATCTACTGTCGTATTTTCGGCCGTTATTACGTAGTAAAGTCGTCATTTCTGGACAATATTTTGCTTTCCATCGTCGTTTATAGCCGATATTACGCGGCAAGGACGTTAATTCCAGATGATATCATCTGTAACGTCTTCAATTACAGCCGATAATACGTGGATCGGTCGCCATTTACTTAGGTTGTTATTTATGTCCAATTTATGTGTAATACATAATGTTATGTCTCGTAATTTTCGGCCGATTTTACGTGGTGTGATCGTCTTTGGCGGCCATTTACTACGTGATTTGGTATGTCAGGATCATCCAAAGATTGGCGGGAAATACTCGCTCGAACTTTGGAGTATTTTTTTAAACTTTTAGTTCATTTGACTATTTAAATACAGTACTCAAATTTTGAGTACTCGCACGCTCCTAATACATCGTATACACATATATGAATAGGCCCTCCTCTTTAACCCCTAATGTATATATAGGCCCCTACAAATATATCCGCCGCCCCAGGCCCCCAACTACGACAGTACGCCACTGCCGCATCCCACGATCCGTTATGAGCGCCGAGCGCCGCCCCCCCAAAAGCGCCGCGCCCCGCGCGCCCCGTGCTGGAGCACGGCTCGCACTGCCCTAGCGCCGGTACTGATTGTAGTGTATTATTAACTAAATTGTAGTAGAGATGCGTTTACAATTACGATGTATTTTTTTAAAGAGGTTGGCAGCCTCTTTTTGCCTTACTTTGCCCGTCCACATAGACTATACATCTGTACGTGGAACCTATCCAGCAAAACAAAGGATGAGCTATTACAGTACGAGTTGTACAGTACTGATAAAAGTTACATGCCAGGATTGGGAATTGAACCCACGACAGAGCCGTTGCCATGATTCCGGAGTCCGTCGCCTTGACCACTATGCTAACGACTCACACAGTGTATTTATTTGATTAAGAAACATTGTACAGTAAACTCGATCTAGTCCGGCCACCTCGGGACCGGACCACCCTCGGCCAGATTACAAAATGGCCAAACCAGCCGGCGTTAATTGTATATGTAAAATACTGATCTGTATATCTGTAACATTTCAGTTCTTAACAAATCTACTTTTAAGTTGGTCTAAACAATTAATAGAAGAAACAAAACTCGCCCGTCAGCTAACTGAGAGATTTTGATTATATTTTAGCTTGAAAATAAACAAACAAATTGAGTTTGGTCAATATCAGCCGTGGGCAGTTATCTCATTTCTATGAAGCCGGCCGGACCATCCGATGGCCGAACCAACCGAAGCCGGACTAGAGGGAGTCTACTGTATAGAGTACAAATGTTTGATTATAGTAGTTTTGGAATTTCAATTTTTTTAATTTTTCTTGTCATTAGGTGTTATTTGGTGATAAGGGGGAAGAGGTGGCAGAGTTTTAAGAGACAATACAAAACCTTACACCAATAATACAGCTGACTCTCAGAAATCCGGTTGGCACTTATCCGGACTTCCCAGTTATCCGGACTGATGATCTTGAATCTTTGTTTAATTTTTCTAGAAATAAAAATATAAAAAAACGGAACTTTACGGCTTAGCACCTTCAGTTTTCACAAACGTATCTCGCTTTACACAAATGTCATATAATTTGCATTGCCAGTTGCTCTGTGTTTCCGTGTCGTTATAGGTGTTTGTTATTGTTTGTACAAAAACGTGTCTGGTGCGCTACTCCGTTCAAGTCTTCTCCTGTCGATGACTCACCTCTGACGATGTAAATCAGTAGACCGGTAACAGTTTTAATTACAGCATACAGTGGAACCAAGATCACTCGAACCTCAGGGGGAACAGGATAATTTAGAGTTATCAAATATTTTGAAATATCAAGGTTCGACTCATCAAGGTGATTTTCCACAGACTTTGACTTATTGAGGGTTACGGTAACACAATAGATGGATCATGGAAGGATATAATCCTTACATAAGTCGAGCTATGTATAAAAAATAATCATACTGTTTAATAATTATTATTAAAATTAAAATGGATTTGAACAATTTTAAATGTCTAAAATAAGCCCGGAAATATTTTGTAAAGGTTCTTTGGTTAACGTAGTAGAGGATGAAATATTTCCTTCAGTAAAAATATTGTAGAGTAGGAAAGTAAACAAATAATGACTCACAGTTTGGTATTTTGGTGATGTTTTGCCCGTTCGACCACTTCCTGTCTATTTTATAGACTTTGTTGCTCACTTCTTATCACCTGCCCCAAAAAAATCCCTCCGCCTTATGGAAGTCAGTTCTGACCAACCACGCATCAATTTCGATTTAGCTGAACATCAATGTACTATTATTCTTATTATATGTAGGCTATTAAAATAATTTGCATAACCAAAAGGGAACAAAACATGATAACAATTAAAATTGCAGAGTATTGTTGGAATTAGGGTGAAGCAGTAGGACACTTATTTTTGTTTTAAAATTGTCAACAGAGTGTTCACTGGTGTTCCAAACTGCTTCCCGATATCACATTTTTATTTCCTGTGTCAACAGCCTCAAATAACCTTCAACCTCTCCTCATAGAGTAGAGTTTTGTCAACACGTTTTGCCAAACTGCAAACACTTCGTATAAACACAACCTAAAAACTACGTTTTAGGCACTACATCCAGAACCTCTAAACTCGCACTAACTAACGACACCGGACACAAATCTAATCAAATCAAACCCATTTTATTAAAGGAAAATATATAATTTATAACAATATGAGACTGTTCGTTATTTATTAAATGAAATCCTTACAAAGGTGAAACCCATACGTGAGGATGAGTGTGTTTGATAAGCGTGTTGCTCATCAACATAAATTTGTCGGTTGTTTTACTGACACCAAGAGCACCCGGGAAAGAGATGTAGCGGGGAGGGAGGGTTTGAATTTCCAGCTGCAAAGTCACTGGAGGTTTGGTGAATGAACAACTTCGACTTACACAGTATAGAGATATGGCGATTGTACATATTCACGTTTTAGAGGTTCTACAGCTAAAACTTCGACTTATAGAGGTGCGGTGACAGGCTAAGAATACTGCAAAAATTTGAGTTATCGAGGTGCTTCCTGCTAACCCTTTGACTTATTAAGGTAAAATAACATAGCATTAGGTAGGCAAGTTCAAGGGGAATGACAAAAATTCAAATTATCAAAGAATTCGACTTATTGAGGTACGAGTTGTCGAGGTTCCACTATACATTATTTATGATTTAAAGTGTTACCTATATTAAATCTTTACAGATGTACATACATTTCAACATCTTCTGTTTAAACTACAGATTTATCACGTTTTCAAGTAATAAATGTGTTTCCCTGGTAATCCGACCTTTTTTGTGTTCCGACTATGATCTCAGTCCCGTTGGTGACGGATTAACGAGGTTCTAATGTATTACAGAGTGTTTATAACTTTATTCTAGAAGCTCAGTCTTGTATTAGCACATAAACATAAACGCATATTGTCATAATTGTTCACTATAAAGACGGAATTGACGATTCACACCCACCTCCGAGAAATCCAGATTTTTCAAAATCCAGACCGGCCGTCCGCCACAATAGTCCAGATTTCTGAGAGTCTACTTTTACCAACATATTATAAATGTTGGTAGTGTTCGTACAACAGTAGGCTGTCATAAAAAACCTAATGTTTTAAAAGTTTCCACAACAAGATTGATTATTGAGTAACTGATAATAAAAAGTAATTTTAAGGTATAGCTATTATTAAAGATCTCTGTGTATATGGAATGTTATTTATTTAATTTACATAAATGATGATTTTAATATAAAAATACCTGATCTTGTAGTTGCTTTAAGTTTAATTAATCTAGTTTACTTGAATCATACTTCATCTGTTTACTTAATTTTCAGGAAATACCTACGTTATTTACACTTTTTTTAAAGTTACTCATTACACAATCACCTATCCGTCAAACATCAGGTATCATATCTCTTTCATTAAATAGGGGCCATACATAATAAATATATATTACGTAACACATTTTTTTTGTAATTTCAACCCCCCCCCCATCCGCTCATTTGTTACATAAAGTAATCACGTTAAATATTAAAAAGCTTAATCTTGTAAAAATGATCATTTTGCATACATTAAAATAAAATAGTTTTTAATGAGATATTGTTATTATTTTCCAAAACAAATCTGATATACCATTCATAAAAAATTAGTTGAATAATAAAAACAAACAACCAAATTCTTTAAATTAACAACAAAATTTGGTAACAGACCTTTAATGAGCATGCGGCGTCCAGAAGTATAATACTTGATGGACGCTTGAATTAACATATTGGGCCCCAAATAATGAGGAATTAAACACTCGCAAACCCCTGACAAGGCAAGCAATCTTTGATTAGCATGCTATTAAATATTAAATACACATATATAAATTATTCCGACCTTGGACATAAGTACAATTGTCTGATTTAATGCTACATTGGAAATAATCTGTATTGATAACTTCTATAAAATACCAGTCATAATTTAGAATTTAGAATGGGTTGTGGAGTCGAATTATTATTATTAGCCAATTAGCAAAACCCCAGATTAGTATCCCCCCAAAACTAGAACGGACTCACATGTTGTAGTGGTTGATAATTCTGCCCCTACTGCTGTTTGATGAGTGAGAGAGCGGTTATGGTTAGAGGGCCTTACCTGGAGCTCCTGCGCATGCGCGTGGCGATGGGACTCGGATCAGCTGTCAAGACTGCACCCTCATTAAGTCTATGAGCTCTAAAACAAAAAAGATGATAATAAGGTTTGAGATAAACCATAAAATAAAAGAGATTTATACTGCCATATTTTTTTTAAGTAACATTTTCGAGGTTCAAACAGGAAAATAATGATCCCATCTACAATGTAACAAACTAAAAAGTAATAAAAATGATAATTCAAAACTATCTTTAATAATAAAATGAAAAAAAACTACATAGATACATAGTAAATAGTTAAAAAAGTACTAATATCAGATGATAAAACTGAAGTCTTTCTTTTATTCCTAGCATTTTATTGAAAGTGTGTGAGTTACGTAACACTGAACCAGACTACCCTCCCCCAAGTAACGCAGAGTAATGTTACATCGTACCCCCTTACCCCTACCATCTGCTCCTTGACTGCAACACACTGGATGAGGTAAGGGCTGCCACTCTAGGAACCATGGTGAGGGGCAGTCATCTGCCTCGGGAGGAGTTTGCATGCAGGTTACAGCAGTTCGTCAGGCTCCTGCAACTTGATGAGTTCTGAAACCAACAATTTAACGGGGAGCGCAAAAAGCCCTAGCGGCTGACGTGCCTTGGGATTTGGTCTGCCCCACTTCGAAATAAAATTTAATTAACCTTCCCCTGTAAGTGTGTTACCCACATAATATACGCCATGGCCCCATATTTGATTTTGTCTTTTACAGGAGTCTATCGGGGGATTGTGTGAAACGATATATGATATGTCACCACTGCTCCCAGTGGTGCTGACCAATAAGCTAGAACTAGCTCCTCTCCCCCAACTCCAGCCTGGGGGTCAACTGATAGACATTGTCAAGTCACGGAACTTCAGCAACTGCCAAGACCCGGTGGAGTATCACTTCGGCATTACCGGCCTGACTGACTGGAAGCCCTCTAGCAATCAAATGGGCAAATTCTTGGCTGTGAGTATTACACTGCACTTTGTACACTATCCTCAATGTACACTTAGCTTAACTCTTGATAGAACATAGTAAAAACATTTAGGATAAATAAAATTACATTGTTTACGATTTTTTAAATGATTTATTTATTATTATAAGGGCTCATAAATTATTATTAAGGTTTTCATATTCCCTTATTAATTTCACATTAAAAAGCTCTAAAAATATGTAATTAACTCAAAATATACACCAACAGGTTTTACCACTTTCGCTACTGATAAATGTTGTGTTTTTGATTGCAGAGAACATCAATGAGTAGGATCATTTTATCTGGCAACTCAGATCAGTATACCATCCAGTCATCAGTGACTACCAGCAAGGTTATAGCTAGTCCTTTCCTGTTTCAAGACCAGAATGGAATGGTCGTTAGTCGTATTAATTTGACTCTAGTGAATGTCAGATTTGCGAGTTACCCACTGCAGTCACCAATTGAGCCAAAAACCATCCCTAATCTGGTCTACGAATACAACCCGGCATCGCTTGATGAGAAAGATAAGCTGTCAGAGAAGCATAGACAGCAGAAAAACTTTGAAAAATATAGTGATTGGCATGGGCACCAAAATCTATACGAAGGCTTCAGCTCAGGTTCAAAGAAGTTCCCGAACAAGAAGAGATTTACAAGATCTGCCGCTTATGAAAATGACGGAACCACATATAATGATAAGAAGAGTGAAAAGTGATCAAACAGAAAAACTGAGTCTCCGAGAGTGGCTTATGAAGTTTAGGCCAGATATTATTGAAAAGATAATGGCTTTTCAGAATGATAAAAAGACAGCATCACTAGTCCGTGACCCGTTATTTGCTTCATATCTGAATCTTCTTCCTCATCTTCTTCAGAAGACAGTTTCAACAGCACCGACAATGTTCACTTGAATCATACAGAATGGTTGAAAAAGTTTAGACCAGATATATATAACAAGGTTGTTAATGATAATATTTAATAAGTTATCAAATTATTACAAAACATGAACTTTTTCTAAGATTATGAATATGCTTTTTCTGGATTGAATCACTATATAACTAGATGAATTCAACATACCTGGGTCGAACAGTAAGGAGTCGTTGTAGCTGTCTGCGATGGTGCGGCACTGGGAGGGGGAGAGGGAGAGTCCGGCGCACTGCAGTATGTGCGCCACCCCGTGGTCGGTCACCCAGTTCATGGAGAGGTGCCGGGAGGTGGAACCGGTTCCGGTACTGACGCACAGCCCTGAACTCTTTACCTTGAGCGTCTCCTGGCTCGGAGGCAGCTTCATTTCAAAATAAGACACCTGCGCTGACAGCCTCTCACCAACAAACACCTTCACACAAAGTTTAGGTTAGAGTTGGGTACAAAAGACTTGAGATGTGCACACACTACAGAATATATAAATAGTTTCTACACATAGTGTATATGTCATTCACTTCCATGTATGAATAAACAAAAAACTGTTGGAGGAAAGCTAGTATTATTGGTGTCAATCATCTGTGGGTTTTGAAAGAGTGCTACGGACAAAATAAAACCTCTGGTTTCAAGAGATTATTGCAGTAGACTCTCAGAAATTCAAACTATTGTGGTGGACGGCCGGTCCGGATTTTGAAAAATTCAGATTTCCTGGAGGTGGGCATGAATCAACAATTCTGCCTTTATAGTGAACAATAATGACAGGATGCGTTTATGTTTAGGCACTACGTGCTAATTCAAGAATGAGCAACCAGAATAAAGTTACAAACACTCTGTAATACAGTAAAACCTCGATAATCCGTCACCCACAGGACCGAGAGCATGGTCGGAACACGAAAAAGGTCGGATTATCAGAGGAACTCATTATTATATTAAAACGTGATAAAACTGTAGATTAAACAGAAAATATTGAAATGTATGTACATTTGTAAATATTTAATGACACTGTAAATCATAAATAAAGTATACTGCAATGAATCCTGTCACCGGTCTACTGATTTATATCGTCAGTGATGAATCATCGACAGGAGAAGACCTGAACGGAGCAGCGCTCCTGATACGTAAACGATAACATACACCGATAACGGCAAACTGCATGAAATTGGAGTAATGCGGGATAATCGGGTGAAAACTGAAGGCGCTAAACCGTGAAGGTCCGTTTTTTTATTTAATTGCAACACAATTTTATTTTAGTTCTATATCATCGGTCCGGATAACCGGGAGTCCGGATAAGTGCGATCCAGATTTCTGAGAGTCTACTGTAACACATTAATACAGAATATTTCATTTTTGAAAAGGATTTGACTTTCCCTGCAGCCTGTAGCCA
This sequence comes from Allygus modestus, assembly GCA_963675035.1. Classification (NCBI taxonomy): domain Eukaryota; kingdom Metazoa; phylum Arthropoda; class Insecta; order Hemiptera; family Cicadellidae; genus Allygus; species Allygus modestus. Next base: position 126,053,472 of record OY776113.1, read on the forward strand.
CATTCATGGTGCTATGTGACCAAACATTCCCAATGTTTGGTAATAGACTGATAGACTAATATTATCATAAATATTTAAGTCATTTTCGGACCAACCTCATTCAAAACAAGAGTTGGCAGAGTCAAGGAAGACGAAACATTAGGAAGCTGACTCGCACAGTTAAACTTGACATTTCCTTTTTGGAACACCAATGTGGTTGAGTCCTGGAAAATATAAAGGCGACTATCCTCATTGCTGGGAACACAATTGAAAGTAAAATAATAACTAACAGGGCAATCACTCATCCCTCAAGGAATTCATTTTTACTAAATAGGCTGGTGGCTTCTTTTATAATTGCTTTGCATATTTACAGGCCTGTCTTTGGCATGTATCCAGCAAATCAGGGGGAGAGCTGTTACAGTACAAGTTGGGAATTACTGATACAATTTACTTGTCAGAACTAGGATTCCAACCGACGCCAGAACCATTGCAGTTATTTTGAAGTCTGTTGCCTTGACCAATATTTCAATGGCTCACAACCAAGCTAACAGACAAAGAATTGACACTCAACTAATTAAACTGAACCAATCAACTAAACCTTTTAGTCGGAGCAAGGTACATTGTATAGCTTTAGCTACTACTATACTGTCACTATATAGTTTGTTCAGCGTGAGTAGTCATAGTCACAAATCTTTATTTACATTATGCACAAGCTGTACAATAAATAGCGTCAAGATATGCATCATCAAAAAAATACATTTCATTATTAAACTAAACAAGAATACATTTACTCACTAAGATTAGAGAGGGGTGGAAAGCTCATCAAAAGAATATAATGCCCTGTTTATAAGATTTTTTTAACATTTTTTTTAAACTTCAAGCCATTTTCCTTTGATATACTTTTTGGAATATGCTTTAGATAAATATTTCCTATATATGTTGGTTTTTAAAAAAAAATTCAATTTGTGTCTCTGGGAAAACTGATTTTTTCATCTGGTGTTGTAGGAATAAGTCCTCATTGAGTTAATATCTATACTGAGTTTTTCATTTCTTGTAGCAAGAATAGATTCAAAAATATATTGACCGTAGACCGTAAGAATTTCTAAAGTTTTAAAAAGGTCCTTTGCTGAATCATCATATTTCAGTTTTAGCATGATTCTAATAGCTTTTTGTTGTTGTTTTAAAATACTCTCTAAATTGATTTTCTTTTGTGGACCCATAAAGTGCAATGCAAAAAGAGATGTATGAATGAACGTGCGCAAAATATAAATGTTTCAAGGTTTTTACATCACAGTAATAACTCATTTGCGACAAGGCATAAACTCCGGAGTTGATTTTACCTAAGATCTTATGTATGTGTTCATCCCAATTTAGATGTTGGTCAATCGTTAAGCCCAAAAAGTTTATGCTATCCTGCTTTTCAATTAGGTTTGACTCATAGCTTATCAATAAGTCTTCATTTTTTCGATTTTGTGGGGTTTTAAAATTTACAAAATTAGTTTTCTCTGAATTTAGAAGTAGATTGTGGTTTTTAAGAAAATTCCCAACGTTTCCCAATTCACTAAGAACAACCCTTTCCGTTTCCTGTGAGGTTGCTGATGATACTACCAGATTAGTATCATCAGCATATAAACAGAGATTGCTCTTCAAATTTTGTGTTAAAGCTTTATCAATCCCCCCAAGGTAACATATGAAAAGAAGAGGCCCTAAGATAGACCCTTGAGGCACACCAAATTTTAAACTACTTAATTTTGAAGGAATTTTAATAATTTTGTTATTTTTTAATAAATGAGTTAGTTCTACATATTGGGTTCTATCGGAAAGATATGACTGAAACCAGTTGAGACTATTCCTTTGCAACTCCAATCCCCCAATTTTTCTAATAACTTAGTGTGTTTAACACTGTCAAAAGCTTTTGAGATGTCCATGAACAGATCAATTGTTTTGTTTCCTTTATCCACTGATTCTATAATTGTTTTGATTAAAGATATAGCAGCACTCCCGACTGATCTTCCAGACCCGAAACCAAGCTGGTCTTTGTCTAGTAAATTGTTTTGTTCTAAAAATTCTGTAAACTGTAAATGCACTGCTTTTTCATAAATTTTTGAAAAGGTTGGTAAGACAGATACTGGGCGATAATTTAGTATATCATCTTTGTCATCTCTCTTATGAATAGGTATTATTTTTGCTTGTTTTAATTTACTCGGAAATATACCAGAAACAAAAGAGGAATTTACAAGATGACTCAAAATTGCACCAACATCTGCTTTTATAGCCTTAATCACTGTAATTGGGACTTCATAAATACCACTTGAATTTTTATTTTTAAATGAGTCTATAACTTTTTCCACCTTTCTTTTATCCATTGGTCTCAAATAACATTTTTTTTCTAACTGTTGATTATTTCCATTACTTTCCAAATCAATAGGTACATCATCACTTAAATCTAAATCTTTAACTATGTTTACAAAATGCTGATTAAATGTATCAGCTAACAATTCAGGATCTGTGATTGTTTTTGTCCCATGTATTAGTGAAATATTCCTATAATGTTCCAATTTATTTTTCCCCACCTTTGAATTTATTAACCCCCACACAGTTTTTGAAAATTATTTGATTTTTGAATTTTTGCCTGAATGTAGTCAGATTTAACTTGATTCATATTATGCTTATAATCCCCTTTAGCTTTCTTTAGCTTATTCTTCAAAAAGTTGCATTTGTTTTCCCTAACTCTTTAGTTAGTCGAATAACATTTATTCTTTCTGTTTTTAATTCATCTGTAATCCAATTTTTTGATTTCTCATTTTTTGTTATAAGAGTTTTTGGGAAAGCAATATCAAAATAATAACAGAACAAATAATTAAAATTATCATACTTTTTTCGACTGGGGGAAATAAACTTCATTCTATGTTTCTTTCATTAATAGCTGTGAAAAGTATTTTAGATTTTCTGGGGTGAACTTACATACCTCTTGTTTTATTGGCTGATATTCTTTTTTCAAAGCGTCTAATCTTATTTCTAACAATTGGCCATCATGATTGGATAAGCTTGTTATTAGCCCTTCTACTTTACTAAAATTTGAATCAATACTCTTTTAAAAAAAAATATCTATGGCAGTGTATTTAATTTCAGTTACTCTTGTGGGGAAGTCTACCAAATATTTAATATTTTGACCCCTTATTACTTCTTTAAATGCCTTATGTTTACTATCATTTTTCAATACATCAATATTAAAGTCTCCCCCTACTATTATTCTACCATAATTTTTGCCCAAGTATTCTAAAAAAAAAACAGTATAATTTGAGTTAGGTGACCTATATACCCCAATGATTACAATTTTATTTTTGTTAGAGCCATAACTACATACACTATATTCAAACTGCAATCCCTCTAATAATCCTTCATTTAAAGAATTTGGCACAGCCACCCGCTTCACATTCAAACCCTGTTCCGCCAATATCATTAACCCCCCTTTTCCTTCATTTTTTCTTGAAAAATGTGCTCTCACTACATAATTTTTTATATTAATCCTTTCTATTTCCTCATCTTTCACATCATGCTCTGTCAGTTTAATAATACTGGGTTTTATTTCTTGCAATGTAATTTCCAAAGCATTTATTCTAGATGGAAGATGTTGAATATTCTGATGGAAAATTGTTATGAAATCTTTTGTTTTAACTATTTTATTGGCATAGTCCTGGGAGTCACAAAGTTTAAAGACAAAGCAGGCGAGTATGGAGTAGCGCTTTCACAATGACACGCATTGTGGGTATTGTTTATCTGTGTTACCAACTATGGCAATAGTATCCCAAAAGGGGAAATTCGCTAGTATTGAAATACACAAAATATTTTTATATAATTTTAAAAATATAATATACAATCATTTGGTCTTCCCATGCCACCTATAGTGATAATGTAGTACCACTAATACAAATTAACCATAGAGAAAAAATGCTAAGACTCTCTATCTCAACCTTTTTACTTTCTCCCCTTATACATTGTATATAGAGAAAGTATTGTTTTCGTCAAAATTTTAGAATTTGAGTTGTTGGTGGAAATATTTGTTTTGGTACTCCTTGAACCCAAAAAAGTGGGTTTTACGTGATGTCTGTGTGTCTGTCTGTCTGTCTGACTGTATGGATGTGTACAGAGCTAGAGCCCTAACCAATGGTCCGATTTTTATGAAATTTAGTATGTAGGTACTAATCCACAATATCTCCGGGCGTGTTTTTCATTTTTTGGAATTTTTGATTTCCAAGGGTTAAAATCAAAAGCCACCAAAAACCACCAAAAAATATGAAAAATCAAGATTTCTCAAAAACGTCTCTAACGATTTTGATTAAACTTTAGTTGATTTTAGAACTTTAGTTTGTCAACAAAATGACACCACCCACATAAATATAAAAAATATTACTATTCACCATTAAAAAGAGCTCAAAAAAACTAAATCATTTAGATTTTGAATTCTAATTTACGATTACTGGTTGTGGAGAAAATTTAAATTTTCATTTTGAGGTAAACGCAGTACGTTGTCCAATGTTATTCTTATGGGGAATACAAAAATTACTATTTCTCTCTTATTTGTTGGTCAATTGTTCTGTATTGCCGGGAATAAACAAATCAAAAATAAAGTCTTCTCTCCCTCACACTTTTCCCTGCTTTATTGTTCTAGGTATAAAAACTATTAAAACTGAACATTTGTTTAGCGACTGCAATATTAACAAATGAATAAAATAACCCATTGTAAACAAATTTTGTATATAGGAAATAAAAAATTATCACCATGTCTTAATGAAGCTAATGAATGTAATTATTCCAAATATGCTTGTTTTGTTTGCATGATAAATTCTGTTCTCTTTCACTGTGGAAAAAATAATATTCAAAACATCCCCTTTTAGAATTGGACTTGCTACTCTGTGCCTACCCGGTGAACTTTACAGCTTGCTCTGGCAATGCCATCCACATCTTTATCTTCAGTAGTTTTATTGAAATAATCAGTTAACGGGTACTTTGGTATTATACGGATGCCACTATTTTTGGAGGTTAAATTTTTACCGGATACAAAGGATAACTACATAATTCGAAAAAACGTACTTTTATTGACTTACTGTACAAATTTTACATCACTCTGATGAGCGGTCTTTGTGTTGTGCCTCCCAAAAGGCAGCGATGTCTGCTAGGATCGTGTTGAATGCGTCGCCGCCAGACCCGATCGCCACAGGTACGCCGCCAAATATACATCGCGCTGTGGCAGTTATGTTAGGATGGGTTATCATAAAAATGCGTACGGTTTCCTCTTCATTTCGAGGTAAATCCCACACGAAAAGAACGTCACTCATTATGAAAACAAATGTAACGTAGTGCACGGCAATAAATCACTCATGACACTGACCCAGGACCCAGATTACAGGCGGTGACAGGTGATGCGCGCGCTCCGGTCAACGACCTGACCTTGGCCTATTTGGAGGGTGTTTGGCGGCCGGAAGTATGACTCATCAGGTATCATTCGATTCGTAACAAAACAAGGAAAGTCCTACAATCATTTTTATGATAACCCATCCTAACATAACTGCCGCAGCGCGCTGCATAAGGGTGGCATCCGTATAATACCAAAGTACCAGTTAACGTATGCTTCATTTGTACTCAAAACTAATTTTAAAACAAACAAATCATAATAAACTTACAGATAAACCTACTTATAAACACTCTCCCAACGATCCAGACAATTATAACTAATGCTCTCATTTGCAAACCCAGACGTAACGACGATACAATGACCCTTCGACACTTTAAAACTACAACCGGTACAACCAAAAATGCACAAGTAGGCAATGAATGGGGATGAGAGATAAGAGGTGAGTCTTATGGTCGGGTGGAACGGTCCATTTTGCACCTGAAGGGAGGGACGATTAGGGAAAAACCCAAGTTATTTAGGGTAGTGCCTAGCACTGGATAGATTGCAAGGCTGTTGCGACGCCACTGCGTTGGGCTCATTCATTGGCATTTGCCGCTTGCCGTATTTATTTTGCAAGTTAATTTGGAACAGGTGTAATTTTGACATTGTCACTTTAACTTTGGTACTTAAAATGTACAAATTAAAATTAAAATAAAAAAAAAAATACTGTATGTTTCTCTTGCGTAATAGTGCCTCGAAAAATATCCTTTCTATCCAGTGTAAGTTCGGACACAATAGGGGGGGCTATAGCCCCCTTAGCCTCCCCCATAGATCCGCCACTTGCTTGCAATGCCAACAATGTGAATGTAAACATTGGCCAGCAGATTATTATGGACAAACAACATTAAACTCCTTGGAATTTCGTTTGACTGGTCGTCGTTTTATTGCAGTATATAAGAATGATAGGAAACTGATTCACGCTCATGCATCTCACAACAACCTAAATTTTAAATGTTGCTATATGAGCTTAAAATCCTTTTAAAATAAACACATCAGATCACCTGGTTCAACAAATTAAAACTAAGAAATTCTGAATATTAAAACCAGTTAGTATCAAATGTCCTTCTGGGAAGTAAGTTTTGTTCATTCCAAAATTATTTAAGTCAGACGTGGCCAGTTCGATCCCGGTCTCGGCCGATTCCTGTAAGATCATGAGCGGTCACCTCTGGCTTGCCCATGTGACTAATGCCGTTACGGTACCTCGCTGTCTTTAGTTAACCGTACAGGTCAATCAATAGTCTATAATGACGGGCAGTTGAGGGTTTTTTTTAAAAAAAGGTAATATGCTATTTTGTTTATTTATTTTTCAAGTTTCATCCATTTAAAATTGACTTTTTCTTATTACAGCCTTCTAGTTTGGGGTGCAGAAGAACCAATAGACACATATTGTGAGCGTTTATTTTTCATGGTGTTTTCTTATTGCATATTGTTAACTGTTAATGCACATATCATGCTAATCTAGAAATTGTTTACTCCTTAATAATAATAGACTAATTACAGATGGTTCGACAATGGTCTTGGACTTGTCAGTTGAATTCCAAGACCAGCTACTTTTATATATTTTATTTATATTAACATCCCCCAAAGCTCGCTATCTCTTCCTTGCTAACAGGAGTTCTACTAACTTAAACTATGGGAGTAGGCAAAACCAGGTAAACAGCTTTTAATTATAAGGGATATTGCATTCATAATGACTTTATGAAGATGTACCATAACATATTTTAAAATTGTTTATTGTGAGATCCCAATACTTTTTTAACACATAACAATTTGTTGTTAAAATGTTTTAAATGCCCGCAATAATTTCTGAAATAACATATATTAATTATGCAAATTTTTCACTGATGCCAAAATTACAAAATAAAAATGTCTAAGATTCTTCATGTCAGAAACCAGAAATTCTTTATTCACAATCTTCAAGATTAGAATACATGTCAATTTGCTATTTACAGGAGTAAATACAATACAGATTTTCTTTTTTCCTTTGAGCCTGTATCTATGCATTGTCCCTCCAGTTAAAGAACTCTTCCAGGCTGTAGAAGACCCGGTCTTGAGGCTAGTTCTGCATAGCCATCTTCAAGTTTTGTGGGTCATTGTTCTTCATGTCTTCAGGCACCGCGTTGTACATCCTCTTTCCACCATAAGATGGTTGTTTTTCACAGATAGCTGTTCTATGTCCAGGAAGGTGGAAATCACCCGCATGTCTTGTGTTCTAACCATGCACATCTCAATGACTTGCCAGACCTCTTGTTACACAGAAGAGAACAGATTAAATCTTTAAATGTGTTCCTGCAACTGTCTCATGGGCCTTGGCCAGTCATTACTCTGAGGGTAGTCCCTCTCAAAACTGCACTAATGTTAAACTTAAATGCTAAAATCTATGAAGCAGATATTACCACAAGAGGACACCAAGCCCGAACAGTGCCAAGAAATGTTTTTTGTATCAACGTTTTGCCTGGGGAGGATGGTGCAACACTTTCAAGCCCCTAACAGGGCTGAAAAAGCCTAAAACCCAAAGGGCTGAGAGGGAGGATCTAGCAATAGCGGTTGGAAGCTCCCTAACTTAATTTTCTAGAGACCTAAAGAGGTAGGACATTTAAGAAGTAATGGACATGGCTGAGTGATTTGTAGGAACAACTTTCCTCAAATGCTCCTTGTTCACCGCAACAAAGCCATCCAAGAAGGCAACTAGATTGACCAACTGGAAGGAGGTATGCTCAATGCTTAAACCCAATGAGTGTTCAAACTCTGCAGACCTGCTTGAGGCCTATAAGTGTAATAATGAGAACGATAAAATAATTTATTCAGTTTCTGACCATATTTTATTTATGTTACTGTAGAATAATAATAAGTAAATTTTCAGCTGTGTAAGATATGATGTTTTTAAACTTTTATGCTTTAATGGTTACTATTGTTCTTCACTCTCACAACCATTTCTATTTAATTCTATACAATATTTTCTTTCAATCTAGTACAGTCTTTTCCAAACAGTTGTTGTCTTTCCTGGCAAAATTTATTACCAGTAGTTTAGTTTCAAACTCAACTGAATTTCGTTTTGCAGATGTGCATGGCTGCAGTAACCCTGATGCAAAATGTTCCCTTAATGAACTTTGTTAAGGCTCTCGATGTTGATCCTACTTTGTACACGAGGGCAGAAATGACTTTTGGTGAAAAATGCAGTCAATCTTCTTCAAAAATCAACATCAAGGTAAATTTAAACTTGATAATTGTTTATTCTTAAGCTAGTATTTAAACTATCAGTCTAAGTTAACAGAGCTGTAAAATAACTTAAAGGAAAATTTAAGTATACACAGGGTAATATGATAGTATAGACGCCTCTTGGATTGTGGTAAAAATGATAAAGGATTCGGTTACATGTTGGTTGCACAACCAAAACACAAAAGACAAAAGAATGAAAAGTTTCGGTGATCTACGTGATCTACTGGAGAGGTAGTGTGTGATGATGTAGCCCAATCGGGGTTGGATAATTGTAATCTCTGATCAGGAGATGTAACCCTGATGAGAAGTGCTCTGGTACAGCAGGGTTAAAATTAAACTTTACTGAGTTGGTATAATTAATATGATATCAAAAATCTGTTTTATGAAATGTTATGAAAAATACCAATAATCCACAATATTTTTCTCCTTAACCTTTCAAACAATTGGTGGTATATCTTTTAAGAGTCTTATCATGGAGACGGTAATTTTATTTTTACCAAACAGGATAGCTCGAAGGTCACTGGCTTCGCAAGTCGGTCGTGGTTAAGTGTAGGTTTGATCACAGGCTAACTGCTGTGATATGTTTTGTCGAGGGATCACCACTTGCTTGCCTATGTGACTAATGGCATTATGTTACTTAGCTATCTTTAGATCGCCGCACAGGCTTATTGGCCATGGCGATGGCCAGTTGAGGTTTTTAAATAAAAACAAAAAACATAAAAACAAACTAGATTTATAAATTATAAACCTCAATTTTTAGGAATTCTAAATCTTGAAAATGAATTTAATGTTCTAATTCCAAGAGGAAGGTTGATTATCCTGCATTTTGATGTTGGCACGTTCCTCCAGGTTCTTTCAAATTGTGAAGTCTAATTGGTAAAACCTACTTAAAAATACTGCACTCCAAAATTACAACCAGGACTTTTTGAAACAATAACAAAAAATATACCTCCTGAAACACAGTAATTAAATATTAAATAGTTAATTTTCCAAATTTAAACATATGGTAACAGTTGTTATTATAGGGCAAGATGAGGCAGAGCCAGGAACTTCACCAGATGATGGGGCAGATGCCCTTGGCTCAGTTGTGTAAATATCTAGTAACAGTGTGGTTGTTATAGGGCAAGATGAGGAAGAGCCAGGAACTTCACCAGATGATGGGGCAGATGCCCTTGGCTCAGTTGTGTAAATATCTAGTAACAGTGTGGTTGTTATAGGGCAAGATGAGGCAGAGCCAGGAACTTCACCAGATGATGGGGCAGATGCCCCTGGCTCAGTTGTGTAAAGAGCAAATGCAGGAAGGTAACTCTGTTCTATCTGCGTGTCGCAATGTTACCATGCACGCCACCTATATGGATCAGTACAAGTTTTCTCTTCAGTTTGAACTAAGTCACCCCATGTCGGTTGTTATTTAGTCATCAAACTGCCATTCCCCTGCAGGTTTAGTTTTGTGTAGCCATGTGTGAAACCAACTGTTATACAATGCAACAATTACAATTGTAAAATTTAAAATAAATTATAACATTTTAAATTCATGAAAATATAGGAATAATGAGATAATTTGTTAGTTTTTATTAAAAAAAATTAAATGCTTTTAAATTGTTTAGATTTTTAATAAGTGGGAGTATTGTTTTAGAAATTAGTTTCAATTTACACTATTATGCAGTTGTTCCTGTCTGAATAAAGAGATTTGATTTGATTTATTTAAATTGCAGCTGGTTGGATTAAAAAAAATGTAATCAACAATGTAAAAATAAATGTATATACAGGGGCGGCCCGTCAGATTTTCAGCGCCCGTGCAAAGACCAAATTTGCCGCCCCCGCCCCCCATCCCATAGTTCCTCCCTACACCATAGTTCTGAGATGGACTGACACGTGCGCGCCTCGCCCCCTCTCGTTGTTGCGTTTACGATGTTTCTGGTTCCGTGCTATGCTGATCACCTGAAATGACAAGCTATGGAACACATTCAGATAAGAAACTTGTGTAGTTCAAAATTTTGATTTCATATATTATTGTCCTGGAAATGTATCCCGTTTCCGATCTTCCGTGCCATTAATCTTTTTCAACAAAACCCAGAACCTCAAATAATTAAAAAAATATAAATTTATAAAAACAACAAATGTGCACACTTGTAGTCAACGTATCACAACACGCTGTGTATCATAAAACAATTTTGTGTTTCTTTAAGAAAAATCATAATTAAAACAAACCCTTAAAACTGAGTAGGAATGGTGAAGTACATACTGATAATATATCTGTTCTGAGCGTGGGAAGATTTGGCCAGGGGAACCAAAACAATAATCAAAACGCTGATCAAAACCGACCGCGATTCAATGATGGAATCCGTGAGGCTGAAGTTTGCAATGGATACAGCAATGTTTGTATGGAAAAAACTAATGTTTTCTGAATATAATATTTGTTTATTGATTCTAATGTACAACACGTTTTTCAGTTATACGGACTCTTTTATCTTCGAGTATTTCATCTTTGTGTAGCTATAAAGCTTATTAAAATTTTTTTTAGTATTCTGTGATATATTGAATCTTACCTTCTAAAAGGGTTTGGATCAATTAAGTTTAATACCAATGACTCTAAAAACTCAAGATGGGTGCAAACATGTTTTCTTCGATAGTACTATACTGTGATATACTGTCGCAACTTATTTAAAGTATTGCCAATTTGTAAGAAATACAGATGATTAGTCAATTAACCACGACCAGAGCTCAAATAATCTTAATATGTAATGAGGAGAGGTATGTTTAATTCTTAACATTTCCCACTCCATCTCCAATACTCCGAAATGACTCAGTTAATAAATAAGAACTTGGTTGAAATGGTTACTAAACTGACGGAACGATAAAGTATATTTTTCAAAGTAAGCTAAACGAGTGGACCTTACAAGTAACGATGTAAGGGGGCGCCAAAATCTGAGGAGGGTGCATCATATTTCCCCCTTATTTCATATAATACTAAACTGAAATAGATCAAATCCCTATTCAATACTCTCCAGTCTCCAAACCATATCTTATCTCATCTATAGGAACTAGTTTAAAACAATCGACGTGGGCGGATTAAAACAATTAGTTGCATTGTGTTACTTTATATTTTAACATTGCAAATTTCTTGCATTGTATTGCGAGTTTTATTCAAACTCTCAATACCAATCAGAATGCCCTGAAGTTGTCACAAACCGATAGAGGTAAAAAAAACTTCTCGTTTTAAAATAGAGGGGAGCAGAAGTTGTATTATCTGATTTGTAAATTTATGTTTAAGTATGATGAAGGTGCAACATGGTGAATACTCCATAACTTTCTTTCAAATAATGTCTTTCAACAACTTATAATACTAATATACAACAATTTACAAAATCAGTTTTGGTTTTTATATAAATAAAAATACTTTATGTTAGCGCTACGGCCTATGCCTCCCACCCCGCACCAGGTGGCGTACCGATGGGGGGGTGTGGGGGGCGGTCCGACCCAGGCCCCGCTTTGGCATAGGCCCCCAAATTTTGAAAAATGTTAAAAAATCTGAGCAAGTATTTCCCGCCGATTTCCGGAGAATCGCTACCGATCTACTGTCGTATTTTCGGCCGTTATTACGTAGTAAAGTCGTAATTTCTGGACAGTATTTTGCTTTCCATCGTCGTTTATAGCCGATATTACGCGGCAAGGACGTTAATTCCAGATTATATCATCTGTAACGTCTTCAATTACAGCCGATAATACGTGGATCGGTCGCCGTTTACTTAGGTTGTTATTTATGTCCAATTTATGTGTAATACATAATGTTATGTCTCGTAATTTTCGGCCGGTTTTACGTGGTGCGATCGATCGTCTTTGGCGGCCGTTTACTACGTGATTTGGCAGGTCAGGATCATTCAAAGATTGGTGGGAAATACTCGCTCGAACTTTGGAGTATTTTTGTAAACTTTGAGTTCATTTGACTATTTAAATACAGTACTCAAATTTTGAGTACTCGCACGCTCCTAATACATCGTATACACATATACGAATAGGCCTTCCTCTTTAACCCCTAATGTATATATAGGCCCCTACAAATATATCCGCCGCCCCAGGCCCCTAACTACGACAGTACGCCACTGCCGCATCCCACGATCGGTTATGAGCGCCGAGCGCCGCCACCCCCAAAAGCGCCGCGCCCCGTGCTGGAGCACGGCTCGCACTGCCCTAGAGCCGGTACTGTGTATATAAACAGAATTGCTATAATCTGGGGAAAAATAACGATCATATGACTACATTAATTTCAAATTGCAAGCCATAGTTATAAGAGTGTGTGAGGCATATAATCAAATTTAAACATAACTTGCTCTAAATATAAACTATTGCTGCTTTTGTAACTAAAACCAAAATTAAAATACTTGTAGACAATCTTAACGCCAGTTTGCACCCCCTCACTTTAACTGTTGTAGGAAATGTGTTCTGGTCACTAAACCTAATGACTGAATTATAGTGGTTAACCCTAAACTAATGAACAAGCTGGACAAGTGTTCATCTATAGTTTCTTGAGCGAGTGTAAGGAGTGAAGCTCCACCTTCCACAAAATGTATGGCCCTGGCAGGCTGTGTCACATATGGTCCTCATCAAGAAGGGACAGGCGAACACAGTCCGAATAGACACAAGCGACACTGTTCACTAAGAAACAACTGTGAACAATTCCCGGCAGCAACTGCCCTTTCCTTTTCCTCATTGGCTCCAATTCGTAACACAAGCCATTGTGAGGAGGTGTTTCATTCCAGACATTCATTGAACAACTATAGCTGTGATGGTTGGAACAGTCCTGTGATGGTTGGAATGATGTCTACAATCAGACAGACAATTACTTTTTAAACTGAGCTAAAAAAACACTAAACTTTAAATACAAATATTACAATATTTTACACCATATAAATCCATTTTTTTAAATAACTTAACACTATTTTTAATCAAGATCTGTAAAAAGTTTAAAGATTTATATTATTTGGAGTTTATTCATACATTAACCAGCTGAGCTGCAACACCTCTGCTTTTCAATTCCAGATTTCTAAATTCTGGAAGAATGTGACATACGAAGCATGTTCAGCAATGCGATTTGCCGGCTATCAGTACGTCAGTGGAGACATAATCAGCCACAAAAATCCTGACAATGCAATGGAAGTGGGTGCCTATTTCGCCCCTGATCTCACTAGTCTCAATGTGGCCATCAGAGCCCCCATGTTATCTGCTCAATTCACTAACCTGAGAGTCAACAGAATGGTTCAACCAATGTTGGTTGTAAATCCTGAATACTCCGCAGCGCAGCGAGCTGCCGAATACATTTTTCAAGGCCACCAATTCCGTAAGTAAACAAAATTGGTTTCAATATTTCAGTTGTACATACAGTACATGCCCTCTTAACCAATGGTGTAACTGATTTTTTGGGCCCCCGCAAACTTATTTTTATGGCATTTTCTAGGCCCGTAGGCCTTGCAGGCCCGGCAGTTACGTCACTGCTCTTAACCTCTTAAAACAAATAACACCAGGGTATTGTCATGATAGGCACAACAAATGATAAAACTTATACGACAGTTAAAAAATATGTACCAACAATAGGTACCAAGATGCAATACTTTCTAACTGTAGAAACATAAGATCAACATGTTGTGACCTAAACGTTTTTTACAGTACTGTAGCGGAACGTTGGCTGCGGCGGCAGACGTCAGTTATTTCCTGGAAAGAGGGTGGTTAATCCGATGGGCGGTTGAAGCTAGGATGGTAAAGAGAGCGTCTACTCTATAACATATGCAGACATACATATTACATTTATTCATTTACAGGTATAAACTAAAAAAAAGCTGAAAGATAGAAGTTTTAGTTTATTAATAACTGCTGTAAATATTATGAATATCTAAAACTGGCCATGAGTTACTAAACTTGTTCTGAGAAAATGTTCCTTAAGAATTTTTTTTTAAATACAAAGTTTACTTAAGACATAGACAAAGAAGTTTATGAGAATGAAATAAAAGTCATACATCCGTTTAATCAATTTCTCCCAGGTGAATAAGAATAAAATATATGTTTTAACCTCTATAATAAGCTCCTAAATCATGTTTTAAGTTTATTACAAAACCCCAGCCAGAAATAGTCTACACTTATCTTTATATATTCTGGTAACAGTTTGTCACTTTAAAAACCTTGGTTTAGCAGCAACATGTGTAGTGGACAGCAACCGAGCAGACATTTGACTACAAGAGTTATCTTGTGAATCTGGGCTACTGTAACATTAAATATTTTCTAGGCCCATGGGCCTTGCGGGCCCGGCAGTTACATCACTGCTCTTAACCTCTTAAAACAAATAACACCAGGGTATTGTCATGATAGGCACGACAAATGATAAAACTTATACGACAGTTAAAAAATAACACACAAAAAACATACAATTCCACCAAAATGCTTAATAGCACTTCAGATGTTCACCATGATTGAGTTGATTGTGGAGTACTGGGATTCAATTTCACCTGTATTGTATTATGGAACAGGTAGAAGTGTTGAACTGTTTGGAGATGCATTTAATGATGCGTTACACTCCTAAAATGCAAAATGGTGTTTTTGCCTCTAACAACGTGCAGAATATATCTGTGCTTGTTAAAGATGCCCCTTCTAATAATAATTAAGGTAAATATATGTTTTTTATATATGACAGAGAGTCGTATTAAGTATTTATAAAAAATATAAACAGGGATGATGGCATAACTTTTTATAAGCAGGTATAATTTACATATATGTTACTTGAATACAAAAACCAAATTAGTAAAAGTTATTAGTATAATTTCTTCTAAAATATTCTTCCTGAGCAATCTCTCTCCATATATTGCACAGAACAGTACTCAGAATGGCCTAGCTTCCCAGTAAAACTCATCATCTGCTTCTTCACACTACATGTGGCATTGTCTTATAAGCTTAAATTGTTAATATTTTTGACAAGGATTTATTTACTTTTGTTGTTCCTCACTGTAACTTAGGTATAACTTTTAAGTTTAGGTGGGCTATCTGGATGGAATAATATATTCAGTGCAGCCGGGTCAATATAGGACCCGCTGCAGGCTGTACATGGCTGGCAGGGTCAAAACAGACCAATGGAGTGCCCCGATTTTGCTTGTATTTCTTTGGCTCTGCCACTCGAGGTTTTCAGTTGAAATATTGTAACCACTGTTGTGAATAATAACATTTTCCTTGGTTTCTACTTCGGCTTGGTTTTTAGGGCAGTGCAAATAATGATGGGTAGAGAACGGTGGCAGATTGTATTTGACCTTTTCTCTTTTTAACACCATGTTTCTAGTTTAGGTTGGTTACTATAATTTTATTGCTGTTTATAATATTCCTTAGTTTTTCCACTATGTAGTTAGTGTTTTAGCTTTGGTATTCCTGTAATTTAGTGGCCTTAAGACTCTGGCGTGGAAATGGAATTTGACAGCCTCTGGGTTGACAATATCCTGACCTGATCAACACAATATGCTACTGCGCTTTTTAAAAATCAATCATGATGGGAGAACTAATAGGGCACTGGTAAGGGCAAGAGACATGTTGAGCTTTGAGATATTATAAAATACTCAAACCGTCACTGAAAAACCTGTTTTGAAAAAAATATTTCCTTACTTCAAGAGATTTGTTAGTTTATTTATTATTTAAGTGATAACAAATACGTGTTTTGTACCGCAGAGTAACAAGTGTCCCATGGTCAAAAATTATCACTATAAGACAATCAAGTGACATCCCCATTAGTGAGAATTTAATATTAACCAACAAATGCATTCCAGAGTCTGAAATTTAGCACCTTTGCTTCTCTAGACACGAGTTTTATCAGTTCAATTAGTAACTTAATATTTGAGCCCTCCGATTATTTATTCAAAAGTACATGTCATTGTCTCTTAGACCATTGAGGTTTACATTTATATCCTAAATTGAATATTAACTCTAGGAAGTGATGATCATAATGGGACGGAACATCATACTTCTGGAGCCTTCTCGAGTGACAGTCAACAACCAGCCAGTCAAGGTCCAGCAGGGAAGTCTGTACCAGGCTCAGGACCACAACGGGCAGATCCTCACACTAATGTACCAGCTGCCCTCTGGAGCCATCAGACTCTTCACTCAACAAAACATAGTGTTCCAATATGACGGATCTGCTGTTAAGATTAGGATAAGTATTGTATTTATTTTAGGGGGTTCAATTTCACCTGTATTGCATTATTTATTTTACAAGTGTAAAGATAAATATTTCTTTTACGGGGTTTAATTCTTCATCTTTTAAGCAATCTTTATTGAATCAAACTTCCCTTTTAAAACTGAACTGTTATTTTGTTATGAAGTATATCTATAACAGTAATACTGAGTTGGAAAATGTCTAACCAGATTTTGTCAATGAGTATATATATATTCAGAATGTCACACAGTAATTAATTATGATTATAATAGAGTTCCATTCAGGTGTGTGTGTGTGTGTGTGTGTGTGTGTGTGTGTGTGTGTGTGCGCGTGCGCGCGTGCGTGCGTGTGTGTGTGTGTCCGTGAGCACGATAACTCTTGCAAAAATAATCCGATTTCGACGAAATTTTGTATAAACGAGTAAAGCAGCATTTATGACTTTAAGTTCAAAAACCAGACAGATTGACCTATCCGAAGGGGTATTTAGGAGGGGTTTTGTACCCCAAAAATTTGTTTTGAGGTTTTTACACATAATTTTTGAAAAAGTCAAATTTTAGTTTTTCCATTGGAATCAGCTTAAAAAGACACACAATTTGGTGTTTTGATCTTTGCTCTACGTCAAATGGTTACAGAGATATTGAAAGTGCTAAACACAGTATGTTGTCCAATGTTATTCTTATGGAGAATAAGAAAAATTGTATATCTCGCATATTTATCAATTTATCCTGATGAAACTTGGTATATTGCTTCACATCGTTGTGGTCTATTGGTATTTGCACTAAAAAACATGTTTTGGCTGATAGTTCCCGTAGCAGCAAACCTGCGTACTCTGTAACGGGTATCCTAATTAATTCCTAAATTAAAAAAATGTAAAATAATAAATTATAATATAATTGAAACCTATGGAAAATTGCCTTAAGAAAAAGTGGAATATCTTAAAAACTATAAATCCGATTGAAATGAAAATTAGATAGGAGCAAACCATATGAAATTCTTTAACTTGTCTGTGAAAATCAGAAAAATCCATTAGTAAATAAAAAAATTGATTTTTTAACAAATAAACAGTCAGAGGAAAATTACCTTTAGAAAAAGTGGAATATCTTAAAAACTATAAGTCCGATTGAAATGAAATATGAAATTCTTTAACTTGTCTGTAAAAATCAGAAAAATCCATCAACAAATAAAAGAGTCGATTTTTAACGTACAATATTGTGAAATAGTGGCCTTCCCCAGAGCTAAGCTCGGCACCCAGGTACTTCCATTTTAAAGGGAATAGGAAGTTCGTTCAGAAATAATGGCGCGATCTCACGGACCAATCAGAGCGCTTGGCGGGAACCTAGTCGAGCTAGTGCATAAATACCGCGGTCGAGTGAGCCCGAGATTCATAGTCAGATGCCGTAGGGGATGTACTGGGGGTGAGGCTCCGTACATCACATTTGTAGGGCAGTTTTGTTAAAGTCTTATTTATTAAAATTACTCTTAATGAAAAGTGAGTGGTGATTAGTAGATAATGTGAGGTGTCGGAGTTAAGGTGTCAGTGAAAAATAGTGACTAGGCCTTATGGGTGTTCCATCAGAATTGATGAGTATATAGTCTAATAAGATATACCCACTACTTAATATTTTTAAATATCTAAATGAACGGACTTCTACTAAATTAACAGGAATTAGGCATAGCCTACTCTAGGATATTCTTCATAAAGCACAAATCAAATGGACTTTCAGTAAATTAACAGGAATTAGGCATAATCTATCCTAGGTTGTAACTTGGCATCTAACAGGAATTAGGCATAGACTACCCTAGGATATTCTTGATCATGCACAAATCAAATGGACCTTCAGTAAATTAACAGGAATTAGGCATAACCTATCCTAGGTTGTAACTTGGCATAACTTACCCTCAGTAGGAGCAATTCAACCAGAACTATTTTTCAATTGGATATAACTTAAGCTAATTAAATTAAATTTACATCAGTGACAATGCAATTTTATTAACTGATCTACAGTATAACTAATTAAGTAACATTCAACCATAACTATTCTTCAATTGGGTACAACTAAACTAAATTAATGTTATCCCAGTGACATTATTTCAGTTAACCTATAAGCTTACAGGTACAAGATAAATTAAAAATCTATCAAATGTGGCTTATTGGGAGTAAAAAATGTATGGACTCAGAGACTATGGTATATTTTGTAATTAGTTATAAGATGGGCCTGAATAAATAAATAGATGTAGTCATCACAATTGTCAGCCCTGTTTATTGCCATAACCTAATACCAGCAAGCCTCACACGAACCCACAAGCCTTCAACATGTTGATAAAATTTCAACATGGGTCTTCCCGGACATTAAGATAATTTCTCATACTCTGCCGGCTGAACTAAAGAAAAGGAACAAAGCCTGAGATTATAATAATTACCTTGTATTTATTTTTGAAACTTTGATTAAAACAATTTAAATTAAATTTTAATTTAAAGAAGTCAAAGGTTACAAATTGCACGGATACAGGTGACCCTGCCAAAAATCTGTCAGAAGAAATTGTTGATTATAATTAATTAATAAATTTGGTGCACCATACGGTGGGGCTTGTTGTGGAAAATGGTTAATGATGATTATAATCTATAATCAATAATCAACGTTTATTGTCAGACAGCACTGCAATCATGCAAAAGACATGGTCAGGAAATATACATGCAATTGTTCAGAATTTAGTTATAATATAAAACAAGAAATAACAAAAAGCAATAAAAAAACAAGCAGTAGGCCAAGGTAATAATAATAATAACCTAAATACATGCATAACAATCCATAAGTCCAAATGAGCAATTACAGTCAACAGTCGGCATTACAATTTCAAAAAAGAGTAGACAAGCACTCTACGATTAGAAACAAAATTGTGAAATTCAAACTTAGGTCAAACATAAGAGAGGAGGTTTTAAGAGAGTTTAAGCTGATTATTGTGAATTTCATTATTTAGTTGAGTATTAGCTTATAACTTGGTTGCAAAGTGTCATTTTAAAATTTGAAAAATATGGAGGATGAGGATGTAAGAGAATCTGTGCAAGAAACATATCAAAATTTACTAGAAAATAAGATTAAAGGCCTATCTAAGGTGTCCTCAGTGTCTGGGGAAGATTTGCCTGGTTGGGATTCAGATGAAAGACTAGGTGTAGGCCCTATCAAACCAATCACTTATTATTTCATTCGTCGACTTGCGTTTCAAAAAATCATTCGTCCCTATCAATACCATTACATGTTCATTTACTTTCTCAATATTTTGATTTACTTGTTCATTCAATTCTTTAATAGTTTGTCCTCCTCTACATAAACCTGCTGTCCATTTTCCACATATTAACTGAGATTGAAAGTTCATACACTGTTTAGAGAATCTAACAAATTGAGAATCCCCCAATAGCTCATAACCATTATAGACTCTGGTTTTTTTATTACTTCAGGCCTATTTACAGTAATGCAGTTAATATGTGGTTCATCTAGTCAATCATTTCCACTCATCCCACCTCTGCCATTACCTTTGAAATTACCTCTAGAATGACCTCTGAAACTACCTCTATTGCTCTCATAATACTTAACATTCCTTCCAACATTACAATCATTACTATACTTTCCTGCCTAACTTCACCCCCGATACCACTTAAATTTCAACTGTCCCTGTTAAAATTACCCCTATTGGTTGGCCTATCATTGGTTTCTACCCTATTGCTTCTCACTTCTGTGTTCTGACTATTGTAGATATTTAAAAAATATTAAGTAGTGGGTATATCTTATTAGACTATATACTCATCAATTCTGACGGATCACCCATAAGGCCTGGTCACTATTTTTCACTGACACCTTAACTCCGACACCTCACATTATCTACTATTCACCACTAACTTTTCATTAAGAGTAATTTTAATAAATAAGACTCACAAAACTGCCCTACAAATGTGATGTACGGAGCCTCACTCCCAGTACATCCCCTATGGCATCTGACTATGAATCTCAGGCTCTCTCGACCGCGGTACTTATGCACTAGCTCGACTAGGTTCCCGCCAAGCGCTCTGATTGGTCCGTGAGATCACGCCATTATTTCTGAGCGAACTTCCTGTTCCCTTTAAAACGGAAGTACCTGGGTGCCGAACTTAGCTCTGGGGAAGGCCACTATTTCACAATATTGTTCGTTAAAAATCAACTTTTATTTATTAATGGATTTTTCTGATTTTCACAGAAAAGTTAAAGAATTTCATATGGTTTACTCCCATGAAATTTTCATTTCAATCGGACTCACAGTTTTTAAGATATTCCACTTTTTCTAAACGTAATTTTCCATGAGTGTTAATTATAATTTATTATTTTACTTTTTTTTATTTAGGAATTAATTAGGATACCCGTTACAATACCCCCCTGAGTCATGCTAGTCGACTGCGTTGTGTCGCAGGACTCACTACCTCATAACGGTGCAGTGAATGTTATTGATTTATGTTTATGATTTTTAGAAATAAAGTTTTTAAATACCTTTCCTAAATGAGTCCAAACTTATTCTAAAACCTTATATCTGTTCATACATATAACACCTGAAATGAAAATAAATTTTATAAACTATACATTGATATAGCTCAAGGCACTTTAAACAAATATACACAAAACTGAAAACATGAAAACATTTTTAAATTGATATCTTAAAATCTAAAAACCTAAAGGCATTTACATCATGGTAAAAGTTCATATAACAAATATTCTTTGTAGTTGACACATCACCGATGAGTCCTCATAATATGATTGTACTAGTTTCACTGTTGTTACCATAGGTGTTACTGAATTCAATTTACATTCCTCTTCTCTGTACCTCATTTGGATAGTATATAACTTGTGCGTTATTGGATCACCATTCCTCTTTCAACACTGTGATGATTTCAAATTACGTTGACTTTTCCACGCACACACACACACCTAATTCACTATCAAAACTTAAAAGCCACAGGTACAAGATACAAATTGTTTATATGAGGTCCAATGTCTTTCTACCATGATGTGATATCCTATACAAGTTAAAAGACATTTTCAGAAATTCTTAAAAAAATATTTTAGCAATTAATTAGTATTTAAACACAAATACAAATTTTAAACATAATCAATACTCCTACCATCATCTTATTAACAACGCAATACACTAATTATCTAATACAAAATAAATAAATAAATAAATAAATTCAAACACTAAATATTTACCCTTTAACCTAAAATTCGGACAAGACCTGTGCAAGATGACTGGCAAGAATTACTGATGAGATGAGTTATTTTTTTATTATTTATATTTCAACCAAGCATACTATTGTTTTTTATCAAACATACTTCAAACATACTATGTCAAACATGGTACTGAGTTTTTCATTTATACCTACCTCAAAATATATAGTCCACTGCCTGGATTCCTTTATTATTCTAATGAAAACAACTTACCTATATCTGAACACACTTATACGCAAGTAAATGGATAATAAGAGAATGTGAGTAGCTAGAGCCTTAACATGCGCCGCCACTCGAGCACAGAGGTAGCTGAAAGAATTAAGAGTTTCCCATAGCTGAAAATTGTTAGCATGTGCGCCATGGACACAGAGGTTATATTGGTGAATTCAATCGTTTGTCAGTTTTTAAACTGACTACTATGCTCCATTTTTTTAAAGTTGGGGACGGGTTATAGTGCATATTTTATTTTTTTGGGGACTTTCTGATTACTCCAAGTTGCCAAGCAATAGGTTACCTCTTCGAGGCCCTAATGCCATGGTTGCTTGCCAGCACATACGCTTAACAATTCAAAAAAGGTCAACATTATCTTCAAATACTATCTTTGCACATACCGCATACATGCTAAAATGCATACAGAAATGGCGACTCCTTATTCTAAAATATAAAAATACATTCATTCTAGCCCATCTGTTGAGTGATCAGTGCATTCTTCATCAAATTAAATCAAATCAAATAATTCTTTATCCGTCAAACTGTACAATTGTTACAGATGAATAGTGCCACAATTGTTTATTTTAAAAATAAACCATACTTATAAACTACATATTTAATTTCAATGTCATTATTTATCGTAGCTAATTCTTCAAAGGAGTATAGGGGATGCTCAGTCAAAAACTGCTTTAGTTTTTTGATAAATTCTGAAAGATTTTTGACTGTCTTTATGTCACCTGGAATGTGCTTAAAAAATTGTATGCCTCTATAATTAACTTTTTTTTTAAACAACTCAAGTCTACGGGAATCAAAAGATAAAATTTGGTATGTGGCTTTACCCACTTGAGTTATATTAATTTTTGGTTAAAACCCCTTTTTTGTGTTTCTTGCTTCAGCAAACCTGCATACTCAGCCGCCATGTTATTCTTATGGAGAATAATTAAAATTTCATAAATCGTTTATTTATGAATGTATATTGATGAAACTTGGTATGTGGCTTTAAGATACATATATATGCTTTGGAAATTCGCTGGGTACGCAGGTTTGCTACTACGGGGGTTTTTTAAAATAGGGGGAGGCAGACTCAAGGCAAACCCTTACCTATGGGCGGCATGGAGCTAAAAAAATAAGGCGTTGAATGCATCAACTGGCAATTATAAAAGGAAAAATATTTAAGAAAATTTCAACATTTTGCTGTACCCAAAAAAGGAGGTATAGCTGCTAAACAATGTACTAATAATTTAGGAATAAATAAATACACAATATGTGGTTATAGATAAGATTGTATTTAGCTGTTGGAGTACATGAGATTTAGGCTGAACTTGACAGACAACATATAACATATAAGTAAAAGTGAGACACAAAACTTCAACATTCTTTGTTTAAAGTTCATTGTTGGTGATGGTGAGTTTATGTTACATAATAAATTATTGTGGACATTTTCCTTCACTAAAGTCACAGTACCCTCGAGTGGCACAAACCAATCTTCCTCGAATGGTCGCGCTCTGTAGTCCCGTGTGTTCCGTTCTGTGCCTAGCTTTTGTGTTCGATTTATTTATTTTTTCATTTTGACGCTTTTACAGTTCTGTTTTAGCTTTTCGTCCAGCCTTGCCTGGATTGTGCCACTAATATTTTGTGTAATTTTGTTACGTTTTTGATATTATCTCATCTGGAAAAGGATCAGATTCCAGATACCGAAATGCCGTGAAACTTGTTTTTACTAATCAATGAAGAAAATGTCTGCAATAATTTTGTAAAACACTAATATTCCTGGTGAAAATAATGCGTTGTCAAGATAAAGGCTTTCAGATACAGCATATATCACCAGGTTGACTTAAAGTTACTGTACTAAAAAAAAAAAAAAAAAACAGTTCCCTTATTTATTAATCTAACAAAACTTACTGTTTGAAGCCACCTCGCTGATTTCTTGAGGACTTCGTGCTTCCGCACAACTGAATATTTATTTCTCTTTTTTCACTACCTTAAAAATAAATGGCCCCCCTTCTAATGAGCAAATTATTCAAACTTTGAGTGGCGCAGTGGAATTGGCCAGATGTTAAGGCAAAGGTGTGAGCCCAAAATTCAAACTTTACCCAGTACGGATCCAGTGAATGTTACCTTTGATCACACGTTAATATAATAATTGAAATGCAAAACCAATGCAGCATGAAAAGTTAAATTTCCAAATTAAGATAGATTTTTTAAACACTGGTGCAAATAGAAAAGGTTTGTTATTTCAGTTACTGTCCAGAACAGATAGGCTAAATTATTTTAAATAAAAACGTTGTACAATAATGAGCTGGCAATAGGTTTCTTATTGAGATATTTTGACTGTTCAACCACTGGTAAATTGTAAAGTATAACTGAATTTAATTTGACTAGCTTAATTATTTCTGGGGTTGTACCAACTTGCTCAGGAAAGTAACAAACACCAGATTATAATACAATATTTATTGATTGATCTTGTTCAGTACACTTTAACCACTATAATAATTATCCTTGGGAATTGAACACAAATGATTATACAGATAACAGCACTAGATTTTTTTCTCACATGTTTGTAACATTTAATTTTCCTGAGATACAAGTATGCATTTACTTCGTTACCAGAGCGTATTAGGTGCTGTAATACAAAGACTGACTTGAATAGGTGTGAAAGCTGAGCAACGACACAAGTCACAATGTCTTGGAGTTTGAGTAAAAGTGGTTATTTAACAAATAATTTATTTGAGCTCTTTATTAGGTGGGAACCTATAAGATCACTTCATTCGGCCGAATATTTATAACTGCAAATTCCTGGGGACATGTATTATATTACTCGTGAACGAGTACCCAATGTTTGTGCGAGACCGGGCTTTTAGCTAGGCTTGACTAAATTATATTTGCCAGCAGCCCACCTTACGTTTAAGTGTAAGTAATTGAGGTTCCCACCGCCCCTACACAGAGCTATCAAAATTCGAAGATGACATTCTCCTTGACATGTGATCAGTGTTACCCTCTCAATACACCACGATTCTGCATTTAATTATTGAATTAAAATAGCTGAGGCTTATCTTCGCAAAGACTTGCATCAGAGAATTTGATTAAAAAATGATCACTGGCCAGTTTCTACAGGTTTACCATAACTAAGGTTTGCTAAACATGTATTAAAGAGCAATACCAATTATTTTATAGAGCTAAAATCGAACAGCTAACATTTCAAAATGCATTGAGCTATATTACTATATAGGCAAAACTTGGTAAAAACTTTCCTGACGCGGACGCTTAAATACTAACTCATTCACTCCGACATACAACATAGACATTAACAATAATAAATAAATAATACCCTACAACAAATAATTTATGCTAGATAAAAACGAGCTCTGTTAAGCTTAAGGCCTGAAATTGTCTTGACGACAACTCTGTGCCTCTATAATCGGAGAAAATCGGACAAATTATTTTAACGAATGCAAACCCGTGCCGATGGCTTTCTTTATGTGCACTACTTTTAATTAATTAATTTCAAGTGAAATTAATCAGTCACAATCGGATTTGGCTGAGGGCGTCCCCACGCGTTTTCTGTGACGGTTGAAACCTGTCTGATTGTAAAAGGTAACGCTATTTAAATCTCTATTTCTAATCTAATTACTCTTTCCTGCTCAAATTAATATAGAATTCACACCTGGGGCGTGCTCTGTACAATGAATCAGGATTTTAGAAACAGTGGGCCCTAATAAAATTCCAAGTTTTAAACTTACTTCGTTCCGACGTAGTGGTGTTGGTCCGAATCCCGGCGGGTCGCGGCACAGTGACGAGACGACGTGGCGTCAGACGGGCCTGAGCGT
This sequence comes from Allygus modestus, assembly GCA_963675035.1. Lineage (NCBI taxonomy): Eukaryota > Metazoa > Arthropoda > Insecta > Hemiptera > Cicadellidae > Allygus > Allygus modestus. The sequence goes on from OY776113.1 coordinate 126,079,593, forward strand.
TGTGGAGGGGGAATCAGCTGTTCGACGACGAAAGATTGTGACGATGACCGACCCGGAAATAGTTTCAATAATTGAGAATCAGCACATTACTCAGTAGTTTCCTGGGTGAGTTCTCTGACTACCTTGAGGTAGTGATGGGTCAAGGACTGATTTTAACCATCCAATGAATCATGTGATGGTTACGCCGTTCATCGGATGGTTTCTCTTTGGTAGTGGGGGTCTGCACAGCAATGTGGCACATTCATCTGTTTAATGAATGAAACATTAGATGTTTTAGATGTTTCGATGAATATTCCAGTCGTTTGTTTATTTGTTGGCTACAGCTTATAATGTAATCTACTTCTTAGTGAACTGTTTCAAGTCTTGTAACATTCAGTTTATTTTACCAACAATTTGTATTAATTCACATTAAATCATGCAATATCTATCGTAACTTCATATAAAAACAGAACAATGAACATGTTTAAACAAATTTGGATGTGTTTTAATTAAGTTACTAAACAAAGAATACCTAACACTATTTCAATTCACGCTCCGTTACATTACAAATATGCATAGATGGGTGAATTAATTTGGGAAAATTATTCATCGAAAAATGAAAAGTAGAACAGACAGTTTTACACGTAGATGTATGAATAGATCCCAACAAATGGTTCACCTGCAGATGAACTTTTGATTCGACCAGATGAAAACTGAAGGCCCATCGGATGAATCGGTTGGCACTTAACAACCGGATATATCGTTTGTTTTCATCCTATGGTTCCCATCACTACCTTGAGGTAAATCTTATTTGTGATTAGGAACGAGTGAATGAAATAAAAAATCTGAGTGTACACTAAAATTCTTTATTTTTTAAATCTTGCAGGTAAGTAGAACACTAAAAGATTGATTTCAATTACAGAACTTGTAGAACTTTATAGTTTAAATAAATGTTACATGTAAAGAATATACTTTACATTACTTTTCAAGTAGTAGTAAAATCACAACACACCCCAGTATATCAATATGACCTGAATACTAAACAGACATTATGCTCAAAACTTAATAATTTATGTATTTGATACATCATTTGTTGAATTCAAAGTTTATGTTTGGCTACTCACATCAATTTAGTCACATCAACAAGAAATAATACTCACTGAAATCTTCCTTAACGAAAGAAAGTTGCATGTACATTCTAAGTAGTATCATGGTCAATACAATCGGCATACTGTTCCCCAATTCCCCTTCCACACCTTTTAGAGGGTAGTCGGTTATAAATTTATACAGCTTTTACCATGTACTGTGATTTTGTTTAAATTCTGTGATTACTGGAATCTGTTGGCAGACTTTGAAACTCACCGTTAACCCCAAGAATGCATCATTTTACAGTGGAACTGCAATAACTCAAACCTCATCAGATTTTGTGATAAGTCAAAGTTTTGTAATTCCCCTTGAACTCACTTTAATTAATACTATGCTATTTTACCTCTATAAGTCGAAGGGTTGGCAGCGAACATCTCGATAACATCAACAAAAGTTTTGTGATTTTCTTACCCCCCTGCTGCACCTCTAAAACTCCAAGTTTTTGCTGGAAAACCTCTATAACTCGATACTGTAAAATCTCCGTACCTATATAAGTCGAAGTTTTTACTGGAGAACCTCTATAAGTCGAAATTGTACATTATTGGTTCGGATTTGAAACACCAGTTACTGTATTTGAGCATATATCATTCACATTGCAACCTGAAAAAAAAAACTGTCTGATAATAGACAGAAAGTGGTCAAACGGTCATAACATCACCGAATTGCCGAACTGTGAGTCATTGTTTATTTACTTTCCTACTCTACGACATTTTCTCTGTTCACTGAAGGTTGGTTTTGTCCTCTGGCATGTTCACCAATGAAGCTATTCAAAATATTTCTAGCCATATTTAAGATATTTTCAATTGGTTTATTATTCATTATTTTATTTCTTATTTTGCTATGATTCATTAAGATACACATCGTACAAAACACAAAATTATGTTTATTCTACTCTTCCATTACTCACTGATTGTGTTACCGTGACCTTCAATAAGTAAAAAATCACCTTGATAAGTCAAACCTTAATATTCAATAATTTTTTCCCGTTCCCCTGAGGTTCAAGTTACTGAGGTTCCACTGCTTAGTTTTTATTTCAGATTATTGTTCTTAAAGCAGAAACCTATCTGATATAAAGCCTAAGACTGTTCACGCTCAACCATGTTGTCCAATTGTAAATTACAAACATATTGTAAAGAAAACAAATATATAGCACGGTTTTAAGATCATTCCATGACAATGAAACCGGTAATGGGGTATATATTTAATTCTATAGGATTAATAATAAGTAAACCATGTCACTGGGCATAGGTTATAAAACTTTAAAAAAATGGGCATAGGTTATAAAACTTTAAAAAAATGTATCTATTTATTAATATGAAATCAATCAAATACTATAATAAGACAGCACTTTAAAAACGTTTTATTTTACACAATAACAATGTTGTGATGTTTCAAATTATAGGACGGATTTTGATTTCACTCCAAACTACAATTCCAGCATCATTTATCTGGCTTTAATCAAGAAATTCATTTTAACTAGTGGCAGCCAAGTTGCAGAGAAAATTGATCGGAGAATCAGAATGGCAAAAGAACTGTAAGCGCATAAGCGAAAAGTCCAAACTGGTGGCCTTCCGAATTCATAAAGAAAGTGGATAATTTCTGAAATTACAGACACTTTCTTAACAACCCATTTTTCTACAAATTATACATTATATACAAAATAATTAAAATATGTAAGCTGAATTTTTTTAAGCTGTAATGGTCAATAACCCTTCTAAAAAAATACTTTGTATGTTTATTTGCTTTTTGGTAAACTTAAAATTATCTGAAAAAATTAAAAACTAAATACCTCTGAGTTAACAGAATTATGTGACCATCACAAAAGCCCTATAATGCAGAAACATATAGTTTAGTAATATATGCTGTTCATAATGGCAGATATAGATACAATACGATAGTTATTGGAGAACAAATACAAAATTGAAATACATAAATTAGAAGTAGGTATTGAACTTAACAGGTCAGTCTTACAAAAAATTAAAAACATTAGGAAAACACATATTGCATGAGCAATCACAGTAAAATTATGTTATTTTAAACAATTACCAAGCACATACAATAATTACAAAGCACTAGCATAGTCTTAAAACTATTATGTTAAGTGACTGGGCTTAAAAGTAAACTGTGCAAACCTATTAAAAAACTATAATCAAAACACATTTTAACACATTCGCTGCGTTTGACATGTTTAAGCAATGTTCCGATTCTAGGACACTCGCAATGAATGCGTTAATGAGAACTCTAGCATCATTAAACAAGTTTTTTTTTCATATTTAAAATGAGATTTATACCCCTTTTTAATTTTTCTGTTTTTTAATTGGTTTGGGATTTGAAAAATTACGAGTTCATATCGCATCCAATGCTATACATATTAATGTATTGTGCTGTTGTGTGGATTTTTAAATTCCCAAACAGTTTAGAAGGCATTTCCAAAATGAGTGAATTTTTAACAGGTCTAATGTTGTCACACATTTCAAAGTAATGGTTGTAAGACTTTTTAATGAATTTTAAATAACCTAATGTAATGTATTTTAGAAAGGTTATATATCAAAGCCAGACTTAAAAACTAGAACAAAACAAATAATTATATGCTATCAGTCAGTTGCATTCAAGTTCAATGTTCTAGGCACAATGGCATAAAAAAGTTCTCCCAAATCCTACACGACTCGGTAGTTATAAGATTAATTGACAAATTAAACTAACCAGGCATATTAAAACAACATTCTACAATTTGTAACTCTTAAATTGACTACTAAGCTTTGATGACAAATTAAAACACATCCGAAGGTAATATCACAGTGCAGGTATTCAACTGCATTTCTGAATTTATGACTTCCAAAAAAAAGGGTTCATTACTAATCTTCTTTCAAAGTTCTGATACCAATTTTGCACAACTGCGAGAGGAACGACGTAAGTGGTTCCTTGCAGTGAGGAGAAAGAAGCTACGTAGTTGGCAAAGTTATCTAGCATTTTCTGGGTGAATTCTAAGAACTTGGATACGTCGTTTGGCTTGTTGCTCTCCAACAGTGTCATCTGCTGCTGAACCACATCCAGCGTCTCCACCGATATCCCGATCTGTGCGTTGTGAGAGATGGCTTGCTGTCCGAACTGTAAAAACCCATTTTGTTCCTCCGCCTTCTTCTTCAACCCCAGTATTTTAAACACACAAGAGGGTTTTTCATTTGAAATGAACCCCAACATCTGCCAGTTAGGCGGTGCGTTAGGATCGGGGAAGCTGAAGAAAACTGAAACAAGCATAAGGTTAACATTATCATTACGTTCAATATATGTTCACATTCCCGTACTATAGCCTTTTGGAAGAGATAAAAACAGTACCCTTTATATATTGTTGAAATTTATATACTGAGTTGTTGTGTATTACAAAAATTAAAACTACGTATAAACTTTTGGCAGGTTATCAATCTAAATGGCAAAAAATCAATCTAAATGGCAAAAAATCAAAAGTTGCAGAAATTTATTTTTGTGGAGCATTTTTTAGTGTTTTCTTCCTGACTTAACTTAAAAGGATCGCTACTGAGCACCATATGCGCTCTGAGCGCTATATATACTAATATACTGAGCGCTATATGTCACTTAGTCCACTACCACAGACGTCGTAAAAATAGAAAAAGTCACTGAAGACTTGTGTAGCAAGTCCGACTCACCACAGATCACAATTATAATGTTATTCGTTTAGGTTCAAATCACAACTGAAATAAATCTTCTAGTTCAGTCAAATTTGCCTAAAAAAACTCCTCTTCCTTAGTTATGCTGGAAATAATTGCAACATAATGTTTCTTGACTGATTCTTAATGAAAAATGTGTGATAATCACGGAAGGAACAAAGTGTATCAGGTCAAGGCATAAGGCCGATATTTGGAAAAATACCGCCCATGTTGGATTTGTGTAAGCTTTTGGTAGTTTCATCATGTATATGGACTATAGACTCAAAAAATATCTTTTTCAACGTTCTTTATATTTCTGGCTATAATTTATATACACATTTAATTAATCTTAAATATCTACATTGAAATAAACTTAACCTAAAATAAAATTATTAGTAAAATTACCATATAGATACACGATACACATCTATATTACTTTTTAGTGATAACGTTTTGTCTAACTCGCAATGTAGAGCGATAAATGTGCTGCAGATAAAATCTACTGTTATGATTCTACAGTCATGCAAGTAAGGGTGTTTTTAATGCTTCACTTTAGGCGTCAGCAGGACGCTTAGCGGGGGAGAACCTTGTCAACCTTATCAACGGGACAAGCGAGCCGAGGTGCAGGCGTAATAGGCTGAAGAGGCTTGGTTACCAGTACAGATTGACTATGTATAATTCATTTATCCTGTTGTAAACAATCTTTAAAGGTAAAAATTGTGTCTGTTCAATCCAAATCATAGAGTTAGCCCAGCAATCATAAGCGTAGAAATAGCATTTCTTACTTTCTTTTTAACCTAAGTATCATAACTGTGTTTGGAATACTAAACTGATATACTGTACATATACAACAGGGTGGCCACTGAAACAAAATTGTAAAATTCCCAGTTTTCCCCGATATTAAAACAACTATAATCCCGGTCTGCTATTTTTATAAACAGCTGATAAGCAAACAGGAGCGGTGAGTAGCATCAGTCACAGACAATAACCATGTTTTTAAGTGTGCTATGGAGTAAGGTGACCATATCTGTAGAAACCTAAAGCGGGACGTAGTTTAATTAACTGGAAATTCCGGAGGGGGGAATGGGCAGTATTGAATAACCCTAGAAAAATGGGAGGTTTCTGGCGGCCCTCCCTGGAAAATTTTAGAAAATTATTTACGAAATTGTTGAGTTTTGGACAGTTTTTGTCCAAATATTACTTGGTATTGTAACAACAGGATTTGTAATATTCATAAAACCATATGATACAATACAGTAAAAACTTTTTAAATATACAGTAAAACCCAAGTTAATGAAGTAGGCAGTTACGTTTCATAAAAGTTAGCCAACTAAATAAAATATTACAACTGTGTGTCAAATCACTATGTTATGTAAAACTTAACTAACAAAAGAAAATACCATACAAAGTTACTGATACTTATCGCAGGGGTAAATAGCTTTCATTAACTTTTAAATTACTTGAATATCTTATTATAAAACCAAACCCACCTTAAATTCACATTACTTTTTAGCAACAACATGCACTTCATTGATTCTACTTTTAACTATGACTTGCTCTGGCATTGAAAGCTCTCTCCAATGGTGCATTGGTACCAGGCATAGAGTGCTTTAGCTCAACTAATAGCTCAGAAAAAATCGTTACAACATGATAGTTTTGTTTTGTTTTAAAGTGTTTGAATAAATTAAACGCTGTCAATGGGAGTTTCATAAGTATTTGACATAACAATTTTTTTTAAAATTATAAAATCAATGAGTATTTATTTTCATGTCAAACTACTAAAGCGGGACATTTAGCTGTCCCCACAAGGATCGTGGGGACGCCGGGACATATCTCGCTAAAGCGGGACTGTCCCGCCAAAAACGGGACGTCTGGTCACCTTAGCTTTGAAAGAACGATTGTGCATGATGCGGAGTTAAGTACCCTACCACCGTCTATGTGTGTGACACTCCGCTCCTTTCCCCACCTAAGTATGAGCCGAGTGGCCACTCGTATTGTTCCTACAGCAATTCAAACTTGGGCAGCCCAGTGTTTTTTGGTTTCAGAAAATCAAAAATATTCGGCCTATTGAAAGTTTTATGACAAACACCAATGATGAAAGTAAATGGTGAAAAATGGTGCAATGAACGAGGTGTTGAAATTTCTGGAAAGGATTCATGAAATGTGTTATCTATGAAGCACCCTTATAAAACAGGATACACCTTTTTTTAAGCTCGTCTTGTCAAAAAAGTTTTTAGGTTGCATTGTTGTGTCTGAAGCATTTTCCATGAGCTCAATCCATATCTTATCAGTGATTCACACATTGATGAATATAATAACTACATTATATGGAATGGTAAAAATTGCCACAGTAATAACATTTAGTTGCACACATCCTTAGCCTGTTTATTAATCTTACATGCACATCCCACTTAAAATTATGATCCATTGTGATACATAATATGTGCAATGTTTTTTTAAAGAAGTTAATCATGACTGAAACAGCTTTCATATTTTTACTATGGAAACACTTACACAAATAACCTCCTCTATCGGAAATAAATTAAGAAACAACATATACACTAATCCATGTAGGTATACTGTAACTTCTGAGAGTCAAACCTGTTAAAACTGCTCAACTGAAGTAACAACTAAAGCATATATGTAGTCACTGATTTAAATAAGTTTAACTTTAACCTTAAAATATGGTTTTATTATACCTGTTCTGTCCAGTTCATATGAATAATCATAAGATTACTACAGTTTCGACATTAATATGCCATCATCAGATCTTCATGTATAAAACAGCTAAACGAGCTGTTTTATACATGAAGATCTGATGATGACTTATTAATGTCAAAACTGCAGTAATCTTACAAACAGGCTAAGGATGTATGCAGCAAAATGTTATTACTGTGGCAATTTTTACCATTCCATACAATCATCTGGCTGTACAGGATTATTCAAAGGGGGCCTCCATTTTCAGTTTAATCACCAAAGACAGATTTTTCAGTAAACCGACCAAAGATAATTATGATGCTGCCTTCCATGACTTGACTGAAATCTTTAAAAGAAGGGGACTGAAACACCTAATCTGTCCTCCAATTGTCTGTGTTCATGATAGGATCAATTTGGAGTTTTTTATTGACAACATATTTTAATTTCAGCACAATACTAAAACTAGAATCACTATCCTAACACATGCACAAAAACCTGATCAGATCCTAAAAATTGGAATGACCCATGAAGCTTCCATGGCACAGTTAACTACCTTATCTGTAAAAGATCACCATGCCTATTGCCCGGTGATGGTGGTTTTCCTATGACTATCGATGATTCGAAGATAGCCCGAGAAGTCACGGAAACCACAGGAGTCACGTCATTAACAACTGATGTGTTACTGTGTAACACAATACTGTGTATGATGTGTTACTCATGACCGAGGCAGTGTCATCAAGAATGAATGGTGGTATTGCAGTGGTTTCGGGCGACCTCACATTTGGTGGTTGTGGGTTAAAGCAGAGCATTTGTGGTAGTGATACAAGTGTTGTTTCAATTTCTAATAATGTAAATAGTATTCATCAAGTTTCCCTCTCCAAAGAAAAAGAAAACGAGTTCGCACGCAGCACGCTGACGTGAGGGAAGTGAATTTCCATATAAAAAACTACAAAAACTCAAAATCAGTTTAAAACATACATTTATTCCAACTTTTATTCAAATCTGAAAACATTGATTTTTTGGCTGTTCTGATGCTCCTGGTTCTATTTACCTGCAATGCTGGGAATAAAATTTTGCGCATTATAAGGTTAGGAGAAGGTCCAGTCAGGCTTTAAAGTAGGCGTGAAGTGGTTGGGGATGATAAAAGTACACCAAAAAATAAATAACAGGCTTTTCTAATGTAAAATCCCCATAAGACAACGCACTGTGTTTGATCGATACACATTTTCTTTAATAACTCGGTAAATATTTATGCTAGAATGACGAGAGAGGGCTTAAAACTTTCGCCTCTCCAATTCCCATCTTTTTACATGCATGTATTTTACATACGGGGCTTTTCTGACCCTTTTTGGGCCCAAAAAATCAAAATTTGAAAGATTAATCCCAAAAAAAGATGTTTAGAGTTTTCCGATTGTTTTGCCCAACGAACTTGTCCAACTGATTACAGAAAGGAACGTCCCTACCAAATTTGAAGTTTATCGGACAAAAAATGCGACCGCTAGAGTGCAAACACACACATATATATATATATATATATATAGATATTTTAGCGGCGTTTCGAAGTCAAGGCTGGTTAATAAGCTGATTTCGAAACGTCAAAATGTGCATAGAATTTACAATAAATCTGGAGATATTCGCCGCGTTCCAAAGTCGTGTAATTTGCACCCATTGACTTCAAACAGCTAAAATATGCTTTAAATTCTAATAATTTCTTCATAATTTCACTGTGTTTTGAAGTCGTAATACATTTTTTGAAATTATCATGAAGGTAATTTTTATTATTATTTCCTACTTAAAAGGTGGATTGAATGTGCAAGACCGTATTATTTAATTTAAACTTGCCAAACAAGATCGTTGTTGTAGTACTTTGCCTTTCGTCCTCCAGCCTCGCCCAAGAAAGATGGTAGGGTGTATCTGTTTTTTGTTTTACGTCCATGTGTTCCTACACCGTTTATCCTATGCGGTGAAACTTCGCATGGTCAATTAGGTTGCCCGTACGAAGACTTAAAGCTAATAATCAAAGTCCTAGGACTTAGAGCTTCGCCCAAAAGTTACGATGATGCTCTTAAGAAAGAAAGGTCTGTTACTTCTAATAATAAAGTAGTAGTTCGTGTGTGTCCAGGTGATTTTGAAAACGAATAATCAAAACTGCTCCCGGACCATACAAAGTTATATAAATGACCAAAATAAATGTTATAGATACTTTTTTGTTTACCCCTAGACCTCAAGGCTTTGCCCCACTGGGATTAAAAGCTACCGTTTTATTGTTATGAAGAAAATATGTTTTCTATTTTTCTAATTGGCTTGACAACGGCTTCTCAAAACTGCTCCCGGAGCATACAACGTTTTTGGGGGACTAAAATATGTCGGATACCTTTTTCCCGACCTCAGGGTTCTATCCCACTGGCTTCTTCCATCACTATTCCCCGCCACCCAATTTTGACGTGGTAAAGTTCTTTGGATTTGTGTTATCAATCCACGTCTTGAATGATGCCCCTACGCTGGATACGTCCTTTCCATCAACCTTATAGGGCTCCGCCCCCTGAGAGAGTTTCCATATATTATGATTTACGTCCGTTTGCATGATTTTATCCAGGTTTAATTGTCCCATTTAATTATGATATATTTTCTTATAAACCCAAACTTAAATCTCCACCCCATTTCCTTTAACTTTGCCATATTGTTTCCATGACGAAAATTTATATAATAATAAAGAAGTTGTGCGTGTGTGTCCCAGTTGATTTTGAAAACGGTTTCTCAAAACTTCTCCCGGACCATACCACTTTGTTGGGGGACTATAATGATTCAGATAGTTTTTCCCCAATCGGCTCTACCCCACTGGCTTTTTATATTACTTCCTGATGTCCAATTTCGACGTGGGATGGTTTTTTAATTTTTTTTCACAAAGCTACATTTCTTGAATGATGCCCCATCGTTGAATTCCCCCCCCACCAACCTTATAGCTTTGCCCCCTGGCAAAACTTCGATGTTATTCTTTCCGTTTTTTTGCGTGATTTAGCCAGTTGTCATTGATCTAAAATTTTTGGATAGGTTTTTTATATCCCTTTATTCGGGGTCCACCCCAATGGCTAAAACATTGCCATGATAATCTTATGGAGAAAAGAGTATTCAAGGTGATTGCGAAAAACGCTCCTCATATCTGCTCCCTAACCATACCATGTTATTGCGGGACTAAATGACTCCGGATACTTTTTTCCCAACCTCAGGACTCCGCCCTTCTGGCTTCTTCTTACCGCTTCTCGACGTCCAATTTTGACGTGTGATGGTTCGTTGGATTTGTTTTACTGTGTTTTACGGTTATTGTGCTGTAGAATCTAGTGCAACAGCTTGATATATTTTGACCCACAGCCCAATAGATGCTCCCGGTGCTGACAATGAACAAAAAAAATATCCCGTGTTACACATTTATTATCAAGGTACTTTATTTGCCTTTATTGTAACAAAGCAATTCGTGTGCTAAACATTATGTTCTAACATTTCCATGTCCAATATAATAATTACCGACAGTATGTTGTTTCTATCGCTAAAACTAAGAAAATATTCTTGTTATCACTTAGTTTTGTTGTAAGATTAAACAATATCATCCAAATTGATATACACAATATTTCGGATTCATTTTGGTAGACCTAATATGACATTTAATTCTATCTATCATGCTTATGAACTTCACAAACGGTTATACGGTCTTATACTATCACGTGTGAAGAATAAATATCTGTTTGAACTTTCTCTATGGTGGGATATACAGAGTGTCCTTAAAAAGCTTCGCCAGACTTTATAATTTTGTTCTTTGGGTCAAAATAAGCAAAAAAGTTCCGTGAACATAGGTCCTATCTAGCTTCGTTTACCGTCTGTCGGTCTGTATGGGTTTTTTACATAATTTGTCAAAACCTTTGAACCGCTTAAGGTACCAACTTCAAACTTGGTGTGAGTAATAAAACTATTAGTACTTACTTATTTTTATGCGGATTATCAAATTTCAACTTTGGGCCAATTTAAAATGGCGGCCATAATTAGTTTTCATGGCTTAATAACTCAAAAACCATAAATTTTAGAAACATTTGTCACGAGACGACAAATATGTAAAATTTAATTTACTTTCGAGAAATGTAAAATTTAGTCAGGGTCCTAACACAAATAACGGAGAAAATATAAATTTTCCAAGATTACTACAGCAAATTTTGGTAATTGTTGTCATATTTTCAACTTTGGGCAATTTAAAATTGTTCCGTTATTTGTGTTACAACCCGAAATAAACTGTACATTTCTTCAAAGTAAATTAAATTTCAGATCTTTTTACTCTCTAGATAAATTTGTCTAAACTTTATGTAAATTCTTTATCAGAGATTTCATTAGTTTCTTTTATATATGAATCAAATTCAATGTTCTTGTTATAGTAAAAAAAATTTAAGCCGTTAATATTTTATTTGAATAAATTTATTTATTTTGAGTTTATTAAGCTTTGAAAACTAAATATTGCCACCATTTTGAATTGGTACAAAGTATAAACTAGATACTCCGCATGACAATAGGTCCTAATAGATTTAATACTCACACCAAGTTTGAAGTTAAAACCTTAAGCGGATTAAAAGTTATGATCAATTATGTAAAAAAAAACATACAGACCGACAGACTGTAAACGAAGCGAGATAGGACCTATATTCACAGGTTTTTCTTTGCTTATTTTGATCCAATGAACAAAATTATGAAGTTTAGTGACGCTTTTCAGGGACATTCTGTATAACGCATATAGCACATTTGAACAAAAGGTTACTAAGTAAATGAAGAGTAACTATAATCCATGATAACTAAAACAATTTTAAGAGGTTCCGGCACTTTTTGGACACCCGGAATGTACATTTTATTTCACTGCTTGATCTCTTTACTTGTGATATTTCACTGAGTAAATCTTAGGCTTCTCCAAACCGCCATGTATGGCACCCTGCGCTAGGATGGCCTTCCCCCTCCATCGTCTCGGTGGGGGCGTGGCGCCGGCGTCCGGCGGGCGCGGTGGTAAGTCAGTCATAGGAATCGCTACGCGTTCAACGATGCATCCGAAATATTTCTGTGGTGGGGGTGGTGAATGACATCATTATCCAAACTTCTGTCCATAGAATCTAGAATGCGCCGCTAGTCGCTAGTCTTCCAGTTTTCCTCACGAAATACATAAATATTCCTATTGTTAACAATAAAGTTAAAGTAAACCGTTTACATTTTACTGTTAACGAAATGTAAGAATAGTTAGTTAATAAGTAGTTGTTTAAAGTAATAATAGCTAACAAACAATAATTAATATAATGTGAAGAGTAAGAAGTTTCAGCTTTGGTTCTTATAGTTTGGAAGAATTCTTTGAGACCAAATTAGCCTAATGTTAGCCCAATAAAACAACCATCTAACCAGCTTAAAAAGGTTTGGGCCTATGGCCGCTCCTAAAGTTAAGAGTCAACGGGAAATAAGAAAAAAGTACAGTGTGACATATGATAGATGTTTTGCAATATTCGCCAGTTGAAATTTGAAATAGTAATTCCACACACTCGAATTTTTAATTATAGAATAATAATAATAGTATTTATATACATCTTAATTCCTTAATTAAGCTTAGAAACGGTGTAGTTGAGCTTCATTTTTTAGTTTTGTTTCCATTGGTTTATATTGGACTAGTAAAGAAACAAAAGTTAGAGAAAATTTAGGCATTCTCATCAGTATTTACTGCGCTGGAACATTGAATTATGCATTTATTTATAAATAATTGTACAGTACTATCTTTTAAATTTGTAATTCCCGTGTTAAAGAGTCGTCAGCTGGTAAGACATGCAACACAAGACTAGGGGAGGAAAGACCCCCTCCATTTCCCTCACCATAGACATATTTCGGATGCACTGTTGAGCGCGTAGCGATTCCTCAGTGTCAGTCATCAGTCATCGTTGCGACACTGGGGTAATACGTCCTTTTGGCATTCTGCCCAAGGCACGAACTACGAAAAATATTTTCTAAGTGGTATCAGAATTGGATTTATTTTTAGGATTTACTACGATAGTTTTAAGCCCATGAAATACGATAAGCTAAAAAATAATGTAATTTCACAGTACAATACGATTTGCATTGTTTAAAATAGTGCGAGGTTATTGGAAAAAATAAAAACAATTATACCAAATACCACGATAGGCCATCCTACTCGACAAAAATGTATTAAAGGTGAATTTCATACTTACTTTGGTTTAAAATAACTTTTTCACTTTGTAATAATACATGCAGACCTTCAGACGGAAAACCGATGATTTTTAAATCAATGTGGAGAAAAACTTTTTTCCTTGCCATTTATGTAACAACCACTCCCAAAAAATTAAAAATTAACTTGATATCATAATAAACATCAAGTTAAATAAATAATATATTATTAAGTAGTTGGATAAATTAATGCGAATATTTTAGTTACAGATATCATTATTTTATTTCAATTGACGTTACGTCAGTGAAACATTCTCATTGTAAATTTTAGATAATATTTAAAATAGCCAACAAGCAGCACGTTTATCGTTACCACGTTTTAGAGTACCGGCATTTTCATAACGGACAATACCTTCATCATTTTGTTCCTCTGGTGGGATATACAGCGCCTCATAATCAAAATCATCCTTTAAGGTGATTCGCAACAATGTGCAGCACAACACAACTGATAACACCATGTGGAATCTTGCCCAAAGAGACTCTAACACAATTACCAAGAATTGGGAATCTCATTTTTAGCTGGCCGAAACATCTCTCAATGATCACCCTCTCTGGCATGTATCAGATTACAGCTGATATTCTCCAGAGGCAAAGTTATTTGGATCGTTCTTGATAAATGAAAGATACTATGGCATCAAAAAGAAATCACTGCATGCATAGAATAACTGTGTTTTGTAAAATATTTTGCGTGTTTAAATTATACCGGATAACATACAATAACAATCGATATATCAATGGAAACTCCGAATGAAATCGAACCATGTAGGTACATCTTTTATACGTACGTACCGAATGCTTTATAACACTGTCATGCATCAAATTATGTTACTGCAAAAAAATATAGGCCTAAGACAGCACAGCACTGGACTACAATTGACAATTAAGAAAAAAGGTGATGAATAATATTGACGCAACTCCTTAGTTAGTAGGATGCGTATTTGCATCATTATGCAAAATACGCATCATTCAAGTATAGCGGTATAATCGTGTAGTAATCATATAGTTAAAACAAAATACATAAACAAATAAGTACACATAATATGCTTGCATAATAAACGGATTAAATCAGTTTTTAAACAATTTTTCATCATAATATAACAACACAACGAGTGATGGACTTCTAAGGTTTTTAGGTAAGGCTTTCAAGGCCATGAGGTGTACTCGACCCAATGGCGTATTCAAGCCCACATTCGCACCTCTACCCCTCCGTCTACATCATATGGAACAGAGTGAGTGTTTTCAAAAAACTTAGCGGCAACAACAAACAATAACAAACCGGCGGGGTGTTCTTGTTCAGGTAGCTAGGTCTTCTAAAGTCGTTGGGACCATTGGCGGGAATGCGGTCTCAGTATTGCAATAGACGGCAGTATTGAATTCAAGAAAGGGTTTTATGACATAAGTAATTTTCAAAAACGTAGTGCAGAGACTATGACTATGAGCTTAGCTTGCCCACCTCAATTGAGTATGATAGGCGAATCAAATTACAGATCTCATTAAATTGCAATACATAAACGTGTGATCCAACCATTGAGTTAGTAAATTTTCCCCCTGACCGTCAAAATACTTATAGTAAATCATCTCGCTCCTACTACGGTTTGTGTATCTTATTGTACCTACATCTGTATTGATGGAGCTGAAGTTCATCGGGGAGATAGCTAATACACTCAAAGACATAGGCCTACATCTAATCAGAATGTCATTATTCCTCGTAGCCATAATTTGTAACACGTATGTTAAGAGGGGGCTCCAGTCCTCTGCGTCTACCTGCTTCTCCCATAAGACCAATGTTAACTTTCAGCCGTCCATCCTCAACGGGTTATCCGAAATACATTATTTATAGTTCATTTTAAAGATCAAAAATATATCTAGCGATTTCAGTAAGCAGAATTCCGTTATCATAAATATTTTGCGCAAAAAAATCGTAAATATTGAATATTTTGGAATTTTATTGATGGATAAATTATTTACGATATAGAAATTCTGCTTGCTAAAATCGCTAGGTATATTTTGCTATTTAAAATGAGCCATAAATCAATGATATCGAATAATCTGTTGAGGAGGAACGGGGTTTGAAAGTTAACATTGGCCTTATGGGCGAAGCAGGTAGAAACGAGAAAAGTTTCGTGACTGGAGCGCCCTCTTAAGAGGGATCCCTACCCCGATCAAAATTCGTTTACAAACCGCCATTTTATGCGGTTAAACTTCCATTGGTTTTGTATTTTCAAGGAGAAAATATATATTTCGTAATGTAATTACGCACTTAACACACAAATATATCGGGCGTTTACACGTGGCCCTGATCTCCCACAGAGGCGGCACACAGACACTGACATAGCGTAAGGTATCTTTAACACATATGTAGAATAACTTCTTAAGTAGCATAATACGTGTTGTTACAATTAACAGGGTAAGATGAACTACGCCTCAAAACACTACAAAATATATTTACACTTATGCTGTACTTTAACACAAGACGTAAATTTACAAAAGAGATAGTAACTGAACATTTTAGAATACCATATTTATTCATTATAAAATTTAAAATCATAAGCGAAAAGAGATGGTGTACCAAGTTTAAAGATCACTTAACCCACAGCAGAGTAATTGCAGTTTTTGGCAAGAAATACGTGGCAATGTAATCAGGATTTGGAAGATTTAACTCGTAAAGATGTTAATTTCTTATTTATGGGTTAAGAACTCTATAAAATATCACACAATCTCTTTCGGCTTACAATTTCACATCTATTAAGGCCTTTTTAATAAACTTTAAATATTATCGGCCGTAATATATCAATTTAGAAATGTCAAATTCAATACCAATTGATCACTAAAGTAGTATAATACACTTTGAAGTCAGTACTTAAATGCTTAAGTACTTAAGTACTTAGTGGTTCCTTAAATATGTTGTATTTATAAAAATAAAAAACTATACAGACACATTGATGTGGAGGGATCCCGTCGTTTAAAAATGCCTTCATAGATAGTATTAAAAGTGAGTTATCATTACTGTTGATATATATGTGGGACGCGGAAATATTTGCTACGGACAACGTTTCATGGAAGGTTTCGCTCCACTGAGGTTGACCTGATAATAGCCCTTTCTTATACAAACTGTCCCAAGAATGAAGTGAACCGTTTTCGAGGGGCCTCAACTGTTGAAGTAGATTACAGGCCTTCCCGCGTCAGTGTGTCCCCTCCAGTTCCCACCAGCGATCTTCCCGCGGAAAGTCCGGTAATAAATTTATAATAACTAGAACGCGACCGCTCCCGCGTCGGTGTGGACGAGGTCTTGGAATCAGAGTAAATAAATGATCGGGATACATCATGTTAGGCCTCCTTGATTTAATTTAGTATTTTCTTGGAACAAAAAATGTTTGAATAATGTTACTGAAACAAGTAAGTAACAAGTAATATATGTAAGTAACAAGTGATTGATATGATTCACCAATCACGCCACCCTTCAGCCGTCAAACCAACTCGGAGCCGACACAATATAAAGGCTGAGACTATTGTCGCACTCGACTACAGTTTTTTGTAGTTTCTCACCTCGCCCCAAGTTGACGCCACGTATAGTTTACAACAGGAAGCCCCAAAAATATGGAAGGTATTGACCAGAAAGGGCCGGCAGCTCCCTTTGTTTCAGAAGGCAACGGGTAAACCGGGAAAGCGCCAGCTATGCGAGGGTCGAAAAATGGTCTGCCTGGCACGCACCGGGAAAGCGCCAACAATACCCCAGGTAGCCGGGTAGCCGGTTAATCGGGCGGAGGATGGAATGTAAACAAATAATTAACGCTACGGATTCTTATTTTCATTTGTCTCTAAACTCATCGGACCTTTGACAGACCATAAACACCTGTGTAAGTATTCATAGTAATTTTTAAAAAACGCGCCAGTCTCCCCACCCGAACATTTGCATTTTTCTGGACACCTTGAAGGAGGCCCAGATAGAAACCTACATTGGCATGAATACCGCTGAAACCATAGGACCTACGCAAAGAAGGATGAAAACCATGTGCATCAACGCTGTTGATAGGACATTTTTGCAGCTATAAAACGGATAAAGTGATATATTAAATTTCTTTAAGTGCGTGTCTGTGAAGGTGAGCTGATTGCAAATACGTAAGTCAAAGCTTTTAAATAACATCTGATTGTATTGCACTGTACTGTAGGTACAGGTAAATTTGCATGATATAAAATTCAAGATAAACCGATAGTGAAGGGAGAAACTAAAGCAAGTCTATTGGTTTGAACTGTAAATGAGATGTATGGAACATCCAGCAGTACATATAATGTGTACTGCTGGACACAAACCCCTGCGCAGAGATATGTGTCCGTATACGAACACTCATGTAGGGGTAAGTGTCTGTAAATGTAAATAGAACTGTTTAGTTTTAGCCGTCGAGGAGTGAGCAAAACCCCCCTTGTCCCCAAGAATTCTTAATTTTGTTTCAACCTTCTGTATTTTCTTATCAGCTGTTCTTATTTATTTCATTAATCTCTCATGTTTTTATTATCACCTGACTGTTTGTTTATATTTCTGTTCTAATATTCTTAGTTCCCAAAACTCAATGAAAGTAATTTAGCTTCTTTTGGAGGCACAAGTATTTTATTTTGCAGACGTAAATTCAGTGAAAAGTGATGTTGGACATAGAAGTGACGGTTAATTGACATTATGGAAGGTGAAAGTAACTACCCACCCACACCTACGGACTCAGTTACAGCTGGTGAGTTGGGGATAACAAGAGTGTACATTATGAACTATTAAGAGAATAGTATGGAATGCTACTGGCTTAATGAACATTGAAGGGTGAAGGCATTTGTATGTTTTTTTTTAGCTTGTGCCTGTCAATTCTCCTTTTCTTGTGAATAAATGTTCGTCTTTTCTTAACTTGCCATCCTTCCTTTCCTTCATTTTTGGGTGTTTTCACCCTGGTCCTCCAATTTATATTTGTTTAATATTTCATTCCCTTTATCCCATAATAAGAACAATAGACAGACACTACCTCATTTTTATAACAGTAGCGATGATTAGTTGGAAATGCTTGAAATTTAAAGATTTTTTTCCTTAGTCAAGTTATTTTACTATCATTATGTAAACATATATTAATCATTCCGTTTAGTAAAGTTATTAATTAATTTGAAGTTTTTTTTATTAGTATTGTATGCATATATAACTACTTAGTAAGTATTTTAAGAACAAGCAGATTAGTCAAAACTAGATTTTAAAGACCACCGGGGAATTTGAATACCATTTATGGACCGAGAAACCATCCCTCCAATGTTTTATTTCTGGACCCACCACTAGAGGCGAATGAGAAAGCAGCTTAGAAATTCATAAAGGCGTTTTGTGTCGCAACGATCTCGTACAGCGACAGGCACTACTTGAATACGGCACCAAATATGACCATCATTAAGAGTTTAATCAGGCGTTATTAATTACACGCTTAAATACGGCACCAAGGCAATTTACAGGTAGGGTAGAGAGGTTGACCCTCCACAACCCCATATATATACTCCCTTCATTCTCTTCTCCACCCTCCCGACTATTTCAGACCCATCTGCCCTCTAACTCTCTCAGTGTATTATATTTAAGATTTTTCTCCGTAAAGCACGTTAAAGCTCCATTTCCCCCAAAATGTATAAAAAATTATTTAACTAATTCAGTAACTCACCAGCCGTTACTGCTCCTCGTACAACTTTATAAGTGAATTAACATACCAAACCTAAAAAAAGAGTTGGCTCCTTTACACCCCGTTCTTTCACTGGTTAAGACAAAGAAAAACAATTCTAATAAACTGTATTGGTAAAAAGTATGATAATTTACTATTTTAATCTAGTAAATGACCGGACCGGTAACACAAACTCTTATTTGTTAGTTAGTTTAGGGATCATTGCATCATGGTTTTTAATGTAAAAAAAGATTGAGGGGATTTTAGAGGATTAAATAATTCATTTAAAAATAAAATAAGAGGAAGATAAACATAATTTGTCAAATCAACAGTTCAAGATGCATTTTTGATGTTTCTTAAAGTGGGCATATCACTCTATTGATTGTGGAACAAGTTTTTCCCCCATTCTTGTATAGATGATAAACCAATTTTTCCCCCCATAACCCGTAACCCCCGGTTTTCAAGAGAGTAGTTAGTTGGGGGGGGGGGG
Organism: Allygus modestus; assembly: GCA_963675035.1. Lineage (NCBI taxonomy): Eukaryota > Metazoa > Arthropoda > Insecta > Hemiptera > Cicadellidae > Allygus > Allygus modestus. The sequence continues at coordinate 126,099,488 of OY776113.1, forward strand.
GGTGAAGGAGGAGGGGTGTAAGTGTTATGGGTAAGAGGGGTGGCTGGTACCGGGTACATGTGTGTCAAGGCGGCCGGTGAAGGGTTCGGTTTCAAGTTAATGTGTTTTTTACAACATTTAAGGGTTGGTGCTGTATTCATGAACCCCGCAAAGACATTCGGGTACATGACTGGTTGATGAGGGTTAGACGTGGGGGTCATAACAACTTGCCCAACGACAATAGGGTACGAGATCTGACTGGACCGGACGGCCGATTTCACAGTTGCGAAGCAAGATGAAAATTAATACTTGTTTATACTTTTTAAATTACAAAGGGTTTTTTTAAAATGTCTTAAGGGTAATAACAAAAATATTCATCTATCTATACTAGTATACCAAAATAACTATGGATTTAAAAACGTTAAAGGCACCTTCCCTGTGAAGGAAAATTCACAAAAATATGCATTTTATGTACTAACTTTAAAGTTATAGTCATTAATTTTCTGTACTTCTTAAGCTAAACGGGCAGAAAAGTAATTTGTGAGAATATTATATTTTAAAGATTATCTAAACTGTTTGAAAAACAGTAATCAGACATACTTAATGTTTATTAAGACAGTATTATTCACGTGTCATGGGCTCCACAATGTTACAGTCACCAAACCAGCAAAAAGTTTATGTATTGTAGATTATCTTTAGTTATTCCCGCCAGCAAAAAAATGAGGTTCTCTTACGTCACATTTTAATAGGAAATTCAGTTTACTAGGTACATTCATTTCGAAAAAACAATCATTTAAGTATTTTGAATTATTTTTCTATGTCGAAGGGTTGCCGAGATATTCGAAGAGTGTGTCCCGGAAGTGAAAAGGTGGGGTCCCTAACGGTTTTTGTATTAACAACACGTGACGAGTGCGCGAGTGTTGCGTAGTGGCGGGCGGGACGATTTGGCGGCAAACGCGGACGTTGGGAGAAATTTCCCTACACTTGCAAAAATGCAGGAGCACCTACTGGGACCAGCGGGCGAGGGGTAGTTGGGAGTAGTGTTGGGGAAGAGGAGAGGGAGCACTTTTTGGGTTCTGGAAGCTCCCATTACGTGCTCTTTCTTAAGTGCTCTTTAAGAGCAGTTATTGGGTTTTGGATGCTAAAAAGAGCACTTTTTGGGTTCTGGATAAATATATTTTTATTTATACCGTACATTACGTTGGACTTATGTAATATAAATCAAAGTTAATATCTAAACAGCTTAAGAATATCTGAATAAACTAACCACTAACCGTCAAAAATATTTCTCATTCTATTCAGTGAAACATAAGGTTTTCTAATAACAGTGACTTAATTAGTCATGCTCGTAATTGAGGGTTCTTATTCTTATCTAAAATCAATTCAAGTATTCTTATCTTAATTGAACTTTCCGCGAGCAAAGCTTGGCCACGCAAGTACTTAATAACATTAATCTAACATTTATTCTTAATTCGAAAAACGAAAGTTATTGTTTTATTGTTTTGTACCTCATACATTTTAAATTATATTGAAATGTTTGTATCGTTTCTTGGTTCGGAGTAACGAACCTTATTCCATTCGTTGGTCCATACAGTAGATCTAGTGTAAAAAGTAGACGAAATATATTTACCGAAATTTACCCGTCGTGTTTAAGTCTTTAATTAATAATTAAATACATAAATAAGGAGATGTGAAAAAACAGCAAAATAATTATAATTTGGCATTTATATATTACAATTAAAACACATCTGTAAGACCAATTAAATAAATTAATACAACTTATATTGATTTATTTCGTTTGACATTGCTCTTTCATAATCGCCACAGGTTGTGATCCGACATAGGTATATATAACACTGCATGCATCTGACTTAAACAATTTAATATGATAATTATCCATAGATGAAGATATATAGTTTGTCCAACCGGCCGTGCGCCCTGAAGGATTAGGACGACCCTCGCTCCGCCACGCGCAGGCACACTCACACGCGCGGTCCGACCTACCTGCCGCTAATGGTTCTTCTATGAATCACCAACTAGCCCTTGTGCTACAATATCACAGTTTTCTAACTGTTAACTTTACTTAATTTGCACTCTAATTACTGAACTCAAAATAAGATTCCTCGCAAAATGAGTCCAAACACGGTACAGTTGTGACAACTCTAAGCGGTTTTATGGTCAGTAGGTTACAAAATAATAAATTTTACAACTTAAAAATGGTTATGGATGTTTTATTTAAATTTGCACGATCACAATAACATACATCATTTTAGTAATTCAAGTATTGATTTCATACGTATGAAAAAAATAAACTAAATCAGAATTAATATAACAGAGAACATGTACCAAGAGTAAAATAATTAATTATTAATACAAATTCATATAGATTATATGGATAGATAGTATAGAATTCACATCCCTTAAGTGTGAGTCACTTTACAGATTTCGCTTCGGTTAAGTGTGAGTCACTTTATAGTTATGACAAATGCCGTGGTAAAGGCCGGAATTCAGTCAGCACTTTGCGTTTTACAACTATTTACGCGTAACATAAAACTAGTTTGTAGTGTAATAATTTGTTTCAGTTTTATGTTACATAACTTAATTTGTTCATAGTTTCTTCTTTACCTAGTAAATTAATATTTCTAACTTTTTTGCTTAGTTTATTTATTAAAAGTTAGGACTACGGCTAATTTGCAAACTATGTAAGACAGCGCTAGAACAATTGTGAGCTGTTTCCGTGTCTGATGTTTACAATATAAAATACGTGATACAAGTCCCATTTTATTTATTTTCTAATTTTTAAACTGACTAAAACCGCTTAGAGTTGTTACAATTATACCGTGTTTGGACTCATTTTGCGAGGAATCATATTTAGAGTTCAGTAATTAGAGTGCAAATTAAGTAAAGTTAACAGTTAGAAAACTGTGATTTTGTAGCACAAGGGCTAGTGGGTGATTCATAGAAGAACCATTAGCGGCAGGTAGGCCAGGCCGCGCGTGAGTGTGCCTGCGCGTGGTGGAGCGAGGGTCGCCCTAATCCTTCAGGGCGCATGGCTGTTTGGACAAACTATAGTTACTTAAAGTTTAATTCTTAAAAACGAGTTTTCTCTAAAAAATTAGCTTAAATCATGGACTGAACGGTTGACGGTATGGCTGACATTGGGTTCCCCGAGTGGTCAAAGAAATATATAAGGGTCCATAATCCTACTCTTTAAAAAAGTAGTAAGTTCCCCCAGTGGACCGTCAACGTGTCCACCGAGATCGTCATGTCCGAGTTCGTCACATCTACGAAAATCAATGAGCCGTACTAATTAGGGTCGGCCGCCTACCTGCCCCGCCGGGTATGTCATGCCTCCTCCGCCCGAACGGGAACAACTTATCCTAGTCACAGATCACAAGAGAACGGTCAAATACCATCTTTACGCTCAGAGTTTACTGATGTTGGTTCTTCATGTAGCTGAAAATTACAACTAGCCTGTACATTTCGCCGAGCAATATTAAAAGTGTTAAATATAAGTTCAATTAAACTTTTATCCCAGATAGGATTTGGTTGTTATATTTATTAAATTCTTAAATTGTAAGAATGTATTTAACATATTTTTAAGTAAGTAATTGCGAAAATATCATATCAAAACTATTACAACTTTGGTAAATTTAACCTGACAGCCGTACTATTGTATTTATTTTATCCGCACGAATACCAAGCCCTTGCTAATGAACAAACATGCACATTTGCATTTTTTAAACTCTATTTGAAATGTAAACAGCAATATTCTTTAAAAATTTTAACATTCCGCTTTATCAGTTGATAGTTGCTCTAATAATGAAGAGCCCGCATGATTTAATAGCTGACGGAGTAAATATCCTGAAAATGTAAAATAAGCGAGAACATTATTATTATTAACACAAATAAAAATGCAATGTTATGCTTTGCAAAAGATGAATGTTTATCTCAGCAAGGCTATATACCCTTATCCAAGGTGGTCCTGAGGCCGGTGACCGCGGTGATTCATTTCCCACCCTTGCATTCCTCTACTCCAGAGGTCGACCACTCCAGATTCCAAATCACAGTTTAGACACCCCTCCCCTTAAAATATGCGAAAGAAGGTAAGTTTGAAAACCAAATTTACTCATTCAGTTTTGGGACACCACCAAGTGCTTAAGGAGATAAACCGTGTTTGTTGTGGAGTCACGGAAAATGTCCACTATAATTTCTTAAATAACAAATCTAAAGTAAGTTTACATTTTTAATTAAACACTACTACTGTTTAAAGTGTAGCAATTCAGTTCAGGGTCCTGACCTACGAACTAGTTCCAGTAGGATAGGATCAGTCGGCAGTAACCAGCGGTGTTATCAGCCGACCCTAGATGTCCACTTTATATATTTCTATTATTGTAAAATCTTTACTCAACGGTTATATTAAGCACTAAAAATACTGATTATTTAAATCATGCGTTTATGCAATACTCTGATCCAATTACAATTTAAACCGTATCTTAGCAAGCTATTAAGACCATAGTGGAACGTGTATGCCAAATTTAAACTCCGTATAGTGATAGCAAAGCGGGAGCACCGATGGAGGTCAGGTCAAGTCCCTCGCATGCACGCACCCTCACACACACGGGCGCAAGGGATTAGGATCGCCCATCCTTCCAACCCTATGAGTCACCTAGTGTACTTCAGTCCATCGAACATTAATTTGTTGTATACTTCATTCTATTTCAAAATTAATCATGTGTATAGATTCTACGTAAAATTCCATGAAAAACGATACCAAACTTAGTGTGAATATTTTCTCTAGCAGAGTTCGGAAAACAATAAAATGATAGTTAACAAAGTTATGGGCCTTACAGTTATTGAGATTGTCCCATGAGTTAGTGGTAGCCTGTTTCGAATTTGTTATAAAGATGGAAAATTAAGGGGAGGATAAGGATTGCTCCCCCCTGTTTGGCCGCGCCAGTGACCCCGTGCCAATCCGTTAGGAATTAAATGAGCGACATATTCAAAATTCATCATATTCCTCCCCCTGGCCGAGCTGGAATGTTTGTCCATGTTTCTGGACCTGACTGCACGAATCAACGGCTTAGCGTTTAAAACTTAGTCATGTTTAAATAAAATGTAGATCGTATTTTCAATAAAAAATAGTTTCTCCCTGAGAATAACGAATATTTCAAGGACTCCCGTCGAGACCTTGCTTTTTAAAAACATATAATAGCTAAAAACTAATTTAGTCCTCATTTAAAATTTTAAATACCGAAAATGTCAAATTAAGGGATAAGGTTAGATAAGTGCTTTCAATTAGGGCATGACACTGCTAAAGTTTTCCGATACAATCAAACAGTAATAATTAACTATATGAATTTTACCGGGTACGTTACATTTAAATGTAATAGATGCATATTATTAAGATGTAAGATGTTTATTAAGATGCATATTACATATATAGTAAAAAAAATAACGTCTCTATAGTTGAACGATATGTCACACCCATTAACATGCGGTAACATCCTTAACATGTTTTCAAAGATTTGTCTAAAGTAAATAGCCCGTCATAGACATAATTTTTCTTCTCTTATTTGTTTAGTCAATTTATTAAACAGTCTTGGCCCTTAATATTCGGTGTTTTTTAAACGAGTTATATTCGGTTTCGGAACAAAAACATTTAAATTTTACCTAAGTTTATTTCTGTAAGTGGAAATGTGGTTCCGTTTGCGACTTTCTTTTTTATTTGAAAATTGCTCCTGAGTTCCTAAGATTAAAAACACATTGTATGACTATATTGTTTTTAAAGCCCAACGAAGCCGTAGTTTATCAGCTAGTAATTCCTGATACTGGTGGCAGTTATTGCGCAGGGAGAAAAATAATTCCCTTTTTCCCCAGACCCGTAGCGGCTACCTGGCCGGGCGCTCGAGGCAATTTCAGCATTTCTGGTCTGGCGAGGCAATCCTTCTTAATCCTCTTTAATGAGCGGGACAGTTTCATAATTTCAAACTTACCTAACATATCGGGGCAGTTTCATCGTCCCTCAGTAAGCTCGTTTGCTGCTCGTTTAAATCTAACCTGTTTGGCAGGAGGCGCAATCCGTATGTCGCTGGCGCTACTGGATGCAGCAAAACAATCCGTATGCAGCCAAAATTAAGACCTGTATCCCTTTTTCTCCACGGATTAACCAGTTTGAATACCGGGCCTCTAACACGTTACTCTTTCTCCACGAGAAGACAGGGCTGCTATCCTTCCACCATTTCTCCCCTCAACCCATTGGCATTGACAGGTTCATAAAAACGTCAATTCTTAGTTGGGAATATTCCCCCCAACTACACTTACAAACAACCGAACGTCCAGCTACTAAACTCCCACTATCATATCAAAACAAATAGGTACCTCAAACAATCTTCAATAAAAGAAAAAAGAAACTTGATCAATTAACAAAGTACCAAAGTAACAAGGTCTTTCAAAATATGTATGTTGAAATTTTCACGTAAGTATTCTGTTACTTGAGGGACATCATGCTACTCATGCAGAATGCGGTCTCTAAAATGGCGGATTCCAACGGATTTCCAGGTACGGCGGGTGGTCCCTTTACTCCGTACTTGGTTGGAATTTACCAGGCGTGCCGAGACAATGATTCCTTCGCTAGCCCCCCCCCATGGGGGGTTATCTGTTTGTGTCCCGCTTAACTAATTCCCTGAAAGACCATTTGTTTGTCATCCTCCCCTCAGAAAATTTACAAAATGAAGGACTGATCATTAAAAACTATTAATAAGCTTGTACTGTTGAAAAAAAAACCACTTTTGCTAAATCTACCATATACGTCGGTTTTAATATTCATAAATCTTAGCACCAGTATAAGTGTCCCAATATTGTAATTCAATAACAATAACACGATAACTTAGAGTCGAAAATTACTAGTAGACATTTATAGTGTTTCATTTCCTAATAAAATAACAGGGCAATCAGATCATTATTAAACATTTTACACGTGCATGGATTGTTAGTTAGTTGTTACGTATGCCTCCATGTGTCCTCAGCTAAATTGTCATCTAATAAAATGATAATATTTAAGTTAATAAATAATAATGGCACACCCAACGTGCTTCCTTATGGGTGTGCCCTACCTGCCTTCCGCACACTAGAGTAGGGTTTTGCATCCCCCACATTGTAGGCTCAATTGTTAACCAATTAAAAATAATTTGTTTTTAATTCATTCCCAAAATAAGCATCTATGATTTATACGGTTTAAAAATCGTGATTTTCATTCAAACTAATTGGTAGGCCATTAGTAAAGTTTTCAAATTAAGTGTTTTTCTAAAGCTTCCTAACGTAAGGAAATTAATTATTTTGGAAAAAAAGGAACAGCACGAATCCTAGATTGGAATCTGTAAAGTGTGAAACTGCAAATATTTTGGTAGACATCTGTAAAATAACAGTGCGATTGAGGAGAACAAAAAGGTCTGCAAGCGTAAATATGCATGGCCTGGCTTGGTTACAACACCGTACGGATCATTCAGTCTGGGGTAGGGCGCACCTTAGTTTCCAAGACCACGCCATCGCGACCTGTTCGACGTAATATCCACTGATGCGGGCGTGATGTCCGCTGCTCGTTAACGTGGTTGTGGTTTCATAGGCAGCGTAATTATTTCGAGGGTCAATGCGAAGCTGAGCGTCGGTAATCAGTAAACTAGGCCCACAAGCCTACTTTTTGTAATTTCAATATATTAAAGAGGTTATAATTTAAATTTTCAATCCCTCCAAAGCTGAGTTGAAATTTTCTTTCATGCACTATCCTCACATAAATATATTTGTAGATTTTTTAAAATAAAAAATACGGGATTCTAACGAACAAAATCTATTAAAATATAATCTTTTTCTGCTGTGAACACCTTTGACTTCATCTTATGTTAATAGTCAAATTAAATTGTAAGTGAGCTCACAAACTAAGTCGTTTAAACGAAAACGAGGTCACAAGCAGCACGCTGACGTGAGGGAAGTGAACTTCTACAAAACAAAATAAACATATACACAAATAATAGCAAATACACAAATAACATATAACTTCAAAAACTGTGTTAAATATAGTCGTATTCCAATTTTTATGGGAATCCGAAAATATTTAATCTTTTAGCTGTTCTAATTCTCCTGGTTCTATTTACCTGCAATGCTGGGAAAAAATATTGCGCATTTTAAAGTTAGAAAAAGGTCCAGTTAGAATTGAAAGTAGGCGTGGATGCTAGGGATGATAAAACTATACCAAAATATGAATAACAGAATACGTTGTCTTATGGGGTTTATACATTGGTAAATACTGTTTATCATGTGTTGATGTAGTTTTATCACCATGAAAAAGAACGACATGGTTAAATTATCTTCCCTGACTGTTTCATTTTTATTATATAAATAAGAGATTCTTTAACATTTGTTTTATTGTAATGGATACCCTTTTTTAGGCTCAAACAAGAGGATTGTGTCGTCTGGTGGGACAATAGACAAGAAAATATAGTTTACAAAAATGAAATAGAAAATTTTGAGAAAGGAAAACCTATAGACATTGGAAGTAGGATTGTAATGAATTATAAGAACAAGTTTTATTACGGGGAAGTTATTGAAATGGAAGCCCAAAGTCACGAAGAAGCAGCCAAGTCACCAACAGACGAGACCTCGTCAGAAGAAGATATCACCAGGATTTTTTGTCTCTTAAATTTCAACGATTTCTTATAGTCCTTTGAAGTGGGACGGGATTTTAAAGTTAACATAGGCCTGATTAGAGAAACTGTACAAACGCGAATTGTTGCATGACTGGAGCAACATTATGATATCAAATATGGCTGGAGCAGTTGTGGCGTCAAGAACTGGCTTCAAAACGCTGTGAAATCATACAAGTTTCACAAGAGATTGTTATTAAACCAAATTATCCAGTGTTACATTGCACTTAGGTCTTCACCAGTTATAATATTTAAGTTTATTTTTAATTTAATTTAAATAAGGTTGTATATGTTTAAAATACATATATTTTATAAAATTAAAATGTTTTACAAATATTTATAGAGTTAGAAAAAAATCTATTTTTTTTGTAAAAATGGGTAAAGATATCCAAACGAAATTTTTTGACAAATAGGTAACATTAACACCAACACCCAGTAAAATTTTGGAATAGATTCAATGCTACGTTTTGATGGGAGAATATTTCTGCGCTAAGCGCAAATTTATTCCTGTGCATAGTGTATTAACTCAATAGTGATCATTTTATTAGTGAACGTAGAAGGCATCTTTCTACAAATCATCTAAAATTTTCAAAATCTTATTGTAACTACTTCTAGAATTACAAAATATTTGGTTTCAGTGCATTTTACTTTCTGCAAAAGTATGGCATAAAACGGATCGAACTAATCTAAACATAGTAAAACCTAATCAAAAATGACATTCTGCACACTTTTTCTCCTGTTACAAAATCTCGTATCTGTAGCCATTTAACCATAGTAAGAAATATTCGTAGATTATACTGATTCATTTTGACGACGTCAAAACGCTGAAAATGAATGTAAACATCGACTTTACGTGGATACCTTGTGGCGTCAAGAACTGGCTTCAAAACGCTCTGAAATCATACAAGTACCACAAGAGATTGTTATTAAACCAAATTAAACAGTGTTACATTGTACTTAGGTCTCGACCAGTTATAATATTTAAGTTTATTTTCAATTTAATTTAAATAAGGTTGTATATGTTTAAAATACATATATTGTACAAATTAAAATGTTTTACAAATGTTTATGGAGTTAGAAACAAATCTATTTTTTGTGTAAAAATGGGTAAAGATATCCTAACGAAATTTTTTTGACAACTAGGTAACATTAACACCAACACCCAGTAAAATTTTGGAATAGATTATATGTATCCTTTTGATGGGAGAATATTTCTGCGCTAAGCGCGAATTTATTACTGTGCATAGTATATTAACTCTATGGTGATCATTTTTTTATTGAACTTAGGAAGCATCTATCTACAGATCATATACAAATTTCAAAATCTTCTTGTAACTACTTTTCGAATTACAAAATATTTTGTTTCAGTGCATTTTACTTTCTGCAAAGGTATAGCATAAAACGGATCGAACTAATCTAAACACAGTAAAACCTAATCAAAAATGACTTTCTGCACACTTTTTCTCTTCTTACAAAATCTCGTATCTGTAGCCATTCAACCAATAATAAGAAATATACGTAGATTATACTGGTTCATTTTGTCAACGTGAAAACGCTGCAAATGAATGTAAACATCGACTTTACGTGGATACCTTGTGGCGTCAAAAACTGGCTTCAAAACGCTGTGAAATCATACAAGTACCACGAGAGATTGTTATTAAAACACATTTTACAATTGTACATTGTACTTAGGTCTCGACCAGGTATAATAGTTAAGTTTTTTTCTAATATCAGTTAAATTAGTTTGTGTGTGTTTAAAATACATATATTGTACAAATTAAAATGGTTTACGAACATTTATGGATTAAGAAACAAATCTATTTTTTTGTTGTAAAAATGGGTAAAGATATCCTAACGATTTTTTTTGACAACTAGTTAACATTAACACCAACACCCAGTAAAATTTTGGAATAGATTCAATGCTACGTTTTGATGGGAGAATATTTCTGTGCTAAGCGCGAATTTATTTCTGTGCATAGTGTATTAACTCAATAGTGATCATTTTATTAGTGAACGTAGAAGGCATCTTTCTACAAATCATCAAAATTTTCAAAATCTTCTTGTAACTACTTATAGAATTGTAAAATATTAGGTTTCAGTGCATTTTACTTTTTGCAAAAGTATAGCATAAAACGGATCGAACTAATCTAAACATAGTAAAACCTAATCAAAAATGACTTTCTGCACACTTTTTCTCCTGTTACAAAATCTCGTAGCTGTAGCCATTCAACCAATAATAAGAAATATACGTAGATTATACTGGTTCATTTTGTCAACGTGAAAACGCTGCAAATGAATGTAAACATCGACTTTACGTGGATACCTTGTGGCGTCAAAAACTGGCTTCAAAACGCTGTGAAATCATACAAGTACCACGAGAGATTGTTATTAAAACACATTTTACAATTGTACATTGTACTTAGGTCTCGACCAGGTATAATAGTTAAGTTTTTTTCTAATATCAGTTAAATTAGTTTGTGTGTGTTTAAAATACATATATTGTACAAATTAAAATGTTTTACGAACATTTATGGAGTTATAAACAAATCTATTTTTTGTGTAAAAATGGGTAAAGATATCCCATCGAATTTTTGTTGACAAATAGGTAACATTAACACCAACACCCAGTAAAATTTTGGAATAGATTCAATGCTACGTTTTGATGGGAGAATATTTCTGCGCTAAGCGCGAATTTATTCCTGTGCATAGTGTATTAACTCAATAGTGATCATTTTATTAGTGAACGTAGAAGGCATCTTTCTACAAATCATCTAAAATTTTCAAAATCTTATTGTAACTACTTCTAGAATTACAAAATATTTGGTTTCAGTGCATTTTACTTTCTGCAAAAGTATGGCATAAAACGGATCGAACTAATCTAAACATAGTAAAACCTAATCAAAAATGACATTCTGCACACTTTTTCTCCTGTTACAAAATCTCGTATCTGTAGCCATTTAAGCAGAATAAGAAATAGTCGTAGATTATACTGATTCATTTTGACGACGTCAAAACGCTGCAAATAAATGTAAACATTGACTTTACGTGGATACCTTGTGGCGTCAAGAACTGGCTTCAAAACGCTCTGAAATCATACAAGTACCACAAGAGATTGTTATTAAACCAAATTATACAGTGTTACATTGCACTTAGGTCTTGACCAGTTATAATATTTAAGTTTATTTTTAATTTCATTTAAATAAGGTTGTATATGTTTAAAATACATATATTTTATAAAATACAAATGTTTTACAAGTATTTATGGAGTTAGAAACAAATTTAATTTTTGTGTAAAAATGGGAAAAGATATCCGAACGTAATTTTTTGACAAATAAGTAACATTAAACTTTAAATTTGAAATAGATTCAATGTAACTTTTTGATGGGAGAATATGTCTGCGCTAAACGCGAATTTATTCCTGTGCATAATATATTAACCAATAGTGACCATTTCTTTAGTGAAGATATGTGGCATCTTTCTACAGATCATTTACAAATTTCACAATCTCCTTGAAACTCCTTCTCGAATGAAAAAAAAAAAAAAAAACATGTCCGCTGATATTTTATCTTATAGATTCTGGCATAAAACTGATCTAACTAGTATAAGAATAGTACAACCTAAACGAAAATGACATTCTGCACACGTTTTGTCCTCTTACAAAATTTCGTATCTGTAGAAATTTAACCAATAATAAGAGATATATGTAGATTTTACTGGTTCGTTTTTTCGACGTCAAAACGCTGCAAATGAATGTAAACATCGCCTTTACTCGGACGCCTTGTGGTGTCAAGAACTTTCTTCAAAACTCCGTGAAATCATATAACTACAACAACGATGGTTATTATAACTAATTACGCAATGTTAAATTACACTTAGATATTTTTGCGGTATATGAAATTTGAAAAATTAATTTGATTTTTATTTATGATTTTTTAATTTTAATGAAACTGTTGTACACCTTAATTTATATGTTAAATACACAATTTGTTTGCATAACGTATATTATATTAATATTTGTAGAGATAAAACCGTTTACGCCAGCGTCAAAATGCCGACGAATGTAAACAATTTACAAGTGCCTTTAAAACACATAATATAAACGCATGTATATCTCGTGAAAACTTGTTATACACGTAGCATGAGGTTGTCCAACGAAAATTGTACCTGTACATTACTATGATTTATTATTTTGCTATGAATACCATAATATATATATTATTTTAACCTTTATACTTTCTGTGTTTAATTAGGACTAATTCCGTATAGGGAGTTTATTTTGTAACGAAAAATAACAGTACGAAATATAGACTTTTCATCGAGAACAAACAAAAAAGTCATTAGAAAATCATAAATCCGAAACCAAATATTAGCTTACTTCTGTTACTGTATTCAATTATAATATCAACTTAAAACTTGCCATCATTATTTATAAAAACAAAGATTGAATTATTTTGTTAACGTAATTTAATATATTTTATTTTTCATTAACATTGTGTTAAAACTATATTTAATAATGTAGTATATGTAATTCCACTAATACATGTTGTGGAATTCTTCATTTTAGATTTATGAGGTTGAAAATCAACAAATCCAATTCCATTTTGTCACTATACTAAATTTACATGAAAACTCATACAATTACATCGAAACATAACGTGTAAATCCACGCCAAATGTCGACGAATGAATACACTTTTTTAAAATAAAATGATGCTAAAACTCAGTCGCTTAAAGTTGTCGGTGTAAAAAAGACAAAACAATGTAAAAGATGTTCTCATGGAACACCTTCACCTTGAGGAGTCAGACTTGTTGACGTCAAAATGCGTCAGCCAGCCTAACTTGACGTCAATAGTCAGTAAAACAATGCAAGTTCCACGATTAAATGAAGTGACGCCGAAATGCAATTGCTTAACGAAGTCGACGTCACAAGGCATTCAAGCGTTCCGGCGTCGACGCCAAAAGGCGGCGAAACAGTCTAAAATCCGTCCTTGTGGCGTCAGAAATTGACTTTGAAACGCTGTGAATTCGTGCAAGTTGACTTCAAAAGGCCTTATACATAAACCTATATATATATATATATATAAAATTTTGAACGACCCCCCAAAACGTGTTCAGGGGGTCACGTTAGGAACTTCTATGGTGGTCCCGGGCTTAAGTTTCACCGTGCAGGTCATGCTAATAGTTCACTTTCTTAAGGAAATTCAGTAATGAAAATAAACATTTAAATAGTAGTAATTTGGTCAGCTTAGATTATATTGTAGACAGTTGTATGGAATCTCAATGTCAAGCTAACATAAGTAATCTGGAAATCAGTAGCCATGAATTTCTTTCCCAGAGCATTGCAAAATCAGGTTTTTTAGACATAAGGAAAAGTATAGTACAAATCTTTTAGTTTCACAAATGCCTAGCTCAGATTTTGTATGTAAAATGAGTAATTGCAACTTAAAAATATTCTTCCAAAATATTCAAGGCCTTGTTAGTAAAACAACTAATAAAATAGCTGTTTTGGAAAGTTTTCTTTATAATTTTAAAAACGCTAAAATAGTGTGTATTACAGAACACTGGCTTAGTAATGATGGTGTAATGTTTTCCTTCCCATCAGGATATCATTGTGCAAGCTCATATAGTAGAACCGATCACATTAGGGGGGCTCACTTGTGTTTGTTCACAACTCACTGGAGACAAGAGCCTGTGATATTACTCGTTTCTGCTCTGAGTTTCATTTTGAAGTATCTGCGACTCTCATAAACATGTTGAGCATTATAGTAGTATCCATCTATCACTCAACAGCAGGTGATCCAAAAATTTTCCTTGAGCCACTAGACAAGCTATTAAATTGCCTTACTACTACTACTACATGGAGAAACTGTACTATAGTGATGGGTGGAGACTTTAATTGCAGATTTGATTCAATAAAGGAGAGTGTATCTGCTCTTGCTTTACAAAACCTTTTAAGGCAATACAATTTTTATTGTTTGAACCGCAGTCCAACAAGAGGCAATAACTGTTTGGATAATGTCTTTGTAAATAGTAGAAGTCATCAGGATCTTGCCTCTTGTGAAATCATAGATTTTTCTTTCTCGGATCACGATGGTATTCTGGTTGATCTGGGGGAGGTCTCAAATTACAGAACCCAGGAGGGTCAGCCCAATAGTGCCAGTAACTTTAAAATTGTTTTTCCTAAAAAACAATTATATGATCTCAGCATGACACTTGCCTCAGAGGACTGGGACAATATAATCTATCAATATAATAATAGTTGTACACCCATATTCTTCAACAAAATATGGTCTATAATCAACAATGCTATATCGTACTTTAAAATGTTAAAAGATGTCAATTCACATACATCTAATAAAATAAAAATTGATTGGTATAATAAAGAATTTGCTAAAACGAAGGAAAATCTGTTATACTTTCATAAAATATCGAAAAAAGATGTGGGGTTGAGACAACATTTTTCTAAACCTTAAAAAAAAGAATTCAGGCAAGCTATTGCTTCAGCAAAGCTTTTACACAATGAAAATTACATAAATAACAGTAGTAATAAATGCAAAGCTGCCTGAAAAATTATTAACCACAAGTGTTCTTCTGACACTAAAAGTAATAAGACCAATATTAGCCCTGATTTTTTAAATAATTGTTTTATAACATCTGTCTCTAAAATAAAAGAAAGCCTTGGCAATCCATCCTGTACCCCCTGTTATTGGTTGGATAGCCATAAATTAAATCGACCATCTGAAACCTTCCAGTGGACAAGTATCAAGGCTGAGGATATTCTTGAATCAATAAAAAATCGAAATAATTCGGACAGCTATGATATATGCAGTATGTCTAATAATATGTTAAAGACAATAGTTCCTGAAATTGTTGTCCCTCTCACCTTTTGTTTTAATCGCTGTTTGAGCGATGGCTATTTCCCTGATGAAAGTCTCAAGAGTTTGTCCAGTGTTTAAGAGGGGTCCAAAAAACAAACCTGAGAGTTATCGTCCCATTTCTATAATTCCAGTTCTAGGTAAGTTACTTGAGGCCCTCGTATATAAACAAATTTATAGCTACCTTGAAATGAACAACCTTCTAAGTTCTATGCAATTTGGTTTCAGGAAAAATAAATCTACTCTGCAAGCTTTAGACAAACTAGTGAGAGATGTCTCGCAAGCCTTTGAGGAGAAGGCTTTTGCTCGGGCCACTTTGTGTGACCTGAGCAAGGCTTTTGATTGTGTAGATATTAATGATCTTATCTTGAAATTATCATACTATGGTTTTGGCAGTAAGACTCTCTTTTCTCAAATCTTACTTGAGCAACAGGAAACAAAAAGTTTATACCAATGGTGACTGGTGCAACTACTGTGGAGACTACTGTAAAGTATGGTGTCCCACAGGGATCCATACTAGGCCCATTGCTCTTCCTAATCTGTACTAATGACTTGCCATCTTCAGTTCCATCCACAACAATTCTGTATGCAGATGACTCAACTTTTTTAAATACGAGTAAAAATCTAGACGAATTGAACATTGTTACACAAAATACTTTGGTGGAAGCGTCTAATTAGTTTGAAAGCAATGGCTTCCTCTTAAATGAGTCTAAAACTCAAAATATTCTTTTCACCTTAGGATCATTTGAAAATCATAATGCTCAGTGCAACTCAGTAAATAGTGCAACATTTCTGGGAGTGTTCATCGACAAACATTTAAATTGGGATGACCATATATATAAATTATGTTTCCACTAAATTATCAGGAGTGATATATCTTCTCAGACGTCTAATTTTCTGTGTCAATCAAAGTTATATAAAATCTGCTTATTTTGCCTTTTTTCAATCCATAATGAGATATGGGATTGTTGTATGGGACAATGCCACTAAAATAAACAATATTCTAACCCTAAAAAAAGCCATAAGAGTAATTTCTAATTCACAACCACTAGAACACTGCAAACCTCTTTTTATTAGTTTAAAAATCCAAACAATAATAAATCTGTATCTGTTTTATCTTATAAAGTATATTTTTCAAAATCCACACTTGATAATGCCTAGCAGTAAAAACCACTCCCACAATACCAGAAATAAGAACTCCGCAAGTATAAATTTGAAAAAACTAAGCAAGACTCTTAATAGTCATTCTGTGATTGCACTGAGGGTCTACAATCACTTGGTACATTTGGTGCAAAGGTATAACAATAGAATGTTTCTTAATAAGTATTTCAATGGCTATTGGATAACTCCTTTTATTCACTGGATGAATTTTTCCGTATGAGGTCTGTAGTGTTTTGGTTTTCCTATTACTGTACAATACTCATACAAACCAATATACTGTACAATTTTTGTATTACCAATTCATCTTACCACTTGTAAATGTTATTATTATAGTAGTTTTAGTGTAATGACCAAATTATATAAGAGATAAGCTTTGTAAAAATATATTGTAATTTTTACCTGATATTGGACCTGGCTGTCAATGGAGCTGTGATGTGACTTTGTCAATGATCTGTGATTTGTATGACAATAAATGATTTGATTTGATTTGATTTGAATGTAGTTATTATATTCATCAATGTGTGAATCACTGATAAGATATGGATTGAGCTCATGGGAAATGCTTCAGACACAACAATAAACAAATACAGACTGCCCAAACAAGATTAATACGAATTATAGGAAAGCTTGTTGCTACTGTTTTTGAGACAGATCCTATAGTTTGTTTTCAATTTTTAAACACTCTGCCAGTCAAAAAGGTATATAAGTAAGCTATTTGTTGATTATTGTCAAATAAGTTGAAAGTTTAAAACTCTCACAGGTATAGTTCCAGGAAAACTTGTTATGTGGTCCTAAGAGTAAATAATATTCATATGAACTGGACAGAACAGGTATTGTAAAACCATATTTTAAGTTCAATTCCAGGTCAGGGGCTAAACAGCACAATGTTTAAGTTAACATCAAAGTAAAATAAGACTGAAACCAGCTAGGACATAGTGGATGGTTGGCCTGAGACTTGGATTGTTTTGGCCTGATTGTTTTAAGCCAATCAACAATGGACAATTTCATTAGTAATACAGTACAATAATATATTCTTTAATAGATAGCACGAGAACATGACATCAATTTGATTCAAATCATCACACTGTTCCCCATAACCATTTGGGGAAAGTACGTGGCTGGAGTAAGATGATGAGTTAGTTACCTAAACCTGCTAGTTTGTTTACCAGCTTATGGTTGTTTATAGCGTATTGTCTAGTGTCTTGTCCCCCAACTACCACAGTGCATTACACTGCCACCACAACCGCGACAGCAAAACAAATAAATGTCTTTCACCAAGAGCAAGTGCTCCATTCCAATAAGTTTTGTTTTGAAACATCCTCTGCGAGCATGAAATGTCTAATAAACCAATCATACCTTTACAGAGGTAAAGCCCCTTTCCAAAATAAAGGAATTGCCCAAAATTGTACGACTATTACATATTAAATAAGATACCAGATTGCTTCGATAGCCTTTGAATATTCTATGCTACGATGAACCAAAGCGGTTCCATTAACTCATATATTCTAGGAACGCGGACAAAATCAAATTTGGAGACGTACGATAATTTTGAAGAAGTAAGACCTAGACTCTCAACCAGTTGCCTAACTTCTAAACAAGACTCGGCGAATGTTCTTAATAAGCCAGCTCGTTCACAGAGCTCCTTACGATCTTCCACAAACGTTGGTTCAAAATAACTCTGACCTATAGTCCAATATTTGGTAGCAATATAGTATCAAAACACAAAACTATAGATCCCCATCCAGTCAGAACCAAAATATTGATACCCTACCTCTACCTCATTAAATAAAGCATAAAACTGTATTGAAAAATGAACATCAACAAAAACAACGAGGGAGGGAGGGTAAACTATTTGATGATTGTCTATGCTATCTGTATCAAGTTTTATGCCAATAAATGATCTCGATTCTTGTTTGCAAGTTGCAGCCGCTTTCATGTTTACTTATTCTATTCTCATGTTCTTCTCATCTACTGATCTCTAAAATCATGAAAAAATCACCAAATAATCTTTAAAAAGATAACTTATAACTTTATTTTCTATTTTAGATTGGCTGAATACAAGTACCGCACTCACTCAATCCTGCCGTGCCAGCTGGGAAGGGCACTTGCCCTGTAAGGAATACTGCGAGATGACTGACGTTGTCAGCATCAGGAATCACAGTCAGAAACTGGCGCTCTCCAACCTGCTGGAAATTGGTTTCAACCTAAACAGCACAAAAGACACCATGAAAATTACTGAGGATGATAACAAAACCCTGTAGACAACCTCTTTCGTAAAAGAATAAACCTCAAGGGCATGATAGCAGTTGCCGTCAACACAAATTAGGTACCAGTTCAGCATGGGCTATGTTGACTTTATTTCATGCAAACATTCATCTTAAAATCATACTTTAGTCTGACTGAATACATTATTAAAATAAACGATCTTATTGCAATCAATTGGGGCATTATTATATACTACCTTTATTTGCAGGATTTTGCTAACATCATCTGTGTTTTATAAAGACAATTATTAAAGTTTAAATGGTTTTATTTTACTGTTGTATGCTACAGAGATATTTAATTTTGTTTAAACATTTGTTTGTCCGTCTGTCTGTTTATAAGCCAGATTTGTTCTGCACTTCACAAAAAAAGAATGTACTGAATTAAATGAAATATTTTGCCTGTTTTCTTGTAGAGGAGGAATCATTTTTGGCTGTTTTAAATCATAGTACGTAATTAGGGTTATGCCGTTTTGACGGGCACTGCTACAAAGTTGATCTTAAGGGTACAGGTTACTTAATTTTTCACTACAGCATGCACCGTATTTGTTGTAATGAGCATTTAGTCAGCTAATTATATTTTATCACTGAACGGAGAAACAAGTACAGTTTTACTACTCTACAAAGGTATACTAAACCATTTAAAATAACGGCACGGTAATAGATCATTGGCTATACAGAACACGTAAGCCCTTGCAACATGGTATTTAAAGCTCAGTTTGTCTAAGTAGCCATTGTGATTATAATACCAAATATTTTATATATTTTTAAGTCCACTTTCAATAAGTTTAACAAACTACAGCAGTTACTGATATTTAGAAGAAGATGGGTCCATCCCGAAAAAAATTGGGCTAATTCCCATTCCAATGAGGCTAGGCCCTAACACCCTTCAACATTTCCATGTTAATTATATACTTACTAGACCGATTGAGCATATATTTGATAGAAAGACAGCAGGAAATGCACTTTAGTCAGAAACACGCCTATACTTTCATCCAGTATGATCTTTGGGACTTATCTGCTGTCGGCTTTTAAAATTTTAATTTATTCAACACTGATGTTAGTAGTTAACTAAACCGAATGATCATTTACATTTGTTAGGAGATTAGTTAATACATCAGAATAAAACCTTTGCCTACTCCTGTTCCAAAACATCTTTACCAATGATTATATATACCATAATTTCATTTTTTAAATTTTGTATTTTTAAGGGTAATTATCCCCCAAAAACCGGTAAAAAAACATGAAAAATCAAAATTGATCAAAAACGGCTGTAATGATTTTGATTAAACTTTAGTGGTTTGTAGAGCTTTAGGGTTCAAAAAAAATTGACACTACCCGCATTTCTAGAAAAATCCGGGTTCAGAAATTACACGACTTAAAACATCAAAATTTCAGTTTTTTGATTCTTTATAAAAAAACACAAATGTTAAAAATGATTACTTATCACCATTACAAAGAGCTCAAACAACTACATAATTTAGTATTTTGAATTATTATTCTATAATTGCTGGTTGCGGAGAAAACTTAAATTGTAATTTTGCGGTAAACGCAGTACCGGTACGTTGTCTAATGTTATTCTTTTGAGGAATTAAAAAATTCAAAATATGGAATTAAAAATATTTGCCACTTAAGCCTGGTGGGGGATGAGGGGGTCTTTTACCACTGTGTGAAACAAAGGATTCTGTAGTGCCTACAAAAAAGGGATTTGGGAGTATATTTTTTTAAAACAATTTCTTAGGAGCTTTTCTGTACATTCAACTATACTTTATATTCTATATTTAGTAAATGAAATGTAATTTATTTATTAAAGTTGGGCTAAAAGGGAGAAAGTATGTGTCAGTTTCCTGATACCGTTTATTTTTTTAATTGCCACTCAAGAATGTGGTAATAGTATCTTTGAGACTATACTGATTTAAAATGATAGTCTGCAAAGAGCTTTCAAATGAGGCATTTTGCATTGGTCACTTCACAGTGCACTTTGACAATTCCAATACCAAAAGTGAAACAAAAGAATGTCCGTGGACGATGGATGTCAATCCGTTGCCGTGCAGGGTTCAATACTTGGTCCAGATCTCTGGAATGTTGCTCATGAAAGCCAACTGAGATGCGAGATGCCAGAGGAATCCCAGAGGAACGTTGAGCAGGCCCACTACAATAACAAAAGCTACCTCTTTTGTTATTGGTCTGAGTAGTAAAACTGTACTTGTTTCTCCGTTCAGTGATAAAATATAATTAGCTGACTAAATGCTCATTACAACAAATACGGTGCATGCTGTAGTGAAAAATTAAGTAACCTGTACCCTTAAGATCAACTTTGTAGCAGTGCCCGTCAAAACGGCACAACCCTAATTACGTACTATGATTTAAAACAGCCAAAAATGATTCCTCCTCTACAAGAAAACAGGCAAAATATTTCATTTAATTCAGTACATTCTTTTTTTGTGAAGTGCAGAACAAATCTGGCTTATAAACAGACAGACGGACAAACAAATGTTTAAACAAAATTAAATATCTCTGTAGCATACAACAGTAAAATAAAAGCTGGATTTTACCAGCAATTAGCATTTAGTTAGCTGGTTTAACTAAAGCTGGTGCCAGCTAAAGTTAAACCAAGTGATGAGCGTTCTAAACAATTGGATGGCTGATCATCGTCTCTTGCCTGCTTTGAGCAAAACAGATCGTGATCCTTGCTTTGAAGGATCGTTCCACTATGAGTAGGGGATGTTGTCATCCAGACCACACATGCTGCAGCCAAGTACCTCAGGGTTATGGTGGACAAAAAGTTTAGTTGGAGGGACCAGATCTTTCGTAAGGTGGGCAAGGCTTCTAAGAAAGTGGTTTTCTTAGTAAGCTTATGGTCAATATCGGGGGTCCTAGATCTAGCAAAGGAAGGGTGTTGCTTTTGGCAGCGGAGAGGAAAGCAATTTACCAGAGGCAAGGCAAGATCGGTAAGGACGTGGCAAAGGCTAAGGAGCGTGCCCGCACCTACCAGCAATGGCAGGAGACCTGGGGACACGATACCCGAGGATGTTAAATTCTGAGTCTCATCCCAGAGGCCTAAACATTGGGTGGAACGGCGAGGTGGATTTCTATCTCACACAAATTTTGTTTGGTCACAGCTATTTTCGGTCGTACTTGTAAGCGATGGGCAAGACCAGTTCACCAGACTAATTTAACTGCCTGAGCATTATCGACGACACAGATTTAGCAACTGTACAAGTGTTTGCCTCCCGCTGGGTCTTCAAACAACAATAAAACTACCCAAATTTATGGAAGAATGGATTGTCTGAAAATATAGGGCTTAAGAGCTGCTAGAACCCAGTTGTTTTTTATCAGAAATGATTATCTTTAAATAAAACACCTAACACTATTAAAAAGAATTCATAAAAGTAAATAAATTAGTATCTTGAATTATATTGTTCTACGATAATGGTTGCAAAGAAAATGTAAATTTTTAAATAGTGGTAAACGCAGTATACTGTCCAATGTTATTCTTATTTAACCAATAAATTACAATTTCTCTATTATTTACTGATCAATTTCATTAAAACTTGGAGTTAAGTTTATTTACACCAATGTAGAGCTTACATTGGCTAATAGAGGCTATTCGGAATAAGTTGACACCTAACCCTAAGGGGGAAAGGGGGATTTCACCCCTTAAAATCTACTAGGAATATTTAGCAAGACTCTATAATGCTCCCAATAAAGGGATTTGGGTGAAAATTTCTGAAAAATTAGTTTACTACAAGATGGAAGTTTAAAAGTTTACTATAGACTATCAATCTTTATAGCCTGTTCTATAAGTAGTAAATATAAAGGGTTTTTAATAGAAGGTTAACCCTAGGACTGCCCTTGCCTGATTAATGCTGAATTGCTCCGTGCCCTAGCAATTTTTGTCATTTTGCAGAGGTTTTTTTAATAATGCGCAGTTCCTAAACTACTTTTGATAACCTAGTCATATTCATACTCGTTTTGTTCAGAAAGAGAAGGAGATTTTTAATAAAATAAAATAAAACAAATCTCTAGTGGTGGTTTTTTTGCAAAATTTGAAAAACAAAAATTTTACAGTTTTGAAATAATTTTCAAAAGTTGAGTCCTAGCATTTTTACATTAATTTGTTACATACAATCGAAGTTATAAAAAATGTAGGCAATTTATTTCCCTATATAAAAATTTAGTTGATTTATTTGAATAATATTTGTTACCTGAACTACGGAAAGAATTACGGGAACCGGGGAAAATCGACAAACTTACGCTGTACATTTGAAAAATAAAATAAATAGTATACAAGTAATATACTAAAACTGCTATATTACTAAAGGTAACGATAAATTTACTAGAAATAATGCACTTTTGTTCAAAGTAATAACTGTTTTTATAACTTTATATAAGTTAAAAAACAAAATTTGAGTTTTGCCGAAAGCCAAAATTAGTTATTTGAAGCTATTTATGATTTTTGAACTGTATTATAATAAATGGTACATATATCTATGGCAAATATATTTATGAATAAGAAAATATATATATGTATATGTATACAGAAATATGAAAAAATGGTTTTTAAACATAAATTTACAGCATAGCCGTAATTTCAGCAAAATCTGCTGAACTTCTGTTGCTGTGTCGAAATCATAAAAGATAACTCTATCATATGCATACTCTCTTTGTTCACAAAAGAACAGAGATATTGGCTAAAATAAAATAAATAAAACACGATTAGGTAGATTTATAGATAAAGTAACAAAAAGTGAACATTTCGATCCCGAGGCGGCTTTTCATTCTGATCTGAAAAACACTCAACATTTTCAATAACGCACATTTGAACATATAATAATAATATTTACCCATAGTAATATAAATAAATATTACTAATTACTCGCACACTACATGACAATACACTTGATTATCACTAAAACACTAAGATTCGACAATACAATACAGATCATAACCAGCGAGCACATAATAGAATAGAGAAGACAAGTGCTTATACCCCGTACATTAAGTGTGACAAGATCCGCCATGTTGGTTTGGCTTAGAACCTGAAATCTATGATCCGCGAGCTCAATTCGCGGTAAACTTTCGCGACAAATACACGCCCATTATCAACGGTAACAGTTAAAGTATATTGTTGAAATTTTTCATGCTGATAGTATAGAGTCTGAGGATAACGATGGTATTAATTTAAAATTATAGATAATTTTATTATTAGGTGTATAAATATTTGATTACACACTTGTAGATTTGTTTTCCAAAACCAGACATAAAAAAGTTGTTCTGTGGGGAAGTTTTTTATTTTTTGGTCAGAGACATTTTGTCAGCGGGAAAGTTGTAGAGAATAAACAAATTTCATTTTTTATTTAAACTTTTATTTTCTAAAGTGGTCGGTTCTCTCAGAAATCCAGGTATAAGAACGCGGCAAAACTGTCTTTTGCCGCCGCCCGCTACCGCGCCACGCCCAACCATTTACATAGCAGTGCAGTGTGTTTGTTTTCCGGCTTGGTTGTTGTTTGTTAATTGGTTTTAGCTAGGATTAGTAATGATATTGTATTCATTTAAGGAATAGTAAATGTAAAAAAAATCTAAGTAATAAATAGTTTCAGTTACGAAACTTATTCATATGTTTATAATATCATTTACAGGGCCGTCCCTAGGGTTGGCGGCGCCCGGGGCAAACGTAGTTGCGGCGCCCCCCTCCCTCTAGTAATAGTCGCATATATAAGCTTTTTGTGCTGCCACCAATACTTAAATTACCATCTACCAAACTACCATAAGGATAAATATATATAGCCTACACTCGATTCAAGGATTGTAATAAGTTAAGGAAATAAAATAGTTCAAACAATGTAATTCTAAATGAAAACTTAAATTACTGACAAATAGGTAAATTTATAACGGTATCCTTCGAGATTTTGCTAAGGAAAATTGTTCAATAATTTTCTCAAAGTTGAGTTTTTTCGCCTCCTCGTTTTCAATAGAGAGTATCGCAAGCGACGTCAATCTTTCTTGCGTCATCGATGTACGTAGGTAGGTTTTAATTAACTTCAACTTGCTGAAACTACGTTCACAGCTGGCCACTGTCACTGGAATTGTCAGTAATATGTGTAGTGCTATCCACAGATTAGTAAAAAGGTCTTTTCTGTCAGTGTTTTTGATTATATTGAGTGCTTCTAATGGTGATAGTGTCTTGTTGGCCACCTTCTCCTTCTGCTCACACCATTTGTCAAAAACAGTAGTTATCAAACTGACGTGTAGGAGTTCATTGTACAGTTCTTCCCCATTTATATCTGAAATGTTTTTTGCAGTCATGTGTTCTTGTAACATTTTACAATCCTCTTTAAGTTTGTCCTTTGGTGGTAGTTTTTTTCAGGTCAAATAGGAATCCCCACTTTGACTCGTATTCGGAGAACTTGTCGATCCTGTCTTTTAAAGATGATTCAATTGTGTCAATTAGGGGCAAGAAAACATAATTTTTGAAAGATTCTTCTGGGCTAGGGTTGTATTCGTCTTCTTTTTCATAAAGAAATAGTCTTTTCTTCTTTCTCTGCCGCTTTTCCTTAAACAGTGGTTCGATGCCAACTTCCTCAGCTATTTCCTTTGCTTTAGAAATTGAGTCACTTAATCCTTTTTCTCGAAAGGTCTCAACGAACTTAATACAACTTTTCAGCTGCTCAGAAGCCAAAGAAATGTCTGACGACTTCCCCTGAACAATTTTGCTCACTAAGTTTATTTCAAACAGAAGGTCATGCCAGACTATTAGACTTACTAAAAATGAAAAATCTTCCATATGCATCTGCAGTGACTTTGCCTCTGATGAAATTGATGCATCATCAGATTGTTCACTAAGCTGTTCCAGAGCTTCAATAACACCATTGTATTGGTATCGAATTGCTGATACGGAATTTATCCTAGCTTCCCACCTGGTTTCACAGACTTGCTTCAGGGTTAGTGTTTTAACATGGTCACTAATAATGCAACATCGCTTGGTTGATGCAGAAAAAATTGTATATATTCTTTGAATGATTCCCAACAGCAATATAGACTTCACTGTAATGGGGGGTTAAAAGGTTTAGAGTTATTTTATAAGTCATTTGTATTGTGAACAACTAATTGTAGCTAGGTCTCTGAACCCTTGTTGTGAGAAGTAAGACCTCGCCGACTAGGAAGCGTTCTGGAGGTGTTTATGTAAACACTGGGTGCTTTGACACTCAGTAGAAGGCGGTCAGTTAAATAGGGTGGCTTGTTTTGTATCGGGGTCAGTGGGGCACTGGGCCCAGGAGAGTCCAGGTGGGTGAGTAGACGTATTGGTTACTGTGTAGGGTTGAGCCCTGTCAGAATAGGGAAACTAAATTCATTTGGGGTTTCGAGTTCGATAGTAGTTTTGTGTGTGGGAATTATTTGATAAAAGGGAATATTAACGAGGGATTAATACACATTAAATTGGGTGGTCTGATTTCCTTATAAATCAAGGTACAGTCTCTAAATTATTAAGGGGGATCAAGTCAACCTAGGAAACTTGTCTCATTGTGGGAAACCTACTCTAAAGGGTACTCATTAAGCTACGCTCCTGGTGTTTGTATATCGACGAGGTCGTGTACATCACATCACCAATGATTTAGCTCCGTCTGATATAACTAAGTTCAAGCTGTGACAACCACAGGGTGTAAATGAGGCTAGTGGGTATTCTGCTGAAATTCGAGCTTGAACACCTTTTCGAATTGCAGCCATATTAGACCCGTTGTCATAGCCTTGACCTCTACAGTTGTTTAGATCTAGCTTACAAGACTTTATTTCTTCAATTAGAAGGTTAGAAAGAGCTTCACCAGTCGACTCTTCAGACACTGCATATCCAATAAAGCTTTCTTGGACCATGACTTCACCATTTGCTTCATCTTCTTCATGAACATAGCGGATGGTTAGAGAAGTTTGGTCTTTGTGACTAAGGTCTGGAGTGCAATCCATAATAACTGAAAAATACTTTGCAAACTTTACCTTGTTCACAATAGCTTCATTTACATGCGAAGCCAAGAGGTTAATGACCTCGTTTTGAATGTTGACACTTAGCATTTGTGAACGTCTTTCTCCATCTTCGATTCGCCGTAAGTGCTCCATCATTATTGGATCAAATTGACCCAGTAATTGGATAAGACCGAGGAAGTTCCCATTATTTTTGGTGTACAGCTTTGATGAGCTTCCACGGAATGCAATATTATGTTCCGCCAAGTACATAATCACTGACACTATTCTCTTAAGAATGCTTCTCCACCTTTCTGCTTCATTGTTAATTTGTTGGATAAGACCTTGATCGACAGCTTGTTCATTTTTTATCCTGACTGTTGCCTCGATCCATTTCTCAGAACAACTGAAATGAGATGGAGATGTCTCATGCATATAGGCTCGCTCTGTGAACTTTTTCCAGTTGTTGAAACCTTCTTTTTTCCCAAAATATGATTTTGGAGTTGGGTCAAACAGACGACATGGAAGACAATAAGCTGAATCAGTTTCTGGAGAGTATATAAGCCATCTCCTCTTCACTTGTTCACCATTTCTTGCTACCCTGAATTGAAATTCATTTGAGAAATGGCGTTTTTCGGTTTTAGGATATTCCTTATCGCTCTTCAGGAAAGGTATTGGATCCATTTTGATGATGCAGTCTCTCTCTCTTACAGTCAGCCGTTCCGGCCAAGTCGCCGGGTCATTAGATAAGAATCTGCAAGTGTTACTTCTGTGTGAAACATCTGTTGTGATTGTGATACTATCATCTGTTTCAACTATTATAGGCTTTACATTGCATTCAGGCTCTTTGTCATTCTTTGATGATTCCTGAGATTTTTGGCTACAAATGTCTAAGGATGAAGTTGATGAACAGGTGGAAAAACTAGCTGAAGAAGTTGAATTACACATCAGAGGGTTACTCAAATTATCTTCTTCTTGGTTAGATTTAGACTGAGTGGAGGTCTCACTACATGTTTTTAATGAGTTTTCATCACATAAAATGTTTGATTCACAAGGTTGTGAAGAACTTGAAGAAAGAAAAAAATGTGTTAGCTTTGGCACTTTACTTAACACAGCTTCATGCGCTGCTTCAGAGTCCTTGGCTAATTTTCTTCTCTGAGCACCTGATAGTTTTTTTGACATCTTCAATAAGATAATATTCAAATTCAAATTAACATTGTACAACTTTATTTTCGTTTCTGGAAACATAAATTCTCCATAATGTAAGTTTTTTAATTCATCATTAAGGTCACTACTGATTACAGTTTGCAACCCTTTTTCAGATTTGAGTAGGTTTTTGCCTACTCATTAGTCATTACTTGAGTAGGCAAAAACCTACTCATGGTGAAACCTTTACCCAGTTACAGTATGTGAACTGATAAAACACAGGGTGCAAGAGTAGAACCAGTTTAATATAAAACAATAATACAGTATTAGCATTTACCGTGGTGTAGCCTGTGTAGCCTTTATTCAAAGTACTGTAAAAACTAGGCAGTGACGTTAACTGTAAAATGTAGGTGAGACCCAGCGACCACAGAATAAAATAGACCGGGCAAGTTCGCCGGCGAGTGAGGCAGCAGGTCGTAGACGTTTGCCGTCAGTAAGATGGCGGCCGCTAGGGGCAAGTTGCGCAAGACCCGCGCACCGCGCCTGTGTCTGTGTCAGTGGTCATCCTGTCACTGTCTCAGCTGCACTGTGGCTGTGCTGTGGCAAACTTCATTTTACTTACATATCTAATATTGTTGATGTTAGAAAATGCCTATACCACTCGTGTGGCCTTCGGCTGTTGGCAGAGTCAGTTCTGGTGGCAATTTAGAATTAAAATTTAGTTCATCAGTTGAAACTTTGACGCTTACACTTTGTCTCTACCCAAAAAACTAAAAAAATCCTCACAGAACAACTTTGTCATGTCACGTCAATAAATGTAATTTGAAGTACTAGCTTTGGTAATTTATTTTTACCATTAAAATATTTGTATAATTAATCAAGATTAAACTATCACTATCCCAGACTAATAATCTGTCTGTGTGTTAAAAACCAAATCAATCAATGAGTTTTAAGTGTCCCAAACAACAGTGTATTTTAAACACGCGCCGTTTGGGCTTTCTAGACTCTGCCAAGATGACGGCCACTGCCTCACTTCTCGTAGTGTGCTGATGAGTGCAATTCCCAGTCTATTTTATTCTGTGGTCGCTGATGAGACCTTAGGCGTAGCCTAAAAATGAAAATTGTTCATAACACAGATATGCCTATCCTTATTACAGTTTAATATTTAGGCCCTACATTAAAACGGTAAAAACTTACAATATGGGGAATTGAATTTAACATCAAAATCACTAATCACACGCCACTATCACATCGACAACACACTCTGTCACTACTCCACCAGTGCATAATACAGAGCCACTGCAGCGATATCACCCACTATCGCCAGACTCGCGGCGTTCAAGTCTCAACAAGAATGACAGCGACAGCGACAGATGATTGGATGCGCGCGCAACTTGCATCTTTCATTCTAGAACCAATCCTACACTATTATTATTTAATTCTTTGTATTATATTACATTTATACTTAATGTAGTGGTACAATGGTACAAATTTATATTAGCTACAATCTCATTTTCAGATTTGTATTTATTTACTTTATGCCTTTACAATTCATTTACCCGTACACCGTACGTGACCGCCAAAAAAAATTTGCCGCGGCGCCCCCTCAGGCCGCGGCGCCCGGGGCAGCTTGCCCCGGTTGACCCCCCCTAGGGACGGCCCTGATCATTGATTATTCATCCTACGGAATAATCAATGATAATATCCTCGAAGTTTCACTACATAGTGTAACGTCCATTTTTTTAGGGGGGGGTAATATTTTGTTGGAAAACAAATATTACAAAAATTTAATGAAATATTAATTTAAATTAGGGGATATGTTAAATTCCAAAACGCAATCGATATTAAATTCTAAATTATATTTTGGCGAAATTCGGTTAAACGTTTTATTCATCATCAACAATTAGCTCGGAACCTTCTTTGTTCTTATCACGAAGACAAAAGCAAGGGAAGCAGTAACGTGCAGAATCGCGTGCTGGAGTAAATCGCTTCCGACGGCCACCGTCAGGGGCGCTGCGGAAGATTCTTCGAAGTTGCTGAGGCAGGGGCGGCTGGAGACTCGCTCTCTGATCGCCGCGTTGTTCGTTTCGGTCCACCTGCCCACGTCGTCGTCCTGCAACCCACTTGGTGACAACCAGTGTCGACGTTTTTGTCTTCGTTTTGGTAAGTTGACAACTCATCTACGCAAATAGAAGTAGTTTTGTTGTTTATAACGATTGTTTTCAGTTTGCCGCCCGCTCTTATTTAAATTAAATTTAAGCGTCGTGATTGCGTGACTCACGCCGCGACAGGTCCGCACATTAACACCCGCTAACTTAGTAGCCATTTACGTAGTTGCTTCATTTATAGTAGTCTAGTTACTAGAAGCACGCTTTTTCCACGTAAATTTTGCACTAATTTCTTTGGCAGTAAGATCTACCTAAATTAAGTTACGCTCACGCCGGAGGCGCGTAACGCCTGAACTTTCCTGCACGTTTTGACACGTTATGTCTTGTCAGCTTGCTTGATTTTGCTAACTTGCTAATTCGCTTTATCTGAGTAGTTAACTAACAGAAAAGTTACGAGCTTAAAATAAAATAAGAAACAAATTAATTAAACGAGTTTTATTAATTTCCAAAATTTAACTCTTGTTTTAATAGAACGGACACGAACACATTTTAAACGTAACGAATAGCCACGGTACGAATTCGCCCACCGAAGACGAGGACCGGAATACCAATTCGGGTCATTCCTGGTGTAATGAACGTGAAGAGCTACTGATCGACACTGCATAAAATAGTTTAAGTAGGAATCTGTACTGGTGTATTTTATGCTGACTTAATTTAGTGATAAGAGTATTGTGTGTCGACGATTTCAGGAAGTCTACGTATACGTAAGGATATTTGCTCCTGTTTTAATGGTATAAAGAGAGTTATCGAAGATGTTATCAATCTGCGACGCGCTGTAGTAAATATCCACGTTGGGAACACGTTATCACTACCGAGAGCACGCAGGTGTTAAATATCGTAGCTACAGTGGTGAACAAAGTCTAGCCGGTCGTCTGAACTCCGTATAATCAAATTCACGTTTTCTACTACCGTTCACACTTCTTTTATCCTAAAATTTAGTTCGATAAATCTCTCCTGGGAGCCAGCAGTATTCATGTTATTGCTTGGCGAAGGGAATTAGGTCTAAATTCTAGTAAATAGAAATCATTGGAGTTAAATCGGTACTTTCAAATTGGCTTTAAATTGATTAAAATCTCGCACGATTGGCATTAAGTGCAATTTTATTTTTGTAAAATTTATTTTCTAAATTCAACCCCAAAAACCTTTTACGAGTGGCGAGGATGAATAAATAAATGCGAATCGCTATGGCATCTTTTATGTTTTGATGTTCTGAGCCAAGACAACTCGTTTATTAAATACGAATAAAATATTATTCAAGTGATTGTCGGTTGAGTAGTATTTTACGAACCCTGGACTACTCATAGTAGGCTGAGCGATCTCGGTATTTTTCTTTGTAACACAGGTTAGCTGATTGGGAATAAAATAAAATTTTCTTTTCGTAAATACTGTCGTTACAAGATGGCGCCCGAAGCATAGTGACCTTTAAACGCTTGGCTCAGAACATAGTATATTACGTTATTGCAAACTTTATAGTTTGAACACTGTTGTAAAACGTGTTAATAAAGTAAATCATTGTGTTACTGGAGATAACTGATTATCGTATTGTAAGGGAGGCAATTAATTCGTCCAGTTGAATTTATTAAAGGCAATTAAACCCCTTTATATTGTATAGCGAAATTTGAGCGAGGGAAAATGAGTCCGTGGAGTTTGTTTTGCCGCGTTTGGCTTAGGTTCCTTTCAATGATGTATGTGGTGTCACCTGACAAATCTAAAGGTGCCTCGCGAAAAGTTACCCAGCAGTCGGCGCAAAGCGTAACTACAATCACGGCGGCCGCCATTAATGCCCCTTCCACGACCACGCCCCCGGCGACCGATGCCACGACCCCATTGGCTGTCACGTCTTCGGCCCCTCCCCTTACCACGACGGGTATAGTGACTTATCCGCCGCCACCCTCCACCGTCCCCCGAACCCCTCTCGAAGACCCAAGGGTTGGTTGGATCTATAGCCTGCCTAAAGAAGACTTACGAAAGGAGATGCAAAAATTTAATCTTAGCACCGAGGGCAAGACGAACGAATTACGTAAAAATTTTGTGGATTTTTGGCGCACACCTTTCAATTCAATCCCCCCATCAGTTCCTTATCAAGTCCCCCCTCAGACACTTAATATCGCTCCAACGCTATCGCTATCGGGTTACGCGGGTAAAGACAGACTGGACGTGCGCAAGGATGTCGACGAGATGGCAAGCGTGCGCGAGATGTTAGGTTTATCCCCTAATTCAATTCAATTCAATTCAATTCAATTCAAATTTCTTTATTCATAATGATACTCTTGTATACATAGAATAGTGTCAACGACAAGTAGAACTATATATAATAAGTACTACAAAATACAAGTATTAAATATTAGTACTATACAAAATAAACAGAGGCATAATTCATATATAAAATAAAAATACATTAAAATAGTGTCACTTACAATTAAAACATCATAATCCCGAACCAATTAAAATTTTTACCCGTTTAAAATTCACCCAAGTCATATACAGCTAAATCAATCAAATAATCCTTTAATTTTCGTTTAAACTTTGGATGACTAATTTCATTTTTTATACAATCTGGTATTTTTCTTAAAAACTTTTTGCCTGCAAAAGACACTTTATTTTTGAAAATTTCTAAATTATGATGGGGAATGGGTTCAATTTTGTTTCTAGTATTGTATTGATGCACTGGGATAAATTCATTATTCTGATTATTCC
The DNA here is from genome assembly GCA_963675035.1 of Allygus modestus. Taxonomy (NCBI): domain Eukaryota; kingdom Metazoa; phylum Arthropoda; class Insecta; order Hemiptera; family Cicadellidae; genus Allygus; species Allygus modestus. Next base: position 126,132,429 of record OY776113.1, read on the forward strand.
TGACATGCATGATTGTATCAAAGATATATAGTCCATGAACGGTCATGATTTTTAGTTGTTTAAAATATTCCTGGACTGAGTCTTGAGTTTTTAGTTGTAAAATAATTCTAATTGCTTTTTTTTGAATTTTTAACATACTATTCAAATTTTCTTTTGTTGTGGAGCCATATATACATATTCCATATGCAATATGACTGTGAATAAGAGCGAAATATATACTACGCAAAACATCAATGTTGCACAGTTTGGACATTGTTCTGATTGCAAATAAACCAGAATTTGCTTTGTTTAAAACATACTTCACATGCCCATCCCATGACAGGCTATTATCAATTATTAGCCCTAGAAACTTTGTTTGCTCAATTAACTCTACATGTTTGTTTTTAATCATTAATTTTGGGGAGATGCAATTTTTACTTTGTTTTGTTTTGAAACAAATACCTTTAGTTTACCTTTAGTTTTTTAATGCTGACTCGGATCACGTTAAACGTGTCCTCGGCTCTATGGTGCGAACCTTGAGGCCGGATGACGACGCTCATTTGAGACACCAGCTCGGAAGTGTAACGTACGGATACGCCGCGCCTACTAACATGGCATATACCGGATATTTTAACGGTAATATCCCATTCCCTAGTACGACGTCGGCTCACGTAATCCCCGGTCAGGACTTTGGAATTAGCCGCCTAGATTTACGCCCCCCTCAAGAGCAACCACGAACGCACGATGCGCCTTCCATATGTAACCTTGTGCGCAAATGGAATTTACGCTTTGACGGACGTAAGGACCCCGTATCTTTTCTCGAACGACTGGAAGAGTTATTGGAGGCGTATTCCGTAACTCCGGACGATATTTTAAAAGCTCTCCCTGAACTTTTGACCGGGTCCGCGTTGCTATGGTACCGGAATAGCCGCGAAATGTGGGCGAACTACCGGGATTTTCGTGACCATTTTGAAATTCAGTTTCTGCCACCGGGTTATCGACGTAATTTAGACGAGGAAATACGGAAACGTACCCAAGGCGACTTAGAATCATTTAAGGATTTTGTAGTGGCGATTAACACGTTGATTAGGCGGAGAGGATCAATTTCAGCACATGAGAGGATTGACTTGATTTACTCAAACATGCGTCCGGATTATAAACTGATGGTCCGGCGTCAGGATTGTTTGACCTTGACCGAGATGATAAGGCGCGCCGAAGATTACGAGGCTTATCTGCGTGACAAGAACGCCTTCCGTCCCCCACCGCCCCCCGCAATATCGCTAGTTCCTGAGACAGCGTACCACGGTAGGAAACGTTACGATCGCGCGTCAGAGGCTATCCCGCCGAAATGGAATAAGGAACCGTACTCGCGCGGCCAGAAACGTGTCGCCTTTGTTCAGCCGGCAGATTCGCGTCACCAGAGCCTAGGAAAATCCGCGCCTAACCCCACAGTTAACGCGCAAGGGGCTACGGCGCTGGAGAAAAATGGCCGCGGTAACAGCGAATGGATTTGTTGGAACTGCGATAAAACCGGTCATCTTTTTCGGAATTGTCCAAAGCCCAAAACGCTTAAATGTTTTTATTGTAAAACTGAGGGCATATCTACCGCCAGGTGTAACTGCGAGGCGGGAAACGAGTACAGGATTCGGTTCGGAGGGGAGCGACCGAGTCCGCGCCGGCAAACCGGAAACCATCCCCCGAGGAATGGAGCGCCTGGCTTCAGAAAATAAGCAATTTCTCTGTCGCAACTAATCACGATTGCGCCGCCATCGATACCAGGCCGTATATCGGTGTACGAATTTTCAATCAAACGTTTCGGGCCTTGGTGGATACAGGTGCGGTCGTTAGTCTGATAGGTGACCGCGTCGCAAAACTTATGAAATCTCGGGACGTACACACTATTGATAGCAACGTTGACGTTAGGATGGCAAACGGCGCACTATCACATTCAAATACGGGCTATCGGATCACCGGTATGGTCGGCGATTACGATTACGAATGGGACGCGCTGTACGTACCGGGCCTCACGAGCGATATTGTATTAGGCATACAACAGATAAACGATCTCGGCCTAGTGCAATTCGAACTCGCGATCGAAAACGGCCTTGGTGATCGAACCGGGCCAAATAATGAATCGTGTGCCGTGAGTAAGCTTTCCGACGATCAGAATTTGCGACTAGAAAGGTTTTTAGCCGACGAGCTCGCGCTTTTTGACCAGGTTGGCGGAAAAACCCACCTGATAAAACACACGATCCGACTTAAAGACGGCGCCGAGCCGGTCAAGCAACGACCCTACCCTAGGAACCCTGCCATGCAGGATATCATTAAAACGGAAGTCGAAACTATGCTTAACGACGGTATTATTGAACCTTCTAATAGCCCCTGGAGTTCGAACATAGTGATGGTTAAGAAAGCATCGGGAGGACTAAGACCCTGTGTAGACCTACGCCGCGTTAACGAAGCTTCCGTTCGGGACGCGTACCCGTTACCCAGGATAAATTTTATCCTCGAAAAATTGAAGACGGCCAAATTCATCAGTACGCTCGATTTAAAGCAGGGCTATTGGCAAGTCCCCTTAGCGGAAGATAGTCGCCCTATAACCGCGTTCACGGTGCCGGGACTTGGACTTTTCCAGTTCACGGTGATGCCCTTTGGCCTTCACTCTTCAGGTGCTACGTTTCAACGGCTCCTAGACAAAATTATCGGACCAGAACTCGAACCTAAAGCTTTCGCTTACCTCGACGATTTAGTCCTTGTGTCAACTACGTTTGACGACCATCTTGATCTGCTACGAGAAGTATTTAGGAGACTTAGGGATGCCGGACTACGACTGAACAAGGATAAATGTCATTTTTGCAAAACGGAACTGCGATACTTGGGCCACATCGTAAATGATCAGGGCATAGGGACCGACCCCGATAAGTTAGCGGCCATTCGAGATTTTCCAAAACCGGTGAACGTTAAGACTCTACGTAGTTTCCTCGGCTTAGCATCGTGGTACCGAAGATTTGTACAAAATTTTGCTACAATGTCGAGGCCCCTCACCCAACTCCTCCACAAAAATCGCAAGTGGCAGTGGGGACCCGAACAAGAGGTTGCGTTTGAGGCGCTTAAGCAGAAACTTATCTCCGCCCCTATCTTAGCGTGCCCGGATTTTTCAAAAACGTTTGTTCTCCAGGTTGACGCCTCAAATTTTGGCCTGGGGGCTGCCCTGACCCAGAGCACCGATAACGGGGAAATTGTTATCGCGTACGCCAGTCGCCTACATACCGATCAGGAAATAAATTATTCGACCACAGAAAAAGAGTGCCTTGCTTTGGTCTGGGCCACCAAAAAGTTCCGTCCCTATCTTGAGGGGTATCATTTTGTCGCTGTGACAGACCACGTCGCCCTTAAATGGTTGCTTAAACTGCCAGAGCCCACCGGTAGATTAGCTCGCTGGATAATGGAACTCCAGCAGCACGATTTTGAGGTTCGATACCGGAAGGGAACTCTAAATCGCGTAGCGGACGCGTTATCGCGCCAGCGACATGACCCGGTTGATGATGTAAGTGTCGTGAACACTCCCGAAGGCAAGAAGGTCGAGGACGATGACTCCGTAGGCCCCATAGGGACGGTAGACGATTGGGCCGCAAAAATGTTGTCCAGGGTCGAAACTTCCCCTGGGAGGTACCCCAATTATCGCGTTAAGGCGGGTAAACTCTTCCGATCCAAATACGTTAAGGGAGATACCGAGGCGCAATGGAGATTATGTGTTCCTTGTGACCTTCGCGAAGGGGTATTACGTGAGACGCACGACCTGGCGACGGCCGGTCATTTGGGCGTTAAGAAAACGATCGCACGCGTCGGTGAAAGATATTTCTGGCCTGGATGGAGACGTCACGTAAAGAAATATGTTCGCTCTTGTATTAAATGCCAAGAGCATAAAATTCCCCAGATTAAACCGGCCGGCCAAATGTACTTCCGGAATCCCAAGGCCCCATGGCACGTAATCTCGGCTGATCTTATGGGTCCGCTTCCGCGGTCAAAAAGCGGGAATAAGTTCATTGTGGCGTTTCAAGATCAATTCAGTAAATGGACCGAAATGTGCCCTACGAGATCCGCCACGGCTAAGGTCGTCGCCGATCGTTTTAAAGACCTAATTCTGACGCGGTACGGGGCCCCGGAGATCCTTATTACCGATAACGGGACCCAATTTGTATCAAAGATTTTTAAGGATTTAGCAAACAAGTGGGACATTGAGTTTCGGCAGACTGCCCCGTATAGTCCCCAGTCGAACCCGGTAGAGCGCCAAAACAGGGTTATCAAAACTATGATATCCCAATATGTCGGCACGGACCATCGTACGTGGGACGTCAATCTTGGAGAATTCCAGTTTGCGTTAAACTCGGCCGTGCACGATTCGACCAGGTTTTCCCCGGCTACCTTATTGTTTGGTCGACAACTAAGGGTCCCGAGGGCGCTCGCGAATCCGGGAACCGGACTAGCCGACGTTTCGACCGAGAAGTCATTGGAGTCCGTCCATGACGAACGACGCGAGCGATTCCGACGCATATATGAAAAGTGCCAGAAAAATCTGAAAACCGCTTACTGCCGCCAAGCCAAGTATTATAATTTAAGGCGGAGACCGGCTATTTTTGCGGTAGGAGACGTCGTAATGCGTAGAGTCCGTGCTCTGTCATCGGCGGCGGACGCCATCGCTGGCAAGCTAGCCCCTAAGTTTCGCGGTCCGTGCAAAGTGTTAGGCCGCTCGGGTCCTAACATGTTCGAGGTCGAGGATGCAGAAGACGGCGTCCTGGTGACGGTTCACGCGAAGGACCTGAAACCGTTCGCCGCTCGATCGTTATTTGCGGGAGAGCCGCAACATGCATGCGGGGAATGACGTAGGGTTACCTACTTTGAATGTTGTTATCCTTGTCCCCATGCATACTCATCGCACGCATCCGGCTGCTTCCATACGTAGCACGTAGCTTTATTTTACGACAATTTTACCCTTGGTAATTTACATTTTGGACATTGATTTATTTAACGATCTAGATTTATTTTTTTTCCCACGTTGAGTTGTGCTATGATGTGCTTGTTAGTCATAAGTGCTTGTAACTTGTAGTCATGCTTAGAGGGTTTTTGTTCTTTTGCAGGTTGTGCACGTTGTTTAATTGCTTGCTTGCTTGCTTCCTTTGCTTACAGTTTTTTTTCTTTGCATTTTCATTTCGCACGTTCTATTTACAAATTTTCTTGCACGTTTATTCGCACATTATATTTATTGACTTGCACGTTTTTCCTATTTTTACGTTACTGAACCTTTTTTTGCTTACACGGTATCACTCTTCGGCACGACGACAATGTTTGGTTTGCGGCCCCTCCTTCCAGTCCATCTCACGGACTTGGAGATGCTAAAGCCGGGGGGGCTTATCAGCGAATACGTCATTGACGCCTTCCTCCGAATCGTGGAGCGCCGGAGCACTCACCCGGGGATGCTCTCGGTCTTTGCATTCGACATAAGCTTCCAGTATGACTGGCTAGAGCGGGGATACCCGGCGGTTCGTAGCAGGTTTGAAGGGGAGAATTTATTCTCCAAACACTTGCTAGTGTTCCCCCTCCACCTGCCCGACGTCAGCGACGTGGGACATTGGTCCCTGATTATCGTGCGGCCAGCAGGAGAAGAGATCCGGGCGTACGATTCGTCTTTCACTGACCTCACGGAGGAGATGGCTTGGGTCCTCGAATTCTTGGCGAGCCATGCGGAGGATCGGGGACTTCACTTTGAGCCCAGGGCCTGGCGGACGATCGACACACCGAGAGAAATCCCCAAACAAGTTGACGATTCGTCATGCGGGGTTTACGTCTGCGTATACGCGGAGAGAATGGCCCGCAACCGGATCTTCGATCGCCCATTCTGCCCATTAGTAGCCAGGAAGACTGTATATAGGGTTCTGTTGAGAGGGCGTTTCGATGAGGAGGATTATACTTTACTGGAACCTCCTAGTTGGCAGCTTGAACACCGGTTCAACCACTCTCGATACCCCCTTCCGCCACCAAGGGATGACGCTCTGCCAGGGCCGTACATGGGGAACGACCCACTTCTGCTAGAGCTGGAGGCCGCCATAAACGCCCCGAGTTGGAGCTCACGACAACCGTTCTTCCCCCCGTTGGTGCGAACCACAGGGGAAAGTAGCAGCCCGAGAGGACCGGCCCCTGTCTCCGAGCCGCCCACACCCGGACCCTCAACGACGCCACCAGCGACGACTTCCGTGGCGGCCCTCCCTCAGACCGACGATGACGACGACGGAGGCGAGGATCCATCCCGAGACGACGACGTGATGGACCTCGACACTTCAGACATCGAGGTCGAGGGGTTCGAGGAGCCCCCTTCGAACACGACACCGGCTTCGGCGACCGCGCCGGTGGAGATTTCCCTGGCCGGTTCGCCTGTTCCAGGACCGTCCCGCGAGGTGCCCTACATTCCTCCGTCCCCGGCCGCAGTCCCAGAAGATATCAGGTTGCGGTTGACTGGAATGCCCGCCCAGCTGACTCCGAAACAAAAAAAAGATCAGCGATGGAAGGTGTACCGACCGGACGGGACCTTTTTCCGGATGCGGACCAAGAAGCTGCGGAACCTCGACCGCATCTATTAGCTCGATTAACTTAGTTTCGCAGCGAAGAATTTTCGTTTGATTTTGTTTTATTTTCTTTCTCTGTTTTTCGTTTATGCTCAAGTCAAGCACCATTTTTTTAAGGGAGATCCCTAATACCCCGAGTGAGGGTATTCTTTTTCTTTTTTTGATTTTCTTTTTTCTTTTCCCCCAAGTCGGAGGGGGATGTAACGTCCATTCTTTTAGGGGGGGGTAATATTTTGTTGGAAAACAAATATTACAAAAATTTAATGAAATATTAATTTAAATTAGGGGATATGTTAAATTCCAAAACGCAATCGATATTAAATTCTAAATTATATTTTGGCGAAATTCGGTTAAACGTTTTATTCATCATCAACAATTAGCTCGGAACCTTCTTTGTTCTTATCACGAAGACAAAAGCAAGGGAAGCAGTAACGTGCAGAATCGCGTGCTGGAGTAAATCGCTTCCGACGGCCACCGTCAGGGGCGCTGCGGAAGATTCTTCGAAGTTGCTGAGGCAGGGGCGGCTGGAGACTCGCTCTCTGATCGCCGCGTTGTTCGTTTCGGTCCACCTGCCCACGTCGTCGTCCTGCAACCCACTTGGTGACAACCAGTGTCGACGTTTTTGTCTTCGTTTTGGTAAGTTGACAACTCATCTACGCAAATAGAAGTAGTTTTGTTGTTTATAACGATTGTTTTCAGCTTGCCGCCCGCTCTTATTTAAATTAAATTTAAGCGTCGTGATTGCGTGACTCACGCCGCGACAGGTCCGCACATTAACGCCCGCTAACTTAGTAGCCATTTACGTAGTTGCTTCATTTATAGTAGTCTAGTTACTAGAAGCACGCTTTTTCCACGTAAATTTTGCACTAATTTCTTTGGCAGTAAGATCTACCTAAATTAAGTTACGCTCACGCCGGAGGCGCGTAACGCCTGAACTTTCCTGCACGTTTTGACACGTTATGTCTTGTCAGCTTGCTTGATTTTGCTAACTTGTTAATTCGCTTTATCTGAGTAGTTAACTAACAGAAAAGTTACGAGCTTAAAATAAAATAAGAAACAAATTAATTAAACGAGTTTTATTAATTTCCAAAATTTAACTCTTGTTTTAATAGAACGGACACGAACACATTTTAAACGTAACGAATAGCCACGGTACGAATTCGCCCACCGAAGACGAGGACCGGAATACCAATTCGGGTCATTCCTGGTGTAATGAACGTGAAGAGCTACTGATCGACACTGCATAAAATAGTTTAAGTAGGAATCTGTACTGGTGTATTTTATGCTGACTTAATTTAGTGATAAGAGTATTGTGTGTCGACGATTTCAGGAAGTCTACGTATACGTAAGGATATTTGCTCCTGTTTTAATGGTATAAAGAGAGTTATCGAAGATGTTATCAATCTGCGACGCGCTGTAGTAAATATCCACGTTGGGAACACGTTATCACTACCGAGAGCACGCAGGTGTTAAATATCGTAGCTACAGTGGTGAACAAAGTCTAGCCGGTCGTCTGAACTCCGTATAATCAAATTCACGTTTTCTACTACCGTTCACACTTCTTTTATCCTAAAATTTAGTTCGATAAATCTCTCCTGGGAGCCAGCAGTATTCATGTTATTGCTTGGCGAAGGGAATTAGGTCTAAATTCTAGTAAATAGAAATCATTGGAGTTAAATCGGTACTTTCAAATTGGCTTTAAATTGATTAAAATCTCGCACGATTGGCATTAAGTGCAATTTTATTTTTGTAAAATTTATTTTCTAAATTCAACCCCAAAAACCTTTTACGAGTGGCGAGGATGAATAAATAAATGCGAATCGCTATGGCATCTTTTATGTTTTGATGTTCGGAGCCAAGACAACTCGTTTATTAAATACGAATAAAATATTATTCAAGTGATTGTCGGTTGAGTAGTATTTTACGAACCCTGGACTACTCATAGTAGGCTGAGCGATCTCGGTATTTTTCTTTGTAACACAGGTTAGCTGATTGGGAATAAAATAAAATTTTCTTTTCGTAAATACTGTCGTTACAATAGATGATTATGATGGGTATTAAATAACTTATTCCAAATATTCGAAAACCATTAATCATTATTCATTGACCTATAGATTGCTCAAGATCATGGATTTACATTTCACTAACAATATTTTGTTCACTTATAGATATAAACCCAATGCTTTTAGACTTGTTAGGTACTTCTAAAGCAACTCTCGTAAAGTCGGCAGATTTTTACCACACTTTTAGAAGATTGTACAAGTCCTTAATTTACAAATGAAAATGATTTTTAAATGTAAACAATAGTACAAATGTATATTTTATTATTTATTCCAAATTTATTTTTATCCATAGATAAAAACATATTGTTTATTATATTTAAATAACAACTGGTCATTTAATTTTCGTTGTTTGTGGCCTACACAAAAATAATCATTATTATATCTAGAGGTACTAGAATTTTCAGAGAATTATAGGAATAGTCAATATAATTTATGGCTGAACAAACATTTTTTTTTAACCACTTACGCGTATTTAAATAAATAAAACAATGCGCTCTTGAGAAAAGTAATCCCAGCGGGTGGTTGATACCCAGTTTTTTATTTTTTTTTAATAGGTGTCCGGTCATTAAAACCAAATCCAACACAATTTACACTATCGTGCTAAGTCGACATCGACATCTTAGGTCTTCAACAAACAGCCGTGTCTACCCTCACTGCGACTATCTGAAAGAGGCGGTGCATGGTAGACGCTCGGACTAGGGTGGCGCCGCCATCTTGGATTGTCACATCCTACTGCCAGGCTGGCCGCACTCTCCGCTCCGAGTAGCTTCTCTATTGTATTATGTGCTCGCTGATCATAACCCAGCAGAAAGAGTCAAGAATATTTACTATACTATTTACGCACTTCTACGAGTCATGTGCCTCTCCAAAGAGAAAGGCAGTGCTACAAAGGGAAGAACATTTCCTGGTTTCAAAGAGGTATGATTTACGTTACCTAAATCGATCTATTAATATAGGTAGTGATTTATAATTGCCCTAATGTCGGCCAATGGGGCAAATGACGGGCCAGACATAACAGCTGATTTCAAAAATTATTTTTCAGACTTTATGATGTTGTATCACAAATTTCTCTTTACGAAAAGAAAGAACAACTAATGCTGTTTCCAATGGTACCAACCGCTTCCTGTTTGGGCCAAAATACAGACACTACGATTTTTTTAAAGAACGTGTGTTTTACGAGATTTTGCTGCTTGCGAGTTGAAAATGTTTCGCACGCTAAATTTTGTTTAAATTATAATAGCAATTATATTGATCTGATACTGTTACGAGGTTTGTTTATATATGAAAATTAAAGTTTAGAATCTCCTATTTAAAATGGTATCAATATTATTACGTTTATAGGTCATCTTCAATGCATTATAAGCAGTTTAAAAAAATTACCCAATTGTCCGAGTATCGGCCATAGGCCATCCGGCGCACACATGCAATGGCCGAGTACTCGGACAATGGCAGTCCTAGAGTTAAAAGGGAGATAATATGTTAGTTTTCTGATACCATTTATTTATTAGGAGTTTCAACCATCGAGGTAAAACTACTGGAGAGATCGCTAAGTGAGCTAAAAACGGTCCGCGTGGGACTGTGCGGAACAGAAATGGTGGGCCACTGTGTGCTCAGAGCTGTTACTGGCGTTGAACGCGCTGTCGTTTACACGCTCCTGGACTTCACTGCCATGTTTGAATTGTAATGAAATTTATATATCCTTTGTGTACGTGAACTACGGAATCCGAAAGTATAAATATTGTTTTATTTTACCGTGTTTTAATATTTTTAATAATTAAAAACTCTAACGTGTTATTAAAGAGGGACATGAAAAAGTTCCTCAGCGAGGAATTTTTTTATTTTTAAGTTAGAAACAAACTTCCAGCGGGAAAGTTGTAGATAATTAGTTTCTCTAAAACTTTTATTTCTAACATTTTTCGGTAAAGTTGTTGGTTTGGCTACAATTCGTTTGGAAAGATGCTGAAACTTTTCGCCGCGCTCTATCCAAGACGTGCCACGCGCCGTGCCGCGCTGTTAAATTCAACTCAGTGATGCTGTGTTACAACATGACCTAGTTTTTTGGTAAAATACATAGTTATACGACTTTTGTACTGTACTTGTATTGTCTGTTAAATAAATCATAATCAACTGTTATCATACACTGAAGATAATTTTTTGTTATTCAATAGCGAAATGTTGTATTAATGCAACATTATGTAATCGTTCTTACTACTCTACGTGGACGGGTGAACGAACCATACTGGTAATTAATGTTTATTAAGAATACATTTGCTATTAAAAAGTATTTGTCTTGTATGGTCTTGTATGTCTTGTATGGAGATTATTTTACAAAACTCCCAACTTTCTGTTCTTTTTACGCAACTAACCTTGGTCGAATATAGTTACTTTTGGTATTAAAAATTCGAGAAACTATTCAGGAATACGGATCAGAAGGCCATTTGACCATAAAACATGTTCCCTGGCTGCAAATTCAATTCAAGTGAGCGCGCGTCGTGTTTTTCCCTATATCCCCCACGCTAAGCGCTGCCGCGGTGGCCCACCATTTGCGGCGCGACCTCGAACGCGGCCGGACCGAAATTTGGTTCGCTTCACCACGGGCGCGAGCGGTCCAGTAGTTTTAAGTCTTTGGTTTCAACTTGTACAGCATGCTGATAGTTAGGTTAGGAGTGTTATTTATCAATAACGAAATGTGAACTAACCCAGTTGCCACAACATGGTTAACCCTTTTTCAATGCCAAGGTCTATGGAACTGGTTGTTTTTGTAAGGTTGGAGGAATGCCAATGTCTGAGTAGCCTGGGTCTCTAAAACATGCAAGAAGTGCCTGTGTATGTTTAAGAGATCGGGTAGTAACAATTAGTTCTCGGTTGTTTTAACCAATCAAAGGACAGGAAACAACACAACAGTCACAGTCAGGATCGGGTACAGCAATTAATAATTATCTTTATTATTTATTTATTTAGATTTTACCTATCGCGTATAGAGTTTAAAACTACACTATGTTTTAGGAGGTAAGAAAACTCCTCCCGTTAAGTGAACCCTATTTGCATCTAAATATTAAACAATTTTTATCAAACTAGCATAATTTTTAATTTACACCAACACAAAACATTTTTTAAAATTTTAATTTACACCAAGAGAAAACAAATACAAACAAATAAATGTACAAAGTAGCCTTTTACAAACCCCCCTCCCCCACCCAAACTTCTTGTGTTCAGATGCTCCCGCACTTTTAGTCCACCCAATGTGGTTAAAGCACATGCATCTGTGATCGTCCTTGGAGTAAACAAGGTCACCAGATTTCCTAATATTTACTTTGGAGGCATGCGGTAAACTTTATGAGGTTACCGTACTGGTGTCCATGAAGCATTCTAGGAGGAATTGTGACAGCGACACAGGAAGGGGTTGGTAGCAACATCAACTGTGTCAGCTGTGTCATCAACAGACTGTGTGATAACTGTGTCATCAACTGTGTGTGTGGATGGGTGGGGGTCGGTGCCTCTTCCCCCTCCACCACTGCTACCTGTTAGTCCAGTGTGTGCTGCGGCGGAGAGAGTCATTTGAGGAGCAGTTGACCCGTTCCACTATTAGATTGGAGGCAGTGATGCAGAACAGGTAATGTATTTTCAGTCGATTAGCTGTGTTTTTAAATATTTTTGTATTTAAAATGTAAATAACTACGTAGGGGTTAGTTAGGTACTAATAATCGTTTGATCTTTAAATGCAAGTAGGGTTCACTTGATACTGGGAGGGAATTCATTACCCGGCAGGGTTTTTGTTGATTAAAAAAAGGTAAAGTAAAAAAAGGGTTGCCAACACAAAATATGATAGGCTAAATAGATTTGTAAGCTATAAAAAAGGTTGATAAATAAGTTTTGATTATAATAAGTTATAAATAGTGACGTGCTACCTGTTGTAAATAGCAAGATGGTCTCGCCAAAGTATTCCATCACACCTTTGTTAGCAGTGAAAAGGACTCGTCAAAGTAGGCAAATTAGTTAATATGCCATATGTTAGCCGCCATGTGACTGTTTTACGCTAAGCATCACAGCTCTAGAGGGCCAACCCTTGAAAAAAGTACTTTTTAACCACTAAAACAACATTTTTTGTATATTTTAATTTCATATTACATTTACAGCCCTGGTCTCACAGACCAATCGATTTTCTATCAATGTATATGAACCCTAGGCCTGCATCAACCAAAACATGACATAGTTAGAAAGCAACTTCTGGCTTTTTCAAAAATTACTTGTAGACTGCATGCTTAATATTTTTCTGATAAATTCCTGATTCCAGTATATCTATTCTGCTTCAAGGATGAAATCCCAGACGTAATTTAAGTAGGTTTTCCTGATTTTTCAGTAGTATCCTGGTTATTAGACCTACACCATAAAAAATAGTCTAGAATTTTCAATTTTAGGCCTACCACTTAAAATAGTTAGGATAGTTAAGGGTGTTAAAATTCCCAAGTTTTCGGGATATAAAATTCCTACTAACTTAAACTCGCGGGCATATTCCAGGAATTTATAATTTAAAAGCAACATAGCTCACAAAACTATTGATTAATAGGTAATTGCAGTACCGTAGTTATATGATAAAATAAAACTAAAACACTGTTTTTAGTTCAAAGAAAAAATTATAATTGAACAAAAAAATTAGATATTTAAACAGATTGTTATAAATCAAATCAAATCAAATCATTTATTGTCATTAGACTATATATAGCATTGACAATAGGTCAGGTCATAAATCTCATACTTACGTATAATATTTGCAAAGTAGTACACTAACAACATAATAGTATATTAAATAAAACAGTTCACATAATCTACCCAGTAAAAAAAATATATACTTCTAACATAACTTGTGTCATTTATATAGTCTTGTACACTATAGTATTCCTTTTCCAGGAGGAGCACTTTCAACCTCGATCTAAACTTGCCAACGTCTGATTCTTGTCCAAGGTAAATCGGAAGGGAGTTGAATAATTTTATTGAAGAAAAATATGTTTGCTTTTCATAAATTGAGGTTCTATGAAATGGAATGGAGAGCAAAGAATTTTCTCGAAGACTGTACTGTGTAGAGTTTCTGTAATAGTACATTTGCTGATTCTTAGCCAAAAGGTTAAACAATCTAGGGTATACAAACAGGGGAATGTTAAAAGGTTATTAGAACTGAAAAATTGTCTGCATGAGTCAGACCTTTTCATACCGGAGATCAAGGCAAGGCCTTCTTCTGTAAACGAAAAAGCTCCCTGTGCTTCGCCGTTTCGGCACCCCAAATAGCAACTCCATATGTTAGGTGAGGAAGAAAGCATCCATAATAAACAGAAAACAAAATTTCTCTGTTAGCAAAGAACTTGAGTCTCCGGAGGATGAAAATCCAGCTACTTAATTTGTTGCACACCTTATCAATGTGTGAGGAAAAATTCAGCCATGAATCAATAACCAGACCCAAAAAATTTGTTTGGTGACAAGACTCGATTTCAACATCATCAATAATTAAACAGGATCTAGCAGGTCCATTATCAGGGATCTTTAGCTTGAAATCGACAAATTGTGTTTTCTCAGCATTCACACGAAGATTGTTATCGTTGAACCATTGTAACAGCTGACAAAAACTTTTGATGAACAGATCAATTTCAAGAGTGCTTTTACACTTGTTCAATACACTGAATGAAGTGTCATCTGCAAACAAACACAGATCGACGCCAGGTACACTGTAGGCAATATCGTTTATGAATAATAAAAAGAGGATCGGCCCAAGGACCGATCCTTGGGGCACCCCAGAATTGCCAACAACTTCAGAGGACTGATGTTGACACAGAAGCCTGTCCTCTTTGATGTATGAGATCTCGACAGTTTGAGTTCTACCGGTGAGGAAAGAAGAAACCCAGTCAATCGATTTTCCCCTAATGCCAAGATGGCAAAGTTTTTCTATAAGAAGTTTGTGGTTCACCATATCAAAAGCCTTACTAAGATCTAGAAAAACTCCAAAAATGCCTTCCCTCCTGTCAAGGGCTTTAGAAACATTATTGATAAAATCAAACACAGCATCCACAGTTGAGTAATTCTTCCTGAAACCAAACTGTTTATTAAAGAGAGTATTATTGGATATTAAAAATGGATTAAGGCGGTTCAAAATCACCTTAATATATGTATAAGTTAAGCAATTAGGGTAAAAATAACTAGGCCTATAAATTATTTGACGGGGTATATGGTGCCTTTACGTTTCCCATAGTTCATAGTTTATCTTAGAAGTCGCCTAGTCACTGTTAAGGTCACTGTCAATTGAACCTTCTTCAAGCTCTTCTTTTTTTTGTTCTTCCTCATTGGAGAAACCAGGAAAATCGTCCTCACTTGTCACATCTCCATCAATATCAAGGACGCCTTCTTCATATTCATTCTTTCTCTCTGTATCTTCTGGGTTGCCACTGAGTTTAGGGCCCTTCTTTCTCTGTTTTGATGGTGAAGGGTTCATGACCTTCCAATTGTATGAAAAATATAGTAGCATAGCAGCTCGCTCAGATGAAAGACGGCTCTTCTTCTTGGAATGTATCCATGATGTGGCAGCAGAAGTTGCAGGTGCCCCTAGGATTATAACTGCTACCTCTGCCAAGTCGCAGATTCCTTGTAATCCCCTCCACCACAACAATCTAATCATTTTGTCTTTATCATCCATTCCCTCCCAAAGAAACTTTCTTGAAAATAAGCCCTCCTTATCTCTGTAATATGTAACACTCTATCTCACCTTAAAAAAATCCAAACCCCATCTGCTGAGCACAATCACAAATGCAACATATGACATCCAGTAATTATGAAGGTTTAAGCATACTTCCCTGCATTTTGGGTTCAAGCATAATGCAGGGAGATAATCTTTTATTTTTTTGAACTTATCAGTGATCTTCTTTTCTTTGGATTTCTGCAGGGGTGAAGACGGTAGGTTTTCGGTCATACTTCTCTCTAGTTCATCCAACTTTCTCACAACTCTGTGTATTTGTGGTTCATTGTATTAAATGAAAGCGATGACATGAACAATCGGGTTAAGAAAATTTATAATTTTTCTATTTTTACCCAAAACACCCCGTCATCAAGAAATGTTCTCTTCATTGTTGGTTCAAGATCAACCTTTTCATTAACTGCCAATTTCTGCAGTACCACTTTATTGGATTGTAAACTCTGTAAACGAAAATAAGGTGGCTTCCCCATCTGGTCTGTCCAGGCAGTTTGAGAGAAATTTGATCTTTAAATATTTTTTCAGACAAAATCTTATCAAGTAAAGCTTTGAAAATGTGACTATTTTTAATCGTCTTTACAATTGCTGTCACTTCCCCAAAGAAACTTTTAACAGTTTGAAATGTTACTTACTTACTTATATCCTAAAGTATCTGAACACAGTAAATGGAGAAGATGAGCAATACAACCATGGAGGTAGTATTACTGGAGAGGACATGCCAGTGCTTCTACATTAGAGCCGATGAAGCCAGGCACGCCCCCTCGAAACTGGCGATAAGATGGCAAGCTAGTCAATAAGATGGCAAAAGCACTATAGTTTAGCATGGGAAAGATAGGGGAAAACGCCTCTCGCGCTTAGTTGAATTAGAATTCCTGCCAAACTAATTGGTTTTAGGGCAAATGGCTTTTTGATTTGTATTCCTTATTAAATTCTCGAGACGTTGATACCAAATATATCACATAAGTATTTAGTAAATGGAATAGAAACTTAGACGGAGTATTTAAAACTCTTGACATGCGCTCACTTTAACCCTAGAACTGGCGCATGTTATTCCCCGTGGTAGCGCCCATTTTTTTCCTATTTGTAGAGTTTTATTTCATGTTCCTTTAAAAATATAAAAACGTGTCTGAACTATGTGTTTTATATATCAAATTGTCCACAGTAAAATTGCCTATGGAAAACAATCCAGTAAATGAATATAATCAATTTTTTTTGTTTTTTTGGTTTGCAACCACAAAATTTATAAATTTGGAAAATGTTTTTGACTTTGAGTGAAAGCTGCAACTATAACAATGTTTTTATAAATAATCAAAATAGCCATTTTGTTGCAATTTTTATATAGAAATAGAAAATGTATTGGTTTATAAATTTATTACAATTTATAGTAGGGTAACTCTACAGAATATATTAT
This sequence comes from Allygus modestus, assembly GCA_963675035.1. Classification (NCBI taxonomy): domain Eukaryota; kingdom Metazoa; phylum Arthropoda; class Insecta; order Hemiptera; family Cicadellidae; genus Allygus; species Allygus modestus. Next base: position 126,149,235 of record OY776113.1, read on the forward strand.
AAAAAATCGTAAAAATTACAACATTTGTAAGTGTTTATTCATAAAGGTAAATGGAAATATAAAAAATCAGTGAACTACAAATATTATTCAGTTTTCTATATAAAATCAAGAGATATTTATACATATATAAATAAACATTCTAATGAAAAATAAAACAGTAATAATAATCAAAACAAGGGAATGTACATAATTCTTGGGCCTCTTCTTTTTCTGTGCTACCTAAATAACATGGAAAAAAGTCTAAATTTTTTTCCGGCTTCAGCTCTTTGTCTCTATGCTGACGATTCAAATTTAAAGATATCAGGCAACACGTTAGAAGACATCGAAATTTTAAGTTCAATTGAACTAGCTAATTTAGATCAATTCTTGAACAATCACAACTTAAAATTAAACTCTGAGAAAACTAAATTTATAAATTTTAGGACAAAACAATGTAAGCAAATTGTAAATCCAATTATTGAAATTGACAACAAAAATATTGAAATAATAGACCAAATGAAGTTTTTAGGTCTGATGGTTGACAGCAACCTGTCATGGGACAACCATGTGGTTTCTGTTTTAGGTAGAATAAATTCCGGTTTATTTGCAATTAGAAAAATGTCTTCTTTATGTAGTCTTGACAGTTTAAAACTTATATACTATTCTCACATACAATCCCATATTGCATATGGAATCTGTCTGTATGGAGCTACAAAAAAGGAAAATTTAAAAGATATTTTAACTGTGCAGAAAAAGGCCATCAGAGCTATTTTAAAGCTTAATTTTGACGAGTCTGTAAAAAAGTATTTTAAAGAGTTAAATTTCCTAACTGTTTATGGTCTCTACGCATTAGAAACAATTATGTTTACTAAATATAATAAGTCAAATGAGTCTCAGTTTAGCCTTGTTCATCATAAATATAATACGAGAAATAAAAACAATTTTGCTTCTGAGCGTCACCGTTTGGAGCTGTTCAAGAAAAAAACAACATATGCAGGGAAAAAACTGTTTGAAAAACTCCCAAAAAATATAAAAAGTGAAGAAGATTATATGAAGTTTAAAACTAAATTGAAAGAATATTTGATTAATATAATACCGTATTCACTCGAGGAACTTCATGTTTGACTCTGTTAAATGACTGTTAGATAATGTATAGAATGTTTTTTTGTTTTTTTTTTTGTATTAGATTTAGGTATTAGAGAAATGACACTATTCACTGTACCAATGTACAAACAAAAACATGAATAAAGAATTATTGTCTATTGTCTATTGTCTATAGGCCTACCCTGAGGCCTGTCTGTCCCAAAAATAACATTTATCTTACAAATAAATATTTCTGTAAAAAACCTTTTATATTACTGGTACACTAAATTGATTCGAAACAACACATATTATTGTTATAACATGTTATTATCGCAAACAAATATAATAACTATACTATTTTGCATTATTACATTGAGAAAATTGAGGTTATGGCTCAATATTGGCTCAAGCTGCCAGAAAATAATTCCCAGATTTCGTTCTGTCTTTACTCCCAACCTGACAAAGCAAAATAGACCTAACTAATATCACTGTCTTCGCTGATTTTTTCTCTTTCCAAAGACATATAATTTGTATACATAATATCACAAAAGTAATAATTTAGACGTCTTTGCTCAAACGTAGTTCAGACTACGTTTGCCACTACAGATATTTGCTTATGTCATGCTAAGTTGACAAATATATTGCTCACTAGTAAAAATTCTAACAAAAATTAAACAAACACTGGAAGAAAGGACAAGAACAGGCCATTCCAGTGGTATAACATACATTACTATTGGTTGATGTTTTTAACGGAAATGGGCGTGGTTGAAAACGTCTAATTTTCAGCAAGTGTCAGCTGATTTCCCTTGTGTAGATCTGCTGACTAAAATAGTCCCGATTTCAAAATTAGTTTATGCAAATATTAACAATGATAAGTGTCATAAATATGGTGTCAAATTAAAGCTCTATAACTCTGGTTTATTATGGTATCAATATTAAGATATTAAAATATAAATTGTCAAAAACATTGAAAAAAAACTTGCTGGACGTAGACAAGACTACACCGCCACCACAGAAGCAACCCTAAACGTAGTTTGAACTACGTTGCGCCAGTTCTAGGGTTAATTACGTTTTTGAACAATATCTGACTTGTTTATCCAACTAACTTATTTATTTGTGTTCCTAATGAGATGCTCAAATTTGTAGTACCAAATTTAAGCATATTAGTTTGGTGTTTTTTAAGTAAAAATTATAATAAAATTGTTTTTTGAAAACTCTGAACCCGCTCTCACTTGAATTAGGTTACCGCCCAATATATGGTGATTATGGCAAAAACAAACTACTAATTCATGTTGCTTACCAACTGCTGAAACTTTAAATACCAAATTTAACCATGTTGTGAGTGGTATATGTTTTCTAAATGTAATAATAGACTTAGAACAATTATAAAAATTTTTCAACACACGCTCTCTTTAATTAGTAATTAGCTCTCTTTAAAAACTTCCACTAACAGAAAACTTTAAAAATGCATAAAAGTTAGTTTTTGAACATTTTAATTCTGGGAAGTTTGAAAACGTTTATAGATAACTTATCCTTAGTTTTTAATTGTTCAAGTGATTATTAAAGTAATTTAGTTCCATAAATTTCCACTAGTCAATAATATAGGAATTTACGGAATTAACATAAATTCCAAGGTTTCTAACAGTTCAATAAGTGTTAAATAGCTCAGTAGTGATGATGTATAAATTCCCACTTTTTGGGAATTTTTCCTGGCCAAGGAAATATACCCAGGAATATTCCCATTTTATAAGTTCCTTCCCACTAGGAATATTTCCGAGCCACATCATAAATTAAGGGCTTAGTCCCACTTGGCCTATAGCAAATATTATAAATGTAGCTTAGACTTGAGATATTCCCTAAGGTTTGAGAGCTCCCCACTACTCTTTCCAGAACACTGGCACTCTAGAACAATACGGTGAACGGAACTCACTTGCCTGATCACTGGTATGCTTACAGCAAGAGATTTGATTGAGGGGAGAAATACAAACTACAACAGTTACTAAGTTGACAGTGGTGCCGTAGTACGGCATCGTCCCGAACACCGCTGCAGCACTATGCAAACCATACAGCGTGGTGAGTCTCTCTCTCTCAATTTCAATGCAGCCAGTATATGCGCGGGCATTACAAGGACTGGTATTCTTAGGCCAGCCAGAAGTTAAATATACAAGCTTTACTGTGGTAGGCCTACCTATAGTTAGTACAAAACTTTCCGCAATATACCGGCCTTCGGCTCTCTGGTTTGCCTCAGCTTAATCTAGATAGTAACCCTGGTTTTTTACTGCTATGTGGACCATGCTGCTACCTATTGGCGAATTGTAGAACTACGTCCAGTTGTGTTGTAATGGAGTACAGTGCCATAAAGTATAACTGTCATCCGTTACCCAGGAATTTAAAACGTGACCGCACCCATCAAGTTCCTGCACGGGGAGAATGTCCGGTCCGTAAAGTGTCACAGTGAACGTGTTAACCTGTCCATCAATTTAAAATCTAAGGGCCTAGGCCTACTGATATTTCACTTTGTCTATTGCTTGTATACCTTAACTAGGGTAAGTTAGATGTTATTTCTGTAATCAGTGAAGTTTGTGAAACCATATCATTGTATATTTTATCATCAGAGTACAAATATTATTTTGCTACTGCTATTAGTACTTATGACTAGATCTATCTATGTCTTACCATTCGCCCAATTACTACAATTCCGAACATATTAGTTGTAGCCATATTATAGTTTGTGATACTGCAAAATAATTCAAATGACAATGGAAGGAAGGCACCTTAATAGGATGGTAAAAAAAACTGGTTACATTAAAATAAGGGCCAGTTCAAGCAATTATTACAAATTAAGTTTGTCATTCGATGATTAAGAATCCATTTGTTGTTGGTACACAAACATGAACACCATTCCATTACCGATCGCGCGATCACAATCACACGTATGTCTCGTCCCTGACGGGCACCGCGCTTACGAATAGCCGGAGATAAACGAATGATTCCGAAGGCCGCGCTGCCATTCCGAACGAACGTTCTCGGAGATGGCCGAAGAGAAACGAGTCAAACATCTCCCTTTTAAGCTGTGACATTAGCTCCACTGTTATTTATTTGCTTTTCTTAAAACTGTTTTACGTTTCACTATATTTTACGAAGGTCTCAGTGGGAATGTTTTCAGGCTTTTTCAACTAACGGAGGCAAATAAATAAATAAATTTAATTCTTCATAAATTAACTAGTTCTATAAACATATTTAACTTGTATATTTATATTTTATTAAAGTGAGTATCCACTGGAAGTTAATAAATTTAACTACCAATATTAAACATTTCAACCTTATTAAGCCACTCATTCCCAATCCTATCAACATATTTATATTAAGAAATTAGATTATATTTATTATTTACTTAATTTATACACTAACATTGGCATTGATCTAACCATTAGTAATCAAACAAATCATAAGATTTTAAAATCAGTTCTCTCCCGTATTAAATAGGCTAATCAGTTAACTATGTGAAAATTATTTGATTTAAATATAACGCATTTAACTACATTTAAATTTACTTAATTAGACAAAATGCGGACTAATGGGTAATCACAGAATAAAAAGATTCAATTAATTCATTTTTTCCATGATAAGTGGGCAGCAAGCAAATAATCAGTTCAATACTGCAAATTATTTGTTATATATCAGGAAATTAGTTAGTATTTTTAGTACACTAAAGTTTTAATAATTGTTATTGTGTTAGTTTGTTTTACAAGCAAAGTTATAAGAAGCGATATCCCCAATCCAGGTATTACATTGACTCAGAGCTAATTACAGACCTCAAAACCTCATTCACTTAACCTCCCAAAATAGTTTCGCTACTGCAAACACAGCAGGCTATTTAATTATCTTCCTGTTAAAATAAGTTGGCAGAGCAGACAACCGCGTTTTTGAGCGGGTGGCGCAAAAAACTTCGGACCCCTCGTGTACTCGTGTATTTCCGTCTCTCTTCGTAAGCATGGTGCCCGTCAGGGACGAGACATAAGTTCACAACCACATGGGAATTTGGGATGGATGCTGGACAGTGTTGCCAATCTGTTTCGGTCACATTACCCTTATAGAAGCTTAAAATTATCCTCTTTTACCCCCCAACATCAACGTATTACCAGTATTCAACTCAACAAAATTCAAAAGGAGGTAATTTAGTAAACTATAATAGGTCCTAGGAAATAAAATCTTCATAATCTAATCTATTGAACAATTACAGATGACAAATAAATGTTGAGGACAAAACTAATTTATTTTGCTGACTGTTTGTTTTATTTCTCATAAAATCACAAATTTCTTTTAATAAACTAATTTAAATAATTGTACCGGGGAGACCGAGCCATGCTCTTTGATATTTGATTAGTTTCGTGGGTGAAAAAATGTCTACATGCAATCTTTATTCAATGGCTCTAGTTATTTTTTCAAGAAATCATGTGTTGATACCATGGAGTTCTATTACTGGTATTACTGGAGGTAATACTGATGAACAAAACTGCGAGCCGTTCTTTCCAAAATTTGGTGAGACTCGCTGAAATCGAACGAGTCGGCAAAGTGACTCAAACAAATACCTACTGAGAATTTTAACATTATTAAACTTGTATTTGTTTGTTTGCTCATAATTTATCATATTTCACGACAAAAGTATATGCACAAATCAAACGAAAAAATTAATTTGTTCCAACTTGTACTACTTTTATTCCAGTGATTTGCATGAGTAGATTCACTTATATGGGATTAAAACAACCAATCAGGATAGTTCAAGGATCGATAGATTTGCCTCACCAGTGGTACCAGCCTGACAAAATCACTGGCTCGCTTTTTGACAAAAATAGTGAAGCAGTGTTACCTCCAGTTATACAATAAACCTCCCTGGTTGATACTTACCTTGTGTACGTACTAATTTGGCAGTTTACTGGTTAGTTTTATTCACATCTGTTATGATTCTTTCGTTTTTATTTCAAACGTCATTAGCCATTCCAATGTTAAAATGTCCAATTTTCAAATAGATTGTCAACAAAATATGAATTTTCTGGGGGTTGTAGTTTTTACCAATCGTAATTATAGGTCCAGAAGCACCGAATTCCAAAGTTTTAAGAAAATCGTTCCGCTGGATTCTGATTTAAATTTTGCAGACATTTTGCTTGTATTTGAGTACTAGGATAAACCATAATGTCGATTAGAATAGTTAGTTGAGACAAATAGACTATTAAATTAGATTTTATTTAACGAAAACTAAGCACGGACCTATTATAAAATCAGTTTTCTGATTTAGATCCCAAAACTATTTTCAGGATGAAAATAGAACATTTATAACAAATATCCACAAATATTACAAATGATTTCCGTTTTAAATACAATATTCACTTATTAGTAAAACAACTTTTTGACTAGCATATTACGTGTTATTATTACTTACGGGATGTAATAAAAGTCGTCTTACAACACTTAAAAATATATTTACACTTATACTGTATTCACATATAAGTGTACACATATTTTTAAGTGTTTTAAGACGTCTTTTTATACATCCCGCAACTTATTAGTTATTATTCAATAGTACTTTTGCAAGTTTTATTGGATATTTTGAAGAAGCCCAATGCCAAATGGCTACACTGACACTGAGGTAAGCAACTAGCAGCTAAAAGGAGACTTTGTAGTTGTCGGGGGGGGGGGGGTGGGGAGAAATACAGAGACGGATCCAAGGGGGGCGGTACCCACACAGCACACAACGTCCCCAGGATATCCCATTTGTGTCCCACACATCCCATTGCAATCCCAGGATAAACAGGATATCCCTAGGATATCCTGCTATGTCCCGGGATATTGTGGACGTCCTAGGGATATCCACGATCTCCCGGGATAACGTGGATATCTTGGGGACATCCCACGGATATCCTTTATATCCCAGAACAATTTTAGTATAATTAATTGCAAGTTTTATTTATAGTTTTAGTATTCAAACAAAATTGAATAACAAGTATAATGATCAGCTATCAACAATAAAACATGTATTAAGGAAGTATAAATTTACAGTTTATATATCGATGAAATATGCATAGAATTCTGACAATTTATAAGAAAAGAAAATACAAATTGCATTACTTTATAACGGTACACCAATCAAATTAACGGCCAACCCCATCTACAACTACAATAATCCCCTTTTCAAAGAAGAAGAAAAAAATCTGGCGCGGCTCCTGCACAACACCCCAGCAACAGGTCAACAGTCGACAGGAACAGACGACAGACCAGATGACCGGCGTGAAGCTGGCCCCGCCACATTGAGCACAAATTTTAAAAACCACACAGATATTTAGTGCTTAATTTGTGCTTCACTGTGGTACATATAAAAAAATTGTGCTCAACCGGAACAGATTAAAATTAGCATTAATCTAGTGGTGGGCCAGCATCACGCTTAGCCCGCCACCATCACAGATAATTCGTATACATACCTAAATATTTAGTGCTTAATTTGTGCTCTCAGAATATATAAGTTTTATAATTTGTGCTCATCAAAAACCCATCCAAAAACGTAATTATTAGTCGTGGTGATGACGTCACCCAGCCCGCCACCTCAAAGAAATCAGTAGAAACCGGTGTCAATTTTTAGTGCTTAATTTTTGCTCTCAGAATATATAAGTTTTATAATATGATTTTGATTTTTGATTTTGATTTTGATTTTGATGTTGGATTTTGTGCTCATCAAAAACCCTTCCAAAAACGTAATTATTTGTCTTGGTGATGACGTCATCCAGCCCGCCATCTAAAAGAAATCAGTAGAAACCGGTGTCAATTTTTAGTGCATAATTTG